>OX403603.1:13893631-15191508 GCA_948107665.1 Lomographa bimaculata | reverse complement strand
ATAAATAAAGTTATCTTATCAAATTATTAATTGATCGTAAATTACAAAAAGAACTTAGAATATTATGTCAAAAATTATTATTAGAACTTTTACACTTGTTTTCGTTTTTTTTTGTTTTCGTTACATACACGAGATTTCAATATATATATTTTACGCTTTATAGACAAACATTTGAACACCATCTCACCGAAGGAAAGTGATGACGCGACCAAAGATGTGACATGTTTGTCTAGAAGATACCAATTCACTCTTGAAAAAATAAAGTTGCCCTTATTCACGCCCTCAGATTCATATTAATTATCTTAAAATTAATTTCCATAAAATTAGGGCACCCACATTTAAGTAAAGGCCTCCTCCAAGTAGCTCCCGCCACTTACGATCGTCGCCTTTGAGATTTAAGTGTAGGTCATGTATTATTTATTAAAACATTTCTTAGTTCGAATGCTTTTTAATTAAGAATTTTAATACTGAAATTCATGGGCAATGTCCGCATTTTTGATGTCAACGAACTGTAAAGTTTCCTTATAATTAACATAAACATAAACACTTTCACAACCACACTTAGTTCATAGTTTTGTGTCATTTTGTGTCGTGGTTAGCTTATTTTATAAAAAGAACGTAGTAAATGTAATTTATGTCGTGGTTGCCGTAAGCATTCAGATCACATACAATCACACCCAGAACCAGAAACATACACTGAGAAGAATGTCTTGTTGCTGTTATTAATAATCTAGTGCTATATGTGGCGGTTTTAATTATTTAGTAACTAGCTTATTTTATAAAAATAACGTAGTAAATCTAATTTTGACTGGAAAAAATGTTTCTGAGAACTTTAGTAGTCTAGTTGTCCCAATTTTTTGAAGTGAAAACTTTTTTAGCGGCTTTGTGCCCTTTTTTGGGATGGGTAAAAAATTTTGAACTCGCGTCAGGAAACGTGACCTGATCGAAAAAAAAATTCGTAAGACGAAGGAGAGGCGAAAAATGTTCAAGTTTTCACTTCTGCCGGCACTCCCGGAGTGCAACCCGTTGTTTTTTGTCTCCGTGTACATTTCTGTTGGTGACAAAACTGTTGTCGGCAATATTTCCGTTGGAAATCGAAAGCGTTTATCGTCTCTGCTTAGAAAGCAAATAATAAAAACATCTGTGACTACGGGCAGTTTTAAAAAACTCCAGGTGACGCAGCAGATGTTTCACACAAGTTTGACTGATAGTTAATAATAATAATAGTTATCTAATCGTTTTAATTTGATGTTTCCTACGCTACGCACTGGTAGTGGGCTTGAGCTCTTGAGCTACCTATAAGCTCGATGTCTTGTAGGTTACTTAGATATTTGCTGTACATAGTTTTAGTTTAGTTTAAGGAAATATAGGCAATTGGCCCGTAGATACCCTTCTTCAATAATATGAATTATATACATAAGTTTTACTTATATAATAACCGTGACTTGCTTGCAATGATTTTGTAGCTAAAGCGTAGGTATGTTTCCTATCTCGATGCTTGCTTGTCCCTATTAGCATACAAAAATTTGTAAAAAATATACCACATCCAAAACAAAAGGTTATCCCTACCTCGACGAACCAAATACATAATTTAGCCTGTGCCCAAAGAAAACAAGTCTCTGTTAAAAATGTAACATCCTCGTGCTCAGGAATATCTGTAATTCTATTATAGAGGTTGCTTTGTTATTAAATTTTCATTCTTGTGATTTTAGGCAACAATCTGCCCGGGTAGCGCAGCATACATTTATTTTGGAGAATGCTATTTTGCGAATCTGCAAAATACATTCTTCAGAACGCGGGTCGCCGAAATGTTGTGTAAGTAAATCTTTTAATCGTTCCCATGTTGAGATGCTAGGGTTGTCGCTTAGCAACGACGCGGCTCTACCTAAGAGTTTACTGCTAATAGCATGGAAAAGGTACAATTCTTGAGCTCTATTACCCTCGATTCTACTACCACTAAGCACAAATTCAGATTTAGAAATGAAGAGATTTAACAATTTTTCATCTCCGTCATATTTAGGAATTATACAAAGAATTTCTTTTGGAATTGGCTGAATTTTCTCTTCTCCCATTTTTCTAATTAATACACAATATAACACACAATAGAATATTTAAACACACAATAAAATACACAAAATCACTTATTTCTACAGAACTTAATAGCTAACATGATATATTTACCTATTTTAGTGCAAATAATATCACTTATTTCTTACAGGAAGTAAACACAATGTATTTGCTAATCTAGGCAAATAAAATTACTTATTTCTAAAAAAACTTCAATAGTTAACACTTATATATGCTTATTTAAGTGCAAACAAAATCAGATAAATTGCACAATGCAATACGCCTAACAATTTAGTTTAGGACTTAATTTGGAAAAGACAGGGAATATGAGAATCGGGAAGTGAAAAGGTTTACTCACCAGCCGCTCGATCCCATGTCCTCCTGATTCTGCTTAGCCGTCCACGCACGGTGTCCCAAGGGAGACGAATTTATATTAGGTTCTGGATTCCGTGTTTCCTCGAAAAACTACTCGCAGACCGATGTAGGGGCTCGCGGTAATAGCTTAGAAGGAAAACTTCGAAACATCCACAAGGCTGCGCCAGTCAAACTGGGAGGAACCGTGGTAATGTTTTTAAAAAGACAAAATATTAATTAAACTTTAGA
Organism: Lomographa bimaculata; assembly: GCA_948107665.1. NCBI lineage: Eukaryota > Metazoa > Arthropoda > Insecta > Lepidoptera > Geometridae > Lomographa > Lomographa bimaculata. Next base: position 15,188,838 of record OX403603.1, on the reverse strand, counting down.
ATTAATTTTAATATGTCTGATTCTTAAGACGACTAAATACAGAATGACTTAACCTAGAGCTTAGAACATACGAGGAGCCATATCCGCCTGTATGCATTCCTGCATTATCAGTTCGCGAAACGCCGACGTGTCGTCGCGACAGTGCGTAGGCGGGGATCAGGCGATGCCACCCGTGAGATGCTTAGATAGCTAAAAAGGCTGGCCGATTAGTAGGTGCGGGTGATATAACTATGTATCTAGATGTGAGTAAACATTTTTGTAATATTAATTAACATTAAAATATAATACTTTTTGTATGCATTACCTCTCATCAACGAGATGTTTTCATTTATGTGGATTGTACATGTTTTTCTGAATAAATGATTATTATTATAATAAGATAAAACACCGCCGATACTTTGTTACACCGAGGCACATTGGATCAGCTTGCATTTTTTTTATTCATCTTTTTTTTGGGACTTTTACCTAATTTGGTATGCCAGCCCCATCATACCCTAATCTTTGTCTTCATCTGAGCAAAGCTTGCATTCTACACCGGTTACATAGTGGCCGGCAACCAATATCTATTGTATGGATCATGTTTACATTTGCGGGTAGCCTACCTATCCACACTTTTGGAATGGTTGTCAAAGGACTAAACTATTTTGTTTAATAATGTTTTCACATAAGTGTAATGTATTTATTTATGAGAAATAAATGAATCTCTAACTGTAAACTAATTTTTCGTGCTAACCGTATCTAGTACGTATCCACCACAGCTACACTAGCCAGAGAGAGTAGGCCTACGCCTCTTAGCTGAAAACACAAACATCGTGTCGCTTCTATCAATAGAAACGCTATCAATATTTTGCAATGCAATTTAGCCATCGCTTAATAAGAAGACAAGCAATTCAAAATACAAATTATATTGGCGGATACATTAATTTTATTTTATTTTATTTGACATTTATATTTAATCTTGCATGTTTTTTTAATATTCAATCAATTATTATTTTTTTTTTTTTTTTATTAGACATTTAATTAATGTATTACTATAAATTGTTATTATTATATATTTGTAATAGATCTTTTTAAATATGGAGTAACAATCTGAAATAAATAAATTGAATTGAATTAATTTAATAAATTAATTAAAAAACATCTATCGGATCGTATTGTAAAATATAAAAACTTTTACACTCACATGTGCGGTCTATTGGTCAGTCATCCACGTTTCTCATTTCGTCCCTTTCCTTTACCGAACTGTGATACTGATCTATGCTTTGGAACCTTAACAAAAATGAGAGGGTGGTTTGGACCCCCGCCTTTTGTCAGGTGTATTGAGATGTGGTCGGCCCTTGTTCTCTTATTTTCTGAGTGAAGTACTTCCTAAAGATGCTGTGACCTTGTGAACCAGTCTTGCGAGAGCTGAAGAAGGGTTACTAAAATAAAACGCCATGAGCGAAGAAAATGAACTACTGAGAGCTCTGGTAATAATGATTTTTGACCGACTTCAAAAAAGGAGGAGGTTCTATGTTCGACGGTATGTATTGTTTTTTTATTTATTTATTTATATTCACCGATTTTCCCCCCATTTGAGGATGATTTTTTTGATGGACCGATTTTCAAAATACTTTTTTTTTTTTTATAGATTATACTTCAAAATGTTATCAAGATTAATCAAGCAAAAACTTAAACATAAGCGGTGAAGTCGGTTATTAAGCTTTGCTTACGTTTAAATTATGGTTTACGAATTAGGAGTAGTAGGTGTAAACAATATTTTTTGGGTTTTACTAGTGGAAGCACGGGACATGAATGGATATATGCAGATATAAACATACCAAAAATTGTATATAAACGCTTTCACACTCACAGCCCCACACTTAGTTCAAAAACTTAGTATGTCGTTGGTAACCACTACCAGAAGATGTATTGAAACCAATAACAAATGTTACCAAAAGAAACATGCTGTTTTCAAACAGTATTTTATTCTTTTGATCTCTAAATGTTATTTTTACAGAAAATAAGTTGATCTCCAGAGGATAATCTACCTAACTAAGAAATAACAGTAACATACCCTTGAAGTAAAATTACTACAAAACAAAACCCTTGTATTGAAGTTATTTTTCGGGGCTTTACCTCCGGAGGGCAAGGGTCCCATTCCGTTACGAGAAAGGTAAAAAGTCTAGACATATAGTACCTACATTTTTTTCTGGGAGCTGCGAAACTTTGGAGAAACATTTACCTTTTTTTATGTTTGATAAGCAATCAATTTCAATATGGACGGTGTGCATTCTTGCAAAATCTCCCGTTTACAAAACAGTAAATAATATAAAAATATATCATACCTACGTAAATAATTTAAACGCAAACAAAGCTTTAAAAAATTAAAGATTATTATTTACAAATATAAATAATTTAATTATTAAATTAAATTAATTATATTTGTTTCCTGAACGGTATAATCTGGCATTCTTTAAGTCAAGAGTGAATAGGTATCTTCTAGGCAGGCATGCTACATCTTCGGCCACATCATCGTTTTCCATCAGGTGAGATAGTGGTCAAATGCTAGCCAATCAAACATTAAAAAAAATAAAAACCGACTTCAACGCGTATATTTTGGTTTTGGCTTCATCAATTTAGATAAAATTTATTTGTGAACATCTCTAGGTATAATCTACCAAACAAAAAAAAACATCAAAATCGATTCAGCATTGGGGGAATTATCGCGTAACATACGCGATACAAAAAAAAAACATACAGTCGAATTTAGAACTTCCTTTTTTGAAGTCAGTTGATAAAATGAATATATAATTTAAATATCTAATTTACGTAATACATGTTTACCTACCCTACATTAAAATAAATAAAGTTATCTTATCAAATTATTAATTGATCGTAAATTACAAAAAGAACTTAGAATATTATGTCAAAAATTATTATTAGAACTTTTACACTTGTTTTCGTTTTTTTTTGTTTTCGTTACATACACGAGATTTCAATATATATATTTTACGCTTTATAGACAAACATTTGAACACCATCTCACCGAAGGAAAGTGATGACGCGACCAAAGATGTGACATGTTTGTCTAGAAGATACCAATTCACTCTTGAAAAAATAAAGTTGCCCTTATTCACGCCCTCAGATTCATATTAATTATCTTAAAATTAATTTCCATAAAATTAGGGCACCCACATTTAAGTAAAGGCCTCCTCCAAGTAGCTCCCGCCACTTACGATCGTCGCCTTTGAGATTTAAGTGTAGGTCATGTATTATTTATTAAAACATTTCTTAGTTCGAATGCTTTTTAATTAAGAATTTTAATACTGAAATTCATGGGCAATGTCCGCATTTTTGATGTCAACGAACTGTAAAGTTTCCTTATAATTAACATAAACATAAACACTTTCACAACCACACTTAGTTCATAGTTTTGTGTCATTTTGTGTCGTGGTTAGCTTATTTTATAAAAAGAACGTAGTAAATGTAATTTATGTCGTGGTTGCCGTAAGCATTCAGATCACATACAATCACACCCAGAACCAGAAACATACACTGAGAAGAATGTCTTGTTGCTGTTATTAATAATCTAGTGCTATATGTGGCGGTTTTAATTATTTAGTAACTAGCTTATTTTATAAAAATAACGTAGTAAATCTAATTTTGACTGGAAAAAATGTTTCTGAGAACTTTAGTAGTCTAGTTGTCCCAATTTTTTGAAGTGAAAACTTTTTTAGCGGCTTTGTGCCCTTTTTTGGGATGGGTAAAAAATTTTGAACTCGCGTCAGGAAACGTGACCTGATCGAAAAAAAAATTCGTAAGACGAAGGAGAGGCGAAAAATGTTCAAGTTTTCACTTCTGCCGGCACTCCCGGAGTGCAACCCGTTGTTTTTTGTCTCCGTGTACATTTCTGTTGGTGACAAAACTGTTGTCGGCAATATTTCCGTTGGAAATCGAAAGCGTTTATCGTCTCTGCTTAGAAAGCAAATAATAAAAACATCTGTGACTACGGGCAGTTTTAAAAAACTCCAGGTGACGCAGCAGATGTTTCACACAAGTTTGACTGATAGTTAATAATAATAATAGTTATCTAATCGTTTTAATTTGATGTTTCCTACGCTACGCACTGGTAGTGGGCTTGAGCTCTTGAGCTACCTATAAGCTCGATGTCTTGTAGGTTACTTAGATATTTGCTGTACATAGTTTTAGTTTAGTTTAAGGAAATATAGGCAATTGGCCCGTAGATACCCTTCTTCAATAATATGAATTATATACATAAGTTTTACTTATATAATAACCGTGACTTGCTTGCAATGATTTTGTAGCTAAAGCGTAGGTATGTTTCCTATCTCGATGCTTGCTTGTCCCTATTAGCATACAAAAATTTGTAAAAAATATACCACATCCAAAACAAAAGGTTATCCCTACCTCGACGAACCAAATACATAATTTAGCCTGTGCCCAAAGAAAACAAGTCTCTGTTAAAAATGTAACATCCTCGTGCTCAGGAATATCTGTAATTCTATTATAGAGGTTGCTTTGTTATTAAATTTTCATTCTTGTGATTTTAGGCAACAATCTGCCCGGGTAGCGCAGCATACATTTATTTTGGAGAATGCTATTTTGCGAATCTGGGAATGCCCGGAGGCGAAATTCAAATCCGTAGCTTCCAAACTGAATTGCTATCTACTTTGATGAGGTGAATTGAAATAAGCAAATAATAGGAAACTTAGCGGAGGTAATAGGGGAACAAAGCTACTATATCGGGTCAAGTTAATCTGTCGCTGAATCAGACAGTCTCTAGAAGTTGCATATCCATTTGCATATCAAGATATTTACTTTTATTCGGCATACTTTTATTTTATGATGCAGCTGGTTGCTCTCCGCAGTGCTACCCCGATTTAATTGTTTTTAAAGTAAATCTATTTTTCATTTAGGAAATAAGCTAGCACAGTGAATTGTAAATCTTTTGAGCTTCTTCCACCAGCTCATTGGTACCAAACATTATGGTTTTTGTTTGACCGCTCCACTAAAAATGTGATAACTGTTGCTCTAAAATCTTATATTTACAAATAAATCCCTGTTTACTTTGGTCACACCATAACTTAAGATCGACTTTTAACCGAATTCATGCATCTTTTTTGTACCGACTTCTCAAGGGGAGGTACTTAAGTTGACTGTATTTTTTTTATATGTGTTACCTCATAACTTCGTTCCACATAAACCGATTCCGATTTTTTTATTTAAAAAATGTTGCTTTCTAATTGGTCCCGTTTAAATTTGATCAGGACCTGATCAGTAGTTATTGAAATATCTCTAATAATGCGTGTTTAGTACATCTAATCTGATCAAAGTTCCGAAGATGAAGCGGAGAAGTCGGTTTTTTAAGCTTTGCTTAGGTTTAAATTATTCAAACTTTTATAATACTTTGTAGAAGGTAAAAAAAAAATTGCGCAGAAAATTTGAAAATGTCAGAAAAAATAACCGACGATTTTTACGCGTTTAATAGTTTGCGCGTTTGATGATCATTGTGCTGAAATATTACAATGTCTGTCGGATCAGCTAGTATTCAGTAAAGGTCACTGCATTAAATTATTGTTTTAGTGAACTGAGGCTGTTGACTAAAATTTTCCTAGACTAAAGTAATACGTAATTAAACGGGTTTGGGTAAAATTTACAGATGGTGCCTCAAATAGTATACCAAGATTTATTATGTCCCGAAGTAGTCAGCAAAAGTGTCGAGTCCGCTAAATTAAATTTTCCCTGTTCATTCTAGAGCTGCCTTAGGAACAAACTCTCCAAAATATTTGCGAAAGAATACCGATAAGCAGAATATTATATTATAACATATAATATTCCGCTTGTGCCCTTACCAGTACATACTACAAAATATTTGACTTATCAAAACAACGGAATAGAAAAAGTGACTTCCGCTCCGATTTGTTCCTGATTCAAGTGTTGGCATCCAACATGGAAATGCTGCCAGTGTTATGAAGCCAGCTGCTCCAAAAATAAGCTGAAGGCAATTTATGGTCCTTTTTTAAATTATTGACAATTAAACAAGTCACACTTTAAAAAGGTTTTTAAATTCAAGCTTTAATCTGCTTAAAATAAAAAAAAGGGCTGAAAATTATGTAACCAGAAATTTTTTGGAGACGAGCCCAAACTCGATGGATTTACCTTGTTTATATGTTGTTTATATACCTATGGCCTTCTTCCGTCTCCATCATCAGACCAGCTCCATGGCACCGTATCATTGTAAATTTGAGTCCAATTTGAAACCGGGAAGTGGATCTAATTTAGCTTGCAAGATTTTATTACAAATCGAAAAAAAGATAGACGACGGGACAAGTGAAACAAAATTAAAGCTTGTAATAACATAATCTATAATAACATATTCTGTTTTTTCTACGAGATACAGACTTTGCTGGATTTATAAGGAATGGCACAAAAAATATTGTCACAATCAGTTAAATCGAGCGGTGACCAATGCAAAATTTATCTCAGTTAGTCTATCCATATAAATATTCACGTTAAGTTTGTGTTGTGAATATATTGGACGCATTTAACCGGATAATTGTTAACCGCCGGATAAATAGTACAAATTATACCTCTAACCACATTTATCTCACGCGAACACTCCGCTGGCTGGTGCCGTAACGTAGAGTGACGACTTGGGAAAATATGGGGATATTATACCTCTATTTCGTCAAGTTATCTGCTTGTCGACGGAGATAAACTTCGTTCTCGCGTCAACTAACATTTAACTTAAGATGACTGCCATCTAGAATTTTCGAAATAATGGTGCCGATTCTGTTGTCCAGAATTAGACTAAACTAGCCTAAAATTAGTTTTAGTCCTGCTTTAGTTCAAAACCTATTCAAAAAATGCAAGATTAGACTAAAATTAAGCTTGACAGGACTAAGTTAGTTTAGTTACTCTATTTAGTGAAAATGACCAAATTCTTATTCTGATGTACATGTATTACGTCAAATTAAGACTAAAAATTGAAATTTAAAACTCAAATTAGTCTGTATGAAAAAGGTCTGGATATGTTTTAATGTGGTCTCATACTTGAAAAATAACACGTGCAATTAATGAAGCAAATACTGACCTACAAAGTCTATAATGGAGGAATATGTGATTGCGGCTCTTGTGAATACAATTCAATTTGGTTGCTGTCAAAATCAATTTTAGTCCTGTCATTTCAACTTTTAAATTAAGTTCAACGTAAAATCAGAATAGCGTTTAGGTATTATTTGACTAAAATTAGTTTATTTTTAGTTTTTTTAATGTGATCTCATACTTGAAAAATAACACGTGCAATTAATGAAGCAAATACTGACCTACAAAGTCTATAATGGAGGAATATGTGATTGCGGCTCTTGTGGATACAATTCAATTTGGTTGCTGTCAAAATCAATTTTAGTCCTGTCATTTCAACTTTTAAATTAAGTTCAACGTAAAATCAGAATAGCGTTTAGGTATTCTTTGACCAAAATTAGTTTATTTTTAGTTTAGTTTAGGTTAGTTCGGTGCTCAACAGAATTAGCACCAATTTCTCCAAGCTTCTTGTTTACGTTGATACACTGTCAACGTTTCTTTTTTTTTTTTTGGGGCTGAGCCATGCCTAGCGCTTCCCTTTCTTCCCAGAGGAGAAGGGGTACAAACCGGGCCACTGGGTCCATAGAGGGGTGACCTTGTTTACCAAGGGCACCCCCAGATGAGTGGGGCCGTGCAAGCCAGTTAAGAGCCACTTGGCTCTCCACCAGTGACGCTACTACAGAGGAGAGAGGAGGCGGGCGAACTACCTCCTCTTCCACCGCCGTCCACACCGGAGCGGGTGAGATTAGGGATCAACCTTTTTGGCCCGCTCTGCGGCCTCCTTCTGCGCCATCACATCCGTATCCTCCAGGTCCTCCGTCCACCGCCGCAACATGGCGGCCCGCACCCGACACTGCATGCGGGTGACCTCTTCCCACGCTGTGGGAACTGTCAACGTCATCCATTTACGGTTGTGCTCCTACATTTATCATCCGTATGGCTAAGGACAAGGAATAGGACTACTACTCGTTGCCCGCGTCTTTGTTCCCTATACGATATAATCTTTTAGTCTATAAAATTATCTTCTAGCATACACCTAGTCAATCGCTCAGTCAGCTGAAAATATCGCGTATTTTTTGAAATGGCTGATATGTTATATTTTACATAATTATTTACTGTATCACCGTCTTAAAAAAAAACTAATTGCGGAATAGACACAAAAATTATTATGTTTCAATGTTATATCCGACTTAAAACTATCTTATAATCGAACCTGGTTACAAAATTTCTTGAGGATCGGTTGAAATGTGACCTGTAGATGAGAACAGCAGGACATCTGGACAAACGAAAGCATTTTCGCCCAAGCTACTCTACACCTTCGACCGCATACACTGAGAAAAATGTCTCGTTGTTGTTACTTACATTCTAGTAAAAACCACAAAATTATTTGGTAATAACTATCTTATTTTGTAAAAAGAACGTAGTAACTGTAATGTTGACTAGAAAATGTTTCTGAAACCTTTAGAAGTGTAGTTGTCCCAATTATTTTTATATATATAGTGGTCTAGTGCTTGCCTATCTAAAATGAGCATACAATTTAAAACTATAAATATGTGCAACTCCCCATCTCTCGTACTCGGCTCCTCTGTTTTTCCATTACCCGTTCAAAGGGAAATGCTATTTTATTCGCTGAGTGTCGCTCCACTTATCCTTAAAGACTGATGCTAACGCTTTGCCCCAGCTTACGAGGGATCTTACCTTTAAGATTTAAGGACTAACATGTTTTAACTGCGTCTAAACTGTAAACGTAAAAAATGACGTAGCTGCCGAAGCAGCAGATTACGTAAGAAAGCTGAACGTTTATCTATTTGAGTTGACGGTGAAAAATTCGATCACGTGGTCGAGTTGTCATTACTTTTCAACCGAAATGGAACCGAAAATTGAAGTTCTCAATTCGACTGTTTTTTTGTATGTATGTTACGATATATCTCCGCCAATTATTAATCGATTTTTATGGTTAGTTTTTTGTTTGATAGAGTATGAAGTGGTCTCATATATTTTTTTTCAAAATTGGTCAAGCCAAAACCGAAATATACGTGATGAAGTCGTTTTTTTTAAGCTTTGCTTGCGTTTCAATTATTATAGTAATTAACTCGACCACTCATACAAAGTACATTGATTGACAAATTGCCCATTGATTGACAAATTAATGAATGTAATGCTATGTAAATTATGAAATGATCCGTACTGCAAAGCAGTCGAACTCTTTGTCTTCCTCTTTGTGCCCCGAACGGTATAATCTGGGAGTTTTCAAGTCAAGAGTGAATAGGTATCTTCTAGGCAGGCAAGCATGCTACACCTTCGGCCGCATGGTGAAAGCGATGGCTTTCCTTCAGATGAGAATTGTGGTCAAAGGCATGCCTATCTAGCATAAATAAAATTACATATTATTCTTATTATATTAGTGATTTCATTTGCGTCAAATTTTCGTGAAAACGTCCTCCAAGCTGGTATCACACTAATACTGAACGTTTGTGTGTAAGACTGCCTGTTGGCTTAGTTGGGTGGCGTTCGCCTTCTAAGCAGGGGTATCGGGTTCGATTCCCGGCGGGAACACAAGTTTTCTCCCCATGGAAAATTTGTGTTTCTAGTTCTGGTTGTGATTGTGTGTGTGATGTGAATGTTTCCGGCACCCACGACACAAGTCATCGAACTTAGTGTGGGGCTGTGTGTGTGAAAGTGTTTATTTATTTATTTATTATTTATTTAAGTATGTGACTTTTTAAATTAACAAACTCAGGCATTAAAAGCCGCGGGGCACGGCTAGTATAACATAAAACCTATTAAAACGTTTCAACCTCAAAATAAAAAAACGTGGTTCTGTTTTTTTTATTGTTCCCCGCTATTAGTGCTCCGACATGAGTCGGAAACTTTTTAGAGCGGATTTGATTTGTTACCAACATACAATCTGCCTCATTGAACTTTATGCGTCAATGTTGTGTTGTGTTTTATTTTGTCGTGTCGTGTGGTTTTGTAGTTGTAGAGCTATAAACTCTTATTTACGGGATTTTAACTATCTATCATTGACAGAGAGAGCGCGAAGTATCTCCGTTTCAGCTTGGGCAATGCTTTTGTATGTTCGGATTGAGGTTCGGATATTTTTTTTTTTTTTTTTATTCTCGATAGGCAAGCATTTGACCACTATCTCACCTGATGGAAAGTGACGATGTGGGCGAAGATGGAGCATGCTTGCCTAGAAGATACCTGTTGACTCGAGATTTAGAGACTCCTAGATTGTATTTAAAGGGAAACACAGACTCGGGCAAAGAATTCCATTCCTTAGCAGTACGTATAATAAATATGGAAGCATAACGCTTCGTACGCACCCTTGGAATATCAACCATAAACCGATGTCGCGTGGCTGATGGTCTGGTTGTCCGATGGTAAAAGGGGGATGGCTGTTCTTAGAGCCAGGACGCATTTCTCAACTTATTCTGGTGAAAGTTTGTTAACAGGTTCGATAATATTTATATGTCAGATTTTGGCAATTTTTAGAAATGACTGAGATATGGTGGATGATAGCGTAAAAAAAAAAACCAGCTATTTATAAAAATAAGCGAGTTCTTCAGCTCACATAGCTACTATTTAATTAAAGGTGCTTTTTTCAACCGACTTCAAAAAAGGAGGTACTCAATTCGACTGTTTTTTATATATGTTACGCGATATCTCCGCCAGTTATGAATCGATTTTGATGTTTTTTTTTGTTTGGTAGAGTATACTTCAGAGGTGGCCCATGTACATTTTATCGAAATCGGTCAAGCCAAAACGTAATATAAGCGATAAAGTCGTTTTTTTTTTAACTTTGCTTGCGTGTCAGTTATGTCATTAAAGATCTGGGAACAACAACGATGACTAGATTTTATGATTTACTAGCCGTGCCCCGCGGCTTCGCCCGCTATTATCAAGGTAAAAAGTAGCCTATGTGTTAATCCTAGGTATAATCTATGTACATTCCAAATTTCATTCAAATCCGTTCAGCCGTTAAAGCGTGAAGAGGGAACAAACATACTTACACACTTACACACAAACTTTCGGATTTATAATATTAGTAGGTTTATTATATCTCTCGAGAGTTTAGATTTCTGAGAATTTAAATTTGACCGTTTTATTTGAAGTGTGATTTTTAGTTGAAGTGATGATTTGATCAAGGTTGATAAACACGCTAGGCTAAGGTTGACTAGCTCTCATGGATACCATTAACATTTTTTTATTGATTTTACTGGCATATTTTTCTATTTGAAGGTGCTACAACAGATTTTTTAAAGTTTGTTGTTATTTCTTGTTTTACAAAACAAGTTACCTTTAATAGAGATGATAAAAAGTCGTGAATTAGATCAATAAAAAATATTTAATATGTATTTTTTTATTACACATAGCACATTTTTATTCTACATAGCCCACAGGATTAGCAAGCTGAAGTGGCAGTGGGCTGGTCATATTTGCCGTAGAACTGATAACCGATGGGGTAGACGTGTTCTAGAGTGGAGACCGCGTCTCGGCAAACGTTTGCGAGGACGCCCTCTGGCTAGGTGGAGCTACGACATACGTAAGGTGGCTGGCAGCGGTTGCAAAAGAAGAGCTGAAGATCGAGTCAGTGACGTACATTGGAAGAGGCCTATGTCCACCAGTGGACGAATACAGGCTGATGACGATGATGTTGATGATGTTTTTTTTTATATTTAACAAATGAATAGACATACTAATAAAATGTAAAAAAAACTAAATCGTATTTTTTTTACTATTTATATTTGTTTTATGAAATACTAATAATTATTAGAAATTGAGAAAGTTAACAGAGGCCTGATGTCACGCGGAATTTCAACACTCTGAATTTTCGAAATTTTTGTTTTCATTGACAAAATAAAACACACGGTCCAATACTTTTTGATAATGGAACCACTGGGAGAGTTTAAATCAGTAATAATAATAATAATGGGCATTCATTACGAAAGCTTATTATAAAAGGATTGACTATATTAATGACAAAGATGCATGGAGACACACTGCACAAGCGCTTTCTAGTGACTACATAATATAGTTATACCTAGGTTAATATAATTAGAGATTGAGTATTATTATGTATTAGAGATCAAACATGATTCATGATTTCAAGGTTAATTTCGAGATGGCTGTAATTTCGCGAATCTGGCCGTAGAGTCATTAACTTTCACGAGTGCCTCTTTGGAGCCCATGTGAATAAATGATTTTAATTTTTGAATGTAAATGGCGGACTAAATCGTTTTTTTCAGGCATCTTGCCTATTCTATCCAACACAATTAAATACTCCTTCATACGTTGCCCTTTTAATAATAAATACATAAAGAACTCGGCAACGACCACTCAAAACAAATTAACGCCCAAAAACAATTTTAGGGCATTACGCCATCACCCACGCCGTCATTATGAGAAATAGCAATGAGCGTATTGCCTTAAAAATACGGGTTCTGCATAATACTATTTATTTTATTGAAAGATACTTTTTGCCATAGTAAATAATAATCTTTTTATGTATATAGTGCTATCCTGAGACATCAGATGTTAAATCTCTTATGCCCTGTAATGTGCATGGCGGTTGAATGTCTAGCAATGGTGTAGTACTGTCCCAGGCGGATACTGCAAAATAATCCTACCACTAATACCGTGTTTACTTTAAACATAATGATATTGGAATAAAAGTTCATTATTGCGCGTTGCGAAAGGGGGCTAGACGGAAAAAATTAAGATCAAAAGTTGTAACGACACTTTTTGCTATAGTTGTAAGCCATACCACGTTCTCGTCCGATCACCGAAGTTAAGCATCGTCGAGCGCGGTCAGTACTTGGATGGGTGACCGCCTGGGAACACCGCGTGATGCTGGTTTTTGCATGTTTCTATTAATTTTGGAACGAAAGTTTTAACCTTATCGCGCGTTGCGAAAGGGGGCTAAACGGAAATTGAACTTCGTTCTATCCGGGTCTCCCTTGACACCTCTCAAGATTTTAATTATTATTTTAGCCTGTGTCGTCCCCCACTGTTGGACAAAGTCTTCTCTGTCTTTCCTCCAATGAGACGGGTCTATTGCGAGTGGTGCATAGGAAGCCAGTTTAGATGTATACTTTCGCTTAAGCCGTCCACGTTACCATGCCACGTCTGGTCTTGAGTTTTTTTTATTCTCTAGAGGCAAGCTGTTGACCACCATTTGTCTAAAAACTCACAATCGTAAAATTTTTAATAACAACTCTTTTGATCTGTAATAATAAAAATCACTAAATTAATATCAACGTTATGGTTTCTTAGATTTACGTAAATGTTTAAATTGAATTATACAACTTACATCACAAAAAATGTTTAATACAATGAGTTTTAACGCTATTTGTACGTAAATCCCTTCAGAGTTATTCTTCGAGGAACCCTAAAAATAAAGTAAACATAGCGGGCGCCCCCTGGCGGCAGGAAATGAAAAGCTCGCGGCGGCGTAAGTGTGAGTACCTACAGCACTAACAAACTGCTTTGTTCGAATGCGCTGATGATTAGGGACTGGGTATATGCCAACTTTAGGGGGCTTTGGTCTCTTTGATGGGGCATAGGGCCTTCTCTATGTTAAGTATAGTATACATACAATATGTATAGATGTGTATATAACTAGCTGTACCGCCCCGGCTTCGCCCGGTAGACAAAATTTCAACCGTCCCTGTTTGTAATATTTTTATCATCTCCCTTTGGTTGTCTGGAAGAAATCGCTTTGAGCGATAAGACCGCCCTTTGTGCTCCTAAGTTATATTTAAGATTTCTTTGTAAGTTATTGACAATCATTTTAACTGGTCAGCCCATATAGACACTGTTTGTAACAAACTGCGAGCTATTTTAGCTAAATTCTCTATATTATTAAAGTATAAAGTTCCATATAATGTTTTAATAGATATGCACAAAGCACTAGCAGAAAGTATCATCTCGTATGGTTTGACCAGTTATGGCCGCACATTCACTACATATTTAGATATAATTTACAACATAGATACAAGCACGTCTTTTAAAAACTATCATACCTAGACATATTAAAGACAATTTAAAAGGAAATTTAAATGAAATATTTAAATTTTGTAATGTAATTCCAGTCGATGATCGGGTCAAGCTATCACTATTAACGGAAAACTATTTTAATTATAACGACTACAAGACGCATCAAATACAAACGCGACAAATTACAAACAAAAAACTAAAGACAAATACAGCTAATAATTATTATGGCGAACGAACTTCAAATTTCATACTACCTAGACTGATAAATAATATTTCCTTAGAAACACGTAATAAAATTAATTACTCCAATTATAAGAGAATTCTGAAAAAACATATCGCATATCATAACTTAATTTAGTTTAACCTCGAATATGACAATAACCTACTTTAAAATAATTCTAAATATTACAAATGAACAACAGCCTGTATAGTAATAATCCAACAGCGCATTGTTTACATTTATTTTTTTTTTTTTTTTTGTTAGGCTGCGGCTGGTGACTTGTTTATGCTGTTTTTAATTACTACCGACGCATGTTTGAGCTAACGACTTTGTACCTAATGTTCTTTATTTCTAAGTTGATACGTGTCGAAGTAAACTGAGGAGCTCTGCACCTGGATAAACCATTTTAGGTTTTTAGGTGTCACAAATTATATACTTACTTTTAATACTTTTTTGAAATAAATAAAAAAAAAAAGTGTTATTTTTTGGTGTGCAAATAAAGATTTTATCTATCTATCTATACTCAACGCTACATAGCACTGTATTCTCTCACCTTTTATCAATCCAAATTCAGAGCTTAATTGCACAGTTATAAAAAAAAAACGTGTTTAATTATTTACTTAGTTTATTTATACGGAGATTTAAGTTAATCAACCCAGAATAAAAAATCTTTACTATTTTTAGAACTCTCTTGCAAATCACCCTAGGAGTAGATTAAAAAAATATACGTGTTTTATGCGCCCGCCGCGCGTAGGTACCATCTCGCACTCTTCCTGAAGAAAACTTCCGAATGAAGCCAAAACAATTGTCGATCTAGTCTCTAGTAATTGTCAGTCACGCTAATCCCCTTTTTAATTTTAATTTTAATAGTTTAAAATGCGCAGGTTTTTAACGGTTTTGTAGTCTATTTAGATATAATCAACTGAAAATCTATGATGATGCGAGGCAAATTAATTCAACTACACTAGTAAGTAATTCACATGCTTAAGTGGTGAAACGGAAGTCAAACTCTAGCTATCAGAGATAAAAAATAAAGTAAACTAGCGCAAAACAAATCCCACAAAATTCCCACTCTCATAAATCCCCCATTCAATTTACAAAGTCGATGGATCCGTATTATTTATGGCAAAACATTTAGCATTTTTGGAATATTCCATATTCGCGGCGGCTAGCGAATAAATCAGTAATTCGCAATAAATAGTGCTCACAAAATGGTGTTGCTAGATCGTTTTGCAAAAATTGCACGGAACTGAAACTCCTGGACGATAGAACGTGACTTGCACTGAAGAAAATGTAATATAATATAAATATAAATCTATCTAAATATATATAACTCAAAGGTGACTGACTGACTGACTGACATAGTGATCTATCAACGCACAGCCCAAACCACTGGACGGATCAGGCTGAAATTTGGCATGCAGTTAGATGTTATGACGTAGACATCCGCTAAGAAAGGATTTTGATTAATTCTACCCCCAAGGGGATAAAATAGGGGATGAAAGTTTGTATGAAACTTTGTCAATTTAAATTAATACTTCTTAATGCGAGCGAAGCCGCGGGCAAAAGCTAGTATATCTATAAGGTTAGTAAAAATATACCAAAAAGCTCTAAGGCCCTGCTTCTTGTTCAAACCCTTAGCTCATTTAACTCTACGACTTTCTTATGTATAGTATATTTTCTTGACCGAGTGAGCGCGTAGCGCGAGCGAATCGTCTTCGTTTTGCAAAATTGCTGTCGTATGTCCGGCAGATTTCCGGTTGTTCTTCTCTACAGATCGCATTTTTCAACCCATTCTCGTGAATTTTTGTGAGCAGGTTCAATCATTATATTAAATGTTTTCGTCGATTCAGTTTTTGGAAAATTTTCAAAATGTTAGTAAATGGGGTTGAAAACGCAAAAAAAATTAAGCTATTTCGTAAAATACGCCAGGTCTTCAGCTCATAGAGCCACTAGTTATTGAGATCATGTATTATTAACAATCTTCTAAATATATATAACTCAAAGGTGACTGACTGACTGACTGACATAGTGATCTATCACGCACAGCCCAAACCACAGGACGGATCGGGCTGAAATTTGGCATGCAGGTAAATGTTATGACGTAGGCATCCGCTAAGAAAGGATTTTGATTAATTCTACCCCCAAGGGGAAAAAATAGGGGATGAAAGTTTGTATGAAACTTTGTCAATTTTAAAATAATACTTTTAACGTGAGCAAAGCCGCGGGCAAAAGCTAGTCTGTAATAAAAATTAATAGTTATTTAAGCTAGTTAAGCCAAAAAAAGCCAAAAAAAGCCGCGCGCCGTGCCGCACTGTGCTATATAATTATGCAAGCCAACGCCAGTTGACCTTTGACTTGACACCTTAGTCATAACAAAGATATATATTTTAATCTTCTTTGTATATAAGACTGGTCCACAGAAGTCTTACTAATAAAATGTCACTTCCAACATTTCACCTAAACGCAGTGAACTAAATGCGAAATCACTCTTCGATTGCGATAAACGACCTACAGTGTGGCTACGACACCTTTAATATGCTCGATAAATACTAACAACCACTGAGAATATACTAACGCTTACAATAATCGACTTTAGCTGTAGAGAAAAATAAACGTTATAATCGATTATAATATTAATAGAGAATCGCACTAATCACACTAATATTATATAAAACGGAAAGTTTGTGTGTAAGTGTGTGCAAAGATGTTTGTTTTCTCTTCACGCTGTAACGGATTAACAGATTTGAATGAAATTTGGAATGTACATAGGATTAACACAAAGAATACTTTTTAATTAAACAAACGCGAGCGAAGCCAAGATGTACGACTAGTATGTATGTAAATAATTTTATATATTTTTTTTACGCTATAAGTTGATTGTTCGGTATGTTCGGTATGTTTACCGAACATACCGAACAATCATAACAAGTATTTTCTTCTTTCATAACAAGTATTTTCTTTTTTATATCAATTTAAATAAATAATTAAACGCAAGCAAAGCTTAAAAACCCGACTTCACCGCTTTATCATCAGAACCTTGATCAGATTTAATGAATTAAACATGCATTATTGACTATTTATAACTCAAAAACTAGAGATTATGATCAAATTTCAATAGGACCACATGAAAATCACCAGCTTTCAAACAAAAAAATAATCATCAGAATCGGCTCACAACGAAAGAAGTTATGAGATAACTTTTGAAGTCGGATAAACGAGAACATCGTCGAAGTAGTCCACAAAATAGGCATTAATGACGATATTTCAAGAACTACTTATCAGATCTTGATCAAATTTAAATGGACCAATTAGAAAGCAACATCTTTCAAACTAAAAAAAATGTTCGAAATCGGCTCACGTAGAGAGTTTAGTAACACAAGTTTTCTCCCGAAGGAAAATTTGTGTTTCTGGTTCTGGTTGTGATTGTGGGTAATATAGGATGATGTAATTGTTTCCGGCAGCCACGACACAAGTCATCAAACTTAGCGCGAGGCTGTGAGTGTGAAAGCGTTTAGCGTTAGAGTTTATACATATTACGTACTTCATGTATACTTTTTAATGTATGTCAATAAAATTCCTAAATAAACTGCTTTTAGCATTTTGAGTCATCAAAAACTGAGATATTCTTGCTCACTTACCATGCAACAAGCAAGCCAAGCATTTCTCAGAATTAAGGTAAAGACGCACGGCAAAGGTAGTTAAAATAAATCGGGGTGCCTCAAGGCTCTTACTTAGTTAGCAGATTTAAATAATTTCAGTCTAAGACAAGCTTACTTACCGTATATGTGATCAGCAGTATCACATATCCAAAATAATAATAAGACGCAAGCAAAGCTTAAAAAAACCGACTTCAACGCTTATAGGTATTTTGTTTTTGTTGGATAGATTTCGATAAAAATTTATATGGGACCACCTCTGAAGTATAATCCGCCACACAAAGAAATCATCAAATTCGATTCTTAATTGGCTGAGATATCAAGATTGAGAACCTCCTTTTTTGAAGTCAGTTGAAAAGCAAATTAAATTTTAAACAACCCTCGATGATTTATTATCTAGAATTGGCTGCATCGATTTTTTACTTTGGACCGTTTTGACTAAACTTGCTTTCAATTACGAATAAACCGCGCTTAAATCGGTCTATCCGATTAGTAGAAACGACAGATATACAGATGGACAAAGATGTCTTAAAACGAGTGTGACTCCGTAGTTCAGTTATCGTTTATCATCTGTAGGTACAAGAAAGGAGTGAAAATCATTGCCTGCGTCTTTGTTACTTGAACTGGTAGTCTTCAAGTTTAGAGTTAATAGGTATCTTCTAGGCGTACATTTTATTAAGATATAGCAAAAGATGAAGATGTAGCAAAGTACGCTACATCTTCACTTTCCATCAGGTGAGATGGTGATTAAATGTTTGTCTATTTAGCGGTCTAATTAGTCAAATCATATTTTGTTACATTTACTACATCTTGCAGTCGACTTCCCATTATGATGATGATGAATTTATATTTAAAAAAAAGATGTTTAACAGCGTTTACAGCATATAGTTTTAAATCCTACACATCGGTACAAATCCCGCTTAGCCGTACCAATGACTTTCTCAAGTTATGTGCCGAATTAGAACTAACTCTATTCACGGTGAAGGAAAACTAGATGTGATGAATATGTAGGAGACTCATAAAATTCAGTCACATTCACCAACCTGCACTGATGATATAGGCATATATCTGGAGGTACTATAAAAAATATTTGTTTCTTTTATTGGTAGAGTAAAATAAAACCGGCCAAGTGCGAGTCGGACTCGCGCACGAAGGGTTCCGTACCATTTTCTATAAAAATCAAGTTTGTTGTATGGGTTGTTATAGCGGCAATAAAAATACATCTGTGAGAATTTCAACTGTCTAGCTATCACCGTTCTTGAGATACAGCCTGGTGACAGACGGACGGACGGACGGACGGACGGACGGACGGATGGACGGACGGACGGACGGACAGCGAAGTCTCATTAATAAGGTCCCGTTTTTACCCTTTGGGTACGGAACCCTAAAAACTAAAGTTGTAATATCATAATTCTAACTATAAATTCTACTTATTTTTTTCTTATTTTTTTAACTGCTCGTTAGCTTAGTTGAGTGCGTGTTTGCCTTCTGAATTGGGGTATCGAGTTCGATTCCCGGCGGGAACACAAGTTTTCTCATCAAGGAAAATTTGTGTTTCTTGTTTTGGTTCTGATTGTGTGTGTGATGTGAATGTTTCCGGCACCCACGACACAATTCACAGAACTCAGTGTGGGGCTGTGAGTGTGAAAGCGTTTATGTTTATTTAATATATAATGACTGTTTAATAAAGGGAAGAGCCACAGATCGTCCTCGTGTGGGAACCAAGGATCTAAAGTTTTAAACATATATTATTTTAGTTACTTTTTTACTTTTAAGCTATTGCATAGCTTCTATTTCGGGCCTTGAGCGTGGAGACCGAGTCCAGAAATTCCGTAACGAAAATAACCTAACACCCCCCACTCCGACCGGCACAGCGGTGATACTTTTTAGTTTTGCCAACTATCGATGAATAACAGAACTTTTAATGATTTTCTTAAAATATCACGCTTGTTTCTTAGTTCAGCCACTCGCCTTTAGATGGCAGGAAAAAAATACTGCATAAATAAAATAAATAAATAATTATAATTGCATAAGTTGATAAAAAATGCTATGCAATAGCTTTACCGCGGTAGTCCCCGAGTGCCACACTTCTTTTTTTTTTACACGCTTTCTAATTTAGCCCAACATTTAGTTCGATTTATTGTGTCGTTGGTGCCGAAAACATATACATCACACACACAATCACAACCAGAACCAGAAACATTTTTTTTTCTTGGGGAGAAAACTTGTGTTCCCGCCGAGAATCGAACCCGATACCCTATATATGCTTAGAAGGCGAATGCTCACTCAACATAGCCAACGGTTAGTTTTGGTGCATATAAAGGTTTTTTATTATTAATAAAACCCGAAGTTGTGCTTCTGTTTATAGCTGTACTGTAGTGACGAAGTGGCTGTATGCTGACACAAAATATTCTAGAATTGAGTCGAGTCAAAAATAAAGCAGACTCAGTACAGCTGGAGTTTATTTCGTATTTTGTTTGTGCACTTGCATGTCAATGTTATTTGGAGAAATTGCAGATGAGTCCGCAAAATTGAGATGGATAAAATATGATGTCATAAAATCTATATATATAAAAGAAAGTCGTGTTAGTTACTCCACTTATAACTCAAGAACGGCTGAACCGATTTAGCTGAAAATTGGCAGGGAGGTAGTTTAGAGTCAGGAGAAGGACATAGGATACTTTTAAGGAACGTCACTTATTTTTTTTTATATAGGTGTATAAATATCACTTTCTCATACGTCACTCGGATTTGGTAAAGTACTAGGCAAACATAAACACGAAGGAGGTAATAATATAGTCACGTGGCATTGTAACGCATGCCGGGTATGGCTTCCTAAACATGCACATTCATTGACTGTTAGGCGGAACGAAGGTCGCCGGGACACCTAGTTATGGAATAAAAGTTAATGTGAATAAAATATTTTCTTGTGAGTGTACTTATATTTGGCTCGTAAAGCTTTCTCGTTTTACTATAAGTACTGAAAACACGGATAAAACGACGTTTTCTAAAATTGAAACGTAGCTAGATCGATTTATCACCTTCGAAACTGTATGCGTTATTTATAAATTTCATGAAAATCGTTGGAGCCGTTTCCGAGATTCTGATTACATATAATATATATATACAAGAATTGCTCGTTTAAAGGTATTAGATGGATAGTTAAAATATGAAGATGGTTTCACAAATTTTGGTAGCTAGAAGGAACAATACATAATACTGTACATACCGAGCTACGATGGCGTATTCTGCAGCAAGAACATAGTATTTTTGTGGTTTTCTTTGTACTGTGCTGTTTGTACTGTTGGTAGGTTAATTAAAATTTAAACATGATTGGTAGTATACTGTCCTCAACCACATGTTCACCACCACCACCAGGTAGTTGTTAAATACAAAACAAACGCATTCACACTCACAACCCCACACTAAGTTCACAGACTTGTATCGTGGGTGCCGGAAACATTCACATCGCGCACACATTACACCCAGAAACAGAAGCACAAATATCCTTGGAAAGGAATTTGTACTGCTGCCAGAAATCGAACCCAGGACTCACGTCCACTGCGCCAACTGGGTCGCCAATACATGCCCATCAACGATTTTTTTTTTTTTTAAATTGAGAGACGAGACGAGCAACTCCCTTTTTGATGGTATGCGTCACCTATGTCCATTACAGCTCAGTACCACTCAGAGTTTTAAACTTAAATAGTTCAAAATCCTTCGTAGCAAAGTACTGCGCTCATCATCTTCAGATATTAGATGTGAAATTTCTTTATGTCCTGTAATTGCACTGGAAACATTGCCCTACAATCTGAAACAGCATGATGGGAACGCTACCCACTGGTAGTGGGCTTGAGCACTTGAGTTACCTATAAGCTCGATGTCTTGTAGGTAACTTAGTACTTTGCTGTACATAGTTTTAGTTTAGTTTTAGAAAATATAGGCAATTGGCCCGTAGATTTAGAAGGACGAAAAAAAAAAAAGTAAATATCTGAAACACTGTAAAGTTGGCACACTACTGCTAGTGGTTTGATGTCTGGTAATAGTGTAGTACTGCCTCAAGCGGACTCTGCAATAGTAAGCATACTACTATAATAATGTTGATATCATTATAATGTTTTATAATTATTATATATATTAATTATTGTATTATATATACAATACAATACAATAATTCTTTATGACACACCAAATAAAAGTAAAATTGTAGAACTTAAAATAATGCAACTTTATGAGGTAGTTACAATGGGCGATCTTATCGCTTTAAGCGATTTCTGCCAGACAATCTTTGGATGGACAGAAAATGTGCAGGATGATTTGGGTTGGCGTGGCGTTCTATACTAATATAATATATCTAAATAAATAAATAAAACGTATATATATATGTATTGAATTGTAATGTAGATTGTCATATGTAATAACATAAGAATTTATAAATAAAGTACTAATCACTTCGTCAAATGCAAGTGGCTTCTTCTACCTATTTATATATATAGTTAGGAGATACCCTCCAGATGCCTATATAACACCGGCGAGTTGCATTTGTCAGGCATTTGCTTGACAGCCCTCGGAGAGTGCAGACGTGTTCGGCGCGACTTATAGTAGTTTCAATTGTGTTATTGTGGTAGTGTAATCGAGTGAGTTCGCTTTATTTTACTGTAATTGGTGTTTTGTTTAATGGTTATCTCATTGATTGTGGAATCATTGTCTTTCTATTTAAAATCATGAATACTATTTTGAAATATTGTAATAAACGGTGATTTTGTAATCTCAGTGTTATTTTTTAAATCAAATTAAACTTATTACCTAAATATATATAAATAGGTAGTAAATAATCAACCACGCTAACCCAGCTCGTTGATAAGCAGCATTAGCAAATCGCCTCGCTTCTCCCATCTCAAACTTGTACAGAACTATTAATCGAACTTCAACTATCTAAACTCTGCTAACCCAATTGCCGAAGAAAATAATTCGTGCAGTCTGCGAACTTCGCGATTTGATTAAAATTTAATGCAGCCCTGGAGAAGAGCTGATTAAGTAGGTTTACATGATCAGGTTTCGTGTCTGTAGAGCTTCTATTAACTTAAGAACTTGCTTTGTTGTGAATACAAGAAAGTTTATTGCTATGTATGTAACATAACACAATTACCTAATAGAAAGCGACGACGTGGTTGTCCGAATTGCTTCCTAATTTGATCACAAGTTGCACTGTACACCGCAACTGCAAGTCTAAGTAAATAATTAAACGCAGAAGCTTTAAAAAAACCGACTTCACCGCTTTATCTTCGGAACTTCGATCAGATTAGATGTACTAAACACGCATTATTGACAAAATTTCAAGTACCACTAATCAGATCTTGATCAAATTTAAATGGAACCAATTGGAAAGCAACATTTTCAAACAAAAGTTTTCTCCCCAAGGAAAATTTGTGTTTCTGGTTCTGGTTGTGATTGTGTGTGATGTGAATGTTTCCGGCATCCACGACACAAGTCATTGAACTTAGTGTGGGGCTGTGAGTGTCAAAGCGTTTACGTTTATGTTTATGTATGTTATGTTAAAACAAAAAATATTTCAAAATCGGTTCAAGTGGAACGAAGCTAACACATAAAAAAAATACAGTCTACTTGAGTACCTTCTTCTTTTTTTGTGAAGTCGGTAGAAAAGAAGATATTTTGTTACCAGACAAGCGTGCTACATCTTCCATATCGTCATTTCATCAATGTTGAATAACCCGTTGGCTTAGTTATACGCGCGATCGCCTTTAAGTAGAAGTAGTCCTTATAGTCTTCTGTTCGATTCCCGGTAACAACACATTTTTTTTTCCCTAAGGGGAATTTGTCTGGTTCTGATGTTACGTGTGTGATTTGAATGTTTTCCAGCAACCGCGACCCAAGTCATTGAACTACGTGTAGATCTTTGAGTGTGAAAGCATTAGTGTTTATGTTTAATTATCACTTTTTATCATAATTATGTAAGACCCCGACTTATATGACGACCCAGTTGGCGCAGTGGACAGGTGTCCGCCCTCTGCGCCGTGGGTCCTGGGTTCGATTCCCGGCAGGAGCACAAATTCCTTCCCAAGGGATATTTGTGCTTCTGGTTCTGGGTGTAATGTGTGTGTGTGCGATGTGAATGTTTCTGGCACCCACGATACAAGTCTTTGAACTTAGTGTGGGGCTGAGTGTGAATGCGTTTGTTTAAAAAAAAAAAACTCGCCAGCATTTAAAAAGTAGATTTACCTTTTATCACGGTAACTGGTAATTGATTCCTAAATCCCGACTGCAGGAGCACTCTGCTAGTACGTTGCCCATGTCTGTAACTATATATAATAAGCTACCAGCAGACCTTACAAAAGAAACGAATACCAAGAAATTTCTGAAAACCTTCATACGATCACTAATAATGAAAGCATACAATTCAATACATAACTATTTAAATGATAATCTATAAATTTAATAAATAAGATTGCGTCCTCTTCTCTTCTAAGTTGCTGCGCCCGACGGGGTTCGTATGAGACTAAGCAATCTGAATCTGAATCTGTGACGAAGTGGTCTGATATTGCTTATATCCAAGCTTCAAAAATGACACATGCAGTATTACCTAAATAAACTTGTAGATTTATTATATTACTACTAGCTGCGCCCCGCGGTTTCACCCGCGTTGATAATGATGAAAAGTGATGATGATGATGATGATGAAAAATAGATGTTGGCCGATTCTCATAGATACCGGATAAGCACAAAAAATTTCATCAAAATCGGTCAAGCCGTTTCGGAGGAGTATAGCAACGAAAACTGTGACACGAGAATTTTATATATTAGATGATGGACTATCAATAACAGTGACTGATTACATGACGTGGCCACAAATCTATGTTGCATAACGTCATCGCATCGAAACGTTCCGGGGCGTGACGTC
This sequence comes from Lomographa bimaculata, assembly GCA_948107665.1. Taxonomy (NCBI): domain Eukaryota; kingdom Metazoa; phylum Arthropoda; class Insecta; order Lepidoptera; family Geometridae; genus Lomographa; species Lomographa bimaculata. The sequence goes on along the minus strand of OX403603.1, from coordinate 15,163,955 downwards.
ATCAAACACGCAAACAGAATTGATTGCACCTCTGGAGTCAGCTGTCAATCGCAAGTCCATTATCCTTTGAATACACGTAGCGAGGGATACAACACGGGTGAGTGTGAAGATACGTTAGCAAAAGTATCTGTCTGTTGGAGACATGTCTACGGTCGCCGTAAGCTGGGTTTTTGGGTCTTAGAACTATCACAAACGACAAGCTAATGAAAGAACTTTTTAGCTACAATTGAAGTTTAGCAAAGGATGCTTAAGGTGAAGTAGGCTCCAAATTAGACGATTCATCCTCACGAATATTAAAGATTTGACCTTTAAAAACGGTCGATTAACAGCATTTTTTTATGTGTAATAAATGTTCACAAAATATTTTATTCGGATATGTTCAGCGATACACGATTTAATAAATTTGGCTCTATAGAAAAAAAACATTAAACTTTACTAAAAAACACCTAATTTCCCGTTCCCGTCAGTGGAATGAATCAACTTTATTCTGTTTCTATAAAAGATATTTTTTACAAAAAATATTGGGTGTAGGTAATCCCAACAAACATTCAAACCTCGTTATGAACAAATTTTTTTTGTGAAAGGGTAAGATTAATTTTAAAAAATATATGGAAGCGCGCACGCTGTCTATGCAGGCAATTCTACAAGGCTACAGTTTGGCTCCAGTCCGCCAACTCGATACCATGTCACCTTAATTCGTAAGCTGCGATAGTTTTTTTTAACTTATCACAATACAATAGAATACAAAAACTCTTTATTGACACCAAAAGATAAATAAAAGGTACAGAGAAACTTATAAAGATAGGTACAATGGGCGGTCTTATCACTAAGAGCGATCTCTTCCAGACAACTTTACAAAATCTTACTATAAAAAATCTATCGTGAGAGTTATTCGTTATATAAGACGCACTCATTCACGTTTTGTTGTGGAAGAAAAATGCTTCAACCAGGTTTCGGATATATACGATGTCTTCCTTCTGGGAGCTACGTTTACAGGTCACGCTGGTCACGGTGTGCGCGTACAACCTGTAAACGTAGCTCCCAAAGGGAGGATGTACATCATCCAAGTAAGTGCCGGTTTAGATAATTATAACAATCTGTTTGGAATATTCGTAAGTATTACTTGGATTTAACGATTTTACTTACCGTTGTTTTCTTACAAGTTACGAGACTAGTTTCGGAACAGTCGGTGTTCCTTCATCAGTTGAGTACGCGAGAAGACCGTCCGGCGTATTCGAAACTAGTCTCGGAATAATGCGTGAAAACAACAAAGCATATATTTTATGACGAACCAGTTGGCGTGCTGTGCAAGTCGCCCTGCGCAATAGGTCCTGGTTTCGATTTCCAGCAATAGCACAATTTTGCTTATGGTTCTGGGTCAACAAGTCTTTGAACTTAGTTTGAGACTGTGAGGGTAATGGGTTTTTATGTTCGTTTAAAAAACATCCTCATCTTCCCCTTTACCAAACGCATTCACAAAAAGGGAATAAAATACAACATGTTCTTTTCTTAGAGGCAAACAAGAGAGGAATGGATTATTCACTTACTCGTAAACCCATGTTGTCTAAAGGCAACATGATAATTAAATATTGTGTACGTATACTGGAACTTATAAAAGTTTTCCTCTGTAACTGACCACATTTCATAATTCTTTTAGCACAGAAAGCTCCAACAACACTGTCACATACAACACGCGTCCGCAACGAGTCGGGTTGAACTAATTCAATGTATCACAGACGCTGTAGCAGGATGGTAGCTTTTTTCTACCTCTAGCCGTACTAGGACCGAGGCTTTGCTCGTCTTAATAAAAAATCGTGGCGTATGTTATTTTGTTTAATTTTTGACATCAGCTCAAAAGTATGGAGTTCCGTTGTACCCGCAGAACTCTTTTCCAGAGTCCGCTATGAGAGTACTACCCTATTCAAAATCGTTTATTTACATGGGCCCCAAAGAGGTAGTCATGAATGTTAATGATTCTACTGTTAGCAAATTACAGCCATTGCGAAAAGAATTTGTTTTTTCCATTATTTTTTTTCAATCATTCCTTAACACTAATTCATAATTATATTAACCTAGGTATATCTATATTATGTATTACATGTAAGTAAGTGCAAACATTATAATATATTATTTTGGGTTGAAGGACAATCTATCCAGTGAAATTCTGTAAGAACACCGGAGCCAATAATTATTAACATCTAATTTCTCAGGGTCACAATTTAATATAGTTTTTGGTTGTAGCCATATTCAAATTGGATTACTGTTATGTCATTAGTGACTCGCAAGATTAAGACAAATTGAATGACGTAAGAATAAACGAAATCGGCCCACGCGTTCGGTCTCTAGAAGGCTATAAAGAAACAAACATACATATGTCGGACATACATATGTACCTTCATTATTCATTTAAAGTAAGTAAACAGTCGTGTGTCATCTACCCTCAACACATCCTAGAATGGCGTCACGCAATGTGCAGTAGCTCATGCCTCATTCTTGCTTGGACGTTTGGAGGTGACGAACGCGATGTCATTTGTTCCTCATTTTTGTTTGGATACTTGGAGCTATCGGTACGCTTACAGTTCGGATAATGTAAACGTGATCTATTTTACATGTGATTTGAAAGGAGGGGAATGGCAGTGACGGGTGAGTAACCTTGTGGTAAAATGCTTGCCTATCGGGCATTAAAAACAAAACCCACCCACTTGAAAATGATTCTGCTATTTTGACATCTTAAATCTTCGATAATCAATCATCATCTTATTCTTTCTATTAAATTTATATTCCTATTCTATCTATAATTATGATGTTTATTCTACCTACATTCATATCTCCTTTTCATAATCTCCTTTTCTTCTCCTTTGCGTCGCGCAGTCGGGTAAAAACAGAGTAAGATTTGTTTTGGAGTGAAGACCTCTAAGCTCAATTTTTTTATTAACAATGAAAAGAACAAAGCTAGGATACTGTAATTGTATTATACCCAGACATTGTACGACAAGATGGTCTGCCAAAGCAGTCCTAGTCCGTCCATCAGTCTGCCATGAGATGGACATCGGACATCCATCATGATTAGCTAGATTGAAAAAGATATTTTTTACTGACGCATTATTTACTATAATTCTCTTGAAAGTTTCCTTGCAATAATTTAAACGCAAGCAAAGCTTAAAAAGCCGACTTCACTGTTTAATCTTCTGAACCGTAAACGGAATATTAAAATACGCATTATTGAGGATAACTCAACAACATATAAATGATTTGATACTCGAAGCCCTACACTAAGGTGGAAGTCATCAGTCAAGCACACCAAGAATAGAATTTAAGTACAAGGATTAATGACAAGGATTCATGGAGGCAAACTGCACAGGCTCTTTCTAGCGACTACCATAATAACACCTAGGTTAAGAAAATTATGTATTAGAAATTAAGAACGTTTTTTTAAAAAAAAAATGAAAAAACAAATGCGCCGCCGAGTTCCTTGCCAGGTTCTTCTCGAGATGGCTGTAATTTTGCGAATCTGGCAATAGATTCATTAACTTTCATGAGTGCCTCTTTGAAGCCCATGTGAATAAACGATTTTGATTTTGTTTTTGAGTTTCCCTTGGAGAGAAAATTTGCGATCCCAACCAGAATCGAACTCGATATCCGTGCCTTAGAAGGCGAACTTGCAACCAATCCAACGGGCAGACAAACACAGGATGATATTATTTAAAAGAGCTTAAGGCTCCATTTATTCAACAGTGACTTAACTACGGTATCTTGGAAGTTCTCTAATTGATCTGAGACATCCCGCTCTGGGGACACAATCAGCTGCGGTTCAAGGGGTTCTAGGAAAGTGAGTTATCCTTTAGATTAAACCTTTTTTTCGCTGGAGAGGAAAATAATAATATGGCTATGGCTAAGATATAGGTCACCGTAAATGGCTTGGTTATTATTATTATACAATACAATACATATACTCTTTATTGCACACCATGAAAAATAATAAATAACAATATATTAAAAATATAGCAGTACAATTGGCGGTCTTATCGCTAAGCAGCGATCTCTTTCATGCAACATTAGGATGAAGAGGATAAAAAAGTTTAATAAAAAGTGATCGGTGGTGCGGCAATGATCATTATACATGCATTATTTTAAACATACACATAATTATTAATGTAATTAAACAAATTTTATATATACAGTTACATACATAAATAAAAGATAAATACAAAATATATAAATAATATACAATACATATATAAATATTATATTACACATACTTAATATAATCTAAAAATAAATGAATATTAGTGATAAACATATTATGTAAAAAGCCTTAATACCTAATGATGATAAAATCATCGCATATGGCATTGAAGCTCTTATGGTTTGACTTCTGGAATCATTGGTGTGAAAGAGATCGCTTTAAGCGATAAGATCGCCCATTTTACGCTGCTGAACGGATGATAAACATAGAAGCGAATCGCTTCGAACGAACTGGAGCTAAGTCAATCATAAATGGAGGACGTTTGGAAGTGTGGAGGTAAAACGGCCATGGGGGAATTAAATCCCGCAATTATTATACACACTACAAAATGGATACGATAGAATGCCGATAGACTTGCGACATAACATCGGTGACCGAGATTGCAATTTGGACTCCACTAACTTACTATTGCCAAAGAGTCTTTTCGCTCGTCGGTCTATCGATTCAAGACCTTCAAACTCGTACTTGGCAGATCCATCTCTGAGGAGGCCGCAGTACTCCATACACGTTCGGACTTGAGCTTGATACATTAAGTAGTGTTATATTAGTTTTCATCGTACTTCGGGTGTTAAAACTGTTAAAAGAATGTATTCTTGTAGTACACAAAACAACAACTAAGCACCAATCTATAGGGCAGCCTGTGGGTGCCCTTTACATTTTTAACAAACGCCCCTCACGCCCAAATTGAAAAGAAACTACGAAACATAAATTCAGACGAGATTTCACCTTTTTCGACATAAAAGAAAACTTTTTGGGGTTCCTTGAAGCCAACATTAGAATGGGACAACGGCGGAATAACCTCTGCAAAAAATCCCTGTTCTCTCCCGTTTATTTTTTTTAATTCAAAGGTTTTTTGGTAATGTCTCCCAGATTAATAATAAATTCAAATTCAAATAAATTTATTGCCAAAAGTTTAACGTATTAAAATTTTCTTACCTAGGTATAATCTTAGATATGTAATGTTGTAAGTTGGAAGACTTATTAATTAGAACTTATTTAAGATTATTTTAAAAAAAAAAACAACATATTCAATAGCACAAGAGTCATTAGCATTCGTGCTAGGTTGCCCTGTGTTACGAATGCTAAGTCTTCCGTTTCTAAGGTACAATAATACAATAATATTTTAAAGTAGGTAGATGGGTAAAAACTGGTCGTCATAACAACAACATGCGCTTCTAATGGCGCACAGCGCTGAATAAGAACGCAAGGAGCAGCAATGATTATATATATTTTTTTAGTAATCTTTTTTTTTGTTGTTTATGTATATTTAGATTAGGATAATATTTAAGTCTTATCAATATTTTTAATAGTTACCAACAGATTATAATGCCATCGAAGCATACAATTAAAGGTACAATAGATACAACATGTAAGCTAATTAAATACTAATTACTTTTTATTACCTACGTTGGAACGCAGGAGATGATAATTATGAACACGTTAGTGTAGTTGGGTGCGCTTTCACCTATGCAGCGGGTATCGGATTCGATTCCGAGTGGCAACACAAGTTTTCACTCCAAAGGAAATTAGTGTTTTTCGTTGTGCTTTGTTAATTTTTCCGGTATCGACTTGTGTCTTCAAACTTAGTGTGGGTTAGAGGGTGTTCTTTGCTATGTTTACTAAAATCTGTGCAGCTGTTTTCCAGATAGATCGTTGAGAGTAAAATAACATTTTATTTTGGCCACGTAAGAAAATATAATTATTATTATTATGGACAATATTGGCTGATTGTGAATTAATGCATTTCATTGTCGAACGAATTACATAATTTAATTTTAATGTTTTGGTCTATTTATAATTGTAAAAAAGAGGTGGATAATGTCTTGAAGCTTTAATGGGAAAAGTGTGTATTATGTTCGAAGTAATCAGTTACTATTCATTTCTTAGCTAAACAACTTGGCAAATTTTGATGAAATTTGAACCGCGATAGTTTACGCAAATGTAATTTATTTATTTATTTGTATTATAAAATCCACAGATCTTAAACATGGTAAGGTATTTCATGAGTATTATACATACATCCAATTCCGGATTTACTTTATATATTAACAACTAAGAGAGCAACGAAATGTATACATATAAAACTTATCAACATTCACTACATGTAAACTTTTGTTTCTTACTTCTTTTTAAGTTATTTATACATTTTACGAAACATACTATACATACGAAACATACAAACATATATTTACTACATTAACAAAAAAAAAATCATATAAAACTGATTTTAATTCTAGTAATCCTGATATAACGTGGCAAGGAGTGTGATAACTACGGGCCAATTGCCTATATTTCCTAAAACTAAACTAAAACTATGTACAGCAAAGAACTAAAGTTACCTACAAGACATCGAGCTTATAGGTAACTCAAGTGCTCAGGCCCACTACCAGTGGGTAGCGTTCCCATCATGCTGGCGGCATTGCCTCTCTGAATTGCAATGCTAATACGTTGAGCCAAATAAGTGCCAGCATTTTGATCACGCGTCGCTTCAACCAGGCGCTCTGATTTCAGGAGTGTGATTGTATATGTGATGTGAATGTTTCCAGCTCAAACCATACAAGTTTCTAAACTTGTATAAGCCATGATTGTGAAAGCTTTTACGTGTACTGCAAATTTGATTTTGTCTTCTGTACAATTTAAATAATATACGCAACCCTCACGATTCTAGCCAAACTCCAACTTGCCCGTTACTTTTTGTTGTTCGTCCAAAAGTTTGTCAAATAAATAAGGTTTAATTTGATAAATAACATGCCTAGCCCTAAAAAGGTTTTAGGGCCAACTTGTTAGCAAACTTGTTATTTGTAGTTTGCTCGACTCTTCTCTAATTAGAGCAGTAAATAGTTTATTTAAATATCATTAGTGTAATTAGTACAAGCGTAAATAATTAGTACTGTAACGATGTAGACAATAAAATAAATAATTGTTCTAGTTAAGAGTGAGATTACGAATCAAGAAAGTTCTAAATGTGAAAGAACAAAACAGAATACGCAAGTATTTTTTACATACAATTATGATATGTAAAAGTTGAGTTTACATACGATAACTACGACATGATGCCGACGACGTTACCAAAAATGGTACAGTCGGCATCAATTAACTATATGTTAATTTTCACATTTTTTACCGACTTCAAAAAAGGAGAAGGTTCTCAATTCGACTTCATTCTTCGTTTGTTTGTTTGACTGTGTGTTTTTTCTTTTATTTTTTGTTTTCTTGTATGTACCTCAATTCCTTTCTGGGTGAACCGATTTTGATGATTTTTTTGAAAGCCGGTACTTCCAATGTAGTCTCATTTAAATTTGATCAAGACCTTACCTGTAGTTTTTGGGTTATCCTCTAATAATGCAAATTTGATTTGGTCAAGGAATCTGAAAATAAAGCGGTGAAGTTTTTTTTTAAGCTATGCTTGCGTTTCCATTATCAGGTGGCAAGCCTATCGATATTATATCGCTTACATTTTGGAGAATGTGCACAGGAATTACATAATATAATTCCTCCATACAATTTTGACCATCTAACAACAAGACAAACTATCAAACGTCATCCATTTATGGATGACATACCTCCAGTTAACTCGAAGCGTTTTGCTTCTACGTTCATCATCCGTACAGTGAAGGAGTGGAACACATTGCCTGCGTCTTTGTATCCCGAATGGTATCATCTTCCGCATTATCACTTTCCATCAGGTAAGATAGTGGTCAAATGCTTGTCTATTCTGCATAAAAAACACCTAAAGGATTGAAAACCTATAAGTCAATTTAAATTAAATCAGAATAAAACTGGGTCTTCACATGGGCCCTATAGTGGGAATTGGTTGTTATCTCGACCAACCGGAACTCGAGCGCACAGTCGAGTTGCATTTAATTTTTTTAGTGCAATAATATATCGTTAATTACACTTATTGCCAAATCCGCAATATTAGCAGAGTTTTAGTTAAAATTAAAAGTCCATTGTATTGCGGATAATAGTTCGCTTTCTGGGCCTTACTCGCCTTGTTACTTACATACAAATAAACTAAAAACATCCTATTTACAAAACCGTTTTACTCAAGCGCTGTTCAGAGCAATAGTTTTCCAATACTAATAAAACTTCAGTACGTTTGATGGTAAACGAGAGCGGCGAGATTTCGCGAGACTATTGCTCCTAAACTTTGCAATTGGAATAATTTTGAAACCGTTGAAAGGCGCAGTGAATTTATTACAGAAAGTGATGTTTTTCTGTAAAATTATGTATTAATTAAAAACGCAAGCAAAGATTAAAATACCGGTCTATCTCCGGAACATATGGGATAAAATGAATTAAATACGCATTATTTAGGATAACTCATCTACCTCTAGTCAGATTTTGAATTTAAATGAAACCACATGGAAAGCACCAGCTCTAAAATAAAAAGAATCGTCAAAATATTTTTTCACTTAGAAAAAAATTCTGAGTTAACACACATAAATATATATGAATTGAGAACCTAATTTTTTTGAAGTCGGTTAAAAAGTTCTAAGTTGTGGTAGGAGCTGAAGTCCCGCTTGGCGTGTATTGTGCATATCTCCCTGGTGGCAACTACCCAAGCCATCCCAGCTCCTGTAGCGTAGGATGGCTCTGGGTCGTCGACTAAGTTGTTCCAAAATAGGTATTTTAGATGATACTAGTGGTTTGCGCCGAACTAAGATCTCACGGGTACATTAAAATGTTTTCTTTATTAGGCATAATAAAGAAAACATTTTGAGGTTAAAAGATTAAAACTTTTGTTTTTTAAAATAATTGTTTGATTTCTGTATTTGTTTTTCAACTACAAGATATAACAGATATTATTAGTAAGTTTCAACTTTAAATGTGAAGCCGTTTTTGAGATGGTCCTCGGGACAAAATAGATCTAAAATCAGTGAGTTTGGTGGCCTACCAAATTGTCATTTTCCAACATAGATTTTTGAAAACTGGTTTTGTACTCTACTACTGCTCTACTGACGGACGGACAAAGCGCTGAAGCACCCAAGTCAAATTTGAGATCTTTTTCGTTTGATCAAAAAATACATACAATAGGTACCCTAACAAAGGAGGACATGTTTAATAAAGCAAAATTAAGGCTCTCTCAACTTCGGTGTCCTGACCTTAATCACTAGTTACCTTACTGTGTTTGATAAACTGTGTCTTTAAATAAAACAACTAAAACAAAAAAACTAAACCCTAACGTACGGTGCACATAGTTGTTATTGAGATGTGAGTAAACGTATCTAAATAATAGAAAATGCACACAATTTTTTTTTTAAACGCTTTCTCACGACTCCTCTAGTTCGATGACTTGTATTGTAGGTGCTGGGAACATTCATATGACGGATATAACCATAACCAGGAATACAAGTCTCCCTTGGGTAGAAAGGTGTGTTTCTACTGGGAATCGAATGCGATACCCGATGCTTAAAAAGTGAACGCACTCCAATTTTTTTATAGGACTCTTTTTATCCTACAGACTGCTCCCGTGAGCACTCCTTTAAATAGCCTTTATGTTTAATTGGAGCGCTTTTCCTTCTGAGATTTTTTATACCTAAATTAGCTGTCCCACGCGACATTGGATAGAAAATACTACCCTTGTCTTTTTGAGAAGACTCAGTTGGTGAGTCGGGCAAGTCTACCCTCAGCGCCGGGGGTCCTGGGTTCGATTTCCGGCAGAAAAACAATTGTACTTTCCCAATGGAGATGTCAGCTTCTGGTTCTGGGTTTTCTTTGGATATGTAAATGTTTCCGGCAGCTACGACACAAGTCCTTAAACTTAATGTGGGGTTGCGAGTGTGAAAGCGTTTGTTTTTCCAGGGTTCAGACTATCTACAATCAAAATTGTATCTCCGTCTATCCAGCTGTAAGACCCAAAGTGTAAAAACGGGACCTTATTAATGAGACTTCGCTGTCCGTCCGTCCGTCCGCCCGTCTGTCACCAGGCTGTATCTCAATAACGGTGATAGTAGACAGTTGAAATTTTCACAGATGATGTAATATATAATAAATAATAAAATAAAATAAATCCCTCTCTCCGTATCCGGCTCCCATACAACAAACTTGGTTTTTTATAGATAATGGTACGGAACCCTTCGTGCGCGAGTCCGACTCGCACTTGGCTAGTTTTTTGTATCTTATGGACTACCACTATTTCGTGTTGGTAAGTTATGATGTGGTCGAGGATGGTAAACACGCTACGCCTAGTGGCTTTCAAAGATAGCTGGCGTAACATAACAGACAAATTACATACAAACTTTATTTCAAACTCTCACACACACATATGTGTTGGTTTTTAATATTACCAATGTGTTTATTTTATAACAGTGCTCCACGGGTTTATTAAGATATTATTGTACAAACCGCAAAAAAATCACTAGGGTTACCAATTCGAGTAAGTACCTGAGTCAGAGTTTTGTATCGTTGTCGATCTGTTACAAAAAGCATAACAAGTGCTGCGAGCACTAGAACTATCATCTCATTTAGCTAATAATACTATCTCTGAAGCTTTTGCAATATTCTGTATCCCGTTATTTACAGAAATGAGCGCCATTAGGTAAACGTATTTAATGCTAGGAGTGACAACCCTATTCAGCCTGAACAAAAGAAGCTCAAGCGCGTTCAGTGTTCCTTTATTGACGTCGTTTCACGGTGCTAATAGAAAAATAATGTGGGAGTAATGAATAATAAATTATTAAATGTAGAGTTTATTTTTTATTTAAAGTAGGCAGTTTGCTCGTAGCGATTCGCTTTTACGTTTATCATCCGTACGTAGAAGGAGTGGAACTCGTTGTCTTCCGGTTGTTTCCGTTTGTTCTCGTTTGTTTCCTCAAATAATCTGGGAATCTTCAAGACAAAAGTTATCTTCTAGGCAAGCATGCTACGTCTTCGGCCACATCTTCACTTTCCAACAGGTGAGATGGTGGTTTAATGCTTGTTTATGTAGCATAAAAAATAGGATGAGATACTTTCCCACACGATCACAAAAGATAACAATGTTTTTTTTGTGGTACATATTCATAAAAAAATATGTACTTTAATGTACTTATGAATTTAAAAATAGTACCCTTCATTTGGGCATAGAAGTTGTGGTCGTGCTGTGAAGATACTTTCTGGCACGACCACGCGTCATTTAAGATATTGAGATGATTTTTATTACATAAAAATATACAAATTAATTGTCCTTAAAATATAAATACATAATTTGAGGAATCCATAACTAAAACAAAATACAAAGATTCAAGTATGTAGGAACTACTATTTTCGTTGCGGTTCATGAATTAATGTGGAAACAAAATTCTTAGTCAGTTTCTTCTTAATATTAACAAAATAGCGATGACATTATACATTTTAGGTGTAACAGGTATATAATAAACAAGCTGTGCCACGCGGCTTCGCCCGCTGAAATTAAGTTAAAAAGCCTATGTATTATTCCGGAACCTAAACTATCTATATTCTAAATTTAATCGAAATCGGTATTTTTTTTTATTTATTTTTTTTGTTTGCTAGTTTTTGACCACTATCTCACCTGATGGTAAGTGACGATGTGATCGAAGCTGGTAAACACACTAGACCTGGAATACGCAGGCTCTCAAGGATAACTGCCGGAACACCGTATTTGGCTTGGCGGCAGACTTTCAACTTGATGGTGGTAAGCTACTTTGGTAGCAAGCCAGGCGAGCAACTCACAAAATGCTCTACCACCTCTCAAATGTCACCTGATTAGCACCACCCAGGGACCACGTGTAGGGAGTCAGACTTAAGGGGTATCCTCCTACGGACGTGGGTGACTCAGGTATTTTCGTTACGGACATACGTGGTAACAAACATTCACACACACAAACTTTCACATTTATAATATTATAGTAGTATAGGATTAACCTGCTCTAATTGATTAAACATTCTTCTTGTAGTTAGACTGTTAATGTCGAAAGTCGACCTAGAACCATCGCACCACTACCCAAACTGAACTAACTCAGCTAAAGAAAAACAATCAAGATATTTAGAAGGGTCACATTGTTACACAAACATACCTACACCCGATAGTTTAGCTATGACCCTAACAAGCTCTTGTTATTATTGGAAAGTGAACCCAAACTTTTGTCGGCGTAATTAAGTGTAGGAAAAAATTGGGATACGCAAGTCAGAGGATTTTGCGCTGTGCGCCTGCGTGGCGCAGAGATGACGAAATGTGGTGTAAGTGAGGAGAGTATAGATATATAGATAGATAGATAAATACTTTATTTGCACACAAAAAAAAATACACTTACAGAGAAATCTTAAATATAACATAGGAGCACAAAGGGCGGTCTTATCGCTCAAAGCGATTTCTTCCAGACAACCAAAGGGCGATGATAAAAATATTACAAACAGGGACGGTGGTGTACCTCGACACGTATTTAAATTAATAAATGTACTTATACATACTTAATATTAGATACATAATATACATACAAAAACCTACATATATAATAATAATATATTATAAACGTACACAAACTAATGTATATTATTATATATACATATATATGACTAATAAGGGACATTCATAGCTTTAACTTAATTGAGTGGTACCATTTTTTTATTTGTTCTTTAAAAGTGTGTAGTGATTGAGAGAAATAGCAAGTACTTTATTTAAATTGTAACTATATCTTTGACGACCCAGTTGGCGCAGTGGACCGGTGTCCACCCTCTGCACCGTGGATCCTGGTTTCGATTCCCGGCAGGAGCACAACTTTCTTCCCAAAGGATATTTGTGCTTCTGGTTCTGGGTGTAATGTGTGTGTGATGTGAATGTTTCCGACACTCACGATACAAGTCTTTGAACTTAGTGTGGGGCTGTGCATGTGAATGCGTTTGTTTGTTTGTTATATATATAATTCTTCTGTACGTGTGTTTGTCACCTAACTCCTCCTAAATAGACTGATTTGGATGTAGTTTTGTGTGATATTAGTTTAGGTTCCTAGATGGTTTAAAACACAATTGGACCCGGTAGGTGACGCTGCTGTCGATGTCTATGTGTGTGCTTTTCCAGGCGGGACGACATCTGCCGGGCCCGCTAGTTTACTATATATATTTATTATTATTGCCGTATATATATTTTTTTGTTTAAGTACGTATAAATATTTATATGTTGATCTTAATAAATATTGTTATTTGCTCATAAACTTATGTTTACTGTACTTACATCCCCGTTTCACCGAATTAAAAATCTTTTCCATTTATAGGTTGTCTGGTTTAGATTGCTTTTAGCGATAAAACTGCCGATTGTACATTTTCATTTAAGTTTTTTTAAATTTTAGTAATATTTATGTAAGGTGTAACTTTTTTTTTCGTGGGGGTTAAATGTCTAGCACTTCCCTTCCTTCCCAGGGTGAAGGAAGGGGGTATGTGGGGCTCGAACCCACTAAAAACCACCCCGTGGGCAGTCCCTCGCCGAGGTGGGGCAAGATAGGGTTGCGCTAGCAGTCACTATCTTGCCCCGGTAGATGCAATATCTGCTGTAGTCATTGTCATGTCTTTTTAACCGACTTCAAAAAAGGAGGAGGTTCTCAATTCAATTGTATGTTTTTTTGTATGTATGTAAGCGATCATTCTGCCAATTATGAATCGATTTTGATTATTCTTTTTTTGACCTTACTCTGATTGCAAAGTGTGGTAAGCGCCAAAACGCAATTATCCGAAAGAACGATCCCGATTTAATCCATAAAAAAAAAACCGCATTCACTCTCACAGCCCCACACTAAGTTCAAAGACTTGTATCGTAGGTGCCGAAAACATTCACATCACACACCATTACACCCAGAACCAGAAACACAAATATCCCTTGGGAAGGAATTTGTGCTCCTGCCGGGAATCGAACCTAGGACCCACGGCGCAGAGAGCAGACACCTGTCCACTGCGCCAACTGGGTCGTACAAAACAACGATGGAGAAATACTATTGTTTTTAAATATCCTGTTTCTTGTAACTTGTCCCAACAGTCGAGGGTGATTGGACCGTGAGGGTTTGGGCGGGAAAGGGACGCAAATATTAATAGTTATTAAAACCGTATAACAATTAACACTACCCAAGCAAATATGCAAACTACGTTAAGATAAATGAAGAGGTGAGTCCCAAGAATATTGTTAATTAAAGTAGGAGTATATATGTGAATAACACACACTGAAATGTGTGAGATAAGTTAATATAGAACGTGTATTTAACCTTTGCGGAGTGTTCAGTCATTAAAAGGATTTATTTATGAGTTTCGACTGAACCACACTTATAATTTTCCAACATTTTGTATGTGGTTTCATTTAACGTCCTAACGAATGAACTGGTGTAAATTAAATTTGGATTGTAGACAGCTGATAACCAGCCAATCACACTTATCACACACTAATTAAGAGTTTTTTTTTTATGTACGATAGGCAAGCGTTTGACCACAATCTCACCTGATGGAAAGCGACGATGCGGCCGAAGATGTAGCATGCTTGCCTAGAAGGTACCTATTCACTCTTGACTTGAAGACTCCCAGATTATACTGTTCGGGGAACTGTTAGTGTGTAAGTACGAGTATGTTTGTTTTCTCTTCACGTTGTTTCGCCTGAACGGATTTGGACAAAATTTTGAATGTACATAGCTACTTAGTATTAACACTTAGGCCACTTTTTATAGTTATTTATCTTATTGATAAACTCGGGCGAAGCTGCGGGACTCAGCTTGTCTTACTAATATTATAAATCCGGTAAGTTTGTGTGTAAGTGTGCAACTGTGTAAGTGTGTAAGTATGTTTGTTCCCTCTTCACGCTTTAACAGCTTAACGGATTTGGATAAAATTTTAAATGTACATAGCTACTTAGGATTAATACATAGGCTACTTTTTGATTTGATAAACGCGAACGAAGCCGCGGAGCATGGCTAGCTTATTATAAATCTGAAAGTTTGTGTTTAAGTGTGTAAATGTGTAAGTATGTTTGTTGTCTATTCACGCTATAACGGCTAAACGGATTTTAATGAAACTTGGAATATACAAAGTTTATACCTATTAGGATTAACACACAAGCTAAATTTAATTTGCTAAAACCGGGCGCAGCCGCAGGGCATAACTAGTAAGTTATAAAATAGCTGTGCCCTGTTATACAAACTAGGCCAAATATTAATGATCTAGAAGTAACCTTGAAGCCTTGGTAGCACTGTGATTAAGAATCTATAAGTCTGATCGGGTAGTGCGGTGATTAGATAGGTTCGATTTCCACGAAAGGATAGTTTCCAGTGAAGGTAACATTTACTTCCTCACTGCTTAGTTCTTGCTTAACATAATAGAGTCTGAATTTTTTTATTTTTTTTTTACTTCTAGAGTACTTCTTACAAAGTTCCCTATTATAATTACAGTCTAGCCAAACTATGGCTAATCAGTAATTTAACTTTAACTTAAACTGCTACATTGCTAAACTAAGAATGTGTCCATTGACACTTTTCTTATTGTCTCTATTTAAGGGTAAGACACTTTGTTCATGTGTTCTTTTGCAGCACTCTCACTATATATTACACTGATATATACTAACATTACACAAGTTCAAGAGAGAGTCGGAATGTAGTGAAAACGGTTATGTTTATTTTTATCCATGTTAAAGTGACCGCAGTTGCCAGGTTGTAATTATTCTAAGTGTTTTTTTATCACAGATATGCTAGTGTTTAACCATTATCTCACTTGATGGTAATTGATGATGTGGTCGACGATGGTTAACAAAACTAGCGGTCAAGGATAAGTGCCAAACATTTTTATTTGAGATTTTAGAGATATTTTTTTCTACATGAGGGTGATGAACTAAGACTGTAATTCGATACAGGGTAGCAAACCAGGCGAGTACGAGAAAATACTCTACCACCATGGATTTCCTCACAGTTACCCATGCCGGAAGCTCAAGCCCTTGTAGGAATCGAAACCATGACCCCTGATTAGATGGCTATTTATGACGTTGCCATATTTTGACCAGGCGATGTTTTAACAAACAACAAACAAACAAACGCATTCACACTCACAGCCCCACACTAAGTTCAAAGACTTGTATCGTGCCGGAAACGTTTACATATCACACACACAAATACACCCAGGACCAGAAGCACAAATATCCCTTGGGAAGGAATTTGTGCTCCTGCCGGGAATCGAACCCAGGCCATCCACGGCTCGGTGTTTTGTTTTTAATTTGTCTAATTTTCCCTTCTTATACCAGCAACTACTTGACTCAGCGTATTATGTATGTATAAGCTTGTAAGTTATCAAAAATACTCTTTTTGAGCCAGCTGCTGCTATTCAAAGAGAGTATTTTTGTTAACTTAACCAACGCAACGGTTAAAACTATCGTCATATTAATGTACATACATACTTCGCATTAAATACAGTACCCGGATGACCGAGCTTTGCTCGATTTTTTTATAGTTAATGACAAATTATGACAATACATTTCATGAAAATCGTTGGAGCCGTTTCCGAGATCCTTATTACACACACACTACAATTGCTCGATTAAAGGTATTATATTTTTCATATACTCATTCGTACGCTAATTTTCTCGAGTGTGCTCAGAGACCGAGGTCTCTTTCGAAAAGTGTTTTTTTTTTAACGAGTGTATAAAATCTTTTAAGCACTTTATTAAAAATATTAGCCAAAAAGAGTTCATATATGTTATACATTAACTAATCCTATTAACTAGGTACACATTATTTAAATTTTAATTACTTTTCAATTTTTTATATTTTTCTATTGATTGTAATGATGATAATATATGATTTTATAATTTGAGTTAAGAAACACAAGATGGGCATTTTAACCTGAAATAAAGAAATTTGATTTGATTTGATTTGATTTGATTATTCATAGTTTATATAAATCAATATTAAAACTACTCATTTCTAAAAAAATAAAATAGAAACAAATAACGAATGTACTCATTAGAATACATCAAACTTAATGGAAACTCAAATGTTTTAGCCCACTACCAGTTAGCAGTGACTCCGCTGGCAACAAATATATACCAACATAATCTATGTAGGTATTATACTTGCAATCCGTTCGAACCATTTGAAAATTTATTAATAAATACTTTGGCATTCCATTCCAAGTGTTTTGGATTCCATTCAAGATTAAAATAACTTTTACATTTTATCCAAATAGTTTAAATCTTATCTAAATACACTCTAACTTTATTTCTTTGGCTTTTAGTTTCTAAATTACCTTAACACAATTTTACACGTAAACAAGTTTTATTGAAATTTCGAATCGAAATAAAATAATAGAAATTCACGAGGCGTTTTCTTGCGCCTACGGGGGTCGGTGGGCGGGGGGTGTACTACGCCAGTCGTAGCTCGAGCGTAGCCCGTAGAGCACGCTACGTTGCGGCGCATCTACGTTGGGATATTTTAGACATTTCATAGATGTCAAGCACGTATGTTATTCTGTGACCTGTGTAAGTGACAGATTTATGCTTGTGTGTGTGCTTAAACATAAAATACAAGAATGGTGTTGTGTTAGTGAAGTGAACAGTGAGAGGATCATATCTCGTTGAAGGTAAATAACACGCTCTCTAAAAAGTACATAGGAAGTAAATTAAAAGTGGTAATCTAGATAGCGTTAAATTGAAAGAAAGATCAGTTAGAAATGTAGGGACTAGTATTTTCGCGGCATTCTGCCGGTCTTTATAGCCTACATAGCTACTTATAATGTGCTTTCTTCCTTTACGCAGATACTATGTAAAGGAAGGAAGCACATTCGGTCCTGTTTTAATACTATTGACTTAGGATCATGTCTTTGAAGACTTTAATATTGACCATCTTGCTTCGGGGCAATGAATATTGAATATTGTATTATTGTCAAGCTTTGTTCTCCATGCATACTATGTTAAGGTTCATGGATTTATATATACTTGATTATCTAAGTTTTGAGTATGGGTATTCCTTATGGATATTTCATATGATTGTAGACATTATGATCATTGAATTTGATTTAGCATGAATTTGCAAGATTGTTGATTTAATTGCTATAAAATATTAGTAGTTTATAAAATATAGAGACCCACATATTACAATACTTAAAGCTGCAAGATTAGTAGTAATTAATGTTTTATTAGAAGTTATATTATAAAATAAATAATTTTCTGCCAAGTTTGACAAATCTGCTTCATATCAACATATTTTCTTTATTTATGTAGATAAGTTCACATTCCACTACTACATGTTACACGTTGATATAATAATAATCTTGATTGTTGTATATTGTATTAAAAAAAGGAGGTTCTTAATTCGACTGTATGTTTTTTTTGTATGTATGCTACGCGATATCTCCACTAATTATTAATAGATTTTGATGTTTTTTTTTGTTTGGTAGAGTAAACTTTAGAGGTTGTCCCATATAAATTTTGTCGAAATCAGTCAAGCCAAAACCGAAATATAAGCGATGAAGTCGGTTTTTTAAGGTTTGCTTGCCTTATTTGTGCTTCTGGTTCTGGGTGTAATGTGTGTGTGATGTGAATGTTTCCGGCACCCACGATACAAGTCTTTGAATTTAGTGTGGGGCTGTGAGTGTGAAAGCGTTTGTTTGTGTTCTTTTTGTTTCAATTATTAATTTACGATCCATTCGCTCTCAGTTCCACACTAAGACTTGTGTCGTGAGGGGCCGAAAACATTCACATCACCTTCTCAATCCCATCCCCCACTCAATCTCATCAAAATGGTTCTGGATGAACTCGATACAAAAATATCCCTTGAGGAAATATCTTGTGTTCCTGCCGGGAATAGAACTCATTATCCGCTGCTTAAAAGCTAGGCGCACAACCAACCAGGCCAGTGAGCTGGTCTTTTGATTAGAATAACATGACCGATGGAATTAAACAATTATTGTAGTTTTTCTGGTTGCTCATATTAAATTTTCATCAAAATGTAACAGCTTACATGTACGCATAGCGCTGGTTTTCAATCTGCTTCTACCTCAGACTAAGAGTACACTGAGTAATAATTAAACGCAAGCACGCAAGCAAAGCTTAAAAAACCGACTTCACCGCTTTATCATCGCAACCTTGATCCACCAGCTTTCAAATAAAAAAAGAATCATCAAAATCGGCTCACAACGAAAGAAGTTATGAGGTAACTTTTGAAGTCAGGTAAACCAGAACATCGTTAAAGTACGCATTATTCGTCACAAAATAGACATTATTGACGATATTTCAAGAACTACTGTTCAGATCTTGATCAAATTTAAATGGGACCAATGAGAAAGCAACATCTTTCAAACTAAACAAAAATTTTCGAAATCAGCTCACGTGGAGAGAAGTTACGAGGTAAAACACAAAAAAAAAACAGTCGACTTCCTCCTCCTTTTTTGGGAAGTCGGTAAAAAATGTGACAAGTGATTTAAATACCTATATATTCGTACTAAAATCGAAAATAATACAAACAGTCATATATATATAGAGCTGTAAGAGACTTGTTAATATTAATGAATTAAAACATTTTTAAGATTATATCAAGAAAAAAAAACAAATTCAATAGCAGGTATACGAGTCATTAGCATTTGTGCTATGTTACCCTGTGTTACGAATGCTAACGTAAAGCTAACATAAAGGTAATAAATAACGTTGAAATATTAATTGTAACAATTATTAGAATTATAAAATAATATGCAGATTAAGAAATTAAATAATATTATAATAATCTGATTTAAATAACTATGGAAAGTCTTTCTGGGTGTGCACATATTGTAACCCATTTAGCCCAATTTAGTATTTATGAGAGCTATCATGTAGTAACGAATATATAATGCTCTTAAGTAGTAAAACCATGTTAGATAAAGAACGAGACTCTACAATAGACAAAATATAGTATTTTACAATATAAAAAAAATATGTACCGAGATCTGTTAAAAATACTTTTTAATTCCGTGCCGGAAGCGTTTGAAGTATTTTTTCTGTGCTGGAAGCGTTTGACTTCAAAAAGGATGTTCTCAATTCGACTGTATGTTTTTTTTGTATGTAAGTTACGTGATTATGATTTAATTTTAAGAATTTTCCACCTCGCTGTCTCTGAAGGCCGATTTTAGCCAAAGTAGCTTATAAAGCACTATTTTTTTTAATTGATTATAAAATGAAGATTCTGGCGCATTCTTTGAGCTTACTAAGAAACCATGAAACCACCAATTTAGATTTTTTATTTTATGTTGAAAATTTAAGTCGAAATTCACCGAACTAAATTTTTTCACTTTAGACTATCATTTTCATAACTTTCATCTAAGTTACGAAGCCGATTATTTTATGTGCAAAAGTGCAAATTACAAGGGTTCAGTTACAAAAAAAAAACTTGAAAAAGTGTTAGACTTTTAGAAAAATAAAATTTAAAGTTGATCAAATTGAATATTCTCAAAAATTATGAAAATAATGTATAACTCGAAAACTATAACAAGTCGCGGAACATACATGGGGGTGATTCGAATACCCCAAGACATGAGGGACCAAAATTTTTATTTTTGACGTCAATGTTCCGGCCACCCTGTATACAGAATAACCAGACATTTGAAGAAATAAATATATCTAATATAAATTGAATATAATATTTTGGCTAAAGAAGAAAATTCAGGCAATATATAAGTACCTGGATGACCAAGCATTGCTCGGTTTTTTTTTGGTAAATGACGTTATCTAAAAATGAAACCTAGCTAGATCGATTTATCGCCCCAAAAACCCCTGCAAACTAAATTGTATGAAAAAGAATTGCTCGTTTAAAGGTATTAAATGAGATAAAACGACGTTATCTAATAATGAGACCTAGCTAGATCGATTTATCGACTGCGATACCTTCTGCAAAATAAATTATATGAAAATCGTTGGAGCCGTTTCCGAGATTCAGATTATATATACACATATATATAGTAATTGCTCGTTCAAAAGTATCAAATATAATTTACCTTAACTGCGAACACGACCTTGTGGCAAGATTCAAACTTACGCCATTCTAATCGCCATTTCAATCCAAAATCTACCAATTATTTTGCGATCTATTATTTTATTAAAACACGGTCTTATTGCATTTTAAGATTACTTGCCAAGATATTATTTTGAGGACCAAAGCCGAGTTCCACAGCTTAAGTTCGACTTAGTACGGCGCTCGAAGTTCGGTTCCGGAGCAAAGTGAGCTTAGAGCGATTCAAGTTGGCTAAGAGTATCTGAAATACTTAAATAACTTTATATTCTACTTCATGGATCATGGATTTTTCAAGTCTAAGTAAAGTTACGGCATTTTAATAGCTCGCAACGGAATTCTTGGACACGATGTAGTAATGTTGTTGTGTTATTGTTTAAGCAACCTCAAAACTATTTAAAAAAGCTAATAATAATTTAAACGTAAGCAAAGCTTTAAAAACCGACTTCATTGCTTATATTTCGGTTTTGGCTTGACCGATTTCGATAAAAAATTATGGGACCACTTCTGAAGTATACTCTACCAAACAAAAAAAAAACATCAAAACTGATTCATAATTGGCGCAGACATCGCTTAATATACATACAAATAAAAAACATACATTCGACTTGAGAACCTTCTTTTTTGAAGTTGGTTGAAAAATCACAATTAATTTTAGTTGTTAAAATTGTTATATTTAAAATACAAAAATAATATGGTACAATCTTGGATTCCTCAAGTCAAGAGTGAATAGGTATCTTCTAGGCAAGCGTGCTACATTTTCCGCCGCATCGTCTCTTTACTTCGGGTGAGATAGTGGTAAAATGCTTGCCTTGCCTGTAGAGCAAAAAAAATGTCAATGCTATCTGCGAAAATCTTTAAAAGATCTCGATTTTCCTTCTAATAGAACTTTTGACTTAATAAGCGTCAAATCTGGGCCGTAAAGATTGTAAATTATTCACTCAGCATGTTCTTAACTCGGCACATAATAAAATACTGAACAAAATATCTTGTTAAAACTTGTTGAAACTATAGACACGTTGTCAAACATTTCTTTGCCTTGCCAATCGATGATAGATAGATAGATAATACTTTATTGATCCACTTTATAAGATGAGATAAAACGACCTTTTTTTTTATTTTGTCATAAACATGAACATATTTAGTGTGTGTAAACATGAGTGTTTTTACACTCAAAACCCCACACTGAGTTTAAAAAATCACTGATGCGTGAATAACATCTCACACATAATCACAGCCAAAATCAGAAACACAAATTTCCTTTGAGTTGACTCGTGTTCCCATCGGGAATCGAACCCGAAACTCACTTTTTAGTAGTCAGGCCGCTACCAACTACGCCAGCGGACAATTCGGAATCAATCGCTTAATGCTTAAAAACAAATTACTTAATTCAATAGAAAAATATGAAAAATCTAATTTTACGTTACGTTTGAATAATTATACGTCAGAAAAATGATTGAAAAAAATGAAATGAACAATCATAAATAACGTCCTAAAAATATGAGGAAAGAATCTACCTAAACGTCAAGTATATTTCACAAATTAAAAAAAATATTCTAACAATTCATAGCCTCAGGAGAATTTCGATAAAATGTTTACGAAGGTTTCAAAAAAATTAGGGAGAGAGAGTCACAGAGCATTGTTAGTAGGGGCTTTAATATTGAAATTGTATCTTAGTCTTACCCTCTTATTTATAAACGATTAAAACTTTTGATAAACCTTTTTTTATATTTGGGTTTTAATTTATGTGGTCATTCAGCCAGTCTCATGTAATAAAAAAATTCAAGTTTTTTGTTCTAAAACTAGTCCTAGTTACAGTCGAAATCAATTAAAATAGTCTTAGTCAATTCATGCTCTAGTGAAGGGGTAGAAACTTTACTAAATCTTCTAATTAAAAAAAAAATTAGAGCAAAAGCGAAAGTCGTTTTTCAACTTTGTAAGATTTGTCTACACTCATGCGTCTGTTCACGAAGTATTTACATTTACTAATCCAATATTTTTACACGGTAACACCGGAAGAATTAAATTCGTCATTAGTTGAATGTTTTATCTTATTTTTACGCCTGTCATGTGAAATTAATAAAAATATGGCACTATTGTTTTTATTTATAAAAATATGATACGTTCGTAGGAAGAGTCAAAGTTTTAGCTTTTTATGAATAGACCCTCTCTTATTTAGATGAATGGCTTTAGTCGGTGAATGTTGATAAAAAGTTATTTTTGAAAATAATTAATTTATTGTGTATTAGAGTGCCTACAGACAATTACATTACACACGTTTTTACATCTAGAAGCACAAAAGCGTAAAAAACGAAGACTTGCCGACTGCGCCAAAAAAAATATAAAAAAAAATTCGCTCGGGGAGAAAACTTGTGTTTTTACCAGGTATTGAACCAGAAATACCTGCTGCTTAGAAAGCAGGATCTTCATATCTCCTCACAGTAAAAAGCTTCTCCTTAATGTAGGTTTCGGTTTAAAAATGCATCCCCTTTCTATAAATTCATCACGATCGGGTGTCATATGTATGATTTTTTAAATAAAAAATGAAATGTTTTCTATGAGCATATTTTTCTTTTTAGTCAGAAGTATAAAGAATCGGATTTGCTATCTATTTTCGTTACTTTTAAAAGAGATAAACAACAGATCAAAGCCACTTCTCATTATCTCATTCAAGACATTATTATACCTAAAAGAGTGTCATAAGGCCCAACTTCCAACTTTCATTAAATTTATCAAGAAAACTTTCACCAATCATGTCTCTGTTTTCCATATATCCAGATTATATCATAAAGTATTAAATGTCTAAGCATAAAAATATTATTTTGTCTCTACTGAGTTAGCGGCTCAGAAAAATATCAAAGTACCTCAACCTATGAGAAGAAAGCCTTACACTACAGACCTCACTACAGTGGTCGGTCACCAAGCACTAGGTTAATTATTTAAATCACTCCACACTACCATGACATTCTAATACACACTACTCTCCCTACTCATATACTGTGACCGTAGTAAGTCAAGTAAGCACTTAGCTATACTGAATTATAAATGGGCAAGCCCTTGATTCTCAATTCGGAGACTTCCCTGGGGCATTCCTGAATAATCTGGGGCTGTCGTGGATTGCCTTTATTTTTCTCTGACTAGCTTTGGATTTGGAGCTAGGGACGCCCTGAGCTCCTTAGGAAAGGACGGATTTTAATAAGCTTGTAAATAAATATGCAAACAGGATTTTATTTGTAGAATGGAACGGTCTTTATTGAGGGCATTGTATCTGTCATGTATATTGTTATCGGAAGTATATTTTTATTCGACTACGTGTTTTTTATTTTATTTGTGACAGGCTAGTGTTTGACCACTATCTCACCTGATGGTAAGTGACGATGTGATCGAAGCTGGTAAACACACTAGACCTGGAATACGCAGGCTCTCAAGGATAATGCCGGAACACCGTATTTGGCTTGGCGGCAGACTTTCAACTTGATGGTGGTAAGCTACTTTGGTAGCATGCCAGGCGAGCAACTCACAAAATGCTCTACCACCTTTCAAATGTCACCTGATTAGCACCACCCGGGGACCACGTGTAGGGAGTCAGACTTAAGGGGTATCCTCCTACGGACGTGGGTGACTCAGCCCCCATGACCATGCTCCAGTACTCGAAGTAGTAGCTTCTACGTTTATCAACTGCACTGTACTGCAAAAGAGAGGAGCTCATTGCCCGCGTCTTTGTTCCCCGAATGGTATAATCTGGGAGGCTTTACGTCTAGAGTGAATAATTGTCTTTTAATCAAGCATGCCACATTTTCGGCCGCATCGTCACGTTCCATCAAATTATGAAATTCTTGTAAATGCTATATAAAATGAAGAAAAACATTATGAAAAAAATTGTCAAATGAGAAAGCCAAGGTCTGAATATACATTGAGTTACTTACAAGGCATCGAGCTTATAGGTAACTCATATGCCGAAGCCCACTACCAGTAGGTAGCGTTACCATCATTTGGGCGGCATTATCTATCTGATTTGCAATGATAATACGTTGGCCAGTAGATAACTATTTAAGAATAGATAATATTTTATAGTAACTATCTAAAAAAAAAATGCGTTCGACACTGCGAAATTTAATAGCCACAAATACTTACCAAATGTTTTGAGCTTTACTTACTGACTGTACTAAGAATTTTCTTGTGGAGCGAAGTGGATAAATGTATTATTTTAATTAATAGTCAGATTAAGTGCTCGTGGAGCGATGTCCACTATTTCGTGGAGCACAGTGGCAAAACCCGAAAAGTGTTATTATTAGTAGGTAATTAACGTCATCCATATATGATTGACATACCTCCAGTTTGCTGTGAATGTGTGTGAATGTGAATGAGTGGAACTCATTGCCCTCGTATTTGTTCCCCGAATGGTATAATCTGGTAGTCTTCAAATCAAGAGTGAATAGGTACCTTCTAGGCAAGCATGCTACATCTTCGGCCGCATCATAACTTTCTATCAAAAAAAGGTAAAAATGTACCTAAACATGTGTAATTGTATATTATTATGTTATTTAGAGAACTCTCCTAAAAAAAATCCCATAGAATTAAAGCCAGGGACTTGTATCCTAATTTAACACAAGCTTTTTGGCGTAATTTCACGGAAAACGATTCTGAAACTTGTTATGTTGTTTGACTAAGGATTTGTAGCGATTTAGTAGAAGTTCTAGCTCAATTCCCTCGGTAACATGGAATCAGGCACGAAACCAATTTATGTGCGATAAGAGATACGAAAGAATCTCCAAAAGTAAAAGTTTCTAAAGACGTCAAGAATACCTAACTAGGAATAGGCTACTTCCGTGATCAACATGGCACCAGTGTATATATTAAGTAAACCCTCTTTACTAAATTTAAGACGATACTTAAATTTATTTTAGCAGGAAATTAAAAAAAAAGACGTGTCGGGGACTGCCGCGGTAAAGCTATTGCATAGCATTTTTTATCAACTTATGCAATTATAATTATTTATTTATTTTATTTATGCAGTATTTTTTTTTCCTGCCACCTAGAGGCGAGTTGCTGAACTAAAGAGACAAGCGTGATATTTCAAAAAAGTCATTAAAAGTTCTGCTATTCATCGATAGATGGCAAAACTAAAAAGTATCACCGCTGTGCCGGTCGGAGTGGGGGGTGTTAGGTTATTTTCGTTACGGAATTTCTGGATTCGGTCTCCACGCTCAAGGCCCGCGATAGAAGCTATGCAATAGCTTAAAAATGTATTGTTCATTTCTTTGTAATGTCGCCTTACATCGCCTTACATACGACGACCCAGTTGGCGCAGTGGACAGGTGTCTACGCCGTGGGTTCTAGGTTCGATTGCCGGCAGGAGCACAAATTCCTTCCCAAGGGATGTTTGTGCTTCTGGTTCTGGATGTAATATGTGTGTGATGTGAATGTTTCCGGCACCCGCAATACAAGTCTTTGAACTTAGTGTGGGGCTGTGAGTGTGACTGCGTTTGTTTTTTTTTACATTAGAAAGAAATTTGTATGTAAAAAAAAATATCCCTATTTACCTTGAGCACGTTTACAAATTGAGAATGACTTGACCGATTTCATTTTTTTTTTATTTCTAATACTTTGAAGAAGGTTCTTACGGAAAGAAGAATTAAGAAAATTGCCCAGGAAATTGGAAAATTTCAGAAAAATTGACGACGATTTCTACTTTGTACTAAAATTGTTGGTACGTGAGTTTGATGAATGTGAATTTACCAGACAATTAATACATTTAATAGTAAGAAAAAAGAAAATAAATTAAGTGGCAGAATTGAATAATAAATCTAACCTTTAAACGAGCAGTCCTTGTATATATGTATATATATAATCTGAATCTCGGAAACGGCTCCAACGATTTTCATGAAATTTAGTATGCAGGGGCTGTCGGGGGCGACAGATCGATCTAGCTACGTTTCATTTTTAGAAAACGTCATTTACCATGCAAAGCTCGGTCATCCAGGTAATAAATATTAAAACATCGAAAAATACACGAAGAAATAAAATCTAATAGAGGAATACGTCAGACGAATTTGTAAAGGACTAGACAAACATAAGATATGAAGAAGGTAACGCTCTCATGTCAGCCAAACCTGAGTTTGATCTGTTTGTGGACAGGTGGCTGGACATACTCAAAGTGTGTCTACAATTTTGTGAGGAGACTGTTTCATAGTAATTATATTTATGTGACTTATTGTATTGTATAAATTAATGTATATGTTTGCTGATATATTTGTTTTTTTTTTTTTTTTTTATTCTCAATGTGACTATTTAATAATTTGATTATCCATTTTGACATTTGTATTACAGGACGAACTTCTGATTTGACATTGTATAATTTTCTTATTTTATTTTATTTTTTTAATTAATTTAAGTTGTATCATTTTATTGTCATTGTTAGATTCTATTTTATTTGTATTTTATTGTATTAATTCGATTTCGATAATGTAATTGGTGTTTGCCGTTTTAATTGAAATAAATAAATTGAAATTGAAATTGTAATAATTTAGTCATAAGTTTTTAGTATGGTATTAAAATACTAGGCAACCATAAACAGGTCGGTCGGTCGG
Organism: Lomographa bimaculata; assembly: GCA_948107665.1. NCBI lineage: Eukaryota > Metazoa > Arthropoda > Insecta > Lepidoptera > Geometridae > Lomographa > Lomographa bimaculata. The sequence goes on along the minus strand of OX403603.1, from coordinate 15,136,185 downwards.
TCATCCAGGTACTAAATAATAAAACATCGAAAAATACACGAAGAAAAAAACTCATAGAGGAATACGTCGGTCGAATTTGTAAGTACTTGCTAAACATAAAATATGAAGAAGGTAATAATTTAGTCATATGTTTTTAGTATGGTATTAAATTGGGTTTCCTACCTGAATCTTGTAGATTATCATGTTACATTATCATGTCATTTTGGGGGCTGAGTCACCCACGTCCGTAGGAGGATACCCCTTAAGTCTGACTCCCTACACGTGGTCCCCGGGTGGTGCTAATCAGGTGACATTTGAGAGGTGGTAGAGCATTTTGTGAGTTGCTCGCCTGGCTTGCTACCAAAGTAGCTTACCACCATCAAGTTGAAAGTCTGCCGCCAAGCCAAATACGGTGTTCCGGCAGTTATCCTTGAGAGCCTGCGTATTCCAGGTCTAGTGTGCTTACCAGCTTCGATCACATCGTCACTTACCATCAGGTGAGATAGTGGTCAAACACTAGCCTGTCACAAATAAAAAAAAATAAATAAAAAAATGTAATATAAAAGTCAAGTGAAGACTTATTGCTTCAAGTGTACTGAAATAATTATAATTTACACTTACAAAAAAAACTTGGGCCGAATGTGGAGCTGAAAAGTGGGACAAAACAAGAATTTTTGAAATTAAATTTATTATGGGCCGAATATAGCATACAATGCGGGACGAAAGCAGATTTTTTTATATGGGCCGAACTTCCTCGGGACGAATACGGCATAAATCTTAAAATACTAGGCATCCATAAATATTAAAGAGGTAATATGCTTTGTTTCTTCACGTGGCAAAGCATGCTAGGTATATCTAGTAAGTATATAGCTTAAAGCAATGTTGCATTATCTCGGGTAAGCTACAGATGATAAAATCTCGTTGTGCTTGTAAACTATTCCATTTAAAACATAAAAAGATTTTAAAAAAAGACGCATTCACACTTGTCAACCCAAACTGAGTTCTAAAACATTTACTGTGGATTCCGGTAACATTTACATATAACACACAATCAAACCCAGAACCAGAAGCACAAATGTCCTTTGAGCAGGAAAATTATGCTCTTGCTGGGAATCGAACCCAGAACCCACGGCGCAGAGAGCCTTGCCCACCGCATCGTCAAAGTTTGTTTCTATATTTTAATTATATAAAGGGATTTCATTAAATATTTTGTCGTTATCTATGAATAATCCATTTTAGACTCTGAGAAAGAACGATCGATATTAGTATTTCAAAAGACTCGATTTCAGAGAGTAATTACTTTCCGAAAGTTTCTATTTATTGAAATTGTATCCTTAAGTCAATAATATCTTAGTATTAACGCTTTACCTCTTATTTTTAATAAATAAGACCATTTCTTTAAACTGCCGGTTGGCTTAGTTGGGTGGCGTTCACCTTTTAAGCAGAGGGGTTCAATTCCCGAAGGGAACACAAGTTTTCTCTGTAAGGAAAATTTATGTTTTTGATTCAGGTTGTGATTGTGTGTGTGATATGAATGTTTCCGGCACCCACGTCTCAAGTCTTCGAACTAAGTGTGAGGCTGTGAGTGTCAATGCGTTAATGTTTATGTTCTTAGAGCTCCAAACAATAGTATGTATTTTTAAGAAAAGAAAAATTTCATAGGCTCCGTAGAGTCGTGCACTATCATACGCTTGTTAAGGATCTATACGACTTCACTTACAGTTGATTCACGACTGAAGGTGCACCGGCTGTTCCGAAACTAGTCACGTAACAATGCGAGAAACCAACAGTGAGTAAAATCGTAAAAATCTTTTTTTTTTTTTTTTACGCATTCACACTCACAGCCCCACACTAAGTTCAAAGACTTGTATCGTGGGTGCCGGAAACATTCACATCACACACACATAACACCCAGAACCAGAAGCACAAATATCCCTTGGGAAGGAATTTGTGCTCCTGCCGGGAATCGAACCCAGGACCCACAGCGCAGAGGGCAGACACCTGTCCACTGCGCCAACTGGGTCGTCAAAAGTTACAAAAAGTTGAGTCTGGTGTAGGTTACATACAAAAGTTGAGTCTGGTGTAGGTTACATCGTGTCGAATAAAATTCTGACGTAACACACAAAAAAAATTTTTTTTTTTTATTTGTGACAGGCTAGTGGTTGACCACTATCTCACCTGATGGTAAGTGACGATGTGATCGAAGCTGGTAAACACACTAGACCTGGAATACGCTCAAGGATAACTGCCGGAACACCGTATTTGGCTTGGCGGCAGACTTTCAACTTGATGGTGGTAAGCTACTTTGGTAGCAAGCCAGGCGAGCAACTCACAAAATGCTCTACCACCTCTCAAGCTCTACAGTTGAATTGAGAAACTCCTCTATTTTTTAAGTCTGTTAAAAATAATATGTGTGATGTTGTGAGTGTGATAATTATGGCTACACATCATAGGTAACAAACACTAAGTGAACCTTAGTCACTGAAGCTTAAAAAATCATTTTGGCAATTATATCACTTATTGGTAATTGACGATGTGTTAATACACATCGTCAATTACTTTCGGATTTATAATATTAGAGTAATCTCTAATATTATAAATCCGAAAGTTTGTTTGTAAGTATGTTAGTTTTCTTCACGCTGTAACAGCTGAACGGATTTGAATGAAATTTTGAACGAACATCTGATACCTAGGATTAACAAATAGGCCAGTTTTTAACATGATAAACGCGGGCAAAGCCACGGGGCACGACAAGTGCAGTATAATCCGTAGTTTAAATTAGCAATAAAATCCATAAATTCTAATAATATTTAGTATCACTGGAACATAAAATATTAACAGCACGTCAACTATTCACCGCAGAGGTTTGAAATGCTGATTCCAATGCACAAATTCAACTTTAGCTTCACAACTGATTACGTATCATGACAATACGTCTGATTTTCCGATAAAATTGTATGCATTGAACATTTCTGTTAAACGAACGGGACAAATTAGCTATGAAATAATTGTTAGTTGGTTTACATGAATTATTAAATAGGTTGCGTCATCATTATTCATTGTTATCTATTCCGTTCGAGCTTTTCATTCCGGTGGAGCGACGATCTTCGCAAGGTGGCTGGCGGGAGCTGGATGAGAGAAGCAGAGGATCGTGCTCAGTGGCGTGCAATTGGAGAGGCCTATGTCCAGCAGTGGACTTCCATAGGCTGATGATGATGATCTATTCCGTTCACACTTACAGAATGACGAACAAAGAAGTTTTTTGTTTTAAACTATCACACTCGCATCCCCATACTAAGTTCTATGACTTATATCTTTATGAAGAGTGTGCGCATGAATTATACGAGTTAATTCCACCTTGTCCATTTTACCATCCAACAACAAGACAAACTGTCAAACGTCATCTATATATGGTTGACATACCTCCAGTTCGCTCGAAGCGTTTTGGTTCTTCGTTTATCATCCGTACTGCGAAGGAGTGGAACTCATTGCCGTCGTCTTTGTTCCCCGAACGGTTTAATCTGGGAGTCTTCAAGTCAAGAGTGAATATGTACCTTCTAGGCAAGCATGCTACATCTTCAGCATATCACTTTCCATCAGGTGAGATTGTGGTCAAATGCTTGCCTATCAGGCATAAAAAAAAAGTTATGTTGACGCGTACTCTAGAATACACAAACACACAAACGCATTCACAGTCAAGGGCTAACCTTACCAAACCTAACCATGCTAAACTTTACAAACCTTCCTCTGCTTTAGAATATACTTTACATTCTAACCTAATTTGCCACCAAGCTTATCTGTGCTCGTGAAACTACGTCTATTTACGTCCTAGGACATCTACCCAAACAATGGCCGAGAGGGAAGGATTTTACGCCATTTCGCCATTTAACCCTCAGCATGCGTGGTGATGCGTCTTTGACCCACCAGTGCTTACGATGATAACTTTTCGAATGTAGTAGTAAAAATTAAAAAAGGAAAAATTTTCGCTTCAGGCTACATTATATTTCCATTCTTATTTGTTTACTACTATAGTTCTGCCAAGAATAGCTGATGCTATATAAACTAAAAATCAATGTTTCAAATGTAGTTTTCAAAACGAGTTACTTTGTGGTTGAAAGCAATAGTAGCCAATTTGAGTAGTAAGTGATAGTGAACTCATGAGCGTATTTATATAAAAGTAGTTTACTTACCATCTACGAATTGAGAAACCCTCCCATATACGCCATATTTTTTTTGTTATTTGTCACCAAAACTAAAGAAACAACGAACAACTTCGTCAATTACGCATTACACCTTATTGAAGAATCCATTAACATTGACGTATCTATAATATTTACGTTATATGGCACTCCAATAAATTTAAAAAGCACAAAACAGACACATTAGCATGTAAAATTATTTATAAAATAATCAAACAATGCCAAAATTACGCCAAATATTTCAGATACATACATAATTAACTAATTTCAACAAATAAGACTATCAACTTATTTTAATCTTACTACGTTCATAGAACTTTGCCTAACTGTAACATGTTAAACCTATTTTCAATTCATTCATATTCAGTGATATTGTTTGAAAAATGTTTAAAAAATTAATTATGCATGAATTTAATTATCTCAACCTCAATATCTTAATAATACTTTTTTTTATATAATGCCTTTTTTACCGTCACGCAACAATAAGAAAAACTATTAGAGTATGTTGACAATACGTACGGCTCGCTCGATGCGTTTCTAGAAAGAGCGGAACTCATTGACCGTATATATTTCCAATGGTATTATCTGGGTACTTCTAAATGTAGAGATAATATAATAATATAAATAAATATACTCAATAATAGACTAACTTGCAAAATCTTTACCTTACCTCTTTTCATCAGATGAGTAGAGGTATATTTGCATGATATGCATAAAATAATGATTTCTAATTCTATCAGACCCACAAAGCTAGCGAAGGGTTATACAGTTCGCCGTTTCGCCGACATTTTGTGGTAATGTGCTATTGCATTTGACGTGAGATATCGTGCGCTGGGTTTATTTGTGCCTTGTTTGGCTTGGATGAAATTAGTTCTGATTTTAGGCATGAAATTTGGTTGGAAGATTTAACTTGTATGATAAAGAAGTTAAAATAGCTCAATAACATTTGTATGAACATACGTTCATACAAATGTTATTGAGCTATTATATATATTAATAGTCCAAGCGGCACACACGTTTGGCGAGTATAGGTGGAGATCTCTCCCTGCCGAGCGTAGTAAACGCCATGCTCGGCAGCGAGAGATCGTGGCAGGCTGTGGTCTCCTTCTGCGAAGCGGTGATGGCGCAGAAGGAGGCCGCGGAACGGGCCAGAGAGGTCGATCCCCTTTCTGACCCGGTCCGTCGCAGGCGGATGGGGGGGAGGAGGAGGCAGTTCGCCCGCCTCCTCTCTCCTCCTCTGTAGTGGGGTCACTGGTGGAGAGTCAGGGAGCTCTCCACTGGCTTGCACGGCCTCACAAGTCTGAGGGGTGGCCTTGGTGAGCAAGGTCACCCCTACATGGGCGCAATGGCCCGTTTGTACTCGGGCCTACCGCCGGGGCAAGATAGTGACTGCTAGCGCGACCCTATCTTGCCCCACCTCGGCGAGGGACTGCTCGCGGGGGGGGTTTTTAGTGGGTTCGAGCCCCACATACCCCCTTCCTTCACCCCTGGGAAGGAAGGGAAGTGCAAGGCATTTTCCCCCCCACAAAAAAAAAAAAAAAAAAAAAGTGCATAAGCACTTGGACTATTATTGTAAAGTTGGCGTTTAGTTTACTTGTAAAAATAACTTGCAATCTACGCACCCTATACATTGTATATTCATTATTTTAGTTCAATTGTATATATTATTCAATTATATACATACTCAACTTCGTTTTGATCATATTGGCAGAGCGGGAAGGAACCAACGTCTTCGCTTTCTACAAGGTTATGAGTTCGAATCCCAGCAAGATCACAATATTCCTTCCCATGGGACATTTGAGCTTCTTGTGTTTGTGCGTGCTCTTTCAATGTAAAAGTGATCTGTGACTTTAATAATTATATATTTTTTTGTTCTAAATATATCCGAGAGGCATTTGTAATTTTTTACCGACATCCCAAAAAAGGAGGAAGTATTCAAGTCGACTGTTTTTTTTTTTTATGTGTGTTACCTCATAACTTCTCTCCTCGTGAGCCGATGTCGAAATTTTTTTTAAAGTAGTTTGTTGTGTTTGAGAAGAAAGATTTTGTTTTTAATTGGTCCCATTCAAATTTGATCAAGATCTGATCAGCTGTTCTTGAAATATCGTCAATAATGCCTATTTTGTGACGAATAATGCTCACATTGACGATGTTCTTCTTTACCCGACTTCAAAAGTTACCTCATAACTTCTTTCGTTGTGAGCCGATTTTGATGATTCTTTTTTTATTTGAAAGCTAGTGCTTTTTATGTAGTCCCATTGAAATTAGATCGAGGTCTGATTTCTAGTTTTTAAGTTATATTCAATAATTCGTGTTTATATATTAAATCTGATCAAGATTCCGATGATAAAGCGGTGAAGTCGGTTTTTTTAAGCTTTGCTTGCGTTTAATTATTTGTTGCAATGTTTATAAAGTTAGAACAATCGCAAGAATCCGGATGTTCCGTATAAAACCGACATTAGTCGAACCGTAGGTGTTTGTTCCGCACTGTCCATTAACAGATTGCTTCGCTATCAAGGCTCTCGCAATCTGAGCCTGAGTCAAAGGGAATAGAAAAACAACGCCAACAATGGCGATCATCGGATTGCTTACCTATGTCAATGTCTAGCTTGTATTAAAACAGTGTTTAGATAGTAATTCTTCCACTTAAAAATTAAATAGTTATTTTCTAGGCAAGCATACATATTCGGTCGCGTCTTCTTTTTTCATCTCAATACAATATATAAAACACAGTCGGGTTAGTCACATCATTTATAACTCAAGAACGGCTGGACCGATATTTATTTATATATTATACTAGCGATCCGCCCCGGCTTCGCCCGGGTGTGATAAATGAAGAACCGCTCGACCGATTTTGTGCAAACTTCACATAAACCATCTACTAAATAGTCCGAACAAAACCTAAACATTTGGTTTGGTTAGGTGAGCCCGTTCTTGAGTTATAAAATAACAACGAAAAGTGGCATTGATTTTTATATTTATAGATTTTGTTTCGTACCTCGATGGTTCTAAGTGACAATAATAACGTAAATTAGAACCAAAATGGAACCTTAGCCCTGGGTGGTTTCTATTAGCGAAAACGCTAATAGAAAGGCCAAGATCACAAATCGAATAGACCTAAACCAAAAACAAATGTTTCAAATTGTTGGACTTGTCATTTAGCCATCGCCGAATAAAGTAATATGACAATTAATTAAACTTTTCTGCACCCTATTTCAAATTTATTGAATTTGTTATCTTAACATTTCTGTATAATAACTTTTTAAGGAGATAAATTAAAAAAATTACAGTTTATAAAAAAACAGGGTGCGTCGTAAAGGCAAACGATAGAAGTGTTTTTTTTTGTATTAAAGTAAGTAGTGGTACTCTTTTGCATAGTACGCCTGGGGCAGTTCCACTTCATTGCCAGACATTCAACCACAAAGCAGTAGTGGGGAAATCAGTATTTCGGATTGTAGGGAAGTGTTTCGAGTGAAATTACAGGGCTTAAATAGATTTAACATCTAATATCTCAGGGTGACAAGTGCTGTGCTTCGCCGTGCAGGACTTCGAAATTATATAGGTTCAAAACTCTGGGTGGCACCGAACTGTAATGGGCAAAGGTGACGCTTACCATCAGGCGAGCAACTTGCTCGTCTCGTTTCTCAATTACATAAAAAGGGAAAAATATTCATCAAAGTATTTTTTTTTTATGTTTGATAGGTTAGCATTTGACCACTATCTCACCTGATGGAAAGTATCTACCCCCACCACTTTTCGTCACAAAAAACGGTTGCGGATCAGAATTCCAAAGCTCTCCTATAAATAAACGTTACACAAACTTATATTTAAATACGTAAGTGCAAGTTTTATAATCGAAACGTGTAAAAGTTAAAAATAATTCCAGTGTCACAGTAGGTTTGAGTGCCGCAAAGAGCCGGTGGGACTGCGCTGGGTCACGTCTGCCGCAGCCGAATGAGCTTCGAGCCAAGTTGGCTATAAAAGGATACCAGGTACAATGAAATCATTAATTGAATATTTTAAAGCTTCCGCTGGTAAAATTTGGTTGGTAAAAGTTAGTAATACTCAGATTTTACTTGTCGGTTCAAAGTTCAATAAAAATCAAACTATTCACGCTCACAGCCCCAACAAAGTTCAATTACTTGTGTCGTGGAAGCCAGAACCAGAAATACGAATTTCCCTTAGGGAGAAGACTCGTGTTCCCGCCGGGAATCGAACCCGATAGCGATGCTTAGAAGGCGGATGCTTACCTTTCTAAGGCATCGGGTAGTTCACAGAAAATTATTCTCAGAAAATACAGTATCGATTACATGAGAACAATATTTGAAAGTTTAAAGCTTAATTCGTCGATCAGTTTTAAATTTACAAATTTCACCCATCTGTCCGCTTAAGTAGTTGAGTGCGCTGCCGCTTCCTATCACGGGTAAAAAGGATTTCTTAAAATAAGACATAAATTTGCGTTGAACCAAGCGAATGTGTTCTCTTAAATATTGAAACACATTATTTGTTAATTTAATTATGTTATTGTTATTAATATATTTATGTAATAAATTATATTTGCTTTCATAAGTATCTTCTAAATAATATTTCATAGGAACAAAGAAATCTTGCTAAGGTACCTACAAGTATATTTTTATTTCTTTTAAATAATAATCTAATCTATTTAATTTGATAAACGATTTCATTAGAATAAATGTTTATAATCTAGGCCTAAGACTTTTATTTTCTTGATTCACCGGAACAGTTAGTTTTCTTGCATCGAAAAAGTGCGTCGTCGCTTTAAGATATTAAATGCATCAAAGTAAGCAATTTAATATGTCCACAAAAGGAATTTTGAGTTATTGGAACCAAGATATTTTTTTTTAGTTTAAAATATTGTTCTTTGATTCTAGTTACTAAATCAAGTAAAATATTTTATTGGTTTAAAAACATGGTAGTCTTGAAACGATAATATATTGCTTGTATAAAAACACATTTACTTAAAAGTAACAAATATTCCAAGATTTTTATTTTTCTAAATTCAAGTAATCCTTTTTTTATATTCAGTGTAAAAGAACCCGTTCTTCCCCGTTTGAAAAACGAGTTTTATTGTAAGTGGTGTTGATGTTTTTGGCACTCACGATACAAGTCATCGAACGTAGTGTCGGGATATGAGTGTGAAAGCGTTTATTTATGTTTAAGCCCGTTCAGCCACAGACTGAAGAGAAAACAAACATTTATACACTTACACACGAACTTTCGAATTTAACTAACACTACGAGTATATATTAAATTAAATAATCTGCGCCCTGTGATATTACCTGCAGTTAAATTGTTATGTTTTTTGTTTATTATTTCTAGTCGTTGAATTCAAATCAAATTCATTTATTATTAATTCAAAATAGATATACACATTATTAACCTAATGTTTATAGGTACCACAATTTACATAATTTCGATTCATCAATAAATTAATCTATAATACAATAATATGGTATATTAGGTGTTCGTTAGCAGCCGTACTAGGATACCCTCTGTTCCAGCTGCTACGATTCCTGTCTCGAATTATTGGCGCGATGGAGGGATACATTTTATTAGTTAGGACCAAAGGAAGAATTCTAATTTAAATGTGAAAGGTGTGTGAATTGAAAAAAATGTATCTAAAACATTCTGAAATCCAGCTGAATACACACAAAAAAAAAACATCAAAATCATTCCAGTCGTTTAGTCATATACACTCGTACAAAAGTTTTTTTCTTTGGTTGTACTGCAAGTCGCACTCACAATATTTTATTATAACAAATAGATTATTGTGTACGATGAGTAGGTATACAAAAATCTATTTGTAACAAAAATGTTTATCAATCTAATTCCCCCATCCCCATTCTATTATCGGACATTGAGACAGACTCTTAAGCGACACCGCTATATGGTAGATATTCCACAAATGCGGACGAAGCTTTTTGCCTCCATATTCATTATGCGAACTGCAAAAGAATGGAATTCCCTGTCTGTGTTCCGTGATAAATACAAATATCCGGATGACTTTGTTTTAGGTAGAATGTGTTTGAATTTGTAGCCTCAGAAAGCTCCATCTAGTGTCGAGTAGAAACAGTTTTTTACATCAGTCATGGCGTAATAGATGGCGCTGATAGTTTCTTTATTCCGGTTTTTCAAATGCAGTTTGGGAACCGAACATTTCTCGGACCTGGAACGTTGATAAATCGATTCCTTGGGCCGAAACACCCCTAATCTGTAAGTTTCATGAAAATCGTTGGAGCCGTTTCTTGTTCGTTTAAAGATATTAGAAAATGAGAGTCTTTGAGTCACGAGTGAAGGAAGGAAGGCATCTTCTTGGCAAACGTATTCCATCGTCGACCGCATCGTCACTTACCATCAGGTGAGATGGTGGCCAAAGGTTTGCATATCATTAAAAAAAAAATTATTTTCACGCTTACAGAAAGACAGAAAGAGGCTGCGGGAAATGTATATAATTACTTTTACTACGCTAATATTGACCGAACTATTCACCAGAATCCAAATACACCAGTAAATCTGAGCAGAACCCAAATTTTCTCATTAAATAACGAAACCCACGATATGCTAATGTTTCCAAAGTTATTCAGGAATGCGTCCCCGTGGGCTCGTTAGGGGCTTGTATTAATTTATTAGTTTCCCAACTACCCCCTAAAAATTTGCTTTAGATTTATTTATAGGTTCGCTTTGAGATTCCGAATTCGGGGTAATGAAAAATAGGGAGAATATTGATTAATTAATAAAAACAGCCTTTACTAACTCAAGGCTTTTTTGGAGGCAATCTGACGTTTTTTGCCTTATTTACTCCAAAAGTTTGAAAATCTGTATTTAACATAAACGCTTTCACACTCACAGCCCCACACAAAAATTCGATGACTTGCACTCGTGGGTGCCGGAAACATTCACATCACACACACAATCACAACCAGAACCAGAAACACAAATTTTCGGAGAAAACTTGTGTTATAGTGATAAATTTAGAAAGGAAAAATTATCGCTTGAGGCGGGATTTGAAATCCCGCCTCAAGCGATAATTTTTCCTTTCTAAATTTATCACTATAGTTCTGCCTAGCATGGCTAATGCTATATAAATAAAATCAAAACTTGTGTTCCCGCCGGGAATCAAACCCGATACCCCCGCTTAGAAAGCGAACGCCACCCAACTAAGCCAACGCTCAGTTTAAAGTCGGGCAGACTTTATTTAGTTTGTTTATTGATTGGGAGGGAGTTTGTGTTCAACACTCACAGCCCCACACTAAGTTTGTTCCGGAAACATTCACATCACACACGCAATCACAACCATAACCAGAAACACATTTTTTTCTTGAGGAGAAAACTTGTGTTCGCGCCGGGAATCCAACCCCTGCTTAGAAGGCGAACGCGGATTTAACTAGCCAACGGGCAGTTTAAATAAAATTTCTATGACGTAATAAACGTCAAAAATGTTTGTTTTTTTAATGCCTATCTTAAGCCGGAATACAGGCGTAGTTCGCCAACCTCAAGTAGAATAATTAAACGCAAGCAAAGCTTAAAAAAAACCGACTTCACCGCTTTATCTTCGGAAACTTGATCAGATTAAACACGCATTATTGACAATAACTCAAAAACCAATGATCAGATCTTGAATTTAAATGGGACCATATGGAAAGCACCAGCTTTCAAATAAAAAAAAACATCAAAATCGGCGCACAACTTAAGAAGTTATGAGGTAACTTTTAAAGTCGGTTAAAAACAAGAACATTGTCAATGTAATCCACAGAATACGCATTATTGAGGATAACTCAAAAACAAGTCAGATCTTCAAACAAAAAAAATTATAACGAAGTTATGAGGTAACACAAATAAAAAAAAATACATTCGACTTGAGTACCTCCTCCTTTTTTGGGAAGTCGGTAAAAATAAGTAAGTTAATTTTTTTATGTAATTGAGAGACGAGACTAGCAAGCCGCTTGCCTGATGGTAAGCGTCACGCTTGCCCATTGTAGTTCCATACCATCCAGAGCCTTGAACTTAATCCTACTAATATTATAAATCCGAAAGTTTGTGTGTAAGTGTGTAAGTGTGTAAGTATGTTTGTTCCCTCTTCACGCTTTAACGGGTGAACGGATTTGGATGAAATTTGGAATGTACATAGATTATACCTAGGATTAACACATAGGCTACTTTTTAACTTGATAATAGCGGGCGAAGCCGCGGGGCACGGCTAGTTTATTATATTGCGAATCTGGCAATAGATTCATTAACTTTCATGAGTGCCTCTTTGGGGCCCATGTGAATAAACGATTTGATTTTTTTTTATTTTATTTTTTTGATTGGTCAAAATCCTGCGCGGCAAGGCACTTCGCTCGTCACCCTGAGATATCTTAAATCTCTATTCACTAATTTCATTGGACACATTGCCCTTCTATGTGAAATACAGTAATGCTTACAAACTATTGAACTGCCCGTTGGCTCAGTTGGGTGAGCGTTCGCTTTCTAAGTGGTATCGGGTTCGATTCCCAGTGGAAACACAAATTTTCTCCCCAAGGAAAATTTGTGTTTCTGGTTCTGGTTGTGATTGTGTGTGTGATGTGAATGTTTCCGGCACCCACGACACAAGTCTTCGAACTTAGTGTGGGGCTGTGAGTGTGAAAGCTTTTATGTTTATGTATTGCTTGGCAGTTGAATATTTGACAATAGTGTGCAAAACAAGTGGACTTAGCAAAAGATTCCTACAACTACAAAAATCTTATTTATTCCTATTTATTTCCTAAGACAATCCTACTAATATTATTTAAATCCGAAAGTTTGTGTGTAAGTGTGTAAGTATCTTTGTTCCTTCTTCACGCTTTAACGGCTGAACGGATTTGGATGAAATTTGGAATGTACATAGATTATACCTCGGAATAACATATAGGCTACTTATTAACTTGATAATAGCAGGCGAAGCCGTGGGGCACGGCTAGGCAATAATTAATAAAATGCCTCTCGTGACCACAGCCGATGCAACCCTGCCGAAACGTTGAGGTTAATGAAAATACCCGGCTTACTCATAAGAACCTGATTAAAATTCGCAAATGTTTAAAGAATTCTATAGGTATAAATGAAATGTGTTTAAATAATCGAAAACAGTGTTAATTAATGAATAAAAATAAACGTGTCACTTGAAATTTCTTTCAAAGTGGTAACATATCTCTTTATTCAAATAAAATGAACATTTAAACGTTATTGCTTCGCATGCAAAACTCGACGTTAAAAACACATTCGTGACGAAGTATCATTAAAATGCAGACATGTAGATTTAAAAACAAAACGGTTTCAAGCACTAAATAAATGAAACATTCTTCGTTCATTATGTATACGATGGAGATTTTATTTTGTAATTTAATTGAAAATGCAAAAATGTTATATTTGTTGTTGAGGTTTTCATGAGAATTCTTTGCTGTTTTAATTAGGATTTGTACTTAAAATGTAATGTTTTAAATTATTCATAATATGGATGACTTTCTGAAATAAATGATTTGATTTGATTTGATTTGATTAAAAAACATAAAAATAAACATACAAAGCTTTCACACTCACAGCCACTGAGTTCTATGACTTGTGTCGTGGGTGACGCAAACAATCAAATCGCACACACAATCACACCAGAACCGGAATCACTAATTTGACTTAGGGAGAAAATTTGTGTTCCCACCGGGAATCAAACCGGATAGAAGGCGAACGAGCACTTACCTAAGCTAACGGGCAGACTTGTCTTGAACATACTGTATCTATTTATAATTATGTTGATAAAATCTGTGGATCTTGTGTTTGTAATTATAAGATAATTAGGATTTTTTTTGTAGCTTATACCAATAATGTTGTAGTACATATTCAGAATTAAATAAATATTCAGAACTAAGAAACTTAACATGTTATATTAATAAGGTTATAGATGGTTCAGACGATCTTTAATGTTCGGCAAAGTTTCCAAAATGCTTGCTCCATTACCACGCTGTATATAAAACGCTATGCACGCGTTATACCCACTTAATCATCCGATAATTTACGTGTTTCAACTGTATAAATGTAATTTTTTTGCTACTTTTGAAGGGTTGTTAATGGCTCGATAGAAAGGGAGTCTTATCCTCGTTAATCGATTCAGAACTTTTTTAATTATTTTTTTTAATATAAATCATATTTGCGTATGGAGCTAAAGAGCCGCAGCTTCACATCCAAAGAGCCGCATGTAACTCGCGAGCCGCAGGTTGCCGACCCCTGACCTAGACAAATCTTTGAAAATTTCTAATGCATCCGGTCCCCATGGTGCTAGCGTCTCAACCCCAAACGGCACAAACATAAAACCTTTATCATGTTTTGAATACTTGCGCTATTTGAGAGATTCAGCTGCCATAGCCGCGCCACTAGCTTGTTGCGTGGTTTTACGAAGATAATACATAATTTGTTTTATTATTATAGAAGTAGAAGACTACATGGATGTGAGCCTAAATATGTGATTTTTACGTCAAATAACACACGTTTATATTATATATCTATGACATAAGTACGTGTACAAAACCGCGATCGCTGAATCTGAGCTCAGTTGACTGATTAAAAAACGCTATTGGGCGACCGGGACCGCGATCCCAGTACCTCATGATCCCAGCGCCCTGAAAAATCCTACCACTAGGGCTGTCCACTAGCCTATACGACAAGTAGTGAGTATGTTCCCAGTCACCTGTGTCTTCGTGTAAATTTACCCCGCGATGTTATCCTAAAAAACAACTTGTTCTAACACATTCTATCTCAATATTTACCCAAAGACAGGCACTAAAATGATAAAGCAGGTATTTTTCCAATACAATAAATAAACCTCTCAAGTCTGAGCTCGTTCTGACAATGACAGCTATATCGCGGCTATAGGTGGCTATAGTGCTGCTATTTTGACGATATATTTAGCTCGAGAGGTTTCTACGACGATATTGTTTTCGTAAGCGTTGAGCCGTTGTTTGTAATGAAATTTATATTAGTCATAAATGGAAATATTTAGTTGAATAAATATAGGCTTTTCATAACTGACGAAATAAGTAATATATTCCAATGTGATTTTTGATAATTACGGACCACTTACAGTTGATACAACACCGTTGGAATTATGATCTAGCCTTAAGACTAATAAATAATTAAAATTTGACCTAAACTGCTAAGTAGAGTGTTATACTAATGCGTCCGAAAGCACCTTTCTTACTGACTATATTATCGGGAAGACACTTTGTACTTGTGTTTTTGTTAATAGCACTCACTATATTATATTGTCACATCACTACACTAACTCAAAAGCTTTAGTTCTCTTGAGTCTTCTCATTAAGTCTGTGTTGTCGAGGAGCTGGATTGCCTCAACATTCACATGGTGATGAAGCCTTTGTTCATGAGCTTTGGCGAGTCTATTTATAACACTAGCGACAAGTTTCACTTTTATCCCTAATGTCAAAAATTATAATATTTTCGTTGAACTATGGACTCATTTACTTAGTAATATTTCTCATGAAAGAGTACGCATGCTGACCTCACTTTGTAGGAAAAGGTCAAGATTAAAATCTTATTAATTTACTGAATATTTATGACTACTTCTGTGTACCTACAACTTAATTTTACAAATAGACTAACCTTTAACACAATATCAAAATGATTAAATTGAAACACATGTGTCATGGGGGCCGCAACCATTCACATCATACGTAAGTACAAACATACCAAGACCCAAAAGCACAAATTTTCTTTGGCAAGTAAAATTGTGCTTTTACCCGGAATCAAACCCTGCGTACAAAACAGGGAATTACCCTCTACGTTAATTAAGTTGCCTAACCTAATAACATAACATAAACCTCAACACTTTCACCCTCGCAGCCCCAAACTAAGTTCGATGACTCGTATCGTGGGTGCCGGAAACATTCACACCCAGGAACAATTTTCCCTTACCGAGTAATAATAGTGCCCTTACCAGGAATCAGACCCGGCGTGTAAAACAAGGCCTTGCCCACTGCGCCATTTAAGTTGCCTTACTTAATATAAGGATATTTACCATCGTTGCTCACTACCAACACAAATAAGCCATAAATTACAAAATTATGCTCAATTTCGTCGCGTAACAGCATTAAGTAGCACTGAATAAAGCTGTCAGACCTGTAATTGACGGCTATTGATGTATAATTAATGAATGAACACACTGAAGTACATCGTAGACAACTAGCTTCGGTTCGTTTGAGTGGGACACTTCCGGGTTGTAAATGAAACGCTTTAATTTGAAGCAACTTTATGCTTGAAATGTTATCGATTTGATATATATTGATTCATTTGTGGGGTTGATGCTGGTATTTAGATGAGAAGTGGGATTTACAAGCTCATTTATAAGACAAATATCCGGATGACCGAGATTTGCTCGGTTTTTTGTTTTTGGTAGAATGTGTTTGAATTTGTAGCCTCAGAAAGCTCCATCTAGTGTCGAGTAGTAACAGTTTTTTACATCGGTCATGGCGTAAAAGATGGCGCTGATAGTTTCTTAAGCCCGGTTTTTCAAATGCAGTTTGGGAACCGAGCATTTCTCGGACTGAAACGTTGATAAATCGATTCCTTTGGCCGAAAAACCCCTAATCTGTAACTTTCATGAAATCGTTGGAGCCGTTTCCGAGATCCAGAATACACAAAGGTATTAGATATATTCTTTGATATTCCTAATAGTGTTTCTAGTTCTGGTCGTAAATGTGTGTGTGATGTGAATGTTTCCGGTACCCACGACACATAATTCATAGAAAAGCGTTTATATTTATTATAATATTTGACCAAGGGAAGCGAAGTCTCTAAATTAACTCTGATGTTCAGCATTTTGTTCATCCGTCTGTCCGTGCGTCCGCGAGTCAGTGCATATTAGTTCTAAACCAGCAAAAAAGTTACATGAAATTCTTAAAGAATATGTGAAAGAATGGCCCAGTGCTGAAAATGGTGGTTAATATCATATAAATAAAATACGATGAGGGTGCCCATACATGTATATGGGGTGTTATATATGCAATTTTTCAACGCATCTCTATGTTTTCATTAAAAAATGCTCTGCAAGTAGAATATGACATCGTTCTAAGAAAAAATCTACATAGCTCATATATTAATACTAGCCGTGCCCCGCGGCTTCGCCCGCTATTATCAAGTTAAAAATTAGCTTATATGTTCATCCTAGGTATAATCTATGTACATTCCAAATTTCATCCAAATCCGTTCAGCCGTTAAAGCGTGAAGAGGGAACAAACATACTTACACACTTAAAACAAACTTTTGGATTTATAATATTAGTAGGATAGGATTTGACTCTTTCCATCAGGTGAGATAGCGGTCAAATGCTTGCCTATCTAAAATAAAAAAATGCTTTAATTGCTTACTGTTTTTAAAACAATTTTGTCCCAGTATCTATCATATTCATGTTTATATTAATTTATTCTTATTTTCCATACATTCAACAGAAATAAAATAGCAATATTTCAAAGCAAATGTCATATATATGTCATATTTGCTATACAGTGTGGTAAATTTAATGCAGCAAGCATTTTGGGTACTTTGCCGAACATTAAAGATCGTCTAAACCATATTTAACCTATTTATAACTTAAATATTTATATTTATTATTATTATTATGAGCCTACGGTGTCCCACTGCAGGGCAAAGGCCTCCCTACCCTCTCTCCACTGCTTGCGATCTTGTGCTACGGAAAACCATTCCTTCAAAATATAAGTCAAGGTCGTCTTGCCACCTCCTTTTGGGTCTGCCGCGGCGTCGTTTGATTTGTGGGGTCCATAAAGTAATTGTTTTGGCCCATAGTTCGTCCGGCATACGACTGACGTGTCCAGTTATTAAATTAAATTAATTATATATAATTAAATTAAAATATTTATATAGTTTAGTTAAATATTAACTTAAATATTTATATAGTTCTCGGGACTTAATCGCGCTAAAAAACTATTTTTATTTACCTCGACGTTTCGGCCAAGTTGCATTGGCCATGGTCTCGAGAATACTGACTATTTATATTGTAAAATTAGGACTGGATATACAATACATTCACATAGGTACTGAAAATGACAAATTTATTTTTAACAGCGATACATTTATTAGGCATTTTAATTATAATTACCAAAATAATTTTTCAAAAAATACTTTAATATATTCTAGAGTTGGAGAATGAACTGTAACATTGTTGTAGAGGGCTTAATTTTGATTATTATTTGTATCGAGTGAAAAGTTTATTCATACATTTTCTGGCATTAATTTATAAAGGAAATATAAAAGTTTTGAATATTATATTAAGAGAACTTTCCTAAAATATGCGAAGGAAGTTAAACTATAACAACTCTCTCTCAACTTTCCAACCGAAAATAGATTCGCGCGTGCTAGCATTGTTCCAGTTACTATCCCTAGTTTTAGTCACTGAAAGTTTAATTATACTAAGGAAGTAATAATCCTATTCAATAACATGCCATATAAGTAGAAAGTAAGATAGATATATATACTCTTCATTAAACACCATAAAATAACAAAGAACACAAATAGGAATGACAGTATATAATTATATATAGTGTAACAATAGGCGGTCTTATAGCTGAGAGTTATATCTTCCAGGCAACCTTAGGACGGAGAGGAATAACGCTATGTAATAGGACGTCGTTCTACGTTCATAAAAGTTTAGAACAGTTATTAAAAAACAGGTGTATAAATAATAAAATTACATACCCATAAACAGATATATTAACTATATTCATATTTTACTATATTATTATAAAATACTATTTTTTTTATATACAATAATAAAATTATATCTATTTAATGTGGAAAAAAATAAAAAAAGTGAGAAAGCAAAATAAAAAGGAATGACCTTAGGCAACACTAACACTAAAACTAACAAAAAGGTACAAGAAAATGTATAAAGAATAATACATACAAGATAATAAAAGGTTTGAAAATAACGACAATACTATTACCATTATATGCCAGTAGTTTTATTTATACTTTAACATTTTATTTTGAATCGAAATTCAACCTCGTGAACTTCGTATCTACCATATTTTATTACACACAAGTCAATTAATAGCTGCGGTTACAAATAGCCCTACTTAATGTTAGGTTATAATCGAACTGCCCGCTAGCGTAGTTGGGTGTTTGGTCTTGGTTCCAATTCTTGGTGGACACACAAGTTTTCTCCCTAAGGGAAATTGCTGTTTCTAGCTCTGGGTGTCATTTGTAAGTGTGATGTAAATGTTTCTGCCTCCCATAGCACAAGTCATTGAACTTAGTGCGGGGTACTGTAAGTGTGAAAGCGTTTATAATTTAAAAAATAGAAAAACATGCAGTTATCGTCTTAACATTTGACTTTGGTAATTTTATATTTAAAATAAGAACATTTTGTCATAACTTATAACATCAACTTACAACTAACAACCCGGGCTTAAAATATCCTACAAAACACACTATCTGTCAAAAAATCTGCTCATCCCCGTCTAAGCACTGTAATTACTAAATATTGCTTAATTGTGTCAATTAGTTACGATCTTCTTGTAGTGGACTATCCTACGAATGTTACAAAACAAAACTGGATCACTGCAAACGCTCCTCAATGTGCCCTACAAGCGGTTTCAAATAATGCCGACATGTTTTCACAAAGTTAAAATATCTGTGTTGCAGGCTCGAAGTTTAAACTCATGACGTCATATATTTTGCCGGACAGTAGATTAACTCTTCCGTTTTTATTGCCATCTTTAGCAGGAAGAATCTGCCAAATATTTTTTTTTGAAAGGTGTAGTAATACTCAAGCCACGCATCTACATGCACCTGCGGCAGCAGCATGAATATTGAGTAATTATTAATTAAAGTTTCTAAAAAAAAATATGTCATTTGTAACCCTATTTCATCAGCTACCGTTCTACACCACATAGTCTTTGGAACTAGAACACGTCTAACAATGGTGTCCATAACAATAGTCAAAGTCTCGCGCCACTTTTTCACCAATTTTTCGAATCTGGCAGTAGAATCATTAACTTTCATGAGTGCTTCTATGGGGCCTATGTGAATAAACGATTTTGATTTTAAATTGACAGATGTAACTGAAGTAGTCAATAAAATTTATATTGTTTTTTTTTTATGGAAACAAATATCTCCGATTTCGACGTTCTCTGGCAGACGATTCCTGGCACGATACACATACACACCACCAAATATTACTTCACCTTTTTGTTACGGGCTATATATACAACAATACTAATATTGCATTATGTGCTGTAACTATATCAAACACAATAACCAACAAATGCAATAACAAGAGTTGTAATTCTTGCTTCACATGATCGCTTAGATAATTTATACAGAACCCTTACACGTATTAACACGTTCCCCATAAACCTACTGTAATCCGAAACTACTCTCTCTCCAATTTAGAATTTGCCTTCAATGAAATTCCTCACGTGTAATTTGGTTCGTGACGTCACGCGTGTTTATTGTCCCGCTACATTTCTTAGGAAGTTATTGGGAGTGTATCTTGTTACTAATGTTGTTTGGTACAAGGGGACAGAGAATTTCTGCTTTTAAAAAATCAATTCTGCGACATAATTTGAAAATAAAAAAGATTTCAAATATTACTTCACCGCCACTAGCTCCGACACTCATATGCCCGAATAAATGAACAAAACCCAAATTGTTATGTACCAACATAGTTTTTTTAACCGATTTCTAACTCAACTTGCAGAGTTTTATTTAACGATACCCCACAAGCTTAGTTAAAAAATACAAGTAATAATACCGTACAAAAAATAACTTCAAATTCTCAGAGAATATGTAAGCCTATATAATAGCCCATAGCTAGAAATGACAATTAAAAGGATATAAATGAAAATATTAAGGGGGCACTCATACATGTAAGTAGGAGACAAAATAATTTTATTTTTTTATATACCCTTGTGGGTATAGTTGAAAAGAACTTTTCAAGTAGAGTACTAAACCGCTTTTAGAAAAAATCTATGTCAGAAATTAGCAATTTGGTAGGCCTCACTGTTTTTAGACCTATTTTGTCCCGCGGTCTATCTCAAAAACGGCTTCATATTTAAAGCTAAAACTTACGTATATTATCCGATATCCTGTACTTAAAATACAAATACAGAAATAAATAATTATTGTATAAAAAAGTTATAAGAAATTAACCTCAAAAGTTTAAGGGCAAGATGTAAGCGCGAGATTTCAGTTCGGCGCGAACGACTAGTATAATTTTAATTAGTTGTGGGTCGTAGTTTTATATATTCTCTGTGAGTTTGACGTTATTTGCTTGTATGGTTTCGACGCTAGATGTCTCTGACAAACAGATGGACGCACGGACGGAAAAAGTACTGAATCAAGACGGAAAAAGTACCGAGTCAACTTAGAGATCACGCTTCGCTCGATTAATGACAGATATTTTCAAATTCAGTAGACAGCCATTGTGCTGACAAAGTCGTTCCTCTGAATCGCAATTCAAATATATTAAGCCAAATTTGTACCAGCGTTGCAGCAGGCACGCCGATATTTTTTTAATTGAACTAATCTTGTTTTCACCGAGCTCTATCAACACCATGCTTCTATACTTCTCTATTACTATTACAAAGCTCCTCATATTTCTTTCGTCGCTTGCGCTGTTCAATATAACTGCTATAGCTCATCACTTGTACCAATCATTACATTAGGGCGTGTTACAAACGGCTCCATCACGATCGCTACTCGTTACGTCACATGTCGCGTCGCGTGCGTGTCGGCTTTATTTTATTAAGAGCTAGTAATGTAGTTTTAGGGACGTCTCATTTGTTATTAGGTTATTGTGAAGGGATAGGATATTTGAGTCCTCGACCAAGAACCGATGATGCCGCTTCCGAAGCACGGTTTCGTTTTAAGTTGGTAGTTGTCTCGAGCACTTGGTCGAGTCGTCACCTTTAATTTTTATATAAGTTTTTGATAGTGAACTCGAACACTAGCGGGTGTACAGGCAGGTAAAAAAAAGCGTTATAAAATTTTGTTTCCAATAAAACAAATAAAACAAAATGATGATTAATTTTTAAATACATGAAATTTTTTAATAATCTCATGTTAAATAAAACAAAATCACGTTTGACTGATTATGCCCTAAAAAAAAACTGAAATTGAATTAAAGTGCATTGCAATTCAGAGAGAGGCATATCGCCAGCATCATGCTCGAATTGCTACCCATTTGGTTTATCCTACTAGAACTATCTTTCGTAATAGTAACATTGAATCCAAAATACTTTATATCTGATACTTCTAAGGGATCTAATGAATAAAAGAAACTGATATTTTTATTCTTTCCACTCTTTACACTCTATATTGAGATACAAAATCGAAACTCGCATTTGATGCGGTGTAAATCATAAACACTTGATTTTAATGAAAAGACTTATGACTGTCAAGTATAGCAACAAAGCTTGTCTTAAGTACAAGTTAAGCTAGCATCATATTATACGTACCTAACGCTTCTCAGTACGAAGCCCGTTAGGGCCTTCATTATTATATGTATAATCTTGTTAAGGAAAATAGATATTTACGTCTCTTTCGTTCTTTCTGAAGAATTATTTTCCTCCAAAGATTTTATGAAGATTTCCTGTAAATGGCTTTTTTATTCTATTGAAGGGTATTAGGGCTTAATGTGTGTAAATTGATTTTGTTAATTTTAAGAGACTTATAAGATCGATAACCGATTTATTCATTTGTTTTGACTTATACTTGCACTTTACTTACGTATAGATATAACATTATAGGGATTATCAGATGACCCTGTTGGCGCAGGCAGGTCTCTGCGTATTGCCTACTGCGCCGTGGGTTCTGCGTATGGTTCTCGACAGGAGCACAATGTTTCATCCCTAGGACATTTGTGTTTCTGGTTCTGAATGATAGAGTGGGTAATGTTAATGTTTCCGGCTCCAACGATGCAAGTTGTAGAACTTATTGTAGGGCTATGAGTGTGAATGCTTAGTCAAACATTTAAAAAGTATTAGTATAAACCGTCCGTTTAAACAAACTAACCCCCCAATGGGAATTTTAAGTCTAGAGGAAAATGAGTATGTATTATAGTCTCAAATATTCAACATCGCGGTTACTATGCTACATCTTCGAGTGCATCATCGCTTTTCATGTCAAACTCTTGCCGTATACAAAATTATGGCAAAACACATTCAAAGTTTACTTGTATTGAACCGTGAAACGCTTAATTTTGAAATTTAAATACATTTAAGTAACATTGTTGATTGTGCAAATTGATATAAAATATTCTAGACGCATCATGCTCTACATAAATTTAACGCAGACAGACATAAAAACAATATTTTAATACTCTACCTAGCTCTCTAATCCAACATCTCTCCAAGATAATATTCTGGAATCATATTTTCATCAAATTCATGGAAAAACTTTAATAAGAAACAGCAATTTACATATTCCATTTAGAAAGAAAATTACAAAAATGTTAATATCCAGTCGAATTATAATATTGTACTAAGAGAATTCGAGAGGGAACTATGTTTTAATTCTGTTGGAGAATAATAATTGTATCTAACATTCTTTTACACCCAGCGTTTTATTACAGCGCGTTTCAACGCGTTACAAATCAATAAATCCCCTGGTTTGTTCCTTTGTTTGAGGTCAGCCCGCTTGATACTTTTACGCCATTCTTGGTGATTTTGCTTCATTTCCGTCGTTACGCCTATTGTCATTTTGGATGGTTCTCGTCCAGGTGCTCGGTGGGCGGCCTCTGCCTCTTTTGCCTTTCTTTATGGCTAAGATATGTCTGGTCATATGGTTCACATCTGCGCATTACGTGTCCAAACCAACGCGTTATTACAAAGTATGTCTTAAAAATATAAATCAATGTATTTTTTACCTGTTATTGTATGCAACCTAATTACTTATATTTATTGTAACCTAATTACTTCAATAATAATTAAATTAAACTAAAAACCAACCAAAAATAACTATAACTACATATAAATGTGTACAAAACTTAATCTAATAGACCGCTGCCAGTTGTCAAAGTACCTGAAATGTTGGCAGCATTGCCACGTTACATGGAAATGCTCAATCTGTGTTCAAAATATTTGCCAGCATTTTGGTCACAAGTAGCTTAGACCAAAAGCCCTGATAATTCTTTGAAGATTGTATGTGCTCCCGGTCCCTACGGTCCCATCGTCTCAACTCCAAAAGGCACAAATGTATAACCACTATAACTATAAATGTATGGTCAAATTTCGAAATTATTAAGTAGGATCTATCACTAACAAGATGAATAAACAAATGGACCTCGAGTCTAACACAAACTTCATGAAATAAATGTACCAAATAACCTCCACAAACGCGAAGACACGTATATCATAATAAACAGATTAAAACAATTGAATTTGTGTTTAATCTTCATATCTACACAGCTTACTTTTATTTGCAACAATTTATTTGCGTACACAGCATCGACTGACGACGGCAGCACTATTTTCACCTTACAAAGTTTTCAACGAGGTCCGATTGTCGCTTACAAGTCTTCATCATCCATAAAGCTGATTGGCAAAGAAGTCTGATCTGAACTAGTCTGAAGTGTTTCTATTAGGTTTTCGCTACGAATACAATACAATACAAAACACTTTATTGTATACCAACAAATATAAACAATGAAAAATAAAATATTATAATCATCGTGGTTGTACAATGGTCTTATCGCTTAAAACGATATCTTCCAGACAACCTTTGAATGGACAAAAACAAAAGAATGAATAGACGCTGTTGTATGTAAATAAAATAAAATAAAAATAGTACAAAATTGTTTATATCTACTCTAGATACTAATACAAACATAAATAAATAAAATAATTATATAGACTAATATATATGATTATTATATATTTATGTTTAATTATATTTATTATGAGAACATAATTTTTATTTTTATTTTTGATTTGTGTTTTATTCAAACGTCTAAATTAACAAAAGGCTAAGTTCGTAGTTTGTAGTGGTACCTGGATAGCTTCGTTGCTTAGGCGCGGTAGTTAATAACTCCGCAACAGCCGCGGGATTGAAATCCTGCTCTAAACGATATCTTTCCCATATAATACAATTTGAGGAATTAATTGAAAATTTGAGAAAATAATACACTAGGATATTCTGTGTCGTGGGTAATTAGTCTCTTCTGGTTATGTACATTTACAACGTCAAACAGCTATCATATTATGAAACAACATAAAAACTGCATTCCATTTGCACTGAAGTCTTACGCGCGTAAGTCTCAGATCTGCGGGAATTCCGGAAAAAAAGTAACCTATGTGTTAATCCAGGTAATTAGCTACCTCCATACCAAATTTCATCAATATGGTTCAGCCGTTTGAGCGTGAAGAAGTAACAAACATACAAACACTTTCACAAACTTTCGCCATCTATAATATTAGTGCGATGGTAAGTGTGGTATAGTGTGATTAATTAATAATATTATAGTGTATAGAAAGAATAGCGCTTCAAAAACTGCGCTGTTTAAAGCCTTAGCACTTGTCTCAAATTAGCTTTTTCAGCTACCACGGTGTTTAATTACAAGAATTACGTTAAACTCCCGGTGCAGTTGTTACTGTTGTTCTAAAGTTGTTTTAATCTTATGTGCAACAGCTTGAACAATTCCGCGAGTGGACTTTGTTGTAGCTTGTCCACTGTGGTTAGTGAATGTGTAAGCAGCTTAATTTCACTTAAATATATATACATATATACATATATATATATATATATATATATGGGTGCCGTTCGCCTTCTAAACATCGGGTACGATTTCCAACTGAAACAAAAGTTTTCTCCCCAAGGAAAATTTGTGTTTGTGATTGTGTGTGTGATATGAATGTTTCCGGCACCCACGACACAAGTCATCGAACTTAGTGTGGGGCTGTGAGTGTGAAAGCGTTTATGTTTAAGCATTTGAACACATCTCACCGGATGGAATGCGATGATGTGGCCGAAGATGTTGCATGCTTTTGCATGCTTGCCTAGAAGATACGATTACCTACCCACCCGTGACTTGAAGACTCCTAGATTATACCGTTCGGGGAACAAAGGTAAGTAAAAGTAAAGTAAAAAAGTAAAAATTGTTTATTTCATAAATTATTGTACTTCTTATCTAGGTCGTTAAAACATTGCAAAATTAGATTAAGAAACAAGACAAAATAAAATTTAAATCAAGCATTATATTAAAATTATAAGAACATTTTTTACAGTTTATATAAGTAAAATAAGTTCCGCAGCTAAATTTTAGGGTAAACTACCTAAGTCAACATAAGTCACGTTTCTAAGATAATTTGTATATATATTTATTCTTACATGTTTATTTTTACATTTATTAAATATTGAATTCATTGAAATTAATTGATGTAAGGGCTATGAGTTCAACTCCTTCGCAGTATGGATGATAACCTTATTTTTTTAGACAAGGTTAAATAAGCTGTCGGGTACCACGGACAAAAAAAAACAACGGGTTGCACTCCGGGAGTGCCGGCAGAAGTGAAAATTTGAACATTAACGTTGTAAACAGCAGGAGCAGGCATACATTTTCACCGTGCGGTAGAAAGAGAGGGGGATATTAATTCCTCTCCTACGCCGCGCCGGTGGTCTACTCTCCCTCCGTCTTACGAATTTTCGATCAGGTCACGTGTCCTGATCACGGTGATCGGACGAGAACGTGGTATGGCTTACAACTATAGCAAAAAGTGTCGTTACAACTTTTGGTCTTAATTTTTTTCCATCTAGCACCCTTTCGCAACGCGCGATAAGGAACTTTCGTTCCAAAACGTTTTCCATTTATCTTTGTACTTCAGTTATCTTAAGGATTTAGTAATATATAATAATATGTTTATTTTTATTTTCCCTAGAGTCGAAGATTGAACGATATTAATATTTCAAAAGACATAATTTCGTAGAATAATACAGAAAAAACTTTCGCCAATCATGATTTCCATTATTCCATTTATTTAGGTTATACCCTCAAGTAAATATGATACGTTTTGATATAATTGCGTCATAGGCTATATATACTATTGAAGATATAATACACTATATTATTATTTATCCTGTGCTTATCACTGAGGATTTACACCTAAGCTGAACAGAAGTGCAAAATAGAAAAAAAAAACCCCGACATCCTTTTTTAAGTAGGTTGTCTGGAAGAAATCGCTTGAGCTATAAAACCGACCTTTATGCTCCTATGTTATATTTAAGATTTATTTGTAAGTGTTATGTTTTGCTGTTCAAATAAAGAATTTATCTATCTATCTTATCTGGAAAGCAGCTGCAGATATTTTTACCAAACATATCTAAGGAGGTTTTTAATTAAGTCACATTTCAACTAAAACTAAATCAGTATCGGTTTAGCAGTTTGATCCGATGCCACAAAAAAACACACAGTCACCCAATAAACTACCCGATGCAATAGCGAAGTTGGTAGCGCATTATTGCAACGAGTATCGGGTTCGATTCCCGGCGGGAACACAAGTTTTCTCCCTAAAATAAATTTGTGTTTCCGGTTCTGGGTGTGATTGTGTGTGCAATATAAATATTTCCGACACCCGCAAAACAAATCTTCGAACTTAGTTTGGGGCAGTGAGTCAAACTTAGTTTGGGGTATTTACAATAATCTCTTTAACACAACAGAGGTCCACGTTGTCATAAGGTATGCAATAATTATATATCACACATCTATCTTAATCTTACCATAATTATTCTAACCTTTTGATCTGAAATTGTATTTATAGTGATTGCACTTTACTTTAACAATACAATAATAAATAATGTATTCCAAACCTTAATTAACAACTTAACAAACCAAAACTACTTTTAAAAGATTTTTAAAATTAAGCTTTAACCAGTTGTGAATAAAAAAGAACTAAAAGTTACATACCCAGAGTGAAAAACGTCACAAAGAGAACTTGTCAAGACGAATCAAACGAGCCCAAACTACATCTTGCTAAGTTCAGAAGTTCCTGTGGGCAACCCGTATTCATCATCAGACTATGGTACCGTACCATTGTATTGTCACCGACGATACATAAGCACACCAAATTCGAGTCCAATCGGGCATCAGAAAATGGGCCTAATTTAGCTTGCAGATAGACGAGATTGTTGTAACTAAATAAAAGCTTGTAAAAAGAGAATCTTCATCCCTTGAGTTCTTAGTTTATACTACCTCTTTATAGAACTTTTAAAATCTTCTAGATAGTAGTTTTCCCAATAGAAATAGTTCATTTCCAGCAAATCCATGGAACTACCAAAGTGGCCGTAAATTTTCAATGTTTCGATATAACTCACAGATCCTTCGCCCGAGCCCTACCGGTTGATTACGTCCCAAGAGGTGGATGTCTATCTTTGGATCAATTAGAATCTTGTCATGATCTGATTCAATAGTAGGCTTGGTCTCTGTTCAATTTAACTGTGCCTAGAATTTATTGTTTGCGTTTGATCTAGATTCTGCTCATTTTTGCTCGTAATTCTTTCAGTTTCAAATGCACTATGTAAATTAAATGGCTAAGTAGTCTCTGGAGATGCGGAATTATGTTTAGGAGGTAAAGCAATAAATTTGAACGTTAGTTATTTTGTTATGCGGATACTGTTAAATTTTGAGCGTGTCTAGATTATCATTATCATCATCATCAGCCTATGGAAGTCCATTGCTGGACATAGGCCTTTCCAATTGCACGCCACTTAGCACGATCCTCTGCTTCTTCGCGGTCTCCACTCTAGAACACGCTTACCCCAACGGTTATCGGTTCTCCGACTAATATGGTCAGTCCATTACCACTTCAGGTTACTAATTCGCTGTGCTATGTCGAGATATTGAAACTTAAAACGAATATGGTTTTGATAAAAGCTTTTCTGCTAATATACCTATCTTTTGTTTTTAACATTATATACGCATCTAGAGGCAGATTCCGCTTCTCTCATATTATGTTGAAGACTGAAAATCTTTTGAAATCTACTAATTATCCACGGCATGAGCAAGCAACACTGAATTATACACTAATGACAAGCGCGACTACATGATATAGATATACCTAGGTTAATATAATTCCTGTATTATTTTAAAATCTTTCAAAAATATAATTGAAAAAATGCGCCGCCGTGTTTCTTGCTAGGTTCTTCTGGAGATGGCTCTAATTTTGCGAATATGGCAGTAGAGTTTTAACTATCGTAAGTGCCTCTTTGGGTCCCATGTGTATAAACGATTTTGAATTTGAATTGGCCTATTAAATAATGAGGGAATATATGACTTTGTTACACATAGGCATCTAAATAAGTTTTTTGATGGCCTTTATCATCTCTAATAGTGACTGTGACCTGAATTTGTAATTATTGTACATAGCACTATATAAATATATATACATAGCAATATACAGAAGATGATTACATATTACTCGCCATGTTTATAAGCGTTAAACATTGCAATGAGATACTTTTGGTAAAATACGTGTAGATATTGAATGGAAATATAGATGTCAAGATAAATCAAAGTCCGTCACTTGAGAAAATAGTTCCTATATTTTGCTCTGAATATCGTAGAAACCTTCAATTTTAAAATTTCATTCAACAAATTCATCATACATTTTATTTAATTTTTGCACTGAATCTATACGAGTTAATGTTTTAAATTTCGAATTGATAAAATAATAATTATTCAACATCCATACAAGTTTTCTTAAATCAACTTACTTTCAAAACATTTATCTCTTAGAACGACTTTCTAATGTATCATCTATGATACTTAAAATTTATATATTTAACTGTACGCATGGTTAAATAAGAAAATACTTGTTGTAAAAATAATACTATACATTTCGGAAAGCAAATGGAATAATCAAAAGAAAATATCGATGGAGATGGAGCAACGGGCCGCCTCGGGCGATCCTTTGATGGCAGTTGTACTTTTGTTTTTCAAGCCAGTGATATTTAGAATTGAGAAGTCCCTAGGGGCCTTTGGGATTCATGGAACCACTAGTTAGTAAATCAAATGGACAAGGCTTTTAGTATACTACTTTTATAAAGCATGTTTACTGACTATCATAAGTGCTTATGATCTTTGAGGCTATAAGCAAGAAATTGATATAATTACCAAGAAATAGCTGAAGTTAGAAACCGTGTCATAAACGTAAGATATTCTTATTTATAACGGTATTCCCTACACGAAAATAACTTTGTTATTTTATGAACTAGATATAAGTTTCATGAAGTAAATTATATTCAATTTATTCTGAACAAATAAATGAGTTTTACATGTAACGTTTTATTTAACCTTGATAAATTATGTTCTGTAACATATCATCAAAGTTTATCTCGATGATTTGTTACAGAATATTACTTGTATATAAACTGTATATATAAAGTGTAGAGCTTTAGCTCTACCATTTTTCTCAACCAACATTCCCTTAATACTAACAAAACGACGCCAGATATTCATTTGGCAAATATATTTAGGCATCATGAAATCCTTACGCATTTCGTCATAGGCCCTACGTTTCCCAAGAGAGGAGTTATAAAAATCTTGCCTTTATTTCCCTTCTATCTCGCATGAAGCCTTCTCTATCTTTATACTTTTATCCTGTATAAAAAGATCCTAATACGTACAACTAGCCAGATAGAAATGTAACTTCGTAAGGGCGCTCGAGGCGGGCTATCACGGTCCGATTGCGCCGCGATAAGGCTCAAACTTGTTATGTTAATGCGCTTTTTCAAAGGATAAAGTTGGCCATCTTTAATGCTTTAACTCTTGTGGAAGTAGTTAATAAGATGTTTCCGAGCAAAATTGTTCCATATAACGGCTCCTTGGTAATATTGACTTCGTAAATAGATATTGTAAGCGTTGTGGCTTCCATATTGGAAAAATAAACGTTTGTTCAAGAATTCTAAGAATCTTAGGCACTCTTTTGGTAAAGTTCTGGCTCAAAAGATAATTGTGAAAGTTGTTAGACACATATATCTAAGAGAATATTGGTTTTATAACATTAGTATGTTTTGCAACTTTGACGTAGGTAAGTGTTCAAAATAGGATCATAGAACCGACTGATTCTGCTTTATTTTATATTATAATTATAATAATACATAGATATAACAGGTCATGCTTGCGAGGATAGCTGCTCTAAACCAAAATGCAGTGGTCTATCGCAGAGCTCTAAGTGGTGTTCTGACAGATCTTTGAGATTCAGTCATTCTAAGCATATCATATGTACCACCATCGACCACATCACTTACCAATAGGTGAGATAGCGGTAAAACGATAGCTTATCAGTAACAAAAAATGGGCACACAATTTTCTAAATACTCCCAACGCGACTGTTAAAATAGGAAACACATATTTTCACTAAAACAGCTTTACCCTCCTTTACCCGCGTGCGTGTTATTACCTTAATAGAGTTGAACGTCTTTGAACGGTGTATAGCGCAAGAGTATAATGTTAAAAAAATGAAAAAATGTGTCACCGAGTTTTTTGCCAGGTTAAGAAAGAAAGGAAGAGAAAGATTCTTCTTCGGATGGTTGTTATTTATGGTGAAACTGGCAGTATTGTCATTAACTTTCATGGCCGATGTGAATAAATGATTTTGAATTTAGAACCCAACAGATACACCATAGACAGACAGGCTTACAATGTGTAAAACCATCGTTTGCTTTTTAACTTCACGTTTGCTCATCGAGTTGATAATAGTTTATTACAAAGAGAAACTATACCGTCAATAAGTGCCAAAGTAACGGAATCGTCTGTATTACAGCGTCAATTCTCCTTACTTAAAGCTACAATGTGTACAAAATGTCACCATTCAACTGTTGAAAACTCACGCAATCAGCCCAACTTTTTGTCGCCGCACAAGCCCGCACGTGAATAGGCCTCATGAAGATGCGTAATTAAAACGCTTGTTGCGGAAACAAAGCTACAATTACGCACAAAGTTTTAATACGTTTATTTCGTTGTTTCCTTCGGGCAATGAGTGTTTATTCTCAGCCGCGTCATATTCTTGGTTCTCTTCTCTGGTGAGTCTTACTCAGACCTCTTTCGTAATCATTTCAATATGGATATGTTTTCATGTTAAGTATAAAACTGAGAGACTGGGTATTCTCGCTTTGGTCATACAGTTAGTGCTTCGTGTCGCGGGGAAGCTTCTATTTTACAATCTTCTATTTAACTTGCTGTTTTTATTTTAGTTAATTTAGGTCAAATCAAACAAACTGAATTATATAGTGTACTTATTATTATTTCTCTTTGTTTTTTTAATAATGGTGGGTATTTTTATTAGATTAAAAAAGGAACACGTTTACTATGTAAATCACTAAGATAAATAACACGGTGTCACGTAATGTATTATGTACCATTATTTATTTCATTGCTTTAATTTAAGTACACTATCTATCTAGTAAATTGAAAATAAGATCCCACCTACCTAATATTATGTTACACTATTATTTCTGATGTTCTTGCTTATGTGAAGCAATTTTTATTTGAAGAAACTGAATCTCACAAAACAGGGTTGCCTATTGTGAGATACAGTAGTCACAATAATTACTGTTGCTGACATCGTGAACCAATTCCAAAGCGTCCTTAAATTTGTGTAGTATTTAAGATTTTTTTAACAATTAATATGTACATTTTTTTTTGTTTTTTATTAGTAAACAGTTCTTTTTAAATAAGCTACAATAATTATAACTGAACTATAACGAAATATATTACAGTAAACTAAAAACGAAATTAAAATGAAACGAAAAAAATAAAATAAACTATAATTAGATATAAATATGTACAAAACTTAATCTAATCGACCGCTACCAGTAGGCAAAGTACCCAAAATGCTGGCAGCATTGCCACGTTGAATGGCAATACTCATATAATATATATTTACATTATTATTAAATTAAATTAAATTATAAATGAAAACCACCTATTATCCTACGGTTGGATTTTTAAATGTTGGTTCAGTTTTGGTGACAATGCAACGCATGGTAAACATGACCTATGTCCTATGTCATGACATATGTATGATATTATGGAATTGACCCTTAGTTATTAGGTCTATGTGTATCTGTCTATGTGTATGTGTATATATCAATGTACAGGATTGGCTTCAGATAAAGAAATTCTTGAATAGTCAACAGTACCTACAGACACCAAATTTTATCAGTCCCATCATTTCAAGTTTGTTTTAAAAGTGTTTTTTTTTCCAACAAAAAGTCACTCACACACCGCATTGCCCAAACAGAAACAAAAACATTATACCGATCAAAACAACAGCTTTGGTTATAAATATAATTGAAATCAAATTCTGTTAACTACTGAAGCACTTTATTAATCACTAGCTTTTGCCCGCGGCTTCGCTCGCGTAAAGAAGTATTGTTTTAAAATTGACAAAATTTCATACAAACTTTATTCCCCTTTTTTATCCCCTTGGGGGTAGAATTAATCAAAATCCTTTCTTAGCGGATGCCTACGTCATAACATCTACCTGAATGCCAAATTTTAGCCCGATCCGTCCAGTGGTTTGGGCTGTGCGTTGATAGATCACTATGTCAGTCAGTCAGTCAGTCACCTTTGAGTTATATAATATATATTTAGATTTAGATTATATATTGATCTCAAATACGATCTGCTCCTGCTACTGGGTACTGCAGCCACCAGAATGGATCCGCCAAGTACCAGCTTAATTCTGTTGATACTAGGAAATATACTAGGTGTCAACTGGTTACTTTCTCTGTGTCAGAATCTAAGTGAGCGAGTACGTCGATCAAATCTTTACTCAAATGAGTAAACTCACTCAAGTAACCCACTAGAAATACGGGTCAAATCTCCCCTCGTATTTGCCGAGCACTTTTCTTGTATGAAATTATGTCTCTCTGTTTGTTTTTCTTTATTAGTTCCTCCGCTCCGCTTCACTCATTGTTCTGGGATGTGCGGAGCGAAATTTCTGTTGTTTGTTTGCGCAGATAGATTGGTATTTACCTACGTACCGTTAAGATTGAGTTGGAACGGAGTTTCCATTTTTGGGGGAACCTCGGTTGGAT
This sequence comes from Lomographa bimaculata, assembly GCA_948107665.1. NCBI lineage: Eukaryota > Metazoa > Arthropoda > Insecta > Lepidoptera > Geometridae > Lomographa > Lomographa bimaculata. Next base: position 15,101,917 of record OX403603.1, on the reverse strand, counting down.
TGTTTGCTGTGTCGTGAATGGGCCTTGAATGAGTTCGTTCGCTGAAAAGGGTTAACTTTTTGACGCTGGGTTTGCTGTAATTGGTTTTAAATGTAGCTTGAAATATAAATAATTTAATATTAAATTTTTTTTTTAAGTTTGGAACGAGTGCGCAATGTTTGAAATTATTATATGTCATTATAACAGCTTAACATATTTATAAAAACAGGCCTTATTTTTAATCTTTTGTTTATTAATAATTAAAATGCAAGCATACCTTAAAAAATCGACTTAACCGCTGATATTTTGGTTTTTGTTGATTTTCTCAAAAAGTGCTTAATAGAATTTAAATAGGACCTTTGAAGTATGATCTACCAAGCAAAAAAGAATCATCAAAATCGCAAATTATCGCGTAACATACGTACAAAAAAAAAAACGCAGTCGAATTGAGAACCTCCTTTTAAGTCAGTTGAAAACTAACAATTTTTGTAGAAACTTTTGTAGAGTACACGTACTAATAAAAATGAAAATATTTGCAACTATACAGTACTACGTAATAGTTATATGTACTTGTATTATGATGCAAATGAGTAATGCATGTATTACACTAGCTTTGTTTAGTTAATTGGGCTCTCTGAAGCGTGGAGAACGGCAATGAACGGAATATAGTAGAAATAAACACAGTTCCATATAATAAATCCTATCGAAATTGAATATCTCAAGGAATGTGTGCTCAGGAATTACATGATATAATTCCTCCATGCCCTTTTTACCATCAAACAACAAAACAAACTGTCATACGTCATCCATTTATGGTTGACATACCTCCAGTTCGCTCAAAGCGTTTTGCTTCTACGTTCATCATCCGTACAGCGAAGGAGTGGAACTCATTGCCTGCGTCTTTGTTCCCTGAACAGTATAATCTGGGTGGCTTCAAGTCTAGAGTGAATAGGTACCTTCTAGGCAAGCATGTTCCATCTTTGGCCGCATCGTCACTTTTCATCAGGTGAGATAGCGGTCAAATGCTTGCCTATATAGTATAAAAAAAATTATCTCAAGACTTTGCTTATGCGTCAGATTCTTATTTTCATAAATTTACTAAAAATCGACTTAATCGGCAATATATCCTAATATGTATCAACATTCGCATCACACCGAGAACCAAAATTTCCGTTGCGGAGAAAACTTGCGTTTCCATCGGGAATCGAACCCGATACCCACTGCTTATAATGCAAACGCACAACCAGTTAGATGCGCTTTAAGCGAACGGGCAGTTAGATGTAGAATATATAAATTATACCATAGTAAAAATAAATAAGTATGTTGTCTTCATAGTGTGGCACAAAACGCAGCTTGTGTGAACGGCCGTACGCACATGCCTCAGCACGTTATACTTATGAAGTATTACACCATATAATCGTTCAACAAAAAAACGTGTGCATTGAAACATTATGTTAATAATAATAATTCCGCATATATCCACAGCAATATTGCGAAAACATAATTTACAATGAAATTGTTATGGTCATCACAAAGAGCTTTGTCAAAAACATTAAATAATTATCTCAGTGGAGGTATTTCCCTGCAGGCTATTTTGTTTACTGGTTTATTATTTTCATGAGCTTGAACTGCCCGCAATGCCCGCTGGCGTTGTTTCTCATCTGCCTTCGAAACAGCGTGTATCGGGTTCGATTCCCAGTTTGTTTTACGGACTTCAAAATAGGAAGAGTTACTCAATTTGACTGTATTTTGATGTGTTACCTCATAAATTCTTTGAACCGATTTTGATGATTATTTTTATCTGAAAGCTAGTGCTTTTCATGTGGTCTTGTGGATGAACCTTGATCAGATTAAATGTATTAAACTCGCATTATTGACGATAACGATAGGGTAAGATGACCCACAATATGTTCAAAGATTTATATTGTGGATGCCGGATACATTCACATCACACACAATCATACCCGAAACAAAGAAAAAAAATTGCAAAAAACACAAATTTCCCTTGAGGTGAAAACTTTTACCATCGGAAATCGAATCCGTTACGCTAGCCGCAGCGGGCTGTTCAATGTATAATAGTTACCTCACAAAATTAAGTGAAAAATCAAATTAATATGTTTTAATTTCAATTGCCCGTCTAAAATAAGAGTATTAATTTTAGAGCAGGCACAACTGCGAGGCCAAGCTGGTATGTACAATATCAATAATTTGCCATCAACCTAAATTTGACGGTTAACAAATTATCAATAGACTGATATGTCATAATGCGATTGGTATAATAATAATAATGGTACTTGCATTTAACGAATGCTATTAGAAGCAATAGAACCGCCCGCCCGAATAATAATGTATTTAACATGCGATGAAAATGTAACGACAACAAAAAAGGACTTAAATGTTTTTTTTTTTGTAAATAATTGGCAAAGCATAAGTCTGTAAAACATTGGAATATTTAGTTGAAGTTAAAGCAAACTAATATTTTAAACACACACGAAACACAGTTAAGTGGTCAAATTTAATAAGTTATTTTATGTGGATGAATATATAATTCCGTGAAATTGAAATTACGTTTTCCACTGTAAATGTATTAAAATTAAAGAGCATCAATATACTGTGAGGAGTACAGTTTTTGTGACTACTTTTTGGCTCCGACTGTCATCTGTTGAGAGCGGGTGCGTCTTATTGGAGTCAGAATAAATTATTAAATTATAACTATTAGCTAACATTTTGACATTTATTAAAATTTTGATGTATATTCATTTAATTTATGTTCAATATGACAATGTGGACTGGTTGTAGCATAATTATCACTCTTTACTTAAGGACACCTAAATTGTATCTTGGATAATACTCTACATCATGTTTTAAATTTTAATTTTAGTTTTCGTGCCAAATATACGTAAGTGTATCTAATACAATAATAATCTTTTTTCCTAACATACTGACTGACTTCGAGACATGCACAGCCTAAATCGCTGGTTGTTAAGAGTTGAAAATTGGAGGGTACATTTGTCTTGGTACCTAGGTCCTCTAAGTAATACTGTACTAAGCATGGATTTTTGTAAATTCTACCTCGAAGGTCAAATGGGATGAAAACGTTTGTATTAAAGTTATTTGTTTTTGTACTTATAGCGATGAACATTGGTATTTGTAGTTCACTTAATATAAAAAAAAATGTTTTAATTTTTTTTTGCCAGAGGTGCATTAATATGGTGGAATGATTATTTCTATTATAATCACAATAATATTATAAATCCGAAAGTTTGTGTGTAAATGTTTGTGTTAGGGTGTAAGTATGTTTGTTTAATCTTTATGCTATAACTGCTAAACTGATTTGGTTGACATTTTCAATTTATATGACTTATACTCTGGATGAACATATAGGCTTCTTTTAAACTTGATAAACGCGGGCGAAGCCGCGGGGCACGGCTAGTTTTTAATAATTATCTTGTTTCATCGACGGTTCATACTTTGCACCGTGGTAACTCCAATTAATCGCGATGCAACCAGTCGAATAATAATAAATCCCCATTGAGTGCACGAAGCCAAAAAGTAGCGTCAGAAAAAGAATACCTTAAAAACAAACATATGATTTGAAACTCGATTTAAAATGTCTATCGCCTAACAGTTCCGCTGCATATATGAGTAGATGCAGAGATGATATACTAAACTGCATATTATATTAAGGATTTGAATAATGCTTAACTTATACTTATAATTTCTTCGTTGGTTTAAGCTAACATTATTTTTAAACGTTTTTTTTACAAAAAGGAAATTTTATAGTTGTCGAATTTATCGCTAAGCTCTTGTGAATAACATTTTAATTGTATTTTGAATATTGCTTATACAAAATTGACACAACTTCATCAACTATAGATTATACATGTTAATAGAGCACTAAAAATATTAATTTAATTCTAAAACATAATTAGCTACAAAATTGTATTCATAATATTATTATGATTTCATGTCATATATCAAACTGCTTGTATGTTCTTAGGTTTAGGTTCACTCACGATTGTAATAAATATTATTATGTAAACGTAAAAATAACTTTTCTATACCAAACGTCAAACAACGTTCACAATAGCTATCAACCGATTGCTATACTTTATTTTACTCGGAGAAAAGTTCAAATAACTTAACAAAAAAGGTGTCTCAAACAGTATTTTATTTTTTTATTGTTGAATGATTTAAGTAATCGGCACACTCACGAGGATCTTTAACCCGAGTCTCCCCTTAACCCTAGCGTGCCCTCTTTTTTTTTGCTCACCGTATTTAACAGCTGATTATGCCATCGTCTGTAATGGCCACAATAAAGGTAATAGCTCTAATAGCTCGCGATTAGGCGGAATGCCTGTTAATGTTCATAATTTGCTTGGCGTCGACACTCGAACAAAGTTAAGAATTTTATGAATCGTGCTATTATGTTCTAGATGGCATTTATTGTATTTTAAGGTATTTACGTAAACGTCTGTATTCATTTTTACATTAATTATTTCAATTTCTAGATGTTTATTATTATGTCTGAATATTTAATATGTCAGTATTGAACAAAATAGCTTTTTTGTTAAATAAGTCCGTTTGATATTTATTTGCACTGATATTAATAAAAAACTTTGTTATACTTGGTAAGTTTAAAACTAGGTTGGAAATGCATAGATATTACAAGTATTGTATTGGCAAGGACTATGTAAAAATTTTGCAAATTTTTTTTGGAAAAGTCGTGGTCTACTGGATGCTAAACATTTCAAACACAGTAACAGAATTTCATTTTAATAAACAATGTACACGTTGCATGCAAAAAATATGTATATATTTTTGTATGTACAGTATGACGATGCAATTTAAAAAGCCTAGTAAGCTAACACGTTTTTATTTTATCCAGTCAAATGCATTTTTGTTTGTCAAGTAAATTTTAATGGTGATATAGTATTTTTCTTCTTTGTAAAATCTTCTTTAACAGTAATAATATCCATTTTGTTTTAATCTCCGATAAACATTTTCACATTGACTTTAACATCTCCGATTATGTCAATATCGTCATTTCTGCGAACGGTACATTGGAAATTATAGCTAATGGATTTGGTCCTCAGGCAATATCGGTGCATAATTGCATCACGGTATCACGGCCACGCCACGATTTTAATACGATTTCGGGAAATGGGGACTAAGCAACATTTTCGGGGAGAGATCGAAATATCAGCTTGGAAAAATAGAGTTCGGCGTGAAAACTGCGGAAGGTCGTTACAGTGAAAAACTCAATAATGGACGGGCTTCATTTCACTGTTGAACTAGAATGGGCTATTTTCTGACGTCTTCACAGAGGATGTTACCGTTTCTATATACATAAACACAAGCAAAGTATTAAAAAAATCGACTTCACCGATCGGTTTTTTGGATCAATATTCCGAAGATAAAGTATCTTCGGAATATTGATCAGATTTAATGTAATGTTACATACATTACGCATTATTGACGATAACTCAAAAATTACTGATCAGATCTTGATCAAATTATAAATGGGACCAAAGGGAAAGCAAGCTTTCAAATAAAAATAAAAACAAAATCGGGTCACGTGGAAAAAAGTTATGAGGTAAAAAACATAAAAACAATCGAATTGAGTACCTCCTCCTTTTTTGTGAAGTCGATAGAAAATACATTTTAGCCTTTATTGATGAAGATTTTAATCTCAATGAGATTACCTTTCACAACACGCCCGATACTATATATTAAATACAATATATTATATAATTATATTTATATACTTATACCTATTTATTTAATGTTTATAATTTTAGTCATATTGCATCGACTGCTGAATTAAAGAGAACATAAGTATCGTTAAAATGCTTCTAGAGCATATTTATTTTAATTTAATTAATAATATAGCTAAATTAAGTGAAGTAAGAGACAAATTATGTATCATTGACTATCAAAATAGATTTGTTACTCTAAAACTGTTTTATGCTAACAAAATAATAATAATTGATTGCCAAAGAAAATATTAACATTGAATTTATATAATCTCTTATTTCCACACCTGGTGAACCTGTGCTGTGGAAGGTAGTCTCTTTCGTAACAATAGGTGTTGACATTTTCTATTCATCTTCATAAGTTTTTGTTGTAAACAGTTGCTTCTGCTAAATATCCTTAATTGTATACAAGAAACAATATTAATATAATTAAACGCAAGCAAAGCTTAAAAAAGACTGATTATATTTTGGTGTTGGCTTGAGCGGTTTCGTAAAATTCATATCGGACCACCTCTGTATAATCTACCAAACAAAAAAAATCATCAATGTCGATTCATAATTGGCGGAGATATCGCGTAACATACATACAGTCGAATTGAAAACCTCCTTTTTTTGAAGTCGGTTGTAATTAGATAAGAATATATCCTTGAGTGCTTAATCTAAAACTTAAGATTAGTTTACAATAATAATTATTTATATTATAGGTACAAGAATAAAAACTGGGTTGAGGGAAGTTTTTGGTGGGGGGATATATATATACATATAAATCACAAAATCAAAGCACCAGTACAAGATACATTAACCTGCAGGTTATACCAAATCTAACTTCTTCTTTAAATAGCAACTATGAAGCTGTCGCACCATAATTCTGCCAGTATCGAGTATAGGTAGGAGCGCAGTTTAAAATAAATAAAAAAATATTTATAAAATATGCCCGGTGACTTCAAGTTACTAATTCTACTTCTAGTACAAAGTGCAGGTTATACTATACGTGTACCTTCTCATATACTTTGACACCCTATCACTGTCATAGTACTGTCAAACTACAACAGAAAGCTTTGGGGGCTGAGTCACCCACGTCCGTAGTAGGATACCCCTTAAGTCTGACTCCCTACACGTGGTCCCCGGGTGGTGCTAATCAGCCCCCCGATTACCTATCTTTGTTGCAAACGCTTTCAATACTAAATTGACAAAACTCCTAAGATATAAGGTTCATTTTTGCTTAATTTTAATTGAAACCGCGTGCAACAAAGATACGTAATAGGGGGTCAGGTGACATTTGAGAGGTGGTAGAGCATTTTGTGAGTTGCTCGCCTGGCTTGCTACCAAAGTAGCTTACCACCATCAAGTTGAAAGTCTGCCGCCAAGCCAAATACGGTGTTCCGGCAGTTATCCTTGAGAGCCTGCGTATTCCAGGTCTAGTGTGTTTACCAGCTTCGATCACATCGTCACTTACCATCAGGTGAGATAGTGGTGAAACACTAGCCTGTCACAAATAAAAAAATAAAATAAAAAAGTTTAAAGTTTTATAAAAACATTTTGTAGCACGAAAAAATTTATAGTAACAAACGTTTAGTTGTAATCCGCGCTGTCATAGATTCTTCTATATTCATTTATACACGTAACTAAATACAACGCGATAAATCAAATGTAACACATTTCAGTTTACACCTAGTTTCAATAGCAGTGAAGTCGATATTCCTCTGATAGTTGTAGTTAGTTTAGACAAAGTCGGACTTTTGTGACAGAATTGGACACAGCTCAGCCGGAATTATATATTCAAACAGGTGACGGCGTTTGATTGAAAAACAGTAACACCACTCTTTGTTAGTTTCAGAATATCCGTTGGTCTTTTTGAAAGTATTTTAGGATTTTGAGCTAAATTGATAGCAATAAATGTTGACCTAGATTTACTTTTTAAAGTGGAGCTATCGAATAGATAACTGCTCAAAGAGAACATTCAAAACTGAAATGTATATAGTTTTGATCACTAAAGGAAAATCTAACGACTGTTTACAGTACAACGCGCTCTCAATGATTTCAATGAAGTAGTTTATTTTCTGGAGATATTAAAAAAAAACAAAACGTACAAACGCATTCACACTCACAGCCCCACACTAGGTTCAAAGACTTGTATCGTGGGTGCCAGAAACATTCACATCACACACACAGTACACCCATAACCGGAAGCACAAATATCCCTAGGGTGGGCATTTTTGCTCCTGCCGGGAATCGAACCCAGGACCTACGGCGCAAAGGGCCACCTGTCCATTGTGCCAACTGGGTCGTCGAAACACAAGCAAATGTAATAATTTACTGCTTACTTGACATAAATACTAAAGAGCAGTCCTAGTGTCACAATTTGTGTGTGATGTGAATGTTTCCGGCACCCACGATACAAGTCTTTGAACTTAGTGTGGGACTGTGAGTGTGAATAAAAAAAAAATTTTTCAGCCGCCTGAAGGAATCCGACATGGCTTAACGACTATTTTCTCACGACTAATAATTTCGAAACCGACAACCCTTTCGGAGGGCACGTTGAAAACGTTTTCTTATTTGGACCTCGGAGTATATTAAAAATCACTTCAACTGCCCCCTTGCGTAGTTAAAGGTACACATAATATGTCTGGTTGGTTGTCTGGAATAAATCGCTTTGAGCGATAAGACCATACTTTGTATTCTTACGTTTATTTGTAAGAGCTTTCTCTTGGTGTGCAAGGCATTTAGCTATCTATCTGATACATGTGGGTGATGAGCTTAGTATCTGGCAAGCTTAATATTATTATTTTCCCCATGAACGGATATATTTTTCGGCAACACCGTCTTCGGCGCCCGCTATAAGTCCTTAGCTTGATAAAGGCTGTGAGGCTTAAGAGTCTCTCAGTTGTTTTTTAATGGCAAATATTTGGCGATACCTCACCTGATGGAAAACGACTATGCGGTTGATAATGTTGCATAATTGTACACTCCATTTGTAGCCTGCAGTACATACGGGCAGTAATAACAAAACATACCTACGTTACATCGTAATATGAAATTGCCATCCTGCGGTTACGGCGCGGAATTTTTGCTGCTAACCGTACATTCGTACGGTTGACAACAACATTTTGGTTTTGGCAGGTGACGCAAAACAGTCGTATACAAACCAAATTTGTAAGCGAGATATAGGTACAACAAAAGTCACACGAGTCTATTTACAAATCACTGATTTCTAGACTGAATGTGATAGAAATTTTATTTTATTTGTAATTTTGGCTTCGCATTCTTGTGCATTTTAGCCAGTGTCAAGTCATAAAATAACATATTTTATATTAAAAGTTCGAGTAACAAGTCACAATCAGAGTCAAGTGAAAGAGTCAATGTCCAATCATGTTCTAGTAAAATGGTAGAAACTTTGCTAGAACTTTAAGGGCGAAAGCGAAGATCACGTTTTTAAACTTTATATGTATAATTTGCCTACTCTCATGCATGTTCACAAACTGTTAACTATTTATAATCCACCATTATAATACTCGAAGAACCACACATTTTGGAAAAAAAAACAAAACCAACAACGCCATTTTTTCACTTTCGCGGCAAAACTCCTGATAGAAACTTACGCATATTTGAACTTTTAATTAACATTAAAACGAGCATTAGTGTGACTTCCGCGTTGACGATGTCTAGATCGACGATGTGTTTGGATTCAAGAGGGACGCAACGGTGAGCGTTTTAATTCCCGGCGGGAACACAAGTTTTCTCCCCAAGAAAAAATTGTGTTTCTGGTTCTGGTTGTGATTGTGTGTGATGTGAATGTTTCCGGCACCCACGACACAAGTCTTCAAACTTGGCTGTGCAGCTGATATTGCTCATCAAGATTGTATAACACTTCCAGAATAAAGTATTGTGAGATATGGTTAATGCTCCTACGGAACTAGGTGCGGAAGAAATTGAAACCTCCATTGGGACCTCGATATAGAGTTCGTTGACCAAGTTAAATATACGAAGAAGCTCACCAACTAGAGACCACCATAGACATCACCACAATATGAATGTCAAGGCCATCCAGCTGCTCGACCACATGGATATGGTGCGCTGTTAATATTTACATTTCGACAAATATAATTTACTCTATAAAATGCTAATTCAATATTAGCAGTACAATATATTGTTGGATTTATAATCCAGGGATAATTCGAATAATTAAGCATAGGGCTAATAAAGATCAAAGAAGAAATCTAATAGTGTAATGTAGTACCTACTACCGTAAAGAACACATGAATAAAGTGTCTTCCCCTTCATAAAAACAGTAGTAAAAGTATAGTGTTAAATTTAGAAAGGAAAAATTATCGCTTGAGGCGGGATTTGAATCCGCGACCATAGGGTGTCATGCCCTATTGCTCTAACCGCTCAAATCCCGCCTCAAGCGATAATTTTTCCTTTCTAAATTTATCACTATAGTTCTGCCGAGCATGGCTAATGCTATATAAATAAAATCAGTAGTAAAAGTGCTAACGGACAACTCATTAGGCTAATTCTGGCTAGATTGTAATGAAAATAGGAAACATGGTTATGTATGACTCCTAGAAAAGAGAAAAAAAACTACTTTTAATCATTGTAAACGTGGGGCGCAGCTACAGTTATATCCATAATAGCTTGTTTCTGTTTCAATTGCCCTACAATTACAACAAAAAGTACCATAGTAAATACGTTTTTTTGTAAGAGCTTTCACTTGGTGTGCAAGGCATTTAACTATCTATCTGATACTTGTGGGTGCTGAGCTTAGTATCCGGCAAGCTTAATATTATTTTCCCCATGAAAGGATATATTTTTCGGCAACACCGTCTTCGGCACCCGATATAAGTCCTTAGCTTAATAAAGGCTGTGAGGTTTAAGAATCTCTCAGTTGTTTTTTAATGGCATATATTTGGCGATGCCTCATCTGATGGAAAACGACGACGCGGTTGAAAATGTTGCATAATTGTACACTCCATTTGTAGCCAGTACATAGGGGCAGTAATAACAAAACATACCTACGTTACATCGTAATATGAAATTGCCATCCTGCGGTTGTTCTGCTTCAATTGCCCTACAATTACAACAAAAAGTACCATAGTAAATTAAGATTTAATTCGATTCCTTAATCAAAATAAAAGGAAAAACAAAAAAGACAATGATTCATTTCTTGGATATCCGGCAATAGATTGGCTTGATAAATGGCTCAAAATGAAACTGGTGATTTTTTTCCTTCGTTCGTTTCGGTCATTCGGTATTCGAAGGAAGGGTGCAAAGTTATATTGATTTTAAAAATATGACTCAATATACAAAATATAAAGACTTATTGATTTTCTCACTAAAGTCTGATTCACGCCTTCTTTGGGTTTGTTGCATAATAAAATAACTATTTGTCTCATCACCGAGCGAGCAGCTTGAACGAAGCGTTTCCATTACAGATTGGGCAAAAATAATTTCGTACGTCCAAATGTCCGGCGGATTACCGGGTGTTCTCAACCGATTCTAGTGAAATTTTGTGAGCAGGATCGATAATTATTTGAAATTTTTGTCGATTCAGCTTTTGGAAATTTTTCAAAATGGCGGACGTACGGAGTTTGACAACGTAAAAAAACATATTTCAGTCATTTCAAAGAATACGGGAGGTGTTCGGCTCACAGACCTACTAGTTTTAATAAGTGATATGTAGTATCAGTAAAAACGAGATAATTATAGCAGCAGGTATCGAAGGGAAAATTTGAATTTCCGGTTCTGGATGTGATTGTTCCTACCCACGATACAAGTCATCAAACGAAAAAGGGGATATGAGTGTTGAAGCGCTTACGTTTAATTTATGTTTAAATAAGTAGCAGCGCGTTTTGATTAGAATAGAATTCATTTATTTTCATACAGAAAAATAACATTTAAGAATGCCATGTAAAAGTGCATGGACTCGTCAAACATATTGATATTAAGAGAAAAAAAAGACAATTACATACTAAACAATTTTCTAGGTAAATTTCATTTCATAGGATTTTCGATCACATTGTCACTTACATCGGGTGAGATCGTGGTCAAATGATTGCCTATCCCTAAAAGCTTAGGGAGCTCTGCAGTGTTAAGTAAAGTGACGTAAAAGTTGACGGCCACTTTATCCCCAATATCTCGAGACATTATGTTAAAATCCTGTAATTCCATTATGTCCAAAATACGCACTAAAAGCTCCAATCAGTAATATAATTATATTGCTTTTCATTTCTCAATCAGATTTAATTAGAGTCACCCTCGCAGAGACAATAAAGTGTCATTATCTCGGACAAAGGTAAAGGACAGGTATTAAAAATAAAACGATATAATTCAAAAAGGTTCCGATGTGCTTTAAAAATACTTGTGAAACAAAAAAGAATAAAATCTCTCATAGAAAATTAACTTGATTTATTCTTGGCTGCGAACAGACTTTCGTGTTATTTTAGTTAGAAGTAAGGAATAGAAGTTATTCATGTGCTTGGGGACTATTTAATGGTTAATGCTCACTTTAACATTTACGGAGTTATAGGCAATTTAAATCAATTTTATAGCAATATTAATTAAATAGTAGGTACCCGGCATGCGTTGCAATGCAACGTGAATAAAAAGTGGTTTAACTTTTTCATGTTTGCCTAGTACTTTCCCAAAACAAAAATACAATTTACTATAACACTGTTCAAAATTATAAAAAGCCGTTCTATACAAAATATATAAGAAAATTACTTATACATATCATTTTCGTAATATTCCAATATTTGAATTGTTAAACTGCTAAGACAAATCTAACAAATCAAAGATCATAATATCTAATCTAAAATATCATAAATCTTTATTTTATATATTAACTAGCCGTGCCCCGCGGCTTCGCCCACTATTATCAAGTTAAAAAGTAGCCTATGTGTTAATTCTAGGTATAATCTATGTACATTCCAAATTTCATCCAAATCCGTTCAGCCGTTAAAGCGTGAAGAGGGAACAAACATACTTACACACTTACACACTTACAAACATACTTTCGGATTTATAATTTTAGTAGGATTTACCCACATCTTCTTCATGTCGTTATCATGTCGATAATATGCATTATTAAATAACAATTTTGGACCAGGAAATTTACTATGGTGGTCAAAAGTTTGCTTATCTTGAATAAAAAAAACTGAAAACACCGATCAGTTTGCAGTAGTGTTGGAGACAGCACGAGCAATATTCTCAATTGTGTTACCTCAGAACAGTTTCAAGGTGAACTGATTTTGATGTTTTTAATTTGATCAAGATCTGATGTCTAATGTATATGTCTATTTGTCTTACGAATAATGCACTATAAAAATGTATCGATGACTTTATCGTGGGTGCCGAAAAGTAACACAACACACACACAATCACTGCCAAAACGAGAAACAACAAAATTGCATTGGGAAGAAAACTTGTGTTCCCACCGGGAATCGAATTCGGTATCCCCGCTTAGAAGGCGAATGCCCATCCAACTAAGCCAACGGGCAGTTACAACGAAAAGTATAAGTATAGTAATTAATCACAATAATATCATATTATAATTACCTCAACCACCAAAAGAGTTCGATACAAGTACTCGTGGCATCAAAAATATTTCGAAACTCGATCGATAGCGAGTAAAGTTTTGGTTTTACTGCAATTTCAAAGAACCATTTCAGTACTGAATTCGCTCAATAGTCAGAATTGCTTTTGCCATACATCTTCCAAAGGCAAAGACGCCATTTGATTCTAGAAACTTCTGATTAGTACTCTATTTGACTCCCTCACTTAAGAAGACATGTCTCACAAACTTTGCAGACAATCACGCGAACTCGAGCAAATATGTTCCATACATCATATAGCTTGTCGTTCATCTCTTGGTTTTCTTTCTTATTTATGACTGTTTTGTTGTTGGAAATTATAAAACAACAAGCGACCGTAATTAGGATTTAAATAAAAAAGAGGTATAATTAAACGCAAGCCAAGCTTAAAAAAACCGACTTCACCGCTTTATCTTCGGAACTTTGATCAGATTTAATGTATTGCACACGCATGATTGACGACAACTAAAAAACAAGAGATCAGATCTTGATCAAATTTCAACGGGACCATCCAAAAAGCACCAGCTTTCAAATAAAATAATCATCAAAATCGGTTCACAACGAAAGAAGTGATGAAGTAACTTTTGAAGTCGGTTAAAAACGAGAACATCGTCAATTTAGTCCACAGAATACGCATTATTGACAATATTTCAAGAACTACTAATTAGATCTTGATCAAATTTAAATGGGACCAATAGGAAAGCAACATCTTTCAAAATATTTTTTTTTTGAAATCGGTTCACGTGGAACGTAGGTGTGAGGTAACATACATAAAAAAAAAATACAGTCGACTTGAGTACTTCCTCCTTTTTGTGAAGTCGGTAGAAAATGTATTTGTGAATAGACTTCCCTATTTCAAGATCTAACATGCTCACCGCCTTTTATTACATTAACCTTTACCGACAACCTTCTGGGATGCAGACGTCCTGGGCTGTAATTTTGCGAATTTGGCAGTAGAGTCATTAACTTTCTTGAGTGCCTCTTTGGGGCCCATTATATCTTTTTTATATATAAAACAAAGTCGGGTTTGTTACAGCACTTACAACTCCAGAACGGGTGGACAGATTTTAAAGATCTTTGATTTGTTGGATTTCTCCGTCCCGAGCAGAATAACTAATTAAGTATCGGAAAATATAACGAAGAAAATCATACTCTCTTACATTTTGTAGCGGAATTGGGGTTTGATATTATTTCGAAAATTAACGCTGGTGAAGCCGCGGGGAACAACTACTAATTTATGTAGGTGTGGACTAGATGGGAATAATTGTATAATTATGGACTAAAGGAAGACGGTTAGGATCCATAGATTGCTTATTACCTGATGGTAACGGGCTCCATCCGTGACATGTATAATTGAAAGACAAAGATAATAAAAATCTCTATCTTTGTACCGTGGGTGGCAATTCTAGAGATTTTGTCCCTTTTATCTTATATAAAATGAATACCCTATAAATAACACGTAATTTTTTTTTTTTTATGGTAGCCCCATGTATTCAAAGGAGATGTTTCATTTAGGGCCAGCACTATGTACCATACATAGAAAAATAGGGAAAAAATATTGCATTTGCTTAAAAATACAAATAAATTAATTTGCATAAGATTACAGCTGTACCCTCAAATTATAATTTAGTGAGTTTTTCAATATGTTAACCCTATTTTTGGGGCAGTCATGACAAGAAGATACTGTTCTGAGTTTCAATCGAGTAACATATATTCTATAGTCCTATTATAATTATAACGAAACCCAAATATTTTAAAATTTGTGTGTTGTTTACAATAAATGATCATCGACAATGAATGACATGTCAAAAGGACAGTTCAATATTGTCGCAATCCGCCATTTGTAACTGTGTTGTGTTGCTATCGATGTACCAAGATATTTTAAATGTACATTAAAACGAAATAAAGCAAAGAAAATAAACATTCAAAAACGGTTACTATATTGTATAGCTATATGTATGTATATGGTACATGGTGCTGGCCCAGGCTCCTTCAATTTTGAAACATCTTCTTTCATTCGTTTTTGGTACATCTTAAAAATCTCATTTATTTACTTTTTTAAATCCGTGATAGCCTTGAATATACAGATAAATAATAATAATGTAACATAATGTATTAATAACACTAAAATATATTGATTTATTGTTTTAATTAACATTGCCGCATAAAAGAATCGTGAATTATTAGATTACAGAACTTGACTCTTTGTTTATTTGTTACTGGAAATAAAACTAACATTTGAAATAAATATAATTTGTTCCTCACCTTTCTCTGTAGTCAATAATAGCTTATTTCTTAGAAATCTCTGTATACATTTTTACATATTAATTCTTTCATTCTAAAGAAATGTTTTCACAATCTGATTAAAAAAACATGGCGTGCATATCGTAACGTACATTTATTCGTTTGAAATAGAATCCATGTCGAGTAAATGTAGACATTCATTTGTCTTACATAACTTTTCCATTTGTTTTATCGGATATTTTTTTTATAATGAATTTGACCATTATCTCACCTGATGGAAAGTGAAGATGCGGCCCAAAGAAGTAATATGCTAGCCTAGTAGGGACCTTTTCACGTCTTGAAGACACCCAGATTAATAAATTAAATTAATCAATTTGCCCAAATTTATATCCATGCTAAGGTTGTCTGGAAGAGATTGCTTTATGCGATAAGACCGCCTATTGTGAAACGTCTTTAAGATTTATTTATTTAGATAGTTTTTAAGGCATTTGCATTGGTTTTTCAACAAAGAGTATTTGTATTGTATTGTAATTTGTTTTATTACACGTGTAATTAGTTTAAGCAATGTTCAAATTAGATATATATATTTATAATAGATTGTAAACTGGTTACAGTATCATCAAAGCGTATCCATATCAGAACTTTTCATATGACAAAATGTTCTCACTGTGGAGCTATTTTCACGCGGTTCTTTTTAGGGTGTATGACGTCACGCATGACCGAAACCAAATTAAATTCCGAACAAGATACCCGCCCGGAATGAGCCTCAATTTATTTTGTAAAGCCCCCACCTTTACCAGCTTTTTGAATTATACGGTGTTATTTTCGAGTCAGGTTTTAACCGTTCGCAAATGCATGGTAAAATAAATATGAATACAAACAGTGTACGATAGTAAAAAAATATAACTGATTGAACATTGCGAGGTCTCTATGTCACATGAATCTAAACAATACAAGCGGATTACTTCAAATTCTCAAAGAATAATCTCTCGCGGACTTTACATATGTAAAGCTATGACCCAAAGTCAGAAATGGCAACTAAAATGTTAAAGGACCCTATATTTAAGCGGGAAGCCAAGTGTTTTTTTGTAGGGTGGTATCATTGAAAGGAGCTCTGCTAGTAGAGTACGAAACTGGTTTAAAAAATAAAAAGTTACAACATAACAATTTAGTTTTTTTGCCAACTGTGCGTTTATTTTCAACTGAATTCAAAAACGGAAGTTTACAATTAGACAGTACGTTTTTTTTGTATGTATTTTACGCGATATCTCCGCCAACTGTGATTTTTTTATTGATAGAGTATACTTCAGAGGTCCCATATAAATGTTACGAAATCGATCAAGCTAAAACCAATATATAAGCGGTCAAGTCAGGTTTTTTAAGCTTTGCTTGCGTTTAATTATGGAACCAAATGGCACCAATCTAAGACGTGATGATGGTAAAAGGCCAGACGGAATGGCCCTGATTTCGTGGAAGATGTGACGGCCTTTGGTTTGGATTGCAACTTGCGTAGATTGGCACCGTCTCATCTTTATGGAATTAAAAATAAGGCTGATGTTGCGGCTGAATCAGCAGATTAGTATAGCGCAAATATAATAATCTTGACAGTGGTTACATATTTGTGCCTTTTGGAGTTGAAACGTTTGGACCGTGGGGACCGGGAGCACATATAATCTTTAAAGAATTATCAGGGAATTTGGTCGAAGCAACTACAGACCAAAATGCTGGCAAATATTTTGGATAGAGATTGAGCATTGCCATTCAACGTGGCAATGCTGTCAGCATTTTGGGTACTTTAACATCTGGTAGTGGTCTAATAGATTAAGTTTTTACATATTTATATGCTTTTATAGTTATTTTTGATTAGCTTTAATTAAGTATTTGGTAGGCCATCAAAGTCACTGTTTTTAGACCTATTTTGTCTATCTCAAAAACGGCTTCGTTTCTTAACTTACTTATAATATCCCTTATATCCTGTACTTGAATTATAAATAAAAAAAATATAAGCAATTAAGCTCAAACGTTTTTCTCTATTAGGTAATTTAAGAGTGAGATCTTAGTTCGCCTAGAACGACTAGTTTATAGTAGGTTTTATAACTTTTATATATACTAATATTTATAAAGTCATTGTTAATTACATTATTATAACTATTTATTTAGCACATTTTAGTGTGGCCTTTTTGTAAAAATTAACTTCTATAAGATAAAAAGTGACTTTTTAAGTTAATAGAATTGTGATGTCTTAATTACGTAGGTTTCAAAACTTTGTCAATATTTAAATAGATATTTTTTGAATAATTCGTTATTTAGTGGTCAAAGTAGTTTTTGTCCCACATAATTTATATTGTAGGAAAATATTCTAAAAGTCATTAATTGAGGTATTATATAGGTAGCTTGTTATAAATTGCTACAATTACCCGCGTTCATGGTTTGATTAATATTTAATTTGGATCTCATTATTATTCCTTTAATTCCCAGAAAAGCAATTTATCCAGCGATTAATATCACACAAGAAAGCGCTTAAGCCCGCTTAATTATACCAAAACCCACTTCCTCTCTATGGTTTAGGGTTTAATCGAAAACGAAGTCTCGAACTCATTAGTCAGAATTTCAATAACGTTAAAACTGAACTGAGGATGAACCTTTGGATCCCGAGGTTTTGTAACAGAATAAATGAGGCCGGTATTTAGGGTATATATAGACTTGGCGCTTTTGGCGCTAGCGTGTATTTCCGTTTTTTTACACTTTTCTATTTTATTAAGGTGTGAATACACCAGCTGAACAATGATCATGCTCGCATATCTATCAAGTTAAAGCTTTCTGTGGTCGGATAGTATGCGACCGAAAAAACGCTAGAACAGTGATGTCTATGCTTTAAAGTAGCGGAATTATCACGTGTGATTAATTACTTATGGTTTCTATCTACTCAGCCGACGCAGTTCTGCTAGACCTAAGTAACGGTATTTGACATTTCCATTAGATAGAGGCGAAGTAGGCAATCCTTAGGCTCTTCTTTCCACGTGAACCGATTTAGATTTTTTTTTGTTTGAAAGCTGTTGCTTTTTCTTTGATCCGATTTAAATTTGATCAAGATCTGATCAGTAGTTTAAGATTTATCGTCAATAATGCGTGTTTAATATATTTAATCTGATCAAGATTCCGAAGATATAGCGGTGAAGTCTGTTTTTTTAAGCTTTGCTGTATAGTATTAGCTAATTCGTTCTTTCGTAGTTTAAAAACATGTCTTGCAGTAAAATTGTTTATAGTTAATAAAGGGCACGACTGCTATACAGATCAGTGTTGAGTAACGGATCGGTTGTAAACCTAAAGCCAAAGATCAAATACAGCAATAATAATCGTGTTTTAAAAATACAACAAAAAGTCCTTTAAGTCTACAATTATATACTTAGGTAAGTCTTATGCTTACCTGTGCCTATTTTTTTTTTTTTTTTTAAACGCATTCACACTCACAGCCCCACACTAAGTTCAAAGACTTGTATCGTGGGTGCCGGAAACATTCACATCACACACACATTACACCCAGAACCAGAAGCACATATATCCCTTGGGCAGGAATTAGTGGCCTATTACTGGACACAGACTGAAACATAGAAATTTTAATGGAAACGAGCGTTTTAAACGCTCGTCTATAAAAGCAATATGATACCGGGTTTTATCACCGATAATATTTTAAAATGTATCTTATTACCGTGACCCTATTCGCCGGGTCGTCAGCGCCATCGACAGGAGATTACGGGGTGGGGAATGATCATAATTGATTTCTACCGACTTCACAAAAAAATGTGGTGGTACTCAATTCAACTGTAAATTTTTTGTGTGTTACCTATTATGAGGTAACAGAACAGACGTTATCTTTTTCCACGTGAACCAATTTTCAGATGATTTTTTTTTTGAAAACTGGCGCTTTCCCTTTTGTCCTCTTTATTTGGTCATGATCAGATCAGTAGTTTTGAGTTGTCGGCAATAATGTGTGTTTAATACATTTGATCTCATCAAGGTTCCGAAGATAAAGCGATGAAGTCGGTCCTTTTTTTAAGCTTTGCTTCCGTTTAATTATTCTGAATACCTTTGAAAGGTGCGATTATAGAAAAGATACGCGTTGATGAAGGTACTCAACAGGGAAAATCATTTGACGGTATTAAGACCAGTTCTTCATTGTTTATAGGAGTATGGAGGAGGAAATTTCGCGTTTATAAATACTCTGTTTCTCGATTTCGGACTTTCAGGTTTAACTAGACTTATTTGAATGGCTCTCACAGATGGATAGACAGACGGATGGTTAAAGTATCGAACTACTCAAGTCAAAGATTTTGAAAGTAGAGAGATCTCGCTTCGCTCAGTCAAAACATGGCTGGTATCAAGCGGGATAATTACTATGTGGGTATTTCGTTACTTTTGAGTTTCCGACATTTAGGCAGTGTTGCATGATCCGCCATGATCACGGAGTAACTGGAGTATTGCGGGTGATAAAGGTTTATATTTGTCGATATATTGGAACCTTATAACTAACTAAATACCACGGACTTGAAAATAATAAAATACGGGCATAACCTCGTTATACCCAATTCGATACTCAAAATCCCTAGTTCAAGTCCTAATGCTATGGACGTAAAAACTACCTACACTTGAAACTTTTAACTACTTGACACTAAATAAAGGCATAAAGATTGCGAAAAAAAAAACATGTTGGAATTTTAAGCATTACTAGTGTCGGCTATTAGTTTACAACCGAGTTTAAAAAAGAGGTTCTCAATTCGACTGTATGTTATTTATTTTTGTATGTACTCGTATGTTCCGCGATATCTCCGCCAATTATGAATTGATATTGATGATTTTTTTTGGTTGATTATTATACTTCAGAGGTAGGGTTCGCGTATAAAATTTATCGAAATTGATCAAGCCAAAACCAATCCGTGAAGTTGTTTTTTTTAAGATTTGCTTGCGTTTAATGACTTACTTTTGTATTAAAATAACTATTCATGGCTTGGCGCTCAGGTATCTTATTCTAATAATGTAGATAGATAATACTTTATTAAGATAAAACAAAGGTAACAATCTTATTATGTATTAGTATCTAGAGTAGGTGTGAATAATGATGTACTATGTTATTAGTTTATATAAAAAAAATATTGTACACCACCGTCTATTCATTCTTCTGTTACTGTCCATCCAAAGGTTGTCTGGAAGAGATCGCTTTAAGCGATAAGACCGCCCATTGTGCTACCACGATGATTGTAATATTTTATTTGTCATTGTTTATATTTTTTTTTTGGTATACAATAAAGTGTTTTGTATTGTATTGTATTGTAACAAACAAGCTTATACGTAAAGTATCACAACAGGCGGCCTTATCACTAATAGCGATCTCTACCAGGCATATATTTATGTATCCTATATGAAATTGTGAACAATGTACCCATACATACGTATTTGCAGTAACATCTCTCTAGGCTTACAAAATATCCATATATCACAGCGACAGCTCTAATACATGGCAATACAAATAATCCATGTCGTCATGGCGCAGGTGTGCTGGATTTAATTAGTGTTAACCAGATCGAACCGGATATTACGCGAGACACGTGTTTATTTCGCTAGGGACATGTCATGTATGTATGTCGGACATGTTGATTAGTTAAGAATGATGAAGGTTGCAGACGCGAGGGTTTGTCTCGGGAATTTTGAATGTACTTACTAAGGTTATGTTTATGTTTGCCGGGATTTGACGTGTTTTATGTTCTTCTGAGGCTCAGCTGTGCAAATGTTTTGGTTTGTGTGTGTGAGAATGCGTGTTTGTTTAAAAAAAAAACAAACAAAACAAACGCATTCACACTCACAGCCCCACACTAAGTTCAAAGACTTGTATCGTGGGTGCCGGAAACATTCACGTCACACACACATTACAGAACCAGAACCAGAAGCACAAATATCCCTTGGGAAGGAATTAGTGCTCCTGCCGGGAATCGAACCCAGGACCCACGGCGCAGAGGGCGGACACCTGTCAACTGCGCCAGTTGGTCGTCGTTTGATACGGGGTTATCTGATATCGCTGGATAGATTTCAATAGAATTTTAATTGTAGATAGTATGATGGATATAAGATACTTATTTCAATTTTCTGATCATAATGAACTGGCTACGGTCTATTAGATTATTTTTAGTAATTATTTATTCTAGTAATAAATACTTTTTGTTCGATTATGAACTGCCTGTTGGCTCAGTTGTATGAGCGTTCACTTTTAAAGCAGGGGATCGGGTTCGATTGCCGGCGGGAACACAAGTTTTTTTCCGAAGGAAAATTTGTGTTTCTGGTTCTGGTTGTGATTGTGTGTGTAATGTGAATATTTCCAGCACTCGCGACACAAGTGATCAAACTTAGTGTGGGGCTGTGAGTTTAAACGCGTTTATGTTAATGAGTTTCTGATTTTATTTAGTTTTTAGTTTAATTTGGTCTTATTAACATTGTATTTATTCGATTTTGATTTCAATAAATGTTGAGTTGCTAGTATATAATATAAGTAATATCTTGCATGAGATCAAATTCCTATTTTTTGTGTTACAAAGAGATGGACGAGCAAGTCACTCGCCTGATGGTACGCGTCACGCAGGCTCATCACAGTTTAGTGATACCCAGAGATATAAACTCTATGCCGGTGTCTGACATACCTCCAGTTACAATAGCCGTGGAGCGCAGTGGTATAATCCAGTTCACTCGAAGCGTTTCGCTTCTACGTTTATCATCCGTACAGCGAAGGAATTGTACTCATTGCCTGCATCTTTGTTCCCTGAACGGTGCAATCTGGGTGTCTTCAAGTCTAGACTGAACCACTTTCCATCAGTTGAGATAACGGTCATATGCTTGCCTTACTAGCATAAAAAAAAAGTCATAATTCTGCACGGCAAAACACTGCGCCTCCCCCTGACACTGAACTCCTCACCCTGAGATATTAGATGTTAAATCTCTAATCTCTGTAATTTCACTGGAAACATTGCTCTTGAATTCGAAATACAGTAATGTTTTGGCGGTTGAATGTTTGGCAATGGTGTGTAACTGCCCCAGGCGGACTCTGTAAAATAATCTTAACACTACTTCTTCTTCTTCTTCGTCGTGTCGATGATCATTATATTGTTTGGGCCCAGTGTTCCGCCACAGCCACTCCCAGAGAAGACGCTTTGTATAGGTCGTCTAAGTTGCAGGTGAAGGGGGACGCAGGGCACGTCAGTAAATGTGTCATAGTTTGTGAGGGGTTACCACAGACGCAATGTGACATATCCGGGTCAATATAACCCCACCTGCAAAGGTTGCTTCTGCACCGGCCCCCTTGGGTCCTCAATCTGTTAAGTGCCAAGATTTAATCTGTTAAGTGACATATGTTAAGTGAAGAAGAAGAACTAGAACACTACTAATAAATAAAATAAATAAATCTTTATTGCCAAAAAAATTACAATATTTACGATAGTGTTAGAAGGCTAAGTTATCAATATCGTTGCCGAACTAGGATCATCGCCGATGTTTCAGCATACTACGCTCTTCCCATAACATGATCTTAACCAGCACGAATATCTTACACAATCCAGTTACGTTTATGAGATTTATAAAATAACAACAAAGTCAGCTACTATCATAAGCTTTAATTAAATATCATCAGGTTTTGGTTTTTATTATAGTTTCTTCAATGTTTTCATTAGCTATGATTTAGCCAAACATATTAAACGTTTGTATCAAGGAAATTGTGCTACAAGATTTTTGCAATGTAACTTTATCGTATTAGGCACATCCCCACCCTGCAACACCTGACATAATAAGTTACGTGTTAAAAACTTTTTAAAGACAAGCTTTAGGAGTCCGCCATATTGGATTTAAAGTGACGTCACTTTGTTTTTCGAGTTATTCTTAGGAAGCCCTTTTATATATTGTAGGAGTGCATTAAAAATAACTTGTTCGCCATTTTGTGTGTTCCGCCATGTTGGATTTAGAATGACGTCACACAGCTAACCATGCATTGCCATCCAAACTAAACGTGAATACAAAATTTTAGTTCAATCAGTTATAGATATCTCCTTCAAAATTGAGTTGCAAGATTCCAAGTTAAATAAAAGCTTGTAAAAATGACAAAAGACAAGCTATTCAATTCCTCATTCGTTCACAGAATCTCACGCTCTAACTTCTCTGTCTATCCATTCGTACGTCGATAAAATGTAACCGCAACACAAGTCGCACGGAACACTGAATTGTAAATCGCTAGTCGGATCGCGACATATAAACAATACGCATAAAGGACTTTGGCGCAGAATCAACACATAAATTCATGGGAACGTATTTACACCCCACGACATTAATAATTTCGGTCGAGCGATTCTATCTACGATTAGATTTCGCATTTGCCGTTTGTAGAATGAAAAAAGGTTTCGGGGTGTGAACGAAATTATGTGTATTTATGTTACTGGATGTGCCCTGCGGCTTCTGCCGCCTTACTGATGATACTATTATGACTACATAAATGACAAGGATGCATGGAGGCAAACTGCACAAGCGTTTTCTGGCGACTACTTAATATAGATAGACAAAGAATTATCGTTGGTGGGTTAACATATACACACAAATAATCACCCAGAACCAGATCGAACCCAGGACCCACGAAGCACAGACCAGCCCACTGAGCAAACTTGGTCGTCAGAATAAATAAACAAAGAGGCAGATGGCTAGAGTTAAAATTAAAAACGAATTATTGACTGATCAGATCTTGATCAAATTTAAATGTGACCAATTAGAAAGCAACATCTTTTGAACTAAAAATAATTAAAATCGGTTCACGTGGAAATAAGTTAACTCACAGATAGAAAAAAAAACAGTTGACTTGAGTACCTCGTCATTTTTTATGAAGTCGGTAGAAGACAAACTGTCAAACGTCATCTAATTTGCTTCTACATTCAATATCCGTATACAGCGAAGGAACTCATTTCTCACGTCTTTGTTTCCTGAATGTTATAATCTGAAACTCTTCAAATAGGTATCCTCTAGGTAAACATGTGACATCTTTGGCCGCAACGTTACTTTACAGTGGGTTAGATAGTGGTCAAATGCTTGTAAAAGTACCTTTAGAATAAAAAAAATCACTTACGATATTACATATGACATTGTGATTATCTAATTAAACGTTTACTTAGAAACCTATTAAAGAAAACGAAAATAGTCATTATCATAAATTATAACTACAAAAAAGTCCCTACCTAGCCCAGTTAATACAAATCTCTAAATCCCACCTCAAAGAACATACTCGCACGACACCTGCAAAATATTTTCATTCATAAATCCTAATATAAACCTCTGGAATTACCCCCGTCACTTACCCCTGTGGTAATTTTTCCCGTTCTTTTGGGAAATGTTCTTTTTGGCAACACCGAGCAAACAGTGATTATTAAGTAATTTGAGAATTTTGTGAACGCACTCAAAAACGTGGTTTGCTTGACAGATTTATTCGTTGAATGTATATTAGGACTGACAACAAAAGATTGGTTTTTATTCGGGCAGCGGATGAATATTTATGGAGATACAGTTTTTATGTTTTCTATTAAATAAAACATAAACATAAACGCTTTCACACTCACAGCCCCACACTAAGTTCGATGACTTGTGTCGTGGGTGCCGGAAACGTTCACATCACACACACTATCAGAATATCTAGAAGGATTTTATCAATGTATTTAAAAACAAGTCAATGTACGAAAAAATAAAAAAACGAGTTCGAAAAAATATGAGCCCATATTATAAGATAATCGTATTACATAAATATTTAATTTTATCTCTAAAGATATAATTTTATGTAATAGGTATCCTTTTAAATTCCTTAATTTTGATAACCTACACGATAAGTTTGGTTATTTACGTATTACTATTTCGCAAAAATCCGCCATTATGTAATTTTTTTCAAACACGTTTCTAAGGTCACTTGGCTTTTTAAGACGAATTTGAAGATACCTTTATTATAAGATCTGTCCGTCGGTTTAGTTGTAGTTTAGTCCGTCGGGAGCGCGTTCGCCTAAGCAGGGCACTGGTCTCATTTCCCGGTTTTGGTTGTGATAGTGATGTTAACTTAGTTGGGGGCTGAGTCACCCACGTCCGTAGGAGGATACCTCTTAAGTCTGACTCCCTACACGTGGTCCCTGGGTGGTGCTATTCAGGTGACATTTGAGAGGTGGTAGAGCATTTTGTGAGTTGCTCGCCTGGCTTGCTACCAAAGTAGCTTACCACCATCAAGTTGAAAGTCTGCCGCCAAGCCAAATACGGTGTTCCGGCAGTTATCCTTGAGAGCCTGCGTATTCCAGGTCTAGTGTGTTTACCAGCTTCGATCACATCGTCACTTACCATCAGGTGAGATAGTGGTCAAACACTAGCCTGTCACAAATAAAAAAAAAAAAAAGCTGTGAGACTGAAAGAGTTAAATAAAATTTAATTATTAAATTGATTATAAATCACTATAAATGTTATATATGGGTCTTAGTAAATAATTTGTCATTGCATGCCAAGCGGGGATGTATTATTAAATCAGTTTACCCAGTTACAAAGTTGTTTAGGCTCCCCAGACAAACTTGTTGTAGGGAGATTGTGTTAACCAACACGCTATAATTAAACATTATGTTGATTCCAGTAGAAGATGTTGCAAGGTTTTCAATGATAATACGAATAATATAAAGACATGGAGTCATTAGCAATCATTTAATGGTAGGCCTTAGGGGAAAACATATACTATGGTAAATAGGGATTTACCACATGTTATATCGGATACGTTTTTTGTGCCAAGAATTATTTTATTTCTGAAGTCATACTTTTTTAGCGCGTTTCAGGAAAAAATATGAGAGTGGTTTTTTACGACACCTAAAAGCGACACCATGAAGTTTTCGTGATAACTGATAGTTATATTCAAAATAGTTATTTAATGTATTTTTTCAAACAAAGATTTTTACAAACAAACCTACTACATATGATATTTTTTTTAGTTATTAAGCTATTGCATAGCCGTAATGAAAATAACCTAACACCCCCCACTCCGACCGGCACAGCGGTGATACTTTTTAGTTTTGCCATCTATCGATGAATAGCAGAACTTTTAATGACTTTTTTGAAATATTACGCTTGTCTCTTTAGTTCAGCAACACGACTCTAGGTGGCAGGAAAAAAATACTGCATAAATAAAATAAATAAATAATTATAATTGCATAAGTTGATGAAAAATGCTATGCAATAGCTTTATCGCGGCAGTCCCCGAGTGCCACACGTCTTTTTTTTTGTTTTGTTACGCTAATACTTCCTTAGACTTTTTACGTGCGTATTTACACGTTTTTTTATTTATTTCGTTTACAATTTTAATGCAAAGCTTAAGCTTAGGTATAGGTAAACGACATTTTACATTATTTGCAAGCAGTGTTTATTCTGTTTCAGGAATTACACGATATAGTTTCCGTATACCCATTCTATCAACAGATTAGCAGACAAACTCCTGATTTATTATTTCCTGATATTCAAGTACAATATGAGTATATGAGAGTCTTCAAGTCGCGAGTGAATGGGTATCGTCTAGGTCAGGGGTCGGCAACCTGCGGCTCGCAAGCCACATGCGGCTCTTTGGATATGAAGCTGCGGCTCTTTAGTTCCATACGCAAATATTATTTATTGAAAAAAAAACAATTGAAAAAACGTTCTGAATCGATTTACAAGGATTAGGCACCATTTCCATTGAGCCATTAACAAGCCTCCAAAAGTACATCCTCCAAAGATACGATACTTATAGTACATTAGGTATTATTGTTGCCATTAAGGATTATTGTTGGCAAGAAAAAAAATTGTGGCTCTATAAAACTTTGAAATTTTATAAATAGTAATTTTTGGCTCTTCCGACTCAAAAGGTTGCCGACCCCTGGTCTAGGTGAATCGCATCATCGCTTACGACTAGGTGAAATAGTGAAGGTCAAACGTCCCGTTGGCTTAGTTGGGTGGGCGTTTGCTTTCTAAGCAGGGGCAACGGGTTTGATTACCGGCTGGAACACAAGTTTTCTCCCCAAGGAACATTTATGTTTCTGGTTCTTGTTGTGAGTGTGTGTGTGATGTGAATTTTCACGACACATGTCATTAAACTTTGTGTGGGGCTGTGAGTGTAAAAGCGTTTATGTTTCCTTTTTTAATAAGAAAAGCATTACCTAATAGATTCATGCACTCTTCAAAATGATGTTTTAAGATTTAAGATTTATTTAAGATGTTCAATAAAGAGTTAAAGATTTCAAGATGTTCAATAAAGAGTTTATCTATCTATCTACTACCTTAGTATTTTTTTCACTTTCGTGGCAATACACACCTGACGTCTATTTAATTATATTTTATTATATACTGACCATTAATCGTACATTTATCTCACATTTATGTTTGTGTGAGTTATCAACTCCACGAACCTCACTGCAAACAGTTGAAACTTCGATAATGCTGTACTCGTAGAAGACAAACGTATGGAATTTGCATACCTCAACTCGGAAGTTAGTATAATTTCAAATGCAACTTTATATATTAAGTACTCCTATACTTAATCTAATGTTTAACGAGAATAGATACAATTTTATGTAACCTAGTATTTGGTATGATGAAGATGAAATACTATTTATCAATAAGCTAAACAATGTGTTACCATTGCAATTCAGAGACAAAGGTGAGATAGAAATGAAATGAAATGGTATATAATATCGCATTCGTATTATAAATCCGAAAGTTTGTGTGCCTGTGTGTGTTCGTTTCCTCTTTACGCTGAAATGACTTACCAGTCTTAAAGTCAAGAGTGAATATGTATTTTCTTAGCAAGCATGTTAAATTTTTGACCATAAATCTTCACTTTCCATCAAGTGAGATAGTGTTAAACTCTTGCCTATCGAGCATAAAAAACAGATTCGGATAAAATTTGATATGTATGCTTACACACAGGTATAGCACATAGGCTACTTTTTAACTGACTTGACGCTGACGAAGCCGCGGTTACAGCTTATTGGTGATTGAAACGCAAGCAACGCTTAAAACCGACTTCGCGCTTATATTTTGGTTTTAGCTTCATCGATTTCGATTAATTGTATATGGGACCTTTAGAAGTATGATTTACCAAACAAAAAAAAACATCAAAATAGATTCATAATTGACGGAATTATCGCATAACATACATACAAAAAAAAAATATTCAGTCGAATTAAGAAACTTCTTTTTTGTAAGTCGGTTGATAATTAAACGCTAATCTCTTAGCTAGTAGAAAATAAAAGTTCGATAACCTATCAAATAACAATACATAATCCTCATCACATACATTTTCTTTACTACAACATAAAACTTGGGAGCATAAAACTCACTCTTCCAACACAAAGAATATAGCCTCCAATACTGCACTTAAATACTTTAAAACCGCTAAATCTCAATAAAGATTTAGTCCATAAAATCGAATCGAGTTATCTCTCCATTAAGCAGACAAATACTCCACGATTTTACTCTAAATCTTCTCTTCTATACGAATAAATTTGTAGAACTTACCCCTTTCTGTATACAGGTGTTTCTACTTAGGCCGTTTTGATAATTTACTGCAAAAGTTGAGACGCTTTGGGACTGAAGGTGTGGGGTGGTTTTGACGCACGCTTATTGAAGTGAGACTTTCAAGAAGACTGGGTGTGTTTGATTCTTTGAATATCTGATAGGCTTGCGTTTGACCACTATCTCACTTAAGCCGCGATGGACCACTAAGCCACGTCTGACCACTAACTCACGTAAGCTACGTTTGACCACCATGTCACATTAGCCGCTTCTGACCATTATTATCTTATATAAGCCGCGTTTGGCCACTATCTGACATAAGCCATCCGTTTGTAAACAATTTTGACCACTGTCAATGAGCACGTTGGGATTAAAAGGAACTTATAGCCGCCTGCTTCGTTGTTAGTAGCACGTTTGCCTTCTAAGCAGCGGGTATCGGGTTCGATTTCCGCTAGAAACACAAGTTTTCTTCCCAAAGCAAGTATGTGTTTCTTTTTCTGGGTGGAATGTGAATGTATCCAGCACCCACGACACTAATCATCGATCTTTGTGTGGGACTGTGAGTGAGAAAGTGTTTGTGTTAAGTATTTATTATTTAAGCTATGTTAAAGACAGACATTAAAAACTGTTATATTAATGTTAGTATTTTTAGTACAAAACAACAAACCAGCGTCCCCACTATCTAATCTTGACAAAAAATAGCCACTTAAGCGAGCAGGGGCAAGGAGTAAACCGTAAGCACCGAACCCCTGCAAACCGCATAACCAATTTACTAATAAAAGAAAAGAAAACAACGAACCGTATAAAAAAGAGCTTACAATATTTTGACGCCAAATTTGAAAGCATTAAAGACCGTAAGCCCACTGCGCAAAAACCTATCTTACAAGATTAATGAACAAAACCAGATACTACGTAGAATTTTTTAAAATTTCGCGCACTTCAATCATGTTGTATGTGGAAATCGGGTCTTTTTGCGCTTTTATTTTCAATTGTTTTATCGTCGAACGCATCCGAGGATATTGTTAGTGATGTGTGTCGGACCATGGACTTAAAACGGGACGAAAAACAAGTGCGGGTAGTTGCACATACTGCTCGCTAATCAAGACGATGACACTTGCCACCTCAGTCTCTCGTGATCACGGCCGGTGCAACCCTGTCAAAACGTCGAGATTAGTCAAAATAATGCTATTTTGAAAATAAAAGCGCAAAAAGACCCGGTTTTTTCATATAAACACAATAGTAAATAGCTTTAAAAAAGCGCTGGTCGACTGAAAAACAGTTTAGCACATCTCGTGTTTTATTATTATTATTTCTATAGTTTCCAATCAAGCTTGAGGAAAAGTGGAAGCGACAAGGGCCCTTCACTCCAAACGCCACTTTCCTCCTCCTCAAGGTACAGTTGTCGCAAACTCCACTGGATCCATAAATAATTCGATGTGGGATGCTTAGAATTTTTAACTTTCCCTGTAAACTTGCATGAGTTAATTACAGTATCCAGGTTAATTTTGGGTTTGTTGAACGCCCTGTTGGAGTTTTTTGTAAGTGGTAAAGTTTTGAGGGAGTTTCTACATAATGAAGGCGTTTTTAAGAACATTTAGTAGAAGGAAAATAAATGTTGTACGTTAATGAGGATGCAGGTTGTTTTGGTTTGTTAATGTACACAATTTATTCTTTTTCGCTTTCACACTTGCATCCTTACAATAAGTTCAATGAATTGTGTCGAAAACATTCACATTGCATACGCACAATCACAACCAGAACTAGAAACACAAAATTCCCTTGGGGAGAAAACTTGTGTTCCAGCCAGGAATCGAAACCGATACCCCTGCTTAGAGATGAACGCGCAACTAACTAACCAAGCGGGCAGTTCAAAACACTTTTTCTAGTAGGAATGTTTTCTTTTTTAATACTATCTATAATAGTTTTTATCTGGATTCTGTTGATAATACCAATTTTAAAAAACCATTTCGTACATGACTCAATTACTCGTTGACCGCCCATCAACCCGTCAATATCGTGATTGATGTTTTAACTGATACCCATCTGACGAGACCTGTCACTACCGCGCTTTTAGTACAAGATGGTAGATAATGATGGATCGGATAGATCTTGTTAAATTGGTTTTGTTTTCGCTTTAAAACACGCCACAAGAACATTTAGGACACTTGTGTAGGGTCGGATTAGAATTTGTCAAAATAGAGTCTGTGTAAGGCTTTCTGTGTGTGCTTTCTAGCGACTACAATAATAACACTAAGGTAAATACAATTATGTATTAGAAATTAAGAATGTCTTTTGCGACTTACTTAATATCTTTCATTATATATATAACTCTTATCATTAATAAAAGTAGCAGTTTTTCCTTATTAATGTATAGTTTTTGTGTATGTATGAATTTATTTATTTTTATGTAATAATTTTATTTATATCTTAGACTTGCCGTACGTCACCCTACACAGGTCGGAGCTGAAAACCAGCGCTGAGGCTCTGTCTTCAGTTTTATGCTGAGCTTGCAGACCTTTTCCGGCAAACTGGAATAACAATAACGTTCTTCGCAATCGGTTTATCATTGGTAGTTAAGTTAAGTTTGTCGGAATTAATGATTATTCTATTCTATTCTATCTTTGATAAAAACATTACTCTTTTACTAGAATTGTTTTCCTTGTTGTTTGGGGCTCGTGATTTATTTTGTGAAATAGTATTTTAATGCATTGTTTGTGTATGAGATTTTTCGATTAAAATAATTTGTATGACTCACGATTTTCGAAGTTGGATGGACATTTTAACACAAATCTTGATCAAAGTACGTAAGCTAAAGCCGTTTACTAAATATTATTCTACCAATCTGTTTAAAATACGTTCAAGTAGGAAAATATGTTGTTTAAAACCAAACGATGTTCCGGCAGCTACACACATCAGAGACAGTTCCCATTCCAGTTCTAGACCTAGTTTATTTACAGCTCTCGGTCACATCATCTACTATCTTTACCAGTATTTTCGTTAAAGTCGTTTTTTTAATTATATCAAGTATGACCTGTCATTCTCACGAAAACTTTAATTATGTTTTATTTTTTCAGGTAAATTCAATGCAACGCAATCGTGACACACATCGCAATGAATTATGGTAATAAATTATGGAAAGTACTGGGTACTGGTACTGGGACTCTTTAACTCAGGAGTGAATAGGTATCTTTTAGGCAAGCATGCTACATCTTCGACCGCATCAACGCTTTCCATCAGGTGAGATAGTTGTCAAATGCTTTCCTATCGATTATAAAAAAAAAGTAATTGTAAGAGCAATTTGTTTATTTGAGAGATCGACATTAAGATTTCTATAACCAAAACTAAAATGTTGCATTAAACCTTAAATAATCGTAAACGCTTTCACGCTCACAGCCCCACACTAATTTGGATGACTTGTGTCATGGGTGCCGGAAACATTCACACCACACATACAATTCCAACCAGAACCAGAAACACAAATTTTCCTTGGGGAGAAAACTTATGTTCCCGCCGGTAATCGAACCCCTGCTTAGAAAGCGAACATCCACCCAACTAAGCCAACATTAAACTTGACATTTGATTGTATCTCGATATGTGACTTAAAATTAAAATTATTTTATTTCAAATTGGTTAAATTTTAAATCGGTATAACTACCCACAAATATAATGCGTTTTTTTTATACGTTGCATAAATTAAAATAGGGCTGTATTTTTTTTTTTTTGTACATTTTATTGTTGTATGTACGAGTATCTCAAAAAATTCAACTAGTAAAAACAAAATCTTGTAATAAATACCTACCAAATAAAACAAAAATAAAACATTAAAATCGAGCGAGCCGTTTCTGAAGAGTGCAATCATAAATATCGTGACACAAGATATTCGTATATTAGATTAGATTATTAGAAGATAATATATATGTAAAAGCATTTCAACATAATTACTGTACCTACTTTTTATTATATATACGT
Source organism: Lomographa bimaculata (assembly GCA_948107665.1). NCBI lineage: Eukaryota > Metazoa > Arthropoda > Insecta > Lepidoptera > Geometridae > Lomographa > Lomographa bimaculata. The sequence continues at coordinate 15,068,808 of OX403603.1, read as the reverse complement.
GGTACTTAATATATGGTAAACGTACGATACAATTGCAGTCTTTGTTATGATTGATGTAAAGTCTCTTAGAGACATGATTTCTCAAAGGGATTCTGCAGTCTGACATTACATTTTTATATGCCAGATATGTAAGCATAATGTTGCTATCTCACCTGATGGAAAGTGACGATGCGGCCGAAGATAAAGCATGCTTACCTAAAAGATACCTATTCACTCTAGACTTGAATAAAAATCTATACTTAATATTATAAAGCTAAAGAGTTTGATTGTTTGTTTGTTTAAACGCGCTAATCTCAGGAACCGCTGGTCCGATTTGAAAAATTATTTCAGTGTTGGATAGTACATTTATTAGGGAAGGCTATATTATATTTTCAAAAATTAGGGGTGTTTACTAAAAGTCCAATAATCGTGCGGACGAAGTCGTGGGCACTGCTAGTATAATATAACAAGAATAAAGTGTTCATCGTCAACGTCATTTTCCCATGAAATTATACTATTTTTCTAGTAAGTATAAAGATTTGCCTAAAAGCTTAGTCATGTGGAGAATCAAGAAATAAGCCCTTTCATAGTCCAAATGCGAATATATCGCCCATCTTTATATTAAAAGCCACAATTCATACGAAAATCGCACACTTAAATATTTTTCTTTATGAAAACGCGAGCGAAAACGCTTTAATACGGGCCCTTATCGATTTATGCCCTAATAAATAACAACTTTGATCCCTTTCATAAATTGGAAGGGCTGTCAAAAATCCCTTCGCGTTTCTATCTCCAGTTTTTCTACCATTTAAAGTTGGGTTATACCTACACAGATGGAACGACTACACATTGTCGAGACTCAGCTAAAACAAAAATAAATGTATCGTGTGCTAATTTGAGTTTCGAAATAATATTTAAGTGACAATCTTAAATATCAGTTAGTTACTTTTAAGTCACTTAAACTGAATTGTTATTTCAGTTACTTGTCACTCTGACTGTATTTTACTGTATGAAAATATTTTCTAATACTCGACAGGAAGGCATTTGACCCCTTTTTCATCTAATAGAATGCGTTGGTTCTTGTTTATATTTTAACATCTACACCGGTTAGGTCATGCAAGTTTAATACAAAGAGTAATATTATGTGTTTTTTTTAAATAAATGAACGGACAAGTATTTAACCAATTTCATACCGTACCGTTAATCCTATGACTGTTGATCGTTATTTATCAATGAAACATACAGTGGAAAATAATAAGCATGTTAACCTTAACCCGGCGCGCGTAAAAATCAAATGTTTAACAGCGAGCGTAAGGTTGCGTTTTTTGAACCCAAAATAGTTTTCGAAACAATTCCGTTCTTTTTCGCATACTACTACTCGAACGCGCAGCGCAATTAAGCTCACTGAATTTAAAATATTGACAAACATTTAATACTTCGGGTGTGTTATGCTCGTCGAGTTAGCGCTATAAGTTTGATCAAGAGATTGTGTAACATCATCTGGACCCCATACTATTAGACTGTAATTTTGCGAATCTAGCAGTAATGTCATTAACTTTAATGAGTGCCTCTTTGGGGCCCATGTGAATAAATGTTTTAATTTTATAGTCTAAAAACATGTTTGCTAAAGGAATTTGCTAGACAAAGAGTATGAAATATAGTAACTAAAAAAATTGTGCGAGTGTGTTTTTTTTGTTGTGCAGTCATCTATTCGCTTAGGTTTGAATTGACATATTTGTACGCGTAGACCTCTTTGCAATCCTGTAGTGACTTAATCGGCAAATTGTTTATGACAGTTTTAACGTTAAAGACAATTTTATTTTCACATTAACGCTTTCAAATGTTTTGACATAAATTGTGAAGGTTAAAAAACAAGCAACTTATTACTTGTACATTATTCGATGAAAAAAGCTTTTTGTTATATTATAAGGTTAGGCTTATGCTAAATGTACTTATAAGACTCAAGCTTCATTTAAAGTCACTTTGAAAATAATGTTACATTAAGTGCGTATAATTATGAAACTAATTTCAACGAAAAATAATGCAATAAAAACTTAGACAAATAGTATCTTTTTTTTATGCGGTATAGGCAAGCATTTGACCACGATCTCACCTGATGGAAAGTGATGATGCGGCCGAAAATGTGACATGGTTGCCTAGAATATACACATTCATTAGACACTTGAAGACTCCCAGATTATACCGTTCGGGGAACAAAGATGCAGGCAATGAGTTCTACTCCCTTTGCTGTACAGATAATGAACGTAGAAGCGAAACGCTTTGAGCGAACTGAAGGTATGTCGACCATAAATGCATGACGTTTGATAGTTTCTTGTTGTTAGATGGTAAAAGTGGCATGGAGGAATAATAATATCTTTGCATAATCACACTATATCACATCACATTAATAATATAAAGACGAAAGTTTGTAAGTGGTTTGTATGTTTGTAACTTTTTCATTTATTTATTTATATAACTCTTTATTGCCCAAAAAAGGTACAAAGGGTGGACTTAACGCTAAAAGCATTTTCTACCAGTCAACCACTCATGGTTGAAAAGCGAAGGCTGTAGGCATGCATCAAAAATAATAAAGTGGTAAAATATTAAAATATTTTTTGTGACAGAATTAAATAAAAAAAATAAAAAAATGAATAAGACTTAAATATAATATATGATAATATATTCATGCTCAACGGCTTCGAACGGCTGAACCAATTTCGATGATATTTGGTATGAAGGTAGCTGACATCCTAGATTAACATAAAGGCTACTTTTTATCCTAGAATTCCCGCGAGCACGGGACTTAAGCGGGTAAAATTGTGGAGCGCAGCTATTTCAATAAATAATTAAGAATTTTTATATATTTTTATAAATATTTAAGCATATTTTATGCTAGAAAATAATATGCAAGCGCATATGTAGCATAAAACATGCTTAAATACTTTCCATAAAGTGATATAGTTAATAAATGCTTATTTATCACTTTATGGAAAGTTATTATACGGCAAAAGATGTCGAATACTTGTTTAGATGATACCTAAACTCTTGATTTGAAGACTCCCAGATAATACCGTTCCGTGGACAAAGACACGGATAATGAGTTTTCATCGCTGTACGGATGATGAACGTAGAAGCAAAATGCTTCTCGCGAACTGGTATGTGGTGAAATAGTGTTCAAATGCTTACCTATAGAGTATTAAAAAAAAATTTCAACGTGAATGGCGTTTGACAGCTTGTGTTGTTGTTAGATGTTAATAAGCATGTAACATGGTGGAATAAGCACGTGTAATTCCTGCGCGCACTCTCCAAATTGTAAGCGATAGAAAACCGAATATGCGACCTTACGTCAGTGACCGAGATTATCACTAATGAGTCTTTTTGCTCGTTCAGTCAGATAAGTACTGTAACATTCAGCAGTTATAACATCTAGAAAAATAATTATATACCTATATAGCGCTCTGATAGATTTTTGCAAATAGAATGAGCTCCCGGTCCCCACGGGCCCATCTCTACACAAAATGGCTCAAATATGTACCACTGCCGAGGTTTCCAAATTTTGGATTGATCTATGAATCCTCAGATTAATACTTCTCAAAGCAAAAAAAGATTAAAGGAAAAAGATGTTTTATCTTAACTTGTCTGTGTTGTTGTTTTACCAAAAGTATGGCATCGATTTCCAGTAAAATAAAAACATCTAAAAATAACAATATTTATTTTATTTATTTAATACTTTTGCAAAAAAATCAGTACAAGGAGGACGAATACATGTAAATAATATAAATAATGAAAATATATATTTATAAACATATTATTAACCCTGTAAAAGCGCTAACATTTTCTATCAATTACTTATCAAAATAATTCGACAACTCAAAACAACATTCAAACAAAACTTCGTCGAAAATCGTATTCGCAACAATATATTGACCAAACTTATACCAATATATTCCTCAATAAATTCCAACTCGTATCACAGTCATTTATAACCGAGGGGAAAGTTGAAAAAAACATTTTTCAACTGAAAAAATTAATATGCGGAATAACGGGGCGATGTTAATGGTATTTTTTATCAACGCGCTAATCAATGAAGGTTCTGTTTGCACACTGAAATTGATGAAGCTTATGATTGCGCAGTGGTTAGAGAATAATGCTTGTCAAACGCAGGCTTGTGTGGGCGTGTCTGTTGTGTGTATTATTTCTTTGTGTGGGAAGTAAAATTGATTCGAGAAGTCTAGAGGATTTTTTGCTTTGTGTACAAACGCAATGGATAATTATCCATCTATCTTCTAAATATATATAACTCAAAGGTGACTGACTGACTGACTGACATAGTGATCTATCAACGCACAGCCCAAACCACTGGACGGATCGGGCTGATATTTGGCATGCAGGTAGATGTTGTGACGTAGGCATCCGCTAAGAAAGGATTTTGATTAATTCTACCCTCAAGGGGATAAAATAGGGGATGAAAGTTTGTATGAAACTTTGTCAATTTTAAAATAATACTTTTTAACGCGAGCGAAGCCGCGGGCAAAAGCTAGTTACATATAAGAACGGTCTGCTTACACAATGCGTGTGTTTAAAGTTCTATGAGAGTGTATAACAGTGCTGTTTGGGCAAGGTATGTTATCAACTCTTATTTAGTTATAAGTCAATGTTATTAGTATTTACCGATTTATTTAATTATTAAAATTAAATTGCTTTTTGATATGCAATTACAAGATGGAGAGTAACGAGTCTAAAGCTTCTAAATAATTATTATAACTGTCCGATGGGTTATATATTATTATGGTTATTTTGATGTTAGTTGGGTGCGCATTCGTCTCCTAAGTAGCGGGTATCGGGTTCGATTCCACGTGGATACAGAAGTTTCCTCTTCATAAATTTATTTATTTACTAACTGGCTATAAAACTCTGAGTTAGAATGCTAATTCGAGAATACTTTTACTTTATTGACATCTATCTACCGTTAAATTCTACCGTTTACATTTTGGAGAGCATGCGCAGGAATTATTCGAGTTAATTCCCCCATGCCCGTTTGACCATGTATCAACTAGACAAACTATTAAACGTCATCATAAATGGTTGATATATCTCCAGTTAGCTCGAAGCGTTTTGCTCCTACGTTTATTATCCGTACTGCGAAGGAGTGGAACATTGCGCTCGTCATTGTTCCCCGAACGGTATAATCTAGGATTCTTCAAGTCAACAGTTAATAGGTATATTCTAGGCTACATCTTCGGCCGCATCATCAGTTTCCGTGAGATGAGATTGTGGTCAAATGCTTGCCTATCTAGGATAAAAAAATCTTAAGATACCTGGAAAAATATGCTAAATTACATATGAGCATAAAAAGTAATTCACATTTGATAGATATATCAGCATGTCCACAGATAACATCGGAAGGGAAGACAAAAAGCACCCCTTAAAATTTTCTGCTTAAGAAGTCGCAATTTGTCATTTTGTTATGAGGGTAGAATGATAATAGGACGTCCCTATCATCAAGTCTTCCTTAGGGATATGGTGCTTAAAGAAAAGTGATTTAGGGTGTGATATTGGAAAAAGTTGGGGTATTTGTCACGTGATTTTGAGATTATAACACTGCTTGGGGTAAGTTTAATGCCTGTAATGATTTTATTGAACATTTCTTGATGTCGTTGAACTGCTTGCTGGCTCAGTTGGATGATAGTTCGCCTTCTAAGCATAGGTATCTTGTTCGATTATCGGTGGGAACACAAGTTTTCTCCTTAAGGAAAATTTGTGTTACTGGTTGTGTGTGGATGTTTCAGGCGCCCACGATACAAGTAATCAAACCTAGTATGGGGCTATCAGTGTAAAAGCGTTTATGTTTAAAAAAAATGTCTATGCTCATCATACACTCAGAGTATATTACTTTTAAATCCATAAAACTTATCTGAATCGAATAAATTTTTACTAACAAAATGGAAACGTATTCGGCGCGTCTCACGTTCAATCGACTAAAAACTGTTTACCACGCCTTTGAGAGGTTCAAATAGAATTGAAATGCACACGATGCAATCGCTTATAAATTCAGAAAATTCCCATTTCAATTCTTATAAAGTTACAGAGAATATACACATGGTAGCTCAAGTAAGGCACTTTCTTAGTATTAGGTTTTATTACGACAAAAAAACCGACCTTACCGCTTATGTTTTGTTTTTTTTATTTTATCAAAAAGCGCTTAATTAATCTCAATAAAGTTTATATTGGACTACCTCTGAAGTATGATCTACCAGAAAAAGAACTATCAAAATCGATTAATAAATGGCGGAATTATCGCGTAACATACATACAAGAAACAAAAACATACAATCGAACTGAGAACCTCATCTTTTGACGTCGGTTGAAAACTACATGAAGTTTAGAATAGAATAAAATAGAATCGTATTTATCGTTCAAATGTGTACAAAGTTCTTAATTATTAACATTTATGTGTTTCCACAGTTCTGTTCATTTCGAACATACAATATTTTTAAACCTTAGAAATGGTCAAAAAATTCTATATACTCATCCCAATCTAAATATATATAACTCAAAGGTGACTGACTGACTGACTGACTGACATAGTGATCTATCAACGCACGGCTCAAACCACTGGACGGATCGGGCTGAAATTTGGCATGCAGGTAGATGTTATGACGTAGGCATCCGCTAAGAAAGGATTTTGATTAATTCTACCCCCAAGGGGATAAAATAGGGGATGAAAGTTTGTTGTACTTCTTAACGCGAGCGAAGCCGCGGGCAAAAGCTAGTTACTTATAAGTCGAACTTGCAGTGAAGTGGCCTGGACTCATTTCTCGCGTTTTGTTTCCTAAATAGTGCAATTGAAAAGTCTTAAATACCAGTATAAATATGCATATTTTAGTACTTCGTACTTCTACAAGTATGACTGTATCTTTGAACACATCATACCTTTTTTTACAAACGCATTCAAACTCACAGCCCCACGCTTAGTTCAAAAACTTGTATCGGTGGTGCTAGAAATATCGTCATATTATACACACAGTCACACCCAGTACCAGAGGCACCGACTTTCAAGTGAGATAGTAATTAAATGCTTCTCTTTCCAGTATAAAATTAGACTCAGTATTTAAAAAACCCTGGTTCCATAAAATAATATTAATCAAATAAATAGCAGAAGTAAACCTGCATGTTTGTGCATCTGAAACACTATGATAGTTAGCTAAACGAAACTACAACCCTCTTTGTACTACATTTATTTTATTAATTTAAAATCAATTATTAAGTTCTGTTTAATGATAATATACATTTAATCTGATCAAGGGTTCAGATGATAAAGCGGTGCAGTCGGGTTTTTAACCTTAGCTTTCGTTTAAATTATTTATCTGTGAAATCACTAAAACAGTACAACAAATCGAACCACACTTTACTGTGCCGACTGTACTGCAATGGATTATGTAGAGTATTGAGAATTGGCAGACGCGCAGGACGTGATCGGCTTCCACTAGACTCACAAGATTTGCACGTAGATACCTAAACGATATGACATTACGTGAGGCATCGACGCCTTGGCAGAGGCTTTGGCAAGTAGACGGAATCGGAGCCATTGGCAGGTACGTGAAATCACTCTAAGAAGAGACGGTCGAGCAAATTTCCTTACAAATAGGCACACCTATCTTAATTTAAATGACCGCGAATATTTACCTAGCTGACCCACGGTTTCGCACGGATTCGCGTTTATCAAATTAAAAAGTTAATTAACATTCATAACTTCATCTAAATCTGTTCAGCCATTACAGTGTGAAGGGAAAACAAACATACTTATACACTTATACATTTACACACAAACTTTCGGATTTATAATATTAGTGTGATGACTAGCTGCGACCCACAGTTCGATGATAACGATGATAAAAAGTGGTGATAAAAATGATCTAACTTTGTGTATTCAATTTAGTATTTAAGTAATATAAAATTAGCTTTCTCGAAGCGGTAGGATTTTTTTCGTAGCGAGAGTAAAGATTACGTAGACAGATCGTAGCACGATCTTCATTTGCTACGAGAGGCTACGAGCGTAGCAATGTGCTACGTACATGTTCTACCTACTAAACCGAAAACACAATAATAGCATAAGCTGCCACAAAACTGTCTAAGTTACTTTTTACAAGCACATTAAAAATCGAAAGCACTACAAATCAAAATTAAAATTGTTTATTCACATGGGCCCCGAAGAGGCACTCATGAAAGTTAATGATACTACTCCCAGATTCGCAAAATTACAGCCAACTTGAGAAGAATCTGGCAAGAAACACTGCGGCGCATTTGTCTCATTATTTTTTAAAATCATTCTTAAACACTATTACATAAATTATATTAACTTGGGTATATCTATATTTTGTAGTCGCTTAAAAGCGCTTGAGCAGTTTGCCTCCATTTATCGTCAATCGTTTTACAATAAGCTTTCTTAATATATGCCCGTTAAATTACTGATTTGAATTTTCCCAGTAGTAATTTAGTTACAATTTTAGGATTTTTATTGTAAAATCTAACCCCATTTGCTATAAAATATTTATTCGTTTTCCTTGATCTGTAATTTTATGCTTATACCTAGTATTAAGATTGTGCGTCGCTTCTTAATTTATATTTATCAATATTGTTCCGAATATGCATAATATTTTCAAAGATGTAAAGCGAGGGCATGGTAAGTATGCCTGTTTCTTTAAAAAATTCCCCGAGAGCTAACCATAACTAAATAAAATAAAAAATATTGGGCAACATAGAACCTTGCACCCAAACGTAAGCATATAGCGAGACGAAAAGCAGATGGATCTATAAGTGTACCACTATTTAAAGTGAAAATGGCCTGCAACCAAGGCCCTGACTGCCATACAGAAACTGCTAGAAGTCGAGCACGCTCTGTGACACTAGAATACACATCTAAAAGATGTTTCCGTGCTAGTTCACAGACCGGCCGATCCCACAGTCTCTGTGAGGATAACCTCACTGGGAGCGAGGTATTTGAGCATGCCATTTCCCAGGCGCTTCTGGCCTCAGTCAGGCTTGCTATTTGTAAAGAACCCAAACCATGGGAAATTATTTTTTCGACTAATTGTGAGATGAACTGAGTACAATTTATGCACTATTTAAAATGTTGTTATCTTCAAACACCAACGTCCAACTTTATTGCGTAATTCCTCTCCATCCAAAGGTTGCCTGGAAGAGATCGCTTTTAGCGATAAGACCACTTATTGTTACACTTATGTTAATCAATATTTTCTGTTCTCTTTTTATACAGCTACGGTTTTCACAATTCAGATGTTCTAGAAAGACCACCTTGTCCGTTTTTCCATCTAACAACAAGACAAACTTTCGTATGTCGTCCATATATGGTTGACACACCTCTAGTTTGCTCGAAACGTTTCGCTTCTACGTTAATCATCCGTACTGCGAAGGAGTGAAACTCATGCCCTCGTCTTTGTTTCCCGAACGGTATAATCTGGGAGTCTGATCAAGTCAACCACCGGACGATTGTTTTGGACTGTATTTATCATCCGTACTGCGAAGGAGTGGATGGAACTCATTGCCCTTGTCTTAGTTCCCTGAACTGTAATCTAAGAGTCTTCAAGTCAAGAGTGAATAGGTACCTTCTAGGCAAGCATGCTGCATCCGCATCATCACTTTCCATCAGGTGAGATTGTGGTCAAATGCTTGCCTATCGGGCTTAAAAAAAAGACTATCTATCTATCTTACACCGATGACAGAAACTTTTCAGTTTCGACTCAGCTTACTATCGCCACTTTTACTTATGACGTCAACACACAAAGCTCTCTGGTGGAAAAGCTAATCTCCTCCATTCGAAAACTACCCGCTACAGGTAATTTTATCAAAACGTCGGACAGAATAATTGGCACAGCGTCGGAGTTAGCTGTAATTGTTTTGATTTATGTTGGAATATTGTTCGCTAGGTTGTTTTGTTCGCATTGCCATTTTGTTATCTGATGACGTAACAAGGCTCTAGGTTGGAGACATTTTTTTTAGATTCGGAATCAGTTGTGTTTGCGTTTTATATCGTTTTTGCTTGTATTTATTTGGAAACGCTTATACAGTCTTTGTAAATAATTGACAGTCGTGTTATTGATTAAGCGTTGCCAGTTTTTATTATGTTTTAGTTTAATTTTTTATATTATAGTTCACCAACTGGCAACCTAGAAAGCTTAGAGGTAAAACATAAATTTACAAATAAACTCATTCATACATGAAAGATACGCACAAAAACATAATCCTTCCTTGGCAGTTGGGTAAATAGACCTCGCTCCGAAACATTTTTTTTAATGCTCGATTATCAACTAACATTTGACCACTGTCTCACCTTATGGAAAGTGATTATGCAGCTGAAGATGTAGCATGATTGCCTGGAAGATACCTTATAACTTTTAAATAAAGACTCCTAGATTATACCTTTCGGAGACCACTCCTTTGCAGTACGGATGATAAATTCAGAAGCGAAACTCACACATACTCAACAATGAATAGTTTTTTTTTTAATTTGTGATAGGCAAACATTTGACCTCTATCTCACCTGATGTTAAGTGACGATGCGGTTGACGATGGAGCTTTCCTAGAAAAACCTAGAAAAGCCTAGAAAATACCTAGAAAAGCCTAGAAAATACCTATTCACTCTCGACTTGAAGACTCCAAGATTGTACTTATCTGGGAACACAGACTCTGGCAAGTGAATTCAACTCCTTTGCAGTGCGCATAATGAACGTGGATGCCAAACATACATATACAAAATATATCTCCAATGCATTGTACAAAATACAGGGACAGACACGACCGCACGTCACTTTAAGCGAATCCGGTATCCACATGGTATCCAATTTCCATGATTTCACACTCGCAGTCGAACTGTCGACGCGATTAATTAGCAACGGAAATCACCCCAATGACATACGGGGATGTAACTGTATAACGGTTTCTATAAAGCTGACTATGTATGATACGTACTGAGCACATGTGGCTTATGTTTTTGATTGCGATGATAAATTAATTGCTAATTGAGAACTGCTGGTTGGCTAAGTTGGGTGCGCGTTCGCCTTTAAAGCAACGGGTTCAATTCCCGGTGGAAAGTTGGAAACACAAGTAACAAAACACTGTGATGTGAATATTTCGGTGGGACTGTGAGTGTTGATTTTATGTTAAAATGAATTTTTTTTGTGGTACGAAGAGTAATCGAAAAGTAATTTTTGACTGGTTTTATTAAACAATTAATTAAAATAAAATTTGGCTCTCTAATCTTGTAATCTTCAGACCATTGTCCGCAAAAAGTCTAACAAAAGCATTTTTTCTTAGCAGGATTAAGACAATTTACCTACCAATTATCATCCAAAATTCGCACAGTTATTTTTAGTTTGACATGCACATACCCTCCGTCACTTACACTTACACACAAATTTATGCATTTACATCTTTGTTTTATCTAGCTTGTATCTAAGCCTAAAAAAGCTTAATTTCATTTGCAATGACATCAAAGTCTAAAAACAAGTATCAAAATGTATCTTTTCAAAGTTTCGAGATTGCAAAATTGACGGGAAATTCAGTCTCTATAGTGTGGCTGAATATTTCACATGTTTTATAATTGAAACGCAAGCAACGCTTAAAAAAACGACTTTATCGCTTATATTTCGGTTTTGGCTCGACGAATTTCGATAAAATTTACATGGGACCATCTCTGAAATAAATAAAAACATTAAAATCGGTTCATAATTGGTGGAGGTATCGTGTAACATACATTAATTTTTAAAAAAACCTACAAGTCGTTTTAAATGACATTTATATTTTTCAACTTATTTATACAGACCAGCTGAAGTCAGCATCATTAAACATTTTGTTTTCTAATTGTTATATAATAACCTAAGGGGCAATAAGAGGAATAAATTTAATTAAAAACTCAGTATATATATATTTATTTTAGTATAAGTAATAAAAGTTTTCTTGTCTTCTTCGTACTTGTCATCTATCACCGTTGGTTTCGTCACCGTCTTTATGTAAAGCCGTATCAGATAAGCCCCAAATTGTCTGCCACTGCAACCTTAATCCATAAATTAAACATACAATTTAATCTCATACCTTTATTCGCTTGACATTAACCCTCACAATAAGCCAGTTTACCGTAAACGCTATTTACCCTTTTCGAGGTAAACCCGAGCAATCAGATAAGAATGACAGTGAATTATCATAGTAATGGATATGAAAATATGACGCTATTTTGTTTCGGTTTTAACACGTGATGTCAAGCTTTTCGTTTTTGATAAAACGTTAATTTAAGGTTAATCAGTACTGATCTGGTCTGAGTCCGGAATTAATTTAATATATTTTCAAATGTTTTTACCCGACTGCCAAGGAACAGTTATGTTTTTTGCGCGTATTAAATATGTATGTATGTTTATTTGTAAATTTCTTCAATTCTTCTAAACGGCTGCATAGATTTTGAGAGTTACGGTACCTATAATTCTTAAAAACCTAAGTGTCCTTAAATATGTGATTGTAGAGTATCAAAATGAAGGAAATTAAAAGAGGCTTACATTAAAAATAGGTTCCAATTATCGTAGTCAGTTTTTTTTATTTTTAGTACATTGACTTGTTCATTTGTTAAACTCAAGGATTTGCAGCTAACGTAATTAATCATTTCATCAATCAATCATTAAGTTTGTCTCGTATTTCAGTGGTTTATTCTTTTTTTATTTAATTCATTAGTTATTTCTATTTATGTCAGATGCAGGATAATTCCTATGCAATTTGATTTTGATTCAGAGCAATCAAATAATTATTCCGTGTCAGACGTAAATACTAATTATTAAAGTTTACAAGCCGTCTGGTACTCGCGGCGGTTTTGTCGGATTTTCCGACTAGTTTCGGGCATGTACGATGCCCATCAACTGGGAGGTGGCCGATCGCAACGTTCGCGGCGCCTCTCCGCGCGCACCTGACGAATGCTGGGCGGCTTATTAGTATTTATGTCTGACACGGAAAAAATATTTGATTGCTCTGAATCAAAATCACATTGTACACATGAATTAACCTGCATCCGACATAAATAATAATAAAACTAATGAATTTATTTAAGCTAAATAAACCATCGAAATACGAGACAAACTTATATAGTATTTTTGCGTTGTCTAATGGAAAATTAGAATACAAGAATGTATATATATATATATATATATATATGTATATAAATTCTTGTATATATGTTTGAATCATTCTTGTATTCTAATGTTCCATTAGATAACGCAAAAATAATGGTTAAAGTGCTTTAATAATTAAACGCAAGCAAAGCTTAAAAAACCGACTTCACCGCTTTATCTTCGGAACCTTGATCAGATTTAATGTATTACACACGCATTATTGCCTATAACTCAAAAACTAGAGATCAGATCTTGATCAAATTTAAATGGGACCAATTGAAAAGCAACATCTTTCAAACTAAAAAAATAATTTCGAAATCAGTTCACGTGGAAAGAAATTATGAGGTAACACTCATTAAAAAAACCAGTCGACTTAAATACCTCCTCCTTTTATGTGAAGTCGGTAAAAAAGCATCTCTCACACCTTTTGTTTCGCTTGAACATTGAAGTTCGATTTTCGCAAACCAAAAAAACTAACAATAAATTCTTTCGTCCGCAAATCTGAGGACCCCAATCACTCGTGCCGATTTATAAAGGAGACGTCATCATATTTGGTGGCCGTTGGAAGCGTACTCAGGGTATTATTATACAGGGGCAAGCTAATGGACCAAGTCCGAGTCTCACTTTTACTTAAATTTACTAATAAATTTGAATTATATCATAGTAATAAAATATTTTTTATAACTTGATACCGGAAAATAAAAAAAAAATTAACAAAAATCATTTTTTTTTTGGTTGCACACCTCGTTATGATTGTGTGGAACTAAAAAAAGTTGTCGCATCTTATTATGTTTCTATTTCAATAGCAGAAAACCTAATGAAATGAGCATAACGTATGTTTTAAAGCAGCATGATTACAGTATAGACTATAATATTCTTATTTAATTTTTTATTCGTATTTTACAGAAACAGCTCACTGTAATATTGGAATTGAATAAAACACCTTTAGGTGCTGCGTAGCGTGTGTGTTTTTTTTTATGTAATTTAGTTGTTGGTATAGTAAATATCATACGTTCAGTTAATTAAAAATTTCCATTTATCAATTGAAAACAATACTCAGGGGACTAAGCATATGATTTTTATGTAAATATATTATAACGTCTCATATTATGGCGTTAGTATTTGCCCAGATATCGCTTTGACAGATAAACCTCTATGAAAATTATACTCGTATAATACCTATATATCGCAGTTATTGCCTCTGCCTCATTTGCCTGCGCCATTCGTGTTGCTGGCACATTGATACTTGGATTAATCACAGCTTAATTTTTACTTTTTTATGTGTAACTGCTCTTGGTAATGTTAAATGTATGGTTCACTTTAAACAACAAAAGAAATTAAATCTTAGTGAATGTTATGCAATACGTTTTGTAAAAGTACATTAGCTTACAAACGATTAAATTTGCTCTAAAATTTTTGTCGTTATAGGATATACGAGTATACCAACACAAGAAATGTAATTTTTTTTTACAAGTTTAGTAAATATATTCTGAAATTGAAAAAAATATCGATCGGACATGTTCAACTAGTATCGATATTGTAAACTCATTTAACAAAGTAGCTAGCTCAAAAATAAAACCAAGCTTTCCCAATCAGAAACAACAATCAAACAAAACAAATACTTTCACACTCACAGCCCCACACTAAGTTCGATGACTTTTGTCGTGGGTGCCCGAAACATTAAAATCTCATACACAATCACAACCAGAACCAGAAACACAAATATTCTTTTGAGAGAAAACTTGTGTTCCCGCTGGGAATCGAACCCGATACTTCTGCTTAGAAGGCGAACGCGCATCCAATTGAGCCAATGGGCAGTTGTAGTTCCAGAATGTAGAAGAGAACGTATACATAAAAATAATGAATGCAATAATTATGAAGAACCCACGCCCTGCCCTTATTACGACCACCATCCGTCATCATATTCGGTAGCCATCTTTGCCTCCCATTTTGTCGACGTTGATAAATAATTTCATTTCTTTCTCGGAATCGTTTTCAAGGGTGGATACAATATCGGATTTTTGGAAGGCGATTGGTGAAAAGCCATTTTTCTAGTAAATAAGGTGAGAATGGGGAAGGGAATTGGCAAATTATGAAAGGGATGAAAATAATGAGAACTGGATGAGGCAGCACCTCGGTCATTTTTAATTTTGTTTTATTATTGATCGCCAGAAATGACAGGATTTAAACATGAATAGAAATTAGCGTCGCGTCGTTGACATAAAATAATTATGTTCGTTCAAAACAATATTGTGATTTGAAAATGCCTGTGTTTTTGTTTATGGGACTTTAATTATAGAAATTAAAATTATCAAGTATCCAATGGGTATTCATGAAAATGTAATAGAATAACAAAAATTTTTTTTTTACTGTATAACTAGATGGTCCAGTGTTAAGACCACAAGGTAATCTAAAGAAAATAATATGATTTTCTAATAAAAACAATGTACTGCATTTTGTTTATTTCTTTGAGTTAAGTAACTATAAGATTTAAATTTTTATGGTATAGTAATCGCAAGGACTTAAACATTTACCGAACTATCGATTCAGTCTATCTTGAGTTCGATTTTGTTATATGTTAAACATTCTTTTAATATCTAACAACAAGACAAACTGTCAAACGTCATCCATATATGGTTGACATACCTCCAGTTCGCTCTAAGCGTTTCGCTTCTACGTTTATCATCCGTACAGCGAAGGAGTGGAACTCATTGCCCTCGTCTTTGTTCCCCAAACAGTATAATCTGGGAGTCTTCAAGTCAAGAGTGAATAGGTACCTTCTAGGCAAGCGTGCTACATCTTCGGCCGCATCATCGCTTTCCATCAGGTGAGATTGTGAGAGAAATCAGAAAGGTTTCTTCAAAGATAACGTTTAAAATGCGTGTGAAAGAACACTATCTAAATGCTTCGTCAGTTACTTAATATATTATTTTTTTCCTATTTTCTTATACCTACCGGAATCACCCCGATTCATTGCAATGAG
The DNA here is from genome assembly GCA_948107665.1 of Lomographa bimaculata. NCBI lineage: Eukaryota > Metazoa > Arthropoda > Insecta > Lepidoptera > Geometridae > Lomographa > Lomographa bimaculata. Next base: position 15,052,677 of record OX403603.1, on the reverse strand, counting down.
TTTAATGTTATAATAATTATATTTTATGTATTATATAATGTTGTATTCATATGTATTACGTCGTCTATTATAGTTTATGTATTGTTTTTTTTAGATATATATTATATTTTAGTTTTGTTTATCTTTGTTTTTTAATTTAATTTTGTCATACTAAAATTCTTTTAATTGTGCCATAATTTTACCACTTTATTATTTTTGATGCATGCATACAGCCTTCACTTTTCAACCTTGAGTGGTTGACTGGTAGAAAATGCTTTTAGCGTTAAGTCCACCTTTTGTACCTTTTTTGGGCAATAAAGAGTAAAATAATAAATAATAATAATTGTGGTCAAAGGCTTGCCTATCGTACATAAAAATAAAAAAAATCTTTCGTTGTACCATGTTCGCTTATAAACAATGCCTATCACACCTGTCAGTATCGAGTATACCTGATAGAATATAACCTCACCATCACCCCTAATATGCCGATTAGACTATTCGCAATTCGAATCGACAATCGATCCACTCACTCGATTACAGAACGCTTAGCATCTCCGGTCCGAATGACAATGTAATTGACATCAGACTTAGCATTACAAACTTCACAATTGAAACTCAACTTTAACACCAACGCTATAAGGACTAATTGTGCAGTAAAATTTGTTAACTGTTTGGATTTAAGTTCTAAACGATTATAGATAAGGTATGCTCAGATAGCGCGTTAGTTACAGATGTTGGCCGCCCAGAAGTTTCGCTTGATTTGTACGATTTTCCTTTAGATGGGACCGAGTTAAATTATAGTCTGTTTCAATGATAATTTTGATATTGTCTGGGATATAATGACAAAGTTGTGTAGGAAGGCCTTCGGAGTGGCCATTAATGTTACTGGGAATGAGATATTGTACAATGGGTACTTTGGGTACGCGTTATTGTGGGGTAGCGTTGTTTTTTAATTTGTTAGGCTTTCAGTTCAGTGTTCAGATACAACTAAAATTTAAAAAAGTTCTGTTTATTTATGGTACACTAGCTGCGCCCCGGCATGTGTTGCAATGCGACGTAAATAGAAAAGTGTATTACCTCTTTCACGTTCATGGTTGCCTGGTACTTTACTCAGTCATACAGACGTCTATTCAAAATTATTAAAATTACCGTTCCATAAAAATGTGGAAAAAATTAATTAATAAAATTTTTATTTTTCTGAATTTTCCTATGTTTTAATAGTTATTTTGGTTTTCGGGGTGTTCATACAAAATGTTTCGCGGATTTTCATGAAATGTGGTATGCAGGGGGTTTCGGGGGTGATTAATCGATCTAGCTAGGTTTCATTTTTAAAAAACGTCATTTCAACGAGCAAAGCTCGGTCATCCAGGTACTAAATAATTATTATACAATCAAAAGCTAATTTCAAAATAAAAAATTTCATATACTTTATAAAATTTTCTTCTCCTAAACGGCTTGACAGATTTTGATGTTTTTTTTTGTGTGTGTTCAAGTGAATTCAAAGTGAAGATTGAATTGTGAATCCAAGCCATCATTGCTTGGATTCACAATTCAATCTTATAAATAATGATTTTTATTTTTACGGAAAGTGCACGAGCAAAGCAGGGGCGGGTAGCCAGTACTAATATAAATTAACTGTAATTTACAATTAAAAAAAAAGTGATTGTCAAGAAAAATTGATACCGATCAAAAAAATATCTTATTACCGTAGAATATTATCCGTCGTCGGAAGATAGTGCATAATCTGATTACTCCATCCCCAAGCTCCAACCAAACCTCCTCTAATAAAATTAACAGACTTCGATAGTAAAACTATCTCGTCGATAAAACGCGACGAAGACTTTCAAACTACCCCCACCCCGACAAACTACCCCCTTTCTAATCATTTACCTTGTTTTCATGCTCCGCTGACCACGTCTGAATTGCATCCAATTCCGTACTAACTTTTTTATTAAATTTTTTTATATGTAGTTTAAACTTTTTTAATTTGCGTCGTGTGACGTCATCGCTTCAGTAAAGGCCTCTTGTAAATTGGAATGTCAAACTAATTGACATTTGCAAATGAATAACGAACAATGATGAAGGAAACGAAGAGGTAGGTAGAATCGTGGATTACGAAACGAGTATGAAACATGTTCCGGATGTATGGCAGGATAAGCTAAGGGTTATTTGGGAAAATGATTGATATTATGTACATTTTATAGTGGGAAAAACACCTATATAATTGTTATATCATAAATGTTTTTTAAGTTAGTCTCTATATAAGTGGAGACTTTTAATTAACTCTTTGTTATATACTAAAAGTGCCATATTATATTACAATAGTTGTTAGTCTTCCTACAAAAATAAAATATAATATATATATGATCACTAGCTGCGCCTTGCGGTTTTACCCGCGTAAGGACTTGCGGGAATTCCAGGATAAAAGCTATGTAGCATATGTGTTAATCCAGAGTGTCTACCTCTAAACCAAATTTCATCTAAATTGGTCCAGCCGTTTGAGCGTGAAAAAGTAACAAACATATTCAAAACTTTTGCCTTTACAATATTAGTGTTAAGTGTGATAATAAACCTTTTAACCGAGTGCGTGACGAAAAAGATACATATATCTATGTATGTTTTTTGTTCCTTTATAGCTGACTAGAGACCAAACCCGTCGTAAATTTTGATGATTCTTAAGTCAATTAATTATTCTTATTCTTGAGAGAGTCACTAAAGATAACAGTAATCAATATGGTGACAGCCAGACGCTATGGCATATATATTTTGATTACTGTGTTTGATTACAAATTTTTATTTTCCGGGTTCAATTCCGGGCAGGAGCACAATTTTCATCGTCAAGGAACATTTGTATTTCTAGTTCTGTATGTGATTATGTGTGATGTGATTTTTTCCCACACCCAAGACACAATTATTTGAGCTTTGTGTGTGCTCTTAGAAAAAATAATTTAGGCATTAAATTTCTAGTATGATACTTACTAGGCAACGATAAACGTGTCAGAGGTAAAACATTTGTTTTCTTTACGTGGCATTGCATTGAAAATAGGCATTAATATTTTTAGACATCATTCAACAGTCTTACTTAGTACAGCGCAGATAGAACCCTTTCCAAATAAGCTTGAACGGCACGTGTAAAAAAAGCGACAAACAGCATTTCCCCCGCTGTCACACCGTCGATATCTCAACGGCTGTCGAACTCGATATGATATGGCACGGCACGATGCGATAGGTACTGACGCATCGACAGAACATATATTATTGTAACATATAAACTCTTTCGAATTTCGAATCGTATTATTCAAATATGATGCCGTGAGTGTGGCTGCGGGTAGAATAGTCTGCGTACTCAACGTGATGTTTGCCAACCGATATCGAGAGCCGAAAATCGCTCGATTTTTTTGTTGAATAATCGAAAAAATCGGTAACATTACTAATTCTTTACTATTTACAGCAGGCGACGCTTTGTCTCAAATAGGGTTGTCATCAAAGGCAATTAAAGAGCATATATATGTTGTAACATATAGGCGCGTTTAGAGTAAAAATATGGGGGAAACACAAGGTCGAGTCCCAAACTTAGATTTAAGGGTTTTCACACAATCACACCCAGAACCAGAAACACAAATTTCCCTTGTGGAAAAAATTTGTGTTCCCGCCGGGAATCGAACTCGATACCCCGGCTTATAATAATCATAATCATAGTAAATTTGACAAAAAATCTAAAATAAACTTAAAAAGTTATAAGATTGGAACGCCCTGCTCTGTACTGAGTTTCTCAAAAATATATTTGTTCAAGATGAGAGAATATGTAATTGATTGAGCCATCTTCGAACGCATTGTAGCTATATTTGTTGGTACTGAATAATGTTCTTCCCTCACAAACATCTAAAATATATCGATATATATATATATAAACATCTTGATATCCCCGATGTCGCATCTGGTGTCATCCGATTTGTTCGCGGTACGTGCTCCGAAATATCGATCCTTTACCGATAACGCGATAACACTCGATGTTTGCATCTACGTGATACAAATATAGTGTTTCAAGCACTATTGTGGGAATAATTGGTTTTTGTGGGATAGTTTCTGTTTAGATTGTGTTTGAAGTGATCGTGTTGAGTGATAAAGCTGCCCTTTGTGCACATAGTTTAAAAAATATTATGCTGTATACGCTGGCATTTCACCACTATCGCACTTGTTGAAAAGTGATGATACGGTTAAAGATGTATCATCCTTGCCTTGAAGTTTTATATTACATGGTAACTAATGTAATGTAGTTTTTAATAAAATTTTATATAATTAGTGTTTATGTTGCCATGCTCAAATGGTGTCAGAACTCTAATCAGCCTATATCATCAGCTTTTCTGGCCTATTCTTTTAAGAGGTCTATCTTTTGATCCGTAATACCTATTTTATTTCTGATAGGCCAGCGATTAAGTGAAAGGCACTATCACTATCTCACCTATTGATAAGTGATGCTTTGTTCGAAGGAAGGTAAACACGCTAGACCTTGACCTTTATGCTGTCTATATCTTGTTATGTTAATTCCTAAATAATAAGGATGTTAACAAAGTTATTGTTTTTTCTTCATTACGAAAACGGGAATTCATTCAAGTTTCAAATTAAGAACATTAGAGATTTTAGTAGAAAATAAATAAAATTCCGTCAAAAATTACTTGCGCCATTTTGTGATTGTACGGTATCTTCTGCGCGAATCATTTGGGGCTATAAATAATTTTGCGGATGTACGATTTTTGATTGGTTAACTACGAGTACCATTGTATAGAACATTTTCTTTATCTCTCTTTTTGGAGTTAAACTTCTTTTAGGGTTGCGTAAATTGGATTAATGAAACAAAAAAGAGACAACTATAAACAGTTATCTCTTTTCTAAGTTTCACTTCCATCGCGTTTGACTCACACTCTTTTGTTTTGTTATTCTCTCTAACTTCTCAACACAATCTCCTAACATTAATATCTCGGCACAATGTCATGGCCACACGACCCTAACGTGCATTTCGTGATTACTTATTCCAAGGTTTTCTCCCAATACAAACGAGTACATATAAATTCCACGTCTTCGCCCAAGATAAATGAAGCGAATCGGTCCATGAGCGCCGGAGAACGTAAGCTATAAATTATAAAGATGGCGCATGGAACGCTGCGCTTCTTACCGTGTTAGTGCCTGACTTCATGAAAAAGAGTTGAAGTTTGCTTGTTATAATATCTCAATGAAGTAGTTTGCATGCTTGTTTGAACGTATGGAGTAAGCTCTTTCAACGCATAACAGATTCGCACTTGACCAGTCACGCAAATTACCATATTCTCAATTTAAAACTACCAAAAACGCAAACCGTAATATTCTGAATTTGCAGATGATCAGACTCTGCAATCGCCATATTTATTATTCTCAATTCAAATTTAGCGTATTATAATCAATCACAAACGATAAAGAGATATATACCTACGAAAAATAAACCAAATGTATACCGGCAAAATATATTAATATCAGAGAAAACAAATGCATGTCGGGGTAATCAAAACACGAGCAATCTCTCTAATCATTTTTCAGGCCCCCTATAGATAATACAATGACGACGAGCTTAATCGACTCTCAGCTGACTGGATACTCTGTTTTTATATTATCATCTAGCTGAACTGTCTTTCGGCTGGTAACCATGATGCTTTGAAGTCATCCAACTAAATTGTCTTTTTACTCATAGTACTTGGTAGTAGAACAGGAAACAAACGTATGAATATATATATTATTATTTTGTTATTAAGGTCAATGACTGTTGTATTTGGTATTAATCAGCTTAAAATCCCACTAAACGGTCTTCCATCAATAATTTATTTTGAACTAGAAACTAGAATTGGAAGATAGATTAAAGAGTTTAGTCACATCTATTATTAATTACTATGAATAATTGAATACATATTATTTACGTACTGTATCTACTGTATCTACTTTGTAAAAAACGAATTCCTGTAATATTTATAATTTATTTTATACAGACTTTATTTTAAACGCTTTAGTTTAGTTTTAATGTAATTACGTTGGGCCTTGTTAGAAAATGAAAGATTATTTTTTGTTTTGACGAAGTAGGAAAATTCTAATCTGCCTATTGAATTTAGATAATAGTCTGCCAGAGACTATAAACAAATGTTTTACTAAAATACATACACTCCTACTTGAACTCCTACAATGTGTGCAAGAAGGTAAAAAACCTTCTTTTATGATAACAGTAGATCTTAAACAGAAATGTAGATAGTTATTATTAATTATACCTTAACCTTACTAATACTTATAGGTAAACACTAGCCCATTCAATGAGGAGTCTGACCATGACAATAATTCCTCCATCACTGACTGCAAAATAATAAGTGGTGAGTACATAATAGTACATATATACTTAAAACGAGATATATCTGTAATAGCTAAATGGATTTGGATACAATTTTGTTTTTTCACAAGCTTTTATTTATTTATTTAGTTTCACTTGTCCCGATGTTTGTCATCAAATCTTGCAAATTAAATTTGATCTATTTCCCGGTTACCGATTGAGCTGAAATTTTGTATAAATGTGTAAATCGCGTGACAATGCAATAATATGGTACTGATCTGATAATGGACCTGGAAGGTGGCCATAGGAACTTCGCAATGAAACGACACAACATAATCTAGTTTGGGCTCATTTGAATTGTATTGACGAGAAGTTTGTATTTCAATGGTAACCAGGGTCTGATGATGAAGCTGGAAGGTGGTCATAGGAACTCTATAAAGAAACGACGCAACCACGTCGAGTATCGGCTCGTTTTATTCGTCTTGGCGAGTACTTTATTTTTAGATGGTTACCAGGGTCTGATCTGATGATGGAACTGGAAAGTGGTCATAGGAACTCAGTAAAAAAACGACGCAACCCCATTGAGTCTCAGCTCGTTTGATTATTTTTCTTTTATTTTTTTATTTACAACTTGTAAAAACTTGATTAAAAAAAACTATTTGAGGTATTACTTGTTTTTCTACATAGAATACTCCAAAATACTGACAAAATTTTACGCTACACAGCAACAAACTAAAAAAAGGTGAAAGGTGGTAAAGAGTTCAAAGACCTCGCACAATATAATACCGCAAAATCTGCATACCACAACAATAAAGCCTCCACGGAGGCTTACACAAGTGATTTAATACCAAACTTTGTTACTCGGATATAATTTTCTCCCGAGATACGGGACTCTAAAAAGGGGCGAAACGATCCCACGAGTCGAGAACAATCGATGGTGCTTAATGGATCGAGAAATACCAACTGACCATTGGATCCGCTGGATCCAAACTGTTCTTATACCGTCACAACTTTAGTTCAATCGCTCCGACTTTCAGTGATTGAGAGTGACGAATCAGGGACGCGGAAAAGTGACACCCAAATGCCGTTTATGGATTTGGAAGAGTGCCATCCGCTCTAGTGGAAAAAAGTCAAGGTTTATGGTATATAAAATACTGTGAGCCAAAGTGATTATTTTATGAGATGCCGAAACGTTTCATACGGCGCCAGCAGTTGTTACAAATGCGATTATGGTTTGAAGCTTAGAATAGTTTACTAGTACATTTTAGCGCCTTAAAATAAAATCAAAATCGTTTATTCACATGGGCCCCAAAGAGGCACTCATGAAAGTTAATGATTCTACTGCCAAATATATACCCTTCGAGGAACAAGTGTCTGGCTATCGAGCATAAAAAAACGTTACTGAAATAAAATTATTTCCAATAAAGGTAGCTAAGAATCATTATTACTATAAATACATATATACAGATATTCTTTTTTTATTATCTAGAATTTATATTGTTACTTTGGATCCTACTTATTGGTCTAAATCAAGCGATGTAACAAAAGTTGTAGCGTTAGAGTAAATTAATTTCTTCCCCCAGTAAGAGAACGAGTTCAAAGCATTTACACACAGCGAATATTATATTCCTGAAACGTAGAATGCGGCAGCAACATCGGCTGAACGGCCCAAACAGTTATCCCTGTCTATCTTTGATTATTATGAATATTAATCAAACGCAAAATGACAATTGACTACAAATTTGAGCGATTGGTGTTGAAAAACTGCCTAGTAGCTTGGGCTCTTTTGGTAATTAGATCAATGTAATTTGTTGACGACCAATTTGGCGCGGTGGGCAAGTCTCTTCCCTTTGCACCGTGGGTTCTGGGTTCGATTCCCGGCAGAAGCATAATTTTCCTTCTCAAGGGCGATTTGTGATTCTGGTTCGATTGTGTGTGTACTATGTAAATATTTCCGGCACCCACGATGCAAGTATTTGTACTTAGTGTGGGGCTATGATTGAATTGATATAGAAAATATATTCAACTGGCCCGTAGAGTTTATAGACTAGTTTCTTATATTTCAGTTTAGTTTTTAATTATTATGGATTCTTTTTTATATATTATATTTATGGTTTATAACAATCAAAATGGACTTTTATCGAGCAACTATGACAAGGATTCTGCGGAAAGAAAAACTCACTGCTTCCTGCTTACAAATAATGAAATAAATAAAGCCTTAGGACCAAACTTCTTTTTTTAATATGAAGTTTTTACTGGCTGCGAGATTAAAAAAAAAGGTTTCATTATAAGCGTAATTGTCTAAAATCTCGTAATTCAAAATGTAGAAACGTCAAAAGTAATCAATTAACTTCAATTTCAACGTAATCTATCAACTATATATATTCAACATAATATCTTTAGATCCAGGTAAAAGGCTTTCTTATTTCTAAATTTTATAAATTAATTTCTTTAATACAGATTTAGCTAAACTACTTACCTAATACAAAAAGTCATTGGTCGGCTGTAACAGTCGGTTTGTATTTTGCACAGCAATTAAGTCTCGCTGTGCAACGCCAGCATTTTGGGCACACTGCCGACCAATGACTTTTAGATCCAGGTAATATTATCTATAATTGACGAATATGTAGTGTTTGATGCGATGTTTACGAATCTAATTATAATCACGCTCGAATAACGTTACGTGTAACGGATGCTTAGACAATTTCAAGAAAGAAATATTTCCATTCGTTACCGAGTTTCTGTGAGTTGGGCCGTTTTAGGAGCTCTATTTCCTGCAAAGCCTGATTTACTCGGGGATTATTTTTGGTAAAGATTTTCGGGATAAAGTAAGCTGAAAATGCAACTTTGATTTAGAATCGGCTGCTTACTTTAGGTTTGAGTAAGCACTCTCTTTCTCTCATTGAAAATATTGGTTAAATGATCGTGGAGCTTGATTAAAAACAAATACGTTTCTTAAAAGAGGAAGAATTTATTTCTTGTTTCCAATAGTGTATGTGTAGTATCGAACTGCTAGTATCGCATAAAACCTGATAAGTAGTAATATGACTTGAAGATTCAAGTCATCTCAGCACTCCTGTAGTTACAGCTGTTGTGTGAACGGTCGCCTTCTAAGCAGAGGTATCGGGTTTGATTCCCGACGGGAACTGAAGTATTCTCCCCAAGGAAATTGTTCAAATGTATTTCTGGTTCTAGTTGTGATCATCGAAATTAGTGTGAGGCTGTGAGTGTGAAAGCGTTTATAGTTCTTTATGTTTTACATTGTAGTTCAATAAGGTAAACATATGAAACAGATTTTATAGTGTATTTTTATAGTTTATTCACTATAAAATCTCTTGCACAGTTTCAGATGTGCCGCAATTTTGGCAGTCATTCTTGATTGCTAGTTTTCATTCTAGTCCTAGCATGCTTGCAAACCTCGACCATATCGCTTATCAACAGGTGACATAGTAATCTAGTCAATTCGAAAAAGCTTCCGTGCCCCATCCATCAATAGCCAAATAAAGACAACCAAAAGCTTATGAAATCGCTTCATAAAAACAACATAATCCCCATTATATCCGATAAAGAGATTGTCAGGACTGACAGACTATCACAACGGCTATTACCTTTAACTATCGTACAAAATAGCACTTAACGACACATCTGACCTTTGCTCGTAACGTGTCGAGTAACACAATAACAGGGCAATAAAGAGTCGATGAGCCTACAAGTAAAGCATTAGCGCTAGTGAAAGCGAAAAGCGGTTTTTGTCACTCTTAAAGTAGGCTCTAAATTTTAATGATGTAATATTTTGGTGTAAATATGTGTTATAAAATATACATATTATAAGCGATATCGGTTATCGATGAATAGTAGTGGTGTTAGTGGGAGTGAAATATGATTTAAGCAACGTACCAGCAATGCTCCTGGTGTTGCAGGTATATAATTATAATAGCAGGTAGTGTAGTCATAGGGTAAGCTAATAAAATAACAATAAAATGGCAAACCAGGAAAGTTTTAAATTTTATTGCATTATATAAATTTTATCAGATGAACATGGAAAAACTAACTGGAAACTGTTATCAAACGATACAGCACAGAGTATAAATAAAAAAAATACATTAAAGGGTTTTAAAACCTTGTGTGAGGTTGAAAAACCTTTAGCATTTTTAATTAATGAAAAAATTGTTTGACTAACACTAGAAATTATAATTTAAATTTGAAGCATTAAGCTTCATTTAACATAATTTGCAAGAAAAGATAGACACAAAAAAACTTGAATGAAATATACAGTTTGTAAGTAAACTTTTTACTGGTGTACCAAACAATCGTTTATATTTTTTTTTTCGTAGAAAGTTATCGGCGAAACCTTCAGAAACGAACAATTCCAAAAATAAACGAACCATGTAAATAAATTTTTCTTACACAGCGTTTTTATTAAGGTAAACCAAACGGCTCCAGCGAAGATCAGCGCTGGTGTACAGCTAGTATTATGCTGAGTTGGAGCCGATTTGTGACAAACTGTTTTTGTTTCTGCCTTTTGTGTGTATTTTATGTTTTGTCACAAATAAATTATTTCCATTCTATTCTTAACGCTAAACGCTGTCACAGACACCCCACCGAAACCATAACCGCACTTATGCCGCGCAATAGTTTGTACATTTTCGGCACGCTCCTGCTAACTGCTTTCCGATTGGTCGGGAATCGCAAAAACTGAACTAACGAGTCTGGATTTCATATCTAGTGATATAGAATAATGTTTACTGCATGATGTGATATTGAAGAGGGGAAGGATCTTAGCTTATGTGGTAGTAGGGAGAAGAATGTGAGTCTATGAAGGCATGTTGTTCAAGATATATGCCTATATTGTTTAACGTTACAGATATGTAGAGTTTGTGTCTTGTAAAAGTAGGCATTTGGCGGAAACAGAAGCTTTGCATTCAAATTAGCAATTCCATAGCCGTTGGCGAAAATATTTAAACTCAACTCAATAATCTCGAAAATATGGACACAGTCAAATGTTTAAGTGTGTCCGATGGCCGCAACAAGAAATGCAACATTTGTAATTTCACCAACAGAATTGCATGCATGTTTGCATTGCGTGTGCAAATCTGCGAGATCAGTTGATACTTAGCGAAATTATCAAGTTCAAAAGTAGCCTATGTGTTAATCCTAGGTATAATCTATGTACATTCCAAATTTCATCTAAATCCGTTCAGCCGTTTAAGCGTGAAGAGGGAACAAACATACTTACACACTTACACACACTTGCACACATACATACAAACTTTCGGATTTATAATATTAGTAGGATTAGTAGGATATACAAAAGGACAAAATGTATTTTTTTCTTCAGAACTTGGGCAAAACACAAACGCTTATACACTTGCAACCCCACCCTAAGTTCGATGACTTGTGTGGTGGTTGCCGGAAACATTCATCATACACAGACACACTCAGAACCAGAAACATCAATTTCCCTTGGGGAGAAAACTAGTTCCCACCGATACCTACTGTTTAAAAGGCGATCACGCACCCTAGTCATCGACAGCCCAATAGCAAAATTCTATAACGAATTTTGGGTTTATCTAATTAATACCTTTACGAGCAATTCTTGTAAACATGTATATATATATAATCAGAATCTCGGAAACGGCTCCAACGACTTCCATAAAATTTAGTATGCTGGTTTGGGGGGCGATAAATCGATCTAGTTAGGTTTCATTTTTAGAAAACGTCATTTATCAAAAGACACATCAAAAAAGTCATCCAGGTACTTAAATTTATATTATATAGACATAGAAATAGAAATAGAAAACTTTATTATGTATAACTGTGTTTAACGAAATTGAAAATATTTAACATAGGTATCAATAGTTTACCGACTTCCCAAAAAAGGAGGAGGTACTCAAGTCGACTGTATTTTTTCATTTTTTACCGACTTCCCAAAAATGGAGGAGGTACTCAAGTTGACTGTATATTTTTTTTTTTTTATGTCTTTTACTTCATATCTTCTCACCACGTGAGCCGATTTCGAATTTTTTTTTAGTTTGATAGATTTTGCTTTCTAATTGGTCCCGTTAAAATTTGATCAAGATCTGATCAGATGTTCTTGAAATATCGTCAATAATGCCTATTTTGTGACGAATAATGCGTACTTTGACGATGTTCTCGTTTACCCGACTTCAAAAGTTACCTCATAACTTCTTTCGTTGTGTACCGAATTTGATGATTCTTTTTTTATTTGAAAGCTGGTGCTTTTTATGTAGTCCCATTGAAATTAGATCAAGATCTGATCTCTAGTTTTTGAGTTATCGTCAATAATGCGTGTTTATACATTAAATCTGATCAAGGTTTCAGTAGTAGTCCTTCCACTAGGCCTCTGTTGCCGTGGTGGGTATCTGGCCTTCTGGATTTTCCAGTCTGCCTGGGCTGGGCGCTGGGAGCAGCTACTCCCAGGGAGTGTGTCGAGCGCGTCAGCGGTGGCCGTCGCGCTCTGGTGTGGTCCGGTTTCTTGCAGGGACTGACCCGAGCTGGGCGTTGGCCATCTTGCTCCAGGCCGTCCCCTTGCATGTGTGGTACGTTGAATTTGTCCGTACTGGGCCGGAGTCGACCTGGGGGCTGGCACCACCCTCTCGAGGGACTCACGGCCTTTCCTTGACGTGATGGTGTGTCTTGTCCGGTGGTTGGCCTCATCTTCGGTCGCCGGGCGTGGTGCGGCGCAATATTCCTCAGGTGGGGGTGTGGTCCGTTGTCTGCGCGGTCGTAAACGTCGCGGTCGTTTGAAAGCTGGTGCTTTTCATGTGGTCCCATTGAAATTTGATTAAGATCTAGATTTCCAGTTTTTGAGTTATAGTCAATAATGCGTGTTTAATACATTAAATCTGATCAAGGTTCCGATGATAAAGTGGTGAAGTCGGTTTTTTTTTAAGCTTTGCTTGGGTTTAATTATCTACGTCTTTTACCTACGAGCTAAGCTCGGTCATCCAGGTACTTAAATTTATATACACTTCGAATGACATTAAAAACATACATTCATTATTTAGTTTTTGAAGTTATTTAAAGTGTATCATGTGTAGCTAAATTAGTTTTCAAATGTACGAGTTCTAGTTCATGTATTCGATCCGTAACTCTGAAGTTAAACGCATTAGTATGCAAATGGTAGAGGCGTTGCAATGAGCCCGCCCAGTGGCTGATTAACTGGAATTTGATTGTACTACAAATGACGTGCCGTATCAGAATCAGAAATAATTTTATTGCATTTAACTACTAACTTACATACATGGTAATTTAAACGCAAGCAAAGCTTAAATAATTAAACGCAAGCAAAGCTTAAAAAAACCGACTTCACCGCTTTATCTTTGGAACCTTGATCAGATTTAATGTAACACGCGTTATTGAGAATAACTCAAAAACTAGAAATCAGATCTTAATCAAATTTCAATGGGACCACATGAAAAGCACCAGCTTTCAAATAAAAAAATAATCATCAAAATCAGTTCACAACGAAAGAAGTTATGAGGTAACTTTTGAAGTCGGGTAAACGAGAACATTAAGTACGCTTTATTCGTCTCAAAATAGACATTTTTGACGATACTTCAAGAACTACTGATCAGATCTTGAGCAAATTTGAATGGGACCAATTAGAAAGCAACATCTTTAAAACTAAAAAAAAATCGAAAACAGCTCACGTGGAGAGAAGCTATGAGGTAACACACATAAAAAAATACAGTCGACTTGAGTACCTCCTCCTTTTTTGGGAAGTCGGTAAAAAATGAAAATAAGAACCAACTTCGCTGTAACTCAAAAGAATAACTAACCAGTGACCACCAAATTACTAGAAACGCACTTTACATAGTAAACTGATACTTCAGTGTAGGTAAGAGCATTAGTATGCAAATAGCACAGGCGTTGCAGTGCGTCCGCCTAGCTGATTATCTACAACTAGATTAAAGCTAGAATTTACTACAGTTTGATAAAATGTAACACTTTCTATGTGAAAAAGTGTAATAGATACCATATGGAACTCATTGCCTCAGTCTTTATTCCCTGAACGGTACAATCTGGGTGTCTCCAAGTCTATAGTGAATAGGTGCCTACTAGGCAAGCATGTTCTGTCTTCGGCCGCATGGTCACTTTCCATCAGATTGATAGATAATCTCTTTATTGAACACCTTAATTAAGACAAAAAACAAAATAGAAAATAATTATTTACAAAAAAAGTGTAACAATAGGTGGTATTATCGCTAAAAGCGATCTCTTCTAGACAACCTTTGGATGGAGAGGAATTACGCAATAGAGTTGGACGACATCAGGTAGGTGAGATAGCGGTCAAATGCTTTCCTATCTAGCATAAACAACAGTTATCGTTTCTATGAGTTAAATATAGATAGATAGATAGTTAAACACTTTATTGAATACATTAACAAATACATGACAAGGAATAGTAATCTAGAAAATAAGTAAAATAGCTGAGTTTCACGGATTCGCTTGCAAGCATTTATCCCGTTTTAGAGTCTATAATATCATTTAACAACCAGACAAAATGTCTAACGTCATTCATTTATGGTTGACATGCCTCCATTTCGGTCGAAGCGTTTTGCTTCTACGTTCATTACCGTACAGCGAAGGAGTAGAACTCATTGCCTGCGTCATTGTTCCCCGAGGGTTATAATCTGGGAGTATTCAAATCAAGAGTGTATAGGTATCTTTGGGGCAAGTATGTCACATGTTCGGCCTTTATCATTGGATAGTAGTCAATGCTTGCCTATCTGATAACAACAATCTTTGTCCTGACATACTGATTCACTGACTGACTTAGAGACAACGCACAGCCTAAGTCGTATGGCCTTGGAATTTGGACTGTCTTAGCACGTAAAGGTGTACTAAGAAAGGATTTTTGTTTTTTTTTTTTATTGTACCCCTAAAGGCTTAAATGCGGTGAAAATATTAGTATGAAACATCTTTGTTTTTTAATTTATAGCAATGAAAATTGGTATTTGAGTAGGTCATTAAATATAGACAGTTAGGTTATCAATATTATTTGCCATGGGTGCATTAAAGTGGTGCAATGGGGGATGAAAATTCATGTCAAAAGTTCTTAATTTATGAAGTTACGCTGACGGCAATTGGTATTTGAGTAGTTAATTTAAAATAGAAAAATGTTGTTTTAATTTTGGTTGTATACCTGTTTACTAGCATTAAAAAAGCTTTCCCGAACTTACATTCATTTTATAAGGTTACCTACTTTCAGCTGATACCTTCACACGTCTGCGAAGATGTGCATAGCATGCACGATTTGCACTCAAAGCGATTTCTCTTAGATTCTCTTTACCCTGCGATTTCTCTTTACCCTGGGCAAGATTCATGGAATAATATCGCATAGAAGTCTCTTCATTTACCTAAAACATTATATACCTACCTTTAGCTTTCAAGAGTCACGTAAAGCGTGTCAAAACTAGTGTGAGAATTGATATACATAATTGAACAAATAAAACAATATTGAGTCAGAGGATTAAAATTTTATGTTTCTGTATTTTTTTTTGTAAAATCTCAAACTAAACATTCACTGCATAGAATATATAATACTAGCCATGCTCAGCGGCTTTGCCCGCTATCATCAAGTTAAAAAGTAGCCTATGTGTTAATCCTAGGTATAATCTATGTACATTCCAAATTTCATCCGAATCAGGTCAGCCGTTTAAGAGCGAACAAATTTACTTACACACAAACTTTCGGATTTATAATATTATAGTATGATTAAGAAACAAAATTATGGTAGCTTTTCTAATAAAAATCTTTAAAAGATTAAAAGAAAAAAAATAATTAAAAAATTGTTCATACTTATACATAAAATGCAGATAAATTGACATAGTTTTTACCGACTTCAAAAAAGGAGGAGGTACTATGTTCGACTGTATGTATTTTCTTTTTTTTTCTGTATGTTCACCGATTTCTCCCTCATTTGTGGACCGATTCTCAAAATTATGTTTTTTTTGGTAGATTATAATTTTTAAGTTTTGCTTACGTTTAATTTAAAAGACGGTGAGTTAGGGTCCAAAAAACCCAACCTTACGCTCGCTGTTACATATCTGAACCTAACACAGTCCGGGTTAAGCTAACCATACTATATGCATTATGCTTTATTTGGATATATTGTAGTTACTAAATCTTTGATCAACACAGTAGGGTATCTGTGTAAACAAAACACCGCGGGTCCCAAGACCCAAGTAGCCACGACTTGACGCGACATATTCACAAAGCGACTAAATTGGAAACGTCGCTGGTACATGCAGACGTGTTATTTGTTGCCTTGGTTTTGGTCTAAGTTAAGAGGAGAAGCGTGAGTTGGTAGATAAAGGATAACACCCGAATTCGTATGAATAAGATTGATAATTTTTTGGCACAGATTCGATGATAGTTTTACGTTCAAAGTTTATACTTTGATGATGGGATGAAATTGGAAAATTATTCAGAATCACACTTCACATTGACTAAATTGCTATCACACTAATCCTACTAATAGTGTAAATGGGAAAGTTTGTGTGTGTTTGTGTACATTTTTGTTACCACGTATCTCGATAACGAACATACCGATATTGATGAAATTTTGAATATAAATAGTTTACGTTCCAAAACAACACATAGGTGCCGATTCTGTTGTCCAGAATTAGACTAAACTAGCCTTAAATTAGTTTTAGTCCTGCTTTAGTCCAAAACCTATTCAGAAAATGCAAGATTAGACTAAAATTAAGTTTGACAGGACTAAGTTAGTTTAGTAACTCAATTTAGTGAAAATTACCAAATTCTTATTCTGATATACATGTTTTTTTTGGTCCTGTCATTTCAACTTTTAAATTAAGTTCAACGTAAAATCAGAATAGCGTTTAGGTATTCCTTGACTAAAATTAGTTTATTTTTAGTTTAGTTTAGGTTAGTTCGGTGCTCAATAGAATTAGCACCATAGGCTACTTTTTTACTAAATTAACGCGGGCAAAGCTGCGGGGCACGGCTAGTTCTTATAAATCAAAAATTTTATAATAGTGTATATGTGTCCCGTGTTCACTGGAATATTTACGGATTGAAATTCGCCGGCCAGCGTTGCGTTGTGCGTGTGCGCTTAGGCACACACACGTGCAAGTATATGATTGTTATTTCTTCAGCGGATTCGGATGAAATTCGGAATGAACACAGCGTATACTTAGGATTAATAAATACAAAGGATCTTTTAACTTGTTAATCGCGAGCCTCGGGGCACGGCTAGGGTCGTCAGTTCTTCAATAAACATTGTATTTGATCCTGGTATAAAATTTAAGTAATACGGGTTTATTGAAAACGTTGTAATAAAATCTATTGTATATATAGTTTTAAGCAATATATGCCTATATTGCTTAAAACTATATATTAGCCCGTAGGTAGCTAAGGTATAAAAATAAAAAAGCAAAGCATTGGAGAGCATATTAAGACCAAAAAGTTTTTTCTCTTTTTACTTGAACTACCAAACGAGAAGCACCGTGCTTTCAAACTGGGAGCCAGAAGGAGTGAAAAATGTCCTTCCCTTGTTCTCTTTCGCCTACATTGAGAATACAAAAGTGTTCCTTCTAGCTTTATGTAAACTGCAATTTTTAGATAATTTGTGGGCAAGATAATGCTTTTGTTATAATGAAAAGGTGTTATTAGCTGATTTTAGTCAAATTTTACCTTTTTCTTGTTATTATTGCTGACTTTATTGGGGCAAATTATACACTTACAGTATTGATTTTTATGGTTTATGTTGTAATGACTCCCATGATTTATTGTTTAAACGGTTTAACTTTTTAGTGGTCAAGATTTAACAAAAAAAAATTATAATATAGGATATAACATTCATTTTAAATTATTTTACGCCTGATAGGCAAGCATTTGTCCACTTTCTCATCTGATGAAAAGCGATAATGCTGCCAAAGATATGAGATGCTTACCTTGAAGATACCTGACGTCACAAAACAATCTTGCCAATAAAGTGGGTTTTATTTTAAATTGCCCGTGCATTTCATTTACTTTTTGGTAACTTAAATTCCTGATTATATACCTTTTTTTTTTATTTTAAATTTCATTCATATAACGTATTGTAATTATGTCATTAAACATTTGAATTGATTAGAAAAAGCAGTTAACGTATTGATTGCCTCCTCCGTTTTAAGAGTCGGCTAAAATAAAACCTACCGGTATACTATAATAATATGCAAGTTCTATTGGTTGAATGTATGCAATTTTATACAAATTCAATTTAAATTCAGCTATAAATTTAGTAAATACAAGTTCCCGCTCGTGTTTACGCTTGAATAGTCACAGGACTTGTGTTCTGACGACGAGAAATGTTTGACTTTGAATAGTACCAGGAAATGTACAAGTCCGGCAACGACGTTCACGGTTGCCGTACGCTAAACAGATATATGCAGTGTAATTTGCAAGATATTGGGAAATTTTTCGAGATGGCTGTAAGTTTGTAAATGTGGTAGTAGAAAGTCACTAATTTTCAAGAGTACCTTTTTGAGGCCCATGTGGGGCCATTCAAATTCAAATATAAATTCAAAATAGTTTAATCATCATCATCATCTCATCAACAAGAAGTATAGCCTCCCCCAAAGATCTCCTAAAAGAATATTTTTTGGCGGCCTGCATCCAGCGTCTTCCTGCGAACTTCATTATGTCGTCCGTCTACTTTGTGGGCGGTCGTCCGACACTGTCCGTGGCCTCCATTCGTAAACCTTTTGGCCCCACCGGCCATCAGTTCTGCGTACTATGTGCCCTGCCCATTGCCAATTCAACTTGCTAATTCGCTATTGGCTATGTCGGTGATTTTCGTTCGTCTACGGATCTCCTCATTTCCGATTTGATCTCGTAGAGAAACCCCGAGCATAGCTCTTTCCATAGCTTCTTCCTACACTAATAGTTTTAAATTTTTTTGAATAACTTGCATTATGGGTGCTGGAAACTGTTACATAACAACATAATCAAGGCCAGAATCGGAAGCTTTAAAATGTGTACTTATAGGTGAGCAAAACAAAATTGTTCTCCTCCTGAGATTCGAACCCAGAGCTTTTTACGTGAAAAGGGAACATTTTCCCACAATATTTAATCAGACTATACAATATGATTACGTTAAGTTGTAAAGTCGCAGCAATTTTGGACTGCTCACTAGTCTATATGACAA
The DNA here is from genome assembly GCA_948107665.1 of Lomographa bimaculata. Lineage (NCBI taxonomy): Eukaryota > Metazoa > Arthropoda > Insecta > Lepidoptera > Geometridae > Lomographa > Lomographa bimaculata. The sequence continues at coordinate 15,033,178 of OX403603.1, read as the reverse complement.
GCAAGCAAGCCCAACCATAGGTTATATATAGCAAGCAATGACTATAATTTTCGGTGTCCAATATTGTATAAATTGGGTGCATGCCTAACATCAAAGCACACACTCGACCAGTAACATCAATGGAGCGCACAAATTGATCGCGTGTAGCTGACATTTACAGAAACATTTACAGTGTTGTGCAGATATAAGGAAACGACCTTCGACCTTTTTTTTATCAAACAGTAAGTTCAAAGACTGGTACGTCGGTGCCGCAAACATTTACATCACACACAAAATCGCTACCAAAAAACAGAAGTACCTACATATCTTCTTCTCGAGATGGCTGTAATTTTGTGAATCTGGCAGTAGGGTCATTAACTTTCATGAGTGCCTCTTTGGCGCCCATGTGAATAAACGATTTTTGTTTTTTGATTATGTCCCTTGCAAAGTAAAATTGTTCTCATGCAGGAAATCCAACCCAAAACCCACTGTGTTGTACTAAAATAAGAAAATGGTAGGGTTTTCGGTTTATGAATCAAACAAAAAATCGCAATCACACTCACACTAAGTTCAAACATTTGTATCATCGGTTTCGGAAACATTTACATCACACACACAACCACACCTAGAACCATAAGTACAAACGTCCCTTGGAATTGTGTTCTTGCCGGGGATTGAACGGACCCTCGGCACAGAGGGATGAGACCTGCCGACTGCCCCAAATACGGCATCAATCAGTCGATACTTTAGACTTGGGGTGCTTTTAGACAGCCTGTTAAAAAATCTAAGGACTCTCCGTCTCATGATGTGCAACCGATAATATGATATGAGGCAATAACATATTCTCCAAAGCACAGTAACACTTAGAATATCCGATTAAAGGATCACAATTTTGACGTGACGTGACGCTCACCATTACGCAGATAGCTTGTCTCTTCACTCAAGGCATTGGCTTGCATTTCTCCTTACATATGGCATAGAAAAACTTATGAACATTTGTGGTCAATAAACGAGCTCGGGCTACTAATCACATATGTGTTCAGGGACCGCAATATACAAACTCGTAGTAATGAGCGATAATTGAATTGGTATCTGTTTTTGATATTGAGGTAATTCGACTCAATATCGGAGTTCCATTGATAAATACATACATACATACATTTATTTAGTTACTAAAGATTTTTAATGTTCATGTTTATGAAGCTTGTGGCCCCTGATGTAGTTGAAAACTGTGTTTCAGGGACCAGTGTCTTCTCCCATTTGTGGCTCAATTGTATGTCAATCTTAGATGCTAGTTACAAGATGTGTGCGTTTGCATGCGTGTTTGTGTGTATGTGTGTGTAGGTGTGTGTTTTAACGTGGATGATGTGTGCATTTGCGTGATTGTATGTTAATACTACTTACACGTTACTTACTATTCTTTCTACATCGTCACAGTACAATTTGCTGAGCCAGGTATGTATCACTTTATGAAATTTTTATTTGATAATTTCTTAATGCTGTCGTTGGTATTTAATAAAGATAGATGAACCCTTTATTGTACACTATTAGTACAATGTCCATGCCGTCGAAACCGTTATTTTTTAATCTATGTCGGTAAATAACAATTTGTTAGGACATCAAAGTCACTGACCTATTTTGTCTCGGGGTCATCTCAAAAACGGCCACATATTTATTTAAAGCTGACACGTATTAACAATAACCAACATAAAATATATACATTTTTCGTCTGTGATAAAATAGCGTTTGACCACTGTTTAATGCATTGCAATTGTTAATTTTACTATAACAAGTTTTGTACGAAGACAGCGCCATCTAGGTAGGTTAGGAACTATGGTGTTGTGAGCTTCTGAAGTTGATAACTAGATGACTCTCATCTAATATCTTTAAACGAGCAATTCTTGTATATATATATATAATAATATATATATATATATATATATATATATATATGTGTGTGTGTGTATATGGATCTCGGAAACGGCTTCAACGATTTTCATGAAAGTTACAGATTAGGTGTTTTTCGGCCCAAAGAATCGATTTATTAACGTTCCAGGTCCGAGAAATGCTCCTTTCCCAAACTGTATTTGAAAAACCGGTTTTAAGAAACTATCAGCGCCATCTATTACGACATGACCAATGTAAAAAACTGTTTCTACTCGACACTAGATAGAGCTTTCTGAGGCTACAAATTCAAACACATTCTACCAAAAACAAAAAAACCGAGCAAAGCTCGGTCATCCGGATATTAGGCGTTTTTTTTTTCTTTGTTCACGTCACATGGGGTACTCCACCACCAAAGTGCTGTTGAGTAAGCTTTGAGGAGAGTCAATAGTTATGTCTACTGAATATAGCTCACTAGGTGTTTCATTGACGACCCCGCACGAAACACCGAGACCTTGGATTTGACGGCTGAAATTCTTCCAACCATATCACACGTAAAAATACTGTCAAGAGTTAACTCTCCATCACAACTTAAATGTTACCGACCTAACTGATCAACCGACCGATCAACATCAACCCTATCACGCCTATACTGGACCAGTAAACATCGGTGAATGCAAATATTCGTCCCTTCTCACCGCGCATCCATTTATTCTGATTAGTTAAATTCTAAGCCTATGCGTGCGCAGTTTGAATTCCCGGGTCGTAAAATTAGACCATTCTCTGGATTGATTCAATTCGGTTTAACCCAAAATTGATACCTTATTGGTTAATTGGATCAGTTTGGTGTAGGGTTGGTGCGAAGCGGTGATGGCGCAGAAGGAGGCCGCGGAACGGGCCAGAGAGGTTGATCCCCTTTCTGACCCGATCCGTCGCAGACGGATGGGGGGGAGGAGGAGGCAGTTCGCCCGCCTCCTCTCTCCTCCTCTGTAGTGGGGTCACCGGTGGAGAGTCAGGGAGCTCTCCACTGGCTTGCACGGCCCCACAAGTCTGAGGGGTGACCTTGGTGAGCAAGGTCACCCCTACATAGGCGCAGTGGCCCGGTTGTACTCGGGCCTACCGCCGGGGCAAGATAGTGACTGCTAGCGCGACCCTATCTTGCCCCACCTCGGCGAGGGACTGCTCACGGGGGGGTTTTTAGTGGGTTCGAGCCCCACATACCCCCTTCCTTCACCCCTGGGAAGGAAGGGAAGTGCAAGGCATTTTCCCCCCCACAAAAAAAAAAAAAAAAAAAGGGTTGGCTCTGTTAATATTTCATTAGAAATACAAAAGTTTAACATGATCCTTTGGACATGAACTGCTTTTGGTTTAAAGGCGGTTTATGTTTATGTTTTTATTAATAATTGACTTATTGGCTAAACGTATTAGCATCGCAGTTCAGAGAGGCTATAGCATGATGCGACAGTTTCCCACTTAGCACTTCATGCATGAAGTAGCTTAGGTATTTTTTGTATATATGTATATTATACTATTATATTTTATAGAAAAATAGCTCCAAGGGTCTTGATATACAGAGCGCAACAGGCGCGCGGCCCTGGCGCTGTGAAGATAAAATTACTGTATGGCGCCTAAGGGACTTGATATACAAAACGACCAGGGCGCGCGCTCGCGTGCGTGGGTACGATTAATTGCAGATATTAGATAAAACAGTCTGAGGTTAACTTTTTTTTATTTTTATGCCTGATAGGCAAGCATTTGACTACAATATCACCTGATGGAAAGTGATGATGCGGCCGAAGATGTAGCATGCTTGCCTAGAAGGTATTTATTCACTCTTGACTTGAAGACTCCCATATTGTACCGTTCGGGGAACAAAGACGATTGCAAATCCTTCGCAGTACGGATGATAAACGTAGAAGCGAAACGCTTCAAGCAAACTGGAGTAATAACTAATAGTCGTATTTGGAGATAAAACGGATCAAAACATTTTTACTTTATAAATATAACATTAACGCTTTCACACTCATAGCTCCAAACTAAGTAAAGTCTTGTATCTTGGGTGCCGGCATCATTCACGTCACACTAAATCACACTTATAACCAGAAACAAAATGTTTCCTTTATTTAGTTTGAAATATAATTGGGTATAAATAATTTGCTGATTAAGGAATTTTTATGTAAGAAATGTAAGGAAAATGTTTGGCATCTGATAATAACAAATAAACGCATTCACACTCACAGCCCCACACTGAGTTCAAAGACTTTTATCGTGGGTGCCGGAAACATTCACATCACACACACATTACACCCAGAACCGAAGCACAAATATCCATATATTATATAATAGATCTGTAACTCAAAATCAAAATCTTTTATTCAAATGGGCCTCAAAGAGGCATTCATGAAAGTTAATGAATCTATTGCCAGATTCGCAAAATTACAGCCATCTCGAAAAAAACCTGGCAAGAAACTCGGCGGTGTATTTTTTTTTCAATCATTTTTTTTTAAACATTCTTAATCTCTAATACATAATTTTATTAACCTAGGTGTTATTATGTAACTTGCATAAGGCTTGATAGATTTGTATTAATACAATAATAAGGTACACGATTATTGCGTGTACCGCTACTTATTTGGTTCAACGGACCAAGATATGAATTCAATATAGCAAAATCTGATAAAAAATTTGGCACCTGCCAATTTTATTTTACGAGGATTTTCACACGAAAAGTCTTTTGTAATTCTATAAGTCTGAATTCCAAATGTAGTCTTTATGATTAAGCTTTAATAGGAAGCCTTTGAAAAAATTGTTGGAATCGGTCGTTGATGATAAGCAATCATTCAACTTACCACAAGTATATAGGTACGTATATATAGGTAAGTAAAACTGTATATTGAAGATGGCCAAAATAAAGTTGGATAAAGCTGGAAGATAAGATTATTTTTATTGTTAGAGAATCTAAGACAATCTAAAATGTCAGCGGTCGCGCGTCTGCCTTCTATCGGGTTCGATTACCGATGGGAACACAATTTTTCTCCTCGAGGAAAATTTGCGTTTCTGGGTCTGGGTGTTATTGTGTGTGTTATATCAACAACGTTACTAGTATTTGTACATAGTTTGGGGCAGTGAGTGTATAAATACGAGTAAATTTATCTTAGTCAAAGGAAATAAACAATATTAAAACTCGTAAACGATATGAGCGACAAATGAAGCACACGTGACGTGTGATTTTACTAGGTGTAGATAAGTTTTGGTTTATACGTATTTTTACGGAGCTCTGGCAACGAAACAAGTTTTATTTGAACTTATGATGTAAATAATACCATGACAACAGCTGCCTACACGTCTTATCAGAATATCTTATTTGTTTGGTTTTTAAATTAGACTGACTGCTCAAAACTCAATCTTTTTTTTTTTTTTTTTTTATTTGTGACAGGCTAGTGTTTGACCACTATCTCACTTGATGGTAAGTGACGATGTGATAGAAGCTGGTAAACACACTAGACCTGGAATACGCAGGCTCTCAAGGATAACTGCCGGAACACCGTATTTGGCTTGGCGGCAGACTTTCAACTTGATGGTGGTAAGCTACTTTGGTAGCAAGCCAGGCGAGCAACTCACAAAATGCTCTACCACCTCTCAAATGTCACCTGATTAGCACCACCCGGGGACCACGTGTAGGGAGTCAGACTTACTCCCTCTTCCCAACGCACCTCACATCAAAAATGTCTTAACCTAAAGTCTGCGATGATTGGACAACCCAGCTAACAGTTACCTGCGATTGGCCGAAATTCCTCGTCCAATCACGGGCTGAACGGTAGATAGCTACTGCCAATAAACTAGAAAGCTTTTGATTTTCGGTCAACACGCATCTATTGTTTCCGCCAACAAACTAAAATAACAATTAAACTCCTTTTATTTATTGCAATAATTTTCAACAATTTAAACATTGATAACAAATTAAAATTATTTCTAAATCGTATGAAACTAGAAACATAATCATATCCAGTGATAGAAGTTCTTGCAAATCCACCACATTGCCAAAACAGCAGTTTTTTTTTTGCCGCGAAAATTTAAAAATGGCGTTGTTGATTTTGTATAATTTACCAAACCTGTGATTCTTCGAGTGTTAATGTGTAATATTAGTGGATTATTAACCGTAAATACTTAGTAAACATGCATACGTGTAGGCAAATCATACAAAGTTGAAGAACGTGATTTTCGCTTTTGCTCCAAAACTCCAATAGAAGTTCTAGTAAAGTTTCTACCACTTTACTAGGGCATGACTTGACTATGACTGGACCTTGACTGTTTTACTTGACCTTGACTGTGACTTATGACTAGGACTTTGAATATGAAATACCCTTGAAATACATTATTACTTGACACGTTTACTAAGCATTAACGGTTACTAATCCACCATTATTAGACAATAACACTCGGAGAATCACAGGTTTTGGAAATTTATACATAATCAACACGCCATTTTTTCACTTTCCCTTTATGATTGTGAATTAAATAAACATTGTATTACAAGGAAACCATCACAGTGTTTCCCTCCACCACTCTTCATCACACAAAAAAACCGTATTAGAATTTCAAAGCCCTCCCATAAAAAGTTTGACTTTAAAAACATACTGTCGAATTGAAACCTTATCCTTCGGTTAAAAACGACTTGCTGTGGAACTGTCGTTGTTATCCCACTTCCTACTAATATTATAAACGCGAAAGTTTGTGTGTGAATGTTTGTTACCACGTATCTCCGTAGAGACTTAAAAAAAAACAAATTTTAATTTAGGTAGCTTTTACTATCGATTAAGACATAGGCTACTTTCTTCATCATGATCATCAGCAGGCGAAGCCGCAAGCCTCAACTAGTTAACAATAATAATAACTGATACTGCTCGAAATTTTATGAACCTGAAATTGAAAATCTATTAGCAACTACTCGTATATACGTTTGCGTTCAATCCACTCTACTTCATCAAAATTAATCGAACGACATCAACTACGAAATAATCGAATACCGCATTTTTACACCTCACTACATTTTCATACGTTTCCAATACGATTAACCACTTAAAGTAGTGATGGGACATATTTGTTCGATCGGAAATTCTGACTTTTTATTAACTTCCAGTGTCCAACATTCATTTTTATGTATTTATGGTTGGAGTGCCCACTTTATTTGTACTTATAGAGTAAGCACTTGTGTCATGTAATCAGTGTCTAGATTTGATACGAGATGAGTCTCGTACCAAATCCAGGCACTGATTAAGCAATCTCAAATATAAGGCCAAATACACATTTATAAAATATTTAAATTTACTTCTAAAATACTTTGAAATAAATAATACGTAAATCGGATATCAACACAATATGCATTAGAACTACCACTAACACCGTAATATAGAAAAAATATTAAATAGTAATAATTAAATAATTAACTATAATCTATAAATAAAACATAAATAAATAAAATAAAAAAAAACCTAATAATGTAACAATAATATCATAATAATTATGTAACCACAAAACTAAAACTAAAAACTCGGCACTTCCAGTGACACTTGTTCTGTGTGTAAACAAAGTATGGTCGAACGAATATCATATAATTAGTGAACACTTTTTTTAACCTACCCTCATTTGATCAGATTGTATAAATAATGTTATAATGCACCTAAAAGACGCCAAAATACTGTCTAAATACCTATATTTTCTCATTTAAGTGAATGTTATTCTTTTTGAGAAAATAAAACATCTTAAACCAGAAATGTACGTATGTCAAGTACAAATGACGAATGAATGTTAATAATTAATGCTTCTGGGACGTAAAAAAACGAAGACTCATCAAAACTTTAATATAGAGCTCGCGAGACAACAGTTGTTAGGTAATACGACGCAGCTCGATCACCAACATAGACTTCTCTACCACGTGAATGTAAAACTATCTAGGTGTTCAACCACACGGATATAGCGAAAACACTAAAAGGAACGAAATCATTGTGCGAACCGCAAAGGAAAGGAACTCTTTGCCCGAGTCGATGTTTTCTGATAAGTACAATATGGGAGACTTCAAGTCACGAGTGAATAGGTATCTTCTAGGCAAGCTTGCTTCATCGTCGTTTACAACCAGATGAGATAGTGGTCTAAATATGCCTATCTTGAAATAGAAAATCAATCTAGTGTAGTGATAATGTAGTGTAATATAATACAAGCACTACCGTAAAGAACACATGAAACAACGTGTATTCGCCTTAGTAGAGGCAAAAAATAGTGCCATCGGACTATAGGTATTAACTAATGTAGGTAATATGATGTTTTTAGTTACTTGTTTAAAGTGTTCATTAGAGATAAGTCATTTGTTTGGTAAGCAATGTTAGAGTACATAGCCAAACTAACACTTACTGTGTCACCTTAGAATTGTAAAACACACATTTCATTGATATTTTACTCTAACAAACAAACAAACAAAAACTTTCACACTCACAGCTCCACAATAAGTTCAAAGACTTGTATCGTGGGTGCCGGAAACATTCACATCACACACACATTACACTCACAAGCACAAATATCCCTTGGGAAGGAACTTGTGCTCCTGCCGGGAATCGAACCCAGGACCCACGGCGCAGAGGGCGGACACCTGTCCACTGCGCCAACTGGATCGTCTACGTACAGTTTTTAAAATAAATAACAATAATTTACTTAATGTTTTTTAAAAAGAAATCCATTTGTTCATCATTATTGTATTACCGCTTCCCGCACTGAAATAAGGGTGAAATTGGCGTAAAATCGGCGCCAAATCTTCACCATCTGGAACGTAGAACCGTTCAGAAATTGTGTGCTCATGGTTCGTTAGTTGAGAATATTGGTTCATTGTTCAAGATTCATTACTGTTCCCAAATCACGGGACCTAATGTCTCCGCTTTTCTGAAGCTGTGAATTGCGAGCCGCGAATGATTTTTGAACAGAATTGCGAGTTTGTGAAGTTCACTCGTCGCTAACGATATTCGGTCGGTTTATATAAGAGAAACAAACGGATGTCTTTGAGTCAAAAGTAAATTGATAAACTCTAGTAGGGCCGCAGTACCGTTTCTTTATTAATGGTCAATTTGTGTAAGTACGCTTTGAAGTTAGATTACAAGACGTAAAAATGTACTGTGGTATTTAAAATATATATATCTAATTTATTATATATTTAAATGAAAACGGCTGCACCGATTTTCACTTAACATAGCTAAAGACACTCTCAATTAAGTCGCCTTTAAAACAAAAATATACTTCAAAATTGCTCTAGCCGTTTGGGGGCTACGATGCACAGACAGACACGCTGATGAACCCGTTAAACTTATAGTGTTCCTACCTACATTACCTACTTTTATTTTTAATCCCCGGTTGCTAACCATCCATTAAAATCTATATCTATTATTTTTGGGTGCCTGAAACATTCACAGCACACACACAATCTCTACCAGAACCAGTAACACAAATTTTCATTGGGGAAAAATATAGTGCTCATGCCGGGAATCGAACCCGATAAACAAAGGGTGCTTATAAGGCCAACGCACACCCAACTACCACAACCAATGGGCAGTTCAATTATCTGATTATCGACTTCAAAATGATAAATCGTGCTAATCACTATTAGTGCCACAGAAGACTTATTTTTCTAAGTAGAATTTGATGTGGTGAATGGTTGTAAGCGTACTCTGCTTCAACTAGTAGGCATAAAAACATTGGTCTTAGCAAATCTACCGTTACCAGTTAGATTTTTTTACCTGGTAGTCTATATATTTTTTTTTTTGTGACAGGCTAGTGTTTGACCACTATCTCACCTGATGGTAAGTGACGATGTGATCGAAGCTGGTAAACACACTAGACCTGGAATACGCAGGCTCTCAAAGATAACTGCCGGAACACCGTATTTGGCTTGGCGGCAGACTTTCAACTTGATGGTGGTAAGCTACTTTGGTAGCAAGCCAGGCGAGCAACTCACAAAATGCTCTACCACCTCTCAAATGTCACCTGATTAGCACCACTCGGGGACCACGTGTAGGGAGTCCGACTTAAGGGGTATCCTCCTACGGACGTGGGTGACTCAGCCCCCAAAAATGTACTGTGGTGTATTTAAAATACCGCATTACATATTTAAATGAAAACGGCTGGACCGATTTTCACTTAACATAGCTAAAGACTCTCTCAATTAAGTCGCCTTTTAAAGAAAAATATACTTCAAAATTGGTCAAGCCGTTTGGGGGCTACGATGCACAGATAGATACGCTGGTGAACCTGTTAAAATTATAGTGTTCCTACCTACATTACTTACTTTTATTTTCAAGCCCCGGTTACTAATCATCCATTAAAATCTATATCTATTATTCTTGGGTGCCTGAAACATTCACAGCACACACACAATCACTACCAGAACCAGTAATACAAATTTTCATTGGGGAAAATTATAGTGCTCATGCCGGGAATCGAACCCGATAAACAAAAGATCCTTATAAGGCCAACGCACACCTGACTACCACAACCAATGGGCAGTTCAAGTATCTGATTAAAGACTTCAAAGTTATTAATCGTGCTCATCACTATTGGTGCCACAGAAGACTTATTTTTCTAATTAGAATGTGATGCGGTAAATGTATGTGAGCATCCTCTGCTCCAACTAGTAGGCATAAAAACATTGGTCTTAGCAACTCTACCGTTACCAGTTACATTTTTTTACCTGGTAGTCTAAATAAAAAATAAAATTTTATTAGATGCATTTTAAATAGTGCTTCCGGATTCCACACCATATACACAAACCAAATTAATCCGTCAAAGTCTGAAGTTCGTCTCTCCCAAAATTATTTCAACGAACAGCTACGGGTTCAGAGTTCAAAATTTGAAATTGGAATTCTCACGAACCGCATTTCATTTGACGCGGGAACGTTGCTCTACACGCGTCCTTCCAAAATTGAAATCGGAATTCGGCTTCTGAATTTGACGTCGATAGCCGTTATTGTTTGCCTTTCGCATAGAAAACACTAGCTGTGTGCCTAAAGTCGTCTTCCAGACTAGCTTTTCCCGGAAACTTTTGCTTTTTTTAAGCTATTGCATAGCTTCTATCGCGGGTCTTGAGCGTGGAGACCGAATCCAGAAATTCCGTAACGAAAATAACCTAACGCCCCCCACTCCGACCGGCACAGCGGTGATACTTTTTAGTTTTGCCATCTATCGATGAATAGCAGAACTTTTAATGACTTTTTTGAAATATCACGCTTGTCTCTTTAGTTCAGCAACTCGCCTCTAGGTGGCAGGAAAAAAAATACTGCATAAATAAAATAAATAAATAATTATAATTGCATAAGTTGATAAAAAATGCTATGCAATAGCTTTACCGCGGCAGTCCCCGACACGTCTTTTTTTTTTCTATCGTCGCTTCCCATTAGATGTGGTAGTGGTTAAGAGTATATACCACACAGAAAAACAAAAAACGTTCGCATTGACTGCTGTAACTAGGAAACTCCAGCGAGTAGGTAAGCGGAGCAAGATGTTCTACCAACTCATTTGTTGACAGATTCTCATCTCACCGGCGATGAGAAAGTGTGCAGTGGTAGGTATTTTGCCGTCACCCTGCGGGTACTTTTACCAACCGATGGGTGTTCCCCTATCCACCACATAGGAACGCAATCTTTAGATAATCAGATTTCACCTATAAATTGATGATGATGATTTTAGTCTTAAGTCCAGTTGTTAAGTTTTAATCATAAACAAAGAGCTCAACTGGCAGCTATGAAACTGAGTATCCTTGCCAAGGTCATGTAGTAGGTACGTCACATCGAGGCAGTTTCTTAATTTGTATCAAGCTCAAGTCCGTTTGTGTATTGAGTACTTTGGCTACCTCTGGGATAGATCGGCCAAGCAAGAGCTCTTGAATCCATTGACAGACGAGCAAAGACTCATCAGCGGTATTTAGTTAGTCGAGTTCAAACTATAGAATTTCGATCTTCGACAGCCTATCGGATAGTTCTATCATTTCAAAGAGTATGCACAGGAATTGGACAATTTAAATCAACATGCCGTTCTAATCCTATAAGGACAATTTAAACTGACAATCATATATTTGTGGTTGTATACCTATACGGTCTATATTTTCCATCCGCACAGTCGAACTCATTACCCGCGTCTTTAATTAAATGGTATAATCTCGATCATCTTCAAGTATGTAAGTGAATATGTGTCTTCTAAAAACATAAAAGCATAAACGCTTTTACACTCACAGCCCCACACTAAGTTCAACTCGTGTCGTGGGTGCCGGAAATATTCACATCACACACACACACAGTTGCAACCTGAACCAGAAACACAAATTTTCCTTGATGAATGATGAATGAGAAAACTTGTGTTCCCGGGAATCGAACCCGATACCCCTGCTTAGAAGGCAAACGCTCACCCAACTGAGCCAACAGGCAGTTCATTCGTTCAGTTGCTTCTATGCAAGCATACTACTACTTAGCTCTCATATCTTTTCTTCAGATCAAACGCTTTACATATCTAGCAAAATAAAAGGTATACAACCAAGAAAGATTTGTTCGACAAGAAAGATGCAATTAAAACTCGCTTACATTTTGGAGAGTGTGCTCAGGAATTACATGATATAATTCCTCCATGCCCGTTTTACCATCAAACAACAAGACAAACTGTCAAACGTCATCCATTTATGGTTGACATACCTCCAGTTCGCTCGAAGCGCTTTGCTTCTACGTTCATCATCCGTACAGCAAAGGAGTGGAACTCATTGCCTGCGTCTTTGTTCCCTGAACAGTATAATCTGGGTGTCTTCAAGTCTAGAGTGAATAGGTACCTTCTAGGCAAGCATGTTCCATCTTTGGCCGCATCGTCAATTTCCATCAGGTGAGATAGCGGTCAAATGCTTGCCTATCTAGAATAAACATAAAATAAAAAAAAACTCTTGTACACGACCTGAAAAATGTTACAATAATATTAAATCGACTCTGCGGCTTTGACTTATTACTCTGACAATACAAATATATATAAACTAGGTATCTAAAATATTATTTATTAATAACATTAGATGAATTGGATCCCTGCAATCTTAAGTCTAGATAAGTTGATAAAATAACACGTAAAAATATTAAACTTATTTTAAAACAGTACTTTATCAAACATTTGAACTCATAAAAGGAGCATCCTATATCGCACACTCAAGTTGTTAACTCGCCTGACTACTTCTGACGCCAGGGAGCTCGGCGTGCATCTGCGATGCAACTTCATGCAACTCAGTTGTTTTTAAATATGTACTAGTAGAATGGTTCCGTTACAATTTCTTTGATTATTATTATTTTTATATTATGTATTGTTATTATTATTATTATCGTATGTAATAGCTAACGGCGAGAAGTTATTGTCTAGACAAACATAAGCTTTACAGGTTTACAGGCAATATAAAACTACTTGTATTTTATTAAATGAATATGAATGTGTATGAGTATGAATATGTATGAATATGAATAGTAATATATAAGTCCGAAGAAAAATGCATAAATTATCAAAATTATATTTATCTTGTTCTCAAAGCGTATATTAACATACAATAATTTATTTGTTTCAGATACAACTCCATTCGTAGAAACGCATATTAAACTTAATAGTAATTTAAATTAAAGTAATGAAATAAGTCGTAAAATAAGTCGTAAAATTAAAGTCGATGAGTAAAGTTATTTAATTCGTTCGACGCGTTGCGTGCTGTGATGACGCGGACGGTAAAGCGATAGTGGCACAGTGATAGTGATAGTGACAAGTGATGGTGATGTGATAGTGATGGTGTAGTGATAGTCGTCAACATGGTGCCGGCGTTTTGTCGGCTGGTGGTCACAGCTGCAGTGCTCAGCGCTACGCTCTTAGCAAAGGCTGCTAAAAATGGTAAGTTTATATATGTCTTTTTTTTTGTAATGCGAGCAGGTTTTTTGCTGCAGTCAACGACAACGTAATTTTTTTCGTGATATGCAAATTTTCTACTGACTGTCACTTTGTTTCATGTGTTCTTTACGGTATCGTTTGTATTATATTACACTACATTAACACTACACTATTTCAAATGATTTTCTATTTCAAGATAGGCATCTTTAGGTCACTATATCACCTGATGGTAAGCGACGATGTGGTTGACAATGGAGCAAGCCTAGAAGATATCTAATCACTCGCGACTTGAAGACTCCTATATTGTACTCAGCAGGAAACACCGACTCAGGTAAGGAGTTCCATTCCCTTGCGGTTCGCACAATGAATACGGAGGTAAACAATTAGTGCGTTTTTGTCGTTAAGCCGTAGGATGCTTTCAGGCGGACTGCCATGTTGTATATACGACAAAGCAAAGCAAAATAACAATGATGCGCAAATTGAATATTGGCAAAGCATTCTACATCGAAAATTATGTACCAAACCGCAAAAAGTTCGACTACGAAAATCATAAAACTTGTTCGAACGCGGATGCAAACTTCAATACTTGTCAGTAACGTCGATGCATGAATAGTATGGTTTTGCTTTATAGTTTTTCGATAACCCAAGTGCATCGGAAATCGTGGTGCATCAGGACTTTCAGGAAATTCCCAATCATTTTATATTTTCATGAGAGTTGCCAGTGGCCTTTCATATTTGAATTAAAAATGAAATTGGCGTAACATTTTTGGTGCTCTGTAGCGAACTACGTAATATTAAAATATAGTATAGTTTGTTTTTATTGTACATTTCGCGCGCATCCTTTCACGCTACAGTTTGTGGTTATAGTTTATCCATGCCTTTGTACACCTAACGGTGCTTCTTGACCAGCCAGCGCCTTCGAGTGTGTTCTCGTCTTTTTCCCCATCTCGATAGTCCGAACACAAAACTGACGCCGGAAGGCGGCGCGTTTTGGTCGATTGCAGTAAATAAAATTACATCGATACCATCGTTTGATTACATCACGCACAAGGACCCGAACTTCGCTGCAGCTCTTTGGTTGTTATAAAGTGTAGGCGATTTTGTGACTCAAAATTAGAATATTTGGTCAAACGAAGCGAGATTTTCTTAGTTAAAAGTTTGTTTTTAGATCGAAAAAATGATATTCGTAAGACAAGTCGGAGAAAAATTTGCTAACTGGTCCCTTTATCGGCGTACGGTGACAAAACAGTTGATAATGTTGACCTACATGAGATTTACAAAAAAAGTCCGCGTTTTGAACCGACTTACATAAAAAGGAGGACACAAATTCGATTGTTTTTCATTTGTTATTCCGGTAACTAAACTTTGAACTTTGAACTACTCGCTGGCGTAGTTAGGTGCGCGTTTGCCTTCAAAGCACCTCGGGCTCAATTCCCGGTGGGAATACAAGTTTTCTCCCCACGGGAAGTATGTGTTTTTGGTTCTGAGTATGATATACATACTCACACAACATTCACAATATTATTATGTTTACGGCTCCACGACACAATTCATAGTACTTTTAGAGTGGGGATGTGAGTGTAAAAGCATTTATATATATGTTTACTAACTAAGTTTGAAGACTTCTGTTACGCCGGATTCAAATCACACACATACAACAACAACAAACACAAAGTTTCCTTGGGAAAAACGTAAACGCTCCCGCCGGGAATCGAAACCAACACCCGTATCGAAAGCAGACATGTAACTAGTTACGCCAGCGGGCAATGTAAAGTAGTTACAATATATATCGTCTATTAATTGATCAGGTTGCGTCGATGTTGAGCGCAATGCAGTTAAACGTAAATCACTTCAAATGTTATGGGACCTGCTTGTTATGATAGAACGGCTGCCGATTTGTCATCATAGCGATAATAGTAGGTCAGCGTTTACCATAGAAATGATATAGTACTTTGTCCAAGTGCAAACATCGTATCTATCTTTTTATGAGCTAGAAATATACTTTAGTGAAGATCGGACTATATTGCAACGCCCTCCAAAATCATAATCAAATTGAAATCGTTTGTTCACTCTGGCCCCAAAGAGGCACTCATGAATGTAATTGCCTCTTCTTGGGAAGTACTGCATATTTACCAATCATTCAACCGATAAGTTGTAGTGTGCAAACATAAGTATGTTTTGTGTTAAAGGGAAATGTTTATAGGGAAACAACAGGGTTTTATACACTTACAGGCCTACTAACACAACAACTTAGTTCGATGACTTGTTTTGAAAAATTCACATCGCGCACACAATCACAACCAAAATCAGAAAGAAACACAAATTGAACGAGGGGAGAAAATGTGTGTTTCCATCGGAAATTGAACTCGATACCCGCTGCTTAGAAGGTAAATGCGGACCCAACTAAGTCAATAGACCTGCCCATTACAGTTAAGACATTAATTTAATATCTTTATGTGAAGAGCGTAGGATTTTAAACAGATTGAGTTCATGATTCTAGGTGACACTGATCAAGCGTGACACCTACTAACAGGCGATATGAAATAATCTATATATATAAAAGAAAGTCGTGTTAGTTACTCCACTTATAACTCAAGAACGGCTGAACCGATTTAGCTGAAAATTAACAGGGAGGTAGTTTAGAGCCAGGAGAAGGACATAGGATACTTTTTAAGAACGTACATTTCTTTAAATTTTTTTTTTACATTTCGACATGCTTTCCATTTTCTCATACGTCACTCGGATTTGGTAAAGTACTAGGCAAACATAAACATGAAGGTTGTAATAATATAGTCACGTGACATTGTAACGCATGCCGGGTATGGCTTCCTAAATATGCACATTCATTGACTGTTAGGCGGAACGAAGGTCGCCGGGACAGCTAGTAATAGATAAGGTAAAATTGGTGATAATGTTCCTTTGAGTGGATAGCGCCATCGCTCTTAACCAGATTTCCTATTCACTACCTCTGTTGCGAGCAGATTCTATTTGAATTAAGCAAAAGTAAACCTTACTTCTTAGCAGTTTTGTCGTTTTCCAATTAAAACTGTTTTAGCAACAAAGAAAGATAAACATTCACATCACACACAATCACAACCAGAACCAGAAACACATTTTTTCCTTGGGGAGAAAACTTGTGTTCCCGCCGGGAATCGATCCCAATATCCCTGCTTAGAAGGCGAAAGCTCAACCAACTAAGCCAACGGGCATTTCAGTCTCCTGAAGAATGACGCTATAGTTAAATAGCTTACCAAATACATACATAGGTATAGAGCTATCAAAATGAAAAGGTTTTAGCTGTATAGTTTTTCGATACCGCAAGTGTACGCGGTGGACAGATTCTCGATGCGGTGCACATAAGATTGCACGTTGGTTGTTATATATGCCACTTTCTGCACTTGCCATTATCCATGCTCACTGTGTATTCTACTGGGATGCAGATAAAGGTTGCAGGGAAAGTGGAAGTGGTGCAGGGAAGGTTTTCCTTTAAATTAATAGTAATTGCGTCTATATTTATAATTATAGACTTGCAGTCCACCAAACGGATCATCAAGGGAAAGCCCTTGATGATCCGTTTGGTGCAGTGCAAGTCTTTGCTCTCTGCGCCGTAAGTCCTAGGTTCCATTCCCGGCAGGAGAATAATTCACCTTCCTTACATTTGCACCTACTGGGTGTGATTGTGTGTTGAGTTGACAATGACGATAACCAATATAAGTAAAATTGTTTAAATATTAACCTTTAAAAAATTACATACCACGCTTCAAAAATACACGTAAGGTTAATTTGTTATTTTATCTTGATATAACTTTAACAATAGCTCAAGCCCGTGGCAAGATTCGAAATCGTGACTTCTTGATTGGGGCCGGATCTATTACTACTGCGATATTATCGTTTCATCATTATCTTCAAATATTTTTTTATGTATGTCAGGCGGGCCTATTGTGTACTTAGTTACATTATCATAACTCCTGAATTAAATCGTTTTAATGACTGTTAGTTCCAATCCAAATAACTAGATGGCGCTACAAAACAGCTCGCGGTGACGTTTCATTTGCAGTTATCGGTGACCATTTTATGATTTTTTTTGAGATTTTGAGATAATCGAAGGAGTTTTTTGTTATTTATTTAATTAAATATCAAATACAGTTTTATAGTAGGTACCGTACCATTAAACCAAAAGAGGATTGTGTTGGTACAGTCATTCGGACCGATTCACACTGTTTAGCAATGACTAGATTTCAATTATTTTTTTAACTTAAAATGAACATACCCAATAAACATACAAGTAACCAGATAATTTTGATAGAAATGTTATCGTTATAAGCACTAATTCAAGCCGCCGCCCACCGCGGGACGCAGGTAGATAGATACCTACAGTAGGTAGTGTTGTGAGTTCTAAACGAAGGCACTAGTTAGTTAGTCAGTTTAGTTAAGAAAAACGTGTTATAAAGTCAATATAGTAGTATCGTGTATGTGCGGTTTTATTTTATCGGTCCCTGTCGGTTTCTACAATTAGTTTTAAGAGTTCTTGTTGCTCCTTTTTATTATTATTATTTGTGACAGGCTAGTGTTTGACCACTATCTCACCTGATGGTAAGTGACGATGTGATCGAAGCTGGTAAACACACTAGACTTGGAATACGCAGGCTCTCAAGGATAACTGCCGGAACACCGTATTTGGCTTGGCGGCAGACTTTCAACTTGATGGTGGTAAGCTACTTTGGTAGCAAGCCAGGCGAGCAACTCACAAAATGCTCTACCACCTCTCCTCTGTCGGAAGTGAGCCAGACAACTTCCAGAACTATACCCGGTTTTTATCATTATATACAAAAACCTGCTTTTATATCCTAAACAGAACGCACAATAACATGTCACAAAACTCTGCATTGCCAAAAACACTCTCCCGACAAAAAAAAGGCCCCAATTTCAGGCGCCATTCTAAAAATTTAATTTAAAAAATTCAAACCTCGGTCCCGGGAGTGCCGTGTCACCGATGAGCGCTTGAATCGCTGTTTTGCATACAACTATTACCGCTGATTTCAACGTCCGACCCCCTTGAGATTTCCAGTGCTGTTTCCCCTTCATTCCGTTTTTATCTAGCGATGAAAGCGCTGGAGATATATATAATGTTAATAGAGCAGTAGCTGAGATTCCCCGGGAGGATCTTTCGTGAAGAAAGATGTGTCATAGAATTGAACACCATTTATTTCATGTAGGTATTTATTTTAATAAGATTGTACGAATCTTTGGAACACCTTCCTCTTTCTACACTTGGTTATGGGTAATTGTGTGAGTAATGTGAGTTAATGTTTGCGGCTCACTAAGGCCTCGAACTTGATGTAGAGGTGGATTTTTATTGTACTATTTGTTTTAGTATTTATTTTTAATACAGTATAAATAATAATGTTACTGAATTAGATTGGTTTTATATATTCCCTATTTTGTGTAATCTTATGTCCACATACTAGTACATGGATATAATGTTATGTCGTATTTTCATTTGTTTTATTTTATTTCATTACCGTTTTTTATGGCAACACATGCATTGCGTACTTAGTACTTTTTCAGCAATAGGGAACCCGATGCCAATTTATAAAACCTATCCAACTGTTACACACTATGCCATGTTAATTTGCATCCTAAACCCGTATATCGAGTGAACGGCGTGTTTCTGAAATTAGACGGTTACAAGACTGCAGCTTCTTTAGTGCATTTTTATATCTTTTGCTGTTCTGTTCGGTTTTTTGACCAAGCAAGCGTTCACAAATGAGACTGATGTTCAAAGACAATGTAATCACTCCGTTCACTTATGTTATCCTAATAAACATTAAATAAACGATATTTTATCGCACACAAATTATGACACATTCGTTTTTCAAAATATTATTTTTTTACTAGTTATTTCATCAAAGAGGTCCAAATATAGATAGATAAATTCTTTATTTGCACACCAAAAAATAAAAATTACAAAGAAATCTTAAATATAACTTAGGAGCACAAAGGGCGGTCTTATCGCTCAAAGCGATTTCTTCCAGACAACCAAAGGGAGATGATAAAAATATTACAAACAGGGACGGGTAACTGAATATATACTTATTATAATTGCATTTTTACCTTTTGAGCGTCACTTTTCCTGGCCCCTAGTTGTAACTAGACTACATTATATTAATCTAACCAAGGACACTTAAAAAGTGGCCGTGTTTAGCTTAATCAAGCGATCTAACAACCTTTTGCGCGTGTCCCTGGCTAGATTAATAAAATCTAACCAGGTACACTAAATAGTGTCCGTGGTCAGATCAATCTAACATACTGATCTAAGTAACTTAGATCTGAGTAACTTACATCTGAGTAACTTAGATCTTTGCTGAATATATATATACATAATTGCAGTTTCATTTTAGGAAATGTAAGTAATTGGCCCGTAGATAGCTTCAAAAAAGATTCTACAAACTTTTTAACCCGTTAACTGTAATTGTTTTAATTATAAAATCTGTTGAAATTAAGGAAAGATAGACGGGTTATTCTTAGTTATTGGTCGCCGTTTACAACTTAAGATAAGGGTCCCCAAAATCCCAAAATAAAAAAAAGCTTTTGATAAAACTCTCCTCCAAATCTAGAACATTTCCCTAACTAGAAAAACACTATCGCGTCTATCAGCGTACGTATCCGGGCATACGATGAAACCGGATAAAAATGTAATCCGCAAAAAGCGGAATACACCCGGCCGCAATGCGACATGAACGTACACTCACCGTCATTAATAACTGAGCACCTCGCACCTGGCGTGCAAATGTGAAGCACTTTTATTGTAATTGTGGCATATGTGTGGCGTGTATTCAAACGGGAGAATTGGGAACTAAATCTGACAGTTCCATACTGTCGTGTTGTACGCAAATTATCAAGTTGGTGAGCTCTTGTTCAAATAATTAAACGCAAGCAAAGCTTAAAAAAACCGACTTCACCGCTTTATCTTCGGAACCTTGATCAGATTTAATGTATTAAACACGCATTATTGACTATAACTCAAAAATTACTGATCAGATCTCAATCAAATTTTAAATAGGACCACATAAAAAGCACCAGCTTTCAAATAAAAAAAGAATCATTAAAATCGGCTCACAACGAAAAAAGTTATGAGGTAACTTTTGAAGTCGAGTAAAAGTACGCATTATTCGTCACAAAATAGGCATTATTGATGATATTTCAAGAACTACTAATCAGATCTTGATCAAATTTGAATGGGACTAATTAGAAAGCAACATCTTTCAAACTAAAAAAAAAATTCGAAATCGGCTCACGTAGTGAGAAGTTATGAGGTAACACATAAAAAAAAAAACAAAAAAAAATACAGTCGACTTACCTCTACTCCTCCTTTTTTGGGATATCGGTAAAATATGTAATGTCAATAAGAATGCTATTGAGCAATTATGTACTCATGAAACGGACACAAAAATCAATATAAATATACAGTTTTGTATTTTTTTAAAGTATTTAAAGCTAGCATATACCCCTTGGCGTATTTGTTGGCTATGCTGCGGGTACCGGGTTCGATTCCCGATGGAAACACAAGTTTTCTCCTCGAAGGAAAGTGTTTCTGGTCCTGGATGTAATTGCGTGTGTAATACGAATATTTCCGCCGGTCACTTAAAAGTGATTATGTTTTATTTGACTTTTTTATTTAAAGAAAGGTGAAGATCCAACAGATGATGTAGCATGTTTAACTATAAGATTATTATAAACCTATTTGCTATAAACCTGAAAACTCCTACATTACTGATCAGGTAAAATTGCAATAATGAGCTCTACCATTGTTTTGCTGTTGTTAGATGTTGTTTGATAACAAATGAAATTAGCGAAACGCTTTTGGCAAAGCGCGTAAGGTGCTGAAACTTGACAAATTATTATTTTACTATTTTATAAATGAAATTGTAATATTTCATTTTTGTATCGACTGAAAATGAAATTGGACCGACTTAGGTTTTCTAATTCACTTTTAGTGAGACCCTAAATCAAAATTATTAATTTATTAATCATACAGCAGGATTTTTAATATATTGATAAAAAAATGGTTTTGTTAAAAGTTAAACACATTGCTAAGTTGTAATTTAAATATTTCCATATCATCACTGGTCGCATGTATAATATAATACTCATTTACAGGAATAATTGAGAAACACCAGTATTCAAATGAAAAAATAATCATAAAAATCGCGTTATCTAGAAAAAAGTTCTAAGACAAAATATAGTTTAATTTAATTACAAAAAAATATTCTTAAATTAAGAACCTCCACCTATTTTCAAATCGGTTAAATAGTAGCTTTTTCTACCTAA
This sequence comes from Lomographa bimaculata, assembly GCA_948107665.1. Classification (NCBI taxonomy): domain Eukaryota; kingdom Metazoa; phylum Arthropoda; class Insecta; order Lepidoptera; family Geometridae; genus Lomographa; species Lomographa bimaculata. The sequence continues at coordinate 15,011,059 of OX403603.1, read as the reverse complement.
TTCAATTCAAACCTAAAATTAAACTGCATTATTTAATAATCCACTAAAGAACCATTTCCGTAGCCAAAACACATTACCGCGTCTCCCCACTTAGCATTAATTCCCCACTAAAAGAAGCAACAAAATTAACGAAATGAAACGCCTCCCATTGCACTATATTTATGTATCCGAGTGTACAAGTTAAAACAAAAGTTTTTTTGGCACAAAGCACGTAAGGAATTAAAGTTATTCTTGAGGGCGTTAAGTTAAATGGACGATTTGTCAGTAAAGTTTTTTGTAAGCTTATGTCACTAATACAATACTTTTAATACTACTATTGTCTGGGAGTCTTCAAGTCAAAGTCTTCAGTTCAAAAAGTGAATAGGTACCTTCTAGGCAAGCACGCTACATCTTCGGCCGCGTCATAATAATTCCATCAGGTGAGATATTGGTGAAGTGCTTGAGTACATTTTTGAGAATTGTTTTTTCTTTATGCCTGATAGGCATAAAATAAAAACTATAACTGTTGTTAACTAACATTATAATAAAATCCAAGATGGTATGTCAATTTTCTCATGCTCACTTAGTTTGCTACTATAAGCCGACATACTAGTTACATACAGAGCTCACCACCCTCAAGTAAAAAATATGTCGCTAATATCATTAAAATAATAGTTTAATATGCGTAATATAATGAGCGTAAAGCTCATGGATAAATCTATTGACCGGGTTTACGAAGCTCGTAATTTAGGCTTGCTCATGGATTGCAATTTGCGTTATGAAAAACATATAGCCAAGTCAATACAAAATTGTTTTTATAAGTTAAAAATTCTTTATCGAATCAGACCTTATCTTCAAGAAGACTTACGTATTCAACTAGTAGAGTCTCTAGTGTTGTCAAAACTAAATTACATGGATGTAGTTGTTGGCCCTAGACTTCTGGCGCGAACAAAAACACTTATACAACGAGTGCAAAACGCCTGTGCTCGCTTCTGCTTTAAAATTCCGTCAAGAGCTCACGTGACACCATATCTAAATAAAAACTCAATTCTTAAAATGAAGCATCGTCGCAAGCTGCACTTGGCATGCCTACTCTTTGGTGTTTTAAAATATCAACTTCCATCCTATCTCTACGAGAAGTTGTCTTGGGTGTCGCGCCACAGGTCCCAAGGGTCCCGTGAGTGCGCACCACAACTCTCCATCCAACCCCATAGCTCAGCCTCCTTCAGAGGTAGTTTCCGCTACGCAGCTAGCAAATGCTGGAATAATATTCCGCCGCCGGTGAGGAACCTGCATAATGTCAACAGTTTTAGACTTAAACTGAAAACATTTATAATTGCACATCAGAAACATGAGGAAACATTAAAACATGATACGAGTGCAATATAGATTGGTAGATTATTGATACATGATACGAGTGCAATATTATTTTTGTATTATTTGTAAAATGTGTTTAGTTTAGTTTAGTTGTTTATTGTTGTGTTCGCGTATTGTGTGTATGCTTATGCCGTGATTCCACCGAACGGCTCCAACGGAAGATCAGCGCTGGTCATCTGCCAGCATTATGCTGAGTTGGGGCCGATTTGTGACTTTCATTATATATATATGTATATTTTATAATAGTATTTTTATTGTTAGATAAGTCACAAATAAATTATTTTCTTTCTTTCTTTCTTTCTTTCTTTAAAAAAAACTAAAACCACGATTGATAAAAAAAAAAACTAAAACCACGCTTGATAAAAAAAAAACATATTTTCGTATGGTCATCCTTGATAAGTCTAGGTACGAAGTTTAAATGAAATCTGACGGTTTGAAGTGGGTCAAAATCAAGTCCAAAGGAGTCGGTTACAAACAAACATACAAGTGAAGCTAATAAAAATCGTGTAAAAATATGTCTCGACAGCTATCCTTGATAGCTAGTCGATAGCTATCGTGTTTATCATCCTAGACATCTTTTTAATTTACAATCAGGTGAGTAAGTGGTCAAATACAAGCATATCAGAGATAAACAATATGTCAATTTAAGTGAAAGGCGTTCAATATCGGTGATGTAGCGGCGATATGCAAGTTAGTTTTTAGTTTTGACTACATATTAGAAGCGCTATCCAAATTCTTATTCTACTGCAAATATTAACGCTTTCACAGTCATAGCCCCACACTCAGTTCGATAATGTGTTGTGGGTGCCGGAAACATTTACATCACACACATAATCACAACCATAACAAAAAAAAAACAATTTTTCCTTGGGGATAAACTTAAATTATGTTCTGATACCCCTGCTTAGAAGGCAATCGCGTACCCTATTAAGTCAACGAACAGTTCAACGAATCATCGTTTACGTGATATGAAATGAAAAAAATTAAATAAACCTCGGCAGCGGTTACATAGTTTAGCCGTTTGGTGTTAAGATACTGGGCCCGTGGGAACCAGGCGCTCATTCTATGTTCAAAAATCTATCAGACCGCCTGGTTGAGGCGACGCGTGAAAATCAAAATTCTGGTACGTATAACTAAATAATACTACCAGCAAAATAAACACAAATTCACACAAAAACAGTAAAACCACACTTTAAAGTATAATCACGTATTGAAAGCTTTCAAGATGAAAAGCAAACAACAGTCTGTATTTTGTATTCAAGACTATAACAATAATAAAAATAGGGTAAAAACCCTTCAGAATTATATTAAAGGAAACATGTTATAGCTCGAAAGGGTCAGGTACAGTACAGAAGTGGGAAAATTCCTTCTATTGCGCATAATGTTTTTTCATTTTTATATAAAGGAAACCTATAATAAAAAAATATGGGTGCAAACTGCTCAGCTTAAGTTAATCTTGGGCTTATTTCTGCTCTATTTGAAATGAGTTGTTTTTATGCCTTGTTTGCATACGGTAGAAGCCGTGCGTGACCTACTTATGTTGAAATGAGTAAGGAAACAAAATGAAACCAATGTTTTATGTTGTCTTAGTTAACTATAACCTTTTAAGGCCCATTGTACTACAAGAAGTACTAAATAAATATTTAGACCTCTAGGGCTGCTCTGGCATTCAACATCTAAGTAATCATAAAATAATGAATAATCATGGGCTTGAGCACTAGAGTTACCTATAAGTTCGATGTCTTGTAGGTAACTTAGTTCTTTGCTGTATATAGTTTTAGGAAATTTTGGCAATTGGCCCGTAGGTTATAGAATAATGGGTATTTATATACATACAATGTGTCTACAAATACTACATACGATAGGTAACTAACGATAGTCCTGCGAGAGTTTGTCAATTTAAATTAATTTGTCACCAAAGCATTTCCCATTGAGAGTTATTAAACACTTTAAAATATAAACTACTATCACGATAGATCAAACTCAAAACCATTTATTTACATGGTTCCAAACGGGCACTCATGAAATATAATGACTCTACTGCCAGATTCGCAAAATTACAGTCATCTCAAGAATCGATTAGTTCGATGACTTGTGTCGTTGGTGCCGAAAATATTCACACACACAATTATGATTAGAACCAGAAACACAATTTCCCTTGAGAGAACTTGAGTTCCCGTCGGGAATCAAACCCGATTGAAAGCGAACGCGCACTTTACTAAGCCAACTACTATATTGTTTACTTTAAACATTATTAGGCGAACTTTTTTATACCTACTGGCTGATATATTTTTTTTATGCAGTATAGGCAATCTATATAGAATATAGCTATATTATCACATAAATTGATTACTTTTCACGCGGCTAAATTGATTTGGATGAAATTTGGTACATACATAGCTTAGACCTAAGATTACCACAAAAGGCACTTTTTAACTTGGGAAACTCGGGTGAAGCCGAGGGGCACGGCTAGTAATAAATATACCATTTCATTCCTTATTTAACACTTATCCGTCAGTTGTAAAGATCCAGGATCAGGGGCGCACATTAAATGCCTAATTACCCAGGATCCCAGGATTCTGATAATGGGCCTAAGTGGTTTCCGCCGCGGTAAACGCTGCTTGACGCGTTAAAAATTAAGCGTGGATAGTGCTGTAGTGGCTTGTTTTGCCGGTTAGATGCCGGATGCTGTGTTTACCTTTAATTGGTTCTGGACATAGATATAATTGTTTTGTTTTAAAATTATGAATGTATTTGTGTATCTACTGTTGGTAAACCAAACAAATAATATTATTATATCTTTTTGTCGTTTAGGTCATGTGTTGTGCGGAAGACAGTGCATAAAATATTAGCCGTGCGCTGAGATTTAACGGTATAAACTAAGCTTTCTTCATGCCATCTTTTCTCCAAATGCATTTTCTACCGACTTCACAAAAAAGGAGGAGTTACTCAACTCGACAGTGTTTTTTTATTTTTTTTTATGTGTTACCTTTATCTTTTTCCCACGTGTGACTTTGAAAATTTTTCTTTGTTTGAAAGCTGGTGCTTTCTCATTGGTCCCATTTAAATTTGGTCAACATCTGATTCTGATCAGTAGTTTTTGAGTTATCGTCCGAAGATAAAGCGGTGTAGTCGGTTTTTTATTAAGATTTGCTTGCGTTTAATTATTTCTGCTAAATAGGCAAGCATGATACCACTATGGCTATGTATATAATATAAAATGCTTGTCTAGAAGATACATGTTCACACTAGACTTGTTATCATTTGTAAACTATTAGCATGTTTGAGAAACGAACAACTATGACAATCCTACTAATATTATAAATCCGAAAGTTTGTGTGTGTGTAAGTATGTTTGTTCCCTCTTCACGCTTTAACGGCTGAACGGATTTGGATGAAATTTGGAATGTACATAGATTATAGGTACCTAGGATTAACACATAAGCTACTTTTTAACTTGATAATAGCGGGAGAAGCTGCGGGGAACGGCTAGTGCTTATATAAACTTATAAAGAGAAGATGAAAGGATCAGCAAAATTTTTTTATCAATCCTACAGCTTCCTACTAATATTCGAAATCCGAAAGATTGAGTGTAAGTTTGTAAATATGTTTGTTCCCTCTTCACGCTTTGACGGTTCAACGGATTTGGATGAATATTGAAATGTACATAGCCTATACCTAGGATTAACACATAGGCTACTTTTTAACTTGATAATAGCGGGCGAAGCCGCGGGGCACGGCTAGTTTGTTCAATATTTTAGTTTTAACACTTATCTACAGAACGAATCTATAATTATGTGGCAAAAGTGCTGCAATATTCTCGCCGGAGTACATGCCGGCTACCCACGCTCGACTCTGAAGCCCAATCGACACAGAAGTGAACTTTTGGTAATTGCGGCCTAATGGTCAGTAATTATCCTGGTCGATACACGGACATTACCAACTTTATGACTTTTTCCGATAGAGAGATTATTACCGCCTACATAAGCTCATAATTAGGTCAAGGATCATTAAACTCGTTACATTACAATACAAGACAATACAAAATTCTTTATTGTACACCAAAAAAACAAAGAGATACAAACTTAAAACTACGAAATTAATATTATAAGGCAGTACAATGGGTGGTCTTATCGCTTTTAGCGATTTCTACCAGACAAACTTTGGATGGACAGAAATTTTAGTAGCAACTGAGGTAGGTGAAGGTGTACAAATTTACATAAATATAATAATATGTAAAGTTAATAAACTACATAAAATAGTTAAAATGATAAAAAGTACAAAAAAAATACCTATACTACATAAATAAGGGTAAGTATATCATATATTCAAATGAATAAGTAGTGTTTATATACTATAGTTTTGAAAATAGAAAAAGACTTTGCTCTTTTAATGTATCGCCTCTGCGTATCGTTCGTCTGACTCATCCTGATGAAGGACAACTAATTTGTCCGAAACTAGTTGACTACAAAGTAAGTCGAAATTTTCGTGTTTTAAGCCGAATATAACATTGAAACATAAGACTTTGCTCGCCTAATAGGCACAAGCAATGCATTCCATAGACGGACAGCATGCACAGTAAAAGATCTTCCATTCATTTGAGATGCGTGAGAGGGAATTGCCAATTACATTATTCTAAGATTAGGTATGCTTCGTGGGAAAAGATGCTGAATATATTTTCCCCTTATTAAAATTACTAGCTGCACCCCGCGGTTGTACCTGCGTAAGTCCCAGATAAACGGGTTCAGGGATAAAAAGTAGCATGTGTTAATCCAGAGTATCACATACCTAATTTTATCATAATTGGTCCAGCCGTTTAAGCGTGTAAAAGTAACAAACACACTAACAAACTTTTGCCTTTATAATATTAGTGTGATTATCGTTTGTTATTGAAATTTTCCTCGCTATGTTTGCCGTCAACGATACCCTTTACTATCGTAGCGATCTTGTATTTTTCTAATAGTTCCAACTACACGTCCACCATGTTTGGCTAACCCTCTACCAAACATCCTGTATAATAATAAAAAAAAAATTTGACGTCGCTGTTATCGCGGTGGGCGGGTCTCTGCTCTTTGCGCTTTGGGTACTGGGTTTGATTCTTGACAGGAGCACACTTTTCCGTCCCAAGGGACTTATGTTTCTGGATCTGGGTGTGATTGTGTGTGTGATATGTAAATAATAACTATTTATTATCTAACTATTTATCTGTTGACTGTTATGATCTAACGTGGGCGAGGCAGCGGGGCACGGCTAGTATATAATAATAATATAGACAAAGTTTAAATTTTAATAAAGCGCCTGATCTTACCACACTTATTGATATAAATTGGTGAGAGAGAAAAAAAGAGTGAGAGAGAGAGAATATAAATATCTTTTTTTTAACAAACAAACGCATTCACACTCACAGCCCCACACTAAGTTCAAAGATTTGTATCGTGGTTGCCGGAAACATTTACATATCACACACAAATACTCCCAGAACCAGAAGCACAAATATCCCTAGGGAAGGAATTTGTGCTCCTGCCGGGAATCGAACCCAGGACTCACGGCGCAGAGGGCGCAGACCAGACCACTGCGCCAACTGGGTCATCGAATCTGCATAGATACTATAAAATGTGAATATTAAAGACATTATACATGAAAGAATAGTAAATTTGAAATAATTTTGGACTAGAGAAGATAAAAATACCATTAACTGCATATATTTCTCATTTTATTCGCATTTTTATTTGAGAAGTCATAAACACTGATAAATAAAATGCATATAAATTCCCACATCACGGCTTCGTAAAATTATTATTGCCTAGAGAGGTTGCATGACAAGTAATGTTTAAAACAAATATTTAAGAAGATCACACATTTTATCGACGAATTTTTTTATATATTAGTATGAAAGATAATCCATTTGTTCAGCACAAATAAAAAAAAATACACAATAATACATAAACTTAGCATGTCCCATCTTCGGCCACATCGTCACTTTCCATCAGGTGAGATAGCGGTCAAATGCTTGCCTATCTGGCATAAAAAAAGTTAAAGTAACGATAAAAAAGAAAAATGAGACTTAAACGTCATATGACTTACTAGCCGTGCCCCGGGGCTTCGCCCGCTATAATCAAGTTAAAAAGTAACCTATGTGTTAATCCTACGTATAATATAGATTATACGTAGGATTAACACATAGGCTACTTTTTGACGAACGGATTTGGATGAAATTTGGAATGTACAGTACATTCCAAATTTCATCCAAATCCGTTCAGCCGTTAAAGCGTGAAGAGGGAACAAACATACTTACATACTTACACACAAACTTTCGGATTTATAATATTAGTAGGATTAGTAGGATACTTAAACAGTAGAAAGTGCCGAAAGAGTAGCGACTTAGCTGATTGCCAAGTGTTGTTTCAACTTGTCTTGATCTGCTGATTTCCTATCGCATCCCAGAGGAGGACGGGAGAATAATGAGAAAGAAATAAAATTAATAATAATTAGAGCCAAAATAAACAATAACTTATTATATGCTAATTATGTTGCTATACATACATATTTTACTAAATTATAATATACTTATAATATACAATATAGTTTATAGTAGGTAATAAACAACAATAACGTAACTAAATAATTATTAAACTGATATGAACGAACAGAAACTGAAAACAAAAAGCCAAAGTAAAAACTACCAGTAAAAAACAATATCGAAAACATTTTAAAGTCTATAATTACAATATGTTGATATGAAATTATATGCGAATTAATAGAAGGAATGAATTCTTTTTTTTTAATAATAAAATCACGTACCTATCGTTGGACGACCTAGTTGGCGCAGTGGACAGGTGTCCGCCCTCTGCGCCGTGGGTCCTGGGTTCGATTCCCGGCAGGAGCACAAATTCCTTCCCAAGGGATATTTGTGCTTCTGGTTCTGGGTGTAATCTAAATGTGTGATGTGAATTTTTCCGGCACCCACGATACAAGTCTTTGAACTTAGTGTGGGGCTGTGAGTGTGAATGCGTTTGTTAGTCAGTATAGGCAACAGCGAAGGTCCAATCTCCTCGCACCTACCTATAAGCCATCAATTCGTCCTCCAGATCTGACACCAGCAAGCAGTAAACTCAACATGGCTCCTGGCATTATTTTTAAGCAATATATTTTAGTGTGATGGCGTGACAAACAAACTCTCAAACTCAAACTCAAACGTTTATTTGCCAGAATACATGACAAAAAGGTCTTATAAATAATATTATGTACAATGTATTCAGCCTGCATGCAGACGTGCAAATATTAAAAAATGTTATTGTCTCTAAATTTCATAAATTCGTTAATAGTATAAAAACAATTACTTAATAGCCAGTCAATCAAATTCTTCTTAAAACTATTGCCTTCCAAAATTTTTATGTCGTTAGGTATTTTATTATATAAAGATATACACATATGATATACGTTCTTTTTGTAAATATATTTTTGACAAGTAGGTTGATATAATAGTGAGGTGAATTTTGCACGCTTTTGTTTTTTATAAATGTCACTGCGATTTTTAAATTATGCTGGGTACGTTTTTGATTTAACATAATAACTTACACAAATACGCACTCAATAAATTGCGGTTAAAGGTGATTGGTATTAAAAAAATCAACATGGCTCGTGGGTCTGGCGGTCCGGAAAGTCAATTTAAAATTTAGTAAATTTTTTTTTACAATTTCATAAAAAAACATGATATAATTAGTTATACAAAGATTTAAAAGTACTACAGATTTTTTTTACTAAATCTAATTGATCTCAGCTCTTAAATAACATAGGCTATAATTTATTATTCTTCTAAACACTTCTACAGCCAAAAATTTACATACAGCTCCGTAAAGTGCCTGAGTGTCAAAGTCAATTTATTATATTTAGTGTTAATCCCGATAATGTAACACTAAATATAATAAATTAAGTTTGTCGTTATGGATTTCCGAAAAGTAACGCCTAATTCAATTAATTCATTAACTGAGTGTGTTTTATATACCATTTTTCAAATATACAGCTCTCACACACATCCTAGTTCATACTTCCACAACCACAATCTTTCAAATCTATATATATATATATATAAATATATATAACTCAAAGGTAGTGTTGAGTAGGACATACATGAGGCATGACATTTGTCCCGTACAAGACGTACTATTGTAAGAGCGGTTCAAATTTTTTACATGTACTACTTCAAATTGTATGTCACGCTCGTCGTGTATAAGCTTTAGCATAGAGTGAGTGAGAGAAAACTCGTCGTACCGTACCTCGTCTCGTTGCTGTATGTATGCTACACTTCAGTACAATGCGTCTACTTTCTCACCAGCTTTATATGTCACGGAGTGAGACAACAATATTACGCTTTAGTACACTTTACGTCGACCAGTTTATGCTAGAAATAAACGGAGTTGGGCATCGCAAGTGGCGCGTGTCAAAATGCGGCAAATGTTGATGTCATTTGGATAATTTGGATTTTGGCGCGTACCATAACAATTACGAGTGCATGTTGTTTGATTAGTTTGTAATCAATAATATAGTGTGTTAACAGTTTGTTGCACGGTTGCAAAAAAAAAGTGTCGCTAATATTATTTTTAAATGTTAATATGTAATTTTTTTTTATTACATCATACATTTTTTATAATAAATATGTTTTATTGCGTATTTCGTAAAATAGTAACAGTGCCTACATAGACTTTTTGTTCAAATTTTACAATAATATATTCAGATGTCATTTATCAATTCGATTCATATATCGTTGTGGAGTTAGTGATAAGTACTACGTCAATTACACTTTGTAAGGTACATAATAAACGCTCCAGTACGAAATAACACAATTACTCGTTACTTCAAATATGAGGCGCTATGCCTCGCCTCTTTTGAAGTGAGACATTGTACTGGCTCAGTACAAAAAAGAGGCAACTCTTACAAACTCATTTTAATTTCATGTCCTACACAACACTACTCAAAGGTGACTGACTGACTGACATAGTGATCTATCAACGCACAGCCCAAACCACTGAACGGATCAGGCTGAAATTTGGCATGCAGGTAGATGTTATGACGTAGGCATCCGCTAAGAAATGATTTTGATTAATTCTACCCTCAAGGGGAAAAAATAGGGGATGAAAGTTTGTATGAAACTTTGTCAATTTTAAAATAATCCTTCTTAACGCGAGCGAAGCCGCGGGAAAAAGCTAGTTATATATATAAGTAAAGGTGAAATGGTGTGAAATATGACACTGTAATCATCGACCGTACCGTAATCTTCCTCTCTTTAATAAATACTGCTGTGCTCTTCAGTGTCTATAAATAACGGTACGCTTTTAAAAAAAACATTTGGTAAATACTTTTAAAGGTACTACAATAAAAAAAAAATTGAATTCCGAAATAGTTATTTCTATAAAAAATTTAAAGGTATTCCCTACAAATGTGTTCATAAAACATTGATCGCAAAGATCATCTCAACTCAATAACAAAAAAGGGGATCTTAATTTTCGTCAGTCATCACGATTTTTCACTGCAGTAAATCGCCCGACCCGGACCCTAATAAACCATAGTGCAGAACATAAAAACCTTGGTGTAACCCGAATAAGGGAGAATACACACTTACGAATCAAACGCTCATAACGCGTCCAAAACGCTTTAGCTGTACTTGCACTAAACATGTATAGACATATATCGACTGCAATGTTACAAAAAATAATGGATAAGTAATAGATAATACTTTATTTATCCACCTCATAAAATAATATAAAACAAAGATAACAAACGAGCTTATACGTAGTGTCACATCAGGCGGCTTATCACTAAGAGCATCTCTTCCAGGCAACCGTCGGATGGAGATTATACCTTCATTAGTAAGTAGTGCACAATCCTGCTGGTAGTTTAGAATCGACAATGAGCAGAAAAAAAAAATTTGCTTACTTACTGGTGAGTAAATGGTAGCGCAGACAGTTTAGAAGTAACTATCAATTAAACTATTGCTACTCTTAGACAGCTGCTAAAATAATAGCTTATGACTGCTACGAGTACTGCTACGAAATCATTGAACTAATATAATGTGACGAGAGGTCACAAAAGGTCACAGCTATTCATAAATTACGAGAATGTAGTAAATGTACGACCTAGGTACCTACCTACCTAGGTGTAGGTGTTAGATACTGCTAAGGCCAGGTGCTGTACCAGGATGACCTCAAATAGAAGTAGATGGCGAGAAATTATGTGGTACTTAAAATAATTACAAATTTAAATAAATATATAATATGATTGTCAGAAGTAAGCTTAACTTTTATATTTTTTCAAAAAATTATACAAATACAAATAAAATACAAATACTCTTATTGCACACCAAGAAAAATATTAATTAACAATAGAAAAAATAACAATATAGCAGTACAATCGGCGGCCTTATCGCTAAGCAGCGATCTCGTCCAGGCAACCTTAGGATAGAGAGGATAAAAAAGTTTAACAAAAAGTGATCGGTGGTGCGGCAATGATCATTATACATACATGCAATATTTTAAACATACATATAATTATTAATGTAATTAAGCAAATCATATACATATAGTTACATACATAAATAAATTAAAGATAAATACAAAATATATAAATAATATACAATACATATATAAATATTATAATACACATACAATACAATACAATACAATACAATAACTCTTTATTGACACCAAAAGATAAATACAGCTTACAGAGAAACTTATAAAATATAGGTACAATGGGCGGTCTTATCGCTAAGAGCGATCTCTTCCAGACAACCTTTGGATGGAAATATAAACAAAAAGTGAAAGTAGGGATGGTGGCGCGATAAATGAATGAAATAGATTATAATGATAATAATACTAAAATTTTAAACTACATAAACAATACATACCATTAAAAATAACAGATTGTCTAATTAAATAAACTTACATAAAATAAATAAATAATTACACATAAGTACCTACAATACCATAATACATTTAACCTACACAATTCACATACAGTAATGATTAGATATTGGAAAGATAAAAAAAATTTATTTGAGTTTAAAAAGAGGCTTGAGATTGAGCACGTGTAGGTAGAGTATTCCACAGGTAGAGTATTCCACAGACGCACAGCTTCAATGGTAAAAGATGAATCAAAAAAGCTCGTACTGTGCGCTGGCATTTACTTAATATAACCTAAATATTTATTTATTATATTAGTGATGAAACATGATAATGATTTCATATAAGCTGTGATAAATAATGTTTTTTTTTATACATTACGAAAATAAAAATTGCTTGATAATTATACAATTATAATAATGTCAGAATTATCTACACATACAGAGGTCCAAAGTCCTAGTTTGTAATTGTAAATTGTAAACTGTTGTTATTATTGCATATTGCATTAATTTCGTTGAAAGATTGCAGACGTATATTTTTTAAACAAATTATATTTTGTCTTTTTTTTTTCGTAGCGTTATAAACGCGGCGGCAGCTCGTTTAGTAAGTTACTGCCTTTATCAGATTTTCATCCAGCATCACAGGCAGTTCCCCCCTTACCTCACGTTACCCCTGTTAAGGCTAGCCCACACTGCCTCCCGGGTAATTACATAAGTCCCGACGCGTAATGCGCTGAAATCTCCTATTAAAGTGGGACAAACCAAGAATTTTTTCGACTAGATGACGTTTTAAGTGCGGCGTTTATGTGGCTTAAGTTGTGCCACTTCCGGCGGTGTGAGCGCGGCTCAAGTGTAATTGTCGGCATTTGAGGTGACCATTAATATTACATTGTAAAAAGCTCTTGTTGTAAAGGAAAATTGGTGAATTACGGTTTGAAATTCAACAGCGCTTCTGCAGTTAAGTTTGCGTGACCGTGCGCTCTGGAATGAAGAAGTAGCTTATTTAAATTTGACTTTGAAACGTTCATTTTAATTAATTTACACAGTTATTTGTAAAATTACGTAACATAAAACTGTACACCTCTTTGAAATGATGTTCCACCGTATTTTCCGAGAGTTGCTGAATTAATTATTGGAATAGGCAAATTATGGGAGCATTTTTATCGCTTCGATATTTCGCTGTGAATTGGTGGAATTTCAGACAACAATATACCTACTGTGAAAGCAGTATTTGTGATACTTTCAAAATCAATTTGCGAGTTAGTTTTAATTCAATATGCATGTTAATTTTAAGAACTGCCCGTTGCTTAGTTGGGTGGGCGTTCGCCTTCTAAGCAGGAGTATCGGGCACACAAGTTTTATCACCAAGAAAAATGGGTGTTTCTGGCTCTGGTCGTGATCGTGTGTGTGATGTGAATGTTTCCGGCATCTACAACACAAGTCATCGAACTTAGTGTAGGGCTGTGAGTGTGAATGCGTTTATAGACATTACAGCGCCAAAACTAGAACCAAAGCTAAAACTTTCACGATATATTTAAGGTATCGTTGATTTTGTCTTGACGCAAAAACTCAACATAATATGACATTATTTTTGAGCTCGGTAAATGGGATATGCTGAAAACCAGCCCTGCACAAACTAAGGGCTTGTGCATGGATGGTTTTCAGTATATCCCAGTCTTAGCGCTAAACATATTCCAATTGCTAAATATTACTTGCAAGTATTTTGTTTTGTGTATAATTGTTTTGTTTTCAATATTTAACAATAAATGCTTTTTTCTATTTCTATAAAAGGTAGTTTTAAGTGTTCCAGTAAAAAGTCTCACATAAAAACAAATCTCTTACCTAGTATAGACAGTTTTATCCAAGTTATTTGGTGCAAACTGTAAAAGATTGAAATGTCTAGATCTTTTTTTCATATATTTTAACTACCCGTTAGGTTAATTGGGTGTGAGTTCGCCTTCTAAGCAGGGGTATTTGTTTCGATTCCCGCCGGCAACACAATTTTTCTCTCGAAGAAAAATTTGTGTCCTGGTTCCGATAAATAGTTTAACATAGTTACCATAAATTTAATCTTTACATTTACGACCCCGCATGAAGTAAAAAGTTTCTTCGTGATATTAAAAACTTGAACGTTGGTCTCATTAAAAAGCAATTTGTATAGTTTTAACCAAATTGTGGCATGAAATTCTGGCTATTCACCAAAATGTTTAAGTTGCTATAAATAAGCAATACTTACTTTTTTTGATAATTACAAACTGAACGCTGTCAAGACGTTTTACGGCTCTTCAACATTATCTGAGTGAAACAACGGATCGTAATTCTAATCCGACAGACTGTAAATCAATAGCAGCTGGCTTATCTCAATCTCACAGGAGTTGCTATGCCGAGGATAGTTACCGAATAACTAATTATCAATTACCTGCTGAACTGCTCGTTGGCTTAGTTGGGTGGCGTTCGCCTTCTAAGCAGGGGTATTGGGTTCGATTCCCGGCTGGAACATAAGTTTTCTCCCCAAGGAAAATTTGTGTTTCTGGTTGTGTTTGTGTGTGTGGTGTGATTGTTTCCGGCACCCATGATACAAGTCATCGAACTTAGTGTGGGGCTGTGAATTTGAAAGCGTTTAGCGTTTTTAGCGTTTTACCTGGAAGCTCGGAGGATCTCTAGCAAGTCGTGTATTAATAAATTGGCTATTTATTATTATATCAATGTCGTTTATCTTATAAATAACTCAGAGAGACGATCAAGACTCTTAGAACAAGATATTTATTAAAAACAAGGGATCCGCACTGGATTCGCGCGGGTCCAATTGCCGGTGGATTAATAAAAAAATTTACATGTAGTCTTTGCCCTGGCAATTAAGAAGACACCAAAAAAAAAGAATCAGCCAATTCGGTCGAGCCGTTCTCGAGTTTTTGTGAGACTAACGCAGAACAATTGATTTATATATATATATATATATATATACACACACAGATATAGATATTGGAAATATTATGAACTGCCCGTTGGCTTAGTAAGGTCCACGTTCGCCTTCTATCGGGTTTGATTTCCGGCGGGAACACATAAGTTTTTCCCCAAGGTAAATTTTGTATTACTGATTCTGGTTGAGATTGTACGTGTGATTTGAGAGTTTCCGGCACGCATGACTCAAGTCTTCCAACTGTGAGTCTGTGAGTGTGAAAGCGTTAATTTATTTTTAAAATCGTTTTATTGACACTCATGCACGTTTATACGATAAAATCTTAGGTAGGTACCTATATCAAAAATGTAATAACGGAAGTGATATAAAACTGAAAGCTTATTTCTGTTTATTTTTAAATACCCAAGTGTTTTGTATGCAATGTGCAATTCGTTGCCTGGTCTTTTTCTTTTCCAATATTGTCTTCAACCATTCATCCTAACGTGTGTTTTTACTATATTGTAGTGTGTTTAAAAATACCTCTCATTTCCATTTCTCTCCCGAACTCTACCCAATTTTCACTAAATAAATAAACAACAATTTTCTAATATAAATATAAACTAATGATTTTGCTTCGTAAAATAATCACACGCTTTAGCTTCAACAACAGAAAACAGCCAACGACAAACATAATTATTACTTTAGCACCAACAGCCAGATTCTATTTCCATAAACTCGACAAATAAAGAGGTGAACGAAACCCGTGGCAAGAACAAAAGGTTATCGAACTACCTCGATAAAATAAACAGCGTCTTGTAATTGGAAACACAGTGGAAATCGGTTTCTGATTCTCGAGGGCTTTGAACGGACTTTGTAATAAAGGTGATACTTTGAAGTGTTGGA
The DNA here is from genome assembly GCA_948107665.1 of Lomographa bimaculata. Classification (NCBI taxonomy): domain Eukaryota; kingdom Metazoa; phylum Arthropoda; class Insecta; order Lepidoptera; family Geometridae; genus Lomographa; species Lomographa bimaculata. The sequence goes on along the minus strand of OX403603.1, from coordinate 14,995,005 downwards.
GATAAAATACAAGTTGTTGATAAACATAATTTGGTTAATGTTTGAAAATTGAAAGTAAGCAATATTAAATTTCGGCAGTTATCCTTGAAAGCCAGCCATTCTATGCCTAGCTTGTTTAAAGTGTCACCAAAAAAAAATCTAACCAGGTCCAATGGAACTAAGTTACAGCGGAGAGAGATAACAAACATACTTTTACACACTTACACAGAAACTTTCGGATTTATAATATTAGTGTGAAATTGCTAAGTAAATACCTATTCACTTTACTTTTGAACACTAATATTAGTGTGAAATTGCTAAGTAAATACCTATTCACTTTACTTTTGTACACTAATATTAGTGTGAAATTGCTAAGTAAATACCTATTCACTTTACTTTTGAACACTAATATTAGTGTGAAATTGCTAAGTAAATACCTATTCACTTTACTTTTGTACACTAATATTAGTGTGAAATTGCTAAGTAAATACCTATTCACTTTACTTTTGAACACACCCAAATTGTACCCTTCGGGAAACACAGACGACGGCAAAGCGTTCCACTCCTTTGCTGCACACTCTTTTGCTTACAAGCGCCATTATCACGAGAACTCAATTATATTCTGTACGCGACCATACTATAGCTTAAAAAACTTACAATGCCAAGTGCGGGTAGTTTGAGACAATACCCGCCCTTTTCGACGCTGACACCCACATTCGAACTGCCCCTGGACATAGTTGGTTGCGCGTTCGACTTCTGCTCGATAGTGTGTGATGTGAATGTTTCCAGCACCCACAAACAGGTCGTCAAACTTACTATGGGGCTGTGAGTGTGAAATTGTTTATTTTTATGTTTATATTTATTCTCCAGTCCTTTTCAAAACTAGGCAAGAAATTTGGCCGAAACATCGAGGTAAATAAAAATAGCTTTTAGCACGACTAAGTCCCGTAGCATTATCTAAATTATGTGTTCCAATCGCGAAAGGTTAAAAGTTCGGTACAACTTATAATAGGATGAAAGATTCGCTCACTACCATAAAAAAATAATATATATTTTTGAAGTAGGTAGAAGGATTATTATATTACTAACCGTGCCCCGCGGCTTCGCCCGCTATTATCAAGTTTAAAAGTAGCCTATGTGTTAATCCTAGGTATAATCTATGTACATACCAAATTTCATCCAAATCCGTTCAGCCGTTAAAGCGTGAAGAGGGAACAAACATACTTACACACTTACACACTTGCACACAAACTTTCGGATTTATAATATTAGTAGGATTTTACTAAGAACTCCATGAGTAAAGTCCGGCAATACAATTGTGTTAGTATATTCCTAAATTGTGTAAGTATATTATAAAGCTTAAATATTAAATAAACTAAATAATTAAAGTAAATCATAACAGGTCGGAAATGTTTTTAATATGCTGGCTGTGTAGCGATACTTATTATGGGCTGTACAGAATACAGACCAGAATTCTGATCACGAGTCGAGTCTCTCAATCGTCCAGCTGAACCTTTGTAAATTCGAGAGCACACGATCCCCATGGGCCCAGTGTTTCCACCCCAAACGGCACAAATAAGTCTGAATAAATTATTTTTGCCCGACTACGTCGAAGGGTCATGTTTTTGACTGGAACATAGGTTCATCTGTTCCCTCATAAGTTCTAAATAGTACTTATCATAATTTGTCAAAATATGGTGTGTCGATGGACGGGTCTTGTTTATCCGCTAGTTATAGGCTATGTGACGTCACATTAAATTTAATATGACGCCTTCTAGGGGGCACGAAGTCAAGAACAAAAATTTTTTAGCTCCACTCCATCATGTTTGGTATCATTGAACAGGGATTTAAAATGAAGGTAGGGTTTGGTACATCATATTTTTGTCTTAGTAGTAGAGTCATTTACTTTCATGAGTGCCTCTTTGGGGCACATGTGAAAAAACGACTATGATTTTGTTAAGCGTGCCGTTTGCGAGATATATCGCATATAGATAAGGTATGAAAACTATTTTTTTTTAATAATACGAAGCCATTTAGGGCTAGTGTAGCAGGGTTTTAGTTTTTAAACTTTTGTTTAAAAACTAAAACCCTGCTAACCCTTTTTTGTTGGCGACCCAGTTGGCGCAGTGGACAGGTGGCCGCTCTCTGTGCCGTGAGTCCTGGGTTCGATTCCCGGCAGGAGCACAAATTCCTTCCCAAGGGATATTTGTGCTTCTGGTTCTGGGTGTATTTGTGTGTGTGATGTAAATGTTTCCGGCACCCACGATACAAGTCTTTGAACTTAGTGTGGGGCTGTGAGTGTGAATGCGTTTGTGAGTGTGAATGCGTTTTTGTTGCTTACATTGATATTATAGTTCGTTACCAAAATAAAAATACTTCTACACAAGATTATGTTTAAAGCATCAACATTACAGACTTAAAAAATAAATATACAGTTAAAACTTCCATTCGTCTCCAAGTGCGTAGTTAAAAGTTAAATAAGATGCAGCTACAGTCTGTTTCACAGAATTAAATGTGATGAAGAACGAAGAGGGCTTCAGAATTTCTTGAAAAGGCAAGACGCAACGGAGGAAAGTAAAGTTTTTATGCGCAAGTTTTATATTATTTGTTATCTTATCTAGAGTATAACACAAGGCACTTTAAAGATCTTTTACCATGTGTATTTCCCTTAACAATTTGTGCTTGTTAGTCTTTTCTACCGATTTCACAAAAAAGGAGGAGGTACTCTAGTCGACTGTACCTTTTTTTTTATTTGTGTTACCTCATAACTTTTTTCCACGTGAACCTATTTTGATTTTTTTTTTATTGAAAGATGTTGCTTTCCAATTGGTCCCATTTAAATTTGATCAAGATCTGATCAGTACTCTTCTCTTGAATCTTGAAATATTGACAATAATGCGTGTCTAGTACATCTATTCTGATCTAAGTTCCGAAGATAAAGCGATGAAGTTGGTTTTTTGTAAGCTTTGCTTGCGTTTAATTATGTTATTATAATCTCGTAGTTAGGGTACAATAATGACTATCCATGAATTTGACGACCAAGTTGACGCAGTGGGCAAACTTTTGCTCTCTACACTGGTCCTGGGTTTGAATTCCGGCAGGACCACAATTTTCCTTACCAAGAGACATGTGTGCTTCTGGTTCTAGGTGCAATTGTGTCTGTGATTTAAATATTTCTTTGTGAACTTATTGTAGGGTTGTCACTGTGCGTGTTTTTGATTATGTATATATTTAACATAAACATAACATAAAAAACATAAACGAATTTACACTCACAGTTCGATGACTTGTGTCGTGGGTGCCGGAAATATTCAGACCACAGACACAATCACAACCAGAACCAGAAACACAAATTTAAATGTTCCATGGGGAGAAAATCGAACCCGATACCCCCCCTGCTTAGAAGACGAACGCCACTCATCTAAGGCAACGGTCAGTTTACATATTATTATACATTAAGTTTACCCTATTTGATTAAAATCTTTATTTGGTATCAAATTTGGTATACTTATGAATCTGCGGTGTATATTGACTCAACTGAACGCGGTGCCGAGAGGCACCGATTTCTGCCAAGCCCAATTGAACATGGTTCCAATTGGAACCAAAACGGTGTGGTCGGTCCGTATCTCTGATTTTTCGTCATAATCTAAGTTTGGCCGTGTGTGCACTCCTTTAAGTTATGGGGAAATTAAGATTAATAATGTAGCAATATTTTCCATCGCTAAAATGTCAAAGTAAAATGAAATTATTAGACATTTTCAAACAATGAAAATGAGAAAGTCGTTTGAGTGCAAGGAAAGTTAAGTGTTTTAAAAAAAAATAAAAAATTGCCGTAAGAAGTTATTTTATTGAGTGTTATACTAATATTTATTCCTTGTTTTAAGCTGTATCTATTTACGTAATGGGTTTTTATGAAAAACGCATGTAAAGTAATAAATATCTTCTTCGAGTAACAACATTGACGAAAATTGCGTGAGTTATGATTTTTTGTCAAGTAATAACTATCGTATTTTTTTATATTTGCTCTAACTGCTACTGAAATACGACGTGGTAGGTATTAATCATTAGATTTATGTGCATATTGCTATACTCAATTATTTGCGTTTACGCGTAATCACCGTATTATGCCGGCGCGGCAGAATCCTTTGCTGCCGCCAAAATGGACTCGCCCAGGCTCTCGGTGCACTGCTGGCTCGAGTTCAAGGGGTAATCGCCAATTTCTATGTTATGATATGTATTTTATACATTGGAAAAAACATTGTTTTAGCATTTATGTAATTTAAACAATTTCGTTATTTGAGGAATATGTAGAATGATGGTTTTGCCTTTTATATAAATAATGGACTCGCCCGACGCGGGGCGACGATGCTTTCGCGCGCTAATTCAGCCATTTGTTTTGTGTAAATATTATGACAGTGTTATTATTTGGCGCACTTTTCTGACAACAAGAGGATCTTTTCTCTATGTTCATTTTGTTTCTTTACTGAGAAAGTCAAAAGGCAAATAACAATTGTCACTCAAAAGTGACTATGGTAACGAGGCGTTTTTTTTTCTTTCCGATCAGAGTTTCCGATATTACAACAAGTTTTTCTGAGAAAGGTGTTTATTTTTTTATGAAATTGTGAAGGTAAGGAACGGCTTATTATAGCAATACTTTTGTTTATCACCTGCATGTTATAAATGAATTACAATGAACGCATATTTACAGCGCGCGTTTTGATAAATTAATGCGCCGCGCGGGAAATTTACTCAATCGTTCCTTATTTTTTAAGGTAATTAATCATTTGCACAATGACATAAATTAATATGCAATCAAAAGCATAGTTAAAATACATCATTTTAACAACAAAAAAAATATATGTTATCGATCGCTATTTACGACAAAAAATAAAGATATCTGAAGAACTCCTCATTTTTCCCTGTGACAAACGTCTAACGTGTTTAATTCAATCAATTACATTGTAACACACTTAAAATAAACACTTGAGATGAAGCGGTAATCTTTTACGAGCCCATAATGGTCATTTGTTTAGCAAACAAACCATTCTAAGTGATCCTAACACTCGAATTTCTGCCGACGGGCGCGCGCTCTGAGAGGTCCGCCATAGATTGTCGAGTTCATGTTCAATTTGCCGCGTATTTCCTAAAAACGTGTTCAAGCCACTGGATATAAAATGATATAGTACCATTAAACTGGTCTGACGATGGAGATGGAAGATGATCATAGGAATTTTCTAGCTAAACAAGATGATAAACCCATTGTTTGATTCATCTTGAAAAGTTATATAACTTTTTAGTCCGTTAGTTTAGTTTAATGTAGAATGATTAACTTTCATGAGCCTCTTTGGGGCCCATGTGAATAAACGATTTTGATTTGATTTTGAGTCCTTTACGTCTATTTACAACAGCTGAAAGATTTATTTAAAAAAAGTGTTACTTTTAAAAATACAACATATATTACATTAAACTAAAAACTAAATTAAAATTAAACAAAAAAAAAAATATAATTAGTTATAAATATGTACAAAACTTAATCTAATAGACCGCTACCAGTATGCAAAGTACCCAAAATGCTGGCAACATTGCCACGTTGAATGGCAATACTCAATCTCTGTCCAAAATATTTGCCAGCATTTACATATCAATATGGTTCACATACATTATTTTTATGACTTGATTAGAACGACAATAAAACCTATCGACCGATTGGTATCTAGGCGTTCAAAATCCTTAAAATCTTTAGATAGGTACCAAAACAACAAATCTCACATACTTTCCAAGACAAGCCGTTCGGATATAAAAAGTGAATCGTAAAAACCTCCCATCTACTAAGACCCATTCCAAGAGAAAAATGCGATCCAGCCTCAAGTGTTATCAGTTGGATGGTTACTTTCCACTCCATGATTTATATAGGCGCGCCCGGGCGCGAGAGCGAGTGCGATTGGCAGATTTATCTACAGGGAAAGAGTTTTTGATGGCTGTTTGGTGATGAAAGACATACCAGTGGAGGACGCTTTAGGGATTTTTTAACTGACCTCAAAATAGGAGGAGGTTCTCACTTCGAATGTTTTTTTATGTATGTTACCACAGGAATGTTACTATGTGTACTGATTTTGATAATTTTTTTACGTAAACGCTATTTTTGTTTTTTTTTATTCTTGATAGACAAGCATTTGAACAATATCTCACCTAATGGAAAGTGACGATGTGGTCGAAGATGGATCATGCTTGCCTAGAAGTTACCTGTTCACTCGAGATTTAAAGACTCCTAGATTGTACTTAACGGGAAACACAGACTCGGGCAAAGAACTCCATTCATTAGCAGTACGAATATTATGCTATTGCTCCCCATGTGATCCCATTTTAATTTGATTAGATCTGCACAGTACTTTTTGAGTTATCTTCAATAATGCGTATTACATTTATTTAATCTTTCGTCTTTTCTGAAGATCAAGCGGTGAAGTCGGTTTTCTTAAGCCTTGATCTGCGGCCTGTGCGTTCTAGTATGTACGCGAAGTTGAGTACGCGTACTTTGGTACAAGTGTTCGTTTAGAGCACACTTGCAGTGCGAGCCAGGGTCGCAACGATCCATCGGCTGTCAGATTTTAAGGACATGATATAGAAAGCGCCCCAGGCGCGCGGCGAGGCCGCTGTGAATAATAAAATGTATGGTGCCAAATGAACGAAATATGCGGCCGAGCGACGGACACGCTGCCGACGTTTTTGTATGGGCTCTAGTGTAACAAAATATACTGAGCGGGCAGGGTGCACGTATTTGTCCATTGACATTGTTCGACATAGAAAACCAGACGCAGGAGCAGCGGCAAAGGCACGCGTACAGAGCGAGCGTCCGGACGCGCGCCCTGGCTTCATTGTACATTACGTCCCTTAGAAGAAAGAAAATGGGTGAATTCTATGGGCGCGCATCAAAAGCATGTCTATCTAGCATAAAAATATTTACATATTATTATGCAATTTTTCGAATAATAAGCCAAAATAATCATTGCATGTGATATAATTCCTCCATGCCCTTTTTACCATCAAACAACAAGACAAACTGTCAAACGTCATCCATTTATGGTTGACATACCTCCAGTTCGCTCGAAGCGTTTTGCTTCTACGTTCATCATCCGTACAGCGAAGGAGTGGAACTCATTGCCTGCGTTTTTGTTCCCTGAACAGTATAATCTGGGTGTCTTCAAGTCTAGAGTGACCTTCTAGGCAAGCATGTTCCATCTTTGGCCGCATCGTCACTTTCCATCAGGTGAGATAGCGGGCAAATGCTTGCCTCTAGATAGGCAAGCATTTGCCTATATAAAAAAAATTGCTCTTGCACATAATAACATTTTTAACAAAATGATTTAATTCTAGAAAGAGTGTAAAACATTTTATCAAGCAGCATACGTAAACAGTCTTCTTAATTTACATCTAAAAAATGGATCTATTTAACGCTTCTTCTACCTTCACAGGCAGTAATATCTTCTTAAGTATCACAGTTTCTAGCTATACGGCATCCAAACTTAGCCCATAAACAGGCCACCTTAATAAGTTAAGCTAGACGAAAGTTTCACCTAGATGCGACAATATAATTACTGGCAGTACACTAACAGACTCGTATATTCCTACTCCTACATACTAATAGCAGCACTCTAGAAATCCTGTCACCAAAAAACAAATTATTTATATGTGACAGTATTGTATAAGCACTAATATGGTATAAATTATACATTGAATATAAGAGAGATCAGAAATAATTAAACGCAAGCAAAGCTTAAAAAACCGACTTCACCGCTTTATCTTCGGAACCTTGATCAGATTCAACGTATTAAACACGCATTATTGACAATAACTAAAAAGTGATTAGATCTTGACCAAATTTAATGGGACCACATGGAAAGCACCAGCTTTCAAATAAAAAAAAAACTTAAAATCGGCGCACAACGAAAGAAGTTATGAGGTAACTTTTGAAGTAGGCTAAAAACCAGAATATCGTCAATGTAGTCCACAGAATACGCATTATTGAAGATAACTCAAAAACTACTGGTCAGATCTTGATCAAATTTAAATGGGACCAATCGAAAAGCAACATCTATCAAACAAAACTCCCTTTTTGGGAAGTCGGTAAAAAATAGAGCAACGTCTACACAAATGACATATAGAATACCTTCTTAATAAATTTTTTTACTTCGACTTCTCGGCTTAACTTTTCTTGTAGATGCTTAGATTTTTCCCATTATTCTAGGTTTTTATAGATATGCATGCTCCCTAGTTCTAATCTGTTTTTGGCTAATGAGCAATTTTAACGCTATACACTTTTTTAATGGAGACACTTTGATTAAGTCTTAGCATTTGTGTTAAACACGAATACGCAAATCAACTAAAACTACTAACAGGAGAATATGTATAACACACACCTCAAGAGGGACGTTAGTGCAGGCTTTATTAGCTTCAGTTTAAATAAAATTAAGAATTTATCAAACGATTTAATTTTTTTTCTCTTTACACTATACCAGTGTAGTGAAACCTGACTGATAAAAGATGAAACATAATTTGTCATTATGTGTATCTCACGGAATTCTCTCAATGACACGAGCTGGTGATTGTTACTGGTTATCTATTAATAATTAAACAGAATCTGGCAACTCCTTTGGCATTTCCTCTCTTTTATTAATATACATGCACTTCACAGTCAGCATTATTCTCCAAGGTGTCACAGGCTCGAGCTACTCGTCGTAGAAACTTAGCTCATAAACATGCTGCCTTTATAAGGAAGGTGGAAGTTTTAGCTAGGTGCCACGATAATTACTAGAAACATACCTACTACAGCTATACGTTACCTTGTAGACCCTGGTGCGCACTAGAGTAGTCGAGAGAAGTTAGGGTACCAACTCGTATTATTTGAAGATGTAATATACATGATAATTAACATAAATGATAACTAAATCAACAGCAATTTCAATTACACATGAACAACCGTTAAGTTTGTGGCTGTAATAACTTGTTTTGTAATTCTTATTAGCAATAAATGATTATGATTAATAGGTTAATCAAGATTTATTTGGATTAAAAAGAGTCTACTTTCTTTAACAGTGCATAGACTTCAAAAACCAATAATTATTTTTAGTTCAAAATAAATATTGATATACAAACCCTCAAAGGAGTGGAACTCATTACCCGCATCTTTGTTCTCCGAACGGTATAATCTGGAAGATTTCAAGTCAAGAGTGAATAGGTATCTTCTAGGCAAGCATGGTACATCTTCGGCCGCATCTTCACTTGCCATCAGGTGAGATAGTGATCAAATGCTTGCATATCATGCACAAAAAAAGTGTAAGGAGGGCAATTTTTAATCCTGATTAACGCGGGCTAATTGAGCTAAAAGTTATTAAATTATGGAATCAAGATATTAGCATTGCAATTCAGAGAGGCAATGCAGCCAGCATGATGGGAACGCTACCCACTGGTAGTGGGCTTGAGCACTTGAGTTACCTATAGGCTCGATGTCTTGTGGGTAACTTGGTTCTTTGCTGTATATAGTTTTAGTTTCGTTTTAGGAAATATAGGCAATTGGCCCGTAGATAGATATCTCAAAAAAAAAAAAAGATAGGACGTAAGGCATGTCCAGTTAATGGCTAGTCCAATTAACCTATTCCAATCCAACGACAGACTAATCTTGGACCCACGTCAGTACAAGGCAAACCTTTTCATATCATCTATACGACAAATATGAAATATCCGGATTCATCACTGTGACAAATACACCTATACAATATGAGGAAAATGTTATTTATATCAAACGTTTTTGTGCGAGTCCTGAAAGACATTGTCAGGTTGGAATTATTTTGCTGATATAGGTATGCAGAAATGGCTTATTTGGAAGTATAATATAAGTGTATGGGGAATGAAATACCTATTTAATTATTTTGAGGCTCTTGGTATAACATTTTCCTTTTCGTTATTACCTTAAAAGCGCTTTCTTATTTTGAAGAACTTTTTGTGCTTTTTTACCGACGACGGTAGATTTTTCATCTCATTTTCAACGTGGGTTCGTGACAATGATTGAACTTTTTCTAGATCTGACAATATCTTACTTACAAACTGTCTATGGAAACATTCCTGTATGTTTTATTTCAATAATTTATTCTGAGTTTCTTTTATAATTTGCTTCCTTTCATTCAACGATCTCATCAAAGAACATTACGATGCTTAGTTAAAACAATATATTACGGTACTCAATTGCACTAAAAAAGAAAGAAATTGATTCAACAAATGTTGTTGAAAAACACGCAGAGCAGTTCAAAGCTGAGGATTATTTCCTTGGTATACTGAGTTATTATCAGTTGTGGGACACTGGGTCTTTTTTGTACGTTTATAATTATTCTCCATGGTCTACCTAAAGTAAAATAATACGGATAGAAAAAAAAATATCCTGAAAAATGCATAGCTAAAAAAAAGAAACAAACAAATAAAGTATGCACAGATAAAAATCAAGTAAAGTGTGAAAAAATAAAAGTGAACTGTGCGACAATAAAACAAAGAAATGCGACGAAGTAAATGTATTTTTTATTAAAGATAGGCAAGCATTTGATCACTATCTCACATAATGGAAAGTGAAGATGCGGCCAAAGATGTGACATGCTTGCCTAGAATATTATATATATATATTCACTAAAGACTTGAAGACACCCAGATTGTACCGTTCGGGAAACAAAGAGGCAGGTAATGAGTTCCACTCCCTCGCTGTATGGATGATAAACGTAAAACTGTCCAGAGACAGATTAACATCGTGTTAAAATCAATGATGACAAACGTGTCTGTTATACCAAAATACATAGTTTAATAGTCCCAATGACCCTATAGTGAGATAGTGAGACAAGCATTAGCAGACAATGATAGTACATGACGACCACGACCGCTCTGTCAAGAGTGCCACGACTAAGAAGAAGATGACGAAAAATATAAAGAAATTTAAAAATATATTTACTAAATATATTTAGTAGGTAAAATAAATAAAATAGCCTTTATTGCTGCTTTTTCTTTACAATTACTATGTACATGCCTACTTACTAAACACTTAATTGATTTAATCTAGTATGCTATTATTTGAACTATCGGCAACTGGATGTTTGTGTAGGACAGCTTGTCTGTCGACAAAGGCCTCCTCTAAAGATTTCCACGCATTCCTGTCTCTCGCTTAACGGGTCCATACCGGACCAGCCACTTTCTTGAAGTCATCTTCCCATTTTTTGATTTGTCTGCTTCTATTTCTTTTGCCATCCCTTGGGTACCATTCTGTTATTGATTTAGTCCATTTTTCTTTACTGTCTCGTAACATATGTCCCGTCCAACGCCATTTAAGCTGTCTGTAAACAGTGTGTGCATTTTTAGATTTTGTTTTCGTTTTTATTTCTTGTAATTTTACTTTATCAATTCTTTTTATACCTAAAATACTCCTTTCTATTCTATTTTGGCAGACTTTTAATTTACTATCTTGTAGTTCTGTTAGCGCCCATGTCTGGCATCCATATAGTTAACATGGCAGAATGCACATTTCATATACTTTAATTTTTCCTTACATTGGCATTTCTTTATCCTTCATCATTTCTCTAAGAGACCAAAACCGTTTCTAAGTATTAGTTATTCTTCGTAGGTATTTAGTAGGTATGTACACTTAAATATTGAAACTCTCCAAAACATTACGGAAAATTTCACATTACCGTTCGTCTAAACATACAACACGATTTACCTCTTAACTTTCCCATAGACAACAAAGCTTCACACAAAGATCGTTCAACATAATGGTCCCGTAACCTCACTACAAAAAATCTTAAACATAATCATATAATTTCCGGATAACAACCTTTGTATCATCCCGAGATAAAAACAGGGTCATTATTCATGTGGGTTTTTCCTGTTAGTCTACCTATTTTCTTATAGGCACTTATTGCCCCCTCGCTATGAGATTACGTGCTTAGAACGTTTATGTATGGCAATTTTTTGTGGAGCAACTGTTGCTTGGTGTCACTTAATAGTTTCTATTGATAGAAATTCACAGTAAAAACGTCGAAATGGCCGTGTTTAAAATTGCTCACATTTTCAAATATAGAGAAATGAAATGGGATTAAAATGTAATAAATTATTTATTTTCCTCAATTTATTTATTTTAACAATCGACAATAAAAAAACAAGGAAGTTTTGCACGGACATAATCGTACATTGACCTACTACAAGAAAGCAATGGGTTTTAATTTTATAGGTTAGCCAAAGAGCTTAGGTCGGGTTTTTGATTACTTTAGCGATCCGAATAAAAATTTACTTCCAGCATAAAGTGGGATCTCATTGCACACATTTAAATGCAAAAACGTATGTACACACTCACTCATACACACTGTTAGATCTATCAGTGTAATGTGTTTTTTATGCTACTGAAAATCACGACGAGCAAGTCTCTTGCCTAGTGGTAAATGACACGCTTGGCACCAATTTTATTTTTAGGTACATGACTACGTATTATACGAAATTAAATCGTATAATAAATTAACAATCATTGTAAATGTGAAATTTGGTCAATTTACGAGTTCACTAGCATGTTACATTGTACATTTTTGGGGGCTGAGTCACCCACGTCCGTAGGAGGATACCCCTTAAGTCTGACTCCCTACACGAGCTCCCCGGGTGGTGCTAATCAGGTGACATTTGAGAGGTGGTAGAGCATTTTGTGAGTTGCTCGCCTGGCTCGCTACCAAAGTAGCTTACCACCATCAAGTTGAAAGTCTGCCGCCAAGCCAAATACGGTGTTCCGGCAGTTATCCTTGAGAGCCAGCGTATTCCAGGTCTAGTGTGTTTACCAGCTTCGATCACATCGTCACTTACCATCAGGTGAGATAGTGGTCAAACACTAGCCAGTGACAAATAAAAAAAAAAACTGTCTGACGCAAGTATTTTTTTAAAACTAACGCTCATTTAAATTTTGTAAACCAAAATCAATCGGTCGTCAATTGTAACATATTTTATTTATTCATTTATACACAAAAAATGATTTTGTTTCTTTATCACACTTGCCTCAATTTTTGATCTAGATTTAGACTTAGTCACGCCAATAGCCGTCAAAATTTAATTCAAAACTTTAATAAAAGTAGTTGAAAGAAGCCCCTACACTAAGGTACTTATTTAAGCATAATGACATTTAAACGTATTTTAATCGGCGTAACCTTAAATAGTAAGTCACGTGTAATTTAGCTTAAAAAAGTTGCTAAGTATATGAGCTTAGTAATAAATTACTTGTGACTTGGCCTAATTTCTTTTTGCTTGCCAAGGCTGAGGATTAATAAGTTTTGGGATATAAGAAAATGTTCCTTAGTTCTAATAGTTTGAATGTACCTATTCAACCGTTGTAATTTATATCCTCTGCGCAGTAATCAATTATTTCAGGTTTAGATGTAATCAAATGCTTGCCTATCAAGTATAAACAAAAGTTACGGTGACGTTGTCGATATTATTAATTTAATTGATTTACTTACTAGCCATGCCCCGCGGCGTTGCCCGCGTTGATTAAGTAGAAAAGTAGTATGTGTTATTCCGAAACCTAAACTATTTACTTCCTAAAATGTATCAAAATCGGTTAATTCGTTACGGAGATACGTGGTAACATTCACATTAACACACAAACTTTCGCATCCTGCGTTTATATTCTCAGGATATTTTGACACTTACTCTACCTAGATATGAATTAGTAGTGACGTTTGATATAGTCATGTTATCCATAAAATGTATAAAATATATAATATAAAATAATAATGCCACCGTTATTATAAAAAAGTTATTTTTATAGACCCTGCATGTTAGGCAGGACCTATTGAAACTATTTTAATAATAATATATCGATCTGTTTTAGAACCACTAAAACTTAAAATAAAGAAATTATATAAAACAAACAATTACATCAAACTCTTAATACGTTCACGTTTCTTATACGTTACTTTCTTGACAGACCAAGGGACTTGATATAATAATGATAAATTAAATAAAATGTAATTAGTGGCCATTACAATTAAGACTGCTACGCAAGGCAAGTCAATGTTACAGAATTATTTGCATGTAATGTAAAATATTCATATAATATACTAAATAAAATAGAATTAATCAAACTGGCTTATACATTCCTAAATTATTACATTGATATTATTAAAAATGTCAAAACAAATTGTACGTTTGTTCTCTTTAATTTAAAAAAGTATATTATATTATTAATATTATATTATTGTAATAAATTGTCGCATTAAGTTACATGAAAATGATGATTCTGTCAGACGCATCGTTTTAAGTACGTCATATTTGAAGTAATTAAAAAAAATTGGTTTCCGTTTCAATAGAAGTCAGGTAAATTTTAATCCTCTCATGTTGTTTCCTCTCATCCTACTAATATTATAAACCCGAAAGTTTGTAAGTGTGTCTGTAAGTATGTTTGTGATTATACCTAGGATTAACACATAGGCTACTTTTTAACTTGATAATAGCGGGCGAAGCCGCGGGACACGGCTAGTTAAGTAATATAGCTTCGTCAATGCTAGATTTTACCACCTGTTCCATTTACGAATAACTCATCGATATCCGATATTCGGATTAAATACTCACGGGCGTTTCCAATCAGGCGAAGTGGATTTAATGAGAAAATTAATTAGAACGCCTATTTAACTAGTAACTTAGTTGTTTTCCTCGACCTGAGACTTTGTGACCACTAAATTATTAACCTACTACTATCCGTATCCTACTTATATTATAAATCCGAAAGTTTGTGTGTAAGTGTGTATAAGTGTGTAAGTATGTTTGTTCCCTCTTCACGCTTTAACGGCTGAAAGGATTTAGATGAAATTTGAAATGTACATAGATTATATCTAGGATTAACACATAGGCTACTTTTGAACTTGATAATAGCGGGCGAAGCCGCGGAGCACGGCTAGTAATATTATAAATCCGAAAGATTGTGTGTGTGAGTGTGTAAGTATGTTTTTTCCCTCTTCACGCTTTAACGGCTGAACGGATTTAGATTAAATTTGAAATGTACATAGATTATACCTAGGATTTACACATAGGCTACTTTTGAACTTGATAATAGCGGGCGAAGCCGCGGGGCACGAAAGTTTGTGTGTAAGTGCTTTAACAGCTGAACGGATTTTGATGAAATTTGGAATTTACATAGCTTATACCTAAAATTATCACATGGGCTACTTTTTAACTTAATAATATCGGACGAAGTCGTGGGGCGCAGTTAGTCTCTAATAAAACCACCCATCACACTCACACTAATTTTATAAAGGCGAAAATGTGTACGTGTGTTTGCATGTTTGTTACTACTTCACGCTCAAACGGTTGGACCAATTTTGATGAAATTTGGTAAATAGGTAGCTGATACTTTGGATTAACATATAGGCTTTTTATCCCTGAATTCTTGCAGGTCCTGGACTTCTGCGAGTAATACCGCGGGGTGCAGCTAGTATATACATATTAATGAAACTTTGAATTGCTATCAACTGATTTATAACTGTTTTTTTGCCTCCGAGATGCTTGTATAATGGTAAGTGTCGCGATAGTTCCGTTGGCTTTGTTCCCAAACGGTAACCTGGGAGTCTTCAAGTCAAGAGTGGATAAGTATATTCTAGGGAATCATGCTACATCTTCGGCCACATCATACGTCTAATAAATTCTTGCCTACCGAGTACAAATAAAATAATTAAACGCAAGCAAAGCTTAAAAATACCGTCTTCACCGCTTTATCTTCAGAATCTTGATCAGAATTAATGTATTAGCATTATTGACGATAACTCAAAAACTAGAGATCAGATCTTGATAAAAAAATCGGCTAACAACGAAAGAAGTTATGAGGTAACTTTTGAAGTTGCCTAACTACGGGCCAATTGCCTATATTTCCTAAAAATAAAATAAAACTATGTAGAGCAAAGAAATAAGTTACCTACAAGACATCGAGCTTATAGGTCACTCAAGTGCTCAAGCCCACTACCAGTGGGTAGCGTTCCCATCATACTGGCGGCAGCCAAATAAGTGCCAGCATTTTGATCACGCGTCGCTTCAACCAGGCGCTTTGATAGAATTTTGAAAATAGAATGAGCTCCCGTTCCCCACGGACCCAGTGTCTCAACACCAAACGGCTCAAATATGTAACCACTGCCAAGGTATCCATACTTGCGCCGTTTGCGCTGCTCTGCCGAAGTTGACTTTTGAAGTCGGTTAAACGTGGACATCATCAAATTAGTCCACAAAATAGGCATTATTGACGATATTTCAAGAACTACTGATCAAATCTTGATCAAATTTAAATGAAACCATTTAGAAAGTAACATCTTTCAAACTAAAAACAAATTTTCGAAATCAGCTCACGTGAAGAGAAGTTATGAGGTACACATAAAAAAAATACAATCGACTTGAGTACCTCCTCCTTTATTGGAAAGTCGGTAAAAAAAAAAGCAAATTGATTTTCTTTGTATGCATGCGTTGTTCCATGAAACAAGCACGTCGACGTAGGCTTTGTTTGGTTTTACGCTATCGGCCATAGATACGATACTATTTGGAAATGTTTTGGTTTTGTTCTGATTTTCTATTCGCGTATCTGACAAGCTGGACATTTGACGTAGATTTATTTGCTATGGTTCAGGATTGGCAACGATAGCGGATTTATATCTGTACACGTGTTATTGTTTTTCCTTACCCGGTTCTCCCCTTTTACTGTTGTGAATTTTTTTTATTTGATCAAGAAGCTGTGACGCGTTGAAAATATATTGAAATTTAGAAAAAAATATTATACTAGCCGTGCCCCGCGTCTTCGCCTGCTATTATCATGTTGAAAAGTAACCTATGTGTTAATCCTAGGTATAATCTATGTACATTCCAAATTTCATCCAAATCCGTTTAGCCGTTAAATCGTGAAGAGGGAACAAACATACTTACACACTTACACACAAACTTTCGGATTTATGATATTAGTAGAATTATACAGGGAACTTTGTTCACCACCAGAAACGTCTTGTCCCACGATTTATTCATCTTCAAGTTGTTATTCTAACCATTGATAATTAACTTTTTTCGTGGTACGCTCATTACAATTCGTTTTGCTTCTACGTTCATCATCCGTACAGCAAAGGAGTGGAACTCATTGCCTGCGTTTTTGTTCCATGAACGGTACAATCTGGGTGTCTTCAAGTCTATCGGTAAAAATAAATCGGTATTTTTATTTTCCTATTTATTTAAAAAATACTCTCTTTTAATTCTAAGATGTCATGTTTCAATTGGCGTTGGCGTATATATTACAAATCTCTTCTTCTATGCAAGACATTGAAGCTTAGACAGCTATTAATAATAATTGTAAAGAATACATCATCTTAATTATAACGGAAAATTTAGAATCCAGAAAGTAGAACTAAATGAGATTAGGGTTACTACAAGCACCAAATTCAGATGCATCAGTCTTTAAATTTTCGTTTTTTTTCAGCGATTCCTCGGATATTTAAAGTATCCGTTGAAATGTGATATGAGACATAATAATATCTAATATGTAAATATGTGGTGTCTCGTATCAAGGTGTTCGTTGTGGCATTCCTCCGAAACGGCTCGACCGATTTTAATAATTTTTTTGTACATTAGGTAGTGTTTTTCACCCTCCTACAACCACACCCCATATTTTTATCATTTATTTCTTCTTTATTATTTACTAGCTGTCCCGGCGACCTTCGTTCCGCCTAACAGTCAATGAATGTGCATGTTAAGGAAGCCGTACCCGGCATGGGTTACACTTACAATGCCACGTGACTATATTATTACCTCCTTCATGTTTATGTTTGCCTAGTACTTTACCAAATCCGAGTGACGTATGAGAAAATGATTTGTATTAAAAAAAAATACGTACCTAAAAAGTAGCCTATGTCCGTCTCCTGATTCTAAGCTACCTCCCCGCCGATTTTCAGCCAAATCGGTCCAGCCGTTCTTGAGTTATAAATAGTGTAACTAACACGACTTTCTTTTATATATATATATAGATTTCTTCGATTTTAGTATTTTTGTATGAACAATATCGCATAATGTATTAAAGTACTAGGCAATCATAAACGTGAAAGAGGTAAGCAGCTTTTTCTCTGCACTGTAACGCATGCCGGGTTCAGCTAGTTTAACCATAATAGCATTTAAAATACTGTCCCGAAGCAAATATGCCATCTCACAAAACTTGAGAATTCTTTCCAAATCTACCATGTGACAGTTCGGACTTGGTTCGAATTTACGACCCAACTTACTGAACTTGCTCACTATGTGTCAAGGGAACTTTGGGCGCTCAACAAAATAGATCAGACAAGTTGTGGATAAGTTTTAGGGATCCACATTGGCAAATGCGTTTTAGCAGATCCAGCGCTGTTTTTGTATAGTTGTGGTTGAAGTGAGCGGTTACAATACAAATACAATTTTAGAAGTAGGACTTTTTTGTAGAATTTACACCATTGCTTGATATTCAACCGCCAAGCAGTAGTGTGCTAACATTACTGTATATGGGACTGAAGGGTAATGTTTTTTTTTTTTATTTTTTTATTTGTGACAGGCTAGTGTTTGACCACTATCTCACCTGATGGTAAGTGACGATGTGATCGAAGCTGGTAAACACACTAGACCTGGAATACGCAGGCTCTCAAGGATAACTGCCGGAACACCGTATTTGGCTTGGCGGCAGACTTTCAACTTGATGGTGGTAAGCTACTTTGGTAGCAAGCCAGGCGAGCAACTCACAAAATGCTCTACCACCTCTCAAATGTCACCTGATTGGCACCACCCAGGGACCACGTGTAGGGAGTCGGACTTAAGCGGGTTTCCTGTGAAATTACAGGACTTAAAGAGGCTTTACCACGCAGGAGTTCGAATTATGTAAGTTCAAAACTCTGGATGGCACTAAAGACTAAGATTAAGATATAAAACAAACAAAATAGTTTATTTCCTAAAAACACTTAACAATTGTAGGTAAGTATACAAAGGCGTCTTAATTACTGTTGGTCCCCGCACTAGGGCTTCCCTATATTGCGGGAGGCCACTCTACGATTTGCATATAACACTTCTGTGGTGAACTAAAAATTATAAAGATTTTAACAATTCATAGCAAACAAATTTTACAAAAATAATTAAATAACATTAAAACAAAAACAACATGCCGAATTATTTCGTTACTTGGGACACGTATGAATGTGTCACTGAGACGTATTTGTGTATGAGGGTTTGTGTTATAGGAATTATTGGAATCGTTCCAGTTCACTTTTTAAGAGATAAATAAGGAATCATAATCCAATGACAGAAGGTTTATTCTATATTAACAGTTTTGGATCTTAACCGTTTTGTGTTACGCAACCCATTGTTATTCCCACACTGGATGTGTAGATTATGGCTTAGTCTTCCCGTGAGAGAAACTATTTTTAACGTGGTTTATTTCCTTTGTGTTATCCAACAACCAGAACTAGATTGTTGTAGTAGATTATGGTATAAATTCTCTGTAAGAGAAGGCCTCAATGCTTACCGTTAAATAATTTAAAACGTGTGATGGCTTGATACGTCTCTAGCTTAGATTTTATATTTTTCGTATTAAAAGTACAGTATTATTACCAAATTAAAATAATTGAATTCAAATTTATAGACACGATTTTTGTATTTTTATTTCTTGACTCTTACAAAGTCTTCTTCTTACAAAGTTCCCTATTTTAATCACAATCTAGCCAAAGTATGGCGAATCAGTACCTAAACTGCTACATTTATATGACTAAGAAGTGTCCATTAACACTTTTCTTAGCGTCTCTATTTATATTATATGTAAAACGTGTATATGTGTTATTTTTATAGAATTCAAAAAATTTACACAACAGGGTCGCCGGTCTTATCAAAATAGGAGATACATAAATCCAACACGCAAGTAAATAATGAATGTTGGTAGTTTTTTTGTATATCTTATAGACTAGCGATAAGTTTGATAAGTGATTATCTGATCGAGGGTGGTAAGCATGCTAGGCTTAAGATATGACTGACTCTCAAAGATAATTGTGAAACATCCCTTTTTTGACTTCACGTCTAATTTTTAGATTTGAGAATGGTAAGTTTTATTTTAGTGGATAATAGAAATAGAAAGAGAAAGCTAGATTAGCATGAAATAAAAAATATCATACCATACGCTAGAACACCTGTCTTTTAAAAAAAATACTTGTCCAAAGTCTTCTAAGAGAGCAACTTTATGCCCGATTATCTAATATTATTTTACATATTTATTTCAATCAAATCCATGCCCGGACTCTGTAAGCCATTAGCGGATTCACAACTAAAGCTAAAAGGTCCTTTGGTATATTATTCACATTTTAGAATATAATCTGTCATTTATTGTTTTTTTACATATTATCTATGAGTACGGAACCACTTAAAGCACATCCTAGCACAACAAAAGTAAGATTCCACAGGGAAGCAATAAAGTAAGTGAAGTGTCACTAATGAATGACTGATGTATGTCACGAATTTCGATAGGAACTGAGAGATACTCGCGTCTCTGAGGAGTAGTACTTTGTTTGAGAGCTTGTAGATTTGACATTTGTTTGTGAAGTTTTGGTTTGTTTTGTCCGGGGATTCGATCGTACTGAAGTAAAGTGATTCCTATCAAAGTAAGATGGTTATGTCACTAGAAAATCGGATATATGACGGGTAATTTGTGACATATTTTTAATAGGTTTCTATATGTATATATCCAGTTGATGATGGGTCATCATGTGGGCAAGTTTCTGCTCTCAACGTCACAATTTAATTTCTAACGTACCATCCTTGACCAAGTCATCACTCAGAGATAAAAATAAAAATGAGGAGATAAAAATAACTCATTAAGGGCTTTTACAATTAAGTATCTATTTAAAATAATAAACTAACATCCAAAGAGTTAAAACAAACAACGCATAGCAAATATTCGTCGCTAATTACACATTTGAACCCCTCAAAGGGTTGATTCTAAAAAGACCTTTCCCTCTCTAATTTCATTGCTGCGAAACATTATTAAAATTGCCGAAAATTTTCTCAAGCACAAAAACATGGCAACACTTTCAAAGGATTCTTTCGCTTTTGACTCGATTTCTTGAACAATTCTGTCCCAAACAGCTCTGCTGGTACATTGCCAAGGAATGGCTAAAAACATTTTATGTGTAGAGATAGTCGTAAAATTGGAATTCTCTGTAAGTTGTCTCTTTTCAGCTGAGTTATTTTTTTCACTGGAACTGTAAATTGATCCGACCTTTCTTTTGAATAGTTTTTTTAACCAAATGGGTAAAATACGTTGACTGTTTCATATCGACTTCAAAAAGCAGGATATTAGATCTTTAGTAGATAACAAGCTTTTTATTATTATTTACTAGTACCTGGATGATCGAGCTTAGCTCAATTTTTTTCTAAAAATTAAACCTAGTTAAAAAAATCTACTTAACTTACATGCTTTACAGAAGATCAATACATGTCACGATAAAAAAGGTATTTTTATGCATTAAAGACAAACATTTGAGCAGCATATCACCTGATGGAAAGTGTTGACGCGACCAAAGATGTGACATGTTTGACTAGAAGAGACCTATTCACTCTTTATTTGAAGCTCCCAAATTATACCCATCGGGGAACAAAGACGCAGGTAATGAGTTACACTCCTTCGCCGTACGGATGATGAACGTAGAAACGAAACGCATCGAGTGAAATGGAGGTATGTCAACCATAAATGGATAACGCTTGCCAGTTTTGTCTTGTTGTTAGATGGTAAAAGGGCCATGGTGGAATTAACTCATGTAATTCCTGCGCTCACTCTCCAAAATGTAGACAATAAAATACAGAATATATAGACGATAGAATATATAGACTTGCGACCTTACGTCAATGATCGAGATTCCGCAATTGGACTCGAATAGCTTATCATCGCCAATGAGTCTTTTTGCTCACCAGTCGATGGACTCAAGGTGTTCACTTAAAGCAACAATTTCGAGCCGGCAGCTATATTTTTTTAGTTTTGGAGAATACTTCAAGTTAAGTCAAGTCAAGATTCGTTGTGTTTATCGTGCATCTCACGCGAATTTTAACAATTTCATGGAAAAGACGCAATCATTATGAATGCTGTTGTAGCACGTAGCAACTCGTAGCTTGTAGCCACGTAGCCATTGCGTAGCGCCTACGTAGCACACATATGTTTTACCAGGGAAAGGACTTAAATTGTTTAGCGTGAAAGAAAAAAAGTGGCGTTGTCAATTTTGTATTATTTTCCAAAACTTGTGATTCAATGGGCATGAATATAAACATGACTAATTTAAAGATACATTTTAATATTGTAAATAAGATTGCGTCCTCTCTAAGTTGCTGCGCTTGACAGGTTTCATATGAGACTTAAATCTTTTTTTTTTTTTATGCAGAATAGGCGAGCATTTGACCACTATCTCACCTGATGGAAAGTGATGATGCGGTCGAAGATGTGACATGCTTGCCTAGAAGATACCTATTCACTCTCGATTTGAAGACCCCCAGATTATACCCCTCAGGGAACAATGACGCAGGCAATGAGTTCCACTCCTTCGCTGTACGGATGATGAACGTAGAAGCAAACCGCTTCGAGCGAACTGGAGGTATGTCAACCATAAATGGATGACGTTTGTCAGTTTGTCTGGTTGTTAGATGGTAAAATGGGCATGGTGGAAGTAACTCATGTAATTCCTGCTAATAATCTAGTTTTTAGAATGTGACACCTTGTACTGTAGATATTGTAGAGGTAATATAAAAATAAATCTGGATTTGATTCGTATCGTGGGCGTGGAAAATATTTATATCACGCCAACACAATATGTATTCATGTGCGATAAAATGTTGTTTTATAGTTCTTCTTTTTAAATTGAATAGTGTACATTTTTTCTTTCTAGAAGTTGGTTAAATCTACAGTTTAAACAACAGTTTATTATCCTGTACCAACCCTGTTTACATTTTCGCTGTTCCAGCGTACAATTTAAAATTATGTGCATCTCCGAGGTTTATTCAATTTTACGCTTGTGAAAACATTATACGCTTAGTTTGTCATGTAAAATCTAGACTTGCACATTGCTTATAGCGAATTGTGTATCATACCGGCAATGTTTACAGCGCTTAAAGCGCGTATATTAGGTATATATACAGAGTTATTTGCAATATAACAGTTTTGAAGGCGAAGGAGGTTTAGAGATAGACCCCGGGACAAAATATCCTATCAAATTGTAACTTTCCATCATAGACTACAACGTTTTTAAATATACCAAATCCGGAAAAAATCCTCTCTTACGCACTTTTCACTTTCACGTACCTTACTTTTACGAACCTTTCATCATTAGCAGCTCATTACTTACCCAGCTTGCTGTGACGCTTTCTCTACGTTTTCCCTAATTAAATTTAAATTTAAATTACGATTAAAATTATATTTTAAGTGACGTTTTTGCTTTGGCCTTAAGGTTTACATATTCTGTGAAAATTAGAAGTAATTTTTATGAATGAAAAAAATAAAAAAATGTTATAGATGGAGTATTTTTCTTGACATATTGAATATTATATTGTTGTTGTTATTCGCTGAATAACAACAACAGCGTCTTATTTATTTATGAAAAAGATATAAAATAAATCAAGTAAATAGCTACCAGTCTGTCAATGCGTTACGGTGTAATAGTTACGGAGCTTGATCAAATAACAAGCTTGTAAAAACAATATCTGCTTCCTAGTGAGCCGGCTAGACGGACTTCCGGTAGAGTAAACAAACTGTATCCTTATTGTAACTACAAGTCATGACTAGTCAAATAGTAGAAAAAATATTAGTTAAAGTCAAGAACATATTTTTTGCAATGAAATAAAATATAAATGAAATATATATATAAATTTATTACTGTTATTAAGTTGTTTGGCAAATTATTAATATCGGTTATTAAAAGGGTATTTAATTGATAAATAGTATGCTCTTTATTTTTAATCGGTTGTAGGTACGCGAAAGAATTCTTTCAGCATTAAGATTTAATTATGTCAACTATTACTAGCAATAAAGTATTTAATTATAATAATTGTAAGGGGTTACCCATACCAAACTTGGGGGGTAGGCATTTGTCTTGGGGTTCTTTGAGAATTTTGAATTTAAGTACCTACACGTAGTGTTAAAAAATAGAGTCACACAACCCAAAATGATCATAAGAGCTAATTAAATCTTACGATCAAAATCCTACTATCCTGCTAATATTATAAATGCTAAAGTTTGTGTGTGTGAATGTGTGTTACCACGTATCTCTGTAACGAGTAAATATATATTACATTAATAAGGTTAAAGTTGGTTTAAACGGTCTTTAATGTTCGGCAAAGTTTTCAAGATGCTTGCTGCATTACCACGAGTAAATTGATTTTGATGAAATTTAGAATGTAGATTAGGTTCCGGAATAACACATAGGCTACTTTTTAACTTAATTACCGCGGGTCAGGGCCAGTAATAAATTAAAACTATCAAAAATCTTTCAAATTTTTCGATATTTTGATTGGATTTACGATCTTGGTCGTAATTATAATGGTGTACAAAACAAAATTGGTAAGTCATTTAAAAAAAAAAAAAACTTTATTTATACGTCCTTAATTTTAACTGAACTAAACTAGACTGCTGAGTAGTATATGATAGTATACTAAAAGTGAGTCCAAAGATTTACAATTTATTCGTAGGTCCAATAACACTTTTCTTACTGTCTCTATTAAAGGCAAGACACTTTGTTCATGTGTTCTTCGTTACAAGCACTCACTATATTACACTGTCACATAACTGCTGTTAATCTGACTCTTAAGGGCCCATCCCAAAAAGTGATAATCTTTTCAAATTCAAAATCGTTTTTTCACATGGGCCCCAAAGAGTCACTCAAATGAAAGTTAATGACTGTACATTATTCAGTGCCTGTTCGTTGAACTGCTCGATGGGTTAGTTGTGTGGCGCTCGCCTTCTAAGCAGGGGTATCGGGTTCGATTCCCGACTGAAACACAAGTTTCTCCCCAAGGAAAATTTTGTGTTTCTGGTTCTGGTTGTGATTGTGTATGTGATGTGAATGTTTTCGGCACCCACAACAAGTCATCAAACTTAGTATGGGGCTGTGAGTGTGAAAGTGTTTATGTTATGTTTAATGCCTACAATTATTTACATATTCAATCCAATGAAATTTTCAAACACGATAAATTCATACCAATTAAAACCGAACTTCGATACAATCCTACAATTCTGTTACATTACCATAAAATGTTAGCATCGTCATACATATTTAAGGCCCTTTCCACCGAAATTCTCAATTGTCGAGTATTTTTAATCAAGAGCAAAGATCTAACTTATCCGAATCTAACACATAAAGTACGCGTTCAAAAATTCATTTCGACGGAGCCGGGCAAAATCACAATTTGGTAAAACGCGGCGTAGATTAAACTTTACTCTTTACTGCTATCGTTTTACAGTTTAATTTTGATTGAGGTTATTTTCGGTTATATCGGTGAGAAGTTATATTAAATATAAATACGTATATTTTAGTAAAATAGTGAAATACCTTCCCCTTCCCTTCCTTTCCAGGGGTGAAGGACATGTCTCCGCCAATGAATCTATTTTTTTTGTTTGGTAGACTATACTTCAGAGGTCCCATATAAAGTTTCATCACAATCGGATGAACAATGCGGCAGTGTATGAAATACAAACAAACATACAAACATTGATTTTTGTAATTTTATTAGAAGAATTATTACTTTAGAAAAATCATTTACTGTTGTTTATGTACAGTGCTTAAAAATTCTAGTTCATAAATAATTTCTGTTTATGTTTGCCAGATATAAATGATATAATTACTAATACATATTTATACTCATACATTAATTCTGAAAAACGTGCAATCCACTTAGCTCAGTACAGTTTAAGGCCGATATCTACATTGACCGGTTAAAGTGAGTAATGGACCATTCTGGTAACTGCGAGCGAAGTCGCAGCCATTACTATGACTTACAACGTTGAGTTTGCGATATTGACCGGTCAACGTGCAGATTTATTAGGTTTGCTATTGTGATTCTTTACCTAAGCATTGAGATAACTTATAGTTTTGGATTTAAGACCTACGTGCTAGTTTTAGTGTTTTATTGCAGCAACCGGCTATAAACAGGCGTGCGAACATAGAAAAGAAGTCAATTTTAAAATGAATAGACATTTAAATTTGTTTATCGTCTTCATAAAAAAGGAGGAGTATGTATAATGTATTTTTTTATGTCATCATCATCATCATACTCAGCCTATCTCAGTCCACTGTTGGACATAGGCCTCTCCCAAGGTGCGCCACTGAGCCCGATCTTCGGCTCTTCTTTTCCAGTCGTTACCAGCAGCCCTACGTATATCGTCGCTCCACCTAGTCACAGGACGTCCTCTGCTGCGCTTACCGATTCGTGGTCTCCACTCCAGAACTCGTCTACTCCAACGGTTGTCAGTTCTGCGGCATATGTGACCAGCCAGTTTTTTTATGTGTGCAACCTCATATCTTCTTTCTATGTGAACCGATTTTAAAGTTTTTTTTTGTTTGTAAGCTGGTGTTTTCCCATTGGTCCCATTTAAATTAGGTCAAGATTTTATCAGTCGTTTTTTAGTTATCGTCAATAATGCGTGTTTAATATATTTAATTTGATCAAGATTCCGAAGATAAAGCGGTGAAGTCAGTTTTTTAAGCTTTACTTGCGGTTAATTATTTTAATAAGGTATGGAAGAATTAACTCATGTAATTTCTGCGTACACTCACCAAGCAAACGATAGAATACTGATAGACTTGCGACTATGAGTAATCACAAAAAGCAATAAGTTACTTGTTTAAAACTTTTTTAAAGATAAGCTTTTAGAAATCCGCCATATGGGATTTAGAGTGACTTTATTGTTCAAGTTATTCTCAGCAAGCCCTTTCATTAGATACCCATATTGTAGGAGTACATAAAAAATTACTAGTCCGCCAGTCCGTCACACAACTAACCATGCATTGTCATCTAAACTAATCGTGAATACAAAATTTCAGCTCAATCGGTTAAAGATATCTGCTTCAAAATCGAGTTGCAAAAAAAGCAATGTATGCATGTTTGTCCGGGTGGAAACAAAAACAAACGTGCATACATTGCAAGTTAAATAAAAGCTTGTAAAAATGGAGAAGATTTATTTACAATGCAATTGAAATTTTACTTTACCGCAACTTCCAACCCATCGCAAGATTTGAAACTACGACCACCAATTATAAGGCGATATATCACGATGGCGCCATCGTGGCTTTTTTAATTTGTCCACAATTGCTCAAGTACAAAAAGCCAAGTGAGAATTAGACTTCAATATTAACTTCAATCCCTAACTATTTTCAGACAATGCAGCAGGTGCAATTTAGTTTCAACTTCTCCTTTCAAAGCCTTTGCTGTGACGCGACGTCGTGGAATATTAATATTTGGAAAGTACATGATTTGGTGGGAGTGGGATTTTTTCTTTTTGTTGTTTTAGTGCTATAGATTGTTTTTCAAGCAATAAACGTAAAAATAAGCACTGACAGTTAATTTAACTGTACTTTGCGTATTATCTAAGATTGAATCCTTGTTAAAAATATGATATAATATTTATCGGAATAAAGTCCCCTTAGTATTCAACTATAGTTAACTTAAAGCTTATGGAATCCACTGTTATTGGGCGAACCGTCGTGGAACCTTTTGCCAAGTATTATTATAGTAAAAACCTTTACTGGGCACTTTATATAAATCAAGAACCATGATTTAGAAACATGCTATCACAGAACAAGTAACCCAAATCAATTAGAAAAACGGTCATTTATTGTTAAAAATAAAAAATAAACAGTTTAGAGAATCAATTCCTGTGTCGGACAAACAATCTACATACAAGTTTGTTCGGAACTCTCGGTGCATTAGTCAGGCTTGGATTTGTCAGATTTATTTTTAAATAACAACTCTATACCCAGCCATACTGGACTACAGCACTGTTTAACACTTGAAAACTTGTTATGAAACACCAAGACTTAGAAACCAACAATTTATTGTTAACACTAAAATAGTTGGTTGAGTTTGAAAACTGTCGCGAATGATGCATTTTTATTTGTTCGCGTCGCATGTCAACGAGCACCTAAGAGTGGCGACGATGGGCATCTTACATGCCAGAAACTGGCCCGCGTGTAACTCCATGACATTGAGTAACCGGTATCGTCACCGGCACCCCCGGACGTCGATTTTGGGCAGGTTTGGTGACGAAAACAAAATTATTGAAGGCCAGGTCTTAAAAATATTTTGAGTTTTTTTTTTATATTTTTACTGGGCTTTGGGGTCTACAAAACCCTTCTATACCGAATTTCGCGCCGATCGGAAACACTTCAGGGAAATGTCACGTCGGAGGTCTTTGATCTCGAAAGGAACGACGTTCCGACCCTGTTCGAATTTAGTTCGAACGCCCCAACCTATCTCTAACCCCCAATCTCTAGTCACAGCCGATTAGAAAACAAATAAAAATACTATTTTTTTTATCAAGAAATACCAACAGCAAACCTTAAGTCATCATTACTTACGTGGTGCACAAATTCACAAGGTAGAGCTACGATAGTATATGTCTAAGAGTATTAGTTGACTTAGCGCTTACCATCACAGAAGCGACCAGTTTCTTATTGTTGTTTAAAAAGTCTAAATTGTATAGTATCAGAAAACATAACAAATTGTAACATCTATTTTGGCGGTAAATATTTGAATTGTTGCTCAATGCACTAACTAGATGGCGCTGTGAGGCCTTAAAACTCGCAAACGTTTGGTTTAGAGTATTTGGCTAGGCTCATTGTAAATTTTGCATTTTGTTCTTTGGTGAATATACGTTTAAAGTATACGTTTAATAACTTCGTTTTTACTCTCGGCGTACCCGGTCATCTAACGCTCCCGCTAACAGTATATAACTTTCATAATAACCGTTATGATTAGAAATCTTTAACAATTTAACTTACTACAACAATTATCAAACAATATTAATCTAGATAATTTTAGACGAACAAAACAACAATGTTACTCAAAGCAATCAATCTGTTTTGATCATGGAGTTTGGGAAAACAATCCCCAAACCTGAAACTTTCATGTTTGAAATAACAAGAATCCGTGATTTAATAACACTATAATTATTATCATCATCATCATCTTTATACATATTTTGCTACATTGTAACTATTATTCAGCCAGATTGAAAGTATGTCAGTACAAGTCGGTTTAGTCCTAGCGTCACTTTCCATCAGGTGTGATTGTGGTCAAACGTTTGCTTAGTCTGTAATAAAAAAAAAGCGAGTATACCACCCTCGACCATATTAGGACCACCATTTACTTACCAAAAGTTGAAATAATCAAACACAACCAGAAATAATTTTCTTTATTCCCTGATAGGATAATCAAAGATCAAAATGTAGATGATTTTTATAAACGCTTCGACACTCTCAGCGCCATACTTAATTTGAAGGCTTGTAGCGTCAATGCCGGAAAGATTAATATCACACAAAATCACAAGGAACATAGAGCATTGGCCCGTAGGTAGAGTACAAATTATAAAAATAAGAGTACCTATTGATTTTTATTTATATAGCATTAGCCATACTAGGCAGAACTATAGTAATAAATTTAGAAAGGAAAAAATATCCATTCGATATTTTTTTCTTTCTAAATTTATCACTATAAGAGTACCTACATTATAGTGTGTTTTGGAATCCATTCATTTTCTTCTCAAGTAAAGGCAATTCACATAAATCTGAAAACACCGTTATAAATTAGATCTGATCTCCCAAAAACAATACAAGAAGTGATAACAGTATCCTGAAAATTGTGCACCTGTACTGAGACATTGCGTGCAATTGATGACTGAAATACGTCATAATATCGACCGCACGGAATGCCTCTCAGTGTATATTACACAATAACTTGCAGACCCGTTAATCAAATAAATTAATTTAAAATATGTTGTTTATCGCATCGAATTGTGAATCTAATCCATTCTTGAATCCACCTGAACACCAAAAAAGAAATCAAAACCGGTCCAGTCATTTAGGAGTTCAGTAACATACACAGGTAGCAAAGAATAATATATATATTACTAGCTGACCCAGCAAACGTTGTGTTGCCATATACATTATTTCATGCTGAATTATAAAAAAATAAAAAATAAATTCCAAAAAAACTTGGTTTGGACCACCCTTAACATTCGGGGTATGAAAAATAGACGTTGAACTATTCTCAGACCTACCCAATATGCACACAAAATGTCATAAAAATCGGTCGAGCCGTTTCGAAGGAGTTTGGTAACAAACACCGCGACGCGAAAATTTTATAGATTAGATATAATATATAAAGATGTATTAATTCATCGTAAGTAATTAAAAATTGTTTTGTTTTGTGTAGGTTTTACTGTAACTAAAATAATCTTTTAAGCTCTTCCTGTGTACAAACAAATAGATCTATTATGTTCGAATAAAACAAATTTTGAATTTGAATAAAACATTTTCCATTCATAACAGTCTCAGTGTCCGTTACCCGTAGAAATGTCGTTTGATGGTATCAAAGGACCCCAAAGTTTGTCGTTTTACCGACATCTCAACAATCCAACCGTTTTAATCCGAGGAAAGTTTAAATCATTAACTGTGTCAAATCTAGGCTCAGATTAAATATTTAGACGGTGACTTTTACTTTAACTACATGGAGCCAGTAGCTATGTATATAAGTATTCACGTATTAGCTACTGCTACTTTTAGGTGCTGCTCAAGCCTAGAAAAATTTAGATCAATCACGTTTTTTTTTTTGTGGCGCTTCGCCGGCCACCGCGGCTGCATGCTCGCTATGCTCGCTCGGTTCGCACGTTGTAGTAATCAGTCACCTAACGTTCCTCCTCGTTTCGTTCGTCGTCACACCTATATATGACTTTTCCCTTTAGACATGTATTGATAACGAATAAAAAAGCACCTTCATTACCGTGTCTCATCTTCGGCTGCATCGTCACTTTCCATCAGATGATATTGTGGACAAACGATTACCTACACACGATTAAAAAAAATGAAAATGAATATTTATTTTTACCGACTTTCCAAAAAAGGAGGAGGTTTTTTTTTTTTTTTTTATTTGTGACAGGCTAGTGTTTGACCACTATCTCACCTGATGGTAAGTGACGATGTGATCGAAGTACTCAAGTCGACTGTATTTTTTTAATTTATTTTTTTATGTGTGTACCTCATGACTTCTCTTCACGTGAGCCGATTTCGAATTTTTTTTTTTGTTTGAATGATGTTGCTTTCTTATTGGTCCCATTTAAATTTGATCAAGTTCTAATCAGTAGTTCTTGAAATATCGTCAATACTACTTGACGTGTGTAACATGGACTACTTTGACGATGTTCTCGTTTAACCGACTTCAAAAGTTACCTCATAACTTATAATTATTGCATGATTTTCTCTCATATTATTGGATGACATTATGAACTGCTTCTAAATACTAAAAAAAGTTTTGTAATAATCATGACAATATTAAAACATATTTATTTTTACTTACTTAGCAATTATGATGCTATTACATTGAATTAATAAGGCACTATACTATACTGTAAATATTATTTGCTATTGGAGTTAGTTATATTAAAAACAGACTCTTTTATTACTACTAGGGTTTTTTTTTTACTCTCATAGGCCAACGTTTGACCACTATCTTACCTAATGTTAAGTGACGATGCGGTCGACGATGGAGCACGCTTGCCTAGAAAATATCTATTCACTCTCGACTTGAAGACTCCAAGATTGTACTTATCTGGGAACACAGACTCTGGCAAGGAGTTCCACTCCTTTGCAGTAATAATTGTGCGTGCATTCAAAAAACCATAAAAAAATTATGATGTAATTATAATTATCAATTAACTGGGTACTGTTTATTATATTTAATTTAGTTTATGTGTATGTATTAATGTATATAGATTGTATATAGATAGGTATATATGTAAGTTGTATTTATGCGTATGAATGTATTTTTATACCACTAACCTCATGATTTAAAATTATCCTTCTCTCCATCCGAAGCTTGACTGGAAGAGATCGCTCTTAGCGATAAGTCCGCCCATTATACTTAAGATTTTTTTTTTAATATCCCAGTAACTACACTTTATTTGGTATACAATAAAGAATTTTCTATTGTATTCTATTTATTATCAACTTTTTAATTAGCACAATGAAAAAATTCTACTAAAAATATAAATCCGAAAGTTTGTGCGTAACTATGTAAGCGTGCAAGTCTGTAAGTACGTTTATTCCCTCATTATTCTTTAACGGCTGCTACTAGTAGCATAGGCTACTTTATAACATGATAATAGCAGGTAAAGCCGCGGGGCACGGCTAGTAATGAATATAATAGCGTTTTCATTTATTTACTTAGGCGCATCAGTATAATATATTCAATAAACATTCCATTATTCCTCTTAGATAACTATATTAGATAACCAATATTCTAAGAGGAACAAAAATTACTGTTGGATAACTTGGTTTTCTAATAGGCAATTTAATTTCTCGTAGATATCCATGTTAGATAACCAGTATTTTACTAGTAAACATTAGAAACAGTTACAGGAAGGGCATCTATACATTCATTACATATATAAATATGAACTTAAAATAGTATGACAAGAAACATAAGAAATTATGATCAATATTCTCATTGTTTTAAAACAAGCAAATAATAGGGCAATGTATGATTACGACAATATATGCGCGTACAATAATATGACGATTTATGCCACATTCGTCCCGAATTTTTGGCCCACGCCATTAAAAAGTATTCGTCCCGCACGATAATATTTGTGCATATTCGGCCCGCATACCAAAATTATGGACGAATGATGAATGCAGAATAACTTTATGACTTGTAACATTATGCGAATGAACAGGACACAAAGAATTTTTAGAACATTCACAATATGTTAATCAAACCAATCTTCCGAACTGTTACCAGTCTCTTAATAGTTCGTTCTATTCGCACACATTTACAGACGAGGTAGTGTGCAATCCGCCGAAACTTTGGCCCGTTTTAGCGGAGGCAACTTCAAATTACTTTCTTCGCTGAAAGACGTATAATGAATCAGGTCCGGGCAGATATTTGTTCCAACTTGCGACGTTTTCCAGTGGAAAGCAAAAGTTGCTCGATGACTCAGTTGTTGTTAGTGTTGGGGTTTTCTATCGATATCATGTCATTGAGTACTGTTAAGAACTATCTTCACGCGATTTTGCTATTTATCTATTTGCTATTAACTTTTTGCTGCCAATAATTTCTCTGATATACTTCTTTTGGCGCGTTTGGGAAAAATGATGAGAGTGAATATTATTTAAGAACTATCTTCACGCGATTTTGCTATTTATCTATTTGCTTCCAAATAATTTTTCTGATAAACTTGTTATGGCGCGTTTGGGTATAATGATGAGAGTGAATATTAGTTAAGAACTATCTTCACGCGATTTTGCTATTTATCTATTTGCTATTAACTTTTTGATGCTAAATATTTTTCCTGATATACTTCTTTTGGCGCGTTTGAGAATAATGATAAGAGTGAATATTAACTAAGAACTATCTTCACGCGATTTTGCTATTTATATATTTGCTATTAACTTTTTGGTGCTAAATATTTTACCTGATATACTTCTTTTGGCGCGTTTGTGAATAATGATGTGAGTGAATATTAGTTAAGAACTATCTTCACGCGATATTGCTATTTACCTATTTGCTATTAACTTTTTGCTGTCAAATAATTTTTCTGATATACTTCTTTTGGCGCGTTTGGGAAAAATTATGAGAGCGAATATTTACGATGCGCACGCACACTATCGTAAAGTTGGTTAGTAATTGTCTCTCAAGTTTTCGTGAGAAATTATAACAATATTCAAGGTAGTTCAATAAAATGTTTTTTTCACAAACGAAGAGTACGGCACACGGGATACAATAAGTTTTTTTTTTTTGTTACACAAAAAAGTAGAACTTCTTACGTTCATACACAAGTACACACACACGGTTATTTATTTGTGAATACTCGCAAGTATTTTCTTTTAGGTCCGATTCTGAAAAGATCAGTTTTGGTGTATGTGTGGATATAGTTCTAAAAACTATTTTAAAGAACGAGTAATTAACTGAGAAAAAAGTTATGAAAGATTGATATTGTTCACAAAATACAAATTTCAACAGTTTCAAAAATATTTAAATGTTTTTATTTAGGTTATTGTTGTTGTTTATTTCAATTCAAATGAGCTCGTTTAAATATCAAACCACAAGTAAATACCCCAATCCGAATCATAAGAGTAAATTAAAAACATTCATGAGGTATAGTGATAAATTTAGAAAGGAAAAAATCATAGCTTGAGGCGGGATATGAGCCCGCGGCCATAGGGTCTCATGCCCTATTGCTCTAACCCTTTCTTAATTATTTTTCCTTTCTAATTTTTTTCCTTTCTAAATTTATCAATTGATTTGGGTAGACGTTATCAACACAACGTTGAGCTAACTGCAATGTTAGACTCGTTGGCCGTAGTAGTTTCTATAAACTGTTTCGGTAGATGACGTCACACGTCCCCGTAAGACGTTAATAATAAGGAAAGGTTAATTTCGTCGCTTCAGGCGGGGCTTGAGTAGCTCAGCGGTTAGAGCAATAGGGCATGAGTTTCCGCGGGTTCAAATCCCGCCTCAAGCGATGATTTTTTCCTTTCTAAATGCATCACTATAGTTCTGCCTAGCATGGCTAATGCTATAAAAATAAAATCAATTCATCAGGTAACTCGATTAATCTTATAAAATTTGTTTTCAATAACTGTCAAAGAATTAAAAAGATTGTGATATCATTGCAATAACCTCAAATAAATATCAATAATAGGACAGTCGATAGTTCAATGACAAATATAAAAAAGAACCTTCATTAGAATGTCCCATATTCGGCCGCATCGTCACTTTCCATCAGGTGACATAGAGTCAAATGATTGCCTATCCAGAATTGAAAAAATGATATATGAACATTTATTTTTTTACGTTGTAGTAGTGCAGTCGATAGATCTATCGACTGTACCACTACAACACTATCTGTAACTATTCAGTCGAATCCTCAGTCAGAGTCAGACTTTCAATCGTTGGACTGTTTTATTTTAAAGAACTTTGTCTTTTGTTTGAACTTTTGTGACGGTATTTTTGATATTAATATTCGTATTTTTGTCATTCCAAGTTAAGGTTAACTTGTTACCGAAAAATAATGGTATCCGAAGTCCAAGTCATAGAAATTATATAATATGTGTATTTATAAGTCCCTAAGGGTATAAAAATTATATATATGAATATAAAGTATAAAATTCTGATGACTCAATTTTGTCAAAAATGCAGATACCTCTTTTTCCTTATGGCGGCAGTTGAAAACATGGCAGTGCGGAGGTAGGAGTAGCGGGGCGCATCTCGGGCGCTTTGTATATTAAGGCCCCTCACGTGCCATACATTTTACCTTCACAGCGCCCGAGGCGCGCGCCTCGGAAGCTTTGTACCTATATCATCTCCCTAACGTTTGTCACAGTATTTTGCTATTACATTCCACCCACAAAATTTCGTATAGGTTGATAAATTCGTTACTATTTCAAGTGCTTTTCCAACGATTTATTTTAAAAGAGAGGAAACAAGTGCACTTGTTGGAATGTTGTGACAGATGTGGGTACAGATATGAAATGCAAATAGGCATCTTCTATTTTATGTCTCAGAATAGTTGTAATTAAATCAATATAGAAAGTTATAATCGGGATCATATTATTACAGTCAAACTCGACCAAACTTGAGCAACTATAATTAGTTCAGGACATGTTACAAACTATCACTATTATGTTCCAACAGCCCTATCTACATCCAATAGGTATCTATATGCTGTAGCTATTCCTTTATCTACATAGTGGATATCTAGCTGTCAACGGCAGGTTGAAACTTGGTCACCACGACCTATTACCGCATCCACCTGTTGCTGTCTATACGAAGCAATTGTGGTTTCTTTTTTCTATTGACTTTATTAATGTTTATTTGATTATTTAGCCTGGGTTTCGAATATAGGGTCTATTTGTGACTTGTTTTTCTTTTAGGTTTTTAATAAACTCAATTTCTTAATATTATTATATGATTGATATTTATATTGTAATTCCGAATGTATATATGGAGTTTTGCGACCACTTCTGAAATAGATCCGCTAAGAACCAACTTGAAACTGTTGAATCTATTGACTGACGAGCCAAAATACTTTTTTATTAGTATAGGAGTTCAAATTGAACGGTCTCGGCCACTGACGTAAGGTAGCAACCCTATCATTATTATATTGCTTATATTTTGAAGAGTATTTTTTGCAATAACTACACATAATTAAACGCAAGCAATGCTTAAAAAAAACCGACTTCACCCCTTTATCTTCGGAACCTTGATCAGATGAAATATATTAAATACGAATTATTGACGATAACTAAAAAACAACTGAAGATCTTGATCAAATTGGAATGGGACCAATAGAAAAGCATTCAAACAAAAAAAAAATTCTAAGTCAGTTCACGTAGAAAGAAGCTATGCTGTTACACAGATAAAAAAAACGTACAGTCAAATTTAGTACCTCCACCTTTTTGTGAAGGCAGAAGAAAAAAAATTATTTACAACGACATTTTATAGTATGCAACTAAAGAAAAATAACTAGAACATCTTCTCAATGTCAGCCCATATGCGATGGCGAACGTTATTAAAATGGGATACGCTATTATATGCACTGCTTGTTAAAAAAAAACTTTTACATATAATAAATTGAGTTCATTGAAACATTTTAAATTGTCAAAGTAACAGTCATCTAAAAAAAAAAAGAAAAAATATTTCATAAATATAAGTAGGTACTACTTCTTCTTCTTAGCTTGTCGATGGCAACACTTACACCTTTTTTGTCCAATACTCGGCGACACAAACAGCATTCGGCCTAGTTTCGTACAGGTCTTCTAGTGTGCAAGAAGAAGCAGTAATATGCTTAAAAACTAATATATTGTATGGTACTACTTAAAAACTAATATATGGTACTACTTAAAAACGAATAGTCTGCTATTGAATTAAACCAGACGTAGTTTAAACACTCTTGTTTCTAAGATAAATCAAACTGTAACCAAACTTTACAGCACAACGAACGCACGCAACCAACGTATTAATTATCTCAGTGGAGACGCGGCAATGAACGTTGAAGTAAAGTCAAAGGTAATCTGCTACTTTGAACTTTACTATAAACTGGCGGCTTCACGGATTAGCGGTTAGGCGCTCAGCTTGAGGCATTTGGGACACAGTTCATATCGAATAGTATACTATATTGTTACAAAATTTAAGATTCAAAATTGTCACATGGGCCCAATGTGGGATAAAGAGTCATAAAACTTTTTTTTTTCTTTTTTTATGCTCGTTAGGCAAGCATTCGACCATTATCTCACCTTATGAAAAGTGACGATGCGTATGTATCATGCTTGCTCAGACCTCACTCCCAGATTGTATGATCGCTGTATTTCTAAAACATACAACACTGTAAGTTTTCCTTAAGATTTTTACATTTCCCCGTAGCCCTTCATAGGCAAATCTCAAAGAATACAATGTGGGTATTGCGTCAGAGGAAACGGCGCGGCATCTAAAAAAAGGCAACAATTACATTACAGGACACGTTGTCTTCAATCAGTCAAAGGTTTACTTATCAGTTTAACATATTTCTAGGTTTATATATGTGAAAACTGGGTTCTTTCGCACTTTTTTTTAAGTGGTTTGCTCCGGCCTTGGTCATGGGAGACTCTCTTGTTACCTCTGTTGTCTGTGTCGGCCAAAGCGTCAAGGTTAGTCAAAATAATGTCATTTAGAAAAAAATGCGCGAAGTGATCCGGTTTTGTTTGTGTGTGTGATGTAAATATTTTCGGCACCCACGACACAATACATCGTAATTAGTGTGGGACTATGAAAGTTAAAGCGTTTATGTTTATAGTTTTCTCATAAAAACATTATTGCAGTTCATGAAAGTT
Source organism: Lomographa bimaculata (assembly GCA_948107665.1). Taxonomy (NCBI): domain Eukaryota; kingdom Metazoa; phylum Arthropoda; class Insecta; order Lepidoptera; family Geometridae; genus Lomographa; species Lomographa bimaculata. Next base: position 14,956,888 of record OX403603.1, on the reverse strand, counting down.
AAGAAAACTACATTTACAATTAATTCACCTAGTAAAGGTTAATATATTTAGTTAATACCATTCCGACGACGCGTAAGTTGTGTCCGTAATTTTGGGTCAATATGTCAAATTTACTGTACCTATACTCGTTTCAGGAAAATCTTCTATTCATATTCATTTCTATTTATTTCATTCATCGATGGGACCACATGTTTGCGTCATCGATTTTTCAGTTTTTAATATCATTTGTGTTGCTTCTAAAGCGTGTTACGGCACATGTTACTGATATAGCTTCTTATTCATTATTATTTGCAGAGCTAAACTCTTTCCTGAAAATCTCGCTTTATAACCTGCGCCCCAACATGAAAACCTTTGTTCTTATCTGTGGACTGTACTAGAATTTACTCCTTTTCTTTTGTCACAGAGCAATGGAATGTAGTAGGAAATCAGAAAATTTAACCACATTTTTTTTACTTTTTTATATTTATTTATTTACAAAGTTCTATAATTTTATGACATGACATTAACAACAAGCAAAACTACAACATTATCATTAGGAGACACTCAAGAGACAGTATTATTTTGACTTCGCTAGCCCATCAAAGACATTAAAAAAGAAAAATTAAATAACGAACTTAGTATGGGGCTACCAAAAAAATCCACACTGAAATCATTTGTTTATAATAACTGCTGGATATATACTTAGGCCTCCTTATAATTATCAGTCGCTTCCAAGAGAATCTTAGAAGCTAGTAAGTGGTAATGTGGTAGAAGAAATTAAATCTAGCTCTCTACGTAGTATGATTATTATTTTTGAAGTGAAAACTTCTTTAGCGGCGTTGTGCACTTTTTGGGATGGGTAAAAAATGTTAAACTCGCGTCAGGACACGTGACCTGATCGAAAATTCGTAAGACGGAAAATTCGTTAGGCGAAGGCGAGTAGACCGCCGGCGGCGCGGCGTAGGAGAGGAAGTAATATCCCCCCCTCTTTCTACCGCGTTTCTATGATGACGATGATATATAATTTAATGTTCAAGTTTTCACTTCTGCCGGCACTCCCGGAGTGCAACCCGTTGGTTTTTTTTTATCGCTGAGCGACCACACCACCCAATAGAACAAAATCAACAATCAACATTAAATAGAATAATCAATTTTTACTAAAGTATTTAAAACATACGCTTAATTTGAAGTTGGGCAGGCTAGGATGCTTTGACAGAATCCACCATCAAATAAATTATTATTCTGACCAAAGTAGGATCTTCTATAGCCATCATTCCGCACACATTCCAACAAGATATGTTGTACATCTTCTATAACGCCACACTCATCACAATTGGGAGATGGTACTTTTTTCATTAGGAATGCAAACTTTTTTGATGGAATGTGTGCAGAGCGTAGTCTAAGAGCTGTCACACGTAGTATGATTATATAAGAGGCCTTTAAATTTTTAGCGTTTACATTTTATTCATATGCTTTTTATCACATTAGACTCTTAAGGGGCCTGCGGAGGTTGATTTGCCCATACAGTCGTAATACCGATTTTATTTATAATTCAAGCATATTACCACCATACTGTGCTGTTATTCAGAATAAAAACATATTAATCTAGGTTCCTGGATAGTTTTTATTCCAAAATAATTACCTAAAACAAAATATAAACTAATTGATTTTCACACATAATTACGACGTAAATGTCGCATCTTTAACTTATGCGTTATGTATTAAAAACTTACTCATATTTTTTGGCATTACAACAGGAACACAGATTATCATTTCAAGGTACAATTAATGCAAAAAACATTGGCTAAAATTTTTGATATTACGGCACCTATCATAATTTGTTCGGTCGGTAGTGCTATCGCCTCAAGCATGGGTACAGTTAGCCAGTTTAATATCTGGGTCTCATCCTGGACGGGAGATGGGCTTTCGGAGCCCACTTTTCCCAGCTGGCTCCGAGAGTCGTGGGGGCTGCGGCTGCCTTGGGGAGGTTGCTTCCCAACGTAGGTGGCCCGGGTTCGATCTGTCGTCGGCTTTACTCCGGAGTGATCCGGAGTATGGCCCTGTACGGGGCACCGGTCTGGGTGGACGCCCTCAACCGCGATAACAAGACCCTGCTGCGTCGTCCGCAGCGGGTTGTCGCGACGAGGGCGATACGCAGTTACCGGACGGTGTCTTGGACGGCGGGATGCGTGCTTGCGGGTGACCCCCCCTGGGAGCTCCAAGCGGAGATCCTCGCCGAAGTATACCACTTCGTGGCGGCGAGAAGATCCCGTGGAGACAACCCAGCGTGGGAAGAGGTCACCCGCATGCGGCGAATGGCGCGGGCTGCACTGTTGCGGCGGTGGACGGAGGACCTGGCTCCACCGGTCCCTGGGCAGTGGACGGTGGAGGCCATCCGCCCGGTCCTTCGGAGGTGGGTGAGGCGGAGGTATGGGTCGCTGACCTTCCGATTGGTGCAGGTGCTTTCCGGACACGGATGTTTCGGAAAGTACCTGCACCAAATCGCCAGACGGGAACCGACTCCGGCCTGCCACGAATGTGGAGCGCCGGAGGACACGGCGCTCCACACGCTGGAGGTGTGTGCCGCATGGGGCCCACAGCGGCACACACTCTCGGCGCTCATAGGCGGAGATCTGTCCCTGCCGAGCGTGGTAGACGCAATGCTCGGCAGCGAGAGATCGTGGCAGGCGGTGGTCTCCTTCTGTGAAGCGGTGATGAAGCAGAAGGAGGCCGCGGAGCGGGCCAGAGAGGTCGATCCCCGATCTCACCCGCTCCGGCGCAGACGGCCGGGGGGGAGGAGGAGGCAGTTCGCCCGCCTCCTCTCTCCTCCTTTGTAGTGGGGTCACTGGTGGAGAGTCAGGGCACCTCTTCACTGACTTGCACGGCCCCACACGTCTGGGGGGTGGCCTTGGTGAGCAAGGTCACCCCCTCCATGGGCGCAGTGGCCCGGAGGAGTTTGCATCCGGGCCTACCGCCGGGGCAAGATAGTGACTGCTAGCGCGACCCTATCTTGCCCCACCTCGGCGAGGGACTGCTCACGGGGGGGTTTTTAGTGGGTTCGAGCCCCACATACCCCTTTCCTTCATCCCTGGGAAGGAAAGGAAATGCCAGGCATTTTCCCCCCCACAAAAAAAAAAAAAAAAAAAAAAAAAAAAGCCAGTTAAACAGAGACAGCCTATAGACTCATTCAAAGAGTCCCCGGCCTCTTAAGTTCTATATTTTAAAATCTATTACGTTTAAATCATTTTGGAACTAAAAAAACACACGGAGTAAGCATTCAATCTAGAACAGACGACAGATCTGTCTATAAAAGCGTTGCATTGAACAAAAATAAACTAGAAATTTCTGTTTTTATAGCACGTTCGGTGAGCGCTACACTTTTTATTCTCTTTCTTTTTTAAGTAAGTTGTCCAGCGTAAGCTACGGACCATGTCTATGGTAAGCGAAAGTTGATATCATTACCAAGCTTTTGTTTAGTGTCACCTGTTCCGTTATCTGTCGTTCTATAATCAAATCTTGCAAGTTAAATTAGACCCACTCTCAAGTCCGATTGGATTAAAAATTTTTTAAACTTATGTATCTTCGGTGACAATGATATGGTACTACGGAGCTTGTCTGATAATGGAGACGGAAGATGCATGGCCATATGAACTTCTGAACTAAACAAGATAAACCCTTCGAGTTTGAGCTCGTTTGATTCCTCTTGACAAGTTCTCTAGTTAAATAGCTTTGTTATCCTATTTTATTGACAACCAATAAATGTTTGATTTAAAAAATAAACTTTTAAAGTATTAGTTGTTTTTACAATGTAATTGCTAAACCTAAAGACTAGCATTTGAAGGATATCTTGATTGTCAACCAGCTGCGCCATTTGGTAAAATTAGAGCACGTTTGCATGACACAATATGTCCTCTCACTTCTAACATGTCAGTTAAAACATGTGAATATATGATTTGATTTGATAAACAAAACAAAACGCAAAAACGCATTCACACCCACAGCCCCACACTAAGTTCAAAGACTTGAATCGTTGGTGCCGGAAACATTCACAACACACACATTACACCCAGAACCAGAAACACAAATATCCCTTGGGAAGGAATTTTTTTTTATTTCTGACTAGACGACTCCGTGTAAATTATATCTCGATATCCATTGAAAATAATTCGAAGTTACAGTTCCTATACAATTTGGTTTACCTGAATTACCTGAATTTTTTATTGCAACTCTGAAGCAAACATAACGAAATAAATTTATATCGGTCTAGTGAATTTAGAGTGTTTTGAGAGACTAACGCACGACATATTTTTTTGTATACAAAGATAGGCTAGTTGACCACTATCTAACCTGATGCTATATATATATATATATATATATAGCATCAGGTGAGATAGTGGTCAACTAGCCTATCTTTGTAATTATTATATATATATATACATAATAATTACTAGCTAGAATGACTGGCTAATAAAGATAGTTTCCGGAATATAATTACAAATTACAGTTTATTGCAATAGGCGATGCATCTTCGATACTATTTTCGACGAGGCGTAAGCCAAACATGATAAAAAAGGTCCTATCACGATGATCTTTACCGGAAGCTTGATCCCGTCGTTGGATTTGAAACCGCTTCTATCAAAATGGAAGGCGGGCTGAATACGCGGTAGCGTTACCATGGCTTCACTAACAATTGTGACATGGATTGCAGTTAATGAACACAATTCAATATGAACATATCGCTTTTAGCTAAGTTAGCGTAGCTCAGCAGTAAACACAAAGCTTTATGTTCTGGCGTACATTTTCGTTTTTATTACCTTCGCAACGGCTCAGACAACGTTAACCTTTTAGTTTGTAAAAGGAATTGTACTTTTTTGTTTCAAGAATCTTAATTTGTAAAATGGCCGGCGTGCTAATGAGAAACTGTTTACCGGGCGGCTTTAAGGCGGAATGTGAAAAACAAGAGATTTGGTTACATAGAAAAGGGAATTCCTATTGAAATACACTCTATTATTACATGTTTTTACACTCACAGCCACACACGAATTTTAAAATCTTGTATTTTAGTAGCCCAAATAGTTTACATACATAAGATAAATAATTACTCTAGCTAAATTAATTATAGTGAGGGGTTCTTTTATTATGCTAGTTAGGCAAACATTTGACCATTATCTCACCAAATGGAAAATGTCGATGAGGCTGGGTTATAAGACTGCTTTTCAAGAAATCATATACATAATACCTTGAAAAACCAGTTTTTAGAAGTTTCAGAGATAAACTCGTTTAAAACATTTAAGATAATAAATAATATATTTGTGGCAGAAAAAATAATCGGGACAGTGGTGGTAATTTTAGTAAGGAAAAATTATCGCTTGAGGCGGAGTTTGAACCTGAGGCCATGTTGCCATGCCCTATTGCTTTAACTTTTCTATAGCCACGGCAAGAGCGATATTTTTTCCTTTTTACCACTTTAGTTCTGCTAAGCAAAGCTAATACTATATTGACAAAATCAAGGCATAACAAACAAAACATAACAGTTCAACAAAAACTAAACCTACCCTGAAAAGTACAACAACATTCCCATTAACTTACCCCCATTTAAAACGCGGTAAATTTCAACGAAATTCAAATTACGAACTGTGCCATACAACGCTGTAAAATAACCGAGATAACAAGATAGAGTGTTGTGGAAAACACCTCCAGAGAGCTGTTTGTCTTAGGAAAGTACACATCTGATGTTAAAAGCACGCCGAGGTACGATTAAAGTCTAAAGCAAAAATCTTGGAGAACGTTGAGATTGCTACGTAATAGAGCCGCGATTCGTTTGATAGCGTTGGGGTTTTGAATTTGGAAAATAATTTCTGCGAATAGGAAATAGTCTGGAAGGCTCCGATGCCACTTAAATGTATTTTTACTAGGGTAAGAGTAAATGTATGTACAGAGATAGCTCTTGGAGTGCTTGCTCTTGTCTTACAAGTTGCATCATAAAATTCAGTGGAATATGGCATTACATAACGACACAAAAGAGTTATAATAAGTAAAATTTTTTCACCATAAGGCTTTCTAGACTGATTTGTTAGGTTTCTAAAACAATAATTAGTTCTGTGGCAGTTCGTATAAAATATTTATGTTTTCCCGCGAAAAACAAACTGCGGCGCCATTTTGTTCGGGGACGTTAAAGAAGAAACAATTTGGTACGACGTTGTACCTTGTAAGATAAGCGTAAATAGAATTTGTAAATTGACCCCGAAATTCCCGAATAAAGCCTTAGCGTTTCATATCTCCTAGACAAGTAATAAAAACCCTTCGAAGTACCGTAGTACCGTACATGAAATATTAAGCGTAGATACTCTAGTTCACGTTTTTCTCGTATGTCGTAAAATCCTGCACGGTCATACGCTTTTACGACTTTACTGGTTTTAGAGCACGACTTTGAATTTTTCACTAGAACACGTTCTGGTTAATGCAAGTTAGCCGGATACGCAGAATCAGGCAGTGTTTCGCATTGGTAGAAGATCGTCGCAAGGTAGTCTCTCGATATTTTCAACCGACTTCAAAAAAGGAGGTTCTCAATTCGACTGTATGTTTTTTTCTACTGACATAATGGAGGAGGTACTCAAGTCGACTGTATTTTTTTAAATCTATTTTACCTCATAACTTCGTTCCACGTGAATCGATTTTGATTTTTTGAAAGGTTTTGCTTTCCAGTTTATCCCATTTAAATTTGATCAAGATCTGAACAGTAGTTCTTGAGATATCGTCAATAATGCGCGTTTATTACATCAAATTCAGATTTGATGTAATAATACTTTGATCAGCAAAGTTCCGAAGATGAAGCGGTGAAGTCGGTTTTTTTTAAGCTTTGCTTGCGTATAATTAGTTTGTATGTTACGTGATATATCCGCAAATTATGAATCGATTAATTTATATTAAATATTTGTGTTATTGGTTCTAGTTGTGATTGTGTGTGTGATGTGAATGTGTCTGACTTCCACGATACAAGTCGTCAAATTTAGTGAGGGGCTGTGAGTGTGAAAGCGTTTGTTTGTCTAATTCCCCCATCCTCAGTCTCTATCATCGATAAGCAATCAAACTGTTAAGCGACAAATGTAGTTATATCGTTTGTACACAATTTTTTTTTTCATACGAGTATACCCCATTAAAACTTACAAACATTTTTTTCCGGTAGGTCAGCTTTAGTTCTGAAATACTATCTTCGCCAGGAGCTAAAAACACTACCTAGTTTTTTCAGTAGAATAGCGGTACGTTGTTCTAGTTTCTGGTAAAGCCGACGTCGAACAAAAGCACGTATAGACCTGTAGGTATATGTATACAGAGTTTGTGGCTTAACTGTGTGCTATAACTGTAGAGCATAGCTTTTTGATCGCCAAAATAAGTGCGTTTACAAATTGGGTACATTTCGTTGAGTAAATTCTTTGATTTTAATTTGCACAAATAGATGTTTTTTGTGTATTTTTATTCTACGTTTTTGATGTTTAAAAGCACGTATACTTCCGTTTTTTTTTTAGGAAAACGCTTTTTCACCCATAGCCCAAGCCCAAGATGACTTGTGTCGTGAGTGCCGGAAACATTCACATCACACACACAATCACAACCAGAACCAGAAAAACCAATTTTCCTTGGGGAGAAAACTTGTGTTCCCGCCGGGAATTGAACCCAATACCCCTGCTTAGAAGGCAAAAGCCAGCCAACTAAGCCAACGTGCAATTCATTATTACGGTATTCTCACATCTCACAACATTAAAAAGAGATAAATTGATCAGAGTCACGTCTCTTTATCTCGGTTAAACATTAAATCATAAAAAAATGTTTTAAACGCAAACTTGCAATGTATAACTTTTTGATTTAAGTGGTTTCTGTCTATTAGGATATTTTATATTCATATATATATAGTCAGATAATTAACAATACCATTATTTTAAAAGACCCAACTTTGAAAAAATATCGAACCGAGAAAACTTTCACCAATCATAATTCTGGATTTGATTTATTTAGATTATATCCCTAAGTAAATATTATTGCCAGTTTTTGGCAGCTTTAAAATTTAAATAGCGTCTTAAAACTTTCTAATCGGTAATAAAATAATCGGTAAAATCACAGAAGATAATAATAATTATGTACATACCACTAGGTTTTAAAATAAAATTAGCTAATATGTATATAACAAACGATAAAATGTAATCCCTACCAATTATTTAATAGGACTATTAAAGAATTATTTATATACCATGTTTATTGTAGTCTCTTTATTGACTAAATAATGCTATTATTATTTTTCTATACCTAAGAAGAACACAAGTTCAAAAAAGTCACAATAAAAATCACTTCTAAGAGCAGCGCCACACGACCCAACCTCTCGACCGAACCTCCCGACCAAAATAGCTTACATAAATAAATCATTACGTAACAAATTCCGCGACATGCTCTAAATCTTAACTTGTACAAGCTGCTACGTATATGTCCAACTCCGAAGTTGACTAAGAAAACTGCTCACATGAACTTGCTACAACTTTTGCTCTGAATCGGGCGAAAGCGAACTTTTCGATCTCTGGTGATTTTCAATAGAGCAGTAATTCAAACTTCTAGCTACATTGGAATTTATTACGACATATTTGAGTTATTTGGTGAGTGTTCTGAGTGTTTGCCGGTACAAATATGTTCGGTTGTTGGTACTTTGAGTTGAGGTTTGGTTGGTACTTATAAAGTGTTGAACTATCAGTTGAAAGTTATGTATATGTCCACTTTTACGATATAAAATGTGTGTTGGTTGTTGAAGAGGTTTAAGGAGTGTATAGTTTGTAAACTTTAATTTTATCTGTAATGATAACATATTAGAAATACCAGTTGTTCCCCGTGTCTTTGCTCTCGGAATAGATAAAAAAAATTCTATTTAAATGACATTTAAATACTGAATCTATATAACTAAATTCTATTCCAGATTCCAGGTAAATCTAGATAGATGGATTATCTATTCCCAAAACTTTATACAAATATGAATAGCCAAAGAATTTTTTTTTCAAACATATCTACACTTTGACATACGCAAAAATGTATAGTTTTATAATTATTTTAATGTGATACTTCGTAGAAATAATAAGTACTAATTTAAGTTTGATACCCTTTGTTACTCCTATTTAACGATAACTCTGCATTTGAAAGGTATAATCTGATGAACAATGGAGTTTTTTTTTGTCTGTGATAGGTTAGCGTTTGGTTACTTATGCCGAAGGTAATTATGCTTGTCTTTGAGAAACAAATTCTCTCTAATTGCATGATAACTGACTTTTATAGTTCAAGGAAAGGTATAGGCAGTAAGTTCCACTACTACATATAAAAAATACACAATTGCACCCAGAATTAGAAGCACAAATGTATCTAGTGAAGGAAAACTGTGTTTGTCGAGAATGGAACCCAGCGCAGAGAGCAAATACTAGCCTACCGCGCCTACTGGATTTTCGTCTGATCACTGTTTGGATAATGAAAAAGCAAAACGCTTCGTGTAGTAGAAGGTACGACTATTAATGAACGACAATCATAAGTTTGGCTTCACGTACTTGTATGTTAATAACTATCCAATTCAACGTTGAACTCTACCCTGCAGTGCATGCTACATAAACCAATTTGCAACAACTCCTGCTTAACCCATTACCTGCCTTTCTCGGCTTTCACGAGCCTCTAAAATTTTATACACCCTAAACACTACATGGCGGTTATTGGACCGTTGCCAGGAAGTATAAAGGATACTTAGTATCGACTATACGTCATCGTACGTGTTTTGTTTTGGTATGAGACGACACGTTATGATAAAGGTCTTTTTTTAGATAATCTGAACTGCCAGTTGGCTGAGTCTGGTTTACTTCCTTCTGCGCAGCGGGTATCGCTTTGAATCTCGATGGGAACACAAGTTTTCTCCCCTAGAAAAAAATGTGTTTCTGATTCTGAGTGTGATTGTGTGTGTTATGTAAATGTTTCCGGCACAGACGCTAGTGGAAATTGTTTTGTGGGGCTGTGAGTGTGTCGTGTTATTGTTGTTTTATTATGCAATAAGTTGTAAAATTAGCGAAATATTAAGTAAAAGTAACATATACACTGAAAAATAATAAACAATACTTATGCTAGCCGACACTTGAAAAGCGGATTCAACGAGGCAATTTTGGTAACGTTATATGAATTCTACCTGAATTTGACATATAAGTTTATATAACGCACTAACGCAGCACCAGATAGAAATATTGATTACAGTAACTCATGTGTGATTACGACTGCAAAACTTGACCGGTGTTTGGGCGATAGTTACCCATACCAGAGACAGGAAAACACTTTGATCAGTTGGGTCCTAGATAGATAGATAGATATATTCTTTATTGAAAACACCTTAAAATAACAAAGAACACAAATAGTAATGACAGTTAATAATTATATAAGTGTAACAATAGGCGGTCTTATCTAAAACTAACAAAAAGGAACAAGGGTCATATCACTTCTTATAAAAGTCAAAATTTTAGTAATACAATGACATTCTACGGCACAAAACTGTAATTATTATATTAAAATAAGGCTGCTAGAATACGTTGTGGTAATCCCATAGGAATGCAGGTTACGACAGGCTCTCGCTACTTCACGTGACTACAACTGTTACTTACTATAATCATCATGAGTACACTTCACGGTATACCTACCACACATTGGAAGCGCTTTGCTTGAATGAATGCGAGGACGCGGGCGCGGTGTTCTCCCGTGCAGTAACGCTCCCGCCTGCCGTCTTCTGTGACCATAGAATTACTCTATCAAACTTTCTGTTCTTTTGTGATATAGTCATGATCTATAATTAGGCTTTTGTAAACAAACTTGTCGGGTAGCAAGGATGTCTATGACTAAAAGCAGATCAACAAACGCCGAGTAATCTCATACTAGCATAGTATAAACAGAGATTGTTTTAGGTTATACAAGTTTGTGAACGACCCCAAGGCACATCTACTCCTAAAAAACAATTGGCGAGTTACTTTACTAGTCACAATCAACTGTATGCTACTTCCGCTTCCGCTAATTCCACTTCCGGTTAGTTATGAGAATCAACTGTATGTTAGTAAAGATTATGGAACCAGTGATGGCGCGCTATTCTCCTACGCTCACATCTCACCGGTACTTGCAAGGAGAAATGTAAAACGTAATACTTAACCTTTCGTTATATACGCAAAGAACGTAAGGCGCTGTTCGAGTGCAGTACTTTGGGGGCTGAGTCACCCACGTCCGTAGGAGGATACCCCTTAAGTCTGACTCACTACACGTGGTCCCCGGGTGGTGCTAATCAGGTGACATTTGAGAGGTGGTAGAGCATTTTGTGAGTTGCTCGCCTGGCTTGCTACCAAAGTAGCTTACCACCATCAAGTTGAAAGTCTGCCGCCAAGCCAAATACGGTGTTCCGGCAGTTATCCTTGAGAGCCTGCGTGTTCCAGGTCTAGTGTGTTTACCAGCTTCGATCACATCGTCACTTACCATCAGGTGAGATAGTGGTCAAACACTAGCCTGTCACAAATAAAAAAAAAAAAAAAGTACAAGAGCTCGAGCGTTGACAGTAGACTGGTAGAGCGGAGCGGCCTGATTTCCCCCAACCATGCACGCAGCAGTGCTGCCGCAGCACCACTGGTCCTCGTATATTCTCTATAGGTTTATATGGAGACTACATTCCGTAGCAATGCTACGACAGCAATACAGTGGCAACACTGCTGCGCGCCAGTGTCGCTCCGTTTGCCCCGACAGACCAGTAGTTACACGTCCGCCGCCCGCAACGATAATACACGTGAATGTCGACAAGTAAATTAGCAATAATAAGATGAATTTTACCACGAATAGCGCAACACTGCCGTCTTGCTCGGAATCAGCCCAGGCAGCACCACAGTGGCAGCACTGCTGCGTGCTGTCGAGATCGGAATCATACATTACGGCACAACGCAGCGGTTTCGATTGAATTTTAGTAAAAGTGTTACATTTGCAAAAAATATAAGGGATAGAAACAAATGGAATTTCCCATCGAATGCACTGCCAGTCTCACTATAAAACTATAGGCGTATATATTTCGTATCCTTACATACAATGTTTACTCCCTACTCGTATGAGCGCTGGGCTTCAGTTCCCCGGCTCTACCATAAAATAACACATCTTACATCCGCAGACTGGTCTATCAACATGCTATTTAGTTTTAGACTCTAATACAACTGCTTAAAGCTCAGAAGGATTGATTTTATATTCAGGCCTACTAGTAGAAGCTTAGGTATCCATGCTACGCGATTTTGATTCTTACAACAATGAGGTACAGTGCACATATGATTGCTGCTATTTCGACGATAGTATTGTGGTCAAAACATAAGCCTCGGTTAGTGCCTAGATCACGTCCGCTCTAGATTATAATGGAAGTCATTGAGGTAGTGTTTGGAATATCTCTATAATGTTTTTCTAATAAAAATATGAGTGGAGGTGTCTGTTGGGGTTCTGATTTACTTTACTTGACTTATAACGCAAAACAAATTGTAGTTAATTATGTGTGGTATTATTAATATGTTTCATTTTTTGTAATCGTCACTATGGCCAACACCATATTTGTACGCCCTACTCTTGAGCAAAACATGCATCGACACTAACAAAATTTTATAACAACCAGCATATGTATAAGCATTCCACTTGTATGCAAACGCATGTTTTACAAATAAATTATCTTAATCCTTAACATATACACCTATATATCTAAATACCTTTAAACGAGTAATTTAGAATTCAGTGAGTTTTGGGGGCGATAAATCTATCTAGTTAGGTTTTATTCATATAGAAAACGTCGTTTTAACGAGCAAAGTTCAGTCATCCAGGTACTAGTTAACAAAAAAGTGGTAGGAATTGTGGTAGGTAAGTTATAGTAGTACGAATTGTGGGCATTTCATTTTTTTCAAGTGTGTAAACACAAATGCACGTCTAATTACAAAGTTGAATTAGAATCCCCAATACGTCATTTATTTAATAGTACCTAGTAGGATTTGAGTATTTCATTCCAAGTGAGTAAACGCTAGTGATTAGAAGAAACGACTTATAATGGTAAATGTATTAATTAATTTATTCAATAGGTATATAATTAATTTACAGAATTCATTTTTGGACATTGTCCCTTCTTTTTTAGTAAATTGAAATGCCCCTTCTTTTTTAATTAATTTATTAAATACCAATATGCCCTGATTATCGACTTTATTGTGACTGCAGCATTCATTATTTGCCCGGTGTACGTTTTAATTTGTTTTTATGATTTTAGCACTAGGCTGCTACTTCTATTTTACTATAACAGTTTTTATGAGAATCAGAATAATTTTATAAAGAATTACTTCTTCTTCTTCGTCATGTCGATGATCCAATCCCAGAGGAGATGCGTCATATACATCGTCCTAATTGCAATCGAATCACGTCAGTATATTATTATGTAAGATTGTTTGTGAGGGGGTACCGCAGAAGTAATCATAATCACCATCCACAGCCCTTTTGATCCCACAGCTGGGTCTCTCATATTCTGCTATTCGCCTCGGACCTGTACTAGACTTGATGAGGTTCGACCCGAAACGTTAACAATCTTCAACCCATCTTGCTCCTGGACGTCCGACGCTGTGTTTACAAACCTTGCTCCACCTGTCGCTACCTCGTCTAGCCATGTGTCTTGCCTATCCAGCTCAATATAACCTCACCTAGAAAGGTTGCTTTTGCACCGACCTATTTGGGTCTTCAATCTGTTAAGTGACTTCTATAAGGCCCATGATGATTCTATGCGTATTCTTCACGAATAACTACTATTTTAAGCTTTTCCATTTATGTTATGTTCAAAACATAAGCCGTCAAAAGCTAGACCGCATACCGTCCACATCGACGTAACCTACAAAACTGCACTATGTCGGACTAAAAGCTAAACTCTCACAACGCGTGCTAAAACATTTGGACCCAAAGTATAAGATACAAGCATATATTTTTTTCTACTTATAATAGGAAATAAACAATTATTCACATCTATCTCTAGAGATAAAAAGCGATGATCCAGTCGATTATGAAGCATGCTTACCTACATTATTTAGACAGAAGTACCATAGTACTCTGGTACTTCTGTATAATGTAGGTACACCAATTCCAAGAATTTACCAAAGTAAATTCTTGGAATTGGTGTCCCTACATAAGCAAATGACAATGACAACTTGTATCACTGAATTTAAATAGATAGATATACTCTTAATTGAATACTGAGAGGGTACTGACAGGGCATTCCAGGAAACTGATCAAACATGCAATTAGTGCAAGCAATCCCCGAAAACACTTCCTGCCGAACCGCATAGCTAGAGTGTGGAATATGCTACCAGAGACAGTGATAAGTGCTCCCTCAATAAACTCTTTCAAAAATAGAATGGACAAACATTTAAAAAAAAAAGTGCACAAAAGTGATATACACGTATCAGCTTAATAAGCTGCTCAGTGTATCAACAATAATAATAATAATACCCCTTAAAAAAAAAAAAAAAAAATAAATACCCCTTAAAATAACAAAGATTACAAATATGAATAACAGTAAATAATTATATAAGTGTCACAAATTTTGGTCTTATTGCTGAGAGCAATTAACATCAAAAGACAACATTTAATGCTAGATAGGCAAGCATTTATCAACTATCTTACCTGATAGAAAATGAAGATGTAACATGATATCCTAGAAGATACCAATTCACTCTAGACTTGAAGACTCCCAGATTATAACCGACTTGACCGTTCGGGGAACAAAGATACAGGCAATGAGTTCCACGCCTTTGCTGGATAACCTTTGGATGGAGAGGAAGGACGCGATGTAATAGGACGACCTTAAACGTGGGTAACATTGAATCAGTATATGCTCGACAAACATGTTTTTTCATCAACTACATCATCGTTTTCTTTGAAATGAGATAGCGGTTTAAAGTAAGCTTTTTTTACAATTGAAAGAATGGCAAAAATATATCAAGATTGCCAGTACCTATTTAATATTTTCAACGCTTTCCGCCTAAAATTACGCCACACATGAACCACACATATAGGTCACATGGCGCTCTCTAAATGAGCGCCGCCTAATGAACGCGAATCTTAGAGTGGCCCCGTTGCACCAGTGTGCACCGCGCCTAATTTGATTGCATTGTAAGTTGATTTGAGGTAACTTGAGTTAGCGTTGGCCTAGTTGATAAGGCAAGTGATACATGCTACAAAATTACAAGACCTTGAATAATAGGGAATATGCGTTTTTTATGCTTTTAATCGATTGTTTACGTTAATATACTATTTGATTATCAAAAATAAAATTTCAATCATAATAATTTAAATGCAAGCAAAGCTAAAAAAACTGACTTCACCGCTTTATTTTTGGAACCCATGATCAGATTCAATATTGTAAACCTTATTATACCAAACTTAGTTTCCAATAATATATTTTTATTATCGACTCAACTGAACGCGGTGCCGAGAGGCACCGATTTCTGCCAAGCCCAACTGAACACGGTTCCAATTGGAACCAAAACGGTGTGGTCGGTCCGTATCTCTGAATTTTCGTCATAATTTAAGTTTGGCCGTGTGTGCAGTCCTTTAAGTTATGGGGAAATTAAGATTAATAATGTAGCAATATTTTCCATCGCTAAAATGTCAAAGTAAAATGAAACTATTAGACATTTTCAAACAATGAAAATGAGAAAGTCGTTTGAGTGCAAGGAAAGTTAAGTGTTTTAAAAAAAAATACAAAATTGCCGTAAGAAGTTATTTTATTGAGTGTTATACTAATATTTATTCCTTGTTTTAAGCTGTATCTATTTACGTAATGGGTTTTTATGAAAAACGCATGTAAAGTAATAAATATCTTCTTCGAGTAACAACATTGACGAAAATTGCGTGAGTTATGATTTTTTGTCAAGTAATAACTATCGTATTTTTTTATATTTGCTCTAACTGCTACTGAAATACGACGTGGTAGGTATTAATCATTAGATTTATGTGCATATTGCTATACTTAATTATTTGCGTTTACGCGTAATCACCGTATTATGCCGGCGCGGCAGAATCCTTTGCTGCCGCCAAAATGGACTCGCCCAGGCTCTCGGTGCAGTGCTGGCTCGAGTTCAAGGGGTAATCGCCAATTTCTATGTTATGATATGTATTTTATACATTGGAAAAAACATTGTTTTAGCATTTATGTAATTTAAACAATTTCGTTATTTGTGGTTTATATAGAATGATGGTTTTGCCTTTTATATAAATAATGGACTCGCCCGACGCGGGGCGACGATGCTTTCGCGCGCTAATTCAGCCATTTGTTTTGTGTAAATATTATGACAGTGTTATTATTTGGCGCACTTTTCTGACAACAAGAGGATCTTTTCTCTATGTTCATTTTGTTTTTTTACTGAGTAAGTCAAAAGGTAAATAACAATTGTCACTCAAAAGTGACTATGGTAACGAGGCGTTTTTTTTTTCTTTCCGATCAGAGTTTCCGATATTACAACAAGTTTTTCTGAAAAAGGTGTTTATTTTTTTATGAAATTGTGAAGGTAAGGAACGGCTTATTATAGCAATACTTTTGTTTATCACCTGCATGTTATAAATGAATTACAATGAACGCATATTTACAGCGCGCGTTTTGATAAATTAATGCGCCGCGCGGGAAATTTACTCAATCGTTCCTTAATTTTTTAAGGTAATTAATCATTTTCACAATGACATAAATTAATATGCAATCAAAAGCATAGTTAAAATACATCATTTTAACAACAAAAAAAATATATGTTATCGATCGCTATTTACGACAAAAAATAAAGATATCTGAAGAACTCCTCATTTTTCCCTGTGACAAACTTCTAACGTGTTTAATTCAATCAATTACTTTGTAACACACTTAAAATAAACACTTGAGATGAAGCGGTAATCTTTTACGAGCCCATAATGGTCATTTGTTTAGCAAACAAACCATTCTAAGTGGTCCTAACACTCGAATTTCTGCCGACGGGCGCACGCTCTGAGAGGTCCGCCTTAGATTGTCGAGTTCATGTTCAATTTGCCGCGTATTTCCTAAAAACGTGTTCAAGCCACTGGTTATGCCTGATAGAAAGCGATGATGCGGCCGAAGATGTAGTAGGTACTTATTCACTCTTGACTTGAAGACTCCCAGATAACAGTTCGGGGAACAAAGACGAGGGCAATGAGTTCCACTCCTTCGCAATACAGATGATAAATACAGTCCAAAACAATCGTCCGGTGGTTGACTTGCCAACAAATCCCTCAACTACGAACGACGGCACTCACAACATAGGGGCCTATACAACCGACAACAAAATAAAACAAAGCCGATTTTATATCGACGATAATCATATATCGAATATTCGGCAACATAAGGCTCTTTACTTTACTTGGTTGTTGTATAGAAGTATGCAGAAGGTCAAGTCTACATTAACAAACGCTATCATACACCCACATCTAACTAAGTTCGGAGACCTGTATCGTGGGTGCTGGAAACACATACATAACACAATTCAACTAGAAACTCATTTCCCTTGCAGAAAAAAATTGTGTTCCCTCCGGGAATCGAATTCAGAACCCCCAACGTAGAAGGCAGGCCAATTAAACTAGCGGGTAATGAATGTAACTTCATTTCAGTCGGCACATATAATTAAAAGTAACTTCTTATCATAAGGTTCTTTCAACCAAAATATGCAAAGAAAAATAACAAAGTTTCGACTTTAGAAATCTTTGATGTTAACCATGAAAGAGCAAAAATTACCTACGAGTAAATTTAGTAACGAGTCGGTAAACAGTAAATACGTTCTCTTGCGTAATACCTTGTACGTCTAGTTCACAACTGTTGACATTTTGGTATCATATCACTTCAAGGAACTAACTATATCTGTCAATGCTAGGAAAACCCTTGAAACCAATTCAATTGTCTTTTCTGGATTAGCCAAAAATGAATTTGCAAGTTTATGAATAAAAATACCAACTGAAGAGGTTATCCAAGTTTTTGAAATGAACAAAGTTCCCATACTGCAAGTCCTATAGTACTTTAGGTTGGTAGGCAATGAAACCGACTCAGTTATATGGCAACTAAAGGAAAATGTTAAGAGCTTTGGGATTCTTGGGGTGTAGATTAATTCGTCTTTTGTGGAAAGAGGGATCGTGTTATAGCCTGTATTGGGTTTGTTTCTTTTTTATTACAAATAGGCTTGTTTAATATGCTACTCACCGAGCGTAGGGCTTTGCGGTTACCTACTGACAAGTCGTCATGGCAGGTTGAAATTATTTAAATTTGAAATCAATATGAGGCACCATAGTAATAGTACCATAGTCTTCATAAGTCTTCTTGTTCCTTTTTGTTTGTTTAAGTGTTAGTGTTGCCCAAGCTTATTTCTTCTTATTTTGCTTTCTGACTTTTTTTTCATATTAAATAGACATAATTTTATTATATGTATATGTAACATTTTATAATAATATAATATCTGTTTACGTGTATGTAAATTTATTATTTATATATCTTTTATTTTTAATCACGGATCTTTTATAAACGTAGAACGACGTCCTATTATTTTTCGTTATTCCTCTCAATCTAAAGGTTGTTTGGAAGAAATCGCTCTCAGCAATAAGACCGCCTATTGTTACACTCATATAATTATTTACTGCCATTCCTATTTGTGTTCTTTGTTATCTTAAGGTGTTCAATAAAGGATATATATACCTATCATAGTAGGCGCTTTGCTTTCGCCAATATACTTGGTTTTGATTAAAAATAACACTGATCGTTATTCTAGCCATGTCGTTTTTCAATTTAATCATACGCAACAGGTATTATACGTGGCTTTGTGAGCTGAAAGCCTCGGGTATTTGCGAAATGGCTGAAATATGCTTTATTTACGTTTGCAACCTCCATATGCGCGGCATTTAAAAAAATTACCTAAAACTGAATCAACAAAAGTATCTGTATAATTATTGAACCGGCTCACAAAATTTAACGAGATTCGGTTGAGAAATGTGACCTGTAGAGGAGAACAACCGGAAATCCGGACATGCGAAAGCAATTTTGCCCAAGCTGAAACGGAGACTTTTTGCTCGCGCTTTGCGCTCACTCGGGCAATTAAACATAGATAGGTATAAAAAAAATTTTTTTTTCATGTTCCATCAGATGATTTAAAGATTAAACTTTCGTCATATTTATATAATGAGGATAGAAACTATCAATTATTCCTGATAAAAATTAACATGCAGATATGTCAAACGGAAATGTTTTGGTAATACTTTCCTCAAAGCACAAAGCCGTCTATCGGAGCTAATCTTACCTTAAAACCCGTGACAAGCACACAGTGTCGTCTAGCAAATTAGCTTGTATTATTCTTCCACATTGATTTAATAATTTTGAACTGTCCGTTTTCTTAGTTGTTAGTCAATCTTACAAAGGTTGTCTGGTATATATCGATTCGGAAATTTTAAAAAAATATGAAAATTCTTGCACTCGAGGGCTGCCACCTATGCAAACCATATTTCCTCAATCCTATCA
Source organism: Lomographa bimaculata (assembly GCA_948107665.1). NCBI lineage: Eukaryota > Metazoa > Arthropoda > Insecta > Lepidoptera > Geometridae > Lomographa > Lomographa bimaculata. The sequence goes on along the minus strand of OX403603.1, from coordinate 14,937,324 downwards.
TAGGCATTTAGTTCAAAATTCATTAAAAAAGTTCCAAAATTCGCTACTGAACAGATATCTTGGCGACTTATCAATAAATGACGAAAACTTTATGTACCAACACCTATTTGTAATGATATCAAGTTTATTGATCGCTGCAGGCGAAGTTTAATCGACTTGTAAAAACTATATAAAAATGTGTTTAGTAGTTTCGGGAATTCGGGTAGAAGTTTCTACAGAAAGTGAGATCCGGGTAGTATTAGATTTAATTGTTTTCCGGCGGTAAAATTGAGCCTATATTTTAAGTTAGACCTGTTGCAATGTGTGAAAACAGCGTTCAATTCCATGCAGTAGTTTTTGCGTGATGCGCGTACAATCATCCAGACAGACAAGAATTCTAAAAATGGTTGTTTTGGCTTCTGTTGCTCTAATAAATAGGGCCATATTATTAGTTTTTCTTCAATATCTTTAATGTACAGACATTGGCCGTTTACAATTTTATTATAAGTATATAGATTTTGTTTTGTTTCTTCTAAATAAAACATTTATCCAACTTCGGTCAAATTATGAAATAAGGCAACGCACGGCATTTAAAATTTCGGACATAATTTCCAACCCAGAATTTAAGCGAGTTATGTATGTATATAGTTAACTTTTATACAGTTTACGAAATTTTCAAAACATTCCCAACTGCTGCGGTAAAACAACGAGTGAAGTATGTGGATACTAAATATGATAATCACAGAGAAACTTGTTGGCGAGTTGAAAAAGTTCAGACGAGGTCAACCTTGGAATCAAGTACGCACACATCTATATTCAATGACTTGAGCTAATATGATATCTACTTGGTCATAATAGTGTTAGAAGGCGCGAAGGAGATTTGTCTTGTTTCATGGTTTTTTTGAACTGCCTTAACAAACTTTTGACAACAATTATTATTACACCCTGATAGGAAGTGACTGGAGGATGGAGTCTAAAAAGGAGCACTAATAAAGCTAATTATAAATAATAATTACAATTCACTTTTCTTTTGAACACACCCAAATTATACCATTTGAAAATTTACTGAAATAAAAATGCCTAGGTTAAAATGAAGGTACATTTTTTGAGACCAATATTTCTGTAAAAAAATATGGTGTCATCGCTAAAAAATTGGTTCTACGATAAACTTTTGATGGGGTTTTTTTTATGACCAATCAGGTTTTGGTTTGATTTTTTTTGTAAGGTTAGTTATCTTTTTTTATTCACACGCTAGTCAATATGCAATTAATTATTTCAATTTAGGTAGATTTGACATAAACTACTATTTCTTCAAACTTACAAGCCCATAAATTTTAGTTTTTGGGTAAAATGGCATTCTACCCGCTCTATAAACAACCTAAAAAATAATAAAGAACACCGAAAATGAAATGTAGATGAGTTGTAGGGAACATCTATAGGACGATTGCAATTTCTGATTTCAGTTCATACAAGGAACTTTAGCGTCCAGTGTAGCGTCTATTCTCATGCTAGCTTCGCTATAGGACCCTGTACTGAAATACAAACGTAGTTAACCTTTAGAAGAAAAGTTTTTTTTTTTATACTCGATAGGCAAGCATTTGACCACCATCTCATCTGATGGAAAGTGATGATTCCGCCGAAGATGTAGCATGCTTGTCTAGTAGATACCTATTCACTCTTGAAGAGTCCCAGATTATATCGTTCAGGAAACAAAGACGCGGGCAATGAATTCCACTCCTTCGCAGTACGGATGACAAATGTAGAAGCAAAACGCTTCGAGCGAACCGGAGGTATGTCAACCATAAATGGATGACGTTTGCCAGTTTGTCTTGTTGTTAGATGGTAAAATTGTTAGTTTGTCTTCTATGCCTTAAATAGTGTTTCGAAGGGTAACCTTTAGAGTGACATTTGACCATCCAAAAACATCATCACTAACCAACAGGTAGAGATATAGATAGTGGTGAAACATAACATGACATACACGCTTTTACACTCACGGCCCCACACTAAGTTCGATGATTTGTGTCGTGGGTGCCGGAAACATTCACATCACACACTCAATCACAACCAGAACCAGAAACGCAAATTTTCCTTGGGGAGAAAACCACTGTTCCAGCCGGAAATCGAACCCTCTGCTTAGAAGGCAAACATCACTCAACTTAGCCAGCGGCAGTTCAAACGTTTAGTAAACTACGAATGCATTGGTAGTTCGTAGAACGGTAGTTCTTTAGTCAGGTGAGCACCACCATTTTTTTCTTTGGTTGCTTTTATTTGCATCAGTCCGAATTGTGAGTTCCTCCTTTTTAGAATCCCATTCCTTATATTTTTTTATGCTAGATTGTCAAGCATTTGACCACAATTATCATAATGAAAAATGATGCAGCCAAAAATAGAGCATGCTTGCCTAAAAGATATAATTAAGTATTCATCCTAATTATATCTCATTCTATAATTGAAAACTCCCAGTTAAGGGAACAAGGACGCAGGTAATGAGTTCTTCTCCTTTGCGTAGGTATGCATGATGAATTTAGAAGCGAATTGCTTCGAGCAAGCTGATATCACATTTTTACATTAGAGTAAGTTGGGTTGCTTATTTGTTTAAAGGTAGGCTTAATCTACTTTTATACGATCTTGATAGTTTCAGCATTTTCTCCTTCACGGGTTTTTTTCGGCCAGGATATCATGCAATCATGGTACATAGGTACGTGAAGAATGATTGGTTCTAAAACCGTAAAAAACATTTGTCCATACTGCTTCCAAAATGTTCAAGTTTGAATTTGACTGAAAATTTTCACTTAGACGTGTTGTTGGCTGTTTGAAAACACTGTAGCTTTGACGAGAACTTTGGGTTTTGTCAGATATGTTGTTTGCAAGCTACTTTTCTCAGGTCAATGAACGAAAATGTGCTTAGTGTCTTGAAAATTTGTTTATGAGACAATAGTTTAAATAAATTGAAGGTAATACAGGATAAAATTATTAAAAAAACATAAAAAATGAGCGGTAAAATAAACCTTGGATAATTTGATAGCTGTTCGATAGAGATGGTACTATCAACGCTTTCATACGCACAATCCGATGGTTGGTAAGAAGACTTATATAACGGGATTTGAAAGACATACAATCACATCAAAAATACAATGCTATGTTTGTAATAGCCAAAGGGCGTCATCTTAAATGTGGCTGACAGCCCAATATAAACCGGGCATAATAAAACGGGCATTAATTAAAAAAGCCTATTATAAGACCACCGACTATATTAATGACAAGGATGCATGGAGGCAAACTGCACAGGCTCTTTCTAGCGACTACCATAATAACACCTAGGTTAAGAAAATTATGTATTAGAAATTAAGAATGTTTTTTTAAAAAAATGAATGAAAAAAAAAATGCAACGCCGAGTTTCTTGCCAGGTTCTTCTCGAGATGGCTGTAATTTTGCGAATCTGGCAATAGATTAATTAACTTTCATGAGTGCCTCTTTGGGGCCCATGTGAATAAACGATTTTGATTTTGATTTTATGGCGGACTAGTTATTTTTATTACACGCCCATGGTTAGGTTTCATATGAAAGGGTTTACTGATAAATAATTCTGTAACAATTTCTATAAATTTTACGCTTATTCTCTATTTCAAGAAGAAATAATTCACAATATTTAAATTATAAATATTTGTCATATTACTATTTTATAAACTGCTGGACACAAAAAGTATTTTTTCCAAATGTTATTTTAATAATCTCGTCACGTTTTATTTTCCTGTTACAATTTCCGGAAAGAAAATTTTGATGAAAAATTTCACCGTTTATTCAATAGGTAATATGTATTCCAAGCATATTTTGCAATGGAAAAAAAAGCACGTTCTCAAAATGTTAAAAAGAAGCAATTATCAAATTTGCTTATAATTATATACTTCTGTACATATTCAACCAATCTACCATTACCATGATGAAATACGACTAAATTATTGTTTCTTTTTTAGGGTTTCTCATAGTAACTGTCCATCTGTCTGTCGTCTATCCTTCAAGACCTTCTTTCTAAGGAATGCGTAGAGGACTTGACTATTGACTTTGAATTTTATGAATACTAAAATGTAACTTTGTAATATTTGAAGGGCCTAGTCAGGTTTGCTATTTCTAATGAACCTAAATTTTGTGAAAGTATTTTTCGACTAATTTATAGGTATCATGTACAAGGCATGAGGATAAGAGAGCCGCAACACTAGAAATTTTACGTATAACCAAGCCTTGTAGGTAAAAAAGTTTCTAAGTACGCAAATAAGAATATTTGACATTGACACAATTTTGACAATTGACCAGCACAATTAAATGACTAAATTATCCCGACTTCACCGTTCATATTTTGTTCTTTGTTGATTTTATAAAAAAGCGCTAAATCAATTTTAAATAATGTATATGGGATCACTTCTTAAGTATGATTTACCAAACAAAAAAAAAACCATCAAAATCGATTCATAATTGGCGGAATGATTGCGTAGCAAACTTAAGTAAAACATACAGTCAAATTGAGAACTTCCTCCTTTTTTTGAGGTCTGTTAAAAATAACTCAAAGTCAATAATTTGTTGTTATAAATTATAAAAAGCGTAAGTCAGAATCGTGACTGGAGGATTGATTCAATTATGATAAATTTCCTCTTCTGTTTTCTTAAAGATGTTTGATCACTATGTCCTGATACAAAGTAATAATGTGGTCGAAAACGTAACATTCTTATTTAGAAAATGCCAATTTACCAAGTCTGGACCCGTGTTTCACCTAGTTTCTCTACCTGAGTGAAGCAAAGGGACATATAAGGTTACCCCTGCTCCAATAGATGATCGGTACATTCAAGTAATTAAGAAAAATACATAAATTAACAATTTATCAATAGGATTTATTTAACCGCAATTTTTTATAATGGCCTAAAGTATAAATATAAATTTATTGCATTTACGATTCTAAAATAAAATGGCCTTTTTCACAAGACTAAGTCGGCTAAGTTGGGCTGGCGAAGTTTTCTCCCCAAGGAAAACATGTGTTTCTGTTTCTAGTTGTGATTGTGTGTGTGATGTGAATGTTTCCGGCACCCACGCCACAAGTCATCGAACTAAGTGTGAGGCTGTGAGTGTGAAAGCGTGTATGTTTATGTTTTCACAGTTTTTTTGCGGCGTTTTCACTTTAGATAGATATATTAGGTATTGTGCAAGGAACAATGCGTTATATAACTCCCACTTCTTCGAGATACGGATACTGTGGCCCTAGCACGAACATTTTGCGAGAAAGTGTTCTTATCGTAAACGTCAACAAATTATATGCAATTTTATCAGCGCCTCTACAGTGCGTAAATTGAACTAAATTCGGCAGCACGAACGCTTTTGACAACTCTCCTATCGCCTTCGTATCGTCACGTTAACGTTACTTGAGACATTTTGTATGAAAATCGCGAGCACGAACCTTATTTTGACATTAGCTCGAAGGCTGGCTATCGTAAAGCTATCGAGAACCTACGAAACTTTATTCACTTAGAATTTGTCGGTGAGAAAACATTCGTCAGGTGCTAGAAACGATTTTAATGGTATTTCTTCAAGTAAATAAAATGTTACGGAGCTATTCGCATTATTATTTAGCAGCAAGGGCAGCAAGGCTCATCGAAGATGCGAGAAATGAGCAAGGATAGAAGGTTAATAATAAGGATATCTATGTTTGAGAACATAAAATTTTTCACCTACTAGGTTTTCATTAAGTTATTAAATAAATTGGTTTTAAAATTGATTTTTATAGAGAATTTGGGAGTCGGGCAAACAACCGCAAGGAATATAATGCGTTGAGTCTTTCAAAACCACTTCCGGCTGACCAAAAAGGCATTTAACTTCCTTAGCGACCGTCCTTAGCGACGACTTCAGTCAAAAAACATTGAAATGTCAACTGGATTGGCAATAGATAAGTGTCAAATTCAAATTATGCATAAACAATTCCACTATTTATTCTGTTACATTTCGGTCTTTTTTCGTGGTTTTCATTCAATTGAACCCACCCCTTTTTACGCAGAATGACGTCACTTACGTAATACTTTCGAATTCTCGATAGTAGATGACAAGTACTTTGTGCTACCGACTATCGTAATGCTCCGTTTTCGTACGGTAAGCTCGATACGTTAACGTTACGAGACAATGAAATATTCGTGCTAGGGCTACTGAACGTAATATTTAAGCGTTTCTAGCTAACTGAAATATGTCTGCATCCAACGTACTTACGAAGTATATTAAGTACGATATTTCAGTTTAAATTGAAACCGTATTTTGCCAATGGCAACCGAAACAAACCCAGTGACATTAGCAGCACATTCACTGAGTGAGTGGCAATCAAAGCGCTATTATGTCCCCGCAACGTGAAGTGACTGATTATGCAGTCACGTGTCTAGGGTAGGAATGGTGCACTGTAAATCTATGTAATAGGGATCATAATTGAATAATAAAATATTACGTTACAAGCTTTCGCTAAAGAAGGATTAAACATAATGTCTACTAACAATAACATTTTAAAGAGTACGGACCGTGTCTGTGTGTTTGTAGTTATCTCGACCGCTAAAATTTTGAGTTCGTAGTCGATTGGACCTTTCATTTATGGGTATAAATGAAAGGTCCAATCGACTACGAACGCCAAGAAAGCGTTATACTCTTTGCGCCTATTTCTATGTTTATATGTATGTATATTTGTACATTTATTTATTATCTCGTATCTTTCAAACAGCTGGATGGATTTCGAAGAAGAAAGTGTTTTAAGAAATATGTTTGAAAAAAGCAAAAAGTTGAATTGTATACTCGAAATAGTAATACGTTGTTTAAAAATAATCAAACATATCGAGTAGCCTATTAAAATGAAGGAAATTAAAAAGAGATTACATAAAATTACTTAATACATAAAAAGTAGGCTCACATTTTTCGCGGTCGGTTTTTTGAATTTTAAGTACATTGACTTGTTTATTATAATATTTTATGTGTCAGTTATTTTGATGGTAGAATGTTCTTTTTTACAGTTTTCTTTGCGGCGATTTCATAGATAGATATATTGTGCAAGGAACAATGCGTTCAATAACTCCCACTCCTTCGAGATCTTTGAATAACATCAATACATTGTATTCCATCAAACCGACATACATTTGAATGCCTTTATATGGACAATCCCGTTATGCAAACGGACTATAGCTATACACTTCAATCATGTTGAAATATTGGCACCCTAAGACCCTCACAGCAATTTTTCATCAACAAAGCTCATTTCGCTCGGGGGATTTCTCCAGCTTACACATACATAATGAGTGACACATCGCACGCTTGACGCTACTAATTGGAAGCGTGCCGATCAGCGTGCCGGCATCAGCTTGGCGTTTTCAGCGTCGGCTTTAATGGGCTTTGACGCTTATTTTAATGACGGATCATAATTACACGTTTTTTGCGCGCTTTAATTAATTGGCTGATTTTTTTGTTAGGGAATTTGTTGGGTTTTGAGTGTATTTTGGTTTTCCTAATGAGTTTTTAAATTTATTAATATTTATTTATTCAATATAGTCAAACTTTTGACTACTATCATCTCGGTCACCCTAAAGGTAAGAAATGATGTAGTCGACGATGGATCAAGCTTGCCTAGATGCTACTTATTCACTTGCGACTTGAAGACTTATTATACTTATCAGAAAACACTGACTTAGGAAAGGAGTGTTTGTTTTCTTGTCCGATGATAGAACGGTGATGGAGGAACTAGATCGTGCAATTCCTTGGCACACTCGCCGAAATGTATTGTATAAAAATTAATTCACTATTTATGTATAATCGCTGTTGTAAGACACCAGCCGAAGTTTAAATCTAGTATTAATAGTAATTGCCATGGAAATAATATTTCTTTTGAGTTACTTCTGAGCTTGGCAAAAAGAGTCATTTCAACTCTTAATATTTCACATTTGGGTTTGTTGCCGAATTTATTTTAAATACAAAATTCTATTGAAGAGTATCTACTTTAGATACCCGCCAATGAATGAAGCTGTATATGGCCCTGGTTAATTTACTAATATTCTTTTTACCCGACTGCCAGGGAAGGGTTTTGTTTTTTGCACGTTTCTTGTATCTTAGAATCTACATATGTTTGTAGATATATTTGTATCGAGTAGGGTGTCAAAATGAAGGAAATTAAAAGGGGATTAAATAACATTACAAAATACATAAAAAGAAGGTTCACATTTTTCGCAGTCAGCTTTTTAAAATTAAGTATAATTTAGTTTAGTACATTGACTTGTTTTAACACTTGTATCGACACTTTTTGGCAGTGACCATATTTTCCGAATTCAATAAACTATAAGCTAGTGTCACATTTAATGGCTGCTATACACCTGGACGGATCTAGTTCGAACCGGCGCGGCGGCGCGGCGCGAGCCAGGTGAGTCCTGCGTGTGTCAGCCATAAGTACATTTTATTAGTTTCCAAGTAAGTTTTCCTCGAATGACTTCCCCAATTCACGTTCATATAAGCAAGATATTGCCTTCACATTCCCAAAAGAAATAACACAGGCCACATCTCTTGGCCCACGGCCCACGGCACAATAAGCAACTCACTGATAGTTCGACATTTAATTTATTTGCTCGTAAAATCTTTTGTCGCCATAAAGTATCGTCGTAAAACCGAATGCCATTCGGATTATTCCGTCGCTATTCGGTAGGTTAAGGCTTATTTTATGTTTGTTATGTTTTACGCAGAGAATATGCGTGATGTCGGCGCTCTGGGGATATAAAACTCAGCGTAAACGTAATTCGCCAGGTGGACAGGGTTTATGTTTTTAACATTAAAAATGTTTATTACCTCTGTTATTATGAAAGGATTAGGGTATCTTTTTTATCCAAAAGACAAAATATTTAATTGGATAAGTCCAATTGTTATACCACAAATTGTTGTCACACTATAATTGTAAATTCGAAAGTTTGCGTGTAAGTGTGTAAATGGATTCTGTGTAAGTGTGTGAGTATGTTTGTTTCCCTTTTACGCTGTAGCAGCTGAAAGGATTAGGATGAAATTCGGAATGTAAATAGCGTATACCTAGGATTAACACATCAAAACTAGCTGTGCCTGCGGATTTAATCGCGTAAATCTCGGGTAAGTCCCCTCGGGAATTCAAGGTTAAAAAGAAGCCTATGTGATAATCCAGAGTGTCAGCTACCTCCATACCAAATTTCATCAAAATTTATCAAGCCGATTGAGCGTGAAGAAGTAACAAACATACAAACACACTCACAAACTTTCGTCTTCATAATATTATTGTGATATAAGTGTGATGTGATTGTCGTTTTGTTTAGACATGTAATAGTCCGTGGCCGAGTGTGTCGAAATCGGTAAAAACAGTAAACAATTTTAAGAACCTAAGCAAAACAAAATACTTACAACAACATATAAAATAATAACATATATTTTCATACCCTCAGTCTTGTTCAAGAATTCTCTTTAAAGCACTTACCAGTATCATCAAAATCACTTGACATCTTTTCGATATCTTCAGCTCTTTATTCCTTCTCGATGCGTTATTGCTCACTCTTGAAATTTGGGGATTATTTCCACTGACAGCGAAAAGAGTTTTTACAATGTATAGTTTATTTACTCGTCAATGTTTACCAAATTTCATCAAAATTGGTCAAGCCGTTTAATCGTGAAGAAATAACAAACATACAAACACACTCACAAACTTTCGCCTTTATTATATTAGTGTGAAGTGTGATCTGATGTAAATACCTTTTAGATTATTTTTATAAGCTAACTGATAAAAAAAGTCTTTGTCGTTCAAAGAACGGCTTCTTCTGTAGCAAAGTCGAGTTTACCATCCTCAAGTACAAAAAAAATTGCTGTGTTCTTGGTCCTAAGGTATCGCGTCGCACTGTCATTCTCATTCTAGGTCTAACGTTCTTGTCAGCATGTGGCAACTCATAAAAACCAAGGGAATTGCATCCAATAGTGCACTCCAAGGTGTAATAATACAACTAGATTTAATAAAGAATTGCATTCTGATACTTATAACAGTTAAAATTGTATCTCACTTCCACATGCGATAAAAGGCAATTATGGGAGTGAAATGCCGTCGTCAATATCAATTTTTTTTTTTTTATATTGGGTTATGCTTACATTATTCAAATGTAATGTGAATTATTCGTATGTTAAAAAAAATTGCATAAGAAAAAGGGAATAATTTTTTAGTCAATATTCTTATTTATGCCAAATAGGCAAGCATTTGAACACAATCTCACCTGCTGAAAAGTGATGAAACGGCCGAAGTCACCATTTTATTCTGTATTTGTATCTCCTAAATTCCATTATTTCACCTTGTGTTAAAACAAATTGATCACCCAAACTAAATTCAGAGGCAGATATCGAAATGCCTCGTAGTTTCGCCCGCGTTTATTAAGTTCAAAAGTAGCGTATGTGTTAATCTCAGGTATAAGCTAATTAAATTCCTAATTTTATCCGAACCCGTTATAGTGTGAAGAGAAAACTAACAAACAAACCTTCAGATTTATAATATTAGAATGAAACGTCCCGCTTTCAGAACGACCACACCTTTTACGTCCTAGAAGCAATCCTCGATACCTTGTTATTGAGTCCGGTACTCGGTAACAGAAGTGCGGGATTTTCATTTCATATTATTTTCTCATTTTAGTTTTCTCTCCACTGACAGCTCCGTGAAATAAACATTGGAAAGGCTTATTGGTTTTACTTATCGTGTTACATTGGCATTGTTGTTTTCATGAGCTAATTATCAACCTTTTATTACAAGCTTCTTTCTCATTTGCTTCGATCATATTTCTTCCCAATTGGGAACATGCATAATATTGTTTTATGCTTTTCATATATTGTTAACGTTAATTTATCTACTGTGGTTATATTTTTGAGCCGTTTGATGTTGTGACACTGGGCCCGAGGAAACCGGGAGCTCATTCTATTTTCAAAAATCTATCAAAGTGCCTAGTGGAGGCGACGCGTGATCAAAATGCTTGTACTTATTTGGCTCAAAGTATTAGCATTGCAATTCAGAGATAGAACGCTACCCACTGGTAGTGGGCTTAAGCACTTGAGTTTCCTATAAGATCGATGCCTTGAAGGTAAGTTGGGTCTTTGCTGTGTGTATAATTTTTAGGACTTAGCCTCTAAATATAAAAAAAAACATTTATCTTTGTTTCAAGGAGCGATGTTGAAAGTTCAATAGCGTCTTAAATTTTCAACACCGCAGCTCTTAACAAATGAGACTGAGCTAAACAAATTGAAGAGTATGCTAAATGACCTGCCAACTTTCCTTCACGGAAGCCATGGGTTTATGGACTGATGAATTACACAAGAAACAACGTCTATTGATCGCGTTCACGATTTATCGAATCTGGTTACATTTTTATATATTTTCTTTGGAGTGAAATGTGAGGATTTCTATGAATATTTTTTTACCGGAAATGTATTAACGTAAAAAGTTGAATAGAAGCATCCAACAGTGCATATTGAGTATGAATTACTTTTTTTTTTATGCCTGATAGGCAAGCATTTGACCATAATCTCACCTGATGGAAAGTGATGATGCGGCCGAAGATGAAGCATGCTTGCCTAGAAGGTACCTATTCACTCTTGACTTGAAGACTCCCAGATTGTACCGTTCGGGGAACAAAGACGAAGGCAATGAGTTCCACTCCTTCGCAGTACGGATGATAAACGTAGAAGCAAAACGCTTCGAGCGAACTGGAGGTATGTCAACCATATATGGATGACGTTTGACAGTATGTCTTGTTGTTAGATGGTAAAATGGACAAGTTGGAATTAACTCGTATAATTCCTGCGCACACTCTCCAAAATGTATACGATAGAATACCGATAGGCTCGCGACCTTACGTCGGTGACCAGGTTCCACTCGAATTAGGACATTACTATAATGCATGCTTCTTGTGTTCGCCTTCTAATCTTTGACCGACTCTGGTTTTTTTGCACTGTTTTTGAGACTGATGTATTTTAGCATAAAATTATTTTACTTTCTCATTTAAAAATGACTAAAACGAATTTCAATGTAAGATATTAAAAACATTATAAGTAAAATTAATTATACTCATAATATTTATTACAAACATAGGATAAAATTAAATACATTCTTTTATTTCTATTTCATTTGAATCTATGGTAGGTGCAAGAACTTGAATTATAGAGAGATTTGTATTTTCAAACTTTAGATGCGGTATGCAGATTCTTTCAGAGATTGCAATAAAACTAACTAACTTTTTGGTATTTTTTGATGAGGCTTCCTCATCCAAAAGTACCTAAGAGAATAAATACCTCATACTGGTCTTTTGTTTTATCATAATAGCAAAATATGTGGTCTTCATCTTCTGTTATATTGTAATCTGGTCGTTTGATCTCTGCTAAGCCGATTATACATATCAAATTTTATTGTAGATATTACGTATTTGAACTCTAGAAGTCTTTCATATGATAAAAGAGAGAGAAGATATAAGAAATTACCTGAAGTAATTAACGCTCTACCGCATTGCAAAAGACCAAAATGGAAATGGGCGGGACCCCATTGTACGTATGAATGACGAGAAATGGATAGTGAAGGTTATAATGTGGAACAGTCCTGCTGGTAAGAGAAGTAAAGGCAGACCAGCTGAACGATGGCTAGACGAAATTTTAAAAATAGTTTATTTGGATGGAGAAGGCGAGGGAGAAAAATACGTGGAGAAAAAAGCAGGAGGCCTAAATACTCGTTGAAAGGTCCTTAAAAAGTGTCTTCTACTATATATATATATTTGAATTTTATTTTGTCATGTAAACTTTTTAAGGAAATAAAATGGCTTTATTATTATTATTATATTGCATGCTTCTATTCTAGATAACAAAAATGTACATCAATTATAACGTAAATCACAACTCGTCACAAATTATAAACAAGAATCATTATTCAACTAACATTCATTTTAAATTTATTTCATTGCTTTATCGCACCACCATCCCTACATTGTCTTTTCGTTTATATTTCCATCCAAAGGTTGTCTTGAAGAGATCGCTCTTAGCGATAAGACCGCCCATTGTACCTATCTTTTTAAGTTTATCTTTTGGTGTCAATAAAGAGTTTTTGTATTGTATTGTATTGTATTCATAAAAAAGTAGCAGTAAAGTTCAAAATGTAAAAAAAATAGACAAACAGACAATATCATTTTGACATAAACCTAACCTTCTATGTGTACCTTACCCTAACAGAATCCTTATGTTATTGATACTAAACATAGATGATAATAGAGAACATACAAACACCCCGCACCGCAATTACCCGTTTTCCCCACCCTAATATTCGTACCCGAGCTTAAAAAAGACCCAATATCCTATCCAAACAGTGACCTCCTAAAACTCGACCGGAAAAAAATAAGAATAAAACACGATGTAGTAATATTGAAGATTTACGTTCATACAAAATCGGATAAAATGGACGCAGTGCGGATCGGTCGTAATTCCCGGAGGTACGGAAAAAGATGGGCAAAAAAAGTTTCCCAATCCATCACCCGGGGATTTTCAGGCGGCGATTATTAGGTTTATTATAGGAGGTTAAGATTTATTCAGCAAATCACAACGAACAGGTGGTTTGGACGTTGGTTGAAGTGTCTCTGTATTTTTATCACAATCAATACAAATACTTTATTTTTGTTTGACCGACTTGCTCGTCTAGTCCCAGACGAGCCAGTCGGTCTTCTAAGCGTCACGCGGGCCAATTACAGCGCAGTACCACCAAGTTCTGAATTTCGATTGAAAATCCTACGATTTAAAGCACAACGCTCATCACCCGGAAATATTAGATGTCAAATCTCTATAGGCCTTGTAATTTTACTGGGAAAATTGCCCTTCAATCCGAAATACAATACGCCCTGCCGTCTACTGTGTTTCCCGAAAAGTATAATATGGGGTTGTTCAAGAAGATAGTGAATAGGTATTTACTGAGCAAGCGTGCTTCATCTTCGACCGCATCGTCGCTTTCCATCAGGTGTGATTGTGGTCAAACGCTAGCTTAGTCACAAAAAAAACCACATGCCTACACCAACATGACATAAATAAACAAGAGATTTGGTTACCAATTGACCTTCAAACATAAAATATCTGATAAAAACAGATGTCTCAAAATAAATATCTAAGAATATATCTAAATGTTGTTAATGAACTCAAATATCAAAGGTCACGTTTATTTTCTTGAAAATCAAATTATTTTTTTCGGGTAAATTTAGAATATATTAGTGTATTTATTTCGTAATAAAAACAATTAGAGTATCTTTAGCTATATATTTTTAAGTAATAAAGATCTCTGGACTAATTAACTGTTTAGTCTTTTACTTAGTAAAGTAAGCGCTACAAAGTTTAATTGATCGAGCGAAGCGAGATCTTTAAGTTTACTTGGGTCGTTCAGCACTTTGTCCATCCGTCCGTCTGTCAGAGGCATCTAGCGTCTAAACCATGTAATTGAATGACTTCTAATTATCAAAGAATATGTAAAACTAAGGCCCAAAGCCAGAAATTACATTTAACATTATATACTTGAAAAATAATAATAAAAAGGGGACTATGTAACTGGGGAGCAAAATAATTTTAATTTTTTTATCTACCTTTGTGGGGTATTGTTGAAAAGGGCTTAACAAGTAGAGTACAAAACTGGTTTAAAAATAAACTACGTTGGAAAATAACGATTTGGTAGGCCACCAAAGTCACTGTTCAGAACTATTTTGTCCCGGGGTTTATCTCAATAATTAAACGCAAGCAAAGCTTAAAAAAACCGACTTCACCGCTTTATCATCGGAACCTTGATTAAATGTAGATTTAATGATATAAGAGTATGATTTAAGATTTAATGAGATTTAATGTATAAACACGCATTATTGACTATAACTCAAAAACTAGAGATCAGACCTTGATCAAATTTTAATGGGACCACATAAAAAGCACCAGCGGCTCACAACGAAAGTATTACCAATTTAAAAAATTAAAAAAAAAGTATTACCTAAACTATGTGTTCGAATCGCAAAAGTTTAAAAGTTACAATAAAAACAACTATCAAATATTTTAACTATTACGTACAGCAAACCTCGTTCTATCGGTTAATCCATTCGATCTTAGATTAAACGCAATTTTAGATCACAGAGACAAATGGAAATCTGATAATTAGGTCGTTAAGGTGAATAATGACTAGTAATTACTAGGCCTAAGTCGTGTGAGACCTATATATTAGAAGGACAAACTATTAGGTAATAAGGTCTGATGCTGAGGTAACATTAATGAAGGATCTTATAGATGGATAGTTACATAACCAGCCAAGTGCGAATCGAACTCGCGCACGAAGGGTTCCGTACCATTATCTGTATCGGTTGGATTTTAGTTTGTTATTTAAGTTTTTTGCTAGATAGTGACGACTAACGTATTATAATTTATTTTAATTAATGTTATGTATTCATGTGATGTATATCTTATATGAGAATAAATATATTAAAACCTAAAACCTATCAATAAAAAAAAACACGTAATCAAAAGTAGTGCTAATCAGGTGACATTTGAGAGGTGGTAGAGCATTTTGTGAGTTGCTCGCCTGGCTTGCTACCAAAGTAGCTTACCACCATCAAGTTGAAAGTCTGCCGCCAAGCCAAATACGGTGTTCCGGCAGTTATCCTTGAGAGCTTGCGTATTCCAGGTCTAGTGTGTTTACCAGCTTCGATCACATCGTCACTTACCATCAGGTGAGATAGTGGTCAAACACTAGACTGTTACAAATAAAAAAAAAAAAAAAAAGCTGTATTCTGAGCTCTGAGTATAACTCGCGTACAGGGCACGCGGTGGACGGGTGCCTCGGGCGCTTTGTATATAAGTCTAATAGCTAGTATATTCGTTGCTTATCCAAAAATAAATAAATCAAAAGGCAGTTTGCTTAATGCAGCATAATTTCATAAGTGTTTCTGTGAATAAACGGTTTTCTACCGACTTCACAAAAAAGGAGGAGGTATTCAAGTCGACTGTATTTTTTTACGTGTGTTACCTCATAAATTCGTTCCACGTGAACCGATTTTGTTTTTTTTTGTTTTAAATTTTTGCTTTCGAATTGTTCCCATTTAAATTTGATCAAAATCTGGTCAGTAGTTCTTGAAATATATTCAATAATGCGTGTTTAGTACATCTAATCCGATCAAAGTTCCGAAGATAAAGCGGTGAAGACGGTTTTTTCTAAGCTTTGCTTGCGTTTAATTATTAATTTAAATTTTCTTAGGGAAAATATAGATACCTTCATATTCTTCGAATATTTTACCAATACGTATGCGCCTGTCATAAAGAGATTTTCAATCAGGCGTGACATTCGCCATATGGCGGGTTTTGCCAGTGACAGATTAAAGATAGAACACGTGGGACTGGTGTTTTCGGTGCTCCAGGTGCAAGTTTGTGCCTTGAATGTAAATAAATTCATTATTTCACAATGATATTTAAGATCATTGTTATAAATCAATAAAGTATTATAATTTCCTCCGTCCACTGCGATCCACAGCTCGGTCACTTCGATCGACAAACGAGGGTCCAAAAATAATAATATTTTTCTCTGCTTTTTATTTACAAGCTCTTGAAAGATTATACGAAGAAATAAATTTTTTTTTGTTACACTGGGTTGTGACTGAAAATCAGCTGAGTTACACTCGCTGAGTCACGACTTTTTTGGCACTTTTTGATTTGTTTAATTATCATTTTATGTTTTTGTCAGGAGCTGAATTGTTGTATACCTATTTATGTTATATTTAGTTAATAGCGTCAAAATAAATAAAAATATTTAATTTCATTTCACGTACGTCTAATTTCGAATTACTTGTTAAATCGGCAACTTATAAATATTTTATATCAACTAACTCCTTCGTTCTCAGATCGCGTACTCCAATTTTCCATTGTTAGTTCATCGGATCGAGTCTAGATTTAGGACCGTTATTTTCTACTAGCCCCTTTGTATGCACGAGGGTGTACTAAGGTGACTCAAAGGTGTTTGGGAGGGTGAAGACGACAGTCAATGGACACCAATTTGTTAATATTGAGTTGTGCTCTGAATAAGGCTTAAAGGCAACATATTTAAGTTGTTTACTTTGTTTAAGTTGGCATTTATAATTAAAAACAAAGAAATACTAGCATAAACAAAGAAAAATATGTATGAATTAACTATTAAGTAAATGTATTTGGTGTTATTTTGTGCTGAAGTCTTGACTATGGATTACGACTGAAAATCATTAACTATGGTCTAACTTAAGTCGTATGCTTAGTCGTGATCCATAATCATGACACTCACGACATCACACTTCTCTTTCTTTTGCTTGTTTTGTTTTTGTTTTATGTACTTATATTTGTGTGTATTTTATTTATGTTTCTGTTTATTTTTGTAGTGTAATGTGTGTCTCGTTAATAAAATAAATTAATTTCCTTCTTTCATTTTTTCATTAAAGGAGATAAACAAGACGTTTACCTGATTGTTAAATTTCTGAGATCCAAAACGTTACGAGACGGTCAAACTAAGAAAGCCCCATAGACCTAAATATATTTGTTCTCAAGTAATTTAATTAAATAATAAAAACTTGAGAGGTGTCAAGGGACACCCGGATGGAACGAAGTTCAATTTCCCTCTAGCCCCCTTTCGCAATGCGCGATAAGGAACTTTCGTTCCAAAATTAAAAGAAACATGCAAAAACCAACATCACGCGGTGTTCCTAGGCGGTCACCCATCCAAGTACTGACCGCGCCCGACGTTGCTTAACTTCGGTGATCGGACGAGAACGTGGTATGGCTTACAACTATAGCAAAAAGTGTCGTTACAACTTTTGGTCTTAATTTTTTCCGGCCAGCCCCCTTTCGCAACGCGCGATAAGGAACTTTCGTTCCAATTATTATAATTTATTAAATGGACCCACGCCTTCTATCATTACAACTTCATATAAGTCAGAAATTACAACTGCAGACGAATAAACTCAACTCCAATTTGAAATTTTTGTTTCTTTCCTGAATACACACTGCCCACGCCACCTCACATGCCTAGATGATATTAACCGGATGTTCAGTTCCTTACAAAGCCCAAAGCGGCATTACAGTACATGGCAACTCAAAGGCGAACGGTCTGTCCATTAGTTTTCTTTGTCCGTTGCAATGAAATAGCGGTTTGGACAATCCATTTTAACTCAAATTTGGAAAGGCTTATTGTGTATTTTCTCGCTGTTTTAAGAAAAATCGGGATACGATAGACGAGTCAATCAATCTTGGAATCATCAAGTCGAGAGTGAATAGGTATTTTCTAGGTAAGCGTGCTCCATCGTCGACCGCATCGTCACTTAACATCAGGTGAGATAGTGGTCAAAGGTTTGCCTATCACAGTTAAAAAAAAAAAACGGGCTGTCTGAAAGAACTAGAAGACCGTTCACTTAGCACTTATAGATTGCGGCCGGATAAATCTAGTGTGCTATTTTATTTCACTATGCCCGAAATGTTTTATACGAAAACGCATTTGCAATTATCAATTTTATGAAAACCAACCTTTTCATACATATCCCGGTACCTTTAAGACCTGCAACAGATTTTTCTACTTTTGGGTACCTAGTAAATTAATTATCAAGCGAAGATTTAGACCTTCACCATGATGTATCTACCCATTGCAGGGCAATATTGTACTCAGATCGAGTGTATGACGACTATCTAATTTATTGTTAAGTGATAATGTAGTAGAGGGTGGTATGATTGCCACGCTAGGCTTATAGCTTTCCATTTTTTTTTAAAGCACATTGTTTTGTGTTTTTGTTTAAGGCAGATTTGGGTCATAAGTACCAACAATAGCAAGAAATGTTGAGTAGTTGACAAATAAGATATCATACAAACAGACAACATTTATGCTTCTTTTAGTAAAATATTCAACAGGCAAATATTATTTCTTTGAATAATATGTTTTAGTACGATGAATAACTTTATCTGTTCCTTAGAATCTCAGGTAAGCCGATATTCAAGTTTCCGACGCGACATGTCTCACATATCAGGCAATCCACGTGTAACACTAAACTAACGTCCAATATCAAATGACTGAAAATCATCGCTCTCTCAACATCTACAAGTTTGTGAAAATGCATCTCATAAGTGTGAATATGGTTACAAAAAAGTACAGATCGATATTTGGTAAATTTTACAGATAAATTTATTATTTGATAACTACTTGACCGAACGTCATAGTGAATAATTAGCCTTCGGAGATTTAATAATTGAAACGCAAGCAAAGCCATAAAAGCCGATTTCGATCCGACCGATTTAGATAACTGGGACCAACTCCGAAGTATACTCTACCAAACAAAAAAAAATCATCAAAATCGATTCATAATTGGCGGAGATATCGCGTATATAGAAAAAATAAAAATCTAATTGAGAACCCCTTTTTTGAAGTCAGTTGAAAACAAAGGTTTTCTAAGCACATTGTTACACAACACAACGCTGTTATTAACTTAGTATACTTCACAACTTCAAGTAATAAACCTCTCACAGTCCCATTTCATTACTCCAAACCTCACGTTTCCTTTCTCATATCGCAAGTACGAGTGACAATGTCGAAATGAAAATTGTTTCGAGTTTTGTAACAGAAAATAAGGTATTTTAAAATGAAAACTCTTGACGTGCAAAAGCTGCAATACTTAGCTTACGTTGAAGAAACTTTACTTTCAATCTCGTCCTGTATACAATACGAATCGTTACACTAATTTATTTTGAAACTTAAGTTCATATACAGGGTGTTCATATACGTTCAATTGATAATATTGCAGATATTTTTGAAAGGAAGCTAGTCAGATGAGAAAAACAATAAAATAAACCCATACATTTTGGAACAAACTTAATTATTTGTAAGCTTATAAAAAATCGTACCCTTTCACAGTTCTCAACGGGCACTGACCCCACATTATAACCAATAACATCGTTTTAAGCTATTGCATAGCTTCTATCGCGGGCCTTGAGCGTGGAGACCGAATCCAGAAATTCCATAACGAAAATAACCTAACACCCCCACTCCGACCGGCACAGCGGTGATACTTTTTAGTTTTGCCATCTATCGATGAATAGCAGAACTTTTAATGACTTTTTTGAAATATCGCGCTTATCTCTTTAGTTCAGCAACTCGCCTCTGGGTAGCAGAAAAAAAATACTGCATAAATAAAATAAATAAATAATTATAATTGCATAAGTTGATAAAAAATGCTATGCAATAGCTTTACCGCGGCAGTCCCCGTGTGCCATACGTCTTTTTTTTTTAATTTTTCAAGAATGGACGTTCATCACGTATTAAATTTTATTTTTATTTAGGTAAAAGATAAAAATATACAAAAAGTTATTTAATTTGTTTTAACTATTTTTGGTAAATTTTGATTTGAGGTATAATATTTAAGTGAATTACGATATGTACTCGTACCTTTATTATCTGTCCCCAACACTAGGTCTCTTAAGACCCTGTATAGCTGGGTTACATAGCATTATTGCTGGTACATCCTACTAATATTATAAATCCGAAAGTTTGTGTGTTAGTGTGTAAACTATGTTTGTTCCCTCTTCGCGCTTTAACGGCTGAACGGATTTAGATGAAATTTGGAATGTACATAGATTATACCTAAGATTAACACATAGGCTACTTTTTATCCTACTAATATTATAAATCCGAAAGTTTGTGTGTAAGTGTGTAAGTATGTTTGTTCCCTCTTCACGCTTTAACGGCTGAACGGATTTCGATGAAATTTGGAATGTACATAGATTATACCTAGGATTAACACATAGGCTACTTTTTAACTTGATAATAGCGGGCAAAGCCGCGGGGCACGGCTAGTTACAAATAATTACGATGGTCCCAAATTATTTATGTTTTCTACAAGTACCTACAGAATTATAATCTCATTAGCGGGCAGCCTGTATGTTAGGAAAATAATTTGTCACCTTGTTCCGACTAAGTTTGTACAATATTATAATAATATAAATTTCCTCGAGCTATAATGGCTGCGCTACGCAGGGCGCATTTGGTTCGAACAGTTTGTTGTTTGATTCGAACAGCGTTGAGTAGTAGGGGAGGCGAAAGCGCTTTAACCTAGAAATAAATATAAACCTAGTTTCGTTTCGTAGGACTTTGGAGGTCGTACCCGTAAATTATGTTTACTTACTTTCGTCAAATGAAAAAAATAATTATTGAACAAACATAAAAATTCAAACGTCTTCAAAAATCATATTCACAATCATATTTATTATATTGATACAGGGTAAATATTTCACTAATTAAAGTAAAATATTTAAATTAAGAACTTAGATGATATGATGAAATATTTTCTTATTATTTTTTTAAACCAACCAACTTAATCGATTTTGATAAAATTTGTACCAATAAAAAACATATATTTTGAATAATAATTTAAAATGAAGCAAAACTTAAAAAAACCGACTTCACCGCTTATATTTTGGTTTTGGCTTGATCCATTTCTAAAAAATGTATATGGGACCACCTATGAAGTATAATCTACCAAACAAAAAAAAATGTGAGAATCGGTCCACAAATGGAAGAAAAATCGATGAAAATACATAAAAAATAAAAATACATACAGACGAACATAGAAAAAAAGAAGAAGGCTTTTTTTAAAGTCGGTTAAAAATAAATTCAAATCAGTTTTTAAATGACGGAATTCAAAGAGAATAACAAAATATAAATATAAATATAACCAAAGGTTCTAAATTCAGTCTTCTTTTTTTTTAATTCAATAAAAATATTTATATAGTTTTGATTGTACTAGCGCAAAGCTCAAGTACTAGATTAATTCTTAAAAAAAAACCCTTTGCATCAAACCCGTTTCATAGGCAGAGTTCCTTGCGGTACTCTTGAGGTTTTATTTGATTTTACCTTCCGAGAAAAGCTTGCACGCTATTAAATTTTATATTACATTTTTACAAGACGGAACAACTTAGAGGTATACTTTATTGAGTTTTCTTCGAGGCTGAGTGCAGTTTCCTATTTTTATTAGAGTTTCTATTACAAGACATGTGTCTACGATACGATGTACGAGAAGATTTTTTTGTTACTATGGCTCTGGTCAGTTTCAAACTTATACAAAGCCTTCTTCTAAGGGTTATGACGTCAGCATATCGGGCGCTCCTAGGGCCTAGCACGCGCAACTCTTGTCTGTACATTTGAAACTGAATGGAGTTATTTCCAAAACATTCACGTGATTATCAGCCAGTTATTACCAAGTCAATTTGAATAGAACTCTTGATGGTTTTCTGGGTATTCTCGCCAAGATCAGAAATTACTTCTCACCTTGACGTCTTCTCAAGAACTAAGGTCAACTCAACTCTAGTATGGTGTATTACTGCGGCCACATCTGGGGTGTATCCGCTAAGTAGCAGGTTGATATCTTGAGTACATCAATCGATAAGGGAAAAGACTCGTTGGCGTAAATCAAGTCTAAATTGTCTCAGTCTACAAGACGAATTGCCAAACATCGAACATTAATGGTAGACATACCTCTAGTTTACGTCTACGTTTATCATCCTTACGGCGAAGGAATAGAATTCATTTCCCGCGTTTTTGTTGCCATAAAAGTATAATCTGGGAGTCTTTGAATTAAGACTGAATAGGTATCTTCTAGATAAGCAAGCGACATCTTCTGCCGCATCATAACTTTTTATCATGGGATATGGTGTTTAAATGCAGTTTAAAAACATTCTTGTGTATTTATTTTTTTATGCAGTGTATGCAAGCATTTGACCACTATATGACCTGATGATTATGAGTAACAAAAAAGCGTTAAAGCAGTAAATCTTGCCTGCATGTTTTGTCTCTGTCTATTCAATAGACACTCCGCAAGCCGCTAGGACGTTTCGCCGATCGCCTCTATACATCACACTGTCAGCATGGCTTACGAGCAAAACGAAGCATTCCAGTGGGTGAATTTACTCAGTGAGTGTGTTTAACCTCTGGACGACATACAAGTTTGAAATAGCTGGATAGTGATAGGATTATTGTAAACATCACAGCATATAAGAAAGTAAACAAATGGCAAAATCAACATTTTAAAAAAACCACTGATGAACTATCTGGAAAAGGCACCAATTTCCATCAAAAATGGATAAAACAACTCCTGATTATGTCACCTTTCAAACAAAAAACGAAATTAAAATCGGTTCAGCAGTTTGAAAGCTGCGATGCAACAGTGAGACACACTGACACTAGGAGGAAGGATTTTCAAGTTTTAGACTTTTGTTTATGTTAAACGCGCTATATTTCTCGTCAGGTAAAATTATATATAACGTACTTTAACAATAGAAGGTTTATTGAACGTTTTATCTATGAATAAAGAGTTAGTTTAAAGAAGAGTTAAGTATTCCGTTAACTTGAAACAGTTCCTAAACTAAACGGCTAGCAGTGTAACACAGTAACTTAAAGTTTGCTAACAGTGTTTTAGGTGTGACACCACACGTAGTAAACTTTTAGAATTTATTGTCGATGCCAACGTGAAGCACTCTTGCCTTGAAAACCAAATACTTGACACAAGTTAGCTTGTTTTTGGTAGAAAGTTTGAGTGTTTATTTTTAATTTCGTTGGTTATCATGTTATCTGGGTATCCTCGCTAAGGTCACACAGTACTTTTCTCCAGAGCAGCTTCTTAACCTTTATCAAGGTCAAGTCCGATCATGCATGGAGTTTTGCGGTCACCTCTGGGATGGTTCCGCTAAGTACCAGTTAAAAACTATTGCATCTATTGACCCGCAAGCCAAAATAATTATTAGCGACAGTAAGCTAGTCAAACCCAGGTTGCATAGTCTCGGTCGCCGATGTAAGGTGGCAAGCTTATTCGTATTCTATTGCTTACATTTTGGAGAGTGTGCACAGGATTAGATCTCGGAAATGTGTTACGTCTTTTCTATTTTTTCTTTTTGTATCGATGCATTAATGTCATGTTTGCGTTAATTAGTAAAATATATTGTTTCTATCCGTGAGGACCATTAATTGGCTTCGGCTGTTGGTCTTCCTTATAAATAAATAAATAAAAAAATAAAGAAAACTGTTTTCTTAGGTCTGACTATGGACTCAAAACTCCAGTGGGGTCCTCATATTGATGTTCTTGCAGGTCGCTTGAGTTCCGCTGCTTTTGCGATTCGTAAAATTAGACAACTGACTGATGTAGCGACGGCAAGGCTGGTTTACTTTGCATATTTTCATAGTTTGATGAGTTACGGAATCTTGCTATGGGGATCTGCTGCCGATGTTGAAACGATTTTTATTCTACAAAAGAGAGCGGTTCGTGCAATATAATATGATATGGGTCCATGCGAATCTCTCAGGGAATTCTTTAAAGAAACAGGCATTCTTACCATGCCTGCGCTTTACATCTTCGAAGATATTATGCATGTTCGCAAAAATATTGGTAAATATAAATTAAGAAGCGATGCACACAATCTTAATACTAGATATAAGCATAAAATTACAGTGCGCGCATTTAGATTAAGCAAAACGAAAAAATTTTTCTTTTATGGCAAATGGGGTAAGATTTTACAATAGAATTCCTAAAATCGTAACTGAATTATCACTGGAAAATTTCAAATATGTAATAAAACGGGCATTAATTAAGAAAGCTTACTATAAAACGATCGACTATATTAATGACAAGGATTCATGGAGGCAACCTGCACAAGCTATTTCTAGCGACTACCATAATAACACCTAGGTTAATAAAATTATGTATTAGAGATTAAGAAAAATGTATTAGAGATTAAAATGAATGAAAAAAAATGCGCCGCCGAGTTTCTTGCCAGGCTCTTCTCGAGATGGCTGTAATTTTGCGTATCTGGCAAAAGAATCATTAACTTTCATGAGTGCCTCTTTGGGGCCCATGTGAATAAATGTTTTGATTTTGAGGAATTGCATGAGTTAATTTCCTTATTACCCAATTTGCCTGCGTCTTTATTCCCCGAAAGGTAAAATCTGGGAGTCTTCAAGTCACGAGTGAAGAGGTATCTTTTAAGCAAGCATGTCACATTTTCGGCCGCGCAAAGCGTCTCAACTGCCGGATGTTCACAGAGTTTACGTTAACCTTTGTTTCCTATTGGTTATGGAAGATGCATTTATAGATAAATCCGTCGATTTAAAGGAAATAAAATAAATAGAGCTATAGAGATCTAGAGAACATAAACTGCAACTGCAGGAAGCAAAGAATACGAATCCTTGCAAGGCGATATAAAATTTATGGATCCACTAGCGCGAGGGTAGACTTGTTTTCTTTTCAATCGGTAGAAGTGATATTAAATCCATAAAATGGTTCAAGTAGAGCTGCCTGGGAGAGTCGTTGATTCTTACAATTTCATAGTCAGGTGTCAAGAAATATTGCCATTTTGTGTATATTTTATTTTATACTCGGAAATGGCAATGTGTGTTTTATCTCTTCGTGATATTGGTGATGATTTTCGATGGTAATGGAAACCAATACACAAAAAGAAAAAGCTTTTATGTCATGTTTTTATCGACTTTTTTACAATGTATTCATTTTTCTAATTTTAGATAGTTAATTGGGTAAATTTTTATGACATACCTATAGTAATGTCTAGTATTTATTTAATTATCTATTATTATGATGATTGTATAGTCGCCACTCGTAGTGCTTCCCATTTAGTCAATCCAAATTGCAGAGTCTCGGTCACCGACGTAAGGTCGCGAGGCTATCTAATAACAAGACAAACTGTCAAACGTCATCCATATATGGTTGACATACCTCCAGTTCGCTCGAAGCGTTTCGCTTCTACGTTTATCATCCGTACTGCGAGGGAGTGGAACTCATTGCCTTCGTCTTTGTTCCCCGAACGGTACCATCTGGGTGTCTTCAAGTCGAGAGTGAATAGGTACCTTCTAGGCAAGCATGCTACATCTTCGGCCGCATCATCACTTTCCATCAGGTGAGATTGTGGTCAAATGCATGTCTATCAGGCATAAAAAAAACTGGTATGTAATAAAAGTATTTATTACATACCATTTATAACAGATGTATTTTATAAAATCTATAAATAATAGTTGTTTAGGCTCCACTTTCTTGCAAAGAACAGCATTAACAAGCCGCGTATCGTAATAGGCTCGCCAAACCATTTGCAGAGAGGATGATTATTTTTAAGGGATATTTGTGCTTCTGGTTCTGGGTGTAATGTGTATGTGATGTGAATGTTTCCGGCACCCACGATACAATTCTTAGAACTTAGTGTGGGGCTGTGAGTGTGAATGCGTTTGTTTGTTTGTTTTTTTTTAATGAATACTATATACTAACAAATTCAGTATAAGTACAGTATTCCGAAGTTAATAGCACAGTTTCAGATTACTATTGAAGTTTTAATCGACGGTCAGAAACAAAATATTCTATTCGTTATAAAGAAACAATATAAAACACACTGTTCACCGTGATAGCGGCACAAAATGTTTACTTAGAAAAAGAGAAAAAAACAATTAATTGAAAGGGTCCAAACGTATTTCTTGGGCGGATCAACGGACATTTGGGCTATTATGCCCTTACAACAAGCGATTTACACGCTCGTCTAATAGACGTTTGCTCGTATTAATAGCACGATGCAAATAGCACACAAGCGTTAATTATAAAATGTGCGCTCAGGAGTCTTAAAAGTCTCAAAAGTCTGTTAAACTAAAAACATCACATAGGGCTCGGAAATATCAAAATAATCTGCGTGTTACTAAATATGTCAAAATTGTAAGAGCAACTCCATAAATGCATCTCTTGTTTTTGTATATGTTTTTCTCGTCAGAGGTTAAAATATGATGCTGACGATCGAGCAAGTTTACTTAGAATATATATTCCCTCGTGGCTTGAGTCTTCAAGTAACTGGGAGTGTTTTTCAGTTAGTTTTTATCGAAACACACAGACGCGAGCAAAAGCTCCATTCCTTGTGTGATAAGTTAATGTGGAAGCAAAACGCTTTGGACGTATTTGTGTAATCTTTCAATATAGTAATGCAATTCAGTATATGTCCGAAAGTTTTATGAGTTTATTGTAACTGGTCAAAGCATTTGGATAAATATCAAAACACGAGTTCCATTTATCGGGGAAAGAAACGGAGGGATTTATTTTTCAATACTTTATGCATAATAAGGATAAGGCATGTTGCATCTTGAGTTAGCTTTCTCGGTGTAATTATAGTGTACTAAGTCTTATGCAAGAAGCAATATAATAAATAATTTCATGCAATTCCAGTTGCGGTAAAATCAATGTTTGCACTTTCATAAAAAAACTTAGGGACATGACTTACAAAGTGCCCGAGGCGCGCGCTCTGGGAGCGCGTACAGAGCGCGCGCCCTGTACTGCCGTCATAAGATAAAAAAAGACGAAAGTATATTTTTGACAACATTTAGTTACATACATGAGAAATGTTTTGCGCTATTTAGTATATGTTATAACTTGTAGCAGATGTGTCTAAATTAAAGAATAAGATTTAGTAGGTTGCGTTGGAATATTTTTTCATATAAAAAAAATAGCAGATGCATCTATTTTTTCTGATTCTAATAATGTATAATAACTCAATTTTGACAAATGCAGTTACGTCTTTTTTCATTATAACGACAGTATAAAAATCGGCAGCGCGGGAGGAGACACGTGCCTGACTATCGCCGCGCGCCTCGGGCGTTTTGTATATCAAGGTCCGTAACGCACCATAAATTTTATCTTAAAAGCGCCCGGGGCGCGCGCCTCGGGCGCGTCCCTTAAAAACTGGTCTAAAGTATAAAAAACGAATATACTCTACCCGAGGTCCAAAGCGTTTAAATAACAGTTGCGAATCGCTGACAAAACATGTTCATGTAAAGGCAGGAAAAGACAGATTCCGTCAATTCATCCAACCTGTTGGCGGACATCTGTGGCCAGTATGGATGACGACAGAGTGACGAGGAACTAAGTTTTGACAGGGCCTACATAACAGTAATTGATTACTAAGGGACATGATATAAAAAGCCTACAAGACGCGCGCCCCGGGCGCGGTAAAGATAAAATAAGGCGCGTAAGGAACCTTGATATACCAAGCGCTCAAGGCGCGCGACCAAACGGCAAGCGCGCGGCTCCTCCCCCCGCGCTGCCGTTTTGTATACTGCCATTAGGAAAAAATCAAGTATCTACAAATTTTGTCAAAATTTAGTTAAATGTATCATCGGAATCAGGAAAAGTAGACGCATCTACTGGTCTTTTTTTATTTTATTTTTTTCAATTGAATTGATTCAAAACTAGCCGTGCTCCGCGGCTTCCCCCGCTATTATCAAGTTAAAAAGTAGCCTATATATTAATCCTAGGTGTAATCTATGTACATTCCAAATTTCATTCAAATCCGTTCAGCCGTTAAAACGTGAAGGGAACAAACATACTTACAGACTTACACAGACACTTACACACAAACTGTCGGATTTATAATATTAGTAGGATTTAAAATATTAACCCTACTATAATGAAACCTACTAAATTTTACTTTAAATTTAGACGCATCAACTACAAGTCATAATATATACTAAATAGTAAATACATTTCTGATGTATATAACTCAATTTGGACAAAAATGGCATTCCATCTTTTTTCTCTATGACGGCAGATCAAAATATACAAAGCGCGCCAGACACGCGGTAAAACGTTTTCCCAAAAGATCTGGTAAATAAGTCCCTGGGATCATCTCTAGGTTACCACCGATCATCACATCCAGTAAGTTTTTCTCTATAAGGGGCCATATCTATAGTTCCACATTTATAATACTAGTGTGATTCTGTGAAACTGCATAGTATGAAGTAGGACAGTTCTACGCCGACCCACATGTCAATCCAATTTTACGACGAGTTTATTCAGGTCAAGGGATCACAAGGATACCTCGTTTCAAACATACTGAATTATTCACACACACAACTGTACTTTTAAAATTTATCTTACCAAAAAAATTGTGTCATTCAATAACAAAAATTTAAACCTACACACGGTATTAAGTACGCATACTCTGACATACGTATCAATCTAAAACATATTATCACTTGTTTATTTAAGCCAAAGGTTCAATACGATACCTCATTCCAAACAAATCACACACACGTCTATAATATTTATTTGACTGTTAACGCTTTACAATATAAGACTTATATGCAGACCCAGGTATTGCAATCCGTAAACGTTTTAATTACTGGTCGGCGAGTTTATTTAGGTCAAGGGTCACAAGGATACCTCGTTTCAAACATACTGACAAACATACTTTTGAATTTATAGTACAATAATACATAAACATTTTCATACCCACACTAGGAAGAATTGTAACATTCAAACCACATACCCAATTACACCCATCAGAAATTCGAAAAAGTTTCATTAAAAAGAAAAGTAATGTTCCCATCGAGAATCAATGCCAATACGACAATTAAAAATAAATAGTTGTAATTGTAAACAAAAATAGCTGTATTTATATTGCTTGGAATATAGTATCAACACATGTTATTGAATACGTCCTACGCTGACTCTGGAATATCAATCCATCCCTCGTCAACAAGCTTATTTAGGTCAAGGGTGTTGCTTTGTTAAGGTGAATCAATCCGACAAATAGAAATGGAAGAATTGGAAGATCAGGTTGACAGGAAGTTAAGTCAACTGTGGTGAGAGTGAGCTTGAGGTTTTGTTGTGATGCTTTTTAACCGACATAAAAAACAGGTTTTTAATGTATGTTGCCTCATAACTTCTTTCGTTGTGAATCGATTTTGATTATTATTTTTTTATTTGAAAGCTGGTGCTTTTCGTGTGGTCTCATTTAAATTTGATCAAGATCTGACTAGTAGTTTTTGAGTTATCCTCAATAATGCGTATTCTGTGGACTATTATTATTGACGATGTTCTCGTTTTTAACCGACTTCAAAAGTTACCTCTTGACTTGTTTCGTTGTGAGCAAATTTAAATAGTTATTTTTGTATTTAAAAGCTGGTTCTTTCCATGTGGTCTTAGATAAAACAAACATACTGACACACTAACACATTTACAAACAAACGGATTTATAATATTAGTATGATTATAGTAATAGAGTTAACTACGCGATAAATATTTATAATTTACTTTAATGACTTATTAATAAAATTACCTTTCATTTTACATGGAAAATTCTCGTGTCGCGGTGCTTGTTACCAAACTCCTCCGAAACGGCTCGACCGATTTTTATGACATTTTGTGCGCAAATCGGGTAGGTCTGACAAACGGCTAATATCTATTTTTCATACCTCTAAATGTTAACGGTGGTCAAAACCAAAATTTATTTTCATATTTGTTTTTATTTTTCTATGATTTAACATTCTATTATTTTTTATTCAAAATTGAAAAATACATACGTCACTAAATTTTCACCATTCTACGATCCCCCATTTTTTTATTGAACTAAACATTTCCTAGAAATAATTTATATGGCAAAACAACGTTTGCCGGATCAGCTAGTTATATTATATATTATTACCTTTGCATGCGATTTCACATGCCACCACTTGGCAAAATAAAAGGACATTTCAACAATGAAAACCAATATTATATATGTAAACTCTATTTTGTGTGAAATATACTCATTTCATTTTTTTTTTATGATAGATAGGCAAGCATTTGACCACTATCTGACCTGATGGAAAGTGAAGATGCGGCCGAAGATGTCACATGCTTGCCTAGAAGATACCTATTCACTCTAGACTTGAAGACACCCAGATTGTACGGTTCGGGAAACAAAGACGCAGGCAATGAGTTCCACTCCCTCGCTGTACGGATGATTCATACTAATTTCATTTAATTTCATCTTGCTTTTCAAACACCTATCTAAAGACATTTGAAGTTTTAAGATGATTATAACGATACCTTAACTGTTATTATAATCCATCCAGCCGTTTAGAAGATACGAGGCACTAAAGTAATTTACAAACATATACGTGATACGCGCAAGAAACATAACCCTTGCTTCGTAGTCAGGTAAAAAGTTGCGATGATGTAAGTAATATAAACCAAAGTACTACTTATTCCAAATTTCTCATATATTTTTTCGCCCTGGACTGCATTACTTTCACCACTCTCCTTTAAGTGCCCCATACAAAACCCCCTCTCAAATACATTTATAAAAGCAATTCAGTAATCACATTAAGCTCTCGTCTCGCCCGTATAATAACTCATATAAACACATACACACATAAAACTCATATAATAATATGCCAGGTGCACTCCGAATTCAGAATTAGTAAAACGGAAATTTATAACTCTCCAGCGGTATATGAAATGTTGGAGAGTACAAGTCGGTATTGGATTTGAGAAGAACCGTAATAAGAAAGTACTAGCGTGCGGTATATAAGCTTTTTACAACTTGAATACTAAGAAAAGACGTTTTAAAAACCTTAAAGCAGCTTTTAATGATAGAACAGAAATAATCATATTTATTAAGTAACTCAAGATAATTACATCAACAATAAAATAGACGCTAAATAAAAACGATTTTACGCTCACAGCACCACACTATGTTTGAAGTACTGGAATTTCTACATCATTACAAACAATGACTCAAAACACATTCTTCTCGTGAGAAAATATTGTGTCCCTAACAGGAATCAAGCCCGAGTCAATTTCGAGTAGTTATACCGATAAATGCCAGATATGAAACTAAAATCTGACATCGAAATAAACGTAATCTTATTTCAATGGAATTGAAATATAATAATCTATTACATTTTTAAAAAGGGCAGTAAAAAGACATTAACACAAGTAAATTACTGTACACCATACGGTAATTAACTCGTGTACCTACATACATCATATGTATTTATAGTGATACATTTAGAAAGGAAAAATAATAGTTAATATAATAGTTTCTATAAACTGTTTCGGTAGATGACGTCACACGTCCCCGTAAGACGTTAATAATAAGGAAAGGTTAATTTCGTCACTTCAGGCGGGGCTTGAGTAGCTCAGCGGTTAGAGCAATAGGGCATGAGACCCTATGGCCGCGGGTTCAAATCCCGCCTCAAGCGATAATTTTCTCTTTCTAAATTTATCACTATAGTTCTGCCTAGCATGGCTAATGCTATATAAATAAATTAATATGTATTTTTTATGTCATTGAGAGACGATACGAGAAAATCGCTCGCCTGATGATAAGCGTCACACTTACCCAACACAGTTCAGCGCCATCCAAAGTTTTGAACTTACATAAATTAAATAAATAATAATATTTTTTTCCATTAAACGTTAGCCTATGTAGCATACACAATTCTTCTTCGTGGTAAAGCACTGCAGTTGTCACCCCTGAGATAAAAGATTACGACCATCACCGACGCGCCCGACACATTCCCTGGGAGTAACTGCTCCCAGCGCCCAGCCCAGGCAGACTGGTAGAACCAGAAGGCCATATTCCCACCACGGCAATAGAGGCCACGTGGAAAGACTACAAGAGTTTTAGTTAAATCTATTTAAGCTCTGTGATTACACTGCAAAATGTTGCCCTTCAATCCGAGAAACAGTAATGCACACTACTGCTTGGGGGTTGAATGTCTGGAAATTGTGTAGTAGTATTGCCCAAGCGGATTTGGCAAAACTACTATTCTTAAAATTTTTGCAAATATATAGACACTAGCCGTGCTCTGCGGCTTCGCCCGCTATTATCAAGTTAAAAAGTAGCCTTTGTGTTAATCCAAGGCATAATCTATGTACATTCCAAATTTCATTCAAATCCGATCAGCCGTCAAAGCGTAAAGAGGGAACAAATATACTTATACACTTACACACAAACTTTCGGATTTATAATATTAGTAGGATATGCGCGTAAAACAATATGTAACTCGCCAAACTATCAGTCAATTGAAATTGATAATGTAGTTTATGATCAATCCAAACATCAAACCTAATTTATCATAATATAGATACATGAACTATACGAACTGTTCGATTTACAGATCACACCTACTAGCGCCATCTATATTTTGTTGTGTATTGGTTAAACTAGATGGCGTTAGTAGTAAAATTAAAACTCGCAAGCGTTTCGTTCGGCGAAACCATGATAGGGATAAGTGGACGTTTGAAATATAACCAGCTCAGGATACGTATACAAGGCGTTTTATTTACCCTTTCGTTATCCCTAATAAGTACATGGTCCTTAAGAGCCGAATTAGCTCAAGCCAAATTTAGGTCAACGGTTCCGCAGTAGGCCGTTTCCCCCGTACTCGCAGTGGATCGCTGCGCCAGGAGTACGCGGCACTAGCTTTGGAAGCTGTTTTCTGCCAAGCGGAGATAGCTACCAAGCAGTGGAGGAAGGAAGCTCAGCCAGCTCATCAGAGCAAGCTGGTGAGCACCACAGAAAACGTGAGCAGCGAGCAAGAAGGAAGTGGAGCGCCGCCAGTCAGCTGCGCGCACGGAGTACGTAAACGGACAGAAGTGACAGCCAGCCACCCATCGCGTCGGGAACTGACAGCTGTCAGTGACAACATCAGGTGACAGTGGAACCAAATTAGTGAGTACTTTCCAATTTTAAAGTGAATTTAGTGGTTTTAAAGAAAATATTGACTTGTAAAATTTATAGATTGTGTTTTGGGACTAAGAATAATTTGCATGCAGTTCAGGATTTAGAATAATTTAAAAAAATGTGAAATACGGGGAATCCATGCCCGATTTTAAAATTTTTGTTAACATTTTCAAACACTTGTAAAATTTTGAGCATTTTTAAGATAGTTACTAAATTATAAAGATGGATAGAATCATTAACTTGCAAAAACAAATACAAATTGTTTTAGATAAAGCCTTCAGCAACTATAAGAAAAGTCCGAAAGAAAGAATTACCATTGAATATATCGAGACAAGATTGGAATTATTGGAAAATAATTGGCAATCTTTTCTTGAAAATCATAGAAGGCTATATGAAAGTAGTGAACCGGAAGAGGTAGAAGGATCGGATTATGTTGAGTCAGAAATTTATGACAAAACTGAGGAGACTTATATAGCTTATAAATCACTTTTAAAAGCGGTTAAAAATAAATTAACTCCTACAGCTGATAAGCCACAACGCAACCCTTCCGCGTCAACAGTAGATAAGCCATCCGTGGTAAAGTTGCCAAGGATATCTATCCCACAGTTTTCAGGAAAATATTCAGAATGGACTACTTTCGCGATTTGTTCACTTCTCTCGTTCATAAAAATGAATCTCTGGACAATGTGCAGAGATTGCATTATCTGAAGGGTCATCTTAGTGGTGAGGCTGCTCAGCTAGTGAGACATACACCGATCACTGACGCCAATTACGAGGAGTGTTGGTCTTTATTAGAAAAAAGGTATGACAATAAAAAGTATCTATCAAACTGTATATTAAAACGATTGTTCGGTCAACGACGTTTGAATTCGGAATCGGCATCCGGTTTAAAAGATTTGTTAGACACTACTGTAGATTGTTTAAATGCACTGAAAAATTTGGGGATCAATGTGAGTACCTGGGACATCATAGTCATTCATGTTGTTACCTACAAATTAGATCCAGAAACGCGTAAACAGTGGGAGTTGTTTATTTCCAGTGACAAGACTCTCCCAACCATTGATCAGTTTAAGACATTTATTGAACAGCGTTTTAGAGCTTTGGAGTTTATCGAACCACGTAAGTATACCCAGAATAACCCTCAAATCCAAAATACCAAGGTTCTATTGGCTACCAAATCTCCCAAGATTACGTGCGAATATTGTTCGGATACTCATAAAATGTGTTTTTGTAAAAAGTTTGCTGCGCAATCTATCACAGACAGACGCGAGTTTGTAACTAAAAATAGAATATGCTTTAACTGTCTTGGTAGTAACCACATATCTTATGATTGCAAAAAATCATCAACATGTAGAGTATGTCACAAAAAGCATCATACTCTTTTACACCCCTCGGGTAATACGCAGGAAGGCCAGGAAGTCATGAATAGTTCGAAAAATCAGGCTATTGGCAATACTAGTTCAGAAGTCGAACTTCCGATTGTAGCATGCCTTTCTACGGGTCAGGTGAAGAAGCCAAAACAAGTTTTATTGGCTACTGCGATAATCAAAGCCGAATCGAAGAACGGGGCTCCATTACTAGTGCGTGCCTTAATAGATCAAGGGTCGCAGGCATGCTTCATTACAGAGGATATCGTGCAGCAACTACGACTTAAGAAGATTCCAGCAAATGGAGTAATATCTGGTCTGTCTAATGAAAAGACGATGCAAGCTCACCACAAAGTTCGAGTCCAAGTTAAGTCTCGGGTGGATCCAAATTTTAGGATGGAAATTGAAGCTTACGTTTTAAGCAAGATTACGGCATATCTTCCAGAACAAAAGATAGACGTCATAGATTGGGTTGAATTAGATTCTCTGCAGTTAGCAGACCCTCAGTACAACGTACCCAATAAAATTAATATGTTGTTGGGTGCTGATGTTTATGGCACCATTATGAAGGAAGGAATAAAGAAGTGTCCAAATGGATCGCTGATTGTACAGAGCACCACCTTAGGTTGGGTACTTTCAGGTGCAATAAACAAAGACAATGAAGGATGCAATGACTCTTCATTGAAGGTGCGAGTTATGCATGCCCAGGTCAATGAAAATGAAATTTTGAAAAAGTTTTGGGAAGTAGAAGAGAATACCTTCTACAGTACAAAGAAAATATTGAGCGAAGAAGAACAAAGGTGTGAAAAGATTTATGAAAATACTACTACAAGATCAAAAGAAGGAAGGTATACAGTGAACTTACCGTTTCGCGACGAAAATCCGCATTGTAAAAATGGTGATTCCAGGGATATATCTGTAAAAAGACTAAAATCATTAGAAAAAAGGTTATCTAAGGATTCTGATCTTCAGGGAAGATATAATGAAGTTCTTAAAGAATACCTTACGTTGGGTCACATGAGACAAGTTGGTGAAAATGATGATAAGAAACAAGTATCTGTCTACTTACCTCATCATGCCGTTGTGAGAGAAGATAAGTCCACCACGCGGGTTAGAGTCGTGTTCAACGCATCTGAACCAAACAAGCTTGGAGTCTCCTTAAACGACGACCTGATGGTTGGACCAACTCTACAAGCCGATCTTCGTCACATTGTGTTGAATTGGAGAACCTATCCCATAGCCTTGGTCGCCGACATTGTAAAAATGTATCGACAAGTGCAAGTAGCCGAATCTGATGCTAACACTTACCAACGCATTGTGTGGAGAGAAGACCCTGCTGATGAAATCAAGGATTATGAACTTCTTACCGTCACTTTCGGTACTGCGGCTGCTCCGTACCTGGCAGTTAGAACGCTGCATCAAGTTGCGTACGATTTCGGACTTCAATATTCACATGCTGGAGAAAAGGTCTTGAATTGCTTCTATATGGATGACTTGATGACGGGTTGCGCGACAGTGCAGGAAGGCCTGGAAGTATTTAAAGAAATGGAAGAATTATTAGCACAAGGAAGTTTCCAGCTACAGAAATGGAATAGCAATGACAAGGAGCTTCTTAAGCAAATTAGGTTGTACTCGGAAGTCAGAAATGACACAGATCAAGAAGAAGTAGAAATAAAATTAGACAGTACTATCAAAGTTTTAGGACTTACATGGAGTCGAAATGAAGATATATTCCAGTATGCAGTGCAGCTTTCTCCGACGACAGGACCTGAAACAAAAAGAAAAATAATATCAGAAATCGCAAGACTTTTTGATCCGTTAGGATGGGTTGCACCTAGTGTGATTCTAGCAAAGGTTTTTATACAAAAGCTATGGTTGAAAGGAGTAAGCTGGGATGAACCATTATCTCATGAATTAGTAGAAGAATGGAATACTTATCGTAAGGAGCTTGCCGAGTTTTCCAGGGTACAAATTCCACGATGGCTTGGCACGAGGAACGACGATCATAATATGGAATTGCACGGGTTTTGCGACGCGTCTTGCAAAGCATACGCAGCGGCAGTCTACATACGTATTGTTGATTGCACAAATACCGTAAAAACATCACTCGTGGTAGCAAAAACAAGAGTGGCACCCGTTAAACAAATAAGCATCCCTCGCTTAGAGCTATGTGGTGCAGTGTTGTTAACACGCCTTTTAATAGAGACATCAGATGTTTTGAAGGTACAGAAGGACAAGGTGCATGCTTGGACAGATTCCACAATCGTATTGGCTTGGCTTAATAGTCACCCAAACCGTTGGAAAACCTTTGTTGGCAACAGAGTTTCCGAAATACTTACCACTCTAGAATCGTCGCAGTGGTCCCATGTTTCGAGCAAGCAAAATCCCGCAGATTGTGCGTCGAGAGGTGTCTTACCTGTTTTACTGGCTGAAAATGACTTGTGGTTTTCAGGCCCAAGCTTTTTGAGAGAACAAGAAATTCCCTACAACAGACCAAAGGATTTGGTAACAAACGAAGAAGAATCTATTCGGAGTCATATGGGAGAAGTTTCGGAAGATTCTTTATTTCTGCGATATTCATCTCTTCAAATGCTGCTGAGAGTAGTGGCTTATTGTAGAAGATGGTTAAAGAATTCTAAAAGGACACCATACTTACGCAAGACAGAAATAGATGACGCATTGCAATGCTGCATAAAAATGGCTCAATCAGAAGAATTTGTGGAGTACAATGAGTTAAAACAAGGAAAACAAGTTTTGAACAAGAAGAGCAAGCTTAGAATATTATGCCCTTATGTAGATGATAAGGGTATTATTAGAACAGCCGGACGCTTGCAGAATTCTAGCTTAGAAGAGAAAACTAAGACACCCATCGTCATGCCTCATGACTCACCGTTAACAAAATTGTTAGTGGCTGAAGCTCATAAAGAGACATTTCACGGTGGGCAACAGCTTATGCTGAACTATTTGAGAACAGCTTACTGGGTGATTGGAGCCAAGAGTTTGGTGAAACAGCACATACGCCAATGTGTTACATGCGTCAAGAATAGTGCGCCAACTCACAATCAATTAATGGGCTCGTTGCCTTCTGTAAGATGCACTCCAGCGCGTCCGTTTTTCAACAGTGGCGTAGATTATGCTGGTCCTATTAAAATCAGAACCACAAAAGGACGTGGTCATGGATCATATAAGGGCTACATATGCCTTTTTATATGTATGTCAGTACGCGCCATACATTTAGAAACGGTAAGTGATATGACCAGTCAGGCTTTCTTAGCCGCTTTCAGGCGTTTTGTTGCTCGGCGCGGTAAATGCGCCAATTTATGGTCCGATAACGGCACCAACTTTGTCGGAGCCGCCAAGGAATTACGAGAACTTAGTTCCATACAACCTGAAATTGCTGAGCACCTGGAAAAAAATGGGACTGAATGGCATTTTATCCCTCCCCGAGCTCCAAACTTTGGTGGACTTTGGGAAGCTGCTGTAAAATCCACCAAATTTCACCTGAAACGAGCAATAGGAGAGTTGACGCTGACTTTTGAGGAGATGAGCACTTTGCTCGCTCAAATCGAGGCTTGCCTGAACTCCAGGCCGATGACGGTTGTTTGTGGCGAAGATCCTAATGAACCCGTACCGTTAACCCCTGCTCACTTTTTAATAGGCGAGCCACTAGTGAATGCACCGGATATACACTACGATTTAAATACATTCAGTTTATTGTCAAGGTGGCAGCTCGTGCAAAAAACTTTGCAAACTTTTTGGAAGCGTTGGTCCGAAGAATATTTGGTTAAACTCATGCAACGGTATAAATGGTCTCGAATAACTCCAGAGCCTAAAATTGGTGATGTGGTTTTAATAAAAGAAGATGATCTTCCACCGGGTCAATGGTTGCTTGGTCGCGTTATGAAAAAACATCAGGGTTCCGATGGTATTACCCGGGTAGTCACATTGCGCACCAAATGCTCTGAATTGAAACGACCAACATCAAAATTATGTATACTCCCGGTCGATCGTAATTAAGTTTTAGTTCGTTTTATAAGTAAATACTATGTTAACATAAAATAAAAGGTAAATTTATGTAAGGTTTAGTTAATTTTCGGTGTTAAATGTTTATTAAAAAGCTATTTGGCAAACTTCTATTAAGTTAAGTGTTATTATTATAGTATTATTGTATTATTATAGTATTCTTGTTATTAGTTCTTAAATTATAATAAGCACCACTTACCAATGACAATTTAAGATCATTTATTACAACTTTTTTATCAGCATATTGTCTTGGTTTGTTTGAAGGACATGAATTATCACATAATGTCCTTGGTGGGCGGTATGTTCGATTTACAGATCACACCTACTAGCGCCATCTATATTTTGTTGTGTATTGGTTAAACTAGATGGCGTTAGTAGTAAAATTAAAACTCGCAAGCGTTTCGTTCGGCGAAACCATGATAGGGATAAGTGGACGTTTGAAATATAACCAGCTCAGGATACGTATACAAGGCGTTTTATTTACCCTTTCGTTATCCCTTATTAGTACACGAACGAATGACGAAGAACGAATGCGTAGTTTCCTTAAATTTTTCCTCATCTCAGTTTCGCGTGTTACGGCCTTTCTATTTTGATCTAATCCCATCAAGTAATTCGTTCATCCATAAAAATGTGCAATAAACAGTCGCGAATAAAACCTTTGAGGAGACATCAAAAAACTTTCCAAGCTTTATGGGTAAATACTCGTAATGTGGGTAACACCTATGTTATGTGACTGGGTTTATGAAATGATTTTATGAAAGTGCTGAAATGAGGTGGAGTTTTGATTAGTGTTACTAATGTAGAAAATTTAATAAACTACGTAAACTATGAGCGTGAATTACAGACTTTGCGTAAAAGTATTTCTTTAGTAATAATTGCTAGCCAATCGCACTTAACATGAACAAGTAATAGTTTACAAAGTTTGTTAAATCAAGCTTTTATCAGTTGTAGTCGAAGCGTTCTGCTTCAACATTTATAATCTGTACAAGGAGTGGAACTCGCTGCCCGCGTCTTTGTTCCCTGAACGGTATAATCTGGGAGTCTTCAAGTCTAGATTGAATAGGTATCTTCTGGATAATCATGCTACATCTTCGGCCGCATCATCACTCAATCAGGTGAAATAGTGGCCAAATTCTTACCAGTCTGGCATAAAAAAAATACAAATAAAAAGGGAATAAAATATTTACAATCAGGAAACTTTTCAAGATGATTTAAACGAGCCCCATCTCGATAGGTTTATTTTGTTAAGTTCAGAAGTGCCTATGGTCATCTTCCGTCTCCATCATCTGACCAGCTCCATGGTACCATATTATATCAAAAATACATAAGTTACACACTAAATTTCATTCCAATCGGACATCGAGAAGCGCGTCTAATTTAGCTTGCACGATTTGATTACAGAACGACAGGTGAAACTAAATGAAACCTTTCAGCTATACATTATTTTGCATGTTACATACTTATGTTATTTATATCATAAAGTAGGAAATAAAGTTATTGATCGCTCTATCTTAATACTGTCGCCTATGGACATCAATATTAATGGCCATATTATTGCTATGTTGTCTTATCCCAGAACTCGTTTCATTTGTTTTTTGAAGTGACCTATGCGATGAACCATCGGAAAACCTCGGATGGAAGATTGCTCTATAATTGTATTGCTCGCGGGTAATTTTTACCGCTAGTACAGATTACATCTGCAGGGTTATTTGTAATATCAGAAGGCTCTCAAAACCTGATTCTAGTTCTAATCCTTAGCTAATTTATTTCTACAACTTTCTTCTGAATATATATTCCTTAATAACTAGTCGTTCGCGCTGAACTGAGATCTCGCGCCTACATTTTGCCTCATAGAGAAAAACTTTTGAGGTTACTTGCTTATAACTTTTTTCTTTATAATAATTGTTTGATTTCTGTATTTTTCTCAAGTACAGGATATAAAGGATAATTATACGATACGTAAGTTTCAGCGTTCAGTGTAAAGCCGTTTTAGAGACAGACCCCGGGACAAAATAGGTCTTTTAGACCTATTTTGTACTTTGATGGCCTACCAAATCGTTATTATCCAACAAATAGTTTTTATAAAACCGGTTTCGTACTCTACTTATCAAGTTGTTTTTAATGATACCCACAAATAAAAAACAATTTTGCTCCCCACTTACACGTATCAGAGCTCCCCTAATATTTTTATTTATGTAATTTAAAATGTCGATTCTGGGCCGTAGTTTTACATATTCTATGAGAATTTGAAGTCGCTCGACGGACGGACAGACAAAGTGCTAAACGAACCAAGTCAACTTAGAGATCTCGCTTCGCTCGATTAATTAATATAATGTATTATTTACAATCTATAAATCATACTTGTTGAAACTACACTGTTCTGCAAAGAACGGCATTGGCGCGCCGCACCTCGTTATATACACGTCTACGCCAGTTGGCTTTCAAGTGTCAACTGGGCCTTAGACTTAACAGAGAAGATAAAAAATATACAATAACATTTATTTGAAAAATCATAAAACATAATTTTAATGGCCGTACCAAGAACAATGTTGGTATCATTGGTTGGAATGATGTCCCAAGAGATTTTTAGTATTTTACAAATTACCCTGTTTAATGTATCGTTTTACACAGGCTACCTATTCAGTATCACTTAATAAATCTTATAAATATAATTATATAGATGTATTTTATAGATCAAATATCATAATTAAATGTGGTTCTTATAATTAATTAATTTCTTTCTTATTGTTACAGGTATGTCATTTGCTGCACTGGTCACTCGCACAAAGTTAAGTTTGCTGTTCTTCTCAGTCGACAACAGTTAGTTTTAAGCCAGCTGCATAAGTTGGATTATTTAAACGTGACTATGATATACTATATAACTAACTTATCTGTACGTCCGCGTACAGAACGACTAGCTTATCTGTTCATAGAAGTGCGGTGCTAGTGTCCTCAAACTCTGTTAAATAAGCATTTAGTTAAAAGTTCATTATGTTCATATAAAAAAAAATTGTGTTTCGAAATTCGCTACTGAAAAGATAATAACATCTTAGCAACTTATTAATGATCTATAAATGACGGTAACTTTTCTTTCCAACATCTATTTGTAATTAAATAATGGTTATTAGTCGCTTCTGGCAAATTTTATTCGATTAAAATAACTGTATCGAAATGTGTTTAGTTATAAAACAGTGTTTAAACACTAAATATTATCCTTTACTACACTCTAAAATTACTAAACGTGATCAAAAGTAGTGACAGAGAACCAGTCAAAAAAGTTACCAGATAAAAAACATCAATAGTAGCTCTACCTTTATATCCATTTTGTTACAAAATGGACAATAATCAGTCTTATTACCTACACCTCATTTATACATATACAAGGCGGGTGCCGGTGGGTTTCATAAGAACCTACTTGTATCAGGGTTGATAGAAAAGGGTGTGAAAAGGTTATTTTTTTAACATAAGGGAATAAAGGGTGAGAATTGCGTACCTGCAGATGTATGCAGCCTTTTTTACTTTCCAATATAGGTCATCTTCCTCTAAGTAGCACCAACTATTTTCCAATATCGTCTTTCCAAATGTAGATAATAATTTATAGGTATCTAATTGGGTGACGCTGCGTATAATAAATTCGACTAAGTTGAAGCAGAATCTTAGTGTACTTAGAGAACTCAATATTATTTTTCAGTAATTTTCTTGCATCGACTCCATTTGCCACAGACAAGATAACCATTTGACTGGTAGGATCATTTCCTCCTTACAAAAACATCATGCCTTTCAGAGCATTAATTGAGTTAAGTTATGATTGGTCGTCCTTTTTTTTTTTTTTTTTTTTTGTGGGGGGGAAAATGCCTTGCACTTCCCTTCCTTCCCAGGGGTGAAAGAAGGGGGTATGTGGGGCTCGAACCCACTAAAAACCCCCCCGTGAGCAGTCCTTCGCCAAGGTGGGGCAAGATAGGGTCGCGCTAGCAGTCACTATCTTGCCCCGGCGGTAGGCCCAACCGGGCCACTGCGTCCATGGAGGGGTGACCTTGCTCACCAAGGCCACCCCTCAGACGTGTGGGGCCGTGCA
This sequence comes from Lomographa bimaculata, assembly GCA_948107665.1. Lineage (NCBI taxonomy): Eukaryota > Metazoa > Arthropoda > Insecta > Lepidoptera > Geometridae > Lomographa > Lomographa bimaculata. Next base: position 14,894,307 of record OX403603.1, on the reverse strand, counting down.
AGCCGGTGGAGAGCCCCCTGGCTCTCCACCAGTGATCCCACTACAGGGGAGGAGAGAGGAGGCGGGCGAACTGCCTCCTCCTCCCCCCCGTACGTCTGCGCCGGAGCGGGTCAGATCGGGGGTCGACCTCTCTGGCCCGCTCCGCGGCCTCCTTCTGCGCCATTACCGCTTCGCAGAAGGAGACCACCGCCTGCCACGATCTCTCGCTGCTAAGCATGGCGTTTATCACACTCGGCAGGGAGAGATCTCCACCTATGATCGCTGAAAGCGTGTGCCGCTGGGGGCCCCATGCGGCACACACCTCCAGCGTGTGGAGCGCCGTATCCTCCAGCGCTCCACATTCGTGGCAGACCGGGGTCGGCTCCCGTCTCGCAATTTGGTGCAGGTACTTTCCGAAACATCCGTGTCCAGAAAGCACCTGCACCAATCGGAAGGTCAGCGACCCAAATTGCCGCCTTACCCACCTCCGAAGGACCGGGCGGATAGCCTCCACCGTCCACAACCCAGGGACTGGTGGAGCCAGGTCCTCCGTCCACCGCCGCAACAGGGCAGCCCGCGCCCGCCTACGCATACGTGTGACATCTTCCCACGCCGGGGGGTCCCCACGGGACCTCCTCGCCGCCACAAAGTGGTAAACTTCGGCGAGGATCTCCGCTTGGAGCTCCCAGGGGGGGTCACCCGCAAGCACGCACCCCGCCGTCCAGGACACCGTCCGGTAACCACGTATCGCCCTCGTTGCGATGACCCGCTGTGGACGTCGTAGCAGGGCCTTGTTCCCGCGGTTGAGGGCATCCACCCAGACCGGTGCCCCATACAGAGCCATACTCCGGATTACTCCGGAGTAAAGCCGACGGCAGGTTGCATTCGGGCCGCCCACGTTCGGCAGCAGCCTTCCCAAGGCGGCTGCAGCCCCCACGACTCTCGGGGCCAACTGGGAAAAGTGGGCTCCGAACGCCCACCTCCCATCAAGGATGAGACCCAGATATTTCATCTGGGTCCCCACCCGAACTGAGACCCCGTCCAGTTCGATCCGCGTTCCTGGAGGGGGTCCCCCCCGAGGCCCGTGGAACAATAGGGCCTCGGTTTTGGAGAGGGCAACCTCCAGCCCCAGAGCACGTATGCGGTCGACCACAGTAGTTGTACCCACCGTAGCCAACCGCACCGCCTCCCTAAGATCCCTCCCCCTGGCTACGACAAGGGTGTCATCAGCGTAGCACGAGACCCGCAGGTTAGCGGGAAGCGTACCACGAAGCACCCAGTCGTAGCCTATGTTCCACAGGAGTGGACCCAGCACTGACCCCTGTGGAACCCCACAGGAGACGCGATGGTGCCTCAAACTATCGCGTCCATCCACCAGAACCTCACGGTCCTGGAGGTAGTCAGTCAACAGCCTCCGCAGATACATGGGCACTCCGTGAAAGCGGAGCGCCTCCTGTATTGCTCCGTGCGGGAGGCTGTTGAAGGCGTTGGCTATATCAAGAGATACAGCCAATGCCTTTTCCCCCTCACTGACCACATCCTGTGTCCACTCCTTTAGCCAGAGCAGGGCATCGATAGTAGACCGCCCCGCTCTGAACCCGTACTGGGCCTCAGACAGCCCAGGCCCAGCACCCTCAAGGTGCCGGATGACACGGCCAGCCACCACTCTCTCCAGCAGCTTACCCGTATCATCCAGCAAGACTATGGGCCTATATCCAGAAGGCGAGTCAGCAGGTCGACCCTCCTTCCGGAGCAGGCATAGTCGGCCGTCTTTCCACAGCTTCGGGAACCGTCCTGACGTGAGGCATTCATCGAACAGTTCCCGAAGCTGGTCACCCATCTTCTCCAGGGCGATACTCAGGACCCGCCCTGGAATCCCGTCTGGACCCGGCGCCGTCCTTTTCCCCCGTAAGCGGTTGACCGCAATCTCCATCTCCGCCTCTGACAAGGGCGGGATAGAGGTCGGTTCCCACTCCTCCGGGGGGGAAGGCGCCATCATTGAGGGCACGTGGTGAGGGCTGCTTCCAGGGAAGAGCCCACCCAGCACCCTGCTCAGAAGGTCCGGTTCCAGGGATTGCGCGATGGGGGGCGTCCGGCCCCGGAACTTTTTCCGGGCAGCCCTGTACGGACGCCCCCAAGGGTCCCTGTCTAGTCCCGCTAGGGCTTCGTCCCAGGCCCTGGATTTGGCGAGGCCGATGGCTAGCTGCAGCTCACGCTTGGCTTCACGGTATACACCGTAAAGCCGGAGCTCTACAGCCAGCTCCTCAGCCGACATCTGTTCGTCGGTTCGACCCCGACGTCGTTTTCTGCAGCGGGTGTAAGGCCGCCGCGCTCCCGAGCAAACAGCTCGGAGATCAGCGATCTCCGAGCTCCACCAATATACCTCCCTGTGGTCGGGACGGTGCCGGGACCTCGGCATAGCCGTGTCGCAGATGGCCGTCACCGCTTCGCGGAAACGGCCCGCCGCAACGTCCACATCTTGGTGCATAGGGGCGGCAAGCCATTTCTGGACGATCGCCGCCTCTTTTGCCAATTCGGCGTCGAGACGACTAATTGTCCAGCGAGGGAAATCCGCCTGCACCATGCTATTGGAACGTCCCTGGCTGTGGGAGGTGGAGAACTCGAACCTTACATATTTGTGGTCTGAGAGAGTCTCCACCTCCGACATTACCCTCCAGGCCCGGACTCGTGCCGCGGCAGACGGGGTGGCGAACGATAAATCCACCACGGACCCCCCGTTCCACCGCACGCACGTATGGACCGACCCTCTATTAAGCAGGGTCAGTCCTGTGGCAACTGCCCACTCCCTGACAATCGAACCCCGAGAGTTAGTGGAGGGGTTGCCCCAATCCCGGGCCTTGGCATTCAGATCCCCCAAGAGGAAGACCTGTCGCCCCACCTGCCTGCCTACTGCCGCAGCTAGGAGGTCTAGGAAGACCTCCAGCTCCGCGACAGTTTTGTTGGGGGAGAAGTACACGCCAACGACAACGTACTCTCCCCATTTGGCCACCACATACCCCGTACCCCTCTGTTCGACTGAAAGGGGGGGAGCGCCGTCCCCCCGACTTACAATGGCAACGGAGCCTTCCACGTCCCCAGCCCAGCAGGAATGGGTCGGAACAAAGTATGGCTCCGCCGCGACAGCAACATCTATTTGCCACTGCGCCAGGCTCTGCATAAGCAGGTCTTGAGCCCTGGCGCAGTGGTTAAGATTAGTCTGCAGGAAGTTGTAATGTCGGACCTGATCCATCAGTCAGACATCACAACCTCCACGCTCGCCGACTGGCCTGCGCCCTCGGGTGCGGCCTGGCTAGTTGCCACAGAGTAGACCTGTGTCCTAGCAGCCTTGCCCTTTGTCTTAGGGGGAACGCAATTTCGTGCCCCCATTACATGTCCAGACGGCCGCCCCGACTCCGCGCATATTGCGCAGCGAGGCTCGGCCCTCCCACAGCTGGCCGCCTGATGACCTGGTCCTCCACAGCGGAAACACAGGTCCCCTCTGTCATCGGATGCGGGACATTGGGCTCGAGTGTGTCCCAGCCCCATGCACCTAAAACAGCGCATGGGACGCGCAGCTAGTGCCACCACGCGTACTGAGCTCCACCCAATAAGGAGTCTGCCCTTTTCCAGCAGCACTTTGGCTGCCGAAGTTGGGCAAGACACAAGGCTAGAACCGACGCCGCTTATGCCAGGGCGAATTTCTCCGGCTTTTACCATGCTGACGTCGCAGCCACCTGCCTTAGCCACCGCCGCAGCCACTTTCTCCTTAGTGGCTGCATCATCCAAGCCCGTAATCCTCAAATCAACGGATTTAACGGGCCTGGCGATGATGGCCACCTCGGACAGGACGCCTCGGAGTTTCTCCGCAAGCTTGTCCGCCTTCACTTGATTTTGGGAGCCAGGAATCTCCAACATCCTGGCTCCTGTGGCCGTCTGACGAAATCGGAGCCGGTCGATTTCCAGCTCCTGGAGATTAATCTTCTCTTGTGCCACGTCCATAATCGTGCCATACGTGACCCCTTTCTCCACGGCCTCGGGCAGTAGGGACATCACTATGACCGCGGACTTTGGGGGTCTCAGCACCGTCTTAGTCTTCATGGCAACTGAGGCAGCCGGCTTTGCCTTCGCAGTGGGGGCACGAGCTATGGGGGCAACCGCAACTGCAGGGTGAGGAAGAGAGGACTTTCCCTTCCCCTTGCCTTTCTTAACCACCGTCACCCAGGTTTCTGCCTGGGAGACAGCGGATGGGCCATCCATTGGGGTAGAAGGACCCGCAGTCGGTAGCTCAGAAAGGGTAGCGACAGCCTTAAATGTCGGAACGGCCCGCTTGCCTGCTTTGTGGGAGGGATTCCGAGCCGACTTAGGGGCCGGCTTAGGTGATGTCGTAGCTGCCGCAGCCCTTTTTGGGTTTATAGCGTCCGCTTTAAGTGGGGGACGCACCGTCGGGGCGGGCAAAAGCCGGTCCTCGAACACCGCAAGTCGGGCATTCAGCATTTGCCCGAATGTTGTAGTTAAGGACCGCCTTAGCTCCTCCACTATTTCGACATCCAGCTGAGAGGCAGTGGGTGACTGTTTCTCAGCCACGGCTGCCGCAGTAGCAGCCGCAGCAGCCTCCGACTTTGCTTCGGTGAAGCCGCGACGTAGCGCCTTTACCTCAGCCTTGCGCGACTCAACTTCGAGGCGCAGGCGGGAGTTCTCCGCCCTAAGCCGCCGCGTCTCTTCGGCCTCGCTCCTACAAGCTAGAGCATCAACCACCTCCCTCAGGTTGGATGAAGATCTCTTTAGACGACCCACAAACTCGCCTTTGAGGTTGCCAGACTTCTTTGCAACCTCCAATATGCAGGCTAAATCTTCAGCAGCACGTGACTTAAGTTCCTGGGCGTTCAGCGTGCTTATGTCAGCGTTTATTGCACCAGCATCGGACTCACTTTCAGTACCGGACACAAAGCCAGCGACTGCAGCAGCTGGTCCCCTCTTAAACCGCCTGGCTCGCAAGAGCTCTTCTAGCTTCCCATCCGACAGTGTCGGAGAACTTCTGATGAAGTCCTTCCGGGACGGGCCCGCTTTTGCGGTCCTCTTTCCCCCTCTCTTAGCAGTGTGGACCTTCGCGGCCATCGTCCCTTCGGTCTCCGTGTCAGAGTCCAAATGCCCGGGCACAAAGCACGAAGGAGACGGCCGCTTTCGGCAGCTGCTCTCCCCTTCTATTTCGGAAAACTCCGAAGACACTCCCGCACCCTCCATTGAAGCCTCTAGGAGGTCCACTGAAGGGTAGGAGTGGCCCTGAGAAGGGCCTTTTTCTTCTACTACGTCCGTACGTTCTACGTCCGTAGAGAGGTCGGAGGAGGGGCCCTGAAAAGGGCCTTTTACGAACCTCCCCGACGAATCCCGCAATTTAGACATCCCGTCACAGTTCACAGTTCCCGCACTTGATAACTGTGAGGCAGAGTATTAGCCTGTCTGAACACCTGCGTTACCGGGTTCAGACAGTTTCCAGGGGCACCACGTGGAGGTTCTCTGCGCTTATGGGGGAGCCCCCTAATGATTGGTCGTCCTGCAACTGACGCTGACAACATCAGCCAATCACAAAGAAGTATTTTACAAGATTTTATTTAGTTTCACTGTCCCGTTGTCTATCTGTTGGTCTGTAATCAATTAATGTTGCAAGCTGAATTAATTAAATTAGACCCACTTCCCGATAACCGATTGGACTTATATTTAGTGTACTTGTGTATATTTGGTGACAATACAATGATATGCTACCATGAAGCTGGTGTAATGATGGAGACGGATGTCCATAGAAACTTTTGAACTAAATAAAATAAACCCATCGAGATTGGACTTTGATTCGTCTTGATAAGTTCTCTGGTTTTATATATTTAAAACTTTTTAGTACTTTTTTTATTTACAATGGGTAACTTAATCAGGTTTTTTAAAGTATCACTTGTTTTCCAATTCAGGACAGCATTTATATCGATGTAGGTAATATTCAAGATCAAACCTTTTCAGTAAGTACACGTGACAAAGTCCGTTGACACGTGTGCGGTACGTGTGTTACAGACAAACCTAACTCAATATCGAAATTCGTGACGACCTTAGATGTCCTTTCTAAAGTACATTTAACTTTCAATTTGAAATAGCACTTGTACAACGAAACGATTCTATTTGTAAAACTTCGTAAATAGCAAACATTTTTATTAAAACTACATCTAGCACTTCGAAGAAATATATGACGCGCAAACAGCTTCTCACAAAGAAATTGGCTAACTTTACTAATTCAATTTAAGTTGCCTCACGAATTGCTCCCATTCAGCCCTCCAAAGTAATTGTTTTAAAAGCCCGCAAGACCTTTTACCATAATAAGGTATAAAGCAGCCGCTGCAAAACTATTCGCACTTTTTGTTTGTTCTACTAACTTTAACGAAAGCATTTTCAGCTCTCATTTAAACCAAAATCCTTCCATTACGGGCCCAAACTTATTTGTAGCCCATAACTCCTGGCGTATTCCGGCCGCATTATCGTTAAAGCGATAATGTGCTTTAAAGTTAGCGAGTTAAAGTCTAAAATGACATCTGACATGGCTAGCGATGCGTGCAAAATAGCTCGGAACATGGCGAAAGAATATGCGTGACGTTCTTCAATCTTCGCTGTTACAACCAATTTTGGACCGTATTTAGAGTGTGATTTAGTTGAATTTTGAATGGAGTTTCGTGCGGGGGTGCGAGGGGTGATCCTCTAATCTTCAAGTCAGCATCTCTGGGCCCACAAACTCCTTAAAGTGCTATTTTCGAGGCTTATAGCTAAATGGAACACAACTTTTTCATCCTGGAGGCGCGAAAATTGCTAAAGAGCTAGAGATCAGAGGGCGCGCTGATTTCTCTTCATTTTCCCTTTTTTATAGAGTTATGACCTGTCTATAGTCGAGTGATGAATTAGAATGTAGCTCTCTCATGTGGCTTTCTTTGTTGGCTATTGAGGGGTTAACATTTGTTATGTAGATGCGGAAATCCTTGTATCGTATAAATCACGTGGTAGGGGGTGCCGGGAGGGCTTTGTGTAGGCGTTGACAGGTCATTGACGTCTACAAATTTGGAGCTGGAACGAAACAAAGTTTCGGAGCGATTGATGTTTGCGTTCTTCAAGCTTATATTAAATTATGACATAAGACTATGCGCTAAGAGCTATAACATATCATTCTTACAAAACTTTAAAAAGTAGTTTTCTGTACCTTTACCATGAGATGAGATTTACGACTAAGATACATTATAAGGGGGGTACAGATTCATTTATCATAGTAAAAGTAGGTCGAGGTTACTCTCGAAAGGAAATTCGTATATCTGGTGCTGGGTGTGATTGTGTGACGTTAATGATTTCGGTACCTACGGTACTTCTTTTTTACTTATTGGCTGTGAAATTAATTATTTGTAATGTCTAACCTAGACATTTGTTTTAGGCGGAAGAACAAAAATAAACCTTTTTACTTGCCACGATAATTTGGGATATCTATAAAAAAAAATACCGTTCTCATCACACCTACAGTATAAATGCGAATGTTTATGAATATGTGAGTAATTAAAATGCATATGCATACCTTATGTCCAGAATTAGCACATAGGCTTATTTTTAACTCAGCTGCTAGTTGTTACGCAGTAGTTTTAGATTTTAGTTTTAGACTTATAAACAAGTAAATCATAGTCAAAATAAAATAAACGCCAACATAAAAGTATCTTACCCAAAAAAATCTTTATGACCAGTTTGATATGTGCTTGTGTGACTATGCAACCTATTTTCCTATGACTGACATTAACTATGTATTTTTTTGTCTCCTGCAACAATGTAGAAAATATACATTTTATTCTTTATTTCACTGGCTGTATAGATTTCAAAATCGAAACACAACAAAACCAGCCAGCTACCGGCAACTGGCGTCCGTTCGGGCGTTTCCGCCTTGTCCCGACAACCGCCAGTTTAAATTTGGAACGTTCAAAATACCCGCGGATTTCGAGAAGATGTAGGGCTGTCTAACAAAATAATAACAACCAAAAAAATTGTTAAAAATGTGACATTGCAACGTCACATTTTTTACATTTTCTTCATTTCAATTTAAAAGACAGGAAAGTTCACCAATTAAATTATCAATAAGTACATTTTTGTAGATTAAAAGCAAATAATGTGCATATATTCCTGATAACCATTGTTACGATACCTATAGCTTTTAAGTTATATTAAGGTCTTTGTTAAGAGATACATAAAGTTACTAAAACTTTAACCGACAATTATTCTAAAGTTTGAGGACGAACATATTATTTACTATGTTGATAAAAAATATCACACGGATTTTAAATAAATAATATTATTTTTAATATAATATAATAATTCAGTGAAAATAAATAATTTCTTCAATACTGATATATCTAACAATGTAGTAGTAATTTCTCTTAAACACAGTAAACCTTCGCAAGTAACCCTCATCAAAGTTCTGAATGAGAATCCTATTTCTTTTCATCTCGGTGAATAGAACCGTCCTTATAAATGGGCGCATGTTGTCAAAATAGATATTTTTATTAGGGAAACCATAATATCATTCTTAGTTATTTCTATTTGACTGCTATAATAGCGTTACAATGATACTAGTATAAGTAAGGATGCCTATTCAAAGATTATTTAAAAAAACTAGCAATTTAGCCCACAGTTGTTCGGATACGAATCAATTTGATTTAGCTATTCGCTGTGCGTCGGTTTTATCCTTTGATTTTTTATTTATTTAATATCAATATTTGCCGTTAGTATTGGCTTCACAAACTATGTGCATTTAGCTAGTAATCAATATTTTTTAATTTTGGTATTTCATAAAATCTATCCTAGTCTCCAGTTACAGTCAAAGTCACGTAAGAAAGTAATGATCCAATCACATTCAAGTCATGGTCCAATAAAGTGGTAGCAATTTACTAAAACTTCTATTATAGTTTTGGAACAAAAACAAACGTTTTTCAACTTTATATGATTTGCCCACACTCATGTACGCTTAAGAACTATTAACGAATAATAATCCACCATTATTACACTTCAATAATAGAAGAAAATAATACAAAATAATAGACAATTTTTCATTTTTGCGTGTTTCGAGATGAGTGTAAGTGAAAAAGGTCAAAGCTTAGGTTTCGGGTTATTCCGAACAATTTACATATTTACTTAATAAAAGTTCTTCCAGCCAGTACTGCAATACTTCGTCACTTAAAATTTGTTTACAATAGATTGTCTAGACTTTCTAAAACTTTCGGATTTTTAACATTACCGAGATGTAAAATTAACTGATCAGAAAAAAATATTTTTTTTGAACTTATAAATTCAATCGTTACAGCCCTAAATCTTGGCAATCGTTTCTGATGGCATGTGTTGATCGGAAGCGCGGATGTGTGGAGTTTACGTGTTTATACTCGCGTTCCAAATTTGAAACATTTCAAATGTGTTCCAAACTTAAATGAGGAACAGGTGGGATAAGTTTGTTTGTTTTTATTTATCATGCCATTTTTCAATTGTTTGCAGCCAGTTGGAAATTGGAAAATTTCGCACGTGTTTTGTTGTGACTTGAAAATTGGACTTGTAGCTTGCCGGCGTTCTATCATTTTCAGCAATCTTCATGCTTCTTTATTTAATTCAAAGTATTTTGATATTGTTAAAAGTAGATGCATAAGTACTGCAAAATATTTATGGCCACAGTATATAAGTAATTAAATTAGCTAGCTCAAGTTCTCATGCATTTTTATTTAGTAATAATGTGCTAATACATCCAATGGGCACGTTGGTAAGAGTCGTTCTAGGCGAACTTATCTCGACCAGGACGAAAACTTTTTAAAGAAATGCCGGGCACAGTCAAAGAGCATGTATAAAAAAACTCATCAATGTAGGAAAAGCGAAATATGTGTATCGGGGTCGCAGCAGATGAAGAGATGTGGTCTCTGCCTTACTAATGGGTAAGAGGCGTGATTATAACTAGTATGTATGTATAATGACTACGTTTATATTATATAAATACAGCATGTTTATTACAAATTACAGCCAAATTTGTTTAGCTGGTTAAAATGCACGTTGGCTTAGTTGGATGAGCGTTCGCTTTTTGAGCAGCGGGTGTCGGGTCCGATTCCCGACGAAAACTCTAGTTTTCTCCCCAGGGGAAAATTCTGATCTGGTTCTGGGTGTGATCGTTTGTGTGATGTGAACGTCTCCGGCACCCACGATACAAGTCATGGAAATGAGAGTGGGGCTGTGAGTGTGAAAAAAACTGTTACGTTGTGAAGATTAGAATTTCATAATTCTTTATAATTATAATTAAACTTTTGATAACACGATATTACTATGAATAAAAATTTAAACATGAAATATATAAATATAAACAAATCAAAAGTATATAATAAATAAATAAATTGTACCAATAAATATATAATTTTAATTTCTTACGAGGCTTCAAAAACTTTTAAACTATTTATCTTTGACCAGGATTTTTGTTTAATTGATTTGTAATTGATACGTTGGTAAGTAAAGTTAAATTTTATGTATGGTTAACGATTGATTTAATTTCCTTTTGAATTTTTTGTGCTTTATATTTAAAAAATGGTAGGGACTTATAAACGCTAGGACATTTTCAAAATGTTTATAAAGGTTTTCTTTTAAAACGCTTTGTTACTCACACTCTGATCATGACCTAATAATAAAATGGACCATTTTAATTCAAGCTGTTTCTCACACAAACTAAACAAAAACTCACATTCACACTCACAGCTCCAAACTAAATTCAAATACATGTATCGTTTGTACGGTACATAGCACACACATAACCAGTAGCACAAATATCCCCTGAAAAGGAAAATTGTGCTCCTGTCGGGTATTGAACCTAGGACCTGCAGCATAGTAAGCAAAGACTTGTCCACTGCGCCAACATGATTTTCATGGCTGTAATGAATGAAGCTTTTATTAGAGACCTTTAGAATCTTATTACTTAGGCACTCCATATCACGTTCTCTAACCTTTCATCAAATCCCTTAAAATGTATTAAGCCCAAAACATTATTAAAGGCTCCCGTAAAGAAATCAATACTTTTTCCTTACCCTTTCCCATACATCTATCTCAAAATCTCATTGTTAAAAATTGCCGCCTTCGAAAATTCGACAAGAAATCACTTACGATCTTATGGTGGACGTATTTAGGGCAGATATTAATGTGGGCCCTAATTATATTTATAATGAAATACCTTTTTGCTCCGTTTCATTTTGGACATGAATCTTTTTACTGGAGGACTTTGAAATTATGATTCGCGACCTTTTTGTGTGACGAAAAGTGGTAGGGGTGTGGTGAAAACTAAAATTTTTTTTTTGACAGGCTAATGTTTGACCACTATCTCACCTGATGGTAAGTGACAATGTGATCGAAGCTGGTAAACACACTAAACCTGGAATACGCAGGCTCTCAAGGATAACTGCCGGAACACCGTATTTGGCTTGGCGGCAGACTTTCAACTTGATGGTGGTAAGCTACTTTGGTAGCAAGCCAGGCGAGCAACTCACATAATGCTCTACCACCTCTCAAATTTCCCAATAAAACGAAAAAAAAAACTTCTATCTTGCGTCTTTACGACACATTTATTTATTTCTAATATAACTGTAACGTATTGTCCGTACAACAAAGTAAATAATGCATTTCATTGTCCGCACAATGAAATGCATAATTTTTTTTGGTCCAATAAAATAAATTATTTTATAGCACTTGTGTTTTTTCTGCCACATTCAACATACTATTAATCTCTGGTCAAGTCTGAGGTTTCAATCAGCTGGAACGACCAACTTTCAACTACTTTTCATACATTATTTTATTTATTTAAGGATTTTTTTATCAAAACTTTTATATCTATGGAATCCTAGATCAGAGAAATATGCTTACAACGTTGACACTGATCGACATCAAGATATGCTAGTATTTAATTACTCCACACCAAGTGGAGTTTCAACAATAATTAAACGCAAGCAAAGCTTAAAAAACCGACCTCACCGCTTATATTTTGGTTTTGGTCGAACCGATTTCGATAAAATATTTATATCAGAGATAGTCCCATATAGGTATTATATGGGACTAATGGAACTATAATCTACCAAACAACAAAATAATCATCAAAATCTATTCATAATTATTGGCGGAGACATCGCGTATAATACATACAAAAAAATCATACAGACGAATTGAGAATTGAATTTTATTTGAAGTTGGTTAAAAAAATACTATATAAGTCAGGTTAAAGTATTTAGCTGATATTTTAATTACGGCAGCTCACCTGATTCAGAATTATTTTTATTATTACCTAGTTAGATTTTTTACTCATTCCGAGGACATTCTGATATCTCGCCAGATCCTACAATGTCTGAAAACCCGTCTATTTAACCAATGTGTTCTGCCCACCATGACATAATTATGGTGCCGAGATATGGACGCTTACACATGAGGCTATGCACAGAATAGGAGTTGCACAGAGAGCCATGGAGCGAGCCATGCTCGGCATTAAACTACAAGATCGAGTCCCTAATACCCAAATTAGACAACGAACAAAAGTTCGAGACGTTGAAACATTTTTTATGGGACTGAAATGGAGTTGGGCGGGACAAATTGCTAGGCGAAGTGACGACAGGTGGAGCAAGGTTATAACAGAGTGGTGGCCAAGAGAAGGCAAACGCAGCGTCGGTCGTCCAGCGGCAAGATGGGTTGACGATATTGTTAGCATTGCGGGTCGAACCTGGACAAGACTAGCACAGGTCCGAGGCGAATGGCAGAATATGAGAGAGGCCTATACCCAGCAGTGGGATCAAACGGGCTGTGGATGATGATGAGTTAGATTTTTATTGCTGTACTATAATAGGTTATATTCATGTTACAATAGGTTATAGTCATGTTATAATAGGTTATAGTCATCAACCCATTATATGAATTTATGCCTCTTATCAATACATCTGGGTATTGAATTCAATAATTTGTACGGTAAGTAAAAATTAAGCCAAAAATATGTGTATTGTTAAAATTAGCTGGCCCCCTTTTCCCATCCTGAATACATCATTCGGCGTGAAACTCCGTAATGAAAAACCTGCCTGTATACGGCGTGTCCTTTAATATAGCTTAATGGAAGAGGAAAATACAGGGTGATGGAAAACAAATGCCTCCGGCCGGGCGCGAGCTTGCCTCTATGTGGAGCCGTGAAATTAGCGAGAGTGCGAGCAATTTAAATCATAAGTAATTATGACATAAGTAATTATTACATAAGTAATTATGAAATAAGTAATTATGACATAAGTAATTATGACATAAGTAATTAATCATTGAGCTACTATTACAAATTTCAAGAACGATTCTGTTTGAATAACTTTTTTATTACTTACTTTTGCTGAGTAGTGATTTTTATTTTGTCCATTTACGTTTTATACTTATTGTGTTAAAATTTATAATGGATCTGTTTTAAAGTGAGATCAGTAAAATCTAATTAATTTACAAGTTTTAAAATTATTTTGACGTTACAATACACACAAACTTAGAGACCGCTTACTTAGAAACGCTTAAATATAACAACGTAAACGCCCGTTTAGTGGCCCAATCACCAGCACAATATTATACTCCCGACGCTTCTTGTAACGATCTGTGCTAGAAATATCTCTTTGTGGCAAAAGGCTCGTAGCTCCAGCATTATTTCACAGTTAAGTGTTGGGACAGTGATACTTTTGCCGGAGAATGTGGGACACCTGGGAAGAATTTTTAGTCAATATGCAGTTGTCTGGTACAAATATTGTAAACGCCTGAAAAATAGCCCATATGACAAGCATCCCATAATGGGTATTTTTAGACTATACACATTTTTTTTGCATTGATTCATTTAATATTTTTTTCCCTAATGTTACGGTAAAACTAGAGCCATATTTAATAATTTTAAATTAAGGAAATATTATGATTCGGATTAATTTTAGTCTTATAGTATAATTGTTAAATGCTTTAATTATAGGAATAATATAAGGTTTTATTATATCGGCACATATTTCAAAATAACAAAACTAATCTATACTGGATATTTTATCATACAGTATTATTAGTGGGAGAAGCCATTGAAACCTGAAATACAGTGCTAGACACTAGTTCAGGAGCGTATGGATTAATTTATCACACTATATTATGTCAGACAATAAATGTTGTATGTTTTTATGTTTTATATATATACAACCTGTAACAAAAATCTATAGTAATACGTGCCAGGAATTGTCTGCTAGAGAATGAAAGTCAAATCGGAGAAATTTTTTTTCATACAAAAATTAAAAATGATATTTTTCAAATAGTTTTGCCAACGCTACGTTTATATCTATGACTCGTAACTTTGATTTTTTTTATGGCTACCACTGTTAGAAATCTAGGTTTCAAGGCTTCCTATGTGGTGTAGAACGGTATCTGATGAATTAGAGTTGCAAATGTTGTATATTTTTTAGCAACTATTCATCTTAATTTCACGCTACTGCCGCGAATGTAGAAGTTCCTGCTAGACTCTATACATGTAGCTAGATGCGTGGCTTGAGTATTACTACCTTTCTGTTACACATTGTATCGTATAAATTAATGTAAAGTTTAGTGATTATGCGAACTATCTAAAAAGGATTCTCTTAAATTTAGAAGTGTTTATCCGGAACTTTGAATTCGGACACATCCCTACACAATTTCACACTGTCTCTGTCATCACTTCTCACTAAGAGCGAGACAGATGGCGCTGCTTGTAAGCAACGTTGAGTAGTTTATGGTACGAGCTATTAATATTTTTCTTTGTTCTTTTCCTTTTTCAATGAGGCGAAGATTAAATGCAGGTGATTTTATCGTTTTTATCAGTTATTCATATTTAACATTTAATTTTGCTTGTGATAGTGGATTTTGTGGCTAAAGCCTTTTAAAAAATGGTTTAACACAAGTTCTTTCAAAGCAAGGGCTAAGTTTATTCCGAGTTAGATCCCGATGGAAGCAAAATTATTTTTCTTTCAAAGCGAAATATGTGGTTCTAGTTGGTAGTGTTTATATGTTATAATGTTCCAGGCCTTTGCAGTAAATTTAATTAAATTTTATGCGGGACTGTGAGAGCATAAGTATTTGGTTATTGTTTTGTGTGTGGATGGAATTTCTTTGTATAGATAGATAGCCTACTAGCATACAGCTATTTTCTCTACAAAACAAGACCTTTATTGCTAAATACTCTACCATTCCACGGTTCCCAAGGCAACATTTCCATTCGATTCCATTGCCACACCGTCGTAAGTCCAACACCGATAATGGCCTGAGGTAAGCCCGAATTAGGCAGGTAATGGTGCTCTGGCAAAGTGCACCGGTCTGCGAGGCAGGAAGCTCATGACGTAATCTGAACTTAATAGGAAATGTATGGGTTAATTGCATTTGAACAGGATCATGTATTTCTATACAACTTATCAAGGTTGGATCCTTGAGTGAAGAGTGGATGATTTGAGAATGACATTCATCATGTGAGACCTTTTGAGAAAGGGATGTAAAGCGAAAGGGACATTATGCGAATGGGACTGGATGTAATGCGAATGGGGCGTTTCGAGAATAGGTCATTCTGCGAATGGGACGTTTCGCGACTTCGTGACAATTACGAATGGGACGTTCTGTGAGTAAACTGCTTGTCTTAACACATTGGATGCGTTTTATTTCAGCGGGACTATGGCAATGGCTGGAGTTGGCGGAAGCCGCCGAATATGGATTGATTGCCTCCAATTACAGATTTGAGCCGCTTGGTGTTGAAATTTTGGGTCAATGTCATCTACAAAAGACTTGTTTAAAAAAATAAACAGTTCGTCTTGTCGACGTCGCTTTGGTGAAAATATATCACTCATTCTTTGCTAAGAATTGCTATTCAGCGCGGGAAGTCAGCCAGTGTTGTAGGTACAGTACCTTATGCCACAGAAACAAGGTGTATTTATTGATTAAGCGAGATAAAGCGGTGAAAGCTTTGCTAGCGTTTTAATTATTTACATTAAGATAGTTGTCTACCGACTTCACAAAAAAGGAGGAGGTACTCAAGTGGGCTGTATTTTTTTATGTGTGTTACCTCATAACTTCGTTCCAAGTAAACCGCTTTTGATTTTTTTTGTTTCAATTTTGTTGCTTTCTATTTGGTCCCATTTAAATTTGATCAAGATCTGATCAGTAGTTTTTGAAATATCGTCAATAATGCGTGTTAAGTACATCTAATCTGACCAAAGTTCCGAAGATTAAGCGTCGGTTTTTTATAAGCTTTGCTTGCGTTTATTTTATATTAAATTCCATAAGGTGGAAGTCACTATAAATCTCGATACGAAATCACCTATGCACAGTTTTGTCTATTCAACCATGTACAAACACATACACGC
The DNA here is from genome assembly GCA_948107665.1 of Lomographa bimaculata. NCBI lineage: Eukaryota > Metazoa > Arthropoda > Insecta > Lepidoptera > Geometridae > Lomographa > Lomographa bimaculata. The sequence goes on along the minus strand of OX403603.1, from coordinate 14,877,907 downwards.
TATACATCCATATGACGGAGCTTACTAGTTAAGAGCAGTATTAATCGAGGCTCGCCAGAGGCGGATTAGCTAGATCGACACGTATAATACCGGCTAGGGAATAGATGCAACGCTTGGATAGTCTGATAGTGATAGCGAAGCGTGCAAGTAGGTATTTAGGTATTGTTGAAGGCGCAAATGGGCTGCGTGAAGACACAGAATAGTTAATAATGGAGTTCGGAAGATCCGTGATTTTTAACGCCAATAGCATTTGCCGCACTCATAAAAGATCAAGCATTTAAGGTGATATATATTTTTTAATTTTGGTTCTTAATCTTTATGCATTTAGCCAGTGTCAAGTTATTTAACATATTTCAAGTATTTCGTAAAAGAAGTCCTAGTCACAAGTCAAAGTCAAGTAAAAGAGTCAAAGTTTAGTCATAGTAGAGACATGCCCGAATAAAGTGGTACAAACTTTACTAGAACTTATATAGGAGTTTTGCAAAAATAACGTTTTTCAACTTTGTTTAATTTGCTTACTCTCATACACGTTCACAAACTAATAATTCACTATTATCACACAGTAAAAGTCGAAAAATTACAAGTTATGGAAAATAATACAAAATTGACATCGTAATTTTTTCAGACTTTTTTATATCGTCCATTTGGTCCGTTTTACGGTAAAATGTGTTTCACTCTACAGATGTTTTTGTTAATAATTATACCTTTTTTAGAGTTTATTTTGGACCTTTCGTTGAATTCGATTTAACCTTATACCGTATATCGATAGTTCGAAAAAAAAATATCATGCGATGCTTAGCCAAAATCACTACTTATAAAATCACACCTGATATTTTAAATCCTAAATTTTGTGTATATCCTAAAGTATGTTTGTTTATTCTTCACGCTGTAACGACTAAACGGATTTTGATAAAATTTTAAATGTACATAGCTTATACCTAGGATTAACACATAGGCTACTTTTTAACTTGATAAAGGCGAGCGAAGCCGCGGGCACGGCTAGTGTTTACATATGTTTATCTTTCTTATTTTTCTAGAAATTTCTAAAACACCTAAAAATTTGCAAAATTGGCACGCTAAACACGCCCCTATGCTAACTGTGTATTAGCATAAATCGACATGAAAAATAGCATGTGCTTAGCTTAAAAGCACGTTTTCTACTCCGCATCTCAGGTCGCATGCTATATTAATAGGTATAGGTACCTTAATACGAATTATGGTAAAAGCTCCATGGCTGCCAGACCACTGCACTTTGCCATGGCGACGTTTCCTGCCTAATATTGTTTAACCACTGGTACCATTATCGCTGATGGACTACTAATTTTATAATAAGCTAGATAAGAGAAGTCTATTTTGTACCCCGTATTTTGTATGCTGTATTTTAGTGTTTGCCCCGACTAAGGCATAAAAGAGGGTATAATTTTAGAATAGAATAAACCGATTGTAACGTAGGTATAGGGTATTGTTGAATTTTAGGTTAGGTATATTTTTATAAAACATAACAAGGGAAAAAATATAAAATAGCATTACCATTTCAAAAATATATAACGCAATTATTTACACGATAATAATTTTGTGCTAACTAGACTACCAGATATTTTTTTAATAATTTTAGCCAAAATTATTTTTACAAAATAAGCTAGTTATTATAAAATAACAAGACTTTTATAGCCAAATAAGTACCAGCGTTTTGATCACGCGTCGCCTCAACTAGGCGCAAAATCTTTGAAAATAGAATGAGTCCCCGGGTGGTGCTAATCAGGTGACATTTGAGAGGTGGTAGAGCATTTTGTGAGTTGCTCGCCTGGCTTGCTACCAAAGTAGCTTACCACCATCAAGTTGAAAGTCTGCCGCCAAGCCAAATACGGTGTTCCGGCAGTTATCCTTGAGAGCCTGCGTATTCCAGGTCTAGTGTGTTTACCAGCTTCGATCACATCGTCACTTACCATCAGGTGAGATAGTGGTCAAACACTAGCCTGTCACAAATAAAAAAAAAAGAGCTCAAAAATTAGACTCTTGTAAGTTTAATACTTGATTATATCAATTTATTTCCTTACTTGTTAATCAACTTTGTGCAACCGATTGAACTATAACAGTTACATAACCAACAATAAAAATATGACAACCGTGTAACAACATTAATACGATTGAAAGTTTTTTTAGGTATCATATTTTCGCATGAGACTAGTTTCAGAGCAATCGGTGCTCCTTCATCAGTCGAGAACGTGCGTAAAACGACCGCGTCACACGACAGATACCCCTTTTTCGTCGAGTGTGAAGAACATATACCGCGATATCTTTCACTCTGAGCTGAGTAAATTCTTTTCTATATCATTCCCTATCAAAAATACTCGTTTACAGACAAACAATTTCATAAGCAAATAACAGATGGTAATATAATCCCATGAAACTATCTCAAACTATGATTGCGAAGTTGTATTGTCTGTCGTAAATTCCGAGCAACCTGAGCGAGCGACGTAACCTATGTAACTTATAACTTTACTATGCAGGTACCGCTTTAATATGCAGGTGAAATGGAAGTTACAACTGGTGTGTTTGAATCTCTGAAGTGGTTAAGTGTCTTAGAATTAATATGATCGGTAATAAAGTAGATAGATAGATATATTCTTTATTGAACACCTTATAATAACAAAGAACACAAATAGGAATGACAGTAAAAAATATATAAGTATATCATAAGGCGGTCTTATCGCTGAGAGCGATCTCTTCCAGACAACCTTGATGGAGAGGAATAACGCAATATAATAGGACGTCGTTCTACGTTCATAAAAGATTAGATAGAAGAACAGTGATTAAAAACAGAGGATATAAAAATGATAAATTTATATACACGTAAACAGATACTATATAATTATAAAATACTAAATATTTTTAAATATAAAATACATACATATTCATATATATAAAGTGTCTATTTAATATGGAGAAAAAAAAAAGCAAAATAAAAAGGAATGAACTTGGGCAATACTAACACTAAAACTAACAAAGTAGTGCATTTTAGAAAGGAAAACATCCGTTGGTGCGGGATTTGAACCCGCTATAGGGTTTCATGCTCTATTGCTCTAATGAAAGGAGTATATTTTACACAAAGTAGAGTATAGGTACATATTGGTGTTGATCGTTAATGAATGTTTCTATTTCGCCATGTGAATGTGAATGTGAAAAATGTGTACATGAGATTATAAATGATCATCAATATTAATAGATTTTGTTATATAGAACAATTATATTAAAACTTAAGAAACACAAGTTTTGCTTGGTTAGAAAACTTAATTTTCCACCGTGAATCAAAATCAAATCATTTATTCACATGGGCCCCAAAGGGAAACTCATGAAAGTTAATGACTCTACTGCCAGATTCGCAAAATTACAGCCCGATACCATAATCGATCTTGATACCCTCAGTCCACGATGTGTGAAAGTGTTTATGTTTATATTTTACTAAACGTTGTGTCGATAACTTACACCCAAATAAATCAATTGTATTTATTTGTAAGCATGGCAAATTATTAGCATTACTGGTACAACTAGCTAGGAAACTTTATGAAATGCGATGTTGCTAAGCCACCTGGATCTACTTGGTAGACATTTTCTTTATCAAACAAAAAATGTGTAGTATTTTAATACCGAAACCAAATAGATCCAAATTTCAACTCATACAGGTGTCTCCATCCTCTGAATTATTCATATAAGTCTCTATATTATTAAAACAGGTATAGCATCTAGTGTGATGTTTCGCGACTGAACGTGACGAAAATATCTGTTCAGTACCAAATTACATCACTCGAGTGACGAGAGCCATATGTGTTAACCCGCGGCAGGCCACACAGGGTCTTAGAAAATCACAGACTCTAGTAAATAAATTTAAAAAATTAATAATATTTACTACCAAAATTACAAATCTGGGTGGGTGCAACAATCACAAATAATAAAATAAATCAAAATACAATTTCTAATATGCATAATTTGGAAATTGGAAAACACTCGGCACTGTGCTGCGCAAACTACGTCTACGTCTAATTTTTTTTAGTGATGTAACCAGCATAAAAAATCTGTTACTTACAAATCTAGCCGATGGCGCTATTTTCGGTACGATGAACTGCGTAGTCCTATTTATTGTGACCCACAAAGTAGAGCCTGCTGGAGAGAGTCAAGCCAATCTCATCTCCTAGCCTGTACATGTAGCTCCAAATTATAATGTACGATAAATGCACCTGACAGTGAGCTAACTGTATTTGAGTAGGTTTAGTAAACGTCTGTTAACGGAGCCATACAAGGAGTATAGTTCCTTTAATTTGTTTAATTGGTACATTTTGTAAATGTAATGAGTTAAAAGACCTTTTATTTGTTAATTGTTGTTTATTCTATGAAAGCAATTTTTCTTTTGTTTTCAACATATTTGGTCCCATACATGTGACGAATTTATAATATTGCCTTGTAAATTCTTCAATCATATTACACATATTTTATCAATATATTATTATAAAGATTCCATTATCACTAAATCTACCAAGTTTTGTGTGAAACTATTAATGATTTTGGAAAAATACAGAAATTTACTAAGAATTATACTAAGCAAAAAACGGCTTATTTATGTGATAGGCTTTAATTTTAACCACATTTATACCGATTACTCCCTATTTACCTGAAGGTAAGTAACGAAATGACCAGTAACCAAAAGTACGTAACTAACCAGTAATTTAAAAACTATTGTTTTTGGTAGGCGGTATGTTCAGTACATACATTCAACTCCGTAGTCTATGAATTCGTGCCTATGATTTATTGTGATTGTCTTTGCCCAGTGCCAAATAAACTATCAACAAGAGAAGACGTTTTCGTTTTACATTTTCAACCGTTCCTCACAAAATTGAACCTTAAGCGACTAAACACCACTGTTGAAGTTACAGAAATAAACGCTACCAACCGCGGGTTAAGTAGTGATGCAAATAGATGATGTGACTGACAAAGGGTTATGTATGACTGTATTATGTAAATGCAGCTGTTGATAAAGCTTTTGTCCTTTTGTCAAGAGACGTGACTTTTGACGCGAAAGCTTCCCTTATTCTTTTGTCGTGCCTTTGTATCTGATTTCTCAACCAATTTCAAAAGAGGACGTTCAGAACTCCGCTGAATATTGATCATTCCATTTTCTATTTTCCAGGGTCCACTGAGAAAAAATCTCGTTGCTGATACTAACATTCTAGTGCTATAATTGACAGCTACAATTATTTAGTAACAATCACAAAATATTTTAGTAATAACTAGCTTAATTTGGAAAAAGAAAGTATTAACTGTAATTTTGTCTTCCATGCCGATTTCGACAACGGCGAATATTTTTGTTTAATGCTGGTGTTTTTTACGAATGCGTCTTCAAATGACTGATATAACCAAATTTAACTGTAAATTTCCGGAGAAAGGTGCCACTTTTGACAATTGTGTGTGTTAATGACTATATAGATACGAGCCAAAATTTATGGACTGGACAGTCATGATAGAGATACCACGCTATGAACAAATAAAAACAAATAATATTGAAATACCCGTTAGTTAGTTGAGTGCGCGTTCGGCTTTTAAGTAGGGGTCACCCCTACGTGTTCTATTCTCGGCGAGCACACAAGATTTCTCTTAGATTCTTGTTTTGATTGTGTGTGAATGTTTCCGGCACCCACGACATAAGTCATTGAACTTAGTGTGAGGCTGTGAGTGTGAAAGTTTTTAGCGTTTATAAATAAAATACTCACTCAAGTTTGTATATCCTATCCTACTAATATTATAAATCCGAAAGTTTGTTTGTAGGTGTGTGTGTAAGTATGTTCGTTCCATTTTCACGCTTTAACGGCTGAACGGATTTAGATAAAATTTGGAATGTACATAGATTATACCTAGGATTAACACATAGGCTACTTTTAGATGATAATAGCGGGCTAAGCCGCGGGGCACGGCTAATAATTTATATACTCATGCTCATGCATAAAAAATTGTGTACTAGCCACTCCCCGCGGCTTCACTCGCTATTATCAAGTAAAAAAGTAGCCTATGTGTCAGTCCTAAGTATAAGCTATGTACATTCCAAATTTCATTCAAATCCGTGCAACTGTTAAAGCGTGAAGAGGGAACAAACATACTTACATTCTTACTCACACACTTACACACAAACTTTTGGATTTATAATATTAGTAGGATAGAGTTAATTTTATACATAACTAAAGCAACCATATAACATTTCAGTACGTAATGGGTGCTATGTCAGGTTAACTTTTCCATAAATCACTTTGCCCATGTTGACCTTAAAGTCAAATGAAAAAAGCAACCCCTAATGATTCCTTTACATCCCATCAATCTCTTCATCCACAACTCATGTCACGCTTATCAGACGACCCCAACCCGACCATATTTTCAATCAACCTCTCAAACAACAATTTAGAAATGGGAGCTCAGCTTATCCTGGTTAGTAGAAGACACATTGCCTCGTATAAAAGACGTGCTCCTGCATTACTCTCAAGTTAATATGTAGAGCAGTATGGAAAAACTTGACGGTTTAAGTTATGAGGCTTTTTATGAGAATGACATCTGCAGCGATTTGATAGATTTATTATTAACTAGCTGATAGGCGTAAAGAAAAATGTGCTTTAAGTACTTTTTTCACGTTTATGATTGCCTTGTACTTTATTACAAAAATATAAATAAAATAACAAAATAATTACCTCTTTCATGTTTATGTTTGCCTAGTACTTGTACTTTATAAGAATAATATAAACTTAATGCCAAAATGATTATCTCTTTTACGTTTGTTGCCTAGTAATTTATTACCATAATTAAACATTGACAAAATGTTTGCCTGTTTTATGTTTATGTTTGCCTAGTACTTTATCTGAAGCCCGACAGATCGTCAAAAAAAGACATCAATTTTTTCTGACCAGGTTTCGAATTCGAATTTAAATGTTTATGTCAGCACATATTTTTAAAAGCTTACAGTTAATTAGAGCCCTGTCAGGCACAACAATATTAAAACAGAGGAGGACGTCTTATGAGTTATTATTTGCAGTCAAATTCTTACTTTTAGTAGATAATAATCACAATGAGTAAGTGGGATTAATTAATGGTGTGGAATAATAATGTTTTTATTGTTAAGGTTCTCATTGACTGAATAGTAGCTTGTGTCAATAAGGAAACGTTTTATTAGGTTCAAACAAATATTATTGTTTGATTCTTTTACAATGTGTTCCGACAGCTTATCAAACATTTTAATCGACATTACCAAAGGGCTTTCGGAATTTAGTTTAAGGTTGAAAAATGGTAATATAAAATAAAGGTAATATGTATAATAAATGCTGACTTTTTTTTATACATATAGACAAAAGATTGACGTTTCGATCATGTTTTTGGGGGCTGAGCCACCCACGTCCGTAGGAGGATACCCCTTAAGTCTGACTCCCTACACGTGGTCCCCGGGTGGTGCTAATCAGGTGACATTTGAGAGGTGGTAGCGCATTTTGTGAGTTGCTCGCCTGGCTTGCTACCAAAGTAGCTTACCACCATCAAGTTGAAAGTTTGCCGCCAAGCCAAATACGGTGTTCCGGCAGTTATCCTTGAGAGCCTGCGTATTCCAGGTCTAGTGTGTTTACCAGCTTCGATCATATCGTCACTTACCATCAGGTGAGATAGTGGTCAAACGCTAGCCTGTCACAAAAAAAAAAAAAATGTTTTATCAAATAGCGTGGTGCGCAAAAGGGACGCAAGTATATACCTTTATACGTAATACGTATAAGTATTTATACTATTATCATTTTTTTCCTTTACATACACATATTTTTTATGACTGACTAAGCAAACGTTTGACTACAATCACACCTGATGGAAAGTGATGATGCGGTCGAAGATGTGACATGCTTGCCTAGAAGATACCTATTCACTCTTGATTTGAAGACTCCCAGATTATACCCCTCAGGGAACAATGACGTAGGCTATGAGTTCCACTCCTTCGCTGTACGGATGATGAACGTAGAAGCAAACCGCTTCACTTTAATTTTGAACACACCCAAATTGTACCTTTCGGGAAATACAGATAACGGCAAAGCGTTACATTCTTTTGCTGTTCGATAAATGAACGAAAACGCGAAATTTTAGTTTACAGTAATCCAAACATTTAACATTAATTATCTACCGAATTTCATACATTCTTGAAAAAGCGTATTATCTTTATCTTTCTCTTTCATCTTTCAACTTGCACGATTGTTCTCAGTTCCATATATTATTTCAGCCTACGTTATACAATAATGGCGGCGTAGATTGAATATCATAACAAAGGGAAACATAAATCGAAATGAAATTCTCGAGGGTTCTTATAAATTTTCCTTTTAGCTCAGGAGATGGTGATACAAAAATAATGTTACTCGAAAAATTCCTTTATGAATATCCAATAACTATGCAAATACTTTTTAAGCTATTGCATAGCTTCTATCGCGGGCCTTGAGCGTGGAGACCGAATCTAGAAATTCCGTAACGAAAATAACCTAACACTCCGACTGGCACATCGGTGATACTTTTTAGTTTTGCCATCTATCGGTGAATAGCAGAGCTTTTAATGACTTTTTTGAAATATATCGCTTGTCTCTTTAGTTCAGCAACTCGCCTCTAGGTGGCAGGAAAAAAAATATTGCATAAAAAAAAAATATAATTGCATAAGTTGATAAAAAATGCTATGCAATAGCTTTACCGAGGCAGTCCCCGAGTGCCACACGTCTTTTTTTTAATCTTTGTTATTTTGAGACTTGTTGTGTTTTTTTACTAGCTGTACCTACATGGTATGTCCTGTGTTAATGAAAAAACAAAATAGTTTGTGAGCTTTTTAATGAAATTATCTATCAACGATCAGGCGATTCAGGTTGATTTGGATGAAATTGGGTAAAATGCGAGTTGCATGATTACCCCCGAGCAAACATAGGAACATACATTGCAAGTTAAATAAAAGCTTATAAAATGTTACTATTTATATCTTGTAATCCAATAAAGACTTTTGTAATATTGCTATTTTACTTTTGGAATTATAATAGTGTGTTTAATGTAATGAAATTAATACTTGTTCGTTTTACGGTTTAATACTACGGAACCCCATGCAGAAACTGCCACACTATCTTTTCTTATAATTACAAAAAAAATCTCTAAAAAGTTTAAATAATAAACGTACACTAAGTTCAAAGGCTTGTATCGTCATATAACACACACTCACACCCACAACCAGAGAAGAAAAAAGTCGGAAAAATAGCTAGTAACAAACTTTTTTTGCTGATAGATTTATTAGGGATCTCATATTTGAATAATGCTCTTTTATTGACTTCGAAAACCATGTCCCTAGCTCCTTGTATACAATACACGCGTTTGTCCTTGAAACTCGAGTAGGTAGATTTGAAGGGCCTTCCTATCAATTCCATCAAAGATTTGTGTTTCGAACGTAAATAATATTCTAAGAGCGTTTTGTGTTATTTTTACCTATGCGAGTACAAGGCTACCGTTCTTGTCGGTAAATACAACTCTCAAATATATAATTTTAAAGGGTACCATATTTTTTAGTTTTCAAAACAGCTACCCAATGATGTTATTAAAAGTAGGAAGAAATAATACTAGATCATATGACGTGGCAAACATAAATTAGGTGCAACGCACACAATTTTCCTCAGTCACTACTAAGAAGACGTGTGTAGGTATTGGTAATAGAATTCGAGTCGCAAATTAAGTACTTATTTTTTTTTTGTAAATTGCTTGTGTACCTTTCTTCAAATAGGTTAAGACCACAAATTCTATGGTACGGAATGTAATTACTTAGTGTATGCTTTTGATTTGTTTTTTTTTACCAGTAAATAAGTCCTTGTTACTATGACTCTCTACCATTATCAATTTTTTTTTGAGAGCTGCAAATTTGTACGCTGGCCAAAGTGTACCTAGATCATTCAACATTCTCAATAATCCGTATGAAATACAGAACTAGCAGTAACTGGCCAGTTTAGTTTGAGCCTTGTCTTCTTGTAATGGGTAGGTCCGGCAGCAACCTTCCAAAACTGGATTCTGTACAAAACCTAACGTATTTATCACCCTGAACTACATCTTTTAATTTAATGAGATAGCAATGAAACGCTAGCTTAAGAGGTACAACAAAAATATTGTAATCTCTCAAAGCTCCTTTACAGCTGATTATGAGTTTTTAACACCATAACTATATTTTTGTGATATTAATAATATAATTATTTATTACCATTGTTTTTTCTTGTTCTAGAATTCTATACGACAATATATTCAGATGTTACTGTAAAGTTGTTTGGTATGTTTTGTGAATTTATCTTTATAATTAATGAATATGTTATAGAGTCCATGCACAGTTACACAATTTTTTTAAATTCGTTATTTTTCTGTATGACAATATATTCAGATGTTCATTTAAAGTTGTTTTGTATGTTTTGTGAATTTTTCTCTATAATTAATCATATGAATTTTTCATGATGGGAACGCTACCCACTGGTAGTGGGCTTGAGTTACTTATAAGCTCAATGTCTTGTAGGTAACTTAGTTCTTTGCTTTATATAGTTTTAGGAAATATAGGAAATTCGCACAGTTACGTAACATTCTTAAAATATGTTATTTTTCTGTATGACAATTTATTGGGATATTTAAATTAATATAAAGTTGTTTGGTCTGTTTTTTGGATTTTTCTCTACAATTATATATTTTTTTTTTTGAATAATATATTTTTGCATGCACTGTTTTATAACATTCTTAAAAGATGTTATTTTTCTGTATGACAATATATTCGGATGATTATATAAAGTTGTGTTTTGATTTTTTATCTACAATGAATATATATGTTATAAAGTCCATGCACTGTTACATGACAGTCTTAAAATAGTTTTCTGTATATCAATAAATGAATTCTAAACACTGAAAAACAGCTACTATTTTGTTCAAAACGAAGTACTAAAGCTTAAGCCAGTGGCGAATAATCCACAAAGTGGTTGCCACAAGAGTCTCGTGCAACAAGACGTTGAAAGATGGTTCCGGAAAATTGTGCAAGAAAAATGATGAGAAAGCTCATATTCTTATGCTAATATCGCGGAATAATACCCAGTATCACAAGTTCAGCAGGGCTTTATATTCACTTTGATATTATAATGTGTTATTTTTGTTGGCAAGTACGTTTACCTAGGACAAACGGTCCAACTATGTAGGTCCAACTTCGAGAAAGAGGTCAATCGTCGAATCCAACTCGGCTGGGCAGCGTTCGGGAAACTTCGCAACGTCTTTTCGTCCAATATACCTCAATGCCTCAAGACGAAATTCTTTGACCAGTGTGTGTTACCAGTGATGACATATGGTACTGAAACTTGGCCTCTTACGGTGGGCCTTATAAATAAGCTCAAAGTCACACAACGAGCTATGGAAAGGGCTATGCTCGGGGTTTCTCTACGAGATCGAATCAGGAATGAGGAGATCCGTAGACGAACGAAAGTCACCGACATAGCCCGGCGGGTTAGCAAGTTGAAGTGGCAATGGGCAGGGCACATAGTACGTAGAACGGATGGCCGATGGGGCCGAAAAGTTCTAGAATGGAGGCCATGGACTGGCAAGTGCAGTGTCGGAAGACCGCCCACAAGGTGGACGGACGACATAGTGAAGGTCGCAGGAAGAGGCTGGATGCAGGCCGCTAACAACCGTTCTTTTTGTAGATCTTTGGGGGAGGCCTATATCCAGCAGTGGACTTCTTGCGGCTGAGATGATGATTTTTTGTTGGTAAAACCATATACTGGTGTCAAACGGACGTGCAACGGTATCTATATGAATATGAACCATAGTTTTTTACCGACTTCCCAAAATAGGGGGAGGTACTCAAGTCGACTCGTTTTTAGCCGACTTCAAAAGTTACTCCATAACTTCTTTAGTTTTGAACCGATTTTGATGATTATTTTTTATTTGAAAGCTGGTGCTTTTTTTGTGGTCCCATTGACATTTGATCAAGATCTGATTTCTAATTTTTGAGTTATCGTCAATAATGCGTGTTTAATACATTAAATCTGATCAAGGTTCCAAAGATAAAGCGGTGAAGTCGGGTTTTTTAAGCTTTGCTTGCATTTAATTATATTCAGTTTAATGTGTGCCTTATGTTATAAAAGGTTCACTTCTTTTTGTACCATTGGTGGCTCCATAAAGGCAAAGGGAAATCAGGGTACGGGCTGCAGAAACACATGCGTAAAGGCGTGCCTGCCTCAGCCTTCTCCACATTACTCCTTCGCTACATAGATTACCACCTCTGCCATCAAACTGAAACATTGTTATTATCTGGCTTAGTTAGGTGCCTTCTGAGCAGGGGTATCGGGTTCAATTCCGGATGAGAACACAATTTTTCTCCCCAAGGGAAATTTGTCTTCCATACACGTGTGATGTGAATGTTTTCGGCACCCACGATACCAGTCTTTGCGTTTACTTTTTTTGTTATTTGTTATTTTTTTTATTTTTTTTCATACGTATTTACCACATTTGATTATAATCATCATTTGGATCAGATGAATCAAACAGTGTCAATTAACAACTAAACTAAAGTAATAATAGTTTAACCGTATGTTAGAGAGTGTAATGTTAATTTCGTGAAAAGGATTTGGGCTGACCTGAATCACTGTATCTTTAATGCTATCGCTTACCTCGCTTTAAATGCTTACCTCGCTCCTTTTGAGTAAGCTTCAAGACATGACTTGGCTTTCTAGTAGTAAAGAAAACATACTTGAGAGTGAAGAACAATTTTTATTAATTTTATTCTTGTTTACAGAGCAATGTAGAATAAAGGTAATTTGTCGCGATGATTTGAATGAGTAAGGCAAGGAATTCCACTCCTATGCAATACATTTGCAAAATAAACTTCTAATCTACCCTATTCGAGCCAAAACAGTTGCCAGCAAGAAGGTAGAATGTTATGCTAAATAAGCCACAACTAATTATAACGAAAACTAAACATAATTAAAACGATGACCCAGTTGGCGCAGTAGACAGGTGTCCGCCCTCTGCGCCGTAAGTCCTGGGTTCGATTCCCGGCAGGAGCGCAAATCCTCCCTAACGGATATTTGTGCTTCTGGCTCTGTATGTCTGTGAGTGTGAATGCGTTTGTTTTTTTTCTCAGCGGGTGGTGTTTAGCTCGTCAGAATTTTGAACGTGCCCATACGCCGAATTTACTTCGACGAATGGTTCGTCGTATACATAATAATTCTTTATTTACCAAAAACACATATTGTAACACACTATACGTAGATGTTACATTAGAATTTGTCATACATTCGATATAAACATAACAAAAGTTATTTAGGTATGTTACTGCGGGCCCCAAACTAGGCTAGGCCTGCATCTTGGTGGCCCAGACTCTGTTACTAAGCTAGATGTGTCGCTCGCTCAATAATTACTACTCACTAGTTTCGGGTTTGATTTTAATCAAGGTTTTATCACCCACACTGCTCTTATATTTAGATTGCATTACTTGGGTATGATTGTGGTAATAATTAAACGCAAGCAAAGCTTAAAAAAACCGACTTTACCGCTTTATCTTCGGAACCTTGATCAGATTTAATGTATTGCACACGCAATATTGTCGATAACTCAAAAACTAGAAATCATATCTTGATCAAATTTCAATGGGACATGAAAAGCACCATCTTTCAATAAAATAAAATAAAATAATCATCAAAATCGGTTCACAACGAAAGAAGTTATGAGGTAACTTTTGAAGTCGGTCAAAAACGAGAACATCGTCAATGTAGTCCACAGAACTACTAATCAGGTCTTGATCAAATTTGAAAGGGAACCAATTGGAAAGCAAAATCTTTCAAACTAAAAAAAAATTTTCGAAATCCATTCACGTGGTAAGAAGTTATTAGGGAACACTCATAAAAAAAATTAAAAAAAAGCCAACTTGAGTACCTCCTCCTTTTTGGGAAGTCGGTAAAAAGATGGTAGTTGTAAATATAAATTTATTAGGTTACAATGCCTTGATTGATCTCTCACACCTATTGAATGGCCCTTTAATTTATTTAGGTGCAATTATTACAACTGTTACTGATACCGTAAATTGATGGTAAGCCCACTGCAAGGCACCCTATTTCATGAGTTTAAAAATAAAACTAGTTTGTAGAGATAACAGGCACTTAGTAGCATCAAACATGATGGGTCGGCCTGAGCGCAGCTTGCCACTTTTCTACCGACTTCACAAAAAAGGAGGAGGTACTCAAGTCGACTGTATATATATTTTTTTGTGTAACCTCATAACTTTGTTTTACCTGAAACGATTTTGTTTTTTTTTTAATGATGTTGCTTTCCAATTGGTCCCAATTACATTTGACCAAGATCTGGTCAGTAGTTCTTGAAATATCAATAATGCGTGTTTAATACATCTAATCCGATGAAAGTTCCGAAGATAAAGCGGTGAAGTCGGTTTTTTTTAAGCTTCGCTTGCGTTAAATTATTCAGTAAGCTTTAACTGATTATCTGGTAGAATAATAAATGAGTCAAAGCAATGAGCCTAGAAACGATCCGTACATAATATTTATAACCTTCTAAAAGTTTCATCCTCCCATCTTTAAATACGCGTATCTCTCCTTACTCCAGAACTTCCCCATTCTCCGGGCAAAGTTACTTAACATCCTCCGATTTTTCCTGTCAATTAACCACCTAATCGCTTTCCAAACAATTTTCCGAAACTCATTCTGCCCGCATTTTAATGAAAACTCTGTAACTTTATTATCCCATTCGGTCCACGCCAAACCAGATTTAAGGTGCTTTCACATTGTGGAGTTGACGTGAATTTGGTAATAGAAAATACAGTTAGTCAAAACGTGGCGATTACTTCATCATGTTTCATTGGGAAAAGCGCTCTTGCAAGTAAGTATTATATAGTCTACAATCAGTAAATCCATAAGTTTGAGCCTTAACGAATCACTATGTGAACGTTGAGGCAATCTAGCTCCTCGACAACACCGACTTAGTGAGAATACAGAAGAAGACTGAACCTTTTGAGTAACTGTAGTGATGTGACAGTGTAATATAGTTAATGTTGCTATTAACCTCCTATACCCGAGCCAATTTTCATTACACCTATACCCGCGCACGGTCTCGTAGACCGAAAGTTTGGAACTGATCAAAGGTTTACATTATCAAAAGGTGCAAGAATACGCTAGATCCTGCGTTTACCGCATGCACAAATTATCAGTGATATAAGTGCATGCTCAAATGAAACAACCTTAACATACACTTTTAAAAGAGAACGTACGATACGTACGGTTTTTTTTTTATGTGTGACGTGTGGTATTATACAAGTATTTGAATGAGTTGATTTCTCCATTACTTTACTTTGTCATTCACAATTATTCTTGAGTACAGATTTAAACAAGTCCAGTAGATGGCACTGGCATCATTTAGCATCCGTACAGCGAAGGAGTAATACTCACTGCCCGCGTCTTTGTTCCCTAAACAGTATAGTCTGAGAGATTTCAAGACTAGTGTGAACAGGTATCTTTTAGGTAAGCATGCTACATCTTTGGCCGCATCAACATATATTTCAGGTAAGATAGCGGACAAATGCTTACCTATCTGGCAATAAAAAAAAACACTTTTGGGGATAAGACGAAAATGATAAATTAATTACTTGGAGTATGTTCTTGGATATTTCAGTGGTTAGATTAGTAAAATATGGATGTAATGTGTATTGTATTTCCGGAAGTTGGATTAGTACAAGCTAAGAGGTATGGCCACAATGTAAACGTGCCCTTAACCAGATCTCTGGAGAAGTATTAAAAACTTTTTTCATTCTGTGCCTAACTGTTCGATCACCAAATGAGGGTACATTTACATTAGTCGGATAACGACCGGTCTGTTTTAAAATCGATATCTCGATGAAAACCGCTTTTATATGTTGCATTTAAAATTGACTTAATTGAAAGAACCATCACTTAATATTTAAAAAAATCTACTTATTCATGATATAATTATGTGGAATTTAAATATTTTACACGACGTAAACGTGACGTGACGCCGGACGCGTGTAGGTACTAGACTGATTAAGGAGCACCGACTACTCCGAAACTGGTCTCGCATCAATGCGAGAAACCAACAGAGTGGAATAGTTAAACCCTAAATGTTATGTGTAATACGTATTCTTACACTAAATTTATCGCAAACAAAATCTAACAGTATTCTTTTTAAATCGTTATCCATAAAATCCTACTAATATTATAAATCCGAAAGTGTGTGTGTGTAAGTGTGTAAGTATTTTTGTTCCATCTTCACACTTTAACAGCTGAACGGATTTGGATGAAATTTGGAATGTACATAGATTATACGTAGGATTAACACATTTTTAACTTGATAATAGCGGGCGAAGCCGCGGGGCACGGCTAGTGTATAATAAAATGCAATTATTTTGAGACTACAACAACATTATTATTCTAGATCCTATAAAAGTCATTGACATAGAACAATTACTTCAACTAATTGTTTGCAAACCAATATTGCTCTCGGTCGATTTGCTTTTACGGCTCATTAGGCAATGCAATTAGCGAAATGTAATAAAAGCGTACGTAACCTTTGACAAAGTCGTTTTTATACTTAGATAGAAGCATTTTGTATTGAGATAATGTAGCTTTTGCCATTCAAGTTGAATTAATACAAATAATAAGGGTCAGAATAGCTGAGAGTTTGCTTCTTTTAAGAGAAGGGACACAATTATTAGCATCGTCTTTAATATTTACATCGATTACAATCTGTAAGACCCTCAAAGTTAATATATTATATGTTAATCCCGATAAGGTTGTTAGGCTTCAAGCAGGATGCGAGGCATCCTCAGGAGCTGTTGACTCGCCGAACGCTAGAACGAGACTCTCGTTCTAGCGTTCGGCGAGTCAACAGCTCCTGAGGATGCCTCTTGTAGAAGCGAAAGACGTGTCGAACAGGGTTCGGCGGGAGCAGAGGCTTCGCACCCCTATAACACTAACATTCGCGGCGTGCGGGCGGGCGGGTGTTGCATCCTGCTTGAAGCCTAACAACCTTATCGGGATTAACACTAAATATAATATATTAACTTTGTCGTTATGGATTTCTGAGAACACATCTAATTCAATTACTTTTCTGTCAGACCCTGTTAAACTTGCTACTGAATAGTAGGTTAATTATCTAAGATAATTCTTAGATAATTGCGTCGTTGTAAATAAGAGTTTTAAGCAATAAATAGTACAACTAAATCTTGCATTGTCAAGGTCCAATATGCCTTCGGGCCTGTCTAGATGAAACCTTTTAACACAATTCCCTAGTCGAAACCTACTACCCGCTAGCAAGTTTAATAGGGTCTGACAGATTTCGGACGCAATACCCGATGCTTTGAGATTAATGGTTGGTTACTCTACAAGGTTACTGTTTGTGAAACGATCAGACCAAAATGTTTGAATATCAATGTATGTTCATTGTTACGTTGCACGATGTTTTTCCAGCGATATTTTTATTTTATTTCATTTATTAATTGTAGGGAAACTTACAGCTAGTTACAAAATATAGATACACTGAAACGTCATGAAAGCCATTTAAAATGTAGTGTATTGAGATATTGTTATGTAGGTACTTGTCGATTATTGAATTATTATTAATATAAGTAGGTAGATGTAAGTTAGTTATTAAGATCCTAGGCTAAGGAGTGGTACATTGTTCAGGCAGTTCGGAATAGACGGTTGAACTAGCAGCTTCGTATTTTATTTATCTGTGCCCCAGCAAGGAACTCTTCATTGGCGACGAGGTTATTAAGTGAATCACTAGCGTGAACTGTTTAATATTGGGTGTTTTATAATGTCGATCGGAAAAATACGGGAATTCGACGTGAAAAGTGGAACATGGTCGTCGTTTGCGGATCGCTTACAGATGTACTTTTTGGTTAATGACATTAAGGAAGACCTCAAAGTACCTACGCTCATATCAGTAATGGGGGACGAGGCGTATGAGTTGCTGGTGAATTTGGCAAGTCCACGGAAACCAGCGGATTTAACGTTTGTGGAAGCAAATGAAGTATTGCAGCGTCATCTTCAACCGGCCCCCTCTATGTTAGCGGAGAGGTTTAGATTGCGGCAGCGAAGGCAGAAACCGGATGAGGTAATAGCTGATTACGTGGCGGAGCTCAAAAAATTATCCCGGGAATGCAAATTTGGAGAAGCTTTGGGAGAAAACCTACGAGACCAGTTCGTGTGTGGGTTAAAAAGTGACGTCATCCGTCAACGGTTATTCGCGGAGGACGACGCGCTAAGTTTCGTGGAAGCGGTGAGAATCGCGACATCGTTAGAGGCTGCGGAACGTGATGCGGCGGCGGTGGAGGCACGGGTCGTGCCGGAGACCGCGACGGTGCACGCGGTGAGGTCCAGCGGGCGCGCGGGGCAAGCGCGCCGAGGACGAGTCGACGGCGGAGGCGGCCGGGATGTGGCCGTGCCGGGACAAACGCGGGCGGTGCCCGCGGGACACTCAATTTGTAAAGGGTGTGGAGCGTCGGGTCACAGCTATCGGGACTGCAGGTTCCGGGACTACGTCTGCAGCAGGTGCCACCGCAGGGGTCATCTGCGGCGGGTGTGCTCATCTTCGAGTGCGCCTGAGTCGACGATGAGCAGCATGGTGAGGCGAGGTGCCGGGGACCGCGGTCTGTTTCATGGCGATACGGCGACTGTTCCGGATGAACAGGATGCGGAAGCGGAAGCGGACTTCCTCGATCTCCATCAGTTGTGTTTGAGGGATTACAAGGCGGTGAGTTTGCCTATATGTATAAATAGCACAATCCTAGATATGGAAATAGACACCGGAACGGCAATTTCATGTATCAGTAAAAATACTTACGATAATTATTTTTCTGAGGAGGTAATATTCCCATATAAGGTATGTCTGAAGTTCTACGACGGTTCCAATATTCAGCCGCTGGGATATATTAAGCCTATCGTAAAATATAAAGATCAGGTCAAAAAACTGGAATTGTTCGTGATTGAGAAAGGAACCACCTCACTTTTAGGTAGGCAGTGGCTCACCGAGTTAGGCATTCATATACCCGAGTTCAAATTTAACCACATAAAAAATAACGATACTGAAGTTGAGTGTTTGTTAAATAGGTATAAGGAGCTGTTCGACGGAAGTTTGGGAAGGTTCACGGGGGGCAAGGCGACGCTGCGAGTGCGCGAGGGCGCGGCGCCCGTGTATCACCGTGCGCGCCCGCTGCCGTTCGCGCTGCGCGACCGCGTTGACGCGGAGCTGGATACAATGCTGCGCGCGGGCGTCATAGAACCTGTTGATAGCTCCGACTGGGCATCGGCGCTGGTGCCGGTTAACAAGGCAGACGGATCGCTCAGGGTTTGTGTAGACTTTAAGGCTACTTTGAATCCAGTTTTGTTGGTCGATCGCTATCCATTACCTAAGATCGACGATGTACTTGTGGCGTTGAATGGAGCTAAATATTTTAGTAAATTAGATCTTTCGCAATCGTACAATCAAATTGAATTAGATGATTCTAAGAAATACACGGTAATCAACACCCATCGCGGACTTTTTCGTTACAAAAGGTTAGTCTTTGGATTAGCTTCGAGTCCCGGCATTTTCCAGAGGACAATGACAAATTTGTTGGCAAATATACCTAACGTTGCGGTATTTATCGATGACGTCATAATAGGAGGGGAAACAAGGCAGGCGCACCTTGAGGCACTTCAGGCGGTTTTCGAACGATTGCTAACGAGCGGTTTACGACTGAAAGGTAACAAGTGTGTCTTTTTAGTACCAGAAGTAACGTATTTGGGTTACATTTTGTCAAAAGATGGCATTAAGGTAGACCCGGCAAAGATTGAGGCCGTTTGTAACATTCCGAGACCGCAGAGCGTACCAGAGCTACGCTCGTTTTTAGGGCTAGCTAACTTTTTTACGAAATTTGTTAAACGTTTCAGCATGATATTAGTTCCACTTTACAATTTATTAAAGAAGGGGGTAGAATGGCACTGGTCACTGGATTGTGAAAAAGCTTTTAACCATATCAAAACGGTATTAACAAGCTCGCAAGTGTTGGCACATTACGATCCAAAAAAACCACTAATCGTAACTTGTGACGCGAGCGCGGCGGGGGTCGGCGGCGTGCTGTCCCAGCCGTGCGCGAGCGGCGCCGGCGCCGGCGGCGGGGAACGTCCAGTGGCTTACGTTTCGCGGACGCTTACTAGTGCAGAGAAAAATTATTCTCAAATTCATAGAGAGGCATTGGCGATAATTTTCTGTATGAAGAAGTTTCATCAATACTTGTATGGTAGGAAATTTATTTTACGAACGGATCACAAACCTTTAGTATCGATATTTGGACCGAATAATGGTATTCCCACCATGACAGCAAGCCGAATGCAAAGATGGGCTATAATCTTATCGGCGTATAACTATGAAATTGAGTTTGTTAGGACGAATGACAACTCAGCGGACGGCTTATCAAGACTACCGTTACGCGATAAAGAACCGGTTTTACCCGCGATGCCCGAACAGACTCATTTGCATTTTGCACAGGAAGCATTATTGCTCGACCACAACGAGATAAGGAAGTGGACGTCGCGAGATCCTATTCTAGGTAGATTATTAGGTTTCATTCGGGATGGTTGGCCCTCGGAATGCGAGATAAGTGGTATGCAGCCATATTACAATAGACGCAAGGAGTTATATGAGGAATTAGGTTGTGTTATGTGGGGTCATAGAGTGGTCGTACCGGAAAAGTGTAGGGAAAGAGTCCTTAAAATGTTACACGAGCCCCACATGGGCATAGTAAAATCGAAATCGTTAGCTCGAAGCTATGTGTGGTGGGCCGGCGTAGACGAAGCGGTGGAGGCGATGTGCCGCGGGTGTTCCACTTGCGCGGCGCAGGCGGACGCGCCGCCGCGGCAGGTGCCGCGGCCGTGGGCCTGGCCCGGTCGGCCCTGGTCAAGGTTGCATCTGGACTTCATGGGTCCTATTTTTGGTAAAACTTATCTAGTAGTGGTAGATGCTATGTCTAAATGGTTAGAGATTTTTCAAGTTCCTAGTACGGCTACGAGTCATACTATCGAAAAATTTACTGAACTGTGGAGTCGCTGGGGAATACCGAAACAGATTGTTACCGATAACGCGGCCACCTACACCGGGACTGAATTCCAATCGTTCCTTAAAAAGTCCAGTATTGAGCATATCTTTACAGCTCCATATCATCCGGCGTCTAACGGTGCGGCCGAAAATGCTGTTAGAACATTTAAGCGGGTAATTAAAAAGGCGGTATACGAAAGAGAGAACGTGTTAAAGGCATTGCACAAATTTTTACTCTACTACCGGAATACCGAGCATGCTTCGACAGGCGAGAGTCCAGCAGTGTTGATGTTAGGCAGGCGTTTACGGACTCCGCTCGACGTGTTGAAGCCGGACCGGGAGGCGCGGGCGGGGCGCGCGCAGCAGCGGCAGGCCGAGGACGCGGGAGGCGGCACCCGCGCGCTAACGGCTGGCGATGATGTCTGGTACCGGCAGTATTTAAAAGGGGAAAAATGGGTACCAGGGAAAGTTGAATGTAGTTTAGGCCCGTCAAACTTTAAGGTAATAGGTGAAGGGGGGGACGCGCAAGTACATCGTCATATAGACCAATTAAAACGAAGGAGCAGAAGTTCCTTGGTCTTCCCTGACCCTGAGCGTTCTTTCCAGCGGCGCCAGACTAAGTTACCGGAAATAGTAGCTACGAACGAGGAAGTTGAGGGTGCGAACCTCGAGAGCTCTGAGGGAGCCGAAGTGGTGGCTGAACAACCGGTGCACGAACGCAGGGTTGTAACTCCACCTCAATTACGCGAGCCTGAACCCCGTGAACCTTGCCAGGTTGAGCCATCGGACACTATGTTACCGAACAGGCGGATTTTACGTAAATGTCGACAGAATAAAAAACTTAATTATAAAGTGTAAACTAGGAGTTAGGTAATTTAAATGTAGAACTAATTGCAGGTTATATGCCTTCCCAGTATGTATCATAATGATGTTTTTTGTAATTATTGTGGAGGAATGTAGTGTATTGAGATATTGTTATGTAGGTACTTGTCGATTATTGAATTATTATTAATATAAGTAGGTAGATGTAAGTTAGTTATTAAAATCCTAGGCTAAGGAGTGGTACATTGTTCAGGCAGTTCGGAATAGACGGTTGAACTAGCAGCTTCGTATTTTATTTATCTGTGCCCCAGCAAGGAACTCTTCAATAAACATAATTATGTTAAATATAACTAAAAAATAAAAAACACGTAGACGTTAATTTATGCTGATACAATATCGCTTAAGTGACAAGAAAGAAAATAATAAATACAACATTCATCATAAAGTATTAGAGAAAAGGATTGGTCTAAATAATTTAAACGCAAGCAAGGTTTAAGAAAACCGTCTTCATTCATTTCCGGAACCCTTGATAAGATTAAATGAATTAAATACACATCATTGGCGATAACACAAAACCATCTAGTCAGATCTTAATCAATTTTAAATACAACCACATGGAAAGCATCAGCTTTCAAATAAAATCGAAACAACAAAGTCGGTTCACCTAGATAAAAATTATGAGGTAATGCACATACAAAAAAATACAGTCCAATTGAGAATCTCGTCATTTTTTTGAAGACAGTAAAAAGTTAGAGTAATCTCTGATTACATATTTAAGATGTTAAGCTATTGATAATAAATTCAATTTAACGTCACGGGTTCCGGCATATAATGTGTATTCCCTCATAAGTTTTTTTCTAATAAAAAAATATCGTAATAATTGATGCCCTGACTCCTAGCTTTGGGACGAAATGGACTAATAATGATGATAATTTTAACGCTGTTTTATTAAAATTTTGTCTCTTGAATCCACGGCCCATGCAATCTGTCAAAAAATCAAAGTAATTTTTTTTTATGAAAAAAAGCGCGATGCTATCTGTAATCTCTCATATGAACATAATTACAGTTCGTAAAAGTAAAAAAAAAAAAACAATAAATATATTATTTCAGTAAAGGTTTCATTGTAAAGTGTATTAAAAAGTAAAATAAAATATGAATTATAAATTTTAAAAGATTTAAATAAACGTCCCCTGTTATTTGTTAGAACTGAAATGATTTCTTAAGGTTATTCAACATTTATTTCGATATTTGACCTACCAATTCGTTTTATATTACAACCTCGATCCAAAGACTGAGACATAATCGTAAACTTATATCATTTCATCAAGAGCCAGACATATTTTTGACGACATATTTCGTAGTTTAACTGCGTCTGACCATAGTTAAATTATATTGTGTATTGGACGAATCCTCTGTAGACGTATTAAGGACGTTTTACAGGGGCAATCGGCACAAAGTCATTTGACTTGGAAATACCTAAAAAAATATTAGATACTTAAAACGAGGCTCTCAAATCTCTGAGTAATATCTGAGTGAGGGATAATTCTATTATCGGACTTCGAGACAGACTCCGCTATTTAACCGTAGATTCCACAAATGCGAACGAAGCGTTTTGCCTCCACATTCATTATGCGAACTGCAAAAGAATGGAATTCCTTACCCGAGTCTGTGTTCCCTGATAAGTACAACATGGGAGTCTTTAAGTCGCAAGTGAATAAGCATCTTCTGGGAAAACGTGCCCCATCGTCGACCGCATCGTCACTTACCTCCAGGTGCGGTTGCGATCAAACGTTTGCCGAAATCTCATATCATCGTTACAAGAGTGAATTCCTCCATGCCCTTTTTACTATCTTACAACAAGAAAAATTTTCAAAAGTAATGGTTGTCATATCTTCCTCTTTCTAGAAGCGTTTCGCTTCTACGTTTATCGTCCATACTGCGAGGGACTGGAAATTGCCCTCGTCTTTGTTCCCTCAACGGTAAAATCTGAAAGTCTCCAAGTCAAGAGTGAATTGGTTTTTTGTAAGCATGCTGCATGCGGCATTTGATTTGAATTGCATCTTCTGACGCATCATTGCTTTCCTTCAGGTGAGGTCAAATGCTTGCCGATCGAGCATAAAAAAAACTACAAAAGTGATTAATTGGAATTGTAACCCCCTGTTTCCTGAATACGCACATGTGCCTCGATAAAATTGCAAGGTTAAGAGCCAGCTAAGTGTTGAATTGGACTAAAACGTGATGTTGTTACTAAGTCAATGTACACGCAGCGACAAAAGCCAATTTGTTACAAAAGGAAGATATTACGTATAACGTGGTTGTACTGGAGAAAAGAGTTAAGATTTTTTATCAGGTCATTTTGATACTTTACTTATCTAATGATACACTTAACGTGCTTAGCACTCTAGGCCCCAGGCCTAGAGTGCTAAGCACGCTAAGTGATAGCTGCTAGAACACCATTTAGTGCAATGAAACAGTTTTTTTTTCTTAAGGTGAAGTAGGCTCCAAATTGGACGATTCATCCTCACGAATATTAAAGATTTGACCTTTAAACGGTCGATTAACAGCATTTTTTATGTGTAATAAATGTTCACAAAATATTTTATTCGGATATGTTCAGGATACACGTGATACACGATTGAATAAATTTGGCTCTATAGAAAAAAAAATTACGTCTACTAAAAAACACCAAATTTTCCGTTCCCGCAGTGGAATGAATCAACTTAATTCTTTTTCTATAAAAGATATTTTTTACAAAAATATTGGGTGTAATCCCAACAAACATTCAAACCTCGTTATGAACTCAATTTTTTTGTAAAAGGGTAAGATTAATTTTAAAAAATATATGAAAGCGCGCACGCTGTCTATGCAGACAATTCTACAAGGCTACAGTTTGGCTCCAGTCCGCCAATTTGATACCAAGTCCCCTTAAGGGTGGTAAAATACGACTGTATTTTGGTATAGGGTAGCTAGCCAGACGAAAAAATGCCCTACCATTATTATTTTATTCACGATTTAATCTTTATTAAGGTCTCTCTGAGAACATCCGATAAAAGTAGGGCGCGTACATCTTCATCCATTTATGGTTGACATACTTCCGACTCGCTCGAAGCGTTTTGCTTCTACGTTTATCATTCGTATTGCAAGGGAGTAGAACTCATTGCCCGCGTTTTTGTTGTAAAATCTAGGAGTCTTCAAGTCAAGCGTGAATAGGTATCTTTAAGGCAGGCATGTTACATCTTCGGCTGCATCGTCGCTTTCTATCAGGTGAGATAGTGGACAGATGTTTGCTTATCTAACATAAAAAAATGTTTCAAAATTAAATGTCCTCTTTTAAATTTTAACGTAAAAAAGTGGTTTAGCTAAAAACATTAGTTTAAATCATTATGTTATTAAAGTCAGTTCTGTGTACATACATACAGTTTTTCCTTGGGTCACTTTTTCACTCGAATGTCCTTTAATATTCTGAGAGCGTCGGGCTCGCGTCCTAGGCAAAATAGTGGAAAAATGGGTTTGAAACACTTTGTACGCGTTTGTACCCATTAAAATGGAACAGTGTAGGTTTATGTTATTCGTTTTTCTTTCTTTTCACGTTGTACCTACCTATTTGTTATAATAAGTGTGTTGTTTACTAAGCTAGACACGATCGCTTCTTTTTTTAAGTAAATTCTTAGTAGATTTTTCTGAACAGGTTTTTTGTGACAGAGTGCGACACTTTTAACTTTTTCTTTATGCTAGATAGACAGACATTTGACTACCATATTAACTGATGGAAAGTGAAGATGCGACTTCTAGATTATACCGTTCCCGACACAAAAGGGCAATGAGTTCCACTGCTTCGCCGTACGCATGATAAACCCAGAAGCGAATCCCTTCTATCGAATTGGAGTTATGTCAACCTTAAATGGATGGCGTTTGACAGTTTGTCCTGTTGTTAGATGATAAAACGGACATGGGGGAATTAGCTTATGTAATAAAATTACAGACTCAAATTCTCCTCTTTTTATGTTCGGGAAGCAAAATACGTAAAAAGCAATAAATATTTGTCAGTTTTTTTATTGACCTACGACTGTGTCTATACATTTATTTATCGAGAGAATTTAAAACTAATATAACAGAACTAATTAATTGAAGTTGTGACAACAACGTATAAATGCGAAACACATGTCGAAGAGGGATTAACGAAAGCAAAAGCTTTGGCAGAGGATGCATCTTGCTTGCTTCTCGTATAGATTAGTGGCAATCCTAGTCAGGCCGCTTGAAGACGACATGGTTTAAGGATTATTGTCTTAAGACTAACAACCAGAACCGACAATTGTACGTGCACTCCGAAGCGCGGTGACACTGTTGAAAGACCAACTAATTTTGTCGCCCATCCAAGCACTGATCTGACTGAACACATCTTATCAAACATTTCTTATTTTTTTCAATCAAAAAAGTTATTATCAACCATGCGGACCGCGCTTTGTGCGTCACGAGTGTACGCATGTAACTAATATTATATGATTTTCTATGGTTTATTAATGTCTAAATATTATAAAACTTATATTGTACACATACATTTGTTTCTATATATACATGTATAAAGATCAGGTACATTATGAAACATGTTATTTTCAGGCAAAAGAAAATCAACTCAAGATTTCCAATACAAAAACTGAATGTGAAATCTTCACACAAAATGTTTATCCGTCAATCTGTCATAAAATAATTTGAAAGAGGCAGAACTTTCCTCAAAGAGATATTCCCATATTTACACCTTAAAGGGCTTAGAGACATCAAAACCTTCCCATCAACCCGTAGCTCTACCTATAAAATTCCATATTCGTCTGTAATAATCTTCAAACGTTCAGAGATGAAGCGATTGAACTGCTACACGTAAATATAGACCTTACTGCGTTTGAGTAAGGGTTATAGTTAATGGTGTTTGGTGTAAACATTCGTATTTCCGTGGTACGTATAATGTGCGATACAGCAAATTGACCGGGTGCCTGCTACGCGCTGATAGTAAGCACACTATTGTGTGGTCGAAGTTGAAAGCACTTGCGGAATATAAGTTATCGATTTTTGATAGAACGTGGGATTTCTAAGCTTCGGGAAACAGCTCGGGCAGACTAAACAGTGTATTACACACTATGGTCTATTAATGCTTTATGTAGCTTCAAAAGCGTAAAACCGTCAAATTGCTACATTGTCTACGAATATTAAACAAATTTACTGCCCTTATTCAGGATAAAACGCGTGATACGCGAAGGCATACGATTTGAGCCTTGAAATGTGATAACTTTTTTTCTACCAGCTACTAATAGGTATTTTGTATGCTAGCCTAACGAGCAAAAAAAAATTAATAAATGAGTATTTTTATAGTAAACTTATCAATAAGCTCGGTAGCTTAAAGTGAGCACTTTTGCTTTTTGTTTATAAAGATGCAATTTGAATTAAAAATGTGCGTATCCTTTTGACATTTGTATTACAGGACGTAATTTACACTTTTGATTTTACATAGTATTTTTGTTATTAATTTAGGTTGTATAATTTTATGATTATAGGATATATAGGTTAGTTTCTATTTTTTTTAAATTGAATTGTAGTGATTTGATTTCGATAGTGTAATTGGTGTTTGCCGTATTAATTGAAATAAATTAAAATTGATATAAGCAAAAGGCCAGTAGTATAGTTGCGTGGCCAAATTTATCTACTACATTGATACGAGCGAAACAATTGTTTTATCATTACAAGAGAATCCATTACATGAGTACGAGAATTTTCCTCCAAGAAGTGCACAAACTCTGTCGATGACGATCAATATGGAAAGATGATGATGATAAAATAAGATAATTACTATTTATACTCAATTACGCATCTTTACCTACGACATAATCAAATTATAAGGAGTTTTGAAACAGTTTTTAACGAGTTCGACGTGCCATCCGCGACGGCCGCCAGCGCTCGTCGTAAGCGCGCGGAGAGGCGACGCGAACGTTGCGATGGGTATCGTACCTCCCAGATGATGAGCATTGTACATGCCCCAAACTAGTCGAAAAATCCGACAATACCGCCGCGAGTCCCAGCCGGTTAGTAAACAATGATAATGAGCTCAGGAACCTATGAATTCAACATTAACGATGTTAAGTACATCGTTAATGCTGAATTGAATATCGTCAATAAAGTAATTAGTATTTTAAATACGGTTATGCCTTAGACCAGGCTGGGCGTGAGATGCGGGCTCTGTCATGTTGAGATACGAACGAGGGAGAAATCATACCGGGATGTGACACAGTATCCGTCTGCACGTCATTTGCTGTACTAAGTAATGTATATCCGTGTACAATACTAAGTAAGGTTTGTCGGTAAATACATTACTTGGTACAACAAATATGTCACAGTGTTGTCTGCGTGCAATGCGCCCCGCGGTTTTACCCGCGGTTAAAAAATAGCCTATGTGTTAATCCAGGGTATCAGATACCTCCATACTAAATTTAATCAAAATTAGTAGTAGTTGTTAAAAAAGTAGTAGTTACTAGTAGTTTGAGCGTGGAGACGTAACAAACATACAAACACACTCACAAACTTTCGCATTTATTATATTAAGTGTGATGTGATAGCACTGCCACATTATAATTTTTATTTGCTGACTCAAAGTACGGGCCAAATGCCTATATTTCCTAAAACTAAACTATATACAGCAAAGACCTAAGTTACTTACAAAACACCGTATAGGAAATTTTCTCATATGCTCATATATTTATATAGTATGCATGAAAATGTTGGCGTATCATTTGCATAATGCTTATGAATTTGTAAACAGAAAAGTGTTTGGGTTAAATTTTTTTGGTAATAAGTGATGTGTATTTCGATTTAAAGAAATTATGTGTAGTAGTATATCTGTAGTTCTGATACCTATTATACATATTTTAGTGCAAAGTCTAACTACTCATTCGGCAGAGCAGCGCAAACAGCGAAAATATGGAAAATTTCGGCAGTGGTTACATATTTGAGCCGTTTGGTGAAGAGATTTTGGGCTCATATAGACCGGGAGCTTGTTCTATTTTAAGCGCCTGGTGAAGGACGCGTGATTAAAATGCTGGTACTTATTTGACTCAAAGTTTTAGTATTGGAGTTCAGAGAAGGAATTCCGCCAGCATGATGTACATGATAAATATTCCGTTTCAAAAAAGTCATCGTTTTAACTTATTATAAATACGTAAAAAGCGTTGAGTGTGCCAAAAAGGAAAGCCGTCATGGCAACTTCGTCGGAAATCCGCCTTTTTTTTATGCCTGATAGGCAAGCATTTGACCACAATCTCACCTGATGGAAAGTGACGACGCGGCCGAAGATGTAGCATGCTTGCCTAGAAGGTACCTATTCACTCTTGACTTGAAGACTCCCAGATTGTATCGTTCGGGGAACAAAGACGAAGGCAATGAGTTCCACTCCTTCGCAGTACGGATGATAAACGTAGAAGCGAAACGCTTCGAGCGAACTAGGGGTATGTCAACCATATATGGACGACGTTTGATGGTTTTTTTTTTTATGCATTATAGGCAAGCATTTGACCACTATCTCACCTGATGGAAAGTGATGATGCGGTCGAAGATGTGACATGCTTGCCTAGAAGATACCTATTCACTCTCGATTTGAAGACTCCCAGATTATACCCCTCAGGGAACAATGACGCAGGCAATGAGTTCCACTCCTTCGCAGTACGGATGATAAACGTAGAAGCGAAACGCTTCGAGCGAACTGGGGGTATGTCAACCATATATGGATGACGTTTGACAGTTTGTCTTGTTGTTAGATGGTAAAATGGACTAGGTGGAATTAACTCGTATAATTCCTGCGCACACTCTCCAAAATGTATACGATAGAATACTGATAGGCTCGCGACCTTATAATAGGGAATCGTGGTATCAAATCTTGCGACGAGCTTGAGCGATTAAGGCAACATTGTGTTGAAATCAAAGGTGGTAAGGCCATTTTCTGGAGCTCATCTGCCTTACTACCCTGTACCAAAATACAGACATATATAGTTTACCACCTTCAAGTAATAACTGCCCGTTGGCTTAGTTGGGCACGCGTCCGCTTCATAAGCAACGGATATCGGGTTCGTTGCCTAGTGGGAACACAAGTTTTCACCCCAAAGGAAATTTGTGTTTCTAGTTTTGGTGTGTGATTTGAATCTATCCGGCACCTAAGACACAAATCATGAAACATAGTTTAGGGATGTGAGTGTGAAAGCATTTATATAAAAGAAATCTGTCATCATAATTAATAAAAACGATGTTATTCTTGAAAATAGCTATGTCATACAAAGATATATCAAACCAAGTCTAGCGTGTTTACCATCTTCGACCACACCCTGACCATCAGTTAAGATAGAGCTAGTGTATCATACTAGCTTATCAAAGATAAAAAAAGCCTAAACAACAGGAAAGAGATAAAGCAGAGATAATTGGTATAATAATGGCTTTTTAAATGGTGTTAAGAGCCGTCGTTATACCAGTTTTGATATGAACTTAATGCCAGGTTGTTGAAAGATAATGTATATTGTTATTATACATATCGTACGGTATATGTATGGTGTCATTATCTCGGTCCTTGATCCGGCTATACTTCCTATAAGATCCGGTTAATCCGGTCTAAAGCAAATATGGTACGCTATGTAATAATCTAATTCTTAGTTACCTGGATAGTTCTATTGAAATTAATGGTGACTACATTAAAGACAACGATACATGGAGGCAAACTGCACAAGCGCCTTCTAACGACTACATAATTTAGGTATAATTAGGTTTATATAATTCATGTGTAAGTGTTTAAGAATTATTTTAAAAAATCAATGAAAAATATGCGCCGCCGAGTTTTTTGCCAGGTTCTTCTCGAGATAGCTGTAATTTTGCGAATCTGGAAGTAGAGTCATTAACTTTCATGAGTGCCTCTTTGGGGCCCATGTGAATAAACGATGTTTGGTGATTTACTGATTACAGAACTCTATTGTAAATTTTAACGGATATTTTAAACAATATCCGTATTAGTAGTAAGTGATGATGTATTGTGTTCAAGGATGAATAATTAAACGCAAGCAAAGCTTAAAAAACCGACTTCACCGCTTTATCTTCGGAACCTTGATCAGATTTAATGTATAAACACGCATTATTGACTAATACTCACAAACTAGAAATCAGATCTTGATCAAATTTCAATGGGACCACAGAAAAAGCATTATCTTTCAAATAAAAAAATCATCAAAATCGGCTCACAACGAAAGAAGTTATGAGGTAACTTTTGAAGTCGGGTAAACGAGAACTTCGTCAAAGTAGTCCACATAATAGGCTTTATTGGCGATATTTCAAGAACTACTGATCAGATCTTGATCAAATTTAGTGGGACCAATTAGAAAGCAACATATTTCAAACTAAAAAAAAATTTCGAAATTGGCTCACGTGGAGAGATGTAATGAGGTAACACACATAAAAAAAAATACTGTAGACTTGAGTACCTCCTCCTTTTTTGGGAAGTCGGAAAAAAAAAACATGCTAGGTCTAGACTGACCATGACGATAGATTCTTTAAGCAAACAAATATCAAGAGCAATTTGAACTTCAATAAACGAGAAGTGCCACAATTAATAAAATAATTATTTAGAATCGGTGAACAAAGAACATCAAAAGTTAGGGGAAAACAAATTCCTGACGACAATTCTCGAGTAACTTCGCAACGTAATCCTTGAAACACGATATTTTGATGATGTAAAATCGATCGTCAAATATAATCAGTAAGGAAGTTAAGATCTTATGTTATTTTTTGTTCAGTAAATGTAAATTTCTAACCAACTTTAAAAAAAGGAAAGGGTTCGCAATTCAATTAAATGTTAATGTGTGTTACCTCATAACTTTTTTCTAGGGGGACCGATTTTAATGTTTTTTTATATTTGAAAACTAGTGCCTCCCAAGTGAATCTATTTAAATTTGATCAAGTTCTAACCAATATATTATTTGGATTCTCCTAAATCATGCGAATTTTATTCATTTAATCTGATTAAAAGTTCCAAAGATAAAGCGGTGAAGTCGGTATTTTTAAGCTATGCTTGAATTTAAATTATTCACTTTGATCTTGACTGATGATCAAAGAGTAAAATATCAACAATAATTGAAAACAACGACTGTGTTTATTTGTAGCCTCTGTTTAAAGAACTGTTTAATAAAATGATATATACGAATTTAAAAAACTAATAACTTACCGTCCTGATCAAATTAGAATGGGACTAACTATAACCTTTCGAACAAAACAATAATTTTGCAAATCGGTTAATAAATGACGATGATCAGAATCTGAGGTAACATACAAAAAATGTAATCTGACGAATTGAGAACCTTCTCCTTTTTTAAAGTCGGTTAATTGGTTAATTAATTTCGTATACCAGTCAAAGACATGACTTGAATGAATTAGCGTTACCGCAGTAGCACCAGGCCCAGGTTCCGATCGGGCGATTGTGGCTTCGAACCCTTCCCTGGACTTGAAATATTAGTGAAAGTAAAATTGCGTTAAAATTCGTGGAAGTAGAGCATTTTCTCGTACTCGCCGTGCTCGTGTAACTATGCTTAGCTAATACAGTCTTTGTTTGTTTCAAGTAAAAATCTGTCGTTTTGCTTTATCATATTTTGTTTTGAACGGTAAGCTGTCAGTTACGGTTGTTAGTCGTAAGACAACAATCGTTAAGAGGTATCAGATGCCTTCAGGCGGCTTGAAAATTCTTGACACTAGGACAGCCCTCTAGTCTATAAAATAAGCAAGCAAGGTTTGCCGGCAATATCACATTCTAGGCATTTCACCAAACTATTTCCCAAAGCTAACTATAGAGGAAAAAAAAAACAAACAATTTGCACATACTGTTATTTTTTTGTATTGAGTGAATGTAAAAGAGAATTTTCAGTCAAGCTTCTTATGTTTCCAATTATAACAATTAACAGCACGCATTTTGTGAAGGCTTATTGATGCAATGAATTTGGAGTAATGAAACAGAATATGAATAATTTTTTTTTTTTTTAATTATGGTTCCCAGTTGGCGCAGTGTACAGGTGTTCGCCCTCTGCGCCGTGGGTCCTGGGTTCGATTCCCGGCAGGAGCACAAATTCCCTCCCAAAAGATATTTGTGCTTCTGGTTCTGGGTGTAATGTGTGTGTGTGATGTGAATGTTTCCGGCACCCACGATACAAAACTATTTTTATTTACCTCGACGTTTCGACCAAGTTGCAGTCCTCTCGAGACCATGGCCAATGCAACTTGGCCGAAACGTCGAGGTAAATAAAAATAGTTTTTTAGCGCGATTAAGTCCCGAGATATTACCTAAACTATGTGTTCGAATCGCGAAAGTTTAAAAATTACAATCACCCACGATACAAGTCTTTGAACTTAGTGTGGGGCTGTGAGTGTGAATGCATTTGTTTGTTAAATTGTTGAAATATTGTTAGGTTTTTAAATTTTTTTGGTGTGATACCTCCTAATTTTGTTCAAATCTCATTGAGATAATAATTCAAATATAGGTGCTAGGGGAATAAATTGAAGTGTAAGAGGTGTGGTTTAGTTGCGCGAAGTAGGGAGCACCTGCGTGCTGAAGTGGCGATATCTGCATCGCGATCAATTGCATTTCAAAATTCGCGCGCTTTGTGACGTGCTGTGGAACAGAGAGAGTAATGGAGGTGACTGTGGCCGTCATGTCTATATTTTTTTTATATTTATTGGATTAGAGATTTATGGTAATACCTTCTAATTAACTAAATTATTCAATTTGGAAGGTTTTTTTTTTGAAAAATGTATAATTTTGTTCAAATCTCATAGAGATAATAATTCGAATAAAGGTGCTACAAGGGGAATAAATTGAAGCGCAAGAGGTGTGGTTTAGTTGCGCGAAGTAGGGAGTACCTGCGTGCTGAAGTGGCGATATCTGCATCGCGATCAATTGCATTTCAAAATTCGCGCGCTTTGTGACGTGCTGTGGAACAGAGAGAGTAATGGAGTTGACTGTGGCCGTCATGTCAGTATTTTTTTTATATTTATTGGATTAGAGATTTATGGTAATAATCTGGTTGTTATTATACTAAAATTATTTATTTGATAGGTATTTAAAAACATAATGTTTCAAGGGATTTTCGGTGAAACTAAACGTAATAATTCTCTCATAGTGGTTGTGACGTCTGACGGTCCCCCAATCTATGTATGTGTGACATTGAATTTATTCCGAATGGCACGCCGACACTTGCATACTGGTATAGTGTGGGACTGTGAGTATAATTTCGTTTGTTTTGTTTTTATTCTAAAATAGGATAAAAGAGAGCCATGATTTAAAATAAATTTAATGAATATCAAACATTATTAATTTTCCGGCAAGAGCACTATTTGCATTCTAAGGGATATTTCTAGTTTTGGGTGCGTTTGTGTGTGTGAATAACAACATAAACGCTTTAAGACTCACAGCCCCATACTACATTCTACTTGTGTCGTGGGTGCCAGTAACATTCACATCACAACCACAACGAGAAACACCATTCCTTCGGGTTGAAGACTTGCGTTCCATCCGAAAATCGAACCCGATACCACTGCTTAGAAGGTGAACGCGCACTCAACTAAGCCAATGGGCAGCGTAAATGTAACGTAAATGTTTCTGACAATCAATATACAAATACTTGTGTATTTGAATATAGTTTTGGGCTGTGAGTGTGAATGTGAATAAGTTACTACTTACCACGTGACCCAGCCATAGTCAACAATAACGACACAGTCTAGCCTTGTTGTTTCCTCTTCATCACTTCATCGCTTCCTTTCAAATAACCCTTCAGCATCGTTTCACAACAAAGGATCTCGAGGGTGCGGGCTTAACATAAACGCAAGCGTATATAATCTTTAGACTCTAATCATGTAACAAGCGCAAGCGAGTTCATAGTTTGTGAGTTATTTGACAATGGTCATAATACCATATGGTTTTTTTATTTTTTATTTTGGATATGCAACCATTTGACCGCTTTCTCACCTGGTGGAAAGTTACGACGCGGCCGAAGATGGAACATTCGAGCCGAGAAGGTACCTATTATTTATTATTATACTAGATAGACAAGCATTTGTATGCTACATCTTCGGCCTAATCACTTGACATGAGATAGTGGTCAAATGCATGCATTTGTAGCATACAAAAATTGTACCTAGACAATCAAGTTTTCTTGAATTTTTTAAAATTTAAAACAACGTTATTTTTAAAATGAAACTTAGCTAGATCGATTTATCGCCTCCAAAACCCCCTGCATACTAAATTTCATGAAAATTGTTGGAGCCGTTTCCGATACATTATATATATATACATATATACAAGAATTGCTTGTTTAAAAGTATTAGATTAGATTATATAGATATGCAAGGCATCATTGTAATATTTTACAATTTCGATTTTTGAGAACAACGTCATTGTATGCTGTTATGTTACGTCGTAGCTTACTGCTACGAGAACGTAGCATGCTACTACGACGTAGTATTCTACAACTTTGTAGCCGTCCACAACGTAAATAAAACATTGCCCGTTCTTTGTACGTAACAATTTTCATTGCTAACTGAAATTCATTTTATTCAGTTGTTTTTTGTATGCTTTGATAAACGTTTGTATGTTTTTGTATGCTTTGATAAACGTATTCAATTATTATGTTTATTTGTCACAAAAAAGTATTTTTGCATTCATCGTAATTTTTCAAATGTAATAAGTCAGGTTATTTTTTTACCTACTTCACAAAAAAGGAGGAAGTTCTCAATTCGACTATAGTTTTTTTTGTTTGGGGTACCTCATGACTTCTTTTCACGTGAATTGATTTTTTTTTTGTTTAAAATCTGGTGTTTTCCCGTTAGTCTCATTTAAATTTGATCAAGCTCTAGTAGCAGTTTTTGAGTTATCGTCAATAACGCGTTTTTAATACATTTAATCTGATCAAGGTTCCGAAGATAAAGCGATGAAGTCAGTTTTTTATGCTTTGCTTGCGTTTTATTATTTAAACCAACATGGCGTCAGTAAATTTCATTGTAACTATAGCGAACAAACATACAATGTAAATAACGAATAGTCTCTAAATAGGTATCAAATAGATGTGTACAATTACTGTTTAAAAATGGTCGCGTGGTAATATATTTTAATAATTTATTCTGCGATACGCCTACAGATATCGCGAGTTTGTGAGTCGTGACAACAATTTCTTACAAGATAAAGTGCGGGTAGATGTTTCTTGCACTATTCGACGCTGGCACCCGCATTCTCCCGTCTTCTCAAAGAGCATAGCTAGTGCAGCTTGGCCGAAACGTCGAGGTAAATAAAAATAGTTCTTAGCACTATTAAGCCCCGTTATATGACCTAAACTAAAGTACAACAAATATATAACTGTTGAACTGCTCGTAGGCTTAGTTGGGTGGCGTTCGCCTTCTAACCAGAGAATACATGCTTTCTCCCCAAGGAAGATTTGTGTTACTGGTTTTGTTTGTGTTTGTGTGTGTGGTGTGAATATTTCCGGCACCCACGACACAAGTCTTCGAACTTAATGTGGGGCTGTGAGTGTAAAAGTATTTATCACTATATTATTCATAAATATTTTATGATTCTATAATATATAGTCTTCGGTTTTTAACTTTTGTCTAGTTGATCGAGCAAAGCGAGATTTCTAAGTTGACTTGGGTGGTTCAGCACTTTGTCCGTCCGTCCGTCTGTCAGAAGCATCTAGCGTCTAAACCATATAAACGAATAACTTCAAATTCTCAAATATATGTAAAACATAGCTTTAAAGCCAGAAATTGTAATTAAAATGATAAAATTTAAATAATAATGGGCACCCACACGTAAGTGGGTGTCAAAATATTTTTTTTCCGCTCGTGTGGTGTATTGCTGAAAAGAACTCTGCAAAAAGAGTACGTAATTTTGTAATTCTGTTTAAAAATTACAAAAATAAAGCAATTTGGTAGGCAGACACTGTTTCTCTCAGAAACGGCTACAACGTTTATAAACGATATAACGCTGAAACTTGCTTATAATATCCGTTATATCCTTTAATTAAACAACAGATATCAAACAATTATTATTAAGACAAAAATTAAACGATTAACATAATTTCCTTTTCACTTTTAAGCAAAATCTAGGCGCAAGATCTCTGTTCAAAGCGATAACTAATATATTATATAACTATTCACGTATTTAGTAACGATTCGCTTTCGCTTCTTCTCTGCCTACAGTTTAATAACCAACATCGTAATGTTCGCCAGTGATATATGATGAAGTCAATTAATGTGCGACGTTGAGCGATGTTCCGGAGAAGAAATGAATTATTTATGTTAGGCCTTCAATTTGTGACAGTGTTTGGAGGCCTCAAGTGTGGTTTTGTATCAAATGAGTAAATGATAGAATAAAGATAAATGCTTCCACAATTACAGCCGCACATGAATTTCATCGACTTGTGTTGACATGGGTGAAACATTCACACACACATAATAATAACAACAACTAGAAACAGATATACAAATTTCCCTTAAAGGGATATCTTGTTGTTTTTTCAACCGACTTCAAAAAAGGAGGTTTTCAATTAGACTGTATGCTTTTTTTTGTATGTATGTTACGCGATATCTCCGCCAATTGTGAATCGATTTTTGTTTGGTAACCTCTGAAGTATAATCATACTTCAGAGGTGGTCTCATAATTTTTGTATCGAAATTGGTTTAGCCAAAACCAAAATATAAGCGGTAAAATCAGTTTTTTTATTTATTTATTTTATTTAAAAACTTCATGCACAAATACTATGTACATAGGAGGACTTAATGCTACAGCATTTTCTGCCAGTCATCCTGCTATTTCAGGAGATATATCGGCGTGCAATAAATGAAGCTATACAATAAAGAAAAGGTTCAGAAATCTAAACTTAATTTTAAGAATATATATATATATATATATATATATATATATCTGTGTATATGAAAATATAATACATAAACTTAATATAAAACATGTATATTATTATGCAAAAACTTTTAGAATTCTATACATAAACATACATACAACAGATCATATGATACATACATTCCAATATTATACGTATATATTTATATATACATAAAATATTCTATATAAATTACATAGACAAGAGAAATAGTACCTATAAATTCGATGTTTATAACGGTTTTTAGTGTAACGGTTCAACCTTGAATGACTTCCAGAAAGTGTTTTCGAACCAGACGCTTAAAATTTTCTTTGTTCTCACATTTCCGTATGTCCACTGGGAGTGAGTTCCAGAGGCGTACCGCGACAACTCTGAAAGAGTTATTTATAAAAGAAGTGGAATGAACAGGACTGGCGAGGACCACTGAGTCAGCAGAACGAAGCTGTTTGTTGTGACTATCAGCTAATAGATTAAAATTATCTTTGAGGTATATTGGCGAGTTTGGATCTTTTAAAATAGAAAAAAGAAGATACAATATTCTAACATTCCGTCGATCTCGGATAGGAAGCCATTTGAGTTTTTTTCTGAATTCAGACACATGGTCATATTTTTTGAGGCCATAAATGAACCGTATGCAGTTGTTCAGTAAACGGTCTAACTTATTAAGTAGCTCTTCGGTTAGGTCCAGGGAACAGATGTCTCCATAATCTAGAATGGGAAGTAAAAGGGAGTTTACAAGTGTGATTTTGGTTTGTAAAGGAAGAAAGTTTTTAAGGCGGATAATTGAGTGAAAAGATGCATAGAACTTACGAGAAATCTCTTTAACATAAGATGACCAGTTTAAAGTAGAGTCTATTATCACACCTAAATCTTTTACGGTTGAGGAGAAAGGAATAGTGATATTATTAAAGGAAAGTGATTGAAGATCGGAGAAGTTAATTTTAGACATTTGCCGAGTACTGCCTACTATAATGGCTTGGCGTTTGTCGGGGTTTACCTTTATACCATATTTAGTTGACCATGTTTGAAGTCGAGATAAATCATCGTTGAGAACTTGTATTGCATTAGGTAGTTCGTCTATTGAGGAATGGCTATATAGTTGAAGGTCGTCAGCATACATATGAAAATTACTGTGAAAGTTTGGAGATAAAAGGTTAATGAAAAGAGAAAATAAAAGCGGGGACAAGATTCCACCTTGTGGTACGCCAGCATCTACATCACTCCATTCTGAGAGATCTTGACCGGTTCGGATAGCTTGTCGACGACATTTGAGGTAAGCAGAAAACCATTGGGTAGCAGTAGAGGAAAACCTCAGACTTGGTAGAATGGCTAAGAGTAAGTCTTGATCCACTGCATTGAAAGCGTTCCTAAAATCAATCAGAACCAACACAGTCACCTGTTTATTTTCCATGCCAGTTCTGATATCCTCAGTGACTTTAAGCAGAGCAGTTATAGTGCTGTGGCCTACTCTAAATCAAGACTGCAAGGGGTTCAAGAGATTATTATCCATAAGAAAATTTGTTACCTGCTTGTGCACTATAGACTCAATCACTTTGGATAGGTACGGTAGTATGGAAATGGGTCGGAACTGGCTTGGGAGGATAGGGTTAGGAACTTTAGGGAGTGGGAGAACATGCGCTTTACGCCATTCATCAGGGAATTGACCTGACTCTAGTGAAAAGTTTATGGTATGTGTAAATGCAGGCAACATTTGATTTATTATGTACATAATCATGTTTCTACCAATATCGTCATTCCCTATAGCCTTAGATTTGAAAGATTGCAGAGATTTTCTGACAAGGTCCTCACTTACTGGAGCAAACTGAAAAAAATCAGTAATTGGAATAGGAAGACTTTGAATCTCACGGATAGTATTAAGCTTAATTATGGGACATAATTTGGTACTAGATGTAAAAAACGTGTTTAAAGAATTGACATCTAAAGAAATTTTTGTATTGGTGTGACTGGGTTTACCCAATCCTAACGATCGCAAGAACTTCCAAATGCTCGTGGGAGTTGATAGCTCAATTTGCTCAGAG
Source organism: Lomographa bimaculata (assembly GCA_948107665.1). Taxonomy (NCBI): domain Eukaryota; kingdom Metazoa; phylum Arthropoda; class Insecta; order Lepidoptera; family Geometridae; genus Lomographa; species Lomographa bimaculata. The sequence goes on along the minus strand of OX403603.1, from coordinate 14,837,964 downwards.
ATAAAGCGTTTTTTAGCATTCCGAACTAGCATATTACAGCGATTTCGTAATTTTTTATAGATACACCAGTTTTCATCCGTCCTTTCCTGTTTATATTTACGAAAGGAGCGGTCTCGCCTGCCCATCGCCTTTCTAATAGAGGCATTGAACCATGGAGCCGGAGGACGTTTAATTTTAACAGAATGAAGAGGCGCATGGCGGTCAAATAATTGAAGAATATTATTGTTTAACAAACCTACTTTTTCGTCTAATAATTCGAAGAGTTCTAGTTTCGACCAGTTAATTTTCGAAGCTTCCTCAACAAGCTTAGTGACATCAAGACGAGAAAAGGAACGTTTTTTTAAAATGATAGGTTTAGGTTTTGGAGTTTTAAGTTTAAGCTTTACTTGCGTTTAATTAACATGTTCTATTGTCGAACATTTCACCACTACCTCACCTAATGGAAAGCGATAACGCGGCCCAAATATAGCAAGTTTTTATATCAGATTGTTTTTACTTCCAGATCTTTATAGTATTTTATTCTAATTAGTTTATTTAGCTATTTTTTTTGTTATTATTTGTTGCATATCTACTTTAAAACTTACAATATAAGACACAGATATAGTGCATAGCACTAGCACCAAATCCATAATACACAAAGGTTAGCTGGAAGAAAATGCTAATTAGCATTAAGTTTGCTGATGTACCAGTTTTATCGAGTGCAATAAAAAGAAATCTCTATATTTATCTATGCCTCGCGGCTTTGCTAATTTCATCGAGATTAAAAGACAATCAAATAATAATAGTTCACCCTTGTTTCATCAGTAAAAATGTTTGCCAATTAATTATCTATTTCTACATAACAAAGTTGTCAACTGAAGGCTAATATAACGACTGTTTAGACTGTTGAATATTTCAGGGGAGCTCTGCCCAATAATAACCGCCTAATGAATATGCGGTGACAGCGTCGGGCGGGATTTTCAGACATGGGCGGATGACATAGAGATAAGCAAGCTAGAGCAGGCTATGACTGCAATAATAATGTATTCTTAGTATTCCTAAGAAAGAATTATAAACATGACATTAACAAAAACGCATTCACACTCACAGATACACACTTAGTTCTATGATTTGTGTCGTGGGTGCCGCAAACATTCACATAACACACACAACCAGAACAAGAAGCACTAATTTTCCTTTGGGCGAAAACTTGTGTTCCCGCCGGGAATCGAACCCTATACCCCTGCTCAGAAGGCTAACGCTCAACCAGCTAAACCAATGGGTAGTTCTAACGGGCAGAAATAACATTCAGTTTTTTTCAGCATAATATTATTTTCACATCAGGTGTCATTGTGGTGAAATGCTTGAACAACTAGTAAATAAATATGAAACGCTTCGTTGGCCCGAACTGAATTATTTTGCTTAAATTCGGAATTATATCATGCCATATTCCTTTATATCTTAAGAGTCATATTAAATTGATAAGTCTTATATCTAAGCGATTTGATCCATTTAAACGCGTCGCCGCAACCCTTGCCTGATACCCAGATTCACTCATTTTACTTTCATAAGGCTCCAAACGTCGCACGCTTTAAGAACTTTTAGCCGTTAAAGCTGTGTTCACATTAAGCAATAAATTGTGATCTTGTTTGACAACGTTAGATTGAATGATGTGAAAAAGGTTTGACAATGAGTGTATGATTCATTGTATAATTTTTGGTCAAAAATTATAAAAAGAATTCAGAAACACAACAAAGATATCTTTTCCTTATGCGATGCAAAGGATGCACTGCATCGCATAATCGGTGCTATAAAAAATAACGATATTCGTGAGTATGAATTGGTATTATGTAAATATCGAATGGTATATAATAATTCGATAGAATAGAATTCATACTGCAAATGCAAATGAAACTGATATCACAGCAAATATCGTTATTCAATAAGATATTCATAATATCGAATACCGTTTGGATACATTAAAGCGAATACCTATTATTATGTTAACAATGCATTGTTAACATAACATTTAATAGTGATATTAAATGTTAATAATATTTAATATGTCTTTGTAACTTTTAGTTTAAATAAAGCAATAATCACATTTAAAAAGGTAACCGAAAGACATTTGAAAAAATAATAATGCATGGTTTAAACCAGCTTCATAAGATCCTTTCGACATGAATATTATAATTTTGCAAATTTGGAAATTAGTCTTTTTTTTATGAGTGCCTTTTTGAGATCATGTGAGTAAACAGTTTTGGAACTTTTTAAGAAGGAAGTGTGATGAATTATTATAAATGTTTTTTTTTTACTAAAAAGTAGCATATGTGTTAATACTAGGTATAAGCTATGTACATTCCAAAACAACCAAATCCATATAGTAGTTGCAGCGTGAAGAGGGAACAAACATACTTACACACAAACAATGGGATTTAAAATATTATTATGATATATATTTGTATCAGCAGCAGCATCATTCACGAAGTTCATTGTTTTTTAAAGAGTTGCTGAAAAGTTATATCTGTATGTAAATAGTTTATACATTTTGTTTCTTCATTTTCTAAATGGTACAGCCATTACAGTATAATCTGGGTGTCTTTAAGTCTAGAGTGAATAGGTACCTTCTAGGCAAGCATGTTCCACCTTTGGCCGCATCGTCACTTTCCATCAGGTGAGATAGCGGTCAAATGCCTATCTAGTATCCAAAAAAGTATTACCTAAGACTTTGTAACTATCCTTTAGAAAAGATCTCAAATATTAAAAACTAAATATTTAATCATCCTTTGAAAAGTTTTTGAAGATTATTAATTCATATGGAATTTGTAGAGATGAATTAGGGCAGTTGACTAGACTGATCCAACTCAAACTAATCTAAATAAGATCCTCTAAACCATCTTTAACCTCTTTATAACTTAAATATTTATATTGTAAAACTTGGACTTGTTTAGTAAATAAATCATTCACTCAAAGATACGTTAAATAAGACAGCATGTCGCATACGATATTGTCACGTGTGAACCTAACTTTAAGGAACTTTTAACGTCGGCATAAATCGCTTGAGTCCGCCCGACGTAAAGCGCAATTAAATACACACATTTGCATTCTATTGTTAATGTAATTATGAAGTTGCCATCTCTATGGAAGTTTAGACAGTTGTAAAACTTTGGCCAAACTAGGTTAAACGAGCTGGCATATGATAGTATATTAATAATTGTAAATACGTTTAAAGTGATTTTATAGATAGATCAGCGAATCTTAATCTAAATCTGCTTGACTATAAGTGTAGGTACTTTGATAAAAATAAAATATTTTGACAATATCTTATTTCATTTTATAATTTATTAGCTTTTTTTATGTTGAATAGGCAAGCATTTGACCTGACTATATCACCTGATGGAAAGTGATGATGCGGCCGAAGGTGTGACATGCTTGCCTAGAAGATACCTATTCACTCGAGACTTGAAGACTCCCAGATTATACCGTTCGGGGAACAAAGACGCAGGCAATGAGTTCCACTCCTTTGCTGCACGGATGATGAATGTAGAAGCCAAACGCTTTGAGCGTACTGGAGGTATGTCGAGCATAAATGGATGACGTTGCTTAGTTTGTCTTGCTACAAACGAGATAGTTGATATAGGCCTGATAGCCTAATTTTTTACCACTTTCTGTAATATATAATCATAATTAACTTGGTGCGATGACGTCAATTAGGAGGCCTGAACTCGTCTCATCTGAGCTCGAAGAAAGTGGAAGAAAATTAAATCGGAATTTAGGTGCCTTAATTTTAAAAGACACTTAATTTTATAGTTAAATATATAATATCCGGATGACCGAGATTTACTCTAATTTTTGTTTTTGGTAGAATGTGTTTGAATATGTAGCCTCAGAAAGCTCCATCTAGTCTCGAGTAGAAACAATTTTTTACATCGGTCATGGCGTAATAGATGGCGCTGATAGTTTCTTAAACCCGGTTTTTCAAATGCAGTTTGGGAACCGAGCATTTCTCGGACCTGGAACGTTGATAAATCGATTCCTGGGGCCGAAAAACCCCTAATCTGTAACTATCATGAAAATCGTTGGAGCCGTTTCCGAGATCCTGATTACATATATATATATATATATATATATATATATATATATATACAAGAATTGCTCGTTTATAGATATTAGATGTATATTATATGAATATAATATTATTATGGTAGCTAGAACAGCATTTAGCGACTACCTACCCTGATAAAAGAGATTTTGCAGTAGAAAATTTAGCTAGTTAACCTAGTCTTAACTTTATCTGGATTTATGTAGAACTAAGTAAAACGAATGACAAGGATGCATGAAGGCAAACTGCACAAGTGCTTTCTGGCGACTACATATTTGATATTATAGATGTACCTTTTTAAATTGAAACTCAACAGTATACTGTTTACTTCAAACTCTTGTGGGACATTGGCCAATAGATTTAAGAGCTTTGAGCTGATACATGACGGATCTTTCGTACAGTTGGACGCAGTACTTCACAATTATTTTAACATTCAACTTATATACGAATACAAAAACTTATTATTGACACCAAAATATAAATACAACTTACAGATAAACTTATATAAAGATAGGTCACTAGGAGGTCTTATCGATAAGAGCGCCCATTGGATGGAAAAATAAACGAAAAGACAATGTTGAGATGGTGGTGCGATAAAATTAATGAAAAAAATATTAAAATAATAGAAATACATTGTATACACTACATAAACAATGCATACCAATAGTAATATCAGAATATACTTGTATAAAATACATAAATAACTACATATAAGTAACTATAAAACATATTATTTAACATATATAATTCACATATATTAACGTTTACTTATTGGACAAATAAAAGTTTATGACTTGAGTTTTAAATGACTCTTGAGTTGAGGGCGCGTTTGACATTCACAGGCAGAGCATTCCAGAGACGCACGGCTTCTATGGTAAAAGTAGAATCGAAGAAGTTCGTGCTGTGCGCTGGCATATTGAGATTTCCGATGACCTTAGCAACAGAGAATTGGACTAAATATTTCTTTTGTTTTAACATTTCCGGAGATATACAGCTGCCTTTTCAAGTACAGTGCCTATGTTGAGGGATACAACGCGAATAAATTACGCAAAAATGGGTTTTATCCCTTTAAAAGTAATTCCATTGTGATGTTGATGTTTTAATTTTAATGATAGCGGAGGCTTAACATGAAACCCTTTAGGCAAACCTAATTTAACGCCTGTTTACATGGCTTAAAAGTTTTCAATCGATCATGAATACAACGTTTGGTTTCTCAAAATATACATAAACAAGTAGATAGATAGACAGATAATACTTTATTCATCCACTTTATAAGATGAGATTAAACAAAGGTAACAAACAAGTTTATACGTAAAGTGTCACAACAGGCGGCCTTATCACTTATAGCAATCTCTACCAGGCAACTTATAAGTATTTTTATGTATTACTAGTTTACTATACTTTAGCTTTTTGTCAATGAGCTGATTTGTTTTCGGCTGTAGATATCACGCTCAAATAATTCAAATGACAAAGAAACAAACATTCTGTAAGACTTTGGTTATATAGCACTTTGTCCGTTCGTCCGTCTGTCAGAGGCATTTAGCATCTAATCTTAGTGTTAGTGTGGGGACACCTTTAATGTTTTTATTTGTCTTTGGGCCTTAGCTTTACATATTCTTAGAATGTGCAGATATTCGCATGTATGGTATGAGAATATCTGCACATTCTAACACAAACGAAACTGGGGGTCAAAAAATATATTTAAAATGTTAACTTTCATTTAGTTATCGTTGTAAAGAGTTTTGCTAGTAGTTTTAAAATGTATGTTGAAAAATAATGATTTGGTAAGACGCTTATATCACTGCTTTTAGACCTATTTTATCCCGGGGTCTTTCTTCAAAACAGCTGTCCATTTAAAGCTGAAACTTACTTATAATTTCCGTTACATCCTGTTCTTAAACAACAAATACAAAAATACATCTATTATTATTAAGAAAAAGTTATAAGCAAGCAGGCGCGAGGTCTCAGTTTAGTGAAAAGTAGAAGCGATAATCAAACCACAATCAAAACCTAAATAGAATAAACCATTCACTGAAAACATCCAAGAATCACCAACCGCGCAGTTCAAAAGCAAAGTTTTCAATTTTCTGCCACAAAACGTTACGAACCAACCAAAACTTTTCACTCAACTACTTCCAAACTAAGAGTGAACTAAATATTACCACGTTACCCGCTTAACTCCTGTTAACAGATTCTCAAATTAGATAATACAATTGCACGAACAAACACACAACACGTCGTTGTGTTTCTCGGTTAATGTGCATAATAAACGAAGGGCTTTTGGATATTTACGTTTATGATTGAGATTTTCAACCATTTGTGTTGAACGTGTTTGTACAAGTGTTCTCTACATTAGCCGTTATGTTATTTGTAATTGTTAGCTTTCGTGGTAGCGGCATTTTGTATTTCGTATTTTAAACTGATGTACAAAAGAACGTTCCAGCCATTCGCGAAATGAATGATGGTAAAAGACCTGATGGCAAGACCCTAATTCCATGGATGATGGAACAGTTTTTATAGTAGAATGCAACTTGTCTGAATGCGACACTTAAGCTCCGTCTTATCTTCATGAAACACAAAATAGTGATGACAGTGGTAGTGGTTACATATTTGTGCTATTTGTTGTTGAGACACTATGATCAAAAAGCCCTCCGAAAGCTCATTCTATTTGAAAAAATATATCATAGCGCCGGTTGAGGCGACTCTTGATCAAAATGATAGTTATTCGGTTCAAAGAGTAGGATAGATAGATAAATTCTTCATTGAACACCTTAATTAATACAAAAAACAAAACATAAAATAATTATTTATAAAAAAAGTGTAACGATAGGCGGTCTTATCGCTAAAAGCGATCTTTTCCAGACAACCTTTGGATGGAGAGGAATTACGCAATAGAGTTGGACGTATTAAGTATTGCAATTCCAAGTTATTGTTTTTTGTATTTAGTTTTTTTTTGTAAATATAGGCAATTAGCCCGTAGGTATAAAGTAAGTTATACCCATTCAAATAATAAACGCATCTAGGATATATAGCTAGATAGCTAGATAACAGCTCTTTGGACTTCAAATCTAAAGAAATTTTATAAGAAGGTGGTTGGTGGAATTTTAAATTTTATAAGAAATATCCAGATGGACAAAAGCTACCCATTGTAAAACAAAACTTTCCACGGTTCACGCAGGTGATCTGAGGAGGTGGAAGGTAGGCAAGAACTGGATTTCATCACGGTAGTTATACCTTCACTGGAATTTTAAGCCCGTCATACGTTTTGAAATCGCAATTATCGCATGAACGCTATCACAGTTTCAAAATTGTTTTCAACTAATCTTGCCCCACGGATTTGTCTGCGTTTATCAAGTTAAAAGTAGCCTACGAGAAGCGAAGTAAATATTTAATTTAATTCAAAACCTTTCAAGCATTACAGCGTGAAGAGAAAACAAATAAAGTTACATAACCCTTACACCCTTATACAAACTTTCGGATATATAATATTAGTGTGATTAGTGTAATATCGGTTCACGAGTTCCCAAATAAAACTCAGATAAGATTCATAGGATAATAATCAAACGTGTCGAATCAAAAATCAATTTGAGAAAAAAGCTTTCCGATTTTCTTATATTAATTCTTTGGGCTCTCAAGTTTCAAGGGCCTCAACATTCGCATACATATTCACACCGGGTCTGTGAACAGTCATTATGTGCAGATGTTACATTATTCAATATTCCAAGGCTGTGATCGAAGGAATATGGTAATGCTTAGAAAAAGTGTATCCCGTGAGAATTTTTAAGATACGCTGGCATGATATTTTATATTATTTTTGCACGTGGCCATGTAAAGGGACACTTTACATGAGTATATTTGGTATTATTTGCATGTTCGAAAACTTGTTTCAAAAGCAGTAATCACAATATCTCAGATATTTACAACCCAAAAATCTATTTATCAAGGTGAGAGTATCTCTGTTCCCCTTTGCCAGACTGCAAGGGATTAGGATGAAATTTGAAACGAACCTACGCGTATGTTTATACCCAGGATAACACATAAGCTCCTTATGTCATATCCCGTATCAATGTGCTTATCATTAATAGCAACGCCGTGATAAATGCAAAAGCTTAGATAATGTCGATGGTTAACTCCATGCTTTTTAGCCAAATGCTTTTTTTAGCTCCATGCTTTTTTGCAATTTTTAGCCAAAATGCTTTTTTTAGTCTAGATTATTTTATGATAGATAGACCATTTGACCACTATTTTACTTGATGGAGAGTGATGATGCGGCTGAAGTAGCATTTTATAAATATTTTTATTTATTGGAAAACTAACAGCTAGATTCACGAAATAATTAATATTTATGAAACTAATTCCAATTAAAATTTTCACTGATAAATTAACTAATTAGCATAAAAAACACATTAAATATAAATGTAAAATGCATGCTATGGAGAGATGTCTATTTAGAGGACTTAAAGACCAGTACAATGTTGGGACAAAGACGCAAGCAATGAGAGTCCACTCCTTCGTAGTACGTATGATAAACATAGAAGTAAAACGCTTCAAGCGAACTGGAAGTATGTCATCCATAAATAGTTGACTTTTGACAGTTTGTCTTGTTGTTAGATAATAGCTCTTCAAAAAGTAAACGATAAAATACAGATAGGCTTGTTCTTGATACAAATTAAAAAGCTGGTTTAAACTATCATTTATTTAAAACTATGCCATTACTGTTTTTATAATTCGAACACTCGTCTTACATGTGTTTATATGTGTTAGTGATGGTAACTAAAATACTTGTTCATGAAACTGATGCATATATATGAATTTGTAATTTGCATAAACTTGCGACTGACTTTAAAACTACTTTGTAAGAGAAAAATTGTCAATGCAAATCCCCAAAGAGGCATATGACAGCGTCAGCTAAAGACATCGTAAAGTTGTCATCTAAACTTGTCAAAAGTCTGATTTGTTCACAACTTTTCAATCTAAAATTACACTCCAGTGCGTCGTGGAACATCTCATGCATACTCGTAGCTTATCATAACATCACAAGGCGGTGACTTTAAAACTTGAATTATAAATTTAACTAGATTCAGATTCAGATTCTTTATTCACCTTAATAATAACAGAGATCGTTATTCTAGGCATGTCACTATCCTATGACTTGGTAAACAAAATTAAAACATCAATGTCACAGAATTACTTTTTAACTATTTTTGTCTGCAAAACAGAAGAGCGATCACGTCCTTCTACTCCTACTAATGTTAGCTCGTATTGCTCGCTCACTTGAAAAATTGAAAAAGCATAGATTTAATCATTGAAACGCAAGCAAAGCTTAAAAAACCGCATTCTTCGCTTATATTTCAGTTTTGGTTAATGTATATGGGGCCACCTATGAAGTATACTCTACCAAACAAAAAAAATCTGAAAGTATATTGAATAATTAAACGCAAGCAAAGCTTAAAAAAACCGACTTCACCGCTTTATCTTCGGAAATTTGATTAGATTAGATGTACTAAACACGCATCATTGACGATATTTTAATAACAACTCAGATCTTCATCAAATTTAAATGGGACTGATTGGAAATCAAAATCTTTCAAACAAAAAAAAAATTCAAAATCGGTTCACTAGGAAAGAAGGTATGAAGTAACAAAAATAAAAAAGAAACATTCGACTTGAGTACCTCCTCTTTTTGTGAAGTCGGTAGAAAAATAACAAATAGGCTTATAAATTTAGTAATGAAATTTGAGGTAAAAACATAATAAAAATTACGCTTTTCGTTTTTGGAGTCGGTTAAAAGTACAAAATTTTTCACAAACTTCGTCAAGCTTATCTCGCTTAACTTTTTAGACAGAACCATCGTAAGCTCAGAGTTTCGGGCACGCGCGGATAAAAGAGATCCAAATCAATAAAAAAGTTTCAAGCTAGTCGATCCCGTTAGTAAAAAGAAGTATCCATTGAGAAAGTTATTTGGATGAGAGATTTATTGATCTTCTTTAAGTGCAAGGGTTGCATTTTTACATATTAACTATACTATACCTTCCAGTATTAAAAAAAATGAAGTAGGAAAAAAATATTACGTTGCGCTGCTGCATTGCATTGTACACCTGTGGTGATTACGCCGATTTATACCATCAGGTTAGATAGAGTTCAAACGGTTTTTGATAAAAAGAAAATTAGGCCTCATGTCATAACTTAACTGCTTGACATTGTAAAAACTATTATATGGCATTGAATCTATAATTTTGAATACTTAACATAAATTGACAAAGAATAAATTGTGACATTATTTAATGGATTTCAATTTTGTAATTAATTTAATATAAAAATAAAATCAAATGTATCACCTGATGGAAAGTGACAATGCGGCCTAAGATGGAACATGCTATACTATTTGTTTATTTAGATTTAATACAAAGATTTGTCTAAGAGACTAATTGATTCGGCACATGACCAAAATGCTGGTTTGTATTTGAGGCAGAGTATAAACCTTGCTATACAGCGTGGTAATGCAGCAAGCATTTTGGGAACTTTGCTGAACATTCAAGATCGTCTAAACCATCTTTGACCTTTCTTTTTATAACTTGTATATTATAGCATTTTTTTATTAGGGTTTTTACCCAAAATAAAAGTACCGATTGATTTAATATTGTATAATTACTTGAAAGTTAGAATTGAAATGTTTAATATTTGCACTCCGTGACATGGCAAATTGTATCTGGTACTACACTAACCATTTCCATCTTACTAACCTCCATTTTAAGCAAATAAATGATTATGATTATGAACTGTAACAAATCAGATGGGCCTTATTAAAAAAGTCTAGCTTTTTTATCTAGTAAGATAGGCAAGCATTTGACCGCTATCTCACCTGATCAAAACTCGGCACAAATAAACATTAAAATAAAAAATACTTTTTAGATCTATTACAGTTAGAGATTACAACCGCACACATACAAGTACAATAAACATCCCATTTATTACTTCTTTGTTCAAATATAGGTCAGAGCATTTTTCATTATCCAAGCAAATAACATAACTCCGAAAATTTCTAAGAACAAAATCAAATATTAAGAATACTTACATGATGGTTCTTATTACACGAATTCTTTATAAGAAACGGGCAAGTTTAAACGTTTGTTCAGACTTTGATCTTGCCTTCTGTAATTTTATCTTGATTATTGGAGTACCGACTTACTTATGCGAAAGCATATTTTAAATTAGACCTTTTATATATTGGTATTCCAGGTTTAAAAATAGAAGCCTTAAAACAAGCGCCCTGTTGGCGCAAATGGCCAAGCCGTCGCTTGCTGCGTAGTGTGTCCTGGGTGTAATTCCCAGCAGAAGCACAAATTTTCTACCTAAAATTATTTTTGTATCTATGTGTTATTGTGTGGGATGTACCTAAATATTTTCGGCACGCTCCATATGTGTAATATCTACGGGTCAGTTGCGTATATTTCTTAAAACTAAACTAAAACAATATAAATCTATAATTGATGTTGTGTACGGCTTGAAACACGTCTAAAATTTCGACTTACTTTGTAGTCGATTAGTTTCGGACAAATTTGCGAGGCAGAGCGACTCAAGCAAGTCACGCGCCGAGGCTCGAGCCGCTCGCCTCTGCGTATCGCGCGTCTGACTCATCCTGATGAAGGACAACAAATTTGTCCGAAACTAGTCGACTACAAAGTAAGTCGAAATTTTAGACGTGTTTCAAGCCGTAAACAACATCAATTATGTGTAATACTCACGATAGTTTTAATTTTTAATATAAATCTATACAGCATAGACCTAAGTTACTTACAACATACAAGGCACCTATAGGTAACTCAAGTGCTAATTTAATAAAAACTCACGCATCTTTTGAACTATTATTAAAATTAAAACAAGAATTAGCGTGACTTACGCATTGTCGATGTCTAGATCGTCAATTGTATCAGCTTTATTCCGAAGCCGTTCAGCTTCATCCTCAGGATGAGAGTGAAGCGCTCGCCATGGTGCGACGGCAAACAACTCAAGTGAAACTCAAGTGCTGAAGCCCACTACCTGTGTGTAGCGTTCCCATCATGCCTCTCTGACTTGCAATGCGAATAAATAATAATGCGAGGCCCAGTCTCTATTAACAAACTTTATATTTCCGTTAACGAACTAAAGGAGTAAAAAAGTATCTCATATCGCTTTGCGAGTATATGACTTTTATTGGATATATTTTGCAATACTAAGTATTTTATATAATCTATAGTAAAGAATTATCAAATACCCTGAAAAGGCGCAAATAAAAAAATCAAAATGCCAATATGCCGCAAAATCAAATCTCGAAAACAGTTAATACTTATATACCTGCCGTGTTTAAAGGGGGCGTAAATCTAGCGGTGGGCAATTATCGCTAGCTTTTATCGAATGAGTGGGTATTTTTTAATAATTGTTATAAGGCACGAGTTATTCGACGCTTGTAGTAGATTAAAAAGATTGTTAGCACGCAACGAGGTTTTGCGGTAGTGAAACTAGGTTAAACTGAAATGTTGGTCTAATTTTTGATTTTTAAGTGAGTAAGGGTTATTTAAGGGTTTAAACCACGATTGCATCAGCATAGTATTTAGTTTCCCTAAAACATAGACTGTTGAAGCCTTAAGGGACATGATATACAAGCGCCCGAGGCGCGCGCCCCGGGCGCTATGAAGGTAAAATGTGTGGCGCGTAAGGGACCTTGATGTACAAAGTGCCCTCCCCCGCGTCTCCTCCCCCGCGCTGCCGTTTTGTATACTGCCGTCATAAAGAAAAAAGACGTAACTGTATTTTAGTCAAAATTGAGTTATTAAATTATCGGAATCAAGAATAATAGACGCATCTACTATAATAATTATAATTATTTTATTTTAAAATATTCAAACGCAACCTACTAAATCTTACTTTTAATTTAGACGCATCTGCTATAAGTCATGACATAATTATACTAAATAGCAAAGACATTACTGATGTATATGACTCAGTTTCGACAACGTCTCTTTAGGGTTCCGTACCCAAAGGGTAAAAACGGGACCTTATTACTGCGACTTCGCTGTCCGTCCGTCCGTCCGTCCGTCTGCCAAATCAAATCAAATCAAATCAAAATCGTTTATTCACATGGGCCCCAAAGAGGCACTCATGAAAGTTAATGAATCTATTGCCAGATTCGCAAAATTACAGCCATCGCGAGAAGAACCTGGCAAGAAACTCGGCGGCGCATTTTTTTTCATTCATATTTTTTTTAAAAAACATTCTTAATTTCTAATACATAATTTTCTTAACCTAGGTGTTATTATGGTAGTCGCTAGAAAGAGCCTGTGCAGTTTGCCTCCATGCATCCTTGTCATTAATATAGTCTGTAGTCTTATAATAAGCTTTCTTAATTAATGCCCGTTTTATAACAGATTTGAACTTTCCCCGTGGTAATTCAGTTACGATTTTAGGAATTCTATTGTAAAATCTAACCCCATTTGCCATAAAAGATTTATTCGTTTTGCTTAATCTAAATGCGCGCACTGTAATTTTATGCTTATATCTAGTATTAAGATTGTGTGCGTCGCTTCTTAATTTATATTTACTAATATTTTTGCGAACATGCATAATATTTTCAAAGATGTAAAGCGAAGGCATGGTAAGTATGCCTGTTTCTTTAAAGAATTCCCTGAGAGATTCGCGTGGACCCATATCATATATTGCACGAACCGCTCTCTTTTGTAGAATAAAAATAGTTTCAACATCGGCAGCAGATCCCCATAGCAAGATTCCGTAACTCATCAAACTATGAAAATATGCAAAGTAAACCAGCCTTGCCGTCGCTACATCAGTCAGTTGTCTAATTTTACGGATCGCAAAAGCAGCGGAACTCAAGCGACCTGCAAGCACATCAATATGAGGACCCCACTGCAGTTTTGAGTCCATAGTCAGACCTAAGAAAACAGTTTTCTTTACAAGATCTAATTTGTTGTTTTCAAGTGTTACATTTGCAGGCCACCAGGCTGTATCTCAAGAACGATGATAGCTAGACAGCTGCAATTTTCAAAGATGATGTATTTCTATTGCTGCTATAACAACAAATACTAAAAATAAATAAAATAAATATTTAAGAGCCCCCATACAACAAACTTGATTTTTTATAGATAATGTAATGTACGGAACCCTTCGTGCGCGAGTCCGACTTGCACTTGGCCGGTTTTATTTGCTTATGACGGCAGTACAGGCATCATGCCCCTAAGATAGATAGAAACATATTTGTTGCACTAGAATATACTGGTACACAGGCGAACTTAATGCTTCGCATGTTCTGCGCTACATCAGTATTTCATGTTATTTGTACAAGTTTTCTCCCAGAGAGACTTTTTTTTTTTTGGTTCTGGGTGTGATTGTGTATGTGATGTGAATGTTTCCGACACGACTCAAATGATCGAACTGTAAAGTGCGGGGCTCTAAGGGTGAAAGAGTTTAAAAAAAACCTAGTTACCACATTAAAAAAGGAATTTCCTTTTGTGCTTTCACAAAATTCCTTTCACCTATATATAGGTACTGTATGTTTTAGAAATACCAACGAATATTTGTTAAACCTACTATAGCGTTGTACAGAAAAATATACAATCTATCTTGTATGTTTTCTTCAGGCTCTAAATAAATTATAATAACGGGCTCGTTACAATATTTCATGTCAAAATTTCTTGTTCAAAATATTTTACAGTTATAAATAACGAAGTGGGTCATATTTATGCAATTTATTCACTTTCAACCGCTATAAAATATATTGAAACCGACATTTACGAGTAAGTTCTTGCTTTAGGGGATGAGTATTAAGTTAAGACGATTTCAACACATAATGTTTATAACGTTAACATCCTTTTGAAATTAGTCAATTTTACAATGTTTATAAGCGACTAGCTTTGACCCGCGGTTTTACCCGCGTAAATCCCGGACCCGCGGAAATTCCGGGATAAAGCTTCCTTCATAAGAACCTTCTCCCGACAGTAATTAACACAACAAAAAAATAATTAGTAACATTGTTCCATCCGTTCACGCGTGATGCGATGACCAAGGGAAATAGAGATTCATTTATATATATAATAATATACTATTGATTCGCCCCGGCTTCGCCCGAGTGCAATTTTCTAGCGGACTCCTGCAGGGCGCCCCCAAAACGCATACAAAAAAAAATCATTCAAATCGGACAGTAGAATTATATATATTATAAAGATATATAGGTATATATAGTTTTTTTTGTGATATTTTTTTGGTAATTACTTATGTAACTATCAACATGTTGACTTGTTTCAAATTCAACACCAAAGCATTTTTACGTTTTCCCTTTATTTTTTTAAATAGGCGTTCATTTTAAAGCATATATATATATGTAGGAGTAAAAATCATTGCCCTGTCTTTGCTCCCCGAACGGTATATTCTGGGAGTCTTCAAGACAAGAGTGAATAGGTATCTTTTAGGCAAGCATCTACATCTTCGGCCGCATCATCACTTTCCATCAGGTGAGATTGTGGTCAAATGCTAGCCTGTCGGGCAAATAAAAAACATATTACCTTAATCGCTTGTAAGTTTGAAAGCGTTTATTCACATTATATTTGCTAAGCAAAGGTATAGTTTCACCTTAAAAAATCATTATTCGACATATTATATGACATTCATTTTATTGTCAACCCATTTGGCGTAGTGTACAGGTCTCCGCCCTCTGCGCCGTGGATCGCTCGATTCCCAGCATGAGCAAAAATTCCTTCTCTAGGGATATTTGTGCTTCTGGTTCTGGGTGTAATGTGTGTGATGTAAACGTTTCTGGCACCCACGATACAAGTCTTTGAACTTAGTGAGGGGCTGTGAGTGTAAATGCGAAATATATATATATGTATATATAATATATGTGTATATATAACGTAGTTTGGTTAAAGTCTCGCAAAGCTTATTTTTCTTATTTCGAAATGGAACTAAATAGTGATTTTTTACAAATAATGACGCGCGTAAAATTATAACATTACAACTAATAAACAACTATTAAATCATAAACTTACGGAGCATACGGGAAAGTTATATATTTTATTCAATTTCATGCAAATCCGAAGCGTTACAAATGATAATAATATTCCTTTGA
The DNA here is from genome assembly GCA_948107665.1 of Lomographa bimaculata. Lineage (NCBI taxonomy): Eukaryota > Metazoa > Arthropoda > Insecta > Lepidoptera > Geometridae > Lomographa > Lomographa bimaculata. The sequence continues at coordinate 14,821,768 of OX403603.1, read as the reverse complement.
GTCGAGCAAAATAATGTATTTAAAATTGTAATTTAACAGAAATTAAGCACACATTCATAATTCATGAATGAATAAGAATCAACAGGAATGTGGAATTTCCTTATTTCAATATTTAAGCTTACATATTTAATTATATCGGGTCGGTTATACTGCCTTGTGGCACGCTAATTAAGTCAGGCAAATACATTGATTAAGACTGCAGGCTATGGATTCGATAAAACGACGCGCAAAGAGGCTAATTAACAATGATGCATTCGTTGAAGAAGTAGGTCTATTCTGGTCGTCAAAATACGATTGTTCGAATTGATGCAACGTCGAAACGACAGTCGATTGGTTGAAATTTCAGTTGATTCAATGTTTATAACAAAAGAAAATCGTTCGATTTCGACGTCGATGTGACGCCCGGAATAGACCTCCAGATTGCAAAGTCTTGAACATCGACGTTAAGTTGCAAGCTTGTCAGTTCTACACAATACATTACAGTGAATGTTCACAGAAACTGCACAACCTTGTTCCCGCTTCACCTTTTTACCACCTTACCAGACGGACGGCGACGTCGCGTAATAACGTTCATTCGCACGAAACGTTTCGCGTCTTCGGTCATTTATAGAACAGCAAAAGAATGGAACGCTTTGCCGTCATCTGTTTCCCGAAAAGTGCAATTTGGGTGCGTTTTGAACACACTCAAAGTGAACAGGTATTTACTAAGCAAGCGTGTTCCACCTTAGACGACATCGTCACTTTCCATCAGGTGTGATTGTAGTTCCGTTTGCTTAGTCAGTTATAAAAAAATCTTATATATTTATTAATAAATTAACGATAATGCATTTTCTTATACTTGCACGGTTAGCCAACCCTAAATAAGTCATAGTTTACAGCCCTCAAGAATCATCTATCGTCAAACACCAAACGATGTTCGACGATATATATCGTCGGCATCTGCAGCAGTTAGAGTCAGTTCCCGGGAGGATTACCTAGCTCTGCAAGTTATATGATGCCATAGCTTACCCTCCAAATATACTTACAAAAAGTATAGTAGTCAAACGCTAAATCATTCAACTACATATTTCTGAAATGATAATGAGGAGTTCTCACACCTGATACCCATTTCGACAGAATTGATTTTTCATTTTTATTTTTTCTCTACTTTATTGAGTACCAAACGAAAACGTGCTTTTGTAATACCGGAAAAGTGGTGGCATACTTACTTTAAAAAAAAAATACTATAAGATATCTTTTCAACGTTTTTTAATAGATAACATAAGACCACCACTGATAATGCGATAGCAACATTTCGATCAATTTCTACTATTGCCTTACTTTACAGTTTAACCACTTATCTTACGATCTGTGTTCAGCGAGCCACAACTCTGTCCAAAAACGCGAAATGTTAAACACCTGATTTGAAATGCAAAAACGCCTGTTTATTGCCCTGAGTTTCATGTAGACCTTCATGAATTTATTTTTCGTTGGTCAGTGCTTTTTGGGCTCTAAATTTCTTGGACAGACACGTTTTATGTTGGTATTCAGTCAGCTTTTTTCCATCAGATAAACCAGAATGTTATTGCCATCCCACCTATTACGACTTACTTTATTTATTTATTTAAAAACTTCATGCACAAATACTATGTACATAGGAAGACTTAATGCTACAGCATTTTCTGCTAGTCATCCTGCTATTTCAGGAGATAGTATATCGGCGTGCAATAAATGAAGCTATTTAATAAAGAAAAGGTTCAGAAATCTAAAATTAATTTTAAGAATATATATATATATATGAAAATATAATACATAAACTTAATATAAAACAGTACAACTTTACTTTGCAATAAAGACACCTAGATAAAACCAGTTCTACACTTAGCTTGATTAATTAATTAAGTTGAAAGAACTTTATGTGACCTTTTATTAGGTCTTCTATACTTTGATCTTGCCGTATCATCGTATTTTAATGCTATTTTCTACTCTTTACATTATATAGATTTCAAAACAGAAAAATCAGTTTTCCAGACTACAATACCAATATTCATTGAAAAGCAAATATTACCGGGCGCTATTATTATTTCATAAAAGATCTATTATTGCGAAATAAATTAATAATGGACTAGAAAGCCAATTTTTCTGTCTTTTGTGTCCAGGATGGGTCTGATAAGGAACAAAGCGTGGGAACAAAGGGGGCCTGCACAATAGCTTCAATGCGAATGAAACGCCGCGTTATTTCAGACCAGTATAAACACTCCTTAACACCTGTTTATAATTCCGTCGTCAGCATAGCAAGCAGGATATTTATGTTGTTAGATTTTGTTTGAGTTTTGGATCGGTTGAATACAGCATTGTCGGTAGGTGTTTTTTATGTATTTTAGGGGTATCGTTAATAATTATGTTTTTTTTTATACCTGATAGGGTAGCTAACCTTTGGCGTTTGACTACTATCTCACCTGATGTAAAGTGGTAATGTGGTCGAGGGTGGTAAACAAACCGCCGCAGCACTCGGTATGATTAGCGGCAGAAGCATAATTTTGGTAGCTTTTGCCATGTTTACCACCATTAACCACATCATCTCTTACAAGCAGGAGAAATAGTGAAAAAATACGTAAAGTAATTAAAAAAATAAATTAATCTCTACTTTAAAAAAAAAGTTCAAAAAGTCTGATCAATCAAATCTCCATAGTAACCACTTCCGTAGTAGACCACTGGATACCCAACTCAAACTTTGTTCAAATCTTACACAACCGACCTAAAATTAGAATTTTAACAAACTCTCCACTTTTATGAAATGGTAGATTTCGAGTTATTGCGACAAAATCAGATCTTACTTCGTCGTTTAATATAATAGACAATGTTCGACAAATTATTCCCAAGAAAAGTGATATTTATGCAAGAAGAACAGATTTGACTGGCGTAGTTAAGTGAGCGTTTGCCTTTTAAACAGCGGGTATCAGGTTTAATTTCCGGCGGTAACACAAGTTTTCATGTCAAGAGAAATTTATGACTGAACGTGAATGTTTTCGGCAAACACGATTCAAATCATTGAACTTAGCGTAGAGCCGTGACAGCGTTTTTGTTTACATTGATGACTTATTTTTGTATATCTAAAAGACTTGTTTAACTATATTTAAAAAAAAAAAGTGTTCTTTTCAACGAAATCATTATTTTGAATATAATCCTCGAACTTTTGTGCAGAGTTGAATCTGCCATGGTCATAAGAGACTGTGAGAGTTTCTTGTGATAACGACAGATGAAAATCTGTATAGTTCGCAAAATTTAGGCTTGCCTTTTTACGGAAAGATATGTTATCAAATCACCCAAGAAGCCCTGCAGGCCATAAAATGTTACACTGCATATATATTATGCAATAATTAACCGCAATGTGGAGGACATAGTTTCCGAGCCAAGCATCATCGGGGACTAGACTTCGATTGCTTGGCCACCTACAGAGAATCGGAGAAAATCATTGTGTAGAGGCAAGAAGGCGTATTTTGAACTTCCGAACGGTCGCCGACCAGATCAAATCCAATCGGCCCAGATATCGCCGGACTCGAGGCACACCTACGGGACTTCAAGTTGCAAACTGGAGAGAGACATCGAGACCAGTAGCATGCGCTTGTTTAGGAGGCCGAGATCCATTATGAGACACTGCGCCAGCGAAGTAAGTAAGTAAGCGCAACATATGGAAATTTACCATAAGTTTGCCACGAGGCACTTTTAATACTCTGTGATCTGTTATCTTTCAATTTTCCTTTGGGTTGAAGTATACAGATTATTGGGGTGTAAAATATATAAGGATATCCAAATTTTGGCAAAGATATGAGGCGATGGAAGATAGATTTAAGTGACAATATTATTGCATGAAATTTAAGAATATTATAATTAAAAGCGGTGAAAATGCTAGAATGTACCAAATCTCAATAGCCAACATTGAAGATTCATTTGGTGCAGTGGGTTAATCTCTGCACTCTGCGCCATGGGTCCAGAGTTCTATTCCCGGCACAAATGTCCCTTCAGACTGAAAATTAAGATCTAATTTTCAGTCTGAAGGGTCATTTGCGCTTTTGGTTCTGGGTGTAATTGTATATGATATGTAAACGTTTCCAGCACCCACGATATAAGTCTTTAAACGTGTAGAGTTTTATGAAAATTTTCCACTAAGTAAAAAAATCCTAGTTTGAACATAATAAAAGCGCCTTTTTATGTGTTAAACTCTACATTCAGCTCTACAAACATTGTAAAATATTGGGTTACCTAAATTACAGTTTTAATGTGAGATTTACATATCTAGTAATTCGAGTCGCTTAGCTTCTACGACAGTTCATTCTGAATTATTTTTTCCGGATATATTCCATTTAATGTTTTTACAAACTCCAAAAACAGGTACTCAATAAAATCAAGCTCCGTAAAGCCCAATTATTATAAAATTCAGTGAGAATTCCTCCTACTCAAAGCAATTAGGCTCACTCCCCTCCCTAGACGGAAAACAAATATTTGTTGGGTTGATGTTGCTTATGAAGAATGACGTTAACTAATTACATTTGCGACTTGTAATTATCTTGTTCTATTGTTTGTTTGATTATGAAGATCGTGACTTTACACGTATTTTCGTTCGTATTTATTTAGGTTGTTCATATTGACCAACATAAGTTGTTTATATTATAGTAGTAGGACTCATTTGCTTCATTTTTAAGTCCACCTGGTGCAGTACCACACCAGTGCCAACAATAGTGCATTTAACCGCCAAGCAATAGTGTGCAAACATTACTGTATTTCGAATTGGAGTGCAATGTTTATTTTTTTTTATACTCGATAGGCAAGCATTTGACCACTATCTCACCTGATGGAAAGTGCTGATGCGGCCGAAGATGTAGGATGCTTGCCTAGAAGATACCTCATGACTCTAAGACTCCCAGATTATACCGTTCGTGAACAAAGACGCGGGCAATGAATTCCAATCCTTCGCAGTACGGATGACTGTAATGTAGAAGCAAAACGCTTCGAGCGAAATGGAGGTATGTCAACCATAAATGGATGACGTTTGCTAGTTTGTCTTGTCTTGTTTGTAATTCCTGCGTACATTTCGCATGTTTCTAGTGAAATTATAGGGCTTAAAGAGTTTTAATATCTAATATCATCTGAGCGCAGTGTTTTACCGCACAGGCGTTCGAATTATATAAGTTTAAAACTTTAAGTGGCTCTGAACTGTAATGTACAAATGAAACATGCTCTGAAGCGTAACGTGTGCCATCAGTCGAGCGACTTGCTCATCTTGTTTTTTAATGATAAAAATACCAAGAACGTGTGCACGATACAAATAAACTGTTGTTTGATGGGTTCCATCCTTTAATAGTTCTGTTATTTAAAAACATTTATAGCTAATACATTTAAATAATAATTAAACGCAAGCAAAGTTTAAAAAAAAACAGATTTCACCGCTTTATCTTCTGAACCTTGATTAGATTTAAATGTTTACATTTATTGACGGTAACTCAAAAATTTGTGAACAGATCTTGATCAAATTAAAATAGGACCACATGGAAAGCTCCAGCTTTCAAATAAAAAATAATCATCAAAATCGGCTTACAGAAAAAGAAAAAAGAAAAGAATATATGAAGAAAGAATATATTCTTAAAAGAATATATGAGGAAACACATTAAAAAAATAAAAAAATGCAGTGGAATTGAGAACCTCCTCCTTTTTTTAAAGTCGGTTAAAACTGGCATCAGTGTGTCTTACGCGTCGTCGATGTCTAGATCGACAATTGTTTGGGCTTCATTTGTAAACTATCAGAATTAGTGCGGCGCGATCGCCGTCGCTTCCCACCCTGCGTTCGAATTTGAAAAACAATTGACGATTTAAACCTCGTCACCATGTAGTTCACGCCAATTCCAGTTTTAACAATTATCTATATATATAAAAGAAAGTCGTGTTAGTTACTCCACTTATAACTCAAGAACGGCTGAACCGATTTAGCTGAAAATTGGCAGGGAGGTAGTTTAGAGCCAGGAGAAGGACATAGGATACTTTTTAAGAACGTACATTTCTTTAAATTTTTTTTTTACATTTCGACATGCTTTCCATTTTCTCATACGTCACTCGGATTTGGTAAAGTACTAGGCAAACATAAACATGAAGGTTGTAATAATATAGTCACGTGACATTGTAACGCATGCCGGGTATGGCTTCCTAAATATGCACATTCATTGACTGTTAGGCGGAACGAAGGTCGCCGGGACAGCTAGTAATTTATAAATCAAAATGCATGTGATTTTTTATCAAACCCATGAAGGTTCAAGGTTTTGTTAAATATTAAATAATTTTATCTAAAGATCTTTCTCATTTTTAATATTAAATGGTACAAAATTCAGCTGCGCTAGCTGCAATCAGCATTGCAATTACCAAAATTATGGTAACTGTAGCATGCATTATGCTATCATACTTGTAACACCCCGCAATCAAATCGAAGGTGACAGCTATTTTTTTTCTCTACGAAAAGTTTTTCAAAGTGTGATGACCAAATCACAGTCCATAAACTTATAGAAACAGCGAAAAACTCATCAAAAACTAGAATTAGTAAACAATTTTGGTAATAATTCCGCTAGAACTAATACGAGATTAAACATCATCTGTACAGCGAGGGAGTGGAACTCATTGCCTGCGTCTTTGTTTCCTGAACGATACGTCTTAGTGTCTTCAAGTCTAGAGTGGATAGGTATCTTCTAGGCAAACATGCAACATCTTCAATTCGATCGATGATAAAATTCAGATGTCTCACAATATTTTATTTTTGTCTGAAAAGATACATGATAAACTGAACTAATCTGGTTTCAGACTATAAGTTATTTTAACGTATAGAAACTACGTTTTACTCATATAAGCTTGTATATAATTGCGCCAATTTTGATGGTAATATATATGGTAATATACAACCCGTTCAGTTAGGTAATTTAATTTTGACCTAAACTGCTAAGTAGAGTAGGTAGTATATTGAGAATGTGTCCAATAACACTTTTCTTACTGTCTCTATTATCGGGAAGACACTTTGTTCTTGTGTTCTTTGTTAATAGCACTCACTATATTACACCTTTTAGGTGATTGAAAAACAAATAAATGTACCTTATTCCAAAATGCACGAGAATTTTTGTATATATTACAAATAATTATATTAAATTGTTTCTTGGAAATATTGTAATAATATTTTGTTAAATAATATATTATAGTCAGATTAATATTAAAAATGCGAATGTTTGTGTGTAACTGTGTTTGCTTTCTCATCACGCAGTAACGGCTGAACGGATTTTGATGAGATTTTGAATGTATATATCTTATACGATTGTTATTATATTTTGTTAATTAATATATTGTAGACAGATTAATATTATAAATGCGAAAGTTTTTGTGTAAGAATATTTGTTTTCTCTTCGCGCAGTAAAGGCTGAACGGATTTTGATTAAATTTGGAATGTACATAGCTTATATCCAGGATTAACACGTAGGCTACTTTTTAATATTATGAACGCGGGCGAAGCCGCGGGCCACGGCAAGTATAATATACAATCTTAATATATTTCTCCACAATAATACGGATCTGAGCAGTATACAAAATTTAGTACACGGTAAACATAATTTCTTTGGATAGAAATGGTATACTTAACTTTCAGACTTTTCAACTTATAAGTTTGATAGCCAAGCACCAACTGTAACATGTACCAAGTGTTACTTACTTTAGGTCACTTAGAACACTCTAGAGCTATTTGTAAGCCGCACGTTCTGAACCTATTCATTTGTAGAAGTAATTAGGGCAGCCGCGTGAATCACGACTCACGGGAAACCACTTACAAATACGTGATTTGAGATAATGGAACTAGAGTGAACTGGGCAATTCAGAATTTTTATATGACAAGGATCTTTAGGTTAGAAACTTTAAGCCGTTTCTGGTGACTCTGTTGGCACAGTGGGTAAGTCTGCCCGCAAGTGGGTTTCCCGCAGGACAATTTTGCTCTATTTGAGAAATTTGAGCTTCTGGCTTTGGGTGCGGTTAGATTTTTTTTATGCTAGTTAGGCAAGCATTGGACCGCTATCTCACCTGATGGAAAGTGACAATGCGGCCGAAGTTGGAACATGCTTGCCTAGAAGGTACCTATTCACTCTAGACTTGAAGACACCCAGATTGTACCGTTCAGTGTGATGAGAATGTTACCATCTATGATACAAGTCTTTGAGCTAGGAATGGGGCTTAGTGGTGTGAAAGCAGTTGTTTGTTTGTCACGCGATTAATAACTTTATTACATAGAACATAGTTTTTTTATGGTATTTGTCATTTATGGATAACATATGGATAACTTCTAGAAAGAGAAAGACATCTCTCTTTTTACTTAAAGTAATAAATACAAAATTAATAAATGCTTTCAAACTCACAGGCCCACATTAGCTCGATTACTTGTGTTATTATTCAGTGCATCTGAAGGCACCTGACATTGAATAGAATAGAAGCAATTTATTTGTGACAAAACATAAAAGACACACAAAAGGCAGAAACAAAAACAGTTTGTCACAAATCGGCTCCAACTCAGCATAATACTGGCTGTACACCAGCGCTGGTCTTCCGCTGGAGCCGTTTGGTGAAGTCACGGCACAGACATACAATACACACACAAGTATGAACAACAAAAAAATAATCAAAAAAAGAAAGAAAAATACATTAACAATACAAATTTAAAGGTTACAATATTTAGGTAGTTCAATAATAATGGCAAAATTTTAGTTATTTAGGCATGGCTAGCTTATATTGCACTCGTATTATGTCGAAGAGTTCCTTCTTGTTTTTGATGTGCAGTAATATATTTTTTAGTGTTATCATGAAACTTTGAATATTTTGCAAGTTCCTCATCGGCGGAGGGATATTGTTCCAGCATTTGCTAGCTGCGTAGTGGAAACTTCCTCTAAAGGCGGCAGAGCTATGGCGTTGCGTGGAGAGTTGTGGTGCGCACAGGCGAGGTCTATCACTAGACACCCAGGACAATTTTTCATATAGATAAGAAGGCCGTTTGTATTTAATAACACCAAAAAGCAGGCATGCTAAGTGTAATTTGCGACGATGCTTCATTTTAGGAAGTGAATGTTTATTGAGAAATGGAGTCACATGAGCTCTTGACGGGATTTCAAAACAAAAGCGGGCACAGGCGTTTTGCAAGCTTTTGTGTCCTTGCTAAAAGTCTGGGGCCAAATACCGCATCCATGTAGTTTAATTTGGATAATATTATACTAGTGACTCAACAAGTTGGATTCTCAAATCTTCATTCAGATACGGTCTCATACGGTATAGAACTTTTAATTTATAGAAACAATTTTGTACAGATTGTGCTACGTGTTTTTCGTAACGTAAGTTACAGTCCATAAGCAAACCTAGATTGCGGGCATACACGTTCAATTGATTTACCCATCAGCATAAACATAAGCATTGCTTCTTATAGTATATAAATGCCTTAGAACAGACTTTGCTATCTCAATTTTGTACATATAATATTGTAATTTAAACATTTCCGCACCCTCTATATAAATGATGATTGTCAATTGTTTTCAATCTATGCCATCCCTTCTATTGTTATTAGTAATTAAACTGCCGTCAGTATGAATTAGCTTCCGACGTATTTCGTTGCTCGAATCCATTGAAATGAAATGTTCTCGGGTTACTAATAACAAAACAATGATATCTTAAATCTATATCACGATACGTCATTAGTTCTATTAGGAGATATATCCAAATGCCAACATATCTAGCATTGCTTGCTTGTCGTGTAGACTAATGGGCAGTCATAGTTTCAAGCCGCTTGAAGGCATCTGGCATGGCTTCAAGACTGTTGTCTTACGACTAACAACTTAGCGCCAGCTTAGCGTGCCTTCCGAAGCACGGTGTCACTTATTTGAAAATCCCACTAAATGGTCACCCATTCAAGCAGTGGCCGGATTGAACATTGTTTAATCTTATCTACAAGTAACGAGTGTCATCTAGCATTAAAAACTATACTTAGGTAACAATATGCTCGACCCAGTCGGCACAGTGGACAGGTGTCCGCCCTCTGCGCCGTGGGTCCTGGGTTCGGTTCCCGGCAGGAGCACACATTCCTTCCCAAGGGATATTTGTGCTTCTGGTTCTGGGTGTAATGTGTGTGTGATGTGAATGTTTCCGGCACCCACGATACAAGTCTTTGAACTTAGTGTGGGGCTGTGAGTATGCGTTTAAAAAAATATATATATATCACAGACAATTACTATCCGCAGATCGGCTTAGTATCAATTGGACAGACGTGAGTTCTATTGGCAAAACTAAAAACTTGTAACTTTTGTTATTTCGTCACACTTAAACTGAGCGGGTCCAGATAGTAAAACTTCCCAATGTAGCATGTAAATAGAAGACTGGAAAAAAGCAACATACAGTTGTTTTAAGAACCTTCTTCTTTAAGGTTAGCATAATACTAATCGGCAATGAAATAAAACCTTTTACATCCCGTCACCGTATTTCAAATTCTTATCACCTCAACGTCCCTGAGATATAGCCAAGGCTCTTACAGCGACCTTTATAATGGTTTATAATTAAGCGCAAGCAAAGCCAAAAAAAAACTGACTTCACCGCTTTATCTTCGGAACATTGATCAGATTTAATGTATTAAATACGCATTATTGACGATAACTCAAAAACTAGATTTAGATCTTGATCAAATTTAAATGGGACCACTTGGAAAGCACCAGCTTACAAATAAAAAAATAATCATTAAAATCTGCTCTATACGAAAGAAGTTATGAGGTAACTTTTGAAGTCAGTTAAAAACGAGAACACCATCGATGTAGTCCACAGAATACGCATTATTCAGGATAACTCAAAAACTGCCAGTCAAATCTTGATCAAATTTAAATGGGACCAAAAATGGTTAATGAAATGCACCAGCTTTCAAATAAAAAAATAATTATCAAAATCTGCTCTATACGAAAGAAGTTATGAGGTAACTTTTGAAGTCAGTTAAAAACGAGAACACCATCGATGTAGTCCACAGAATACGCATTATTCAGGATAACTCAAAAACTGCCAGTAAAATCTTGATCAAATTTAAATGGGACCAAAAATGGTTAATGAAATGCACCAGCTTTCAAATAAAAAAATAATTATCAAAATCGGCTCACAAAGAAAGAACTTTCGTTGTGAGCCGATTTTGATAATATTTTTTTTTAGGTAACACAAATAAAAAACACTCGAATTGAGAACCTCCTCCTTTTTTTGTCGGTTAAAAATACAAGTGCGCAGGTCTGAAACCACAGATTATAAATTGTTATAGCATCCAAATCTGCTCTATACGAAAACAACAAGACAAACTGTCAAACGTCATCTATTTATGGTTGACATACCTCCAGTTCGCTCGAAGCGCTTTGCTTCTACGTTCATCATCCGTACAGCGAAGGAGTGGAACTCATTGCCTGCGTCTTTGTTCCCTGAACAGTATTATCTGGGTGTCTTCAAGTCTAGAGTGAATAGGTACCTTCTTGGCAAGCATGTTCCATCTTTGGCCGCATCGTCACTTTCCATCAGGTGAGATAGCGGTCAAATGCTAGCCTATAAAGTATAAAAATAAAATAAAAAAATAGAAGACTGGGCAAAAGCAACATCCAATGGTCTCAAGAACCTGCTTCTTTAATGTTTGTATAAAACAAATCAGCCACCCAATAACTCCTGTCGTGTCCTTTAATATCGTCAAGATCCGTCGGCGTTAAATGAAGAACAGACAAAGGGTAGAATGAAAACGCCTGCGGCAGCCCCGTTTTTTTCCCCCTCTCCCTGCCTTTGTGGTGTAAGCTCGTTTACAAATACAACGCTTTGATTGCGATTTACCTTTGTTCACGATATTAGTCCAGGCTATTGTCACGCTTTGTGGATAAATGGCAATGAATTAAGCTGGCCTGATGATGTGGAGGTGCTGGAGGGATATTCTAGCAGTACGCTTTGTACACGTTTAATCTATTATTACGATTATTACGATCTTGTCTAGTCTGAGTAAGTTTTTCTTTGGAATGCATTAAGAAAGTGTTTTCTGTGAGCATTTTTTTTTTATTCAAGATTGGCTAACTTTTCACCGCCATCTCACCTGATGGTAATCGACGATGTGGTCGACGATGGATCCAGCTTGCATAGAAGATACCTATCCACTTGCGACTTGAACATTCCCATATTGTAATCATCAGTAAACACCGAATCAGGTAAGGATACCTGAATCGGTGTTTACTGATTAGTCCATTCCTTTGCGGTTCGCATAATGAATGTGTAGGCAAAACGCTTCGTACGCATTTGTGGAATGTATTAGACTGATGAGCATTTAGACCATTTGACGACCCAGTAAGGGACTTGATATACAAAGCGCTCGAGACGCGCGTACAGGGCGCTTTGTATATTTTGTTATACTAGAGCCTATACAAAACGTTGGCAGCACGGGGGAAGCGTCACGGGCGCGTGCCCGCCGCTCGCCCGCGCGCCCTTTTCCCATTATATGTTCACAGCACCCGGGCTTCGCATCAGGCACATCAGCTCTCTACGCCCTAGGTACTGGGTTCGATTCCTGGAAAGAGCATATTTTTTCTTTCCAAGGTAGATTTGTTTCTGGTTCTGGGTGTGATAGTGTATGATGTGAATGTTTCAGATATTGGTGCAGATAGATGCATACAATTTCATTTAAAGTGTATCTAGCCGATAGATGTAAAATTTGTAAGAAACTAAGCAGACTTAAACTCATCTTTTCATCCTGCTTCACAGTTTCACTTAACTCCAACTTAATTTACTTCCCAGTAAAATCAAACGTTTCGAAACAGACGAAGTTGACTCAACACCTGAACTAATTAAGTTTGTAAAAGGATCATTACATTTTAATTAAATTTGAACCCGACCACTTTAAATGGTACGAACACTATTACGAATTCAAGCATGATTTATAATTAATAAAATAATGAGCCAGATGTGTGTTACGAGAATTTACTTTTGTAAGATACGTTCATTTGTATATTTATTTCTAAGTTTTATTAATAATAAAAATGTGTTAATGTATTTTGCTACTGTTTTTATTGATGTGTACTATTTATTATAATATGGTTGCTAATTACCTGAAATATAGATTTAATTATAATTAAAAATAGGATCTATATTATTAAGAAGATATTCTCAAATTAAAAATATATTATAGGCTAGAAACTGGGTAAAATTCTGTGGAAATGAATAATGCTCTCTATATTGCGCCATTGCATACAAAAAAATATATTTTTTTACCACATACCGATTATTTTGAATTTGCTGATACATAAGGTAGATAGATATAAAACAAATATAACAAAAAGTAAATATAATAAGAATGTGTTTTATGTAGTAGGAATTATCCCGCAAATAAATTAAATCATACAGGATACTTCCAGTAGCCTTTTACAATTTGGCAAATAGCAAGGTCACACAACTTACAGCACATATAACGAGACAATTTTAAACATGTAAATAATATATGGAACCTTCGGGCCTCGGTGCGATATTCAAACTCATGTCGGTTTTTTTAAATTAACATACCTTGCATGTTTCCTGTTTTTTGTCTGTAAAAGGCTATCTCAACTAATGTTAGGTGACGATGCGGTCGAAGATGGCGTACGTTTGCGCAGAAAATACCAATTCACTCTCCACTTGAAGACTCCAAGATTGTACTTATCTGGGGGTAACACAAACTCTAGCAAGGAGTTACAGTAACCATACATTACAGCAGTCCTGTAACCATATATTTCCGTTTTAAGTTGTTATACGAGCACCGAATACACTACAGGCTATTCTTAAGACGATCTAACACAGACTTGATAAGGTAACGACTTCTCGAGGCTATGTAGCTGCACCATCCAATATATCATGTAAAATGGCCTACGACGACGTGCTCTGCGATCTTAACACGAAAGATGGAGACTCTGCAGTTATCTCTATAGTTTATGACGTTTATGGTACAATCTATCCATCATTTTAACATGATTGACGTATCTTCTATATGTTCGTAAAACATCGTTTTTTTTTATCTACAAAACAACGATGGAGTGGATCTCTTTGCCTGCATATTTGTTCCCAGTCAACACAATTTGGAAGTCTCTTCTAGCTAGGCGAGCATGCTTTATCATCGACTGCATAATCACTTTCCATCAGGTGAGATGTCAATCGAAATCAATCAAAATCACCAAAGAGGCACTCGTGAAAGTTAATGACTCTATTGCCAGATTCGCAATATTACAGCCTATTCTTATTATGAGCTCAAATGCTTACCTATTTTGCATAAAAAAGGTTGTTTGCCAGTCAGGTGGTCCGATGATATTGTTAGGTTGGTCGATTCGTTCCTCGTTGGTGGATTCGTTCTATACATGACCAAAAGAAGTAGCGTGAGAATAGGCTTATGACCAGCAGTGGGTATAAACAGGTTAAAACAATGCTGATGAGTTAGTGTTCTCTAAAGAAATCAGGAAATCATACTTATGTGGCATGGCACAGCAATTTTTTTATGAATATTTAAAAATCCACTATACTTTTTTTTTTTTTTTTTTTTTTTTATGTTTGATAGGCTGGCATTTGACCACTATCTCACCTGATGGAAAGCGATGATGTGGCCGAAGATGAAGCATGCCTGCCTAGAAGATACCTATTCACTCTTGACTTGAAGACTGCCAGATTATACCGCTCAGGAAACAAAGACGCGGGCAATGAGTTCCACTCCCTCGCAGTACGAATGATAAACGTAGAAGCGTAACGCTTCGAGCGAGCTGGAGGTATGTCAACCATGAATGGATGACGTTTGACTGTTTGTCTTGTTGTTAGATGGTAAAATGGGCTTGGGGGAATTAACTCGTATAATTCCTGCGCACACTCTCCGAAATGCAAACGATAGAAAACCGATAGGCTCGCTACCTTACGCCGATGACTGAGACTCAACAGTTTAGTCGCAACCAGCTTATCATCACCAATAAGTCTTTTGGCTCGGCGGTCAATGGATTTCAGAGCTTCAAGCTGGTACTTGGCAGAGCCATCCCAAAGGTGGCCACAATACTCCATACATGATCGGACTTGTGCTTGGTACAGATTTAAAAGCTGCCCCGGTGAGAAGTACTGCCTGACCTTAGCGAGGATGCCAAGTTTTTTGGATGCCAGTTGGGCTCTGGATTCGATGTAGGTACCGAAATTGAGGTTAGACGTTAAAGTGACGCCGAGGAGATCAAGGTGGTTAGCTATTGGAATCGGTACATTGCTGAAAGTCGGAGATAGCTGAAAGGGTCTCCGTTTGGCGGAGAAAAGACACGCCTGAGTTTTGGACGCGTTAAATCCAACCAAGTTGGCATCGCCCCATTCGGACACGGCCAACAAGCTCGAGTTCAGTCGCGCGACCATTGCCTCTCTTTGGGACTGGACTTGTACCTCACTAGTACGTGCATTGGATATATATCTTTCAACAACTGTGCTATCGTCTGCATACCCAAAAATACCGGGCTTGAGCAGATCGTTTATATGAAGCAAGAAGAGCGTTGCTGAAAGAACCGACCCTTGAGGTACCCCGGCATTGATAGCCATTAGATCAGATGAGCAGCCGTCAACAACCACTCGAATTGATCGTTCCCTCAAGAAATCCGATATCCATGCACATAAACCAGGAGGCAAACCATAGGCTGGAAGCTTGCTTATAAGGCTATCGTGCCAAACCCTGTCAAAAGCCTTGGATATATCTAACGAAACGGCAAGCGCTTCGCCGTATTTCTCCAAAGCTTCATTCCAAATGTGAGTGGCATATGCTAGAAGGTCTCCAGTTGACCGGTTTCGGCGAAACCCGTATTGCCGGTCACTTAGGAGGTCATTCGCTTCTAGATAGCCAAGGAGCCTATTATTCAGTACACGTTCCATGGTCTTACAAAGTATGGACGTGACCGAAATAGGCCTGTAGTTTGCAGGGTCGGCACGACTTCCTTTTTTGGGCACAGGTTGCACGTTGGCAAACTTCCAAGCCTTCGGGGCTTGACCAGCCTCCATAGAGAGACGAAAGAGGCGTGTCAGTACCGAAGTCAGCTCAGGCGCACAGGTCCTCAGTACTATGGCTGGAATGCCATCAGGGCCGCTCGCTTTATTCACGTCCAGATTGCGTAGCGCTTTTCGTACGTCGATCTGTCGAATGCGGATTTCCGCCATGGACGTGTCACATACAGACAGTATCGGAGGTACAGCGCTACCAGCATCTAGACGAGAAGATTCCGCAAAGAGCAAAGCAAACAGATTTGCCTTCTCTTTGGCGGTGTGAGCTAACGACCCGTCGGGCTTCAGCAGTGGAGGCAGTGAGGGACGACAGAAATTAGCTTCAACCGACTTAGCCAGGGACCAAAATGCTTTACTCCCTGCGGGATGCGAGGCAAGTTTGGCCCCTATTCGGCTTATGTGGTCGAAACGAGCTTTCTTAATAACCTTCTTGCAGGACTTGGCAGCTTTGTTGAAAGCTTTCTTCTTTTCGCGTATATCCTTAGATTTGCGGACTATACATAGGGGAGAGGCGTACAAAATGACATACTAGTTATAAAATCGGTTATAAAATCTTTATTTATTGGAAATTTTGAACTCTTTATGTAGCTACATATTCTTTGATATATTACCTACCGAATTATCACAGAAACCATTCAATTTAAGCATAAACATAAAAATTATAAAACATTTATAAAATCTTTAATAAAATCCGTTTTGTCCGCCCTAGGCGGGTAAAATGACACACGTGGTGTGGACAAAATAGCATACCAAATTTGTACTGAAAATCAGTCCAATACTTGCAGAGTTCACATGAAAAGCTTCAGTGAAAGCTTGTGAGGAAGAGAAATCATTTTCACTGTTGGAATTAATTTCCAAAGCTTTTGAAACATTTTTAGCATTTTTTTTTTAAACAGATGGATTGAATATATTTCTTTCGGCACTGGAGAGAGGGAGATGACTGAAAAATTGTTATATTTGCCTTGGAGTATCAACCTAGGTAATGTGGGAGTCGCAGGTATTGCAGCAGCTGTGTCAACAGATCAGGCCATTGAGAGTGGACCTGGATTGTCTACCGCTGATATACTCTCAACCATCAGTGATGTTGAACTGCTTTCTTCCGCCTGAGATGGACCTGTTGAGAATATGATTAGATTTTTTGCTGCCGTTATATCTTCTTCGAGCTTTACCCGGTCTTGTTGCATGAGGATGATTGTTATTTCAGCAGGCTCAAACAAATAAACAATTATTTTGAAGAAGAAAAAAGATAGGTGGGTCAAACGACATACTATGCCATTTTACCCGAACAAGTGGTATGTCATTTTGTCCACTTTATAACCTCAAACATTAGAAAACAATAACTAAAAATATAATAACAATTTTTAGGTTTCAACACATTCTCTGAGTTATTTAGTAAAATAACTATAAACTTGAGTCAATAAAAACAAAATAACTCAAAAAATACTTACTTCTGCGAAGAAACAAAATCCATCTGAGTAAAACTCGTGACTGCAAAAATCAAACAAACACGAATACTCATCACACGGTCAGACGGAAGCAACTGGCGTCAACACAGGTTGCGATTTGTTACTAAGCGGCCCTCTGCAGGCTATTGCGAATATTAATATGTCAGTGGTTTTGGAGAAAAACAAGTGTGTCATTTTACCCGCCTATGTAATTTTGTACGCCTCTCCCCTACATGAATTTTGGTTCTCATCAGCGCTAGTCCAAATAATATTCACGAATATACGTTTTAAACTAGCATTTGAATAGTGCAACTGCAGTGGAATACTAAATGTAGACTAAGTGTGGTTTGTAGAGATGGGAAAAGGATATCGAGTCTTATTTAATCTTGATTTTAAAAAATCTTGTTATACATTTTACAATGTCATAGTTAATAGATTATAATTGATTATTACTTACATATTAAAAATTTAATATAAACAATGACTTCAGAATCAAATCAATAATTAACGAAATAAATAAATAAGGATTGCCTTAATGAAGTTTTTATTGCCAGATTAGATGGATTAGATGAGAAGTTAAGAAAGTTACTACAACATATGACAGCTTATTTTATTCGATACACACGTCCTTAGTGTGGCGTCATCTAAGCAAATTTCTTTTATCGTGACATTTTCTATGATTAGCTCACGTCAGATGGGCATATAAATTTGTATTATTTGTTATTCGCCAACCGGAAGAAATTAAGATTATAAGCGAATAAAACGGGTCAGACTAATTTATTTCTATAAAAAAATGGCTGTCTGTAAAGTCGGTATACGGACGATAATTTTACATGATAACATCATAAGACAAACGCTTAGGCCGATCGTGCCTCTATCGCTTGTTCCGCGCTCTCGCTTGCACGATCGGCTCAGGCGGAACGTGACAAAGAGTCATACTTTCGTTCATTGATTTATAAGACGTTATCACGTCAAAAAAACACAGTCATTAATTGATGAAACAATATTCCCATCGTTTTACCATCTCGCAATAGGACAAACAGGTTTTATATATTAATGGTTGATATACTTACAGTTCGCTGGAACCGTTTCGCTTCTAAGTTTAATATCCGTACTGCGAAGGAGTGGATCTCTTTGCCAGCGCCTTGTTCTCCGAACGGTGATAATCTGGAAGTCTTCAAGTCAATTGTGAATAAATATATCCTAGGCAACCATTCTACATCTTTGGCCGCAATAAAGATTTCCATCGGGTGAGAAAGAGGTCAAATGTTTTATCGAAGGAGTGGAACTCATTGCCCTCGTTTTTGTTTCCCAAACGGTATAATCTGGGAGATTTCAAGTCAAGAGTGAATAGGTTCCTTCTAGGCAAGCATGCTACATTTTCACTCACTATCACTTTCCATTAGGTGAGACTGTGGTCAAATGCTTGCAGATATTTTTTTTTAAGGAAGATTTATATTATCATCATCTAGCATATTCCCATCACTACTGTAACACAATTTCGTAGTTCCTTCCCACATAATATAAGCGACGCTCGACAAGACGTATTATAGCAATTTAAAGGAACTAAGACGAATTTTTGGTGATGTTTATCCTTATTGCCACTCATACAATATGAATAGAGTGTGTCACTCTAGTCTCCTGACATTACTACAGAAATATGGCTGTAATACGAGTCATACGGAATTCTCGAATTGGATGGCCGTATGTGTTTGTCTAGTATATGTTTCTTCGCTGTCAGATAAGTTGTAGATTCAACGGAAGATGAGGAAAGTGTTGAGGTATTTACAAACATTTCATTGATCATGAGTACTTATTTTTATGTTGTTGAGAGATAGAACAAATAATTAATTTTTACCCGACTTTAAAAAGGAGGAGATTCTAAATTATTTTTTTTTGAGTTACCTCAAGACTTTCACACCTGCAGGAAAGCAATTTAATAGCCGAAGGTCTACTACTTCGCTTCATGCTTGCCTAGAAGATACCTATTCACTCTTGACTTAGATCACTGGGAAAGTTTAAATCTGTAATAAAACGGGCATTAATTAAGAAAGCTTATTATAAGACCACAGACTATATTAATAACAAGAATGCATGGAAGCAAACTGCACAGGCTCTTTCTAGCGACTACCATAATAACACCTAGGTTAAGAAAATTATGTATTAGAAATTAAGAATGTTTTTAAAAAAAAAAACATGAAAAAAAAATGCGCCGCCGAGTTTCTTACAAGTTCTTCTCAAGATGGCTGTAATTTTGCGAATCTGGCAATAGATTCATTAACTTTCATGAGTGCCTCTTTGGGGCCCATGTGAATAAACGATTTTGATTTGATTTGATTTGACTCTCAGAATATACTGTAAGTATGTATTAATATATTTTTTACATAATGATAGTGGACAAATCAGGCCAGTTTTCTTCTACTAACAATTACTTTGACATCATTACTACAAAATCGGTTGTTAATTACGTGACCTAGTTTGAAATCAGGCCATCTATTTTAGATTCGTTGAAACGCCTACTTGACCCTTTTGTTTGTTTTGTTCATAGCTATTTGAGAAGTTTGTTTGGAATTTAGTTGGTATTGATTATGATATTATAAGTATTGATAAAAACGGGTCATCGTTAATAACATTATCGTGAAAGCAAGCACACCTCGCAATTTAGTTATAATGATCATATCAGAACCTTGTACAAAGATTTATTCAACATAACAAATATATACTTACTTAAAAACTTAAATATATTATATACTAGCCGAGCCCCGCGGCTTCGCCCGCTATTATTAAATTAAAAAGTAGCCTATGTGTAATCCTAGGTATAATCTATGTACATTCCAAATTTCATCCAAATCCGTTTAGCCGTTAAAGCGTGAAGAGGGAACAAACATACTTACACACTTACACACAAACTTTCGGATTTATAAGATTAGTAGGATAACATTAAACTAAAAACTAAATTAAAATTAACTAATAATAATTATAAATAACTATCAGAACCTATTTTCAAAACAACTTTATTGGCATACCACGATCTAACCCGACGGCGAGAGCTAACAGACTCATAACGTATAAACGTAACAGTAAATTTTAATTAACTATGGTCTATTAACCTGGGGTATAACCGCCTCTCCAGTCGTTAACTTAAAATAGAGTTATGGACTTGGTTGTGTATAGAAGAGCTCTATTTTGGTATGCATAGATAGTATACCTGGATGACTGAGCTTTGCTCGGCTGAAAACACGGATAAAACAACGTTTTCTAAAAATGAAACCTAGCTAGATCGATTTATCGCCCCCGAAACCCTCTGCATACTAAATTTCATGAAAATCGATGGAGCTGTTTCTGAGATTCAGATTATATATTTATATATATATATACAAGAATAAGATCGGATTAATAATGTTTGTTATTAAGTAATTTCTTCTATTGCTCTAACCGCAAATATTGCAATAAGCAGTTCAAGCCCTGCCTGATAACACGAAGTTATTCTTAACTTATTTTTAACGTCTTACGGGGACGTGTCTTACATTCAGCGATATTTTTTCATTTCTAAATCATCACTATAGTTTTGCCTAGCATGGATAATGCTATATAAATAAATAATCAATGTAAATGCTAAACAGAAAAAAATCAAGATATACTTTGAATAAAAATAACTACTTACAATTTAAAATGATGTATTTTACAATAATAATAAATAAAGTTACTTTTAAACTTTTGCGATTCGAACACATAGTTAAGGAAATATCTCGAGACTTAATCGCGCTAAAAACTATTTTTTAACGACTTCACAAAAAAGGAGAAGGTACACATGTCGACTATATTTTTTTTTTTAATGTGTGTTAGTTACCTCATGATTTCGTTCCACGTGAACCTATTTTGAATTATTTTTTTGTTTGAAATATGTTGCTTTCCAATTGGTTGCCATTTAAATTTGATCACGATATGTTCGGTAGTTCTTGAAATATCTTAAATAATGCGTGTTTAGTACATCTAATCTAATCAAAGTTCCGAAGATAAAGCGGTAATTGCGGTTTTTTAAGCTTTGCTTGCGTTTATTTATTATTTACCCTTACATTACAGCCGAATTGCATTGGCCATGGTCTTAAGAAGATTAATAATAATAATACAGACGATACAAAAAAAGAGAAAGTAAACCAGTTCAAACAAATACAGTTGTTATGATAAAATTAATTTAAAATATTTTATCAGCTAGAACCAGCCCTGATGCCATCGTAATTAATTGAATGACTTGCTAAAATAGAATATTTTTCAACTCAGATTTTTTTATCACAAGTTTACGGGCCTAGTGGGGGCTAAAGCTCTTTATTTAAAAAAATAAATAGAAAAAATATCACCATAAAGGTTCTTACCAAGTTATTCGGGCTGTAAATTTTCAAAATCTGGAAATTTGAATATCAACTTTTATCGTACTTAACAGTGTCTAGGGCTCATATGAAACGATTTTGTAGTAGAATCTTTTTGTTTGCTGAAAAGGTAAGCATTTGACCTCTATCTCACTTGATGGAAAGTGATTATGCATCCGAAGATGTGACATGCTTGCCTATAAGATACCCGTTCAGTCAAGATTTGAAGACTCCCAGATTATACCGTTTGTGGAACAAAGACGCAGGCAATGAGTTCCACTCCCACGCTGTACGAATGATTAGCGTAGAAGCGAAGCGCTTCAAGCGAACTAGAGGTATGTCGACCATAAAAGGATGACGTTTGATAGCTTGTCTTGTTTAAATACCATTAACTACTTTCACAATAATTATTTTATCATAAATACATCAATGCCGAGTTAGTACGACTTAAGATGCTCGGTAGCATTTAAGACATTGTAAATCGTTCCTGCTGCGGGAGGATCCTGGTGACCCGTAATACAGGTTTCTAACGAAACCTACATCAGGCACCAGCTCTCACAAAGTAGTACCAATTTCTTACACAACTTAAACATGCCTAGTCTTACTATCTATACCTTTATGAAGAGAAATAAACTGATTTTTGATTCGATTTGATAATCATAATATTTATAAATATATTATGCGTCAGGATCACTTACTTCCATTGTTTCGTTCTTGCTAGTACATAATATGACCATAAACCTTTTAGCTGCAACATAAAGGGGTCCTAAAGGCCCCGTAAACTTAACCCTGTGTTAATTAAAGTGTTTATGGAGGCACGAACATTTTTACACAGTGGCTTTGTTGTTTATGTTCGGTATAATTGTTTTGAGTTCAGAGGTCTCTTTAAAGCAAGGGGACAGATAAATCTTACGTATTTATCTTTGGAAAGTATGCAAGCGTTTCTTTTTGTCACATCGTCCACCCGTTCTAACTTCCACTTTCAATTTTTTTTTTTTCATGATAGGCAAACTTTTGACCGCATCTCACCTGATGGTAAGAGACGATGTGGTCGACGATGGAGCAAGTTTGCCTAGAAGATACCTATTCACTCGCGACTTGAAGACTCACTGTACTCATAAGAAAACACCGACTCAGGTAAGGAGTTCCATTCCTTTGCGGTTCGCACAATGAATGTGGAGGCAATACGCTTTGTGCGCATTTGTGGAATATCCACCATATAGCGGTGTCGCTTAGCAGTTTGTCTGCTTGTCCGATACGACAGTACTACATATTATTATAGGTCCTTGCAAAAGATCATTATATTGCCTTACAAATGAAAGAGCCAAGAGTCACAAATTGTGCCATACATTAGTTAAAAATAAATATAAGTTTTTAAGCTAAAAAGGTCGCATTGTAACAGTGCCGAAATACCGAGCTCTGAATCAAAATCAAAATGTACATGGTTAATATGAATTTAACACATATATATCAATTCAACAAAAATGTTTAAGTATTGTCTTATTTTATAGCGGCTACTTTAACAGTAACATATACCACTTAACAAATATCTAACTCAGAACATTCACGACTCTAATTGCTCCAACTGATAACTTTTACTCTAACTTTGATTCAGGAAATTGTATGAACTAAACCTTTGCAAGCTTTGATTGCTCAGGAAGTGGTAACAGAGTTAACTGTTGAAAATTAGGAGTACAGCATGCTGTATGTTTCGAAAAGCTTGTATGTTGGCGTACAACTCTGAATCTGGCGTAGATATGCATTTTTCAATACTTACCTAGCCAGCCAACGCTCTGGGGGTCTATTACGGGCGTCACATCGACGTCGAAATCGAACGATTTTCTTTTGTTATGAACATCGAATGAACTGAAATTTTAACCAATCGACTGTCGTTTCGACGTCGCATCAATTCGAACAATCGTATTTTGACGACCAGAATAGACCTACTGTTTTTTCTATGAGTAGTTAAATGTATGTATAAATATATATATATTTTTTGGTATTTTTTGGTATCTTAAATTAGACTAATTTTTTATAATGCTATATACAAATTAAAGTTTTAATTGTAAAATAATACAACTTTTTACCGAAGATGTGCACTACCATATCAAAATATCCTCGATACACCCAGGTTAACTGGAAGAAAATGCTTTGTAGCATTAAGTTCGCCTATGTACCTACAATACTGTTTGTACAATAAAGAATTTTCTATCTATCTATCTAGTGTTTTGAAATGTTTTATCTTCTATGGCTCTACCACTATCAAGTAGAGACATAATAATATGTCGCAAGCTCTACGATGTACCAGCAGTGTTCCTTGATAGCTAGTCATATTCCGATTTTCTCGATAATTTCCTTCACAGTTTCTATAGCGATAAATTCTGCGCATAACTTGTGATAGACATTGGTGCAGAATACCAGATTAGGTAGAATACGAACCAGGGTGGGTAGGATTTAAAGTCGCACAAGATACTTCTAAGCCACAATCGCTCTTATTTTACTGCTCCCTAGTGAAGTAAATGCTTCACTGCTAAATGAAATGAGTATATTTCACACAAAATAGAGTATACATACCTATTGGTCTTCATTGTTGATTCGTCCTTCTATTGAAAATGCATGGAATAGATACGCAAGATATCATTATGAATATTAAATTGATTATATTTAAAATTAAAAGTCTATAAAAGCAATAAAGAAAACTTTACTATGTCAGAAAAAATAATATCGAATTAAATAGGAATACAGTTATTGATATAAATATAATATTACGTCGTCATATCGAATTGAATATTCAAAAACGGTTTTCAGACACTAAAAAGTCTTGTCAAATAACCAGGACTTCAGTTTTAACCGACTTCAAAAAAGGAAATCCTCAATTCAACTGTATTTTTTTTGTATGTACGAGTACGTTACGCGATATCTCCGCAAATTATGAATCGATTTTAATGATTATTTTTTGTTTAGTAGATTATACTTCAGAGGTGGTATAAATTTTATCGAAATCAATCCGGCCAAAACAAAAATATAAGCGTTAAAGTCGGTTTTTTTAATCTATAATAATAATAATAAAGCTTTATTTAATTCCATGCATAGTACACATTGAACGATAACAATTGGTTACTTATTAATCTATTCATTTACATTTATTACATTTAGGTGAATTTGGTTTCTAATTATAAATTCTATTTAGTAATTAATTTGGTTATTATTTGTTTAAATTATACACTACCTAATTATTTATTGCATGGGCCCCGTTCGGGTTTTAAGCTATGCTTGCATTTAATTATTAGCTAAAGCTTTCTTATGAGTCATTTGAGATCGAATCCTTAAAATAATTAAATTTAGTTTCAGCAAGCGATAACGTTCATCTTTATTATTATTTATAATTTTTATAAGCTATTTTTATGTTTTATTCCAGTAATAGTTATTTTCTATTATTTTTTTTGTTTATAGCAAGCGCACAAGTCTCTAGGCAGCTCTATAATAGGAAGAAACCTGTACGTAGCAAAAAATTCCACCCTCTTACTAATTAGGGTAATAGGTACCCTCCAAGGGAAGATAATCCCTTCTTCGTACTTCGTTTTAATAAACGGCACAGTATTTTATTTTAATTAAAAATTCTCACGTCGACACCCGCAGCCTGTGATCAGGTAACATGATGATTAATTATTGACTTGTTTTTTTTTATTTTACTGGCGTTATGTATTTGTGTTACTAAGGTCTTTTGAGGCTTATCACATTTATCAAACCGCCCAAGTAGACTTTACTCACACATGGTGCCTGCTGATTAACAAACAAGGGCAGATAAATCACAAAAGCATTCAAAATCAAAATCAATCGAAATCAAAATCGTTTATTCACATGGGCCCCAAAGAGGCACTCATGAAAGTTAATGAATCAATTGCCAGATTCGCAAAATTACAGCCATCTCGAGAAGAACCTGGCAATAAACTCGGCGGCGCATTTTTTTTCATTTATTTTTTTAAAAAACATTCTTAATCTCTTATACATAATTTTCTTAACGTAGGTGTTATTATGGTAGTCGCTAGAAAGAGCTTGTGCAGTTTGCCTCCATTTCCAAAGAAGTACCGTTTGAATCAGGCCTGTCATGTAAACATATACCAAATTTGTACAACTTAGATTCACAAATAAGTACATGTTGTGCCGATTCCAGGTTATAGGAGATGGACTAGGAGATGATCTTATAAACATCATCGTGAATAAAGCCAAAGATTTCAATGATTAATTTTTGAACTGAAGCGGGAGTCATAAATAATACATGTTGTGACATTTAAGTGTAAGGCGTAGGGCAATGAAGTACTGTGCGTCAAGGACGTCTGCGAGCTACGCAGGAAAACTAATTATTGATTACAATAGCAATAACAACAGTGGTATTTGTGGAAATTGGCTAAGATGGAGTGGTAACGGATTTGAAGCCTACCACTTGAAGTTTCGCTGAAGATGACATCGTGAAGAAGACTTATTCCTGTTTCGGATGGTCATAAAAGTGGACATGGTAACTGAGTTACATCAATGTCACAATATATTCTAAGCCCCAGACTAACGATTCAGTTGGCGCGGTGGGCAAGTCTCAGCTCTCTGCGCCGGGGTCCTGGGTTCGATTCCCGGCAAGAGCACAATTTTCTTTTCCAAGGTGATTTGTGCTTTTGGTTCTGGGTGTGATTGTGTGTGTGGTTTCCGGTTCCCACAATAGACAAGTCTTTAAACTTGATGTGTGGCTGTGGGTGTGAATGCGTTTAAACCCCGATTAGTTCTAAGATTATTACTTAAGAAGAAAAATCTATCACCAGGTACCAAACAATAATAGTTCAATAGCTATCCATATGAATCAGTCTCCGTAAAGCTGTTCATTATGACATTTATTTAATTAATAATTATTTTTGTTTCAGGTATGTGTAGCTGATTTGAACTACAAAAGGTATTTGTGGATTGACTTTGAGCCAAACAATTAACATAAAATATAATGTACAATGAAGCTGTACTGACTTCATTTCCAAGATATATTATGAGCTTAGTAATCATTAAAGGCCTCCTGCGATCAGGTGTTTCAGAAAATTTTATGTTATTCACTTGTATGACTTAGATGCCAAATTCCTCTGATAGACGGACGGACAGACAAAGCGCTGAACCACCTAAGTCAACTTATAACGACTCTTCGCTCGGTCAATTAACACATTGCTCTACTGTGTATGTGTAGGTAAATATAACAAATTATGACTAACACGTAACAAACGTGTGTGCAGTGTGTGGTGTTGCGTATAACAATTCAAATATTCAAAGTAACAACTGTCATTGAATTGTTTTTTATACTAGCAAAACATTATAATCTAGAATGTTAGGCACATGATATACAAAGCGCATGAGGCGCGCGGCCGAGGCTCCACCCCCCGCGCTGCCGTTTTGTATAATGCCGTCATAATGAAAAAAAGCAGTTTGGTCACAATTAAGCTATCGGAATCAGGAAAAATGACGTATCTACTATTATTTTTTTAATTTAAAATATTCAAGCGCAACCTACTAAAACTTACTTTTATTTTAGACGCATCTGCTACAAGTCATAATATATACTTAATAGTATAGACATTTCTGATGTATATAACTAAATTTTGTCAAAAATATCAGTTACGTCTTTTTTCCTTTTGAGGACAGTATACAGGGCGCGCGCCTCGGGCGTTTTGTATGTCATGTCCCTTAAGACTAATACCCATTTACGAATTATTTGCATTGGCTTTGATCTCTGACACGTAGCACTCAAAATTAAAATCATTCAGACAAGAATATATAAAAAAGTTTTCAAATTAAGCCGCCATGATGGTCGGACCTCAGTCATTTTTAATTAAAAATGTTTTGGACCTTATCCATCATTCGTTATTTGATCCCGAACGGTATCTCGTCGAAATGTTTATTGTTTTCAAGAATAATTAATATTGCCAATGTTTATACAGAGTAGAGAGAGCTGTCCGCGAATTCGAGCAAGAGAATGACGAATGTACGTATAAAGAATAATCACAGTTACAGATAAGAAGAGCAGAGGAAAGCAAAGAGTAGCAAGAAGATAATTAAGATGTGTATGTAATGACGACACTATTGTTGATTTCTTTTTCAACTGACTTCAAAAAAGGAGGTTCTATTCGACTGTATGTTTTTTTTTGTTGTATGTATGTTACGCGATATCTCCGACAATAAATTATGAATCGATTTTGTGAATTTTTTTTTGTTTGGTAGAGTACACATAAGAGTCTGAGATGGTCCTATTAAAAATTTTATCGACTTTAGTCAAGCCGAAACCAAAATATAAGCGATAAAGTCGGTTTTTATTTATTAATAATTGAAACGCAAGTAAAGCTTAAGCTTTACTTGCGTTTCAATTATTAATAATTTATATATATCTACCTTTAAACGAGAAATTCTGGTATATATAATCTGAATCTCGGAAACAACTCCAACGACGATTCATGAAATTCAGTATTAAGGGAGTTTCGGGGGCGATAAAACGATCTAGCTTGGTTTCATTTTTAGAAAACGTCGTTTTAACGTTTTAAAGGTTTCCTATCGGGTATTTAAAAAAAACTTATGCTAAAAAGTAGGCAAATGATAATGATGGCGAGTTTCTTGCCAGGTTCTTCTCAAGATAGCTGTAATTTTGCGAATCTGGCAGTAGAATCATTAACTTTTATGAGTGCCTCTTTGGGGCCCATGTGAATAAACGATTTTGATTTTGATTGATTTTAAATGCTTTTGTGATTTATCAGTCCCTTGTTTGTTAATCAGCAGGCACCATGTGCAAGTAAAGTCTACTTGGGCGGTTTCATGTTTGTGATAAGCCTCAAAAGACCTTATTTGATTTTGATTTTGATCGCAGTAATAAAATAATAACATTTCTAATTAATTTGTATTTAACATCTTATTCCTCTAATTATCTATTTCTATCGAGCTAATGTAACAAAAATCGAGAAGTAAGTTAGATTAGCTTCCTCGCAAATTGTTTGCCCGCGTGTCCAAACAGATAGGTATGTTTACGTTGAACGTATTTGTTCTACGTGCTACCATCGGTTGTGTTTAATAAATCGATACAATAAGTCTTTGTTAGATTATTTATGTATTCTGATTTTGGTTGTATGTTCTGTATATGTGTGATGTGAATGATTGCGGCACCCACGACACAAGTCATCGTATAATTTAGTGTAGGGCAGAGTGTGAAAGCTTTTTTTTTTATGTTTTATGTTTTTAAGGTCAATTACATTTAGAAATAGGTTTCTTTTGATAGAATAGACACGAAGCGTTGTGGTTATTGGCTAGGTTGGCAGAACTTGTCTACTCCAACAATTGTCAGTTCTGCAGTAGATTATGTACGAGCTTACCCCTATTTCAGCTATCTTATCCTTTGAGCTATGTCGATGACTATGACTCCCATACAATCACACATCCAAACAAAGGCAGACAAATGCCCGAACTACCCGTTGGCTTAGCAGTGTGTTCGATTCCCGGTGGAAACAAGATTACTCCTCAAGGTAAAAGTTGTGTTTCTGATTCTGGATGTTATAGTGTATGTAAAGTGATTTTTTCTGGTACCCTAAGGTAATGAATTCAATATGGGGTTGTGTAAGATTTCTAATATTGTTGGCTTGAAGTCAAGAATGAAGCAAGTATGCTACATCTTCGGCCACATTATCACTTTCCAGGTGTGATAGTGGTAAAATTGCCTATCGAGCATAAAAAAGTATTCTGTCGGCAACTATTTTTTAAAGTCAGTCACTTAGTAGTATTTACCACTATCCACCACATATAATCAGTAACTATTACAGATAAAAAACGTTTTAATTCAGAACTTCACCCTCTTAT
Organism: Lomographa bimaculata; assembly: GCA_948107665.1. Taxonomy (NCBI): domain Eukaryota; kingdom Metazoa; phylum Arthropoda; class Insecta; order Lepidoptera; family Geometridae; genus Lomographa; species Lomographa bimaculata. The sequence continues at coordinate 14,792,037 of OX403603.1, read as the reverse complement.
TAAAGTTTTAAAAAGTAAAAAACTAAAACAGCTGCTCAACTAACTCCAACGCGGTAACTTCTTATCTTGAAATAGATTAAGTAAGTATAAGAAACCTTTCCCTTCTGGCCCTAAATATTTCGATGGCACCCTATTGGGTTTGAATCCGTAAAGAAACAGTTTGGAAGTCGATTTAAGTTGCGCCAAGTTGGGCCAAGTTGGGCCTTAGGGGCTATTAAGGCCAACATACAGTTTCGGACGGAAAGACTAATATATTACATGTCACTTTGCACTAATATTATAAATCTGAAAGTTTGACAAGTCTATGTGTATTTGGTTTCTCTTTTCTCTACAAGTACTGAATGAGTTTGGATGAAATTGAAATGGACTTAGCTATAAATATATTAGTCCCAAAATTTAAAAGTGATTTTTATTTTTCTATCGACTTTTAACGACGATCGATTTTTATTTTTGTACCGACTTCACAAAAAAGAAGGAGGTAATCAAGTCGACAGTATTTTTTTATGTACCTCATATCTTCGTTTCACTTGACCCGATTTCGATTTTTTTTTTGTTTGATAGAGTTTGCTTTCCAATTAGTCCCAATTTAAATTTGATCAAGATCTGATCAGCAGTTCTTGAAATATCGTCAATAATGCGTGTTTAGTACATCTGATCTGATCAAAGTTCCGAAGATAAAGCGGTCAAGTCGATTTTTTAAGCTTTGCTTGCGTTTAATTATATAAGTTTACTTTAACAGAGATATTTTAATAATTGCACAAAGCTATGTAGTATTTTATCATAAGTTTAACATCTCACTCTCAAATTATTGGTAGAAACTGATATTTATCATGAGGATGTTTATCATGTATTTAAGACTAGCCGTGCCCCGCGGCTTCACCCGCTATTATCAAGTTAAAAAGTAGCCTATGTGTTAATCCTAGGTATAATTTATGTGCATTCCAAATTTCATTCAAATCCGTTCAGCCGTTAAAGCGTGAAGACGAACAAACATACTTACACACAAACTTTCGGATTTATAATATTAGTAGGATTAGTCTACTTCAGTTCTCGTGACCATGGCGTTAATAATGGTGCCGAAATGAGGCCCCAAAAAAAAAAAAATTGTTTAAGTCCTGTTTTTATCAATTATTTTAACTTTAACATTTCAGATGCACTTTTTACTAGTTTAAATTATACATAGTGTATAACATCACTTACAATACCTTTGATGTTACCCTAATTAGTTCCAACTCAATTACCAATGACATACATTATTGAACATCCATTCTATACCTATGTTATATATTAATGCATTAACTATCTATACAACCACTACTAACAGGTGATCGGACCAGCCTATTATATAATCACATGCCTCAATAGTTTGTCGGGACTAATCTAACTAACTAATTACAACACAATGGATTTGGTTAAACACAAAGGAGCTGTGAGGATAGTTGATATTAAGTATGTACATAGAGATCCTAATAGGATAGTCTCAAGTCTCCTTCAAAATAACTTCACAGATAATGCACTCGTGAGATAAATATACCATGATCAATGTATTTTTTGGGGGCTGAGTCACCCACGTCCGTAGGAGGATACCCCTTAAGTCTGACTCCCTACACGTGGTCCCCGGGTGGTGCTAATCAGGTGACATTTGAGAGGTGGTAGAGCATTTTGTGAGTTGCTCGCCTGGCTTGCTACCAAAGTAGCTTACCACCATCAAGTTGAAAGTCTGCCGCCAAGCCAAATACGGTGTTCCGGCAGTTATCCTTGAGAGCCTGCGTATTCCAGGTCTAGTGTGTTTACCAGCTTCGATCACATCGTCACTTACCATCAGGTGAGATAGTGGTCAAACACTAGCCTGTCACAATAAAAAAAAAAAAAATCTGAGGTAACATAATATTTATATATTAAAAATCAACAACGCTATTTTTTACTTTCACGGCATAAGTTCAAACTTAAAGTGATCTAAGGTCTTCATCAAACTTTTTACTTCACAAATGTAGGTAAGCATATAGACATTGTAACTATTACACCTATTCGCCCTGTAATTTTATTGTAATCAAATTGTTCTTCAATCCGATAAAATAAATGTGTGCACACTACTGTTGCCTATTAAATCGCTGAAAATAGTGTAGTACTCTCCCAGGTGAACTCAGCCAAAGAATCTTATCACTTCAAAAATTGATGACAAAAATAGTTGATGAAGTACCTGATATATGTTTATATTCATTCAAAAACTTACCATGCATTTCAGACGTATAAAACCAAACCGATGGGTATTTAATTGCTTGCTTATCGTTTGGATTAGTGTTAGAGTCACTATTATTCAGGCCACCTGAAATCCGACTTGGTTTAACAACTGGTGTCTCATGACTTACAACCGAGGCCGTCTGTTCAACGTGCCCTCCACGTGACTCACAGTAACACTCAATTGAAAATCAATCAGATCAGCCATGCAGGAACTGACCTGACTAAACATTATCACTGTAACATCGGTCACGATGGACCAGACGGACCGCACTATGAGAGTATTATTTATAACAATATGCTGCTACCCTAGCTATACAAACAGACACAATACAACATCCGTCAACGTCACCAAATCTTAACCTTGAGCCTCCCGTATATCATCTCGTATTTACTCTGAAATTGTCGCATACGTTTATAACGCGCGTCCTCTCGTTCCTTTGTAAACATACAAATACTTTTAGGCTATTTATTCTATCCGGTAAACACGCTGTCCCAGTAATTCCATTATGGATGGACCTCATGCCTTCTGTATTATTCAACGTCGGAATCTTTGAGAACATGTTTTGTTAGGTACGTTTTTGGAGGAGTAGAAATGTTTTGTGATGGTGACAGGTGGATGTTTTAATAGGCCGGGTAAGGGATCGCTTTTGGCACATCAAACGTTTCTTTTATTCATAATAACATTAACGCTTTCACACTCACAGCCCTTCCTTAGTTTCTATTTATATACCTTTGATTTTACAAGGACTTAGGTTTATTTTAAGACTCCTGTTTTCTATTAACAGTTATCTGCTACTTTAAGTTGCACGCCCAAACACTTTGTGAAAGGTTCCTTAATCTGGAGCTAGTCCAAGATGTCGATTCATGCTTACCATCAAAATGCATTCAACTTCTTAGATTATGAGGAAGCGGTTCTAATTCAGCATGCAAGATTTGACCTAAACATCCTAACTTACAAATACGTTAAAAATAATTTTGTAAAAATGTACATAATAATATTCACGGGCTTCCTCTCTGTCGCTTGTTAATTTTTGTTTAACAGAACCTCTTTTGTAAATTTTACAAGCTATAAAATTATTGTTTCAACCATGTTTAGTTTAAATAGCGATTGTACACAATATAGCTATCAAACAATTGTAAAGTAGAGATAAACAAAAATGTTTAACAGACAATGTACTTAAATAAGTCTTCTAAAATAATATATATTACCGACTATTCTATAACTCTCTAATTATAATGATTCTAACTGTAAATATGGACTATATTTTCGATATTCATCGTCGGAACTTTCATAACTTTGCTTTGGTGCCATCGAAATATACATTCAGTGAAGTAATAAATTTAGAAAGGTAAAATAATTTCTTGAGGCGGAATCAATCCCGCTGCCATAATTTCATGCCCTATTGCATCTTATAGGTACATCCCCATAAAACGTTAATTTCCTTAAAAGGCTTAATTTCGTCGCTTCAAACAGGGCTTGAGTAGCTCAGCGGTTAGAGCAATAGGGCATGACACCCAATGGCCGCGGATTCAAACCCCGCCTCAAGTGATATTTTTTCCTTTCTAAATATAATTTAGTTTTGCTAAGGATAGGTAATGCTATAATATATGTATATACATATTATTATGTAGACTTAAGATTTAGAATACCGTAAAAAAGGGTTTTATGTAGCTTCGATTTGGTTATGGTGTTACATATAAGGAATAAATAAAAATAATAATCAATACATTACGTGATATTTTTATACCACAGTCTGCAAGTATTGTCACAGTAAAACCCTTGAGCTTGCCGTGAGATGTAAATGTAAAAGTGTTTTCAATAAAAATATTACACCGCTTGAATTCACCGCTTGGGTTCGATCCATCAATCAGGGCCTGTGTAAACCTTCAGTAACGCCGATATATTTCAAGCTTAGTGTACACGCACGATCTTTCATGCGGGAAAGACTACTCTGTATGATGTACTTAACAGTTTAAAATATAGAATATTATAAGGCAGTTGTATTCAACATCAATTTATAAACACTAGCTGAATTATTTATTTGTTTGCGTATATTAATTTTATTTAGTTTCAGTAATTCGGAAATGTATGCCACGATGTATAACATTTCTTGTACACATTTTTATTTGGAAGTTCAATTCTAAATGTATACAAGTAATACTTTAAAAAGATTATTTAAATTAAGTTTTACTACTTGTAAATAGAAAAGGACTAAAAAATTATAGAGCCCAAACTCAGTGGGTTTATCTTATTTAGTTCCAATGATCATCTTCCGTCTCCATCATCAAACCAGCTCCATAGTACGATTAATGATTGCACGGATACCGAAGATGCGTAAGTATACTAAATCTGAGTTCAATCGAACATCGGGAAGGGGGTGTAAATTAGCTTGCAAGATTTGATTACAGACCGACAGATAGATAACGGGACAGGTGAAACTAATTAAAACCATACCGTAAGCACTTAAACATGCATTCCAAACTGCTTTCAGTACGTGAAAGAGCGTGCGTCTATGCCCTCCAAAAGTATGAGTACGGCCTACATATCTCATGAGCAGTCATGTTTACGTTCCATCTCACGCAGAGGGACGTTGAAAAACAGAGGCGAGCCTACGTCAACGTTCCGTATAATATAATATGGGGAATATTGTTTAGGGTGCTCTGCTTCCCGTGAGTAATTTATGTGTGAACAGACTTGCGGTGACGTAAGTTTCGCCGCTTGATTTGTGGGCTCTCGGCTAGTGAGCAAATTTTGGTGTTGTAAACCTTTGTGTGTGTGTATTTAGTATATTGAAATAAATAGGCTGATCTTTAAGCTTATGCGTTTTTGGCTTTACTTTAATAATAGTAGTTTAGCGTCGATTATAATTAAATGTGAGACTAAATAATATAACATTCCGCTTTACATTTGGTTTGTACCGAACTTTCTTCTTACTTCTTTGGTGAAGTGGTTAAAAGTATTTTCCCTTGCTTCTTAGTACATAATCAAGTAGTCGTTATGGGAAGAGAATTTTCCTTTTCTACTATCATAGAGGTAGGAGGATCTGGGAAGATAAAGTTTACTTCTGTTGACTTGATGAAATTCAATCACGCATTCAATTTCCAATACAAGTGATTACATGCTTACAAAGTAGGTTTGTCTCTTTTTCGATGCTTACATAACATTTTGACATGACGTCATAATATTTGGTGACCGGCTAAATCATCGAGACAAAATATCTATTGAAATAACACACAATATAAGAGATCGACTAGAGAAAACATTTCTACAAACGACCAGACAAACAAATAACTGAATAACAATACACCCTCATACAAAAATACCTCAGAAAGCGTATAGCTAATATATGATACTAACATTTCATACTGGATGACATGAAGGACTAAAAGATTAAGACGACGTTAGAATTTCCCGAGATCTTCGCAATGAACAGTGATATTGCATTCACAAAATTTTATTGTGAAAATAGGTTTTGATAGGGCTCGATAAGAAACCGGCTTAGTCTGGTAAGGTAAGCAAAAATAGGTCAAAAGCGAAATGGATTCGCAATCTAAGATTCCTTAGCAAAGAAACCAGCGGCACCCAGTCGCCACGCCCAGACTTTCACGATAGACACGACTATCACGCTAAGATAGGCTGAAGATGATAACTACAATAATAATAGCCTTTATTTAACAACCTTTCAAAACATGTATTCATAAGTAATTGAATATTAAGTATGTAAGTATAAAGTAATTATTTAACTTAACTATTTGACACCGGTAATAAGATTGTGTTGCGTTTCCGCAAAGGCGTCCACTAGAGCTTCCCACACTTTCTGTCATCCTTTTTTTTTTAACTGTGATAGGCACATATTTGACCACTATATCACCTGATGTTAAGTGACGATGCGGTCGACGATGGAGCACGCTTGCCTAGAAAATACCTATTCATTCTCGACTTGAAGACTCCAAGATTGTACTTATCTGGGAACACAGACTCTGGCAATCCTCCTCCAAGTACCAGCTTTTTTTCCAATATCGTATTCCTTTAAGTAAATGATAATTAGTAGGTACTTAATTGGGTGAGTCTTTTTATAAGAAATTCGTCTTTAAAGCGTTAACTTAGTGAACTTAGAGATCTTGATAGTATTTCCCAGTTACTTTCTTACATCGACTCCACCTGCCACAAGATAACCAGTTGACTGCTAAAGTCATTTCCCCTCTCACGAAAAAAGCATACCTACATTTCTAAGCATCAATCCAGTTACGAGTAAGTTATGATTATTAATGTTTACTAACCGGCTGGTACTCGCGGCGGTTTTGTCGGATTTTCGCGATAGTTTTCAAACTTAAGTTATGATTGGTCATCCCGCAACTGACGCTTACAACTATTGCATTGGCCAATCACAGGCACGTATTTTTTTATACTCTTCACACTTACAGTATTGGTCAATTACCATATAGATACACTCTTTCTCCGCTGATAAACTTTATTGTGAAAAAAAGCAAGACTCTTGCGCTATCAGCTGGTCCTATTATCTTTGCTACTTGCACATAACCAATCTATTTAATCTTGTCCCATTTTGTAACGTCGCAAACAAACCCGTAACCTTGTAGAGGCTATCTCGACTTCTTTGTAGCAACCATGTTAACTTTTTACGGCCGAGTATAAGAACGACATTGTCGACTTTGTAAGTGCAGTACTGTTTACAGTCACTGGAAATGTACTGTAAGCTTATGTTTGTTAGGACAATAGTTAAAGGAGTGTACTTTAAGTAATTGCTGCGTTTATACGTTAATTTAGTACCATCAAATAGTGTGTCCTCCTTTTTTTGTACTATGAAAACTTTATCTTACAACTGAAATTAACTTCAATATTTTAAAATATGACTTTCCTTAGACCTTCGATGGCTTTGCCGAAGAAGAACGTGAATAAAAAAGGAAAAGAAAATTATATATATGAACGTGTGCGATAGAAAGAGATTTTTTTTTTTTAATATATAGATAGATAATGCTTTATTGTAACACCTTACATAAACCATAATATATAGATAGATAATGCTTTATTGTAACACCTTACCACTTACAACAATAAAGAGGTGTAACTTACCAATTAGAAAACAAAAATACTAATGTATTTATTTACGACATAAGATTAAACCCAATTCAAACTGAAATCCAAAATTATTTAAAAATTTAAACGCAAGCAAAGCTGAAAAAAACTGACTTCAGCGCTTTATCTTCGGAACTTTGATCAGATTAGATGTACTAAACACGCATTATTGAAAATATTTCAAGAACTACTGATCAGATCTAGATCAAATTTAAATGGGACCGATTGGAAATCAATATCTTCCAAACAAAAAAAAAAATCAAAATCGGTTCAATGGCGGAATAAAGCCACGACTTGAGTACCTCCTCCTTTTTTGTGAAGTTGGTTGAAAATGCAAAATTTTTGACATTCTATATAATATACTTTCCTATCGTAGGAAGTATCCTACGAATATTATAAATCCGAAAGTTTGTGTGTAAGTGTGTAAGTATGTTTGTTCCTTCTTCAAGCTTTAACGTCTGAACGGATTTGGATGAAATTTGGAATGTACATAGCTTATACCTAGGATTAACACATAGGCTTTTTAACTTGATAAAAGCGGGCGAAGCCGCGGGGCATGGCTAGTACATAAAAAGTGAAACTCTTTCAATCGTAAAACTGGCTAAATGAAGGATATAAAAATATAATATCCGGATATCCGGATTTGTTTTTGGTAGAATGTGTTTGAATTTGTAGCCTCAGAAAGCTCCATCTATATATAGTGTCGAGTAGAAACAGTTTTTTACATCGGTCATGGCGTAATAGATGGCGCTGATAGTTTCTTAAACCCGGTTTTTCAAATGCAGTTTGGGAACCGAGCATTTCTCGGACCTGGAACGTTGATAAATCGATTCCTTGGGCCGAAAAACCCCTAATCTGTAACTTTAATGAAAATCGTTGGAGCCGTTTCCGAGATCCTGATTACACAGTCATACATAAATATACAAGAATTGCTTGTTTAAAGATATTAGATAATATACTATCCTTAAAGTGAGACAGTGGTTAAATATTTGCCCATAGTGCATAAAAAGGTCTAAATGTTGTTTTAAAATTAAAATAACTTAATGATAAGATAACTACGATGGACTAAGAATATCAACACCAAACATCATATTTTTTAGTGAACTCACTTTTAAAACAGTCGTACACCATTCGTAGTGATTCTCAATATAAACTACTAACCTGAAATATATACGCAACTTACGTACGTATATATACGTGTAGGTATATTGTACCTATTTATATCCAACATTGAAAAGTAGCCCATATACTTAATTTCAACAATCTGCGAGACCCGTTTGGACGGCAGCCCATCCCGCTCCATAGATTCTGACGACCGTTTGCCAAAGCTATGTACCGACTATAAACCCAATGGAGGCTGAAGCAGTTTGTTTTCTATTTTCTTAGGACTTATTTATTGGGTCTGAGACTGATTTAAGGAGTTCGTGGGAATGCTGCTTTATGAAGTTGATGAGATGAGGTTTTGTTTCTAATCGTGTGATGTACATTTTACGACTGTCTTTGTACTTTTAACGTTATTTTCTTAAAGCAAACGTTGGCAAAGAGGTTGATTGTGAGGTACAATCAACCTCCTTGCCAACGTTTGCTCCTAGATAGGAACTTTTTTAACTCAATAATTAACTGATGAACTGCTCGCTAGCGTCTTCACGTCTGTCTTCTAAGCAGTGGTTATTAGGTTCGATTCCCTGTGGGAACACAATTTTTCTCCCCTAGGAAAATTTGTGTTTCTGGGTGCGATGTAATTGTTTCTGGTACCTACAATACAAATCTTAGTGTGGGGCTTTGAGTGCGGAAGCGTTTATTTATTTAATACAAAATATTATGCTTTTAGACCATAACTAATGAAAATGTATTAACACCTTTATGACAAAAAAGCTCAAGCCACCAAGCTTATAGGTAACTCAAATGCTCAAGCCCACTACCAGTAGGAAGCGCGCCCCTCACGCATTGTCTCTCTGATTTCAATTTCATTAAGAAAAACAAGTACCATTATTTTCATCACGTGTTGCTACAACGAGGCTATTTGTTAAATATAATTGAAATGAATTTAAAATCTTCTAAAGATAATTTTTCTAGTGTAAACTAATATTCCTTACACTACTGATAAAACACCGATTGATCCCAGTTTTAGAGAAGAGCACGAAAAGAAAAATGAGAGCATTCTTTTTCTTTTCGGTATCTTTTTTTTGCTTGAGGTCAATCGGCTCCAAGCGATATCCACTAGACTAAGACAGTACTTTTCTCTCCCCGTTTTCAGTGGAATTCATGGAGAGAAATATTTCTTTAGCAAGGCTATTTATCTTAGTTGACTATAATATCTGAAACAAAATCTTGCACTACACGTTAAGAAATGTCCTGGCACTTGATATTTAAATAGTTTGTCTATAAATTAAAAAAAAATGAAATACTTTGTCCGTACGTCCATCCGTCAGTCAGAGGCATCTAGCTTCCAAACGAATCACATCAAATTTTCAGAAAATGTGTAAAGCCGAAAATGTCAGTTAAAATTAAATAAATTAATTAAAATATTAAGGGGGCAATAACACACATAAGTGGCAAGCAAAAGTATTTTTTCTCTGCTTGTGTTAGTGTCTTTGAAAATAAATTTACTAGTAGAGTATGAGACCGTTTTTTAAAAGAATCTATAGATAGATAGATAGATAATACTTAGTCGATCCACTTTATAAGATGAGATAAAACAAAGGTAACAAACAAGCTTATACGTAAAGTATCACAACAGGCGGCCTTATCACTAATAGCGATCTCTACTAGGCAACCTTCGGATGGAGAGAACTATAGAATGTAATAGACGGGGTATAATAAATGGGTGTATGGAATACCTAATTAACTTAATAAATACCATTACTTATACTATGTCATAAATACAGTATAAATATAAATAAACAAGTAATATATTATTGTATAATACATAAGGATATAATTTATAAAGATTTGGCTGGGAGACTGAAAGAGTCGACACGTGACCAAAATGCCGGTTTGTATTTTGCACAGCAATTAAGTCTCGCTGTGCAACGAGGTAACGCAGCCAGCATTTGGGGCACACTGCCGACCAATGACTTTTTGTATTAGGTAAGTAGTTTAGCTAAATCTGTATTTTGATTAATCCTGAATATAAAACATACAATAATTTTATGAAATAAATAAATAATATATGTATTTATATATATAACAAGGGGCATTCAATATGACATGTTTGAACACCAATTTGGCCTGATACTAAAGTCACAGTTTAGACCTATTTTGTTCCGGGGTTATTATTTAAAGCTGAAACTTGCATAATCGTAATATTCGGTATGTCATACTCAAACAGCAAATACAAATATCACAGAATGTTAAGATAAAAAATATAAGCAATAAAACTTAAAAGTTGGATCATGGTGGCTTTGGCAGGTATGGGTAGCAAACGCATAAAAAATTGCATCTCAAATTCGATCAGTTTTCAAACCATTACCTGCCAAAGCCATCATGATCCAAACTTCATAGTCGGGGATCGTCTTTACCTGTATTTGGGACATGCATAGATAAACTTTCATCTTTAATAAATTAACGAAGGTCTGATCGTCACAGGCTATTGCTCTATATATTAACAAGACAGTAGTTATCAAATTTTCACATGACATAATTTTTGTAGCAGAAAAAAAATCTAGATATATTTATTCCCTATGCTTGCTAGTCTGAAATAGTAACAATTATTTTCAAGAGGTATTTTTACGTACACAACGAAAGAACCCTTTTTCGTGTGAAGTAGGGTTAATGTTCTGTACTTATTGGGGTATTTTTGGCGTCGCTTGGAAGTTATTGCCGACTTGAAATATTATTGCGGCTATTTTTATTTTGCCTGAGGAATTATTTGGGGTGGAGTTTGACCTTTATTCTCTGTAATCACGAAGTTCATTTTATTGTACACCAACTTTGTAGCTACGCCGCTAGGCTGTTTAGGCATGTTCCGATAATTTGAGTTTGACTACTATCGCGAGTGCTTTCATTATTATGCCGCGAGTCCCAGCCGGTTAGTAAACAATAACAATGTTCCAATAATAAAAAATGCTGGGACACACGAGCCCCGCGTTTGGGGATACCTTGATATTTTATAGACCACGTAAGCAGACGGTACATGGGTATCGCCTGGTAAGAAGTAAAGTCTTCGAAAGACGAAGATAGCGTATTGTTTCTTGTGGATCTCACCACCAGAGAGACGGAAATTTATTGAACAAACAAGATAGAACAGCTTTTTGTGAGTTGACTTGACCCATTATCCTATCTAAAGTCCAATAAGGCTTGGTTTAGGGGGTGATACCGTTTTTTTTTTAGTCGTAAGTACATGTGTTGTGATACCAACTTGCTTGCCAAATGTATATATCTTGAGGTCTACGAAAAGTAACTTCAAGGTACTTTTGTAAAAGCTAAAGTAAAAGGTTAAGTTTGAATCAATACGTTAATTATGTTATGTTATATTCGGCCTAAAACACGAAAATTTTGACTCGCGTACGCCTCTGCGTATCGCGCGTCTGACTCATCTTGATGAAGGACAACTAATTTGTCCGAAACTAGTTGACTACAAAGTAAGTCAAAATTTTCGTGTTTTAAGCCGAATATAACATAACATAATGTGTAATACTCACGATAGTTTTAACATTACAATACGTTAATTTTGTGCTGCAACCCTTTAAATTCGAAGCGTGCCGTATGGCACGGTCTCTGCGGCGTCACTACAGATCGAAGCGAGCCATATAGCACACTTCGACGTTTACAGCTTTAGAACTTTATTTTGTTAAAGGAAAGGTTGCTATTCCCTTAACTTATTTATTGACATAAGACCTTTTGAATGGCGCTTTAAAATGAAACCAATAACAGCACCATCTTGGAAAAAATATTTAAATATGCAGCCAGTCGAAGTTCGGCGACCTTGCGCGCCGGTACGCGCCATTGTTTTGGTTGAGTGAGGTGATCGTGAGTGCGCATTATATAGTGAATTTATGGGATTTGGACCAAATAAACTGTAAGTGGCTAGTTTATTACACACTTTAGAGTGTTTTATCAAGCTTTTTACATTATCACAATAGTATAATGTGTGATATACTTCGATATAACATCGAGTGAAAATAGCCGACGCTCACGACGTTCCCGCGCAAATTGACCGATCGTTTTTTTTGCTTACCGTTTTTATTGTTTATTTTTTTTGAGATGTTTTTATTGTTTATTTTGTCTTAGTAATCTTTATTTTAGTTGTTAAAAATATCGTAGAATCCATATTATTCATTGTCTTGGCCCAATAGTCCTTATTATTATCTAAAATGTGGCTCGTGTTCGAGTAAACAAAGGAATCGTTTGTTTACTCGGAATGTTATCGCCGCTAAGTGGTTTTTGTGCACTTTTTTGTGAGAGTTTTTTGTTTTATGGTATCCACGTGTTATAGATTACCGAAAAGTATATTGTTTTGTCATTTTGAAAGATATATTATTATGACGAGAAAACATTGTTTATCATGTCAATATTTGAAGGATAAAAATCTTCGGATTTTATCACGAAAATTCTGCCATTCGCGACTTTTTGCCTCATTAGGTATAGATTTTTTTAATTATCGGTTATTATATTATTTTTATAAAATTCCTGAATATATTTTCTATCGGCCAGTGCATAATTATAAAGCCTAGATACTAAAATACTACCCACACAAGGTTTTCGAAAGAACGGCCCTAACGCGTGCAATTTCGGTGCATCGTCAATTTCAGGGGTATATTCCGAGTATAAAATATCAAAATATTAGTATAAAAGTATACACATTTTAGTTTTATTTTAGAAAAAACATATAAAGCTTTTTATAAAAACATAAAAACGAATACATAAAACAATTTATTTTATATACAAATACCCACTTTTTCTAAATTACAACTATTTTTCAACTTTCTGTACAAAGAGAGGTCTGTGTAAAATAAAATAAAAGTACAATACAAAACAATAATACATTGTCTTATAGCTTATTTCAATACCTTTTAAATAAAGTAACTCAAAGCAGCCTAGCTATAACTAATTTATCACTAGGTGTAAAATAATACGCAACGAGCGAAGCCGCGCGCACGCGCCTAGTATCGTCGATTAAATGTTTGTTCCAAAAATCCGCGATATCGAGTTTATGAAGGGATAAATGGCTGTAATTTTTTATTGCTAAGACATAGAATCTTTATGTTTAGACAGCTTAAATACCGTTATATACTTTAGTATTAGCAAGGATTTTGCAGCTAAGTTCGTAGGTTTGTCGCCTATCTTGATGAGTAATATATATATTAATTTATACTTTATACCTCCAGTTCGCTCGAAGCGTTTCACTTCTACGTTTATCATCCGTACTGCGAAAAAGTGGAACTCATTGCACTCATCTTTGTTCCCCGACCGGTATAATCTGGGAGTTTTCAAGTCAAGAGTGAATAGGTACCTTCTAGGCAAGCATGCTACATCTTCGGCCGCATCATCACTTTCCATCAGGTGAGATTGTGGTCAAATGCTGTATATCTGGAAATAAAAAAAAACCTCTACACTTTATGATACAAAAAGGTATTGTTAGACTGACAGATACATAGACAACGAAGTGATCCTATAAGAGATCCATTTTTTCTTTTGAGGTACGAAACCCTAAAAAGCAAAAAGCAACAAATAACAGAGCCATTCTTCAAACCCCGACCATTTCCTGTATAACATTCACACATACAAACAAAACAACGGACAATGTACGCATTTGCATAGACGTCATCCATCACCGCTGACCGCTGTACACGGGATTGGGGGTCGGCGATAAATCGACGGACGTAGCACAATACGCATCGAGTCAGAACGATTTGGTGGATTTTCCTTTTTGTACCGTGTGATGAGGATAAACATGTAGCTGTGAAAGGAATGGGAAGAATTGCTTGAGACTTTTGTTTTTGTGTTTACTAATATTATTCTTTCTTTCTATATCCGGCATGCGTTACAATGCCGCGTAATAAAAATCATTATCACGTTATAAAAGCCTCTATCACGTTTATGGTTGCCTAGTACTTTAATACGCTACTCAAAACTTATAGACTGAAATTATTACTTCCTTCATGTTTATTTTTGCCTAGTACATTACTAAATGGGAGCGACGCGACGTATTCCTGTCCATGAGATTTGTTTTTCACAAATATATTGATTTTTTTTTATGTTTCAATATTTAATGATCTTAATATTTTTATTTACTTTTTTTTCTTCTGGTCTAAATTCACATTCATCAAACGCGCAAAGTAAAAATCGTCGTTAAGTTTCCAGAAATTTTCCAATTATCTTATTTTTCTTTTCCTTAAAACCTTTTACGAAGTATTAGAAAACTTAAAAAAAGATGAATGAAGTCGAAATAAAATAATTAAACTCATACCCAAGTTGAGGCGTGACCAAGGTAATTAGGGATTCATTTTTATATAATAACTAGCTGTCCCGGCGACCTTCGTTCCACCTAACAGTCAATGAATGTGCATATTTAGGAAGCCATACCCGGCATGCGTTGCAATGTCACGTGACTATATTATTACAACCTTCATGTTTATGTTTGCCTAGTACTTTACCAAATCCGAGTGACGTATGAGAAAATGGAAAGCATGTCGAAAAGTAAAAAAAAATTTAAAGAAATGTACGTTCTTAAAAAGTATCCTATGTCCTTCTCCTGGCTCTAAACTACCTCCCTGCCAATTTTCAGCTAAATCGGTTCAGCCGTTCTTGATTTATAAGTGGAGTAACTAACACGACTTTCTTTTATATATATAGATATAGATAAGTACTGTAACTTTTTAGATAATTGAAATATACTTGTTACACTTATTATATTTTTTATCAGCGCTCTGTCAAATTAAATTAAATCTTACAGCTTGGAACTTAGGTACTTATTATCTAAATAAAGACATAACTATAAAAATGATGAGTGATTTTTAGTAGAGATTAATAAATAATGTTGTATAGATGTTACCATTTGAAAGATAGTGCTTCAATTGCTCAGTTATAATATTTACAATGTAAAAGAAATATCAGTTTATAAATAACAGAATTCAACAAACATAAAAAACAAAATAACAACTAACATCAAATAGACATAAAATCATAAAACATAAACGCTTTCACACTCACAGCCCCACACTAAGTTCAATCACGCCCAGAACCAGAAACACGAATAATTTCTTGGGGAGAAAACTTGTGTTTCCGCCGGGAATCGAACTCGATAGGAGGCCTCTGCTTAGAAGGCCCCTGCTTAGAAGGCCCCTGCTTAGAAGGCCCCTGCTTAGAAGGCAAACGCTCACCCAAATAAGTCAACGGGCAGTTAAATAAGTACCTTCTATTTTGAATTCAGATAAATTTATAAGACTTAGTACCCAAAAATATCTCTGCATCTTATAAAAATAAAATATAACATACACTTTCCACTTACAGTAACTTAAATATAAATTTTCAAGTCGCCGCTTCACAAGAAAAACGTATATTCACTAAAACGGGCAAAACGCGTGAGTGTAGTGTTCCATAAAGACATTATTATAAGAAGCGCACGCAATGTATCTTTAATATCGCTGTTATAAATCATGGAGCCTATAACGTATGTGTACAGTGTAACAGTGGTTGAACTTGAAAAAATATATATGGTATCATTAGGTCTGCCATTACAAGTCCAGCAATCCATTACAAGTCTTTGGTTACAAAGACAGTCATAGTTTTAAATAGTCCGATTTGTATGTTACGCAAGCTCTCGACACTGTCTATCCGCATTCAACATTACCATAGATTATTAATATAATTTGATTGAAGTTTAAGACTCCGTTATTATAGTTATTTTAACCAAAAACGTACAAAGTTTTATATTAACAACGAAATCTGAAATTTCTAAATATTATTCATGCTCTATCTGGAAAACAGCTGCTCTAGATCAAGTCACCGTTAAAAAATTAAATCAAAATCGGTCCAGCAGATTGGGAGCTACGACGCCACAGACGTCTGTCTGTCACAAATACTCACTACAAACTTACAAAAACCCTCATTTCAGACATAGTCCATAGTGAAATTACAAATTATGTTAGTTTGACACACCTTACAAAACTATGTTAGTAAAAGTTACATTAACAGTTAAAAGTTAAGTTATCAATTCTCGCTGGGGATTATAAATATACAGTTTATAATTACATAAAATAGTAAAATGGTATTATTTTATTCATGATGTTATTCAGCTAATTAAACGTACCGCCCACCAATGACATCAGTTTTTTATCAGGTTATCTATTCAAATACTGGCCAAACCCAAAATGGACAAGTTTCCATGTGCAAACGCTCGGAATAATATGCTTCAATAATATGCTCTCTTCATGAAGGAAAAGTAGGAGTGAAGAATAGATTCTTCACTTAATCGTGATCCCATGTTGTGAATTAGATTTGGCATCAGTCATAGCCATCGGAACCTGATGTCAACCCTTCTTCGGTCACCGGTGCTTCATTCTGTAATTAAATTGTTTGTTTGTTCTGTAATTAACCTTTCCTGACCTCACCTGTACCACGTTCGTAATTCCCTTGTATCAAATTCAGTAGAGATCGGCTAAGTGCCTCTAGCCCCAGACTTGCTCTGCTCTCTAGCCAAAGATAATACAAAAACTGGGTAGATACGTTGTACCCCTGCGGGGCGAAATTAACACAACTCAATTAACTCGAGTCAACTATGTAGTATATTTTGAATTGCCAATTTTAAAACTTGAAACCCTCGTCTATAGAGTGAACGCAATAACATGACGCTGTCATTGGCGGTCAGCCGCTAATGTAGGTTACAGCATAAAAGCTAAAAGCATACTCTACCAGTCATCTAGCGGTGGAAAATGAAATGACATAGGTACCTTAGGCGTACATCAATCAGGGATAAAGATAAAAAAAAAATATGTAAGATAATAACAATTATATAATAGAAATTTATATCGAATTGTAATGTACATAAATATAAAATACTTAAGATTATACATACATATATTTATATATATAAATATGCATTTGTATATATTTATATATGTTTGTATTATATATATATATTGTTTAAAAGTATGTAGGCATACCAAAGAACACAAATACATTATGTTATAATATACCCTGTTTTTTCTCATAAGTTATGCTTTTAAATTTTGGTAGAATTTAGTCGCCTGTGTCACTTATAATGTCTTTATTATTAATAGCGTTCATTAAAGAACTAATGTTTTCATATATTCGCCAGTTAACAGAAAGCATGACTTTGAACAAAACGCTTGATCTAAGCTACCGTCCCGATGATTCACTAACCTTATACTCACTCACCGACTATTACATTTGTGAATGAATATCCGGAATGTTTCCGGCAGGGTTTCAATACGATTCACGTTATTACGTGTTAGGCACTTTAGTAACGTAATGGTTTTACCATTTACCTTACCATCCATAATACATGGATCATAGATATGGAGTTTGAAAGGTAGTATATTTATATACAGATACGTTTTTGTATAGCCCTGGAATCTTCCTTTGTTCCCAAATAAGAAAGTGCTTTGACTGAAAATAGCAATTTGTATCATCTTAGATGAAAAGTTTTGGAGGTATTTGCGCAGAAGTCAGTGTATGTATTCAACAAATTAAATACAAATCACAAGACGTAAATTCAAATAATAAAAGCCGACTACAGTTACTAGTTTTAAACAACTTCTTATAGTTTTATCAAAAAATACGTTACATTTTATTATTACTATAATAATCACTCTCTATAAATCATCATATCTACTCATAAATATATTACACATATATATGAGATATGAGATAGTATTTTGAAGCTCTATCATTTTATAGTCATTACAATGGTATTTTAATCATTTTATTTTATTGTCACTACTATAAGGTGAACCATGGCCGCCATTTTTAATTTATAAAACGAACTGTCTTATGAAACTCATATAATTGAGATGAGTTCATCAATCTATCTAAATATATATAACTCAAAGGTGACTGACTGACTGAAATAGTGATCTATCAACGCACAGCCAAAACCACTGGACGGATCAGGCTGAAATTTGGCATGCAGGTAGATGTTATGACAAAGGCATCCGCTAAGAAAGGATTTTGATTAATTTTTCCCCCAAGGGGATAAAATAGGGGATGAAAGTTTGTATGAAAAAATGTAAAATTTTCGCTTCGTCGTAGTTGGATTAAAATTAAATTAAAACATGCTAAACTCTGCTTTTATGCTTCTTCTTCTGGCAATGATTTTCCTCATAAGATCACGCCAGAGCTTGCATTTAGTCCGAGTACTTCCTGTTGGAAACATTCACATAATACTTTTAGTGAAAATGTGGCATAAGATAAAACTAAAAAATACATTGAGTATCAACAACAGTATGGTGGCTCTACCTGGTGTGCGAATGGAAAAATAATTGACTTGTCGAAATAGTAAACTGTCGAAATTTTGTATGACATCCATGATTGATGATGATGACTATAAACAATAGGTACAAATACAATTACATTCTAACCATATTATTTGTAAATTACTAAGTGTAGGCTCGGTGATGTTCAGCATAGCCCTTGCTTGATGTGAATATTTTGATTTGCTGAGCACAATAAATTGCACTATTTTATCATTTAGAGTTATAGGGAAAAAATAAAACTATTGTGAAATTTGGGTAATAACTATGTCATACGGAATTTTTGAACGTCAAGAATGTAGAAACGCTTCGTCATTTTTATATTAAACATTTTCAGCTGAAACTATGTCAATATAATTAAACGCAAGCAAAGCTTAAATAAACCGACTTCACTGCTTTATCTTCGGAACCTTGATCAGATTTAATGCATGAAACACGCATTATTGACGATAACTCAAAAACTACTGATCGATTTTGATATAATTTTGTCTTTGAATTGGGACCACATGAAAAGCATCAGATTTAATAAATAAAAAAAAACATCAAAATCGGCTTACAACGAAGTCGGTTAAACGAGAACATCGTCAAAGTAGTCCACAAAATAGGCATTATTGACGATATTTCAAGAACGACTTAACTGATCAGATCTAGATCAAATCTAGATTAAATGGGACCAATTAGAAAGCAACATCTTTCAAACTAAAAAAATTTTTCGTTATCGGCTTACACGAAGAGAAGTTACGAAGTAACACACATAAAAAAACAAAAAAAAATACAGTCGACTTGAGTACCTCCTCCTTTTTTGGGAAGACGGTAAAAATAGGTTCGAGTAATATTCAAAACATCAGTCCAAACACCATATTGAAAACCTCCGCATATACAGTTAGACACCATCTGTCCATTACAGTCTCCATTTCCTAAGAAAATACTGCATCCCAGATTAATTTTCCAAATCATTGGATTCAGTCCAGACAGAACGCGAAACTGGCTCTTTGAAGTTCTTTTTCAATTCCTTTTTCTTTTTCATCCTTTGCAATGCTAATCCTCATCTGCAGCTGGTTGACTGTAAAATTATTATGTTACTGTAATCTCCATTCTTCAAGATGAATAAATTGTTTTATGAAAGAATTATTTACGAACTTGTTCTTCAGGTGTAATTGGATTTTTTTTTTGTTTTTTGATTAGATGGTTGTTGAGGAATGTTTTTGTTTGTGCTGTACATGTTCTTATTACTTTTTAAATTATTTGACAACACAAAAATGTACTTCATTTGTATAATGCACACGAGTCAGGGGATAAAATATGAATGTGAAATTTCTTAGGGAGCGCTTTGAAATTCTGATCCGCAACCTTTTTGTGGAATATGGTGGGGGTAAACACTGCGATGCATGATTTAAATGTTTCTATCGTGTAGATTACGACACACCCTGTTTATCCACCGACTTCAGAAAAATTAGGATGTACTCAAGTGAACCATACTTTTTTTTTATGTTTGCTACCTCATAACTTCGTTCACGGGAACCGATTTTGAAATCTTTTTTTGTTTGAATAATGCTGCTTTCCAATTGGTCCCATTTAAATTTGATCGAGAACTGATCAGTAGTTCTTGAAATATCTTCAATAATGCGTGTTTAGTTTATCTAATCTAATCAAAGTTCCGAAGATAAAGCGGTGAAGTATGTTTTTTAAGCTTTGCTTGCGTTTAATTATTTACTGATAGCTGATAAATTCATCGCTTGAAACGTCGTTTTGGACAGCTTAGTTGTTAAGGCGGTAGAACATGACATCCTATGACTACAGGTACAAATCCCGCTACAAGTGATGTTTTTACATTGTAAAACTACTTTAGATTTTTGTGGTACTGACTATTATTTGCGTGAATTTTTGTGCCGAATTACGCCAGTCATTAGTAATCACGATGGTTTTCATAATAAAATTACGCAAAAGGTTTTGGCATGGTTAATGCTAAATAAATTGTGAAAACAAATATTATTTGATATGATAAATTACTTTCACAACTACAACGCACTGATACTAAAAATAAATAAAAATTGCTTTTCACATTTTCATTGCTTTTTTAGCCAACTTCAAAAACATGGTTTCCAACTCTCCACGCCCCAGTAAAGAGCTATGAATTTCATCTTTTTTTTTAATTTCGGCCCCTATCATGTCGTTCACGGTTAGAGCCCATCCAACATTGGAGTCACCCTGTATTAATTTGCGTTGAACACACGCTGTATAATACGAGGCCTGCGTTTAACGGTTCCATACATATTTATGTGGAATTCGAGGGATAAATATTTATAAAGATGTGTTGCTGAGTGATCGATTTGACGGTACGCTTTTGGATGAGTGTGATTGGTTGGAGGGTCAAGCTGCTATAATTGGATAACTTATGAATTTCAGCTACATCGAGTTATGTGTGATAAAAGTAATGGTAACTGAGCGTTATGTTAGAACACACGAAAATTTCGACTTACTTTGTAGTCGAAAGTCTACAAAATAAGTCGAAATTTTCGTGTTTTAAGCTGAATATAACATTGAAACATAATATGTAATACTCACGATAGTTTTAACATTAAAAGTACTGGGCGTATTTGAATGCTCATCTGGCTGTTATAATATAAAATAGTCTTTTAATTAAATATAATAAAATAGACGTTATAATATCTTGTTATCAAGTATCTTTGTATGGAAATTCGGTGTCGAGTCGAAAATGGTGACTGAATAAAAAACCTTGATATATTAGAAAGGTAAACGAAAAAAAGTTAAATTAAATATTATACGGGATGAAGGTCACGGCGCTCACTGATCTCCGTGACCTTCCACCGTTAACTCCGCCTGATGATGGGGATCGGACATCCCCGAAACCTAGGCCGCAAAAGTTGACCCTGAATCGTGAGTCAGGTCTTATCATTTATATACTATTTAAAACTTCGACCTCATCGTCGCTTACCATCGGGTGAGATGGTGGTCAAAAGCTTGCCTATCGTGAATAAAAAAAAACTTAAGATGATAAATTTAAATATTGCGAAGAGCTTATTTTTGATGCGCCTGTAATTGTTTTTCGCTCTTCGGAAATATTTTTTACCAAGTCTTTCATAACACAGCTCGTTTCCACTTGTTCATAAGAATTTTATTTTTGTACCCATTGGTGAAAGGAAAAGGTATTTTGTAAGGTAACTCTATATTCCGATGTCGTCTTGGAATCAAATTTCAGAAGAGAACTAGGAAATATTTTTCTTTCCGTTATGTACCTTTTTGGCGTGTTTGTATAAGGGAGTCGATGGGGAGTGGTTTATCACATTTTATTTTTTGTGAGTATATCACTTTTATTTTTGGATTGTTATTATCTAAAACCTTTAAACTAGCAATTCTTGTATATATGTATATATATAATCTAAATCTCGGAAACGGCTTCAATGTTTTTTTCGGGGGCTAGGTGCTAGGTTTCATTTTTAGAAAACGTCCATTTAACCGAGCAAAGCTCGGTCATCCAGGTCCTTTATATTATACTTAGTAATTTTCTTTAAAACATATATAGTTGATAGATAAATAAAACGTAAAAGAAATAACTTGTAATTAGGAGATATCAAAACTTGGAAAGATCTCAACTCCTTTATAAAACAATTAGGTAACATTCTCCCTAATATCTTACATAACAGGGTGTTCGGGTTTCGGTGGTCTTTAGTTTTTAAGCTATTGCATAGCTTCTATCGCGGGCCTTGAGCGTGGAGACCGAATCCAGAAATTCCGTAACGAAATTACCTAACACCGGGGGGTGTTACTACTCAGAACCGGCACAGCGGTGATACTTTTTAGTTTTGCCATCTATCGATGAATAGCAGAACTTTTAATGACTTTTTTGAAATATCACGCTTGTCTTTTTAGTTCAGCAACTCGCCTCTAGGTGGCAGGAAAAAAAATACTGCATAAATAAAATATATAAATAATTATAATTGCATAAGTTGATAAAAAATGCACTGCAATAGCTTTACCGCGGCAGTCCCAGAGTGCCACACGTCTTTTTTTATTTAGTTTTATCACTTAACTCTACGTATAATGTATAGATTATTATAAAGATACACCCAAATATAGTATCGTCAAATAAGTTAAAAAGTAAGGCTTATAAAACCAAAGCTTATCCGATTATCTCCCACATAAACTGTAGCAAATATTATCAGACAAGCGACAGAGCATTAATAGTAACATCTGAACTCGACAAAACTAATATTTGACTTACGATAGTTTACATTGAAGGTTTCCCTTCGTTACACGTGAGAGTTGGTCTTTCACTATTTATATAGGGGATGAAGTGTGGTGCTGTCTTTAACTTGGTACTTGTAAGTGTGCTATCAATTGAAGATGTGAGTGAAATAAATTGATCAAATGCTATTGAACAAAGTCCTTCGGTAGCTATCTATAGTAGCTATAGGTCTACAAAAAAAACAATTGTGGTCAAACGCTTGCCTGTCGGACATAAATAAAAATAACTCAAATCAAATAAAAATCCCCAAAGATGCACTCATGAAAGTTAATGACTCTACTGCCAGATTAAGGCATTTTTGCCTAAGCTGAAACGAAGACGCTCCGCTCGCACTTAGCGCTCGCTCGGTCCACTAGGGATTTTAATCATATGATTTTAATGAATAAAAATGCATCTCAAATTCAAAAATGCAAATACACGCTATTGGCTAGATTGATTCGTCACGTGATTGCCCACGTTTTTTTTGTCAATGACCTATCAATTTTTTTCACGGCAAACGTAAAGCAATTGGATCTTGGACTTGGAATCATCGCCAAGTAACCTTTTAAATTAAAAAGAAACCTAACTAAATTGGTTAAACCATTTTAGAGATATATGAGAACATTGGTTTGCAAATTCTCTTCCTAAACATATAAACCTACTTCGCTCTGTCGTCGGTAAAAATGACATTCTCAAAAAAAATGACTCCTAAAACGTCCTTACATTTAGGTATATTTCCAGCAACACTTCGCTACCCTTCTTCCATCAACCACCGAAATTTACGCAAGCATTGCTCCAATAACTCCTCGTCATCTACAAAAGGTACTCGAAAAACAATCCCCGGGAACATAATTGGTCCTTCGGCTTCCAATAACACAAAAATATTTATGAACCTGCCTTTCTTGTAAACGCGATTCGGTTTTAGGAAGAATTTAAGCCGAGTGTTCACAATCTGTGAGGGAATTCATGATATTGGCAGCTTTTTTATGGTTTATATATCAACATTTAGCTACTTTTTAAACGAAAGTGACTAAGGCCATGGATGAGAGCTGGCCTAAAATTTGCCAATTTAAATTTTCAAGATTTTTTTAGCGGTATAAAATTTAACCTATGTTTCACTGAAGTTATTATAGTAAGTGAAGATGCTTTTGACAGTGCAGTACGTTTATAAGATGTCTATTTACTCGCTACTTGAAGACTCCCATATTGTACTTATTGCTCGGCGTACAGACGCTGACTCTGGCTTTGAGTTCCAATTTTTCTTCTTCCCATTTTCTTCTAAGCTTGTAGTATGTAAACTCCTGACTTGGCTAATAAGACCACCAACGTAGCAAAAGTACTTAGACCTAAGGCACTCATTTTTTTTTTTTTTTTTTTTCCTTTATTTACCAATTAAAATATTAACAATAGGTACAAACAAACAGTAATAGCATTTAAAAAACCACTAAGGTTTGTAGGGATAATGCTATCATTTTCAGTCTACATCAAAGTGAAAAACTAGGTAAGTGCATTTATTAACCATGAAGTATATCTAGATTAGATAAAAAATAATGTTTTAACTTTACTTTAATGTTTTTTGGCGTAATTATGTTGAGCAAATCAGTAGGTAATTTATTAATTAACCGAGGAACTAAGTAGCTAGCAGTCCTCTCCCCGTACACATTGCTGGCGCGTTGAGTGCACAACCGGTTCCGAGCAACAGCCCGCGTGTATACAGGATGATTGACAACCTTTTTTATTTTTTCATTAAAAAAAATAGCCATCATGTAGCCTTCACGTAATAAACACATATCCATCAATAACTATATATCTCTTCATCAATGCCTACCAGCAACACCATCTAACCTCGGATACCAACCCCCAATATAGGATGACGTTCCTTGGGTTCATCCTATATCACAAGCTTCAGTTTTAACTTTGAACTAAGTAGAAGTATGGAAACCGTAAATTGTTGACAGTCTATAGTTTGTCTATTCCATAAGGTACGGGCACGTGTTTGCAATCTGATTCTTGCCTTTGCTTTTAATCTAAAAATCGAGGGTCATTGTATAAAATCCACGACGGGCATGAGCTTCCTGTAAAGGTAACATTACGATGAAATCCGTTGTGATGGCAGGACGTTTTCTTGAGCCCGCCTGGCTTGCTAAACTGTATTCGATTATATTATTACTAAAAATTGTGGATGCTATCCTTGAGAGCTTGTCATTCTATGCAGCTTGTTAAATATCCTCGGCCACATCTTACCATCAGGAGAGATAGTGGTCAAATATAGCTTATGAGAAATCCGAGATAGGATTTATTAAACATGTTTACGCTCTGTAGTCAACTCGCGTAGGTAGAAGTTGGGTTTTCATTAACACAAACTGTAGTTTACTGACATCATTCACGAATGCTTATTTTCAACACTCGTAGGCAAAACTGGTGTAAGAAACGTGACGACTATATCAAATAAAAATATTTTTTCTTCATTATCACAAATTCCAAAAGTTCAAATTGGCTGGTATAACGCACTACCCTCTATATTTTAATTTCCATGTCGGCCAGTAGTGATGCGCTTGAAAAAAACTCAAAAAGATAATTTGTTTGATTCTGATGTTACGATATTGGAAATCATATCAGTAGCAGCATTGTAATATTGGAACTCACGTTCCGAGATTCCGATATAACGATATTCCGAGATTTTGTAATTCATGCCCTAGTTGAGTCCTGTTAACGTGTGTGTCGAAAATATTGGAGTTATATAATAATTTGATGAACTAAGTCAAAAAATGCCAAACATCGAAAGATTGTGAGTACGCTTTGAAACATCAAAATCAAAAATATTTTTTAACATGGGTTCTTAAGGCAAACCACACAAGATGCATTAGGTTCAGACTGATCACCGTGTCAAGGGGCTGAATCTGGTGCTGATGGCTATATCCTACTGGCTTCGCCACACACGCACCTGGATTGAAGAGATGGCGTGAAGGGACGCGAGCCGAGCAAATTGTACTGAAAGTGACCGCTTGTGGGGTCTGCACGCCATCCGTTCTAGCCAGGTTTATCTTGGTGTTGCAAAACCATTAGGAAAAACAAGGCGTCTTTTTCCAGGCGTCGCGGTTTTATCATCTTACATTGGATCCGCCCAACGATGAATGAAAAACGGTACATTCTCCTCAGATAACATAAGTCAAACGATTCTTGTACCTACAAGTACAAACAAACGGAGGATAGGGGCTGTATAGCAGTTAGTAATTCAAGCCGACCTTCGCTGCACGTGGTGCCCTTGACAATTAATACACGAGATTCAGGAAATTAAGAAAGTCATATCTTGTAGGGTTGATGCCAGAGGTTTACAATATGAATTCAGAAGTGAGTATTTCTTTAGGTTCTTTCTTTAGATGGCTGTTAATTTGCAATCAGATACATAACTTTCATGGCTGCCTTTATGGGTCATGTAAAAAGAACATCATGATAATGAACAATTTAAATTTTGCCTGACCTAGGTGGAAAAAGGTTCTCCTTTTTCCACCTAGGTAAGGCAAAATTTCATATCATTATCAATATCATCAGCTTCTGCTGATGATAATGATACAAATACAATTTAAAATAAACTCAATGTACATTTTTAAGCAGTCACAGTCTAAACGATGTCATATTATTTTGGTTACATATGGTTAAAAGATTAAAGACTTATTACAACTTTGTTACTAAAAAATATAGATGCTTATAAAAAGTAATAATTGATGAATATCAAAATCCATCACCTGTATCTATCAGTTCCCACCATCATGAGAACAATGCCTAAGAGCGCCAAACACTTTTTTAATTTCGAAGGTTTTATTTGAATTCCTTATTCAAATTATTTGAAGCGCTCTAAATTATTTGCATTGCGTTTTTGTGAACGAAACTGAGTACAAAGAGGACTGGCTGGAATTTATTTACTCCTTTGAAGTTCGAAATTTAAACATCTGTCATTTTATTAACGAGTATTTCATAAAGAGTTGTGAAATGGAAGTCTATTGGGGCTTCTTTGCTTCGAGATTGTGGAGGATGATAAGCATATCGCTCACAAAAATTTCTGCGTTATTGTAAAATATATGTAAGTATCATCATTTAGTTAATCATTTAATAGTATCTGTAACTATAGTCAATGATTTGTTCATATTCTGGACTCGACATATGAAATTTTCAAAATCTTTCCTACGGTTACAGAAATACCTCTCAAATATACTTATACCTTCGACTTCATTTGTGTGATTGATCCTTAAAACTTTTTTAAGCGAATTTTTTATGGGAGGGCTTTGGAATTCTGATCCGCAACCTTTTTGTGTGACGAAAAGTTGTTTGGGTAGCTGTAATACAAAAAAATCACTTCTATCGTGTGTTTTTACGACACACCCTGTTTTTTTTTACAAGAACTTCTATCGTTGTTAGCCCAAAATGAAATATTTTTTAAAATAGGAACGTATAAATAAAATAAAAACTTAACTCATTTAACTTTACTTATTTTACTTAAGCATACAATATACGGTCAAAAGATGGAAATAAAGCTATTCCTGACCTTTCGCATGGTAGGAAGGTATGAAAACTCCCAACAGAGTCAAACGCACGCACGTCCGGCGCAAATTCGCAAAAGGCTGCAAACGATCAGTCCACAAGCGTACGTGATACTTTGACGTTCGGGGAAAAAACGTCGAAAAACGTCGAAAAATGTCGAAAAAGTACGTTTCGGTTTCGTATTTCGCGGTAGAACAATCCAATCGGCGTAAAACTCGCGGGTCCCAGGAGGGGTTGCTATAGCAACGGGTGGGTAGCTGGGTTGCCAATCGTAATGATTTCCCCGATGTTTTGTGATTGGTTTTTGAACGTGTGGCGGGGTAAGTGATTTTTATACTTAATTTGTTTAACCTGTCGTTTGTTTCGAACTGAGACCTCGTGCCTGAATTTTGCCTAATAAAGAATTTTTTTTTTTTTATTTAATCTGTCGTTTTTTGCTTCAGTTCACTTTTTTTTTATTCAATATTGGCAAACTTTTGACCACTTTCTCACTCGATGGTAAGCGACAATGTGGTCGCGAAGATGGAGCATTCTTGCCTCCAAGATACCTATTCACTCGCCACTTGAAGACTCCCATGTTGTACTCATCTGGAAACACCGACTCAGGTAAGGAGTTCCATTCCTTTGCGGTTCGCACAATGAATGTAGAGGCAAAACGCTTACATATTAATATATTCTCCAAGAATTGTATGTTATTCGCTTATATGGTTTAAACGCTACAGGCCTCTGACAAACGGATGTACGGATGAAATACTGAACCACCCAAGACCTTGCTTCGCTCGGTGACTAAACAAGCATATCTATAATAGATATATGAATATAACTTGGTATACATATAATATAATAGATATATGAATGTAACTTAGTGCTATGACTGTCTTTTGGGTTCATCTACTTGTTAAAGGGCTGATATACGTCAATGCGAGCACCTTTTTAACTACAGCCAATTATTCCCTTTAAACTATTACATATAAAGGTGTATTTTGCGTAAATTACATCGTAGCGGTTACGCAAGGTCACGCGTGCTAATTTTAGATTTTTTATGGATTTATAAAAAATTCGTGATAACGCGCCAAAATAAAAATAAAACAAGGTTAAGAAATTATTCATCTAATAAAAATACGTACATATATGAAACAACTTTTTGGTATCACCCACTAAGTGTAAGTTAGGGAAATGGTTATGCGCATTTTATATAACTTGAGTCAAAATATCTGGAACATTCTATCCCAATGATAATATTAATTGTTATAAACTAACTCCAGGCGGCTGACTGCTATTGAGATTATAATTAGCATGCTATCTTACATGCTTAGAAAGACAATGTCAAACTGTTTGTCCATATAGTAAGAAAGCACTCAATATACTATGATGTTTATAAGCGGGATCAATAATTATTATCAAGGCATTTCTTCATAGCAAGCAATACATAAGCTTACTTGTTTTGTTGATTTAATTACTTAGATTTAGATTCAGATTGTTTACTGCCTTCATATATACAGTACAAGATGTTACATTCTAGTAGGTAGATACTATGTCTCATATGGACCGTGTCGGGCGCAGCAACTTAAAAGAGAATAGGACGCCATCTTAGTGTATACCTAATTAGAAATAAAATCGTAGTATATAATATAACAAATTAGTTACATAAATAATGCATTCATAAGCTACGTTTAAGTTATGCTTACCCATTGTATTATCGGACAACCAGACGAACTGATGCGACATCGTTATGTTGTTGATATTCCGCACAAACTCCATCGTCGTTCCATCGTCACTTACCATTGGGTGAGATAGTGATCAAGTGTTTAATACCTATTCTCAATAAGAATAACACAGTTATTGCAACAAACGCCGTTATTAAATATTCGTTTTTTTAATAGTATTAAGAGGATACCTTATTCTAGAAATTGGACGATCGAACACATATGTTTGAACTTTGTAATTATAAAAATGTATTCTGGAGAAAGATAGTCGAAACATATAATATGGTCTTATTAATTTTTAATTTCAACGTATATAATTAAACCTTTGATTTCTAAAATACAGAGTATTATAAAAAAAATTGCTGTAACCATAAAAAAATCTTCTAACAAATTGACACAAAGCCCTTGTAAATTTTTGGGATTGTAAATAATTATTAACAAAATATTGCAAATAAACTTTTCAAATAAACCGCTCTCCTGCAAAGTAGTGATTTTGGCTTTCGATAGTTTATGTAGGTATTGATAGTCGATATCAGCTCATGTTTATTTTATTGTCAATGGAAGATGGTGAATTTGGAATTAAACAAAATTAATGAATGTAATAATATGCTTAAAATCAAACAATTACTCAATTATATTTTCAATATTTTTGGGCAAACACTCTCCAAAAACACTTCTGTCGTTCTGTGAAACTTTTCCTTTGTACAATGAAACAAATTGAACTGGTGTTGGCGAACCACAGCATTGAGGAGACGCAGTGCACGTGGTAGAGTAACAGTAGTGTTATATTATAAATAAGGTAAATATTAATGGATAAATTACCATTATTTTAGGCAGTAACTTACTACTTATAACAAATGTATATCAAAGAAAAACCTTCATTACAACAAAAACTACAAATCTCCAGCACCAACAAGCTACCCTAAACCCCAAATTTTTTGTTCGCTAGCACTAATCCCTAACCCTAATCTGCCCTTAACTGGGTTACTTTTTGCCGGCACCTGGCAACACCACGCCGAAAGGGGTCGCAAACCAAACTTATCTCATAAATTTACACGGCGGGTCGATCTCATTTCGACGGGGACGCTTCGCCAAATTTCATTTTGCGTGCAAAACCGGCGCAAGCATTTAATTAGTGGAAAAATTAAGTTGAGCGAGGGTATTATTTTGTCAGTTGGTTGAACTACGGTATAAAAATTACAATATTTACCAAAATCGGGGTGATAGTAATAGAGCAAATTTAAAGGAGTATATTTAGAAAGGAGAAAATATCGCTTGAGGCGGGGATTGAACCCGCGGTCATGAAGCGACTAAATTATCAATAATTTCCTTCTTATTAACGTCTTATGTTATAGGGACATTTGACGCCATCTACCGAAATAGTTTGAAACTACTACAGCCAACGAGTCTAAAATTTCAGTTAGCTCATATGTTGTATTGATGACGTCCACCTAAATCAACTGATTTTGATTTTATAGCATTAGCCGTGCGTGGCGAACTAAAGGAGTAAATTTAGAAAGGAAAAATTATCGCTTGGGGCGAGAATGGCTAATGCTATAATTTAAAAAAATCAGGGTGATAGTAATCGAGAAAACATTAAGTTTATCAAGAACTATTCTGCATAAACAAGTTTACTTTTACGTCTTTGCGATTTACATACACATGCTACTTTTACGATGGGTAGAGTTAATACTCTCTACCACTGTATTTACATTAGTTTATCTATTCTCACACGAAAAAAGGTGTTCATTGCCACCCAGAGTTATGAATTTCATTAGCTTAAATGTAATGTTTACCTCATATTATTTTTATTATTATTATTTTTACTACTTATTATAATTATGTTATGTCTATTATATGTATATATGTATTTTTGCTAGAATAAAAATATGTATTACTAATATATACGTTTATTATAATATATTGTATCGTAGCGTATATTATTGAAATAATTTTGATTTACCTTTTATATTATTAATGAAGTTTTGTACTACCCGCAAGGTTTAACTGGAAACCAGCGTCGAGTTCTTTTCTAACTCGACATAATTGCTGAGTTAAACCTTTTAGGCATATAAATTATTGTATATATTTTTGTTTTTAATATTATGTTACTTTTTTCAAATAAATGTATTTTCTTGCTTATTTATTTCTTCAATTTAAATAGGTCAAAATCCTGCGCGGCTAAGCACTCGTCACCCTGAGATGTTAAATGTTAAATCTCTTTATGCCGTGTAATTTGATTGGAAACATTGACCTTCAATCCAAAAAACTGTAATATTTGCGTGTGCAACTGCAGTAGTGTTACTGTTAGCGGTTTAACGGCTAGGGTGTGGTACTGCCCCGCGTGGAGTGTACAAAAGAGTCTTGCGACAACAAAATATGCTTGACTGCATATGAGTTTGATCTGTTTTTTTTAAATATATTAAGATTCCGTTTGTACCAATGGTTTCTATTTAAAAGCAACCAAATTAACGTTATTTCATACGTTTAGGACTGAATGTTTTCTTTATCTCTTTACAAAAATGTTCTTATGGTAAGGCGTTGACTTATATGGATATAAAACGACCAATTTGTCTTAAATGTGATCGAACATGTTTCCTAAATTCATGCATCCGTTGGGGAAACGAAAACATGTTTAAAGGAAGAAATATATAAATGGACAATGCAAGAGAGACAGTTTATATCATTTCAATTTCTAAAAACAGGTGAATGTACCTTTTATAACATTATTTTAGGTAAAAGAAATGACATAGGTATAACTCAAACACAAATTTCCCTCTCATCCCTCAAAACGTAACAAACGCGTAACGTTTATCGTTGTATGTATAATTTAAACAAAACGATTTGAACCATATCGTTAAATGGGCTGGGAGCGATTAAAATATCCGGTAGCTTGATTTCATTTACGTGTCCGATTTAAAACTGTTTGCGTTTATTGACACAAAATTGTAACTGGATTCTGCAAGTTTAAATTGGAATTTTATTTTGTAAATCGAAAGAGTACTAATTTGCTTTATCTGTAGTTCTCTATATGAAGGCGATGGGCAGTTTGATGAGTTACGGCATCTTACTATGGGGATCTGCAACTGATATTGAAACCATATTTATTCTACAAAAGAGAGCGGTCATTGCCGTCATTGCCATCTTTGTCATGGTTTCACGCGAATCCCTCAGATAATTCTTTAAACCGAATCATCTTTTATAACTTTTTATGATTTGCCTACACTCTTACGTTAAAGAATTACTATTAACCACAATGCTTAATAAACCGCCATTGCTACATATTAACACTATGAATAAATCACAACTTTTGATAATTAAACAAAATTAACAACGCCATTTTTTCACTTTCACGGCAAAACTTTACCACCGAGTTTCTTGCCAAGTTGTTTTTGAGATGGCCGTAGTAAATTTGCAAATCCAATAAATATAGTAATTAACTTTCCATTGTGAATAAATTATTTTATTAAAAGTTGCCTATATGAATAAATAATTTTGATTTGGCTTGATCCACCGGTAAAGGTAGCATCGTAAGAAAACCCATAGAAGTAAGGGCATTATATTGTGTTCACATGGCTTACCGATATATAAAACTATCCAACCCTCACAGTTAAAATATGAGTCGTAAAATGACAATTAATCAAAATTGCGTTCTAGGAGCTATCTCAGATTCAATTCCGATTGTGGTTCATTCCAGCCCTTGTTTGTTTACCATATTCGACGAAACCTTCACTTATCATCAGGTTGTATTATCATTAGATAGTGGACAAACACAAGCCCATCAGAGATAAAAATCAGTGTATTAAGCAGCACTAAACTGTCATTGAACTGCCCGTTAGCTCAGTTGGGTGAGCGTTTGCCTTCCAAGCAGGGGTATCGGGTTCAATTCCCGGCGGAAACACAAATTTACTCCCCAAGGAAAATTTGTGTTACTGGTTCTGGTTGTGTTTGTGTGTGTGGTGTGAATGTTTCCGGCACCCACGACACAAGTCTTCGAACTTAGTGTAGGGCTGTGAGTTTGAAAGCGTTTATGTTTATTTTCATGTTTATTCAGTTTAGTGCTGCTTAATACTGGAATTTTATTTTGTATATTGAAATGGTATTACTTGCAGGCCAACTTATCTTAGTAAGTGAGCTTTGGTTGTCAATGTCAAATGAGTTGATTTTCCTGCAAGCAACTATTGATCTTATGTAAATGTGTACTAGTACCAGTCAGCGTAGGCATTTTAGTTGAAAATTATGTTACTGATAATTTATCATCAGCCCATTTGGTTCCCACTTCTAGGCAT
Source organism: Lomographa bimaculata (assembly GCA_948107665.1). Lineage (NCBI taxonomy): Eukaryota > Metazoa > Arthropoda > Insecta > Lepidoptera > Geometridae > Lomographa > Lomographa bimaculata. The sequence continues at coordinate 14,758,486 of OX403603.1, read as the reverse complement.
CGGGGCTTTCTCTATCTAAGAGACACTCTACGCCATTTTCCGTCACGCTGATCCTAATACAAGTGAGTGTCCTAGAATTAATGCACTAGCAGGATTGCTCACGATGCCGGATTCATCCTTTTCCAACACCGTTATCAGGTTGAGTGCAAATTCCGCACACACGAGTAGCCTTGTAGTCAGTTCTTGTTTTATGTTTATTAACGGGACTTAAACACGAGTATTTGAAATTTAGAGTCGTTATTGTTGTGACACGTAGTTTACGCCGCTGTTATTGTTCGAGTCTGGTATAAGGCAATAATATGTATAATTACTTTTATATGTAGTGAGCCCTGTAGAAGTGTGTGTAGCATTCCAATCTAGGATAATTCCTGTGTGGTAAAATTCAGTATCTTTCAATATTGTTCAATAAACATTAATTTCAATAATTAAAACATATACATCTGTATATATTTTTTCTTATGTATTTTAGAATTATGTAGGATTTATAAAAAGCAAGAAATTTGCTTTCCTTGGCATTATCAAAAATCACTCCATCCCGCATTTCTCAAGCTTCCACACGTGACGGTTTCGCGTTATACCGGGTATTATTTTTGACTTATCCGTATCCGAGCACAGGTGCGACCAACGCTGGATTAGCCGGATGACAAACGATGCGGAATAAACACGGTCATAATTAGGTACGTGAGTGTGTGAGAATGTGAGTAAGGCCGCGTTTATACGTGTAATGCTAAGGCATACTGATTGATATCAATCAGGTCGATTGAGCCAGTAATGTAAATCAGATAGATTGATAGCAAATATTACTTGAAGTTCTTGCCTATTGTAGCTAGCAACAAACAACATAGGCGGCTTACAGAATCATATTATTTAATATTTGAGCTGCGACTCCTAGAGCGAGGTGGGACGCGATGGCAAGTGCGCTATATTCATCCAAAATTAAAATTCAAAATCGTTTATTCACATGGACTCCAAAGAGGCACTCATAAAGTTAATGACATTACTGCCAGATTCGCAAAATTACAGCCTGAAGAAAACTTCCGAATGAAGCTTAAACTATTATGGCTCTAGATTTAAAACGGTAATTTACGCGTAAGTCACGGTAATTCTCGTTTTAGTTTTAATGTAATAGTTCAAAAGGTGTGTATTTTTTTTTCAAAAAAAAAATATCTCCTTATAAAAAACAATCGCATAGGTATAAGCAACAAAGTTCATAGGCCAATTAATCTCAGAAAGCTTGATTAGAAGAAACTATAAGGTGAAGGTCGTAATCATAAAATCTAGTAGAGTACTTGATGTTATATTAATGAATGACCTGTTTATGTCATCATGTATCGTATATACGTATGTATAGGTATTAGTTAAGTACTAATTATAATAATAGATTAAAGTTGTGCTGATAGCATGAAGATCAACTATGAGTTCACGATTTAATACACCTGAATTCTAGACTAATAGCCTGAAATAATCAGTACAAAATATAGTAGGTATGAACTCCATAATTAACCGTATATCGCTTAAAATTCAGGAAGTAGCCAACGTCTCCCTTAAGGAATAAAAAGACTTCAGTAAAAAAGTTCAAATATATTTTTAATGAAATTAAAAGGGGCGTGACTTACGCGTTATATGTGCGTGAATATTAATTATATAAATTTTTAACGATACAATTTTTTGCTGCCCGGTAAGTTGACACTACCTGTGCTCAAGTGACCCACTTCTTTATGCAAGCACCCTTACCATATACCTACTCTCACTCACACATCATCAACGTTCGTGTGAGTGTGAGGGCGGACAGGTGTCGGGGTTATTAATCTCGTTGTTTGTAATTAGATTTTGATGGAATTTGAAAATGTAACGTTATTAATGGTTCACAAATTGTATAACAACGGGATGTCATGTCGTTTTTTTATAAATAAAATTTAATACTGTTCGAATTAATTCCAATTACAGGGTTCAAATAAATTTAACATCTAATATCCTATCGGTTTTCTATCGTTTGCATTTCGGAGAGTGTGCACAGGAATTATACGAGTTAATTCCCCCAAGCCCGTTTACCATCTAACAACAAGACAAACAGTAAAACGTCATCCATTCATGGTTCACGTACCTCCAGCTCGCTCAAAGCGTTTCGCTTCTACATTTATCATCCGTACTGCTAGGGAGTGGAACTCATTGCCTGCGTCTTTGTTTCCTGAGCGGTATAATCTGGCAGTCTTCAAGTCAAGAGTGAATAGGTATCTTCTAGGCAGGCATGCTACATCTTCGGCCACATCGTCGCTTTCCATCAGGCGAGATAGTGGTCAAATGCTTGCCTATCAAACATAAAAAAACAAAAAAAAAAAATACTCTGATGAGCGCAGTGCTTTGCCACGCGGATTTTGATCTATAGTATAAGTTCAAAACAAAAGGTTTGAACTGAACCTAACTGAAAGTAGCACTGAGCTGTAAAGAGCAAGAGTGACGCTTACCATTATCAACTTGCACGTCTCGTCTCTCATTTCCATAGAAAAAAATGTTCATGGTGACATTGATATATATTTAGACGTGGGGTCTAATTATATATGGTCTATTAAATAGAAATAGAAATCATTTTTATAGCATAAACTGTGTGAGTAAACTAAGAATTAGGTACATGGTCATAAACTTAAAAAAGTTTGTATCAACAGTTTTTCCGTTTCGGGCGTACAATTCGACATTTGTATATTATACATATTTTGTTGTTAAAAAATAGTAATAGCATTTTGTTTATATACCTAACTTAGTTTGTAAAAATAGCCCTTTTGTTAAAGTAAAGAAAATAAGTTGTAACTATGGATAAACTACATCTCAAAAATAATTAAACGCAAACAAAGCTTAATGAAACCGACTTCTCTGTTTTATCTTAGGAACCTTGATCAGATTTAATATATTAAACACGCATTATTGACGATAACTCAAAAACTAGGGATCAGATCTTGATCAAATTTAAAGAGGCCAACGTAAAATCGGCTCAACGAAATAAATTATGAGGTAACTTTACAGAATACGCATTATTGACGCTATTTCAAGAACTACTGATCAGATCTTGATCAAATTTAAATGGGACCAATTGGAAAGCAACATCTTTCTTTCAAACTACAACTACACTACAAATCTGTTCACGTGGTTATGAGGTAACACACATAAAAAAATATATACAGTCGACTTGAGTACCTCTTACTTTTTTGTGAAGTCGGTAAATAGTAATGTTTTAAAGTTTAACTGTGTTATTTAACTCTTTTGAGTAATTCCAGTGTTAAGTGTCAAAATTATGTTTGCTTTGAAAAATATTCATCCTGTTAATATCGGCCGCATTCATTTTAACTCTTTAAGTCTCACCTTTTCCTGCATTCATCAGTATGAAAAGTATCCTATCTCCATTTTCAGCGTCTAGACTATCTTTAAACCAAATAAGACAATCCGCATGAGGGGAAAAGGCTAAAAGGATTTGGATGAAATTGGGAACGTACATTGCTTATACCCAGTATTAACACATTTGCTACTTTTAAATGCGGGCGAAGCCACGGGGCATGGCTTGTTATACGATAACTGTGATAATTAAAAAACTAGATAAAAGTACTGTAAATTACTAAATGTACTACTCGTACTTTGTCACCAGCCGAGATATTGTAGACTCCATTTATTTTATTTTCCATAAAAATAACTCACGGGATTTTTGGAATAAATCCTGTTTACAGCGTCATTATGTTTGCCTTAAAAAGAGATTTAAATCTTATGGAGCTTCACTTCATTGAAGGAGCTCGTCAAAATTTTATTTCGTGTTTGATACTTCTGTACAGTTACTGGTATACAACGTATATAGGTGGTATATCTTCAGATTCGAGGTATCTATTTTACAAGCTTTTATTTAGTTTCAACTCTCCCATTATCTGTCGATCTGTAATCAAATCTTGCAAGTTAAATTAGACCCACTTTCCGATGTTCGATTGGACTTAAATTTGTTATATCGTAGTATCTTTTGTGACAATACAATGTCATGGTACAATGGAGCTGGTCTAATGATAGAGACGGAAGATGGCCACAAGAACTTCTGAACTTAACAAGAACTAATCTATAGTACTTGGGCTCGATTGATTCGGCTCTACAAGTTCCCTGGTTATATAACATTTTAGTTCTTTTTTATTCACAACTGGTAAAAGCTTATTATTTAAAAACTTTTTAAAGTATTACTTATATACGAATATATGTAATTATAAAAAAAAGTTTCTTAAAGCGATTACTTGAATAAAAAACAAAATGGTTTTCTGATTATGTGTGTTATTAAATAGTTGCCAAATTATGTAGTTTCCTAATGGGATGTAAAGATATTATTATCATCTTTGTAAAAAGTTTGTGCTTTAGCAATAAGTCATGCTGAAGACCACAGAAGCAATGTGACTTATCCGGGTCAATCAAAATCAAAATCGTATCTTCACATGGATAAAGAGAAAAGTTAATGACTCTACTGCCAGATTCTCAAAATTACAGCCATCGCGAAAAGAACCTGGCAAGAAACTCGGCGGTGCATTTTTTTTTCAAAATTCATTCTTAAACACTCACACATGAATTATATTAACCTAGGTATATCTATATTATTTAGTCATTAGAAAGCGCTTGTGCAGTTTGCCTCCATACTTCCTTGTCATTACCTTGTCAATATAACCCCACCTGCAAAGGTTGCTTCTCCACCGGCCTACCTACGTTGGTCTTTAATGTGTTAAGTGACTTCCATGTATCGTTTGTTGGTTTGACATTCCATAACAGGTAATTGCGCACCCTGCAGGTAATTGCTCAGCGGGCTTTAGATCACTCTCATGATCATCATCATCAGCCTGTATCGACCCACTGCAGGGTATAAGCCTCCTCTTCTTCTCATCACTCTCATGATGCGGTTACTAAAATTCATGAATATTCTTACGTACAAATTACTCGTATATTAAACTAAAACTATACTCCGTTCATCCTTAGGAAAACTCAAAAGGGACTTGTCCCGATATCCTCATCACTGTTGATATATCCCACGGGCATGCCCGCAATATGAACATAATACTTGTCCACCCGAGAGATTCTTGATTTCAGGGCCAAGGGGAAAGGGTATTTCTGTGTTGAAAGAAACTTGTAGCCCTTTTTAAGATATGTTTATGAAGGGTATGTAGAACCTTTGACATTTTGTTAGATTTTGGATTCCTATACTAATGAAGGTATATGTAATTTATGTTGGTTAATACGGAAAATATGTATCTTATGGTGGGCGTCAAACGTTTACATCTGCAGTCCGTCAATGTAACAAATTCCTGCGTGATAGTACTTTAAGTTATTAAAAATATTTAAAATAAATTTGTAGTTGGTTGACATACCTCTAGTTTGCTCGAAGCGATTAGCTTATTATCCTAACGACGAAAGAGTGGAACTCATTGCCCATGCGTCTTTGTGCCTGAACGGTATAATCTGGGACCCATCAAGTCAAGAGTCAATATATTCTTGTTTCTTTCTGTCTATGGTTTAACATGGTGGTCAAATGGATTTTTATCTTATTTGTCCAAAAAAAATGCTGTACATAAAAACGTTTAATGAAGTTGATTTAATTTCATGCTCAATATCTTCAAATAGCACGCAAGATATTCCAGATCAATATGTTAACCGCACCTTTTTCAGTTTGCTCAAAGCACTTTGGTTTTACGTTCATTATCCGTACACTGGAGTGGAACTTATTAGTTGCGCCATTATTTCCCAAATTTTATACTATATAAGAACTACTGAGCAGGATTAGTATCCTGCTCAGTACCGAGCTAGGGCTCAGTAAACCGCAACGGAGTTCTCTGGTCTGTGCTAAAAACGCTCTTAAACTCTAGACTGGAAGTAGTCTTCAAGTCTAAAGTAAATAGGTTTCATGCAGGCTAGCATGGTACATCTTTGGCAGCGTCATCGCTTTTTATATGGAGGTTTCTCCAGATTGAAAGCGAAACGCTGCCAAAGCTTGATTCCCAAGTTGTCAAATAATACAAAATCGTTAAGAACTTGACCTTTTTCAAATTTCTTCAACGTTGAATCACTCTTAGTTCGATAGTTTGTTTATGGTTTATCATATGTATCACTAGTTGTTTCCTACGACTATGCCCGCGTAATACTAAGTTGAAAATAACCTATGTGTCAATCCCGGTTTTAAAAAAGAAAACTTTTTTAGGCGCATTGAGCTCTTTTTGGGTGAAAATAAATCATGGAACTTGCGTCATCGTCACCGAACGCTTTCTAATAGCTCGACGATACAATTCAAAGGTTACTTAGTTTTCACTTCCATCGGCAGTTTTCAAAGACTGCCCCGTATGTTTAAATATTTTTTATTCAAGGTAGGCAAGCTAAATTATAAGCTATGCACATTCCAAATTGCATTCAATCTTGTTCAGCCGTCACAGCGTAAAGAGAAAACAAACAAACTAACACACTTACACATAAACTTTCGCATTTAATATTAGTGTGATAGTGTGATAACACAAGGCCATAAGGCCAAAAAAATAAAACGGTCATATACCACCAGAATTTCCTTCACCAGAAGCTCGTCGTAGGATTCGCGAAACCCTAACACCGTTAAGAAGTCTAGAGTAAATAGGTATCTTCCAGGTAAGCATGCTACATCTTTGGCCGCACCATCACTTTCCATCAGGTGAGATAGCGGCCAAATGCTTACCTTTCTGGCATAAAAAAACGAAGGCAGATTTCCGAAGAAGGCGCCATCACGGCTTCAAGTTGGTTCCGGAACGTAGTTTGGTGCTTAACGACGGTATCTTCAAAGCAATTGAACAAAAACCTTTACCAAAAGCTTTTGAATCCATCCAACATCCGCACGTAACTTAAAAGTAACAATTATTCCAAAAAGATCCCCTAACGTTGGATCCAAAGTACCCTTGAAGGGCGCTCGAGACAAAAAGAGATCGTTCACACGGATAATGGGAGAGATTTCTTTGAGGAAAGCTGCCATTTTCTGTTGAAACAATGAGTTAATGTTCCTTTAAGTATCGACGAATTTCGGCCATTTTGTTCAAGGTCGATTGTCTTAACGCTTTTTTCAGCATAAGTCTGAACTGATAACCTTATTGTGAGTATTTGACCTTCAAAGTTAAAAATATTATTTTCACGGCGGCGTAAATACGAATCTAAAGGAACAAAATAAAAAGTGGAGTTTTTTAACGCTTACTTGGCCGGATAGATACCCCTCTTTTTTAACCGACTTCACAATAAAAGAGGACGTTCTCAATTCAACTGTATTTTTTTTATTTGTGTTATCTCATAACTTTTTTTTTGGGTGAACCGATTTTTATTTGAAAGGAGTTGCTTCCCATTGGTGCCATTTCAATTTGATCAAGATAAAGCTGTGGAGTCGGTTTTTTGTAAGCTGCTATTTCAGCTTGTGCAAAATTTCTTTCGAATATCCGGATTTCCGGTTGTTCTCCTCTACAGGTTGAATTCATGAACCGATTCTCGTGAAATTTTGTGAGCAGGTTCGATAATTATCTACAAAAATATGAAATTTTCAAAATATCGGAGGTCAAAAAGGTAAAAAAACATAAATCAGCCATGTCGAAAATACATTAATAGGTCTTCAGTTCACAGAGCCACTCATTTTTTAATTAAAAAAAACTTGAGAGGTGTCAAGGGACACCTGGATGGAACGAAGTTCAATTTCCGTCTAGCCCCCTTCCGCAACGCGCGATAACTTTCGTTCCAAAATTAAAAGAAACATGCAAAAACCAACATCACGCGGTGTTTCCAGGCCCCCTTTCGCAACGCGCGATAAGGAACTTTCGTTCCAAAATTAAAAGAAAAATGCAAAAACCAACATCACGCGGTGTTCCCAGGCGGTCACCCATCCAAGTACTGACCGCGCCCGACGTTGCTTAACTTCGGTGATCGGACGAGAACGTGGTATGGCTTACAACTATAGCAAAAAGTGTCGTTACAACTTTTGGTCTTGATTTTTTCCGTCTAGCCCCCTTTCGCAACGCGCGATAAGGAACTTTCGCTCCAAAAATTGTGACCATGATAATTAAACTGTAAATAGAATCTAGTGATTCTATTTTACAGTTTTATTATTATCATTAGAATCTCAGTAGTACTAACATCGTGTAAAAATTGCATCAGCAGCCGAAATACTATTTGAGATGTTTCGCAGCAATAACCACTGGAGGCTATCAGGTTATTTATTAGACAGGCTAGGTCCCGAGCCTTTATTTATTGTATCTCTATTAAATTGAAACTGGCAGTCTATTCACGACGTAGAGATTACATGGGTCTTAGGTCCTACGTTCTAACTATAATAAATAGTTAACTTTGGGTCATAGGAGAACAATAGCTAGCGAAGATAGGACTCACGATAGTTATAGAACTTTGAGCCCTTAAACTAGTTATTATTAATTAATGTAGAAATTTTGCGTTTATCGTAAAAGTACAGCCGATGTGGGACATAATACAAGAAAGCGTGTTAGAATTTTTCTGTCAATTCGACTACGCGACTCAAAGGTAAGTAATGTATTTTTTTTGTTTATTTTTTATTTTTTGGCTTTGTGGCTTTATAGAAACCAAACGCGGGGCCGATTTTGATGATTATATTCTATTCTGATATGTTAATCGATTTGTTTTTATTGTCTGAGTGTCACTAAAGACATGACAATAATCAAATTAAAAATGGCGACCACCAGACGCCATATTATTATAGAGAAAGATAAAAGAATATAATTGAAAACTGTGTCATGTGAGGTTGCTTTGAAGAGATATAAAAAAAATTTAATATATATAAAAAATTTTGAATGACCATTTGAAAATAAATACTTAAATATCTTAGAGGAGGAATATCTAGGAGGCTTACCAATTGTTAAGTATACTTAAATACTTAACAATTGGTAAGCCTCCAAAGGAAATGTATATTTCTGGTTCTGGGAGTGGTTGTGTGTATGATGTGATACAAGCCGTATATGTGTTGTGTGTGTGATGTGACAGCGATACAAGTCATCGAATTTAGTGTGAGGCTGTGCAAAATAGTCTAAAGCAAAGAAAAATAAACAGTTATGCGAGGGATTTCATTCAAATGATCAAAAAATGTTCTGGGTAGCAAACGTTTATTATCAGATATATATTTAGGCTTCGCCATCTTATGCATTTAGCCAGTGTCAAGTAATAATATATTCAAGTGTATTGCGTATTAAAAGTTCTAGTCACAAGTCACAGTCAAAGTCAAGGCCCAGTCATAGTCATCTCATGCCCTAATAAAGTGGTAGAAACTTTACTAGAACTTCTGGAGTTTTGGTGCAAAAGCGAAAATCACGTTTTTCAACTTTGTATGATTTACCTAGACACTTGCACGTTCACTAAGAATTAACGGTTAATAATCCACCATTATTACACAACAATACCTGAAGAATCACAAGTTTGGCAAAATAATATAAAATCAACAACGCCATTTTTTCACTTTCGCGGCAAAATTCTGATAAAAGCTTTTTTCCTGTAAATATCCGCCAGCGATTTCCTTAAACAAAATCAAAATCATCGCTCATCATGAGTATTGCACACTGTAATGGCGATAATACGATTTTTATTTCAGCTAAAGCATTTTTATTTCCACATCATTACAAAGTAAACGTAACATTCGGAATGGACGTGCACTATTTTTTTACGATCCAACCCTTAAAACGTAAGGAAGGAAAAACCGTACGGCCATAAAATAGTGTTTTTAGATTACTTTTATTGTATTTTTGCTTATGCGGCTTAGATTTACAATGTGCTGTTTAAGTTCTTTTTAGTTTTATTGCTTTGGGGATACAGCTGAGGCTTCCAGAACCTCCTATGTACAAAATTGTAATAACTTTCCGTTGCATATATATCAAAAATATATCTACGGGCCAATTGCCTATATTTCCTAAAAATATATATATTTTTATGCTTTATAGGCAAGCATTTGACCACTATCGCACCTGATGGAAAGTGATGATGCGACCGAAGATGTGACATGCTTGTCTAGAAGATACATACTCACTCGGGACTTGACGACTATAGATATACTAGATTATACCCCTCGGGGAACAATGACGCAGGCAATGCTCCTTCGCTGTACAGATGATGAACGAAGCGTTTTGCATCTAGCAAAACGCTTCGAGCGAACTGGTAGTATATAAAACATAATTGGTTAATGTTTGACAGTTTGTCTGGTTGTTAGATGGGCATGGTGGAATTAACTCGTGTATTACATCTATACAGCAAAGACTTAAGTCACAATGCACCGAGCTTATAGGTAATTCAAGTGCTTAAGCATGGGCTTGTGTTCTTGGGTTACCAGTGCGTAGTGTTCCCATGCTGGTGGCATTGCCTCTTTGAATTGCAATGCTAATACTTTCAGGTTTTTACTGCTGAACATTTAGCTAGACGCCAATGGCTTCCACGTTCAGTATAATATGGGGCAGTTGAAGATGAGAATGAATATTTGATTACCAAGCAAGCTTCTTAATCCTACTGCACACATCACAAAATAGATAGTTTAGATTGATTTTTGATTAAATTAACAATATAATTACTTTGTATTGGTCATAATTGGTTTAAAAATGACCTTAATTATAAATAGCAAAATAGCTTTAAAATCGAAAGTAAAAAAAAAAGGAATTCTTTTATGTAATGAATAGCTGATATTTTTAGCTTAAAGGAGTAGTTCTAACATTTTTAGGTATAGTGTACAACAAATGTTATAACTGGGACCGCGCATCCAATTTTGTTTATGTTTATAACAATGAACGTTTTTTTCAAAGGGAATTGTGCGATAATATTAATTCTGTATACGCCCCTCATTGTAACATATTGTAATTCGGATGTTGCGTGATCGCTTCGAAAAAAGCGCGTATGCTTTTTATATTGTATTCGGTGGATTTGTGAAAATAAAACAGGCATGAAATTGTTGACCAAGCAAAGCGATGTCTCAATGCTAACTTTAGCGCTTCAGCACTTTGTCTGTCCGTCTGTCTGTAAGAGGCACTTAGCGTCTAAACCATTCAAATGAATAACTTCAAATTCACAGGTAGTGTGTAAAGATGTGTGCCGAAGCCACAAACGGCAATAAAAATAAAAAAAACATAAACGCTTTCACACTCACAGCCCTACACTAAATTCGATGACTTGTGGCGTGGGTGCCGGAAATATTCACATCACACACACAATCACAACCAGAACCAGAAACACAAATTTTCCATGGTGAGAAAACTTGTGTTCCCGCCGGGAATCGAACCCGATACCCCTGCTTAGAAGGCGAGCGCCACCCAACTAAGCCAACGGGCAATCATAATTATATGAATGAAAAAAAATATTAAGGGGGCACTTATATACGTAAGATGCCAAATTGTATTTCTTTTTTATACCTGTGCGTGGTTTTAAAAGAACCTTGCAAGTAGAGTACTAAACGGTTTTAATTAAATCTATGATGGCAAATAACAATTTATTTATCCAGCAAAGTTTGTTTGTTTGAGAACAAGCGATGACTGTAAATTTTCTAATCCGGTATTAGAGTCAGACCGTCATGAATGCATCTATGGGGCCTATATGCATAAACGATTTTGAATGAGAAATTGAAACATATTTGTCCTGGAGTCCGACGAACGAATGGACGGAAAGGTGAACGAACGGATAAGTGCTGAACCATCCAAATCAACATAGAGACCTCGCAACGCTAGGTCTATAAGTAATATTAGTACAATGTTGTTACTGCAAATTCAATCAAATTATTTACATAAATAACCTTATATTATGAGTGCAATTTTATATAAGCTAAACGCTATTATTAAAACTGATAAATAAAACGTATTGAAATATATTACAGTTCTAAAAAATTACATCACAATAAATTAACTAAAAAAAAAAGAAATAAGACTAGCAATAACACCGTTTATACCAAAATGAGGCACATAAATTGACTGAATCTCATCTCAATATCAATAAAGGTAGGCGTTTTCTTCAGAGTGGTCGTGTTATAGAGCCGAGTGCGGGCTGCATAAAATTGTAATAACATTATACGAACGGCTTTGGCCACAACCCTAATATCTGAACCTTAGGGCACTGGGACAATTAATTTTTTACTCGAGGGATCGTTTGTTCCTGTCCGGCTGATTGATGTATGGAAATAGGCGTGAAATGGTGTTGTCATAATTTTTAATTTATATTCATATTTAAAAAGGGATCGTAGAGACACACGATAGAAGTTAAACTTTTGTATTAAAGGGAAACATTTTAATTTTTCATCACGGTGTTTATCCCTACCGCTATTCGTCAATCGAAACGGTTGAGGAGAAGAATGTAAAATCCCTCCCATAAAAAAGTACACTTCAAATCCTTTGTTTTGAGAAATAGAAGAAAACCTTTTAAAAAAAAATTTGAACAACGTGTTCTTTTGTTGTCCCATTCCGTTTTTGAACTGTCAATCTCCCTCGCGTCATTTTAGGGCTGCGCCACTAGGGATGTTCCTGTCACGGTAAATCGATGATCGCCAGTAATTCTTTTTTTAACGCAGATTCTTACAATGTGTGTTAAGCATTACCCAAATCAATATAGTTAATATTTTAGTGATAATGAAAAAAAAGAAATGGAAAACATTCGCCATTGAGTTTCTAGCCAGGTTCTTCTCGAGACTTTTTTTCAATTTTGCGAATCTAGCAATAACAGTAATTGCCTTTTATAAGTGTCTCTTAAGGGCCCATGTGATTATGTTGATTAACGCGGGTGTAATATAAAGTAAAAATAATTAAGGCACATTGGTCATAAAAAATAAATAACAATAATTAAACGCAAGCAAAGCTTAAAAAACCGACTTCACCGCTTTATCTTCGGAACCTTGATCAGATTTAATGTATTAAATACGCATTATTGACTATAACTCAAAAACTAGAAGTTAGATCTTGATCAAATTTCAATGAAAAGCACCAGCTTTCAAATAAAAAATAATCATCAAAATCGGCTCACAACGAAAGAAGATATGAGGTAACTTTTGAAGTCGGTTAAACGAGAACATCGACAAAGTAGTCCACAAAATAGGCATTATTGACGATATTTCAAGAACTACCAATCAGATATTGATCAAATTTTAATGGGACCAATGAGAAAGCAACATTTTTCAAACTAAAAAAAAAATTTGAAATCGGCTTACTTGCAGAGAAGTAATGAGGTAACACAAATAAAAAAATAAAAAATAATACAGTCGACTTGAGTACCTCCTCCTTTTTTGGGAAGTCGGTAAAAAACTCACGTCTGGATTCTTCTCAAAGTAACAAAACATTATCTTATTTCACGGTGAATTTCCAAAAATAATTATGTCCCAAAAAGAAAACTTTTTTAATCACACAGAACGAGTCTCCATAAAAGCCCCCGCTGTAATTTCGTCACCGTCGTGTGCAAACTTTATATTTTTAATTAAAAATTCTAAGCTCTGATAATTAAAATATTCTGTGTCAAGACTGGTGATCTCAATTTTTAGGACGAGGGTATTATTACGGAGTTATTTTTACGCTTAGTTTGGATCTTTTACTTTGCCTAAAGACTTCGCGGCGAAGTTTTGGGTTTTCACATCTAGTAATGGAAAATAAGTTACTTGTGAAATTATTTTCGTTGTCACAGGGCGATATGGTTACTCAGCGAAAAAGTTTTTCCAATAATCAAACATCCCAAAATACCCATGTCGCAAAAGTCGACTTAAATTTTGGGTGAAGCCGTTTAATTAATAATTTTTTAATAGACTTTGTTTGACTTATAATTAAATTACTAAATCAAGTACGAATAACTGCATGATATTTTAACTGGCCGAGAATTCAAATTGATACTTTTTTAATTTCACTTATCTATAAACTGATATTTAAAAAAGTATCAATTTGAATATTCGTCTCATACACAAAAAAAAATTACAAAAATCGTTACATTTCTTTTTTCCATTATGTGGCTGTCACAACATGTACATTTTCTGGAAAAAGAGTAAGTTAGCGTTATTTACCTAAATCCATCTAATAATGAGGGTTGTTTACAATTACATCGGTGCACCCGACTTAAACTCTTCTGGCGCTTGGCAAAACTATAAGGAGGATCTACACCAAACCTACTGTACACTTATGCCAAGCGCCAGAAGAGTACGTTGTAGAAAGAGAGGTGAATATAAAATTAAGACACAGCGTTGTGCAAGCTGAATTGCACTTTGATTAATCATAGCAAGAGTCGTTATTTGTTTGAATGTCTTTGCGGGGAGAAACTTCAGCACATGTACTATTCTGTGGTTATACAAATATATTTCCCAGTCTATACAAAGTCCACCTTGTAACAGTTGGCATCGGGGTTTCCTGTGACGTGGTTGGATGTATTATTCAACACCACATTCGAAATATATGTACGCTTTATCATGCATATTCACTATGAAATTGGGTCTCAAACGCTAAGGAAATACTATTAATTTCCGACTGTCTACGCGTCGACAACCACGATATATAGCTTTAAGCATATATTATCAGGCGCTGGTTGGATCTTTATTTGTATGGAAGATAAAATAGGGGACTAGGTTAATAAGAAAACGAGTAAACGGATGTAAATTTTTCCTTTACTGATATGATTATGACGTTTTAGGTATGCTTTATTGCTTTCCATACTAGTGGAAGCAAATACAATTTAACGTAGCGATTTAGAAGATTTCTGAAAAGAACAGGAATTTTAAACCTTCATAAATTTTATAGAAACCAATATGTTATTTATTGGATTTGTGGCAGTAATTCCATTAATATAATCGATACGAAACGTTTGTATTTTTGGCATGAGACCTGGCGTCAGCATTCATAATTGCTGAAAAGGTTTAACGACTATTATCTTTCAACTAACAAACTGTATATACAGCTTTACAGTTTGAACACGGCAACACTCAATTTAAATTACACTAAACGGAAACCCATTCAAACACTGGTCTGACCGAACATTTCTTAACCTTGTCAATAAAGCAGTATTGACCAAGCGGACCACGCTACGAGTTATAAACGTATATCAAGTAAAACAGCTATTGGAAATTGCGAAGTCTAAATGAAGCAACGATGAACAAATGAGAACATTGTAACTAGCTAGTGGTGTGTTCAAAAGTAAAGTGAATAGGTATTTACTAAGCAAGCGTGCTCCACCTTAGACTGCATCGTCACTGTCCATCAGGTGTGATAGTGGTCAACTGTTTGCTAGTCTGTAATAAAAAAAAAAATAACAGATTAATTTGTCCTTGATAAATGTAGCCGGACGTTTTAGTATACTACCCATTTTTGATTATTTTATAACATACAATTTCCGTTGAAAAGATTTCTGCAAGTACCTACAGTACAAAAAAGTGTTGAAAAAGCTATGATGATAATAATTTTGTAGCTCACCAATATCACTGTTTTCAGATCTGTTTTGCTCCGGGTCTGTCACAATAATAGCTACATATTTAAAGCTGAAACTTTGTATAATATCCATTATATCCTGTACTTGAACAACAAAAAAAAAATCGAACAGTTATGTTTAAGAAAACAAATATAAGCAAATTAACCTCAAGATATTTTTTTTATTAGGCAAAATGTAAACACGAGGTTTTAGTTACGGACAATCTACTAGTGTTATTAGTCCAACATAAATTAAACTAGATAATATCGGAAGTGAACAGAAAAAAATAATACTATGAAACATCCTGTTTATCCTAGTTATGTAGTCCTAGTATGTTATCCTATGTTTTATCCTAGTCACGTAAAGTTTTTATTAAAAAACTTGAGAGGTATCAAGGGGCACACGGATGGAACGAAGTTCAATTTCCGTCTAGCCCCCTTTCGCAACACGCGATAAGAAACTCTCGTTCCAAAATTAAAAGAAACATGCAAAAACCAACATCACGCGGTGTTCCCAGGCGGTCACCCATCCAAGTGCTGACCGCGCCCGACGTTGCTTAACTTCGGTGATCGGACGAGAACGTGGTATGGCTTACAACTGTAGCAAAAAGAGTCGTAACAACTTTTGGTCTTAATTTTTTCCGTCTAGTCCCCTTTCGCAACGAGATATAAGGAACTTTCGTTCCAAAAAAATCATAATCCTGATTTATTTATTTTTAATAAATCTGCGCTCTTTTCTTCATATTTCAATGAGTGATGTATTAGCATTCCCCAAGAGCTGTTACCTTAGGCAGGCAGCAGGTTGTTAAAAACACTGATCACACGTAACCTTACATATAACATAGACATTTTTCCTCGACTCAGCGGTTTCTCCGATGATTTTCATCATAAGCCCCTTTATACAGTCCTCGCGTAGCGGCACTTAATCTTATTTGGAGTTGGCTCCGTTTCGGTAAGGATTGTGACATAACGGGCTAATGAGAAATTAACAATGGTCAGTATTAGAAGTTTGAAAAAACATGACAAGAAAAGTTTATCTGATTTTAACTAGGCATAATAATATACTTGACACGCCTCCATTACTTTTTAATTAATCATAATTTTACTAAATGTATATTAACACAGTTCATCGTTTTTTACAATATGCGTCTGGTTATCGCCTTATTGAATTTTGATTAGGCACTTTCATGTCTTTAGTGACTCTTGCAAGATGTACGATAGACTTATAAATCATCATAATCGGACCACGCGTTTGATCTCCAGAAAGACACAAAGGAAATACATACATAGGCTGGTAAACACATTACCCTCTTTTACGTCGTGCAGTCAGGTAAATAATTACCATGTTTCATCACTAATATTCATTTATGTATTTTAAGTATGTATGTTAGAATATCAAATTAAATCAAAATTATTTGTATATAATATCTTTTTTATATATGTAACTATAAATGTATAAGATTTATTTAATAACATTAATAATTAAAAGTATGTTTATAAAAAAATGCATGTATAATGATCATTGCCGCACCACCGATCACTTTTTTATTAAACTTTATTATCCTCTCCATCCTAAGGTTGTCTGGAAGAGATCGCTGCTCAGCGATAAGGCCGCTGATCGTACTGCTAGTTTCTGGTATTTATAACTAGCCCCCCGGCTTCGCCCGCTATTATCAAGTTAAAAAGTAGCCTATGTGTTAATTCTAGGTATAATCTATGTACATTCCAATATTCATCCAAATCCGTTCAGCCGTTAAAGCTTAAAGAGGGAACAAACATATACACACACTTACAAACTTTCAGATTTATAATATTAGTAGGATTATTATTCATGGTGTGCAATAAAGAGTATTTGTATTGTATCGTAAAACAAGGTTGATTTAGTTCCGGTTGTACTCCGGTTGTACTCCGGTTGTATTTTTTATTTTTTTATATTAAACATAACGTGAGTACAACCGGAACTAAATCAACATGAATACGACTTACGATAGTTTTAATATTAATAAAGGTTGATCGTGGCGAATTTAAGTGTGATTTTTTGCGCGCTTACTGTGTCACCCAGTCTTATCCAAAATAGTGGAATCTGACTATTCAGCGCACGGGGTCTAAATCGAGTTATACGGCTTTGATGTTTAAACGCGAAGCTGATGTTATTTCGAATTAGTCTCGGAGCTCCAAAAAGCTGATTTTCACACACCGTCGTGGTTTGTCTGTAGCTTTGAAATGGATATGTGGTAAACTTTGAAGGGAACGAAATGTTTTGTAGATTTCTAAGAATTCGGTTAAAATGTGGTGCGTTTATTAAATTACAGACTTTATTTACATTAACTCGCAATAGAGTTAAGTTCTTACAAATATATACGTATCAAATAAGTCAAAGTTTTATTTTACATTCGATGAAAATAAACGCTAAAGATAAACACATTCATCGACGACCCAGTTGGCACAGTGGACAGGTCTCCGCCCTCTGCGCCGTGGGTCCTAGGTTCGATCCCGGCAGGAACACAAATTCCTCCCCAAGGGATATTTTGTGTTTCTGGTTCTGGGTGTATTTGCGTATGTGATGTAAATGTTTCCGGCGCCCACGATACAAGTCATTGAACTTAGTGTGAGGCTGTGAGTGTGTATTTACAGCCCCACATTTAGTTCAATGGTACTGAAACGTGGCCTCTTACTATGGGCCTTATAAATAATCTCAAAGTCGCACAACGTGCTTATTACCGTTCTTTTTGGAGATCTTTGGGGAGGCCTATATCCAGAAGTGGCCTTCTTGTGACTGATGATAATGTTGATGTAGTTCAATCGATTGTATCGTGTGTATCGAATACATTCATATCACACGCACAATTACACCCAAAACCAGAAACACATATTTCTCTTGTGGAGAAAGCTTGTGTTTCCACCAGGTTTCGAACTCGAAAAAAAACGAAAGTGAAAATGCGTTCTATGATGTAGCATGCTTGCCTAGAAGAAATCTATTTAGTCACTCTTGACTTGAAGACTCTCAGATTTTACCGTTCGGGGAACAAATATTATAGATATCCGCAGCCATGTGCCATATAACATTTCTAAACGAGTTATTCTTTAATGAGTTATGCAGTTAATTCATGCATTTAACTGACCCTCTATTGCAAACGGTTTTAATACTAAATTGACAAAACTCCTAAGAAAGAAGGTACATTTTTGCTTAATTCAAATAGAAGCCGCGTGTAACAAAGATTCGTAATAGGGCCTGCACCTGCAATTAAAACAACATATTATGATTGGCATTTTCTTTCGCATCTGTTTACTATACTTCCATTCTATCTACCTTATTTCACGCTTGTCCACCCCTCTACCCCTCTACCTGAAAACGCTTGCTCAAGCACTATGGAAATCAGGCTATCATAGCATATAATCCAATCTTTTTGTCGTCCGCGAAAATTGCTCAAAATGTTATTACCTCCGAACTGCAAGCTCAAAACTGGCAAAAAGCTTAATAAAGTACCAATATAGCGAAAGGAAATGGTGCCACTTCTATTCAGACAACCTGTCGTTGCAAATTGGACTCTACATCTTCAAGTTCTGGGTTGGCTTTTGAAAGATCACGATGCGAATTTTGAGCGCAATTCAGTAACGGTAGTGGGACATCATTTGAATAATTAAAAGGCGGGTCTATCTGTTTATTCAGGCCTCAGTTTGAGCTGCAATTGTGCCCGATTTCGTAGCCAAGTTTGTGAGGGCCCTTCACAGCTGCAGTACTGGATTTTTGGTACAAACTGAAGTGTCTTCAGATTTTTATAAACCATTGGCGAGTTCGTTTCGACGTTAATGATTTTTAATTTTATTTTTCAACGTTCTAATTTTCTAGATAGTTTTATATTATTTTTCTTTCGTTTTATTTTCTTCTCGAGATCATTGAAACTTGGTTAATACGTGAAAGTGAAAATAAATATTTTTTTGCATGACTATGAAATCTGCCTAGCATGGCTAATGATACATAAACTAAATCAATTAAAATGACTTTAAAAGTTATGTTTTCCCGTAGAGGAAAAATAACACTACTGGTTTATTTAGTTTTACATTTCCACAATTAATAAAAATGGACCTAATTAAATACTACTGTTATCTTTGGAAGCCAGTACCATTCCCACCACCATCTCTTACTTTTTGGAAAGTGTGCTCAGGAATTACATGATATAATTCCTCCATGTCCTTTTTACCATCAAACAATAAGACAAACTGTCAAACGTTATTTATGGTAGACATACCTCCAGTTGCTCGAAGCGTTTTGCTTCTACGTTCATCATTCGTACAGCGAAGGAGTGGATCTCATTACCTGCGTGTTTGTTCCCTGAACAGTACAATCTGGGTGTCTTCAAGCCTAGAGTGAAGGTACCTAACCTTCTAGGCAAGCATGTTTCATCTTCGGCCGCATCGTCACTTTCCATCAGGTAAGATAGCGGTCAAATGCTTGCCTAACTAGAATAAAAAATCTGTTTGAATATAGACCATTAATGAATTCATCTGAACACACGAAAAAATCATCAAAATTGATCCAGCCGACCAACTATAATACATAGACATACAGACATCCGTATATGATCCGTAAACAGCTTGATATACTAAAAGTAGAAAGTGAAATAGAGCCAATAAAAATATCCAAGGAGTTAAGATACCGAGATCTACTGTAAATATCCGGTGCAAGTTGCACATGGACCGGATAACTGACGTCCGCCCGGACATCCGGACGTCCAGGCGCTCACCGTCCGGAATCCGGGTATATTTGAACAATGCTTTGGAAGAGCAATGTATTTGGATAAGTATAGACGTTGATCTTGTACTGTTTGTTTTTAATGTTTTACATGTTTGCTTGTCCACATTAAGTTTATTAATGCCTTACTATACGTTTATTTTTTGTAACCATTTTCAAAAACGTTTTTAAAGAAAACATACTGATATAATTAATACTTTTCGTTTTTTTATAACTAAGTCGTGATATTTTCTCCGCCAGGAGCGTTTTGCTTGTACATTTATTATCCGTATAGCGAAGGAGTGGCGCGTTCTTGTTTCGCGAACAGTATAATCTGGGAGTATAAGTCTAGAGTGAATAGATATCTTCTAGGTAAGCATGCTTCATCTTCGGCCGCAACGACACTTTCCATTAGGTGAGATAGCGGTAAAAATAGTCAAATTTGTCATAAAAAAAACTAGTTTTTGTTTTAAAAGCTCTTACTAGAAGCCACTGAGCTAATAGGTAACTTAAGCGTTTAATCCCACTACCAGTGGGTAGCGGCGTGTTCATCATGCAAGCGGCATTGCCTCATTGATTTGAAAGATAGAAAGAAAGAAAAAATATTGAATTCATTACATTTTAAAGTAGCAAAATGAACATTATAAAGTTGAAAAAGTGGTACGGCTATTGCGAATTCGGTTTTTTAATTTTTCAAATAAATTTTTAAATATATTATTTATCTTTTAAATAATAATTATTCTTTGGTATCAAGCGTCAACTGACATTGGTATGCATATTACGAGGCGCAGCGATGCCGTTCTTGGCGGGACAGAGTAGTGTAAACGACTATAAATTATGGATTGTATAGGATACATCATCTTAAATATTACGGAAAATGTAGCATTCAGATGAAAACTGTAGAACTGATAGATATTAAGATTCTATTTATTTTTTACTTTACTTAGTTTATTTTTTTATGCTTTATGCTTCCCGCTTAGTTCAGGTGTAACTGAAAATCAGTGTCGAGTTATCTGCTCGGCAAAAAGCTGAGAAATTATTGTGAGTTTTTTGTATGCCAAAAAGGTTTACTTTTTGGCATACAAAAAACTCACAATAATTATTAAAAAAATGTATTTTTAATGTTAGTTTTTAAAGTTAATTGTTATTTTTATTTTTGTTATGTGTTTTCTTTCTTTATTTCTTTGATAGTATGAGAACTTTATGGTTGTTTTTATGTAAATATGTATATTTGAGTCGTTTTAGTTTAACAAATTGATAGTACCTACCTTTTGTGTTTCGTCAAAAGTCGTTGATAATACGACGCTGTTAGCGCAGTGGGCACACATACCCCCTTCCTTCACCCCTGGGAAGGAAGGGAATTGCAAGGCATTTTCCTCCCCACAAAAAAAAAGTGGGCATGTCTTTGCTTTATACACCGCAGGTTTGATTCCCAGCAGGAAACCCTTTATTTGCGCTAGGTATTATATTGTGTCACGTAAATGTTCAATTTTCAAACTTAGTGTTATTAAGTATTTAGAATTTATTTGGAGCTGTGTTTGAGCAGATAAAAAAGTTGCTATTCTTTCGAAGATAACATTTTATCGGCAAAATTGACGAAACAGCGAAACGTGACACCAATTTGAGCTATTTCCGCTAAAATAACAAAACTTCGAAACTCCGAACGAAATACAAACACTCGTCGAACAAGAAAAATAGATAAGTGACTCTTTAAAAATAACACTTCTCTTGCTGAAAATATACGTCGAAAATTCTCGGTCCCAAACTTGCTATTGAGTAACAACGGTACTTGAAAAATGTTACTTTGTATTGGGTGATATATGAAGTTCTATGCTAGATATACACTACGAGCCAATTTCTCATATTTTTACCCAACTGCCAAGGAAGGGTTATGTTTTTCTCACGTATCTTGTATGTATGTATATTAGTAATTTTTTTTATTACCTCGTATCTTCCAAATTGCTGACAGTTAAAGTATCGTTATATTCGTCTTAAAAACCCAAGTGTTATTAGACAGGAGTTAGAAAAAAAAAATGGCGGAGTGGACTGAGATTGGCTGATAATGATGATGATGATGATGAAGTAATGTGTTAATAAAACAAAATAAACAAACCTATCGAGTAGGGTATCCGAATGAAGTATATTCAAAGAAAATTACATTAATTTTACATAAAAGTATAAAAGGTTCACATTTCCGGTTTTTTTTTTTAAATTTTTAGTTCATTAACTTGTATAAAACCAAACTAAAATTATCACATATACACAACAAACAACGCTCACTACAACCAAGTTATAGCTAACTCAAATGTTCAAGCTCACTCCAGTGGGTAGCGTTCCCATCATGCTGGCTTGGTTCCTCTGAATTGCAATGCAAATACGTTGTCAAATAATTACCAGCATTTTGATCACACGACGACTCCAGGTGTTCTGATATATTTTTGAAAATAGAATAAGCTCGCGGTCGTCAACTGGCCTAGTTTTTAGACACTTTATGAGATTACATCCAGAAATACTTCATATAAATGGAGAACACACTTCCCGATCTCCAGTTTTTCCTGCAAAAGTGCTTTGAAAGTTGTCCGTTATCGATTCCATCTATCACCCCCGAGCGCTGGAGGGTTGATAATTCTGATAAAGGTTGTGACAATTCGAGATAGCGTTGAACTTTTGAAGTTGAACCTTCTTTTGAATTTGACTTTTGCTTATGGGATCCTTGCTATCTTTTGAAAATAAACTGGTTTTTTTGGCGACACGACAAGATAAGTTGTTTTTGTAGTAACTGCTATCATTGCTGCTACGTCTTTTTAGTGTTTTAACACTATCTCACCTGAAGGTAAGCGACAATATGGTTTACCATGGAGCACGCTTGCTTAGAAGTTACTTCTTTTACTCCATTATATAAGCGTTGGATTTGTGTTCATATGAACAAGAGCAAATAACTCAGCATTCTTTGTGATGTTAAATTTATAAATTTGTATTCCTAGTCCCTAGTTTTTGTACCATTGTACTATTGTATTAGATTTGTTATTTAATCATTGTATTTTAGTATATGATATGGGTTTTGCCTGGAATAAATTACTTATATAATACTTACTAATAAAGAGTCAAGGTTCAGTCATAGTCAAGTCATGCCCTAGTAAAGTGGTAGAAACTTTACTAGAACTTCTGTTGGAGTTTTAGAGCGAAAGCGAAAATCACGTTTTTCAACTTTGTATGATTTGCCTACACTGATGCACGTTCATCAACTATAAAACCCACAATTACTTACACATTAACACTCAAAGAATCACAAGTTTTGCATAAATGTAATACAAAATCATCAACGTCGTTGTTTTGCTTTCGCGGAAAGACTCTACCAACAAAATTTCGCATTTTTATGTTAGTAGAGGTAATATACACACCACAAGTTCGTTTTTGTAAAACAGCTTGTTCCGCAGTACATTGGGGTCGTTCTTGAAGTTCTTTTGTGTTAGTTGGGATCGTCAGTACAAGTTATGGTATATTTTCTTTAGACGCTTCAATAGAGATTATATGTGGTAAAAGTCAATGAATGAATTAATTATATTTATTTAACAAAAGAGAAATACATATAACAATAATAGTTCCAGTCGGCCGTAGGCTCTAGTTTAAGCAAGCGTTCTATTATGTTGTAATAAATAATTGCAAAGAGGAATGAAGTTTTGAAATGAAAATAGCTCACTACATCGCTGTTTCTTTGTAACCAAACTCTATAAATCAATCGTTTCCGCAATAGAAAGTCGAAAGTCCTAAACAATCCTAGCTTCCTACATCCAGAAATCAACATTCAAACCAAAATTGCTCGAAATATCCCAGTGTGCTTCTACGAAACCACTCTCGCCCCGGAATCGAAAGCTATAAATCCAGACTACACTAGAAACATCTCTAGTCATGAACGCAGTAAAATTACGTCAGTGTACTTTTTCTAGTCGCGGGGTATGTGAATTAAGACAAGCATACTTTTCTACCGACTTCACAAAAAAGGAGGAGGTACTCAAGTCGACTGTATTTTTTTTACCTCATATCTTCGTTACACGTGAACCGATATTGAAATTTTTTTTTGTTCGAAAGATGCTGCTTTCCAATTGGTCCCAATTAAATTTGATCAAGATCTGAAATATCGTCAATAATGCGTGTCATCAGTACATCTGATTTGATCAAAGTTCCGAAGATAAAGCGGTGAAGTCCTTTTTTTAAACTTTGCTTGCGTTTAATTATAAGTTTCTGCCCGCGCTTTCTTTCACGTAGTAGGTAAAAAGTCCCATCATATAAGTTTATCCTGGTAACTATTCGTTCGCGCCGAACTGAGATCTCGTGTCTCATTGAGAAAAACTTTTGAGCTTACTTGCTTAGTTCTTTTTGCTTTAAAATAATTATATTATTATTAAAACTATCGTGAGTCGTATTCATATTGATTTGGTTCCGGTTGTACTCACGTTATGTTTAATTTAATCGAGGAACTCGACCGGTGTTCGAGGGATATAGACGCTCATCCTCTGGAGCATGCGCTGTAGCGGCATCGAGAGCCTGGCGCGTAACCACTTGTATTGCTGGCGTAAGGTCTGAAAAGCTATCAGACTAGTTTTAAGAGTCTAGATTAATTATTCTGCGTAGGAGAGGGGGTGTTAATTGTGCCCCGAGAGCCCCTTATGCACCGGCTTCCTCTAATAGAAATGCTTATAGGATTCACTAGGTATATATATTATACAGATATCCAGTCAACATTTGCTTTTTTTTTTTTTTTATTTTTTTTTTTTTATTTGTGACAGGCTAGTGTTTGACCACTATCTCACCTGATGGTAAGTTACGATGTGATCGAAGCTGGTTAACACACTAGACCTGGAATACGCAGGCTCTCAAGGATAACTGCCGGAACACCGTATTTGGCTTGGCGGCAGACTTTCAACTTGATGGTGGTAAGTTACTTTGGTAGCAAGCCAGGCGAGCAACTCACAAAATGATCTACCACCTCTCAAATGTCACCTGATTAGTACCACCCGGGGACCACGTGTAGGGAGTCAGAATTAAGGGGTATCCTCCTACGGACGTGGGTGACTCAGCCCCCAGCTTCTTATAACATTGCAAGCACAGCGACGGTTCTCCGAAACTACTTACTCCGGAATCGAGAGCGATAAATCTAGAAACATCTCTGGTCGTAAACCTAGAGTGCACTGTAGGCAATGATATTGAAACAAAGTTACCGACTTGTAAATAAAATCACGCTCAAAGTACTGTAATAGCCTTGTTTTTAATCCAAGAAACTATTTGAAAACATAAATTTATTCGTTTTCCAAAAGATTAATTAACGTAATGTGAAAATCTGTTTCTACTACTAACATACAAGCTAGAGTAGGTATTACTTACCTTGTAGGTAACTTAGGTTTTTGCTGTATAGATGAATGCAGTTTTAGTTTAGTATAAGGAAATAAAGGCAATTGAATTTGAGTAGTAAATGTAGAGTGTTGCGAAAATTGTACCTACCATCATGGTATACTAACTACTGAGCTATCCAAGCCTTTTTTTATGCTAGACAGGCAAGTATTTGATCGCTATCTCACCTTATGGAAAGTGACGATGCGGCCAAAGATGGGACTTGCTTGCCTAGAAGGTACCTATTCATTCTAGATTCGAAGACATCCAGATTGATCGGAACAAAGGACAAGTTTCACTCCTTCGCTGTCCGGATGATAAACTTAGAAGCGAAAAGATTTGACCAAATTGTTTCAAGCGAGGAATATATCCGACTTTATTATTAAGGTTCTAGGGATACGTTGAAAGTCTAAAAGCGATCAGTAGGTATGGCCAACCAGTCTAACATAGCAGTCAGCTATTACACGTTTTGTTGATAAGGTCCACCCAAATCAATTGGTTGTGTTTAGTTAGCATGACCCATGCTAGAAATAACATAGGTAATATAAAAATAAAAAAAGAAAAGTACCACAAGATAATTTTAACTGTACTTTTCAAAGTATTCTAACCAGATTTTTGTTTGTTTCAGTACCAATGACACAAGTGGTGGCCGTGGCGGGTGAGCCGGTGTACCTACCATGCGACATCGAGACCGCCGGCGAAGAAGACGCCGTCTTACTCGTTTTGTGGTACAGGGAGGACCTGGGCACGCCTATTTACAGGTACGTGGGAAAACAAAGTACAATACAATACAACATTCTTTATTGTACACCAAAAAACAAAAACATACAAACTTAAAACTATGAAATTAATATTATAAGGAGTACGATGGGCGGTCTTATCGCTTTCAGCGATTTCTACCAGACAACCTTTGGATGAACAGAAATTGTAGTAGCAACTGAGGTCGGTGAAGGTGTACAAATTTACATTAATATAATATGTAAAATAGTTGCTTTTAAATAGCACAAAATTTTGTGGTACTGTGCATTATTGAGACTGCCGACATCAATTCTACTTTTTTTTTATTATTATCGATAGTCAACCATTTAACCTTTATCTCACCTGATGAAAAGTGACGATGTGGGCGAAGATGGAGCATGCCTGCTTAAGATACCAGTTTACTCGAGATTTAAAGATTCTTAGGTTATAATTATCGGGAAACACAGAACCGATTTTGTGTTTACCGATCTCTGTGCCTCTTTGCCCAAGCAAAGAGTTCCATTCCTATACGCAGTTGGTACGTCTAATAAATGTGGAAACAAAACGAAATGAATACATGTCTATTCTATATTATAGATATTTAAATATATATAAAAATTTACATTATTATGCAAATATATAGGCATATACATAAACAATATATCATATATATATATTTTAAATAATATTGAGAATATTTATAAGAAAAATTGTAAAAACAATAAGAATCTAGATCTACTAGGAAATTATGAATTAGGAACTGGATAATTCTCTCTTAGGTAGTATTTATGGACACTACCTAAGAGTGATTTTTGTTTGTTTTAATATATGTTTATTTTCGTGTATTAACTGGCAAAATTGAAGATCGCAGCTTAAAAACTTAGTTCTGCTTGTACCACAGAAAGGACTGAGGATCTATAAAATGTGTTTAAAAAAATATTTGACTTACTTTCTCTAACAAATAGTTACAATTGTTTTCGTGCATGGACGAAGAAAAGCGAAACCGAGGCAAATATTTTTTTGTATTATATGTAATTAAAAAATGTGGTGTGGGTAACTTTTGGTATCAAATTAAAGAAATCTAGAGTACTGTTTCAAAAATATACAACACCATTGAAATTATACTGCCCGTTGTTTGAGGGTTTGGTGTTCGATTCCCGGTGGAAACACAAGTTTTCTCCCCACGAGAAATATGTCTTTCTGGTTCTGGGAGTGATTATTTTTTTTCTTTATTATAGACTAAGCAAACGTTTGACCACAATCATACCTGATGGAAAGTGACGATGTAGTCTAAGGTGGAGCACGCTTGCTTAGTAAATACCTATTCACTTTACTTTTGAACACACCCAAATTGTACCTTTCGGGAAACACAGACGATGGCAAACCGTTCCATTCTTTTGCTGTTCTATAAATGAACGAAGACCGAATTTTTTTCGTCCGATTTTTTCGTCCGAATGAACGGTATCTCAACCATAAATGGGTGACGCGACGCCGTTCTTTTAGATGTAAGGTGGAAATAAGGTGAAGCGGGAACAAGGTTGTGTAGTTCCTGAGCACATTCACCTTAATGTATTTTATAGTATACCGACAGGCTTGCAACTTTACGCCGATGTTCAAGACTTTGCAATCTGGCTTCAACTAAAGCTTCATTGTTAATTAGCCTCTTTGCGCGTCGCTCTATCGAATCCAAAGCCCGCAGCTAATACTTGGCAGAACCATCATGAACGTGTGTGATTTAAATGTTTCCGGTACCCACGACACAAATCATCAAACTTAATGTGAGGCTGTAAGTGTGAAAGCGTTTATGTTCTATACAACAATGAAAAAAGTATTACTTCTTCCCAACATCTAACATTTACTTATATAACGAATTCACTTGAATACTGACCTACAAATCTGATGAACTAAATCCCACGCTCGAAGTATAAAAGTCTTTCCTACGATTTCATATCGAAGTTCCATTGCTTTTAGTGAGTTCGACGTCAAAGGCAGCATCCATACACACACATATATTCATACATCTGTACCGGGAGGCACTCAGAAGTTTGTCGTATGTAAAAAGTATAGTTGAACGATCAAAGCTGCAGTACTTTCTAAGGGGGATGGAAAGACAATTCAATTTTAAAGTTTGCTTGCATATGTAAGAGAAGTTTAACTTCGACGTTTGAGAAAATTTTACGTGGTCAACATTATAATACCTATGTTAGTTTGTGTTTGAATTTCATTTGTTAGCATTAGGTATGACAAATGAAGCCTGAAAAAAGTTGTTTGTTTGTTGTTACAATATAGACGAGATGAGGCTAATAAGTAACCTACATTTAATTTATTCTGCAAGATTCAACATATCCAAGAATATGTCCAACACTTTTCTCACCGTCTTTATCAAGGCGAAGACACTTTGTTCATGTGTTTTTTATGAGCAGCACTTATAAAACACTAATACACTAACACTAAACATGTTCAAACGGTTTTGTTTTTGTTGAATCTTCGTGAATGTTTGACAAAAACTAATGTGGTCAAACATTTATATTACCTAAGTAAATTCTTGAATTTAATTTTTAGTCATTACGTATGAGAATTAATGCCAGTAATCCTTCTTATATTATAAAACCCGAAAGTTTGTGTGTAAGTGTTCCCTCTTCACGCTTTAACGGATGAACGGATTTGGATGAAGTTTGGAATGTACATAGTTTATACCTAGGATTCACATAGGTAACTTTTTAACGTGATAATAGCGGGCGAAGCCGCGGGGCAAGTTAATTATATTTTACTAGTCTATGTTTGAGAAAAACAAACGTTATTAAAAATGTGTTATATTTACCTATTTTATTATTGATTGTATGAATTACTGGCGTAGTTGTTTGTGCGTTTTCCAACAAGCGGGTTTCAAGTTCGATTTCCGGTGGGAATTCAAGTTTTCTCCTCAAGGGTATACAAGGGTTCGGGGTATGATTGGGTTGTGATTGTTATATTATTTTATATTCTAACAAAACCAACAGCCATTTATCAGCAGACTTTGATAAGTTTAACTGATACCCAAGGCCAATAACGGATTTACTTACGTTACTTAGCTGTATAAGGCAGTCAGAATATTACTCTTACTGTTAAGTAAGTATAACTTAGTTGTGCTTATATCTCTCCCTGCCGAGCGTGGTAGACGCCATGCTCGGCAGTGAGCGATTGTGGCAGGCGGTGGTCTCCTTCTGCGAAGCGGTGATGACGCAGAAGGAGGCCGCGGAACGGGCCAGAGAGGTCGATCTCCTTTCTGACCCGATCGCAGACGGATGGGGGTGGAGGAGGCAGTTCGCCCGCCTCCTCTCTCCTCCTCTGTAGTGGGGTCACTGGTGGAGAGTCAGGGGGCTCTACACTGGCTTGCAAGTCTGAGGGGTGGCCTTGGTGAGGAAGGTCACCCCTACATGGGCGCAGTGGCCCGGTTTGTACTCGGGCCTACCGCTGGGGCAAGATAGTGACTGCAAGCGCGACCCTATCTTGCCCCACCTCGGTGAGGGACTGCTCACGGGGGTTTTTAGTGGGTTCGAGCCCCACATACCCCTTTCCTTCACCCCTGGGAAGGAAGGGAAGATCAAGGCATTTTCCCCCCACAAAAAAATAAACAAAAAAGTTGTGCTTAAATGAGGGAGAAATTTGAAGCTACATAAAACAATAAAAACAATACTATGATAAATGTGTGTGTGTGTGTGTGGGTGTCTCTTTCCGTAGTTTAGTATGGGGCATTGATCTTGAAAGCCTGCAGATCGCTCGAAGCGTTTCGTTTCTACGTTTATCATCCGTACTGCGAAGGAGAGGAACTCATTTTACGCGTCTTTTTTTCCTGAACAGTATAATCTAGGAGTCTTCAAATCAAGAGTGAATATGTATCTCATGTGAATTAGGTAAAAATAAATTCACAATTTCTACTTAAAATTGAAGTTTTCAAATTATTTTTAAGTAATTTTTACAGAAGAATATAAAGCGAATTCTTTTCCTTTAATGAAGGCGTTACTTTGTAGACCACTATTTGTCTGGAATTTGTTAACTTTTCGCTAAAGGTTTTCGTGTTTTTTTAACGGGAAATACTTAAGAGTTTAATTATTACTTCTGCTTGTTTGTATAAAATGCCTGAGAAATAAACATAAAAACGCATTCACACTCACAGCCCCACAATAAATTCGAAAACTTGTTTCAATGCTGGAAACATTGAATGTCTCTTGTTGTTTGTTCATTTATTTTGGTATTATAGAAACCAAATTTTTTTTTTGGTGTTATTTTATTATAATTTTAAAATTATTAATTATTTTAAATTGAATCTAGTTTTACAATATTAAGCCTATTAAGTCTATTGTTATTGTGTGTAAATAAGTCATACGGTTTTTTCGCTTACGAAATATTAACGAGGTATGACATAATATCATTTTTAATTTCATTTAATTTTATTTTAGTTTTGGGTTATATTGGCAATTAGCCCGAAGATATAAATGATTAAATGTCTTTATTATTATTTAAAAAAATATATTCATTTCGACTCTCAATAGCATAAAAAATACAATAACACTCTCATTTATCAAATGTTATATTTAAAATATTAATTAATTACCTAATAGTCATCCATGCTGATTTTGGCAACGGCATCTTTTCATCTGCTAATACTACAACAGGATGTTTTAGCTGATGAAATATTATTCTTCGTACAAAATATATGTATGTAAAAGATAATCCCATCTGAAATTAACGAATTGGGCTTTAAAATCATAAAAAATCCATAAAACTGCTAACAGTTTGAACTCCATACTCTGACGTTGACCATAAAATCACGTGTTGCTTAGAAAAATGTTGTCGAGGTAGGTAAGGACAACACGCTTAGAATAGAAACTATCACTCAAGAGTTGTTACAGATTTTCTACTTTAAAATGGCGTACCACAATTGTACTCAGTAGCTAACCTGGTTCAGCTAGCTAAGAAGCTTAGTAACTAGAGCTAGCCATTACACCCTGACTAATCTTTTAAAACAAAACATAACTTTGAATTCTACATTTTTACTGTTGATTGGGCATATTCTAATGCTGTCTAGCTAAGACAGAAATTAGAATATGCCCAATCAACAGTAAAAATGTAGAATTTAAAGTTATGTTTTGTTTTAAAGATTAGTCAGGGTGTAATGGATCACTTCATATAAGGCTACCTGAAACTTCTTAGGATATATGAAACATCTGTTAAATAAAGTTTCGTTTTGTGCATAACAATCTTATATAGAAAATATACAATAAAGGCTTAACAAAACAAGTGAAACTCACACCCTCGCAACTTGCACCAAGTTGTTCCTCGCTGTACAAGTCCCGAACGTTGTGAACAAGAGTAGACTTGAAACTTGAGAGCTTAACTTGAATCAGCTAATTTTATTTACACTAATAAGCTTCCGTGCTCGGTAAATAAGGTTTGTTACAGGTTGTGAGAAGAATACCTAAAATATCTGGTATTTTTACTACATATGAGTAAAAAGGGTTCATTACGTCTCTTTTCAACACGATTAACGTTATCAATGACGACTCAATATATTAGGCATTTTATTTTACACAAGTGAGACACTCCGGCCACCGCTGAAATTAAATATTTCATTTCATCTTATTCTAAAAATTCTAAGGTCGTAATTAATTCGCATTCGTCGAAATTTAGACCGTAAGGTCCATTGTTTTGAAGTCTGTTATCGAAGAGCTATATTCTCTAATATCTTTACTCCGATGTTTTAATTTATGGAGCGTGGTACACAGGGTTGTTTTTAATTGACAGTCAGTCAGTTAGAAGTCATATTTTGAGCTGATTGTTTGTAGTGAAATATGTACTAGTTTTTACTAATAATTGTATACTTATTTGTTAGTGACTTGATGTACAAAGCACTCCAGCGCGATATATACGAAATAAAGAAACTGTTTCTTGAAATTGATCGCGTATAATATTTGTCATCGTTAGTTATTATTATTTTTCTTTCCAATGGACTATCTACGGGCCAATTGCTTATATTTCCTAAAACTAAACGAAAACTATATACAGCAAAAAACTAAGTTACCTACAAGACATCGAGCTTATAGGTAACTCAAGTGCTCAAGCATATATATATCGTTAGTTGTGTTGTGATCTAAGAAGTTCAAGAAATCCACCACCAAGCACTTGAAAAAATGTCCCATAGGAATTTATTTTGTTCGATAAATCTGTATCGTTCTATGGATAAATGTGTTTTGTCTTATTGTTAATTATGTTAAATTTCACGCGTCAAAATATAACAAAAGAATGTAACGATGAAATGTCTATGAAACGTTTTATCTGTACTGCTCGTTGGCTTAGTTAGTGCGTATTCGCCTTTTAAGCAAGAATATGGGATTTGATTCTTATCGGGAACATTAGTTTTCTCTCCAAAGATTATTTGTTTTTCTGGTTCTGATTGTGTGTGTGATGTAAATGTTTCCAGCGACCAAGACACAAGTCATCGAACTTAGTGTGGGGCTGAGAGTAGTAAAGCGTTTATTAAAAAAAAACGAATAAATCCATAGAATAGTTGGTTAGTAACATTATAAATTAAATCTAAGTTAGTATTACAATTATTTAGTCTGGCCAGTAACAATACCTATCCAATATTTTTGGATAAGACAATCAAAGCGAGATGCAAACATTTTCTGAACACTGTTGGAACTAGCAAGTAAACGGTGAAATATTGAGGCGACTTTATTTCGCATGACAGTGTGAAAACCATTCACCCGCGCCTCCGCGAACATTCCAGACGCACTGCAATGCCATGGCAGTATCAACAGTTCTCTAAAAGCATTGTTATATTGCACCCTGAGGGCATTGTAAGTACGTTGCGTATACTGAGCCAACAGGCTGCTCGAGCAGAAAGTTTGACAGTACGCTCTAAAACGAGTTTTACTTCTTTTGAGCTTCGGGCAAACCTTATTAAACATTTATATTTTAAAATAAATAAAGGGGCAAACCAAACATTTACATCGACGATTCAAGGAAATCGTTTAAAATAATTATTTAATTTCTCTACTATAATAATAACACTTTCTACAGCGTGGATGCCAGAGAACGAGATTTTGGCGTGGCAGAGCGCTGGTCAGACGAGAGCGTCTTCGCGTCGAGAGCCTACTTCCTCCCGGAGAGGAAACCTGCCGAACTTGGAGTTGACCGGGTCAAGGCTTTGGACCAGGGCGTGTACCGCTGCCGGGTGGACTTTAAACAGGCGCAGACCAGGAACTCAAGGGTCAATTTGACTGTTATAAGTGAGTAAAATTTAGTGTTACTACGTAGACTAACGTAAGGTTCTTTGAGGTCTTGATTTTTGATGCCATCCGAAGGGCCTATGGGATGAAAAATCCACATGATCCCACTTGATTTAAACATCGGCTCTTACGGCTTACCGGTACTGATAGTTTAATGTGCAAAGCATGCATAACACTTGGTTGACAGACACCTAAAATTGGTCGTAGC
Organism: Lomographa bimaculata; assembly: GCA_948107665.1. Taxonomy (NCBI): domain Eukaryota; kingdom Metazoa; phylum Arthropoda; class Insecta; order Lepidoptera; family Geometridae; genus Lomographa; species Lomographa bimaculata. The sequence goes on along the minus strand of OX403603.1, from coordinate 14,724,739 downwards.
GTTTGTTATAAGCTAGCTGCCTGCAATTTCATCTGCATCAGAATTCTTTTCTTTTGATACCCTTAATACACTTTGAAAAGAAGCTATCCTTAAAATATTACGTCTCTATCATATCTGACTTAAAATTAGTTTTGATTGTCAGTCAGTTAAACACCAAGACGGTGATTTTATATGTTTAATCGCAAAAAGGAGGAGGTTCTCAATTCGACTGTATTTTTTTTGTGTGTGTTACCTCATAACTTCTTTCAAGGGGAACCGATTTTGATGTTTTTTTTTGTTTCAAAGCTGGTGCTTTTCATGTGTTCTCATTTAAATTTGATCAATATCTGACCAGTAGGTTTTCAGTTATACTCAATAATACGTATTTAATTCATTTAATCTGATCAAGGTTTCCGAAGATAAACGGTGAAGTCGGGTTTTATAAGCTTTGCTTGCATTTAAATTATTAGATAAAACAAAGGAGAAAGCAAATTCAAGTCGAGCGACGTGGTCTAGCGGTTTTTTTTCCCTTGAAGTATCCGATGAATCAAAATATTTGTATAATCTAGTACAAGTAAATGCATTTTAATTGATGTTTTAAATAGCAGATAAAACATGCACAGCGCACAAAACTATCATTGAGACTCAGATGTTCAAGGTCTTTTGTGTTTATTACTCACAACCACATAACCATTTACTAATGGGTGAGATAATGGCCTAATGCTACTTCAGGATAGACAAACATTTGACTACTATCTTACCTGATTACCTCAATTTTAATCTTTAACAACGACGGATAACGTTTGCCTAAAAGATGTTTAATTGTTACTCACTATTTGAAGAATATCAGAGATGAGAAACTAATTAATCTCTAGTCAAAATACAAAAACTTTACAACCAACTCATTCCAAATCAAGTCTGAGAAATATCAAATATCAGATGATAATAACCCAGAATGTTCAAAACTGTTTCCATGACATTATATTTTGGAGAGTGTGCGCAGGAATAGCATGAGTTAATTCACCCATGCCCGTTTTACCATCTTACAACAAGACAAACTGTCAAACGTCATCCATATATGCTTGAAATAACTCCAGTTCGCTCGAAGCGTTTCGCTTCTACGTTTGTCATCCGTACTGCGAAGAAGTGGAACTCATTGCCCTCGTCCTTGTTCCACGGACGGTGTAATCAAAAAGTCTTCAAGTATTAGAGTGAATAGGTATCTTCTAGGCAAGCGATCTACATTTTTGGCCGCATCATCACTTTCCATCAGGTGAGGTTGTGGTCAATTGCTTGCCTATCTGGCATAAAAAGTACATTAATTCTCTAACTGAATGCGATTACTGGAAACCCAAACAATATAAAAGAAGGTATCACTGTTGAAAACAGATAACCTTTGCAACGCAGTCTATTTTCATAAGAACACCTGAAATTATACTCTGAATTTGTTGTACTAAAGTTCATATTCGCGCATTGTTTTCAGTCTAAAACAATGCTAGGATTACGGTTGTAAAATACAAAAATAAATTAATAACGTTGGGCCAAATCCTCTTACAAATCGGCTTACTGCTATCGAAGTGTCTGTGCTATTAATTTTACATCAGAACCTTATATTTTACGTTGCTGCTGTTTTATATATTGTGCAAACTTTGCTTAGGTATTTGTTCACAAATAAGCCAATAGTTTGCCATTTAAAATAATGTGTTTATAACTTTCTTTATGATTTTATTTTCGTCCTATAACTGTAGATATAGTTTGCAGCTATGCTTTGTTTAATCATTTTTTTTTCTTTGGCCTTTATTATACAACTTGACGGTCCTGTTGTGTTTTCTATTGGTAGGGTGAATTAACAAATAATATTTCCTAAACTAAACTAAAACTAACTTAGGTTTCTGCTGTATGTATTTTTAGTTTAGATTTAGGTTGAATTTAGGCAATTGGCCCGTATTTTGAATATGGATACATAGTCCTTCAGTAAATACTTAAAATGAATATAACAAAAACTAACTATGCTTGGAAATTGTATAATTAAATAGCTACATTTTAACAAATGTATTATATGGGATATGTGTATTTTTTATGCTTTTAATTGATTCTTAACGATAATACATTGGTGGAGGTTTAAAATGTAAGAAAATATAAAGAAATTGCAAGGTAAATGAATCCTGAATGAATATTACGAAAAAACAAAAAAACTATTTTATTTTCCCATACAAACTGTTCGTACCTGTCAAAGACTAGACACAACATTAATTTGTGAATGCACTATAAATTTTAAACCACAGAAAAATGGCACATGATAACCGTTTATTTGTTTTCTATCTCGATGCACAAAATATAGTAATATGTTTGTTGTCAAAGTTCAGACAGCTTTTATTGACGGCACAAAGCTCGCCGGGTCATCTTCTATCGAAATAAATATTTGAAAATCCGATCAGGTTCAGGCAATTTAAAACACCATTTTGACGTTCTTTCTGTGAAGTATCGAGTTAGGAGACAAAATTACTGTTATTATTGTAGCTGTGAAATTCTTGCCGTGAAGTCAGAGTCCAAGACGCAATGAGTTCCGTGAAATAAAGTTGGCAGATCTGATTTAGCCTACTTTACCTAAATCAGTCGTGCCAATAGCCATTTTGAAATTTCTATCCATTGTATCACATTTTCTATATAAAAATCCAAATTTATAGGTATTTCAAATTTAAAGGTAAGAACTGCTCGTTGGCTTAGTTGGGTGAGCGTTCGGCTTCTAGGCAGGAGTATTGGGTTCGATTCCCGGCGGGAACACAAGTTTTCTCCCCAAGGGCAATTTGTGTTTCTGGTTTTGGTTGTGATTGAACGGTATACCTGGAAGTCTTCAAGTCAAGAGTGAATAAGTATCTTCTAGGCAAGCAAAAGCATCTTCGGCCGCATCATCAGGTGAGGATGTGGTCAAATGCTTGCCTATCGGGAATAAAAACAGAAAAATACTTTGCATATAACCTTTATGCAACTGAAGTGCGGTGTGACCGAATAATTTCCTTTATGAGATTTGTGGCCCCAGTTTTTGGCGACTGTAACTGCGGTCCCAGTCCATTGGACGACTTACTGTTGACGACCCCGTTGGCGCAGTGGACAGGTGTCCGCCCTCTGCGCCGTGGGTCCTGGGTTCGATTCCCGGCTGGAGCACTAATTCCTTCCCAAGGGAGATTTGTGCTTCTGGTTCTGGGTGTAATGTGTGTGTGATGTGAATGTTTCCGGCACCCACGATACAAGTCTTTGAACTTAGTGTGGGGCTGTGAGTGCGAATGCGTTTGTTTTTTTTTGTTTTTTGTTACTGTCCTGTGTGTGTTCGGTCCTAGTTTCCGTGATCGCAGGCATACATTACCTTACCTTACCTCTCGTTCTTAAAATATCGTTCATTTAGAAATAGCTTCTGCTTATATACATAAAACACCTTCTTACCGCCCTTGATAAGTAATCCGCGTTATACTAATTTCGCATTTACTCGCTTGAGCAATAATCTCTCAAATTCTAACATTATTTCCCCGAAGACGCAAGCATAAGCTTCAAACGCATACATAATTACTTCAAGTGAAGTCTCGCACTATATATAAGGGATACAGTAAGGACGCTGATGAACGTGCTTCATATTCGCAAATTAGATACATAGGAACCATTACGGTGCATGCATGATGTCAAAGATTTTATAGTTAAATAGTCAACTTTTTTTTTTTTTTTTTTTATTACAGACCAAGCAAACGTTTGACCACAATAACACCTGATGGAAAGTGACGATGTAGTCTAAGGTGGAGCACGCTTGCTTAGTAAATACCTATTCACTTTACTTTTGAACACACCCAAATTGTACCTTTCGGGAAACACAGACGACGGCAAAGCGTTCCATTCTTTTGCTGTTCTATAAATGAACGAAGACGCGAAACGTTTCGTCCGAATGAACGGTATCTCAACCATAAATGGGTGACGCGACGCCGTTCTTCTAGATGAAAGGTGGAAAAAAGGTGAAGCGGGAACAAGGTTGTGTAGTTCCTGAGCACATTCACCGTAATGTATTTTATAGAATACCGATAGGCTTGCAACTTTACGCCAATGTTCAAGACTTTGCAATCTGGCTTCAACTAAAGCGTCATTGTTAATTAGCCTCTTTGCGCGTCTCTCTATCGAATCCAAAGCCCGCAGCTGATACTTGGCAGAACCATCCCACAGGTGACAGCAGTACTCCATACACGACCGGACCTGCGCTTGATACAAGTTAAAAAGCTGTCCCGGTGTGAAGTACCGCCTGACCTTCGACAAAATACCAAGTTTTTTAGCAGCTACTTTGGCCTTAGATTCGATATACGAACCAAAGTTGAGGTTGGATGCCAAACTGACACCCAATAGTTCTAGTTGATTGCCTATCTGGATGGGCACATTACAGAAGATGGGAGATAAAAGAAACTGGCTTTTTTTTAGCAGAGATTAGACACGCCTGAGTCTTAGAAGCATTAAACCTAACCATATTAGCATCACCCCAGTTGGACACAGCCTTTAAGGACAAGTTTAGCTGTTCAACCATATCCTCACGGTGGTGCTGGATATCTACACTACTTGCGCGAGCGTTAGGTACGTACCTTGCAACTACTGTCGTATCATCTGCATACCCAAAGGTACCGGGTTTCAACAGATCATTGATATGAAGTAGGAAAAGTGTTGCAGAGAGTACGGATCCTTGAGGTACACCGGCATTGATGGCCATTTGGTCGGACGAGCATCCATCTACAACTACTCGAATCGACCGTTCCCTCAAGAAATCAGATATCCATGTGCACAAACCCACAGGCAATCCAAATGATGGGAGCTTGTTAAGAAGGCCGTCGTGCCAGACCCGATCGAAAGCTTTTGAGATGTCCAATGACACAGCTAAAGCCTCACCCTGCTTTTCAATGGCCTCGCTCAAAATGTGTGTGGCATACGCTAGAAGATCACCAGTGGACCGATTTCGGCGAAACCCGTATTGTCGGTCACTAAGTAGATCATTTTGTTCTAGGTATGCCAAGAGCCTGTTGTTAATCACCCTCTCCATCGTTTTGCAAAGCAGGGAGGTTATAGATACGGGCCTATAGTTGGTAGGTTCAGCACGACTACCTTTTTTTGGTACAGGTTGTACGTTGGCAAGCTTCCAGCACGACGGGACTTTGCCGGCGTCAAAAGAAATCCGAAACAGGCGTGTCAATATCGGAGACAACTCAGGAGCACAGTTTTTAAGCACAACTGCTGGTATACCATCAGGACCACTAGCTTTGTTCACGTCTAGAGCTCGAAGTGTTTTTAGTACCTCTTTTTGCCGGATGCGAATTTCAGGCATGGAAACCCCGCAGTGAGGCAGGCTTGGAGGTACCTCACCAGAACAATCTAGACGTGAAGCTTCTGCGAAAAGGTTCGCAAATAAGTTTGCCTTCTCATCGGCAGTGTGAGCTAGCGAACCATCAGGTTTCAGCAGAGGAGGAAGTGAGGAGCGGCAGAAGTTTGCTTCAACTGATTTAGCTAAGGACCAAAACGCTTTACTACCAGCGGGGTAAGAAGCCAGTTTGGTCCCTATACTGCTGACGTGGTCGAAGCGGGCCTTCTTTAATGATTTCTTGCATATCTTGGCAGCAACGTTAAATTTTCGCTTCAATGCCTTTGTGTCAGGAGACTTACGCTTTCGAGCATCAGCCCAGGCCAAAAATGCCTCATGTTTAAGTACTTCAGCACGTAAACAATCGGATCCAAACCAGGCCCGAGCTTTACCGTTTAGAGACTTATCAGAGAATGGAATAAAATACTCCATTCCCTGATTGATGACCTCAGAAACAGCAGTTGCGCAGTTGGTAGGGTCTTTTGAAGAAAAACAAACTTGCCGCCAAGGATAAGAAGAAAAGAAATGCCGCATCTCGTCCCAATCTGCTTATTTATATCTCCACACACGCCTTGAAGAAAGATCAAAATAACATTTTAAACATTGACCTACAAACAAATGTTATTCGAGTCTTACACAAACTTTACGAATGAATACCTATTAAAACCTAAACAAAAATAGATACATGTATGTGATTATAAACAATCTATAATAATTCAATGTATATCTAATCCATATAACTTACTTACTTTTAAGAGTATATGGCGTTGGCAAACAGTAGAAACCACATCTTTCGCCTTTAGCTCAGTGAGGATTGAAGCATTAGTTGTTCACAAAATCCGTAACAGTGTCCAGTTGTCGTGGGTCCTGGGTTCAATTCCCTGCTGGAGCAAAAATTCCTTCCCAAGGGATATTTGTGCTTCTGGTTCTGGGTGTAATGTGTGTGATGTGAATGTTTCCGCCACCCACGATACAAGTCTTTGAACTTAGTGTTGGGCTGTAAGTTTGAATGCGTTTGATTGTTTGTATCTGGCATTAAGACCAACAATTCATGAGTTCTGTTTAACTCAACCCGTTTAGTATTTGTGCTACTTGTTTTCTCGCGATGGTACTTGTAGTGAGGAGTTCCCATACTATCTTCACAGAACAATTTGGAACATAATCACGCAATTTAGCTCAAGTCTAAGGAAAGCTACATGTAAACGGGCTTCTATCCAGGTAAGCTAATAACTGTAGCTGGGGAATACGAGGGAGCTGCGTACAGAACTAATTTGTTTTGTTAAAGTTTGTTTGTTATCTGTATACAATGTTACATTACATAACTAGTGTCTAAGGAATAATGTAAGAAACGAAACATTTATAATATAATCATTATTTTACTGGACTTGAGGAAAATAAAGAAAGAAAATACATGTATTCATGACACACACATTATATTACGCTAAAAACAAACTGAAAAATAAACAAAAAACACAAAAATCGAGAAGGGGATTTAATTCTTTACAAAAGAACTGCCCGTTGGCACAGTTGGGTGAACGTTCGCTTTCTAAGCATCGGGTTCGATTCCCGGAGGGGACACAAGTTTTCTCCCCAAGGAAAATTTCTGTTTCTGGTTCTGGGTGTGAGTGAGGTTTCTGGCACCCACGACACAAGTTATTGAACTTAGTGTGGGGCTGTGAGGGTGAAAGCGTTTACTATTTTTTTATGTACAAGTCCATGCAATTTTTGACGCGTAATTAAAATGCTGGTACAACGTATTGCGTTTCGGAAATGCAAAGCCGTCAGTATGATAGGCACACTACCCTCTGATAATGAGCTTAAGCACTTGAGATAGCTATCAGCTTGGTGGCTTGTAGAAAAGCTTATCACACAATCAACATATAATTTCAGTTTAATTTTAGAAAATATAGGAAATCTGGTTTTGGATTTGTTATTGTTTGAGATAAAATCAAACAAGGAGTGTTTCTTTTCTTTTTATATTGCAAAATTGAATTAAAGTTGACTTCTTTCTTGATGAATTTTGTGGAGTGACACCAAGCCATCGCTAGGGGGCAGCCTTCTCGCTGGCTTGACAGCTATATCGTGATGAAGGTCCAATGACAGAGCGGCGAAGCAGTAATAATGCGCTACGGAGTACGTTCCCGCCATAGGCTGCAGCCAATCGCATCTCATCTAGGCTTAGTGGCGATGCACATGACGTGATAAAACACCAATCCGCTCGCCACACAGTTTGCGTTAGGAAGTGGCGCGAACAGTTATTTTGTATTCCTCGTTGGCTCGTTGATGTTCGCCTTTAAAGCATAAGTATCGGGTTTGATTCCCGACAGGAACACAAGTTTTCTCTTCAAGGAAAATTTGTGTTTCTAGTTCAATTTGTGGTTGTGCATGTGGTGTGAAAATTCCCGGCACCCACGACACACGTCATTGAACTTAATGTGTGACTACGTGTGTGAAAGCGTTTATATTAAAAAATAAAGAAAAAAGTGTAGTCAATATCTCGGGACATAAACAAGCTATAATTCTCGAGATATTACCTACACAAAGTGATTGTTATTTACCCAAGATATTTTGAATTTTGTTTGCAGTTCCACCCAACAAAATGGTGATAACAGATGATAAGAACAACGTGAAGCAAGCCATTGTTGGGCCTTACGTGGAAGGGGACACCTTTACGCTCAAATGTGACGTTTCTGGAGGTAAGATAAAAACATATGTTAACAAAATGTTTAGTTATAAATCACTAGTTTTATGCATATTTGTTGTGTCTCAGTCATTCAGCCAGTCAAACAGTGAATCAGTATGTCAGGACAAACATTCTTAAAGTATTAGAAGCTAAAAAAAACGTTAAAACACTGAGTTTCCTCACGCCCCTTGTCCCACCAGATAGATAGATAGATAAATAAACACTTTATTGAACACCTTAACAAATACATGACAATTAATAGTAATCTAGAAAATAAGTGTAACAACAGGCGGTCTTATCGCTAAGAGCGATCTCTTCCAGACAACCTTTGGATGGAGAGGAGTAGGTAAGCAATGAAATTGGACGTCGGTGTTTTGCTTAAATATAATAATAAAGAACATACATAAACAATAATATACCTAAATTAAATTATGATATAGAAAACATAAACCGAATACATAACTATTATACATATTTTTGTGACGAATAGAATGTCCACCAGTCACCCTTTATAACACGCCTGAATATAAATCTAAATCGTTTGTTCACATGGGCCCAAAAGACAGAAAGAAAAATGACTCTACTGCCAGATTCCAAAAATTACAGCCATCTCGAGAAGAGCCTGGCAAGAAATTCGGCGGTGTATTTTTTTGCATATTTTTTTTAAATCTTTCTTAAACACTAATACATAATTAAATTAACCTAGGTATATCTATAGTATGTACTCGCTAGACAGCGCTTGTGAAGTTTGCCTCCATGCATCCTTGTCATTAATGTAGTCAGTCGTTTTATAATAAGCTTTTAATAGTAATAGCTTTTAATAATATATAACATTTATAATAGTAACATATAACATTTCTAGCGTATCACAACCAATAGTAAAATTTCTAGCGTAAAGATTCCTCTCATAAATCAAAGGTAAGTTGGTGAATTATTGCATTTTAAATTCATTAAAGGGACTATGAAATCTACCGTAAAAGGGTAATAAATTAATTTAAAAAGATATGCTCGCAATTTATTAGAACCATAAAACTGCATTACCTGAAGTTTGGCCAAGTCTTGGAATTTGAAGTAAATGGAAAAGTTTAAAATGGTTTCATTTGAAAAATTGCAATGATGAAATAGTTAATCAGAGTTAGTTTGATCAAATGTACTAAAACTACATAGTATTTTTTTGGTCTGAAGGTTTAAAAAAGTTCATAAAGCTTATCATAAAAAAAAAATCGAAAAGATTGTCACAAAACAAATTGTAGCTAAATATGAGGTGTATAAACAATTTATAATAGTTTTTCTTATACAGTATACAGCCATCCCTACGATTACATCTGTGGCGCGTGACCTTGACCTTTGTTATGTCCACCACTGTCAGATGTCTAGGTCCAAAGGCTATGTGGTATAGAACGGTAGCCGATGAAATAGGGTTGCAAATGACATAATTTTTTTAAAACTTTATTTCATCTTAACTTAATATTCATGGTGCTGCCGCGAATACAGAAGTTCCTCTTAGACTCCATATATTTAGCTAGATGTGTGACTTGAGTATTACTACACCTTTCTGTTACACATTTTATATATATCCTTATGCCCACAGTACTAAGAAATATTAAATAAACTAAGTGATTTCTGAATGTGAAGTCTCTACATCAATACCTAACAAAACAACCCATGGTAATAAGACCATTGCGTATTGCTATTATTACTTAGATATTGAATGCTTATATATATTACATTGTAGGAAGTTCTGCAACAATTTCGGCTGAATCGTATTTTTCATTCCAGTTATTAACCCGACCCTATTCATACCCTATTAGATAATAATGAAAGGAAAATAATACCTACCAAAATACCTTCTTTCCAAGTATTTTCCATAAGGAAAATTTGTGTTTCTGGTTATGGTTGTGATTGCGTGTGTGATGTGAATGTTTCCGGCACCTACAACAGAAGTAATTGAACTTAGTGTGGGGCTGTGAGTGTGAACGCGATTATGTTTGATGTTTAAAAGTTGTATGTTACATGTCGTGGATAACAATAATGATGAGAAAATTAATTTCTGCCAAACAGGTCGTCCACGGCCATGGGTGAAGTGGTACAGAGACGAAATAGAGCAAGACACACCAGCGACTCCTCTCTCCGGCAACGGGGTCCGAGGGGTCATCAGAGTGGGGCCCCTGACGAGGACTGACGTCAGAGCGGCGCTGACGTGCCGCGCGTCAAACCACGCGAGAGCACATCCTATAGAAACTACGCTTACTTTAGATATGAATTGTAAGTATCTTTAAACATACATCTAATATATAAAATTCTCGTGTCACAGTTTTCGTTGCTATACTCCTCCGAAACGGCTTGACCGATTTTGATAAAATTTTTTGTGCTTATCCGGTATCTATGAGAATCGGCCAACATCTATTTTTCATCATCATCACTTTTCATCATTATCAACGCGGGTGAAACCGCGGGGCGCAGCTAGTATATATATAAAGAAATCAGTTACTTAATTCAGACATAAGCCAAATACCGTTAAGTAAACAATACCGTTAATTTGCACGAAACGTTTCGCGTCTTCGTTCATTTATAGAACAGCAAAAGAATGGAACGCTTTGCCGTCGTCTGTGTTTACAGAAAGGTACAATTTGGGTGTGTTCAAAAGTAAAATGAATAAGTATTTACTGAGCAAGCGTGCTCCACCTTAGAATACATCGTCACTTTCCATCAGGTGTGATTGTAGTCAAACGTTTGCTTAGTCTGCAATAAAAAAAAAAACAATAATATGAACAAATTATCTTACCCTTAAATATAGACAATAAGAAAAGTGTTATTGGATACATTCTTGTCATAGCAATATAGCAGTTTATGTTAAAGTTAATTACTAATTAGTCTAAGATTGTAATTAAATTGAGAACTTTCTAAAAGGTACTCTAGAAGTTAATCTATCTATCTACATATACAAAAATCAATGCCACTTTTCGTTGTAATTTTATAACTCAAGAACGGGCTCACCTATCCAAACCAAATGTTTAGGCTTTGTTCAGACTATTTAGTAGATGGTTTATGTGAAGTTTACACAAAATCGGTGGAGCGGTTCTTCATTTATCACACCCGGGCGAAGCCGGGGCAGATCGCTAGTATATTTATAAGAAATGAGTTTCTTAATTCATACGGCATATATTTTTATTTATTCGTGAGCTTATGTTAAAAAAACTAAACTAGCCCTGTAAGTTCCGCTTTATTTTTTTAAGCTAGACAGGTAAGCATTTGTCCATTTTCTCACCTGATGGAAAGTGCCGATGCGGCCGAAGATGTTTGCCATGTTTGCCTAGAAGATACCTATTCACTCTAGACTTGAAGACACTTAGATTGTACCGTTTGGGGAACAAAGATGCAGGCGGTGAGTTCCACTCCTTCGCTGTACGGATGATTAATGTAAAACCGAAACACTTCGAGTGAACTGCAGGTGTGTCAACCATAAACTGATGACGCTTGACAGTTTGCCTTGTAAGATAGTAAAAGGGCATGGAAATATTATGTTATTCCTGAGAACTCTTCAAAACGTAACTCTACTATGAAAATCCAAAATGGATATGCAGGTCCTTTTTTTTAAACTCCCTTACCCTGGCACTAATAATTTAGTTGGTGTGAACGGTGGAAACACAAGTTTTCTCTCTAAGGAAAGTTGTGTGTGATGTGAATGTTTCCGGTCATGACAATGTCATCGAACTTAGCACTATAAGTTCGATAACTTGTGTCATCAGCTAACTTGTGTTGTAATAACATAAACGCTTTCACACTCACAACCCCACAGGGTGGTTCGATTGTGAGTGTGAAAGCGTTTATGTTTTTTTATCTCTTTTTTTATGCTAATTAGACAAGTATTTGACCATCATCTCACCTGATGAAAAGTGAAGATGCGGGCGAAGATACAGCATGCTTGCAAAAAGTTGATTATACTGGTTCAATATCTTTGCAGGTTGCAATTAGCTGTTCCACTACCCAAACATTTTTCTAGAAGCTTGCCGCTATAGAATTCGAACTAATACAAGCCTTTACTAAACGAACATTTTTTTCCAGTTCCACCCCTAACGGTTCATATACTCGGGTCCAACCAGCCTATATCTGCGAGTAGAAGATACGACCTGCTCTGCCAAAGTTCAGGGTCCAGGCCACCAGCCTCCATAACGTGGTGGAAAAACGGCAATAGGATAAACAATGCGAAAGAGACGGTAAGAATTGAATTTGTAAGTATTTTTGTAAGGGCTTTGAGTCATTATTGATTTCTAAACCAGCACTCACATTTTGTTGTCGAAGAAAAATGCTCCGACCAATGCCTTTGAGTCACATCGGACTACGTCGGCCCTATTGGTACATTTTAATACTGCATTTCTACATAATGTTTTTAATATTGATGATCCCCTAACTGCATCGCATTCGGGTGCAGCCAGAATGCTCTGTAATATGCCAAAATAACTAGCATTAAATCTACACATAACATATTTCTCATAGATTCACCAGTCAAAAGGTGATATACGTTTTCCTTTTTTGTTATTTTTTTCTCTATCACTGCAATGTCTATCTTAAGAGTTTTCATACAAGAATACATACAAGAATTAAAAATACCTTTTTATTTTATTATCTGGGAAACGGCTGCACCGATTTTTACGACGAGAACACACTTTCCAAACAAAAAATAAGACAAGGGATTTATACATTATGCAATTTAGTTATTATATATATATAGAATTCAATAAAAAAATGATTTTTCCAGTCCAATAAAATGGGAAAAGGGGGAAAAAGTCTGAGGTAATTAGAGTCATTTTATTCCAATTATTTTATCCACTAATTACTAACGATAAAACATTTGAAAAGGCAACATGGTAAATAATTTAACATTTCGTACAACAATATTTGAAGAAGATCAGATACAACTTAAGATTTACGTGGCGTTCTACATTTACAATCGCTATCTCAAATTAACTTTCCCAGAAACTTATGTCCTCCGAACTGCTTGGAACTTATAAGTGCAGCGATATGACATCCAGTTAAGTGGTCTACAACTTTTATATAGCCATAAACATAAACATTTAAACATAAACGCGTTCACACTGACAGCCCCACACTGAGTTCGATGACTTGTGTCGTGGGTGCTGGAAACATTCACATCACACACACAATCACAACAAGAAGCAGAAACATAAGTATTCCTTGGGGAGAAAACTTTTGTTCCCGCCGGGAATCGAACCCTGCTTAGAAGGCGACCGCTCACCCAACTGAGCCAACGGGCAGTTCATATGAGAGTATGACCGCAGCTATAAAGAGTATGACCGAACAACTTTTGTAGTGGAAGGTCTCTTTTGCTGAGTCCGTCTGTGGCCGAAGCACACCATTGCCAGACACACAACCACCCGCAGTAGTGTGCAAACATTACTGAAGTAATAGTTAATCTTATTTAATCTTTCGTTAATTACTGTAGTAGTTTGTAGAAGGGCAATATTTCCAGTGAAATTAAGGATAATTAATATATAATATTGGGATAATGTTATCATCCTAGGGGATGAGAGAGCAAAGCCTTACCGCACAGAATTTGATCATAATTTCAAACTCGGTGCACTGAAATGTAATGGGCAAGTATGACGCTTACCATCAGGCATCTTTAAGTGATTAACTATCTCAACTACCTAAATAAGTTACTTGTTAAAAACTTTTTCAAAGACAAGCTTTTAGGAGTCCGCCATATTGGATCTAAAGTGACGTCACTTTATTTTTCGAGTTATTCTCGGCAAACCCTTTAATTTGATACTCATATTGTAGGAGTGCATAAATAATTACTTGTCCGCCATTTTGTGTGTTCCGTCATGTTGGACTTAGAATGACGTCACACAGCTAGCCATGCATTGTCATCCAAACTAAACGTATGACGAATACAATATTTCAGCTCAATCGGTTGAAGATATCTGCTTCAAAATTGAGTTGCAAGATTCCACCCGAACAAACATACTTAGCTTAGCTTGCACTGTATGTATGTAATACAGTGCAAGCTATATAAAAGCTTGAAAATTCATGAAGTAAATATATAGTAGAATAAACTTACATGTTAGGCAAGAATAGCTGAAAAACTACGTAAGTTTATAAAATAACTTCCTAAAATTGGGTGAGTTCCAAGGAAGATTCTTGCTGCTAAGTAATATTGACAATGCTATTCCTTCCACTGTATTTTCAGATAGGAAAACAGCTTCAAGCAGCGGCAGTAAATTGTGTGCCGGCGTGGACTTAGCTTCTTTACAAATACTAGCCTTTAGATTTATTGTTGTACTGGAAATCGGAATGGATAAGAACGCAGAGTGAAAAGAGTCAACTGGCCGAAGTTGTATGCCTTAAGTCATCATCCTTGGTCCTTAACGAAGCTTAGCAGTGGTAGGACTTAATTGCAAATTTACCTGATTGACCTGATTGCAGGACAAATATCGATCCAATAAAAGAACTGCCCGGAACTTTTCAGGCTTAACAAGATCATGGTAAGACTGCTGGACATAATAATTATGTGTGTCCAGTTATCGAAACTAATTTGTACCAAAACGGTTACGCAGCAAGGTCATGTGAAGCAATCCTCGATTTTATGGTTGTATTTAAATTTCGTAGAAATGCGTCTCAAAAAAAAAAGTCGAAGAAGTTATTTGTCTAGTAAATATACGTTTATAAAATAACTTAAGCAGTGTTCTGATATAAAACGACGGAACAAAATGGTTTCAAAAAGAACATTGTTGTGATTTGCATGTGTTTTTTTTTTACCTTTTATTTCTAAATGATATAAATGTTCTGAGAAGTAGAAGTGATTTATCATACAGATTTTATTTATCATGATTTATTATAAATACCGAGTAAAATGGATACAAAGTCATCTGTTTTCGGAGACGTTCTGGTATCACCCTCATAAATAGAATGAAATTCTAGAAAAAAATATATAATTTTAGAGTGGATAGAAGTTGAAACCAACTTGTGGATAAAGGCAAACTTAGAAAACCCTAGAGCAAATTTAATTTCCAACCCCAACAAAGAAGCCTATCGGCACTCCATCTCAGAATTCTATCAAAACTCTTAAAAAGTTCAACGGGTGTCAACGAAGCAGATAAAGGCGCCGTCACACCTCATCAATTTGTGAAACTGTTAAAAAAGCTAATTTTGCATCCAGTTTTATCGCAGCCATCTTTACAAGACAACAGCACCAAGTTGTAATAGACAACAAGGGGCGTATTCGAGGACTGGGAGAATGGGGCTTTATACTTAAGAGTGAAAGATAATGAACTGCCCGCTGGCTTAATTGGGTGCGCGTTCAACTTTTAAGCAGCTGCTCAAACACATTTTCCACAGCGAACACGATACCAGAGTAACGGGTTCGAGTCCTAGTGAAAACACAAGTTTTCTCTTCAAGGGAAATTTGTGTTTCTGGCTCTGGGTATGATTGTGTGCGTGATGTGAATGTTTCCGGTACCCACGACACAAGTCCAATAACCAAAACCTTTTCTCAAACAAACTTGCCAACGTTGTTTTGAAATTTGACTGGCAAGATAGCTGACTAAAATGAGCCATGCCGGCATAGTACTATTACACAGATGTTCAGCAAAATGTGCTACCACCTCAAACGGCCTTGTTAGGATTTTAGTCCTATCACATTTGCCGCCAATATTTTCGAAACCTTTCATCAACATTTGATAAAAAAAATATAGATCAGACGTCTTGAGAAACTTTACCTGTTTTTGAAGTCGGTTAAAAAGAGGACTCAAAATTGGAGTTCATAAATCCCTTCTCCTGAGTCCGTCCACTTGCACGTAGGACTAATAAATGTAGATTGAATGGGACAAGAAGAGCGGGAGCGTACTCAAATCGCTCGTAAGGGACTACCAGTCGAAGCTCTATGTTTGACACAAGTGAAAAGAGATGGCCTACGGACGAGTATCCCGGACAAAGGTTCTGAATCGACTGGCTTTGCCTATAATGTGACTTGCTTAATATAAATGTTCTAGAGAAGCACCTTTCATACATTAACGCTTCGGAAGAGATTATAACAGTAGGTAACTAGTTTTGATGAAATAATTATATATAATGTACGTAGTTTTATTTACTAGTAACCCTGTAAGCTGGAGACCACGTATTTTTCAAAATGGCTGAAATATTATTTCTTACGGTATATCACGTAAAAACGTACCAATTTTTGTACATTTACACTTTATTACTGAAATTCAGTGTACCTACTGATAAAAGATACGATATCTTTTTGGAATTTGGTGAGAGTATCGCCGAATATTTACATTCATTCAGAATTCTACAATGTCTCGAAATATGCGAGTTACTACCAAGAACTGTTTTTCGTAATGAAGGCGTTAGAAGCTTTACTGTTTTACGTGGGTTAATTAAAATTTATAAGGGACTTTTATAAAAAAAAAAGTCGTGACAAACTGAACACAATCAATTTTTTCACGCAGAAAAACATTTGACATAAAAACATCCAGTGAGGTTATCCTCACAGAGACAACTTCGCAACGTTGCGGCAACTTCAGCAGAGCAGCGCAAACGGTGAAGATATGGAAACCTTGGCAGTGGTTACATATTTGAGCCGTTTGGTGTTGAGACACTGGGTCTGTGGGGACCAGGAGCTCATTCTATTTTCAAATATTTCAAATATCTATCAGAGCGCCTGGTTGAGGCGACGCGTGATCAAAATGCTGGCACTTATTTGGCTCAACGTATTAGCATGTCAATTCAGAGAGGCAATGCCACCAGCATGATGGGAACGCTACCCACTGGTAGTGGGCTTGAGCATTTGAGTTACCTATAAGCTCGATGTCTTGTAGGTAACTAAGTTATTTGCTGTACCTATATAGTTTTAGTTTAGTTTTAGGAAGTATAGGCAATTGGCCCGTAGATTAAAAACATTACATATTATTTTAGTATGTGGTGGTAACTCTTTTGCAGAGTCAAATTCAAATTCAAATTCAAATGTTTATTGCAATCTCTAATAGTCAGCACATGGTTTTAAAAGTTTACACTTCATTAGAGACCCTGTCGGACACAACAATATTAGAGCAGAGGACGTCTTATTATTTTTATAAAAGTATATATTAACATATTTTGTGTACAGAAACAAAATTTATAAAATAGTACATCAGAATAAATAATAATATGAATATGAGTTAATATTTGCATTTAAATTTTTACTTTTAGTAGACAATAATAACAATTAATAAATTGGATTAATTAATGGTGTGGAATAATAATGTTTTTATCGTTAAGGTACTCGTAAACTGTTTAGTAGCTTTTTTCAATAAGGAAACGTTTTATTTGTGTCCGTCTGGGGTAATACCACACGATAGCGAGAAATTCAACCACCAACCAGTAGTGTGTATACATTACTGTATTTCGGTTTGAAGGGCGATATTTTCAGTGAAATTACAGGGCATAAAAGGATTTAATATCTAATATCTCAGGGACACGAGCGCAGAGCCTAACCACGCAAGATTTTGACCTACATAAGTTCAAAACTCTGGGTGGTTCTGAAAAATACGGCATGCGGCAAGCGTGAAGCTTACCATCAGACGTGCGACTTGTTCGTCACGTTTCTCCATTACATAAAAGATAAAAATTGAGTTTTTTTGCAAGTGTTCTATTTCTAACGCGTATCCCAAACTTTACATATCATCAATACATTGTGTCTATTTGGAGCAAAATAATTAAACGCAAGCAAAGCTTAAAAAAACCGACTTCACCGCACTAGCTTTCAAATAAAAAAAAAATCATCAAAATCGGCTCACAACGAAAGAAGTTATGAGGTATCTTTTGAAGTCGGGTGTTCGTCAAAGTAGTCCATAAAATAGGCATTATTGACGATATTTCAGGAACTACTGATCAGATCTTGATCAAATTCAAATGGGATCAATTAGAAAGCAACATCTTTCAAACTAAAAAAAAATTTTCGAAATTGGCTCACGTGGAGAGAAGGTATGAGGTCGACTTGAGTACCTCTCCTTTTTTGGAAGTTTTGGTAAAAAGCAATTCTACCGCTCTCACTCTCTATTTGTACCGAAATAATTACTAAATCACATCCCTCACTGTAATGTGTTTTCTCAATTGACAAAATGTGTTCGGGAACTTCAAATGAGGCAATTTGTAATAGGTAATAGGACCTTATAAAGATAGTAAAAGGCATTGAACATAGTAATTTGTCCTGTGGGGATGCGGTGAGAATACTAAATAACATCTGGTCCTGTTAATGTTTACAGCGATAGTTGATGAACATTATGATATGTAATTGTTTTTTAATATAGTCGTTCGCGCCGAACTGATCTCGCGCCTTCATTTTACCTAATAGAGTTTTTTTTTGTGGTTACTTGCTTATACCTTTTTTCTATATAATAATTGTTTGATTTCTGTATTTGTTGTTCAAGTACAGGATATAACGGATATTATACGTAAGTTTCAGAGTTCAGTGTGAAGCCGTTTTTGAGATAGACCCCAGAACAAAATTGGTCTAAAACAGTGACTTTGGTGGCATACCAAATCGTTATTTTCAAACAAAGATTTTTTTAAAACCGGTTTCGTACTCTACTTGTCTAGCCCTTTTTTTACGATACCCCACAAGGGTATATAAAAAAATAAAAAATATTTTGCTCCACACATACATGTATGGGGACCTTATTTTTTTCATTAATATAATTTTAATTGTCATTTCTGGCTTCGGGCCGTAGTCTTACACATTCTATGAGAATTTGAAGAATTTCGCTTATATGGTTTAGACGCTAGATGCCTTTGACAGACGGGCGGACGGACAAATTGCTGAATGACCCAACTCAACTTAGAGGTCTCGCTTCGGTCGATCAATAAAACATCCCTTTGATTTTTTTTGTGAGGTAGGTACACTTTGCAGTATTGTAATCTAATTAACCAAGAAGACACTATTGGTGACTCTACCTGATCGAGTACCAGCAGAACATAGTTTAAAGCCAAGTTGATTGATATGTTATATAAACGCCGTAGCATTGACGTTTATTTTTGACAGCTATCCAAGGTTTAATACCAGGTCCTGGTTACACGACCGTGATATCCTTAACTGGAGTTCAATCAGTAGGGACACGATGATGGTCCGGTGGTTGGTTTGGTAAACACAGGTTCTTTGTAGTCTTTACATGTAGTCCAGTATATATAGCTACTTGGTTAGCCTTTTACACATTTGAATGTCTCCCGGCTATGTCTTATCTAATCTCTCGTCTGACCAATATACACGAGTATATAATATAGTTATATTATTACCAAACTACGTGCATGTAATTACTCTCATGTTACTATCTTAGATCGTCGCGTACATGACTTATCTATAAACAGCTATACCCTACGGTCAACTTGGACCTTTAGATCCGAATTGATCAAACGATCCTACATAATTATACATTTTAAGCTACAGCTTAAAATGATAAGTAGATCTTAGGGATAAGTATCAAATTAGATCAATCTTAATCTTAATTATTTTAAGAAACAAAAACGGCAGCAAAGATTAAAAATAAAAATATTTCTTTTATGAAAATCGGAGAAAGCGGGCTGTGTGGAGTTGGATCTTAGAAGCTTAACAAGCAGTATTGTAGTTTCTAAAAACATAAACATAAAACATAAACGCTTTCACACTCACAAGTTTGTGTAATATAATGGTGTAATGATAAGTGGTTAGTTACTATGCATAGTCACTATACAGCACGTAGTATTACACATTTATACACACTAGCTGTGCCCCGCGGCTTCGCCCGCGTGAGTTAAAAGTTGTGGTTGAACTTTTCCAGGGTTTATAATTTTAGATTGATAGATTAATGGTTTGAATTCGCATTATCGTCTATAATCAAAATCTAGTAGACCGTTTATTAGTACCGAGTTTTGAGTAAATCGAAGCAAGAAATAAGATTTTTCATACAAACTTTAGAACTACCTTGCACACACCCTAGGGGTTTTGTAAAAATCCTACTAATATTATAAATCCGAAAGTTTGTGTGTAAGTTTTATGTTTGTTCCCTCTTCACGCTTTAACGGCTAAACGGATTTGGATGAAATTTGGAATGTACATAGCTTATACCTAGGATTAACACATAGGCTACTTTTTAACTTGATAAGAGCGGGCGAAGCCGCGGGGCACGGCTAGTAAAATATACGTGTTTCATTATTTACTTAAATGTTTATTTGTACCGAGTTTTGAGTGAATCGACGCGAGTAAATATAACCATACAAATTTTTCACTCTATTCAGCACACTTAAGGGTTGATTTTTTAAATTGGTTTGGCCTATGTGTTAATCCGGAACTTGAACTATATATATTCTAAATTTCATCAAAATCGGTTCATTCGTTAAGGAGATACGTGGTAACAAACATTCACACACACAGAAACTTTCGGATTTATAATATTACTAGCCGTGCCCCGCAGCTTCGCCCGCTATTATCAAGTTAAAAAGTAGCCTATGTGTTAATCCTAGGTATAATCTATGTACATTCCAAATTTCATCCAAATCCGTTTAGCCGTTAAAGCGTGACGAGGGAACAAACATACTTACACTCAAACTTTCGGATTTATAATATAAGTAGGATTAGTAAGTGTAAGATAAAATAGAATAAGATAGTAAGTTGAATAATAAAAAGTTCATTGCCTCTTGAATAATCTACTATATAAAAATAAGTCGGGTTTTCCTTCCTGACGCTATAACTCCAGAACGCACGAACCGATTTTCACGGTTTTGCATTCGTTGGAAAGGTCTTGGACTCCGTGAGGTTTATAGTGGCGAAACGGAGTTCGCCAGGTTTGCTAGTATATTATAAACCCTATATATGATGTGTATATATGATCGAAGATTGACCGAAACAATACCTTCTAGAAGTCGCTGCAATCCGCAACGTTCGCGACTTCTGCCCGCGCATTTTTTCAAATTAAAAATAATCGGAGCTTCAATTTTTAAAACCTGTGTCTGTAACACTTTGTACCTCAAGTACAACACTGAATTTGTAATCTTTAGTTCATAGTAACTGTAGTGCAAAGGTGTTATGGCCCGTTGTGTTCATACTGACCACGAGGCTAACAGGAATTCGTGTACAAAGCATCATCTAAATGGAAATGTAATGGATGCGGTGTTGTTAAGCCACGAATACTGCTTTCACTTCTACTAAATGTCATGTTTGAAAAGATTTAATTTTTTTTTGAATTTGTGAATATTATGAAACATCTTGATTTAAACCTTATGCATTTCAAATCCATTGAAGAACAATCTTCTCAAATTGACACGCAATATTTTAGATGACAAAATGATGGTCAGACCCGAAAATCTGCACGGCTGAGGTCAGACCAACCAAAGCTTATTAAATCAGCTTCAGTTACTCTATCGTTTCGTGTTATTTTCATCCATTAATACGATGAGACATTTTTACTTTTATTGACACCATAAATTTGGTCGGATCCAAGAACTTACCAAGACAGTACTCGGCCGACCAGGTATTTTTAACTTTATATAACGGCTTCTAGTACTACGGACCAGTTTGATCCTTAAATACGATGAGATAATTTAGGGGGTAAAATTGACGCACTTTTTGGCTTATACATCAAAACGTGCCAAGCTGCACTCAAGCCGAACAAACATTTTTGAAGCTACTTAGTGCCTGCTATCTCTAAAAATTGGTTTTAACCTTTTATCTTATGAGATAGGGTAGCTTTCAGTATGCTCTCGGGCTAAAAGGGCGATGCGAAGACATCGCTTTTATTAGTACCTATTGCAACAAATCACTGAGATTTTTTTTTAACTGTGATAGGCAAACATTTGACCACTATCTCACCTGATGTTAAGTGACGATGCGGTCGACGATGTAGCACGCTTACCTAGAAAATACCTATTGACTCTCAACTTGAAGACTCCAAGATTGTACTTATCCAGGAACACAGACTCTGGCAAGGAGTGCCACACCTTTGCAGTGCACATCATGAAAGTGGAAGCAAAACGCTTCGTGCGCATTTGAGGAATATCCACCATGTATCGGTGTCGCAATGCAGAAAATATATTGACGCTTTTTTAAAGCAAAACATAAATTACTGAAGCACTGTTGTTGCTTGTTAGACGTAGATACTAAGACGCGACGTCCACAACTTTTAACAGTTATTGATTTTGTTTATGTCGATGACATTATATTGATAAGGATTTTCTTAGAAATATACGTTTACATTACCATCCGCAGGTTGTCTGGAAGATGTCGCTCCTAGCGATAAGACCGCCCATTGTGACTTTATTAATAAGTTTCTCTGTAAGCTGTATTTATCTTTTGATGTCAATAAAGAGTTATTGTACTGTATACGCGCACCAAAGATTGTAAAACCAGTTGATAAGCATGGAGCTAATTTCCATTAAATACCAATTTTTTTTTTTTTTTATTTGTGACAGGCTAGTGTTTGACCACTATCTCACCTGATGGTAAGTGACGATGTGATCGAAGCTGGTATACACTCTAGACCTGGAATACGCAGGCTCTCAAGGATAACTGCCGGAACACCGTATTTAGCTTGGCGGCAGACTTTCAACTTGATGGTGGTAAGCTACTTTGGTAGCAAGCCAGGCGAGCAACTCACAAAATGCTCTACCACCTCTCAAATGTCACCTGATTAGCACCACCCGGGGACCACGTGTAGGGAGTCAGACTTAAGGGGTATCCTCCTACGGACGTGGGTGACTCAGCCCCCAAAAAACCAATTTCACCAGTAAAGGAAGAGGAACAAATAAAAGCGTGCTTAATACTGAAAGGATGTTTCAAACGTCACGTTATTTTTGCAAGGGAAAAAAGGTACTAACTAGCATTAACGGTAATTTTGTCTGGGAGGCACAGATATTTTATATACCCTTTTTCATAACAAGTGGTACAATAAAAACATTGAAGATACACCGGCAATGTTTGTCTATCCTGATTAAAAAATATAGCTACAGCACCAACCTTATCAAACGTAGCTGGGAGCTATTCTAATTAGTAAAACTCTTATTTTAGTTTAAAATTATACAGAACCCGGATGACCGAGCTTTGTTCGGATGAAAACACGGATAAAACGACGTTTTCTAAAATTGAAACCTAGCTAGATCGATTTATCGCCCCCGAAACCCCCTGCATACAAAATTTCATGCGATAACAATTAAATAGTGCCCACATCAAAGTGCAGTCTGCTCATAATAAATCGTTTACTGAAAACTAGCCGTCCCCAGTGGAAGTTAAAAAGTAGACTATGTGTTTATACTTAGTAAAAGCTATGTATATTCAATCCTAATCCGTTCAGCTTTTACAGCGTGAAAAGAAAACAAACATACATCCACACCTAACATTTACACACACACCAACTTTCGGATTTATATTATGGGTTTGATAAACTGAATTAAAAGGAAACTACAAAGCGACAAACTTTCTTATAAAATCCTTCGTTTTTCGATATCTGGTTTTATAGAACTTTTCTTCCACTAACCACATATTTTCCTGTTCAGTTGTCAACAGACGGGAACACAACGACATCAACAGTATCCCTACAGCTGACAAAAGCTGATGCTGGAGCCAAGTTGGCCTGCAGAGCATCAAACCCTCAGATGCCATCCGTCGCAGCTCTGGAAGACGACTGGACTTTGGATATACAATGTAAGATGTAGTTATAACGTTTAACATTTACTTAAAATGAGGTTAACAAGATATTATTGATGTTGTGTACGGCTTGAAACACATCTAAATTTCGACTTACTTTGTAGTCGACTAGTTTCGGACAAATTTGTTTTCTTTCATCAGGATGAGTCAGTCTACAAAGTAAGTCGAAATTTAGACGTGTTTCAAGCCGTACACAACATCAATTATGTGTAATACTCACGATAGTTTTAATTTTCATATTAACAAGATATGTTTGGTTACAATTAAGGCAGTTAATTATATTTAAACGGCTTTCGATGTGACCTGAATTTAACCTTGCGGCGAGACTTGGAGCGTTTCGCGCTTAGAGTAGTAATATGGATTAAAAAAAATATTTGCTACTGCCAGCCAGCTGTGACAGCCGAGATGGCAGTAACACGGGTAAAGAAAACTGTTCTACTACAGATAATAAAATTTTGTTTTTTTTTAAGTATCACAGGAAATTAACATGAAAAAAGACTTCCAATGAAACCGAAACCATTGTCAATCTTACACATCGACATTACACTATTTTTAAATCAATAAGAAAAATAAACTGCGTAAGTTTTAATCATTTAGTACTAAAATGTTTTTTAAAATTTAACATCAACACAACAGATTTCTGTTTTTCTCCCTAAAATCTAAATATTCTGTCGTACTACAATTGCAGCTTCAGCGCCATTTCTATATATTATGAGGTGACTCTTGGTCTATAGCGAAACGAGTGGGAAATAAAAAGTTCCAATCGTCACCACTGGGGACGAACGAAACTTTTTTTTCCCACTCGTACCCAGTGGGGACGACCGGGAATAAACCTCTATAAATATTACATCTCAAACTACAGCGTGTCAAAATTCGTTTTGCACCTACACCCTAATAACATTTATACCTTGGGATGGTTAATTGGTAAACTGTGATGCCCACCTTTGGCATGAACTTTAATAAATAAATATCCACGCGTTAAACTCACTGCAGAACATTCCTTGGTACTTATTTGGCTCAACGTATTAGCATTGCAATTCAGAGAGGCAATGCCGCCAGCATGATGGGAACACTGGTAGGCTTGAGCACTTGAGTTACCTATAAGCTCTATGTTTTCTAGGTAACTTAGGTATTTGCTGTATAAACGTAAATAGTTTTAGTTTTGTTTACGGAAATATAGGCAATTAGCCCGTAGATAGAGGATGAATAAATTTTAAAAAATAATTGCGAAGTATCACATTCTTCAAACCGTCTTTGATATCTTTTAAGTAAAGAGCCAAGATTTGATTTTATTACATCAGTTTAACTTTCCTATTATCGTAGTAATATAATTTGAAAGAAAAGAAAAGGTGCTCTAAGTTTTAAAATTCAAATTCAACTTTACTGAATGTTACAAAGAAATTCAGCAGTTTCTGCAAAATGGAACCAAGAGTCGAGACACTGACTTAGTTTATCCTGGACATTCCATTAAACTTAAAGCAAGTTCTCGTGTCTCTTGAAACCAGTATCATAGAGAAACTATTTCACCTCTGACAAGCATTAAAGCCTTGTACAATCTTGAACTATTTATGAAATAGTTTAATAATTCCAGACTCTCAATTTAGTATTTAATAGTTTGATAACAATGAGGAGGTCAAACAAATCAGAAATCATACAATTTCTCACTTCACTGCTGATCCTCGACTTAGATCCATATCTATCGTTTGATAAAAGCATTGTATTAAATGTGATAGATATTAAATTCTCAAGTTGAAATAATGGATTTTCGAAGATATTTAATAACACAGGCTTTTAACGAAAGCATTTCTAGACATAGAAATATACTTGTGCTAGCTGATAAAGTTTTAAATTATTCTTTTAAAAAAAATGAAATCTAAAGTTGAAGCTTATTCTTATATAGTTATGATTTAAAGACAACTATGACAACATGATGCTTATTAATTTATCAATCTATGTACCGTATCTTCAGGTGAGATAGTGGTCAATTTCCTGCACTAGTTTGTGCAGTCTTAGCGCTGAACATATTCCAATTGCCAAATATTTCTTGCATGCATTTTGTTTTGTGTACCAGAATTGTATATAGAAACTAAATTACAATTAACCAAAAATAACTATAACTAGATTTAAATATGTACAAAACTTAATTTAATATACCGCTACCAGTTGGCAAAGTATCCAAAATGCTGACAGCATTGCCACGTTGAATGGCAATGCTCAATCTCTGTCCAAAGTATTTGCCAGCGTTTTGGTCACGAGAAATTAAATTATTTAATAAAATTTGTTTATTTTGGAAAGCAACATACACATATCTTAGTAAAACCATAATTGTGATTGTTTGAAATATTTAGCAATAAAATGATTTCTTTTCTATTCTTTTCTATTCTATATATTTTTTTAAACTTATCCTTTTGTACGCTACCCCAATTGAATACATACCTATACAGTTTGATATCTGTTTTCCAATGTAAAAATATCCTAATTGACTTACTCGCGCAGTACACCAATTTCAGCAGTGAGGGAAAACTTTGAATGACCCACAGATCTATTAAATGGCAAAAAAGAGTACTACGCGCGTCTAAACCTTATGCTATTATTGGTCGATCGATTTCGTCGTCGATCGTTGGCCGTCCATGCGCCATCTACTATTATTTTTAAATTAACACGTTTGGATATTGGCACAAACCTTTTTTTTTTTCTGCACACACAAAAATAAAACAGGTTGTGTTGTAAAGACATTCAATAGAAGTGACACTTTTGTATTACAGAAAAACATTTCAAATATTCGTCACAGTGTTTACCCCGACCACTTTTCGTCACACAAAAAGTTGTGGATCACAATTTCAAAGCCCTCCCATAAAATGCTTCACTTCAAATTGTCCATCGGAATTATTATTATCTCATCCTTCATATGAGAACCACAAAGTAGGGTGTTAGTATGCTCTTTTGAATGTCATTACCGACTTTACAAAAAAGGAGGAGGTACTCAGTCGATATTATGTGTGTTACCTCATAACTTCGTTCCACGTGAACCGATTTAATTTTTTTTGTTTGTTAGATGTTGCTTTCCAATTGGTCCCATTTAAATTTTATCAAGATCTGACTAGTAGTTTTTAGTTATTCTCAATAATGCGTATTCTGTGGACTACATTGACGATGTTCTTGTTTTTAACCGACTTCAAAAGTTACCTCATAACTTCTTTCTTTGTGCGCAGATTTTGATGATTATTTTTTTACTTGTAGTCTCATCTAAAATTAGTCAAGATTTAATGTCTAGTTTTTAAGTTATAGTCAATAATGCGTGTTTAATACGTTAAATCTGATCAAGGTTCTGAAGATAAAGCGGTGAAGTCGGTTTTTTTAAGCTTTGTTTGCATTTAATTATTTAATAACACAATCGAAGCAAAAGCAAAACTGTATATTACAATCAACAGTGTTTTAACCATCAAATTAATAAAAAATACATTTTACAGATGTACCAGAAACGACAGTACGATTGGGGACAAACCTTGACCCCAAAAATATCAGAGAAGTCTCAGATGTTTACTTTGACTGCGTCATCAAGGCGCATCCTTACGTTTACAAAGTTGAATGGAGGCATAACGTAAGTATTTACTGACTGATTTAATAAAGATACGAATGATGTAATATAAAATGATACGACGGAGTAACGCTAGTAACCTCACTTTGTACCCTTAAGGGTACTAGTGGTACTAGTATTGCTTTTTTGTATTGCTAGTACCTTTAAAGGTACCATTGGTATTAGTTTTTATGAAGCAGCAAAATCAAAAAATCTAAATCAAAATTGTTTATACACATGGGCCCCAAAGATGCACAAATGAAAGTTAATGATTTTACTGCCAGATTCGCAAAATTATAGCCAAAGTGAGGGTAAAACGGTCGCAAAATTACAAAGTGAGGGTACTAGCACCGCTGTGCAACTTTTGCTTTTTGCAACTATGAAGGTAATAATGTGAAAATGATAAGAGTACTAACATTGAACTGCTCATTGGTTTAGTAGGGTGCGCATTCGCCTTCTTAACAGAGGGTATCGGGTTCGATACCCGTTGATAACACATGTTTATCCACAAAATAAATTTGTGTTTGTGGTTCTGGGTGTGTGTGTTCTGGGTTTTTCTCTCACTCTCTCTCTCTCTCTCTCTCTCTCTTATTCTCACATCGAACCCAATACCTGAATAGAATGCTAACGCGCACCCGACCGCACCAGGCGTGCTGTTCACTTAAAGATTATTATAATATTGTACTTACGAGGAAAATAATATAGGCTCGAACAAGGAGTTACATTGGCTTGCGGTTCACATAATAAGTGTAAAAACAAATTGTTTCGTTCGTACTTAACTCTGCTATATAGTTTTGTTTGACTAAACGACATCCAACGACTTTTCTTTACGTCTACAGATCTAACATATTATGTCGGGTAATATTCTTCCACGCTGAATAAGACCTATTAATTATTTATACAAATGGCAAATACTTGGTTATTAATAACCCTCGCAGAGGGAAATATAACGAGATTGATTGAGCGCCGTTTAATTAGGTTAATTTGTTTGCGATATGGAGAAACCAACGTGAGTAATTAATGGTTATTAATATTTCGTGAACGTAGGGTAATATAATGTAGGTCGATGTTACATTTTATGAATATGAGATGAACTGTTAATTTATCAGCACGTTTTTTATTACCGGCATACGATAAAGCTGTTTCATGAGATAAATTATCACATTCATTTTTATTTTTGTTTCTTCACAGGGCAAAACCCTGCTCCACAACGTGGGTCACGGAGTTATCATCAGCAACCAGTCCCTGGTGCTCCAAGGAGTCGGCAGAAGAACAGCTGGCAACTACACTTGCGTAGGTTTCAACGCTGAAGGAGATGGCGAAAGCAAGCCTTTCACTTTAGATGTGCTTTGTAAGTATTTTTCATTTTATTTATCTGCAGTAATCACTAGGAAATGACACTCGATGTGATGGCAGAAGGAGTAAAACCCTGACTGAGTGGAGAGTCAAGCGAGCCGTTGGCAAATCAGCTGCTCGATGGATCGACGACGTAGTAGCGATTGCAGGAAAGACATGATGACGAATAAGTACTACTTATTAATCTAACCTTGCGTAACTTTCCTTTCAATGCTATTATAATCTGTTCGGAAATGGATGCGCAATTGAGTATAATTGGCAGTCAATAATTGTAAGTTACCACCTGTATGATAATAAGCTGCATCTTCGACCACATCATCATTTTCCATCAGGTGAGATAGTAGTCAAATGCTTACTTATCCAGCATAAAGTAGGGATCACTGAGATGCCTTGTAATAGGTACATTTCAGGAAAATAGGTTCTACCTACAAACATAAACCTTCGTACCATTCTATCTGTCTCTTAGTCTATTAATTCCCGATATTTTTATGTAGAAGTGGAGTGTATAAAGACTTTTATGAAATCATTGTAAATGTTTTTTTATTTAATTCTTCCATTTTCTAGATGCACCAACGTGTCGAAGTAGCCAGCAACGGGTTCATGGAGTGGCAAAACAAGAACGTGCGCATATAACGTGTCACGTAGACGCCAACCCGCCAGAGGTTACGGTGAGTTACTATGTTGTTATTATATCAAATAAAGAAATTGTGCAGAACGGACTGTAATTCTACAATCTTTTTACTGTTAAACTGAAAAGACACCAATATCTACGAAGCACCACCGTGGTGTCGGATAGCTTGCTACAATATTTGAATTATGTCGTCCGTAGGATTTTAGAGTAATCGATTTTGTTCCGGTTTTTTTTTGCATTTATTTATTTATTATTATAACATAAAGAATTAACTTTCTACGAAGATGTATTTGTTTTTTTTGCCAAATACATGATAATGTATTTTAATAACTAATGCATTTTAATAACAAAAAAAATCGTTTTTTACTGTTGATTTAATGTGGACCTTTCTAAATTTATAATTCTGTGTTTGAAATGGGGCCGGGTCGACTAAAAAAATACGACTTAGTTTCCCCTCGTATTGTTAGTATAGCAATAGTTCTCCCTTCATCCGTATACATTCTATATTTTAATATCATGATCTTCTATGACAATAGAACAAATAATCTAGCAAAACTCTTGGTTAAGACTAATACTAATTTATGTTCTAATTAATGTGAGTACATGCTAGAATAATTATTATTATAAACACAAAATTTTACTCACTGACTCATTCATCTCCTTAACTATTAAACCTACAAAATTGTAGTTTCTTGAGTAAAATTATTTTATGGCGTAGGCGTCGCCCAACCTCCTATAAAAAATAAACATATTTTTTAAAATTTTACCTCTTTGGAGGTGAAATGGTAAAAACTACTAAGCTGTGCAACAGCTTTGACTTACAACAAAGAACATACATTTTTATGAAATTATTAAATATTATTTATAAAAATCACAGTGTGTTCGTTTGTGACACGTTGATGCACGAAAGTGACAAAAAGTCACGCTGTGAGTAGTCTGAAACGTTCACAAAATCATCTTTAAAAATCATTATTAATTTTTGAAGAATTAACCATTTAAGGGGTGAGATAGTAAAAACTCTAATAAAGATATAGAAATAGCAGCGTGCAACGGCTTAGCCTAACACCAAGGAATATAATTTTATCATTTGATAAAAAACAAAGTGCAAGTGCTCATTTGTGACACGTTGACGCCAATGAAAGGTCACGCTGCGAGTGGTCTCAAACTTCAATATTGGTAGCAACCAATTTCGTTCTGTTCATAGCAGCAGCTATGAACAGAACGAAATGGACACAGAAAATACAATCTGAGAGGTTATTGTCTCGACAATATGAAAGTTTCTCTGCAAATAGTTTCGTCTCAAATAAAAGAGAGTGGTTGGATATGTAGCAGAGTTGAAATGACGAAACAATACAATTTTGGAGTTAAATTATCTATTTCATTTATAACTTTATACCTACCAAAATACTTTACGAAAACCAAAGCGCCCTCGGCTATGATTCCTTGAAAGCCATTCATTTTAACTCTAACGTGTTAACCACCCTTAGAATGAATAGCTCTCAAGGAATCATACTCTACATTTGTATACTTCTTTGGCAATAAATTTATCTTTACCTTATCTTTACCTTAAAAATTTATATAGTAAATATCACGTACAAATACAAAGAAAAAGATTTAGTGTAATGAGACAAATTTAAACAAAATATGTAATATATGAACCAGTATCTCGTTAGAGGCACGCTGCCACTTGAAAATGGTAAACTACATAATTAAATGCAAGCAAAGCTTAAAAAAAATTACTTCACCGCTTACATTTTTGTTTTGGCTGAACCGATTTCGATAAAATTTATATGGAATCACCTCTGAAATATAATCTACCTAAAATCATCAAAATCGATTCACAATAAGCGGAGATATCGCGTGACATAGGTACATACAAAAAAGAAAAGAAAAACACAGTCGAATTGAGAACCTCCTTTTTTCAAGTCAGTTGAAAAATAAACAACAAACAAACGCATTCACACTCACAGCCCCACACTAAGTTCAAAGACTTGTATCGTGGGTGCCGGAAACATTCACATCACACACGCATTACACCCAGAACTAGAAGCACAAATGCCCTTTCACCAGGGATTTAGTCACAAAACTATTATTAAATCTCAGATAGGTACCTAAGCCGATACTAAAGTAACCCATACCTTTACTAAATTCATTATTTTATTTAGCTTTATTTAAATCCTTTTAATTATGATTTTGACCTCAACTACCACTGATAATATGTTTCACTCACACTCATATTTCACTCACACTCATGTTTCACTCACACTCATGTTTCACTCACACTCATATTTTTGGGAATTTAGGATCGATCCTAATAAAACTTCTGTACAAATAAAATCGCTTTCTCTATTTAGAGTAAACTAGCTTGTATAACGTCTCAAAATTAATTAATACTTTCTTACCGCTGTAATATGATGAACATTTCACTAATGCGGACGAAGCGTTTTGCCTCCACATTCTTTGTGCGAACCGGAAAGGAATGAAACTATTTACCTGAGTCTGTGTTTCTTAATAAATACTGTATGGGAGTGATGACGTCGCAAGTGATAAGCATCTTCTAGGCAAACGTATCGACGCTTACCATCCGGTGATATAGTGGTCAAACGTTTGCCTATCTTGAATTAAAAAAATCATCATCATTATCCATCAAGCAAATTGATATCCTATTTTAGAAAAAATATGTTATCGGCCTTCAGGCGGCCTGAAAAAACTGCTGACTCCACTAGTCTATATGACAAGCAAGCATCTGAGACAAGAAAATTTACGATATTATAAATTATCACCTTTTTCAACAGTTTCGGTGGACTTTCAACAACACAGCAAATAGTAACGAAGTTAGCGACACCTATGTCTCAAGAGCTGGTACTAGTTCCACCGTCACGTACACTCCTCATACGGAGATGGATTATGGAACCCTTCTATGTTGGGCTCACAACAGGATTGGGAAGCAGCGAGTGCCTTGCGTATACCACATCATCGCTGCAGGTAAGAATCATCTTAATTATTTTATACTAGCTCTACGTACGTAAAGAAAAATGTTTTACCTTTTTCACGTTTATGCTTGCCTAGTACTTCATTACCGTAATATAAACTGAATCACAAAATTATTACCTCTTCATATTAATGCCTGGCAAGAAATTCCTTTCTAAAATAAAATAAAAAATAACCTTTTCGAAATTTATGTAATTCCCTTACATACGAATAAAAAATCATCAAAGTGTCACAATCGGATTAATGCCATTTATCTGATTGTGAAACTTTATAGACTGCATAAAATACGGAGAAACAATGAAATGAATTTATTCACTCAAAATAGGGGTACACTGATCTTAGTTCTTTATATGTTAAGTTCTCCTATTTTGCCGTTTCTCGGCATGTGAATTTGGTAAAATTTTAATTATATAGACAGATAAGTATACAATTCAACGTGTAGTAAAAAAAATGGCGTAATTGTGGTGGCATAACCATAGAAAGTCACTAAAATAAGTACAAAAGTTACAGTTGTACGTAACATTATGTCTAAGTATTTATACATTATTATTATAAATGTCTCATGCATGAAATAAAGAAACACAATTTCTATATATTAGATTATACAGCGAATATATTCCTAAATATGAAATCCCTCGACATCACCTATTTATGACGCTCTACCAAAAAATATTATATTTTTTTTTTTCCATTGTATTTATTATTTTTATTTGTATGTGGTTCCACAGTAGCATCTGTCTGATTTAAAATTCTACGCATACAGTACAAATACCGCACGACAGATGTTTTTTTAACTTATTTGCGGAATTTACACACGTTCTAGTATCAGTGATGGAAAACATCGTGAGGAAATCGACATTTACCAGGATCAACACTTTTAGGGACATGTGCCTTAGGCTTTTTGCCAGAGTCTAGACCCTCTCCCTGAGGCAGAAGGCACCGAATCCCAGCAGAAGGATTGAAATAATGTAATGATGATCTATTATTTCAATTTATTTGTGTAAAGTTGTTCTAACAGTCAATTTTCTATCGTTATCCTCCTGCTGTGTATGACTTCACTACAGTAACAGTTGGGACTATTATTTATTACAATAGTTATACTGGGTGGATACAGGCGTAGGAAAAGGTTATCGTAAGATACGGTTTTTAGTGTGAGATCGTAGGTAATCGTTTACTGAAAATGAAAGAAAAGGGCTCAACCCTTCCTTCTGTTACATGTGATATATAGAATACACGCAAGTTAGATATAGACTGTGATCCCACTGCTTGGTACCCTATCTCACAAGTATATTGAATAAGGCAGTTTGTATTAATAGCCGACTCTTAGTAGATTTAAATATTGTTTGTCAGCGTAGCTTGTCAAATTTAGCAGTAGATATAGGTCATAAAGTGCGTCAATTTTACCCGCTTAAATATCTCATCTTATTAATTAATGAAACTGGTCTGTAGAGCTAGAAGCAGTATTTATAATTATCATGTTAAAGTCAATTTAAATGCAGCCATTTTAACTTTTCCCTCATCCATTATCCAATCATGGCTGCCGTAAAAGGTAAGGGTAATTTTAGGTCTAGGCAATAGCGTGCGTTCTGAAATTTTTATGTGCACTTTAGCACTTTATTTTTCATCAAAATTTATATTCAAAAAGCATTCATTGAAGAAAATAA
This sequence comes from Lomographa bimaculata, assembly GCA_948107665.1. Classification (NCBI taxonomy): domain Eukaryota; kingdom Metazoa; phylum Arthropoda; class Insecta; order Lepidoptera; family Geometridae; genus Lomographa; species Lomographa bimaculata. The sequence continues at coordinate 14,690,811 of OX403603.1, read as the reverse complement.
TGTTATTCATGAAATATGTAATAGTTTAAAGCCGTAAAGATTATTTTAAACACAATTTTCCTTGTAACAGGTCGACCGGACCAAGTCCACAACTGCACCGTGGTAAATGCTTCTTTGACGTCTTTCGGCGTTCGGTGCATGGAAGGTTTCAACGGAGGCATGCCGCAATCCTTTCTTCTGGAAGTCAGGGAGATCGTTACACAGGTAAAAATCAATGTAACTAAAGTTAAACTTGAGTTAACGAAAGTTTAAACAAAAAATTAACCATCCTATGTAACCTGGGATTGTTTTTTTTGGGGTAATACTATTTTTGAAATGCGTGTTTTTGGAATAGAAAGTCGATGAAATAAAATATTAGACTATGAAACTGATTATTTGTGTTTTAGCGTTATGAGATATAAATGATTGTGAGTTTGAAGGGTTTGAGAACTTGAATGTGATTTATTTATAAAAGTTACAGCATTACACAATCGATTCTCAATATAAATCAAATTATTTGAGTTTAATGTCGTTTTTGTACTGTACCGTGCTTAATTAGGTGTACCTAACCATTACAAAACCCACGACGCAAAAAGTGGGGTGTTTGGTGAGAGTTTGACTGCCTTCAGAGTGTCTTTTTTTATGCTGGATAGGCAAGCATTTTACCACTATTTCACCTGAAGGAAAGTGGCGATGCGGCCGAATATTGCCGATTTTTTTTATTTGAAAGGTGTCTCGATAGTTTTCTTATTTATGTTCGGTGGAAAACGGATTTCCACATAGAGCGACGGGGTACCTCTCTTGTTATTAGTAGCGTTGTTTTTAATACACAATACAAAAACGACATCAATCACAGTAATCTCATATTTTTTCTTCTCATATTTTTATACGGGCACTAGCTCTACCTATGCCTGGCGGCGTAAATAAGTTCAATGTGTAAAGTAGCCTATGTCTTCATTCGTTCAGCCTCTAAGTCGTGATGAGATAATTTTAACGTAAGCAAAGCTTAAAAAACCGACTCCACCGCTGTTTTGGTTTTGGCTTAATCGATTTCGATAAAATGTACATGGGTCCACATATAAAGTAGGTATAATCTACCAAACAAAAAAGAATTTTGAGAATCGGTCAACAAATGGGGGAGAAATCGGTGAACATACATAAAAAGATACATACAGTCTAACAGAGAACCTACTCCTTTTTTGAAGTCGGTTAAAAATACATACATGCAGATCTACACACTTTACAAATTTCACATTCATGATTTTAGTGTAACGATTTTTGTCATAGTAACTAAACCTTTAAAACATGTCATGTTTTCTTTTGTCTGTCTCTTAGTATTATAATTTCATTTATTTGCTAACGCGTACCGACCTAGTAGATTACCAAGTTAAATCAACTTTTCAAGTTCACAATAGTAATTTAAGCTCACCTTGTCACTCAGAATAGAATTTAGATGAAGATCTGTCAAGATGTGGCTCCGAAACTTGTTACCTAACTCCATTCTAAGCAAATGTTGGTTAAATAATCCAGTACAATGGAAGCAGACAATATTAACAGTATGTGCAAGAGTGTATTTCACGTGATGCTTCAAACTCTGGTTACCATAGTTTGGATTTATTGTACCATCCATAGAATTTTAAGACACGTAGTAAAAAAATATATTAAATAAAATATCTGTGAAAAAACGTACGAAAATATTAATACTAAACTTATAAAGAAAATTATAAAAAAACTTTATGATTGATGTAAATTGACGTACCTAGTATAACATACTAAACTTAATAACATTTTGAAATTGGCACCCACAAATTTTAAAATGTTGTTTTTTCTTACCATAGCAACATGGATATCAAATGAAAGCTAGCGAAAAGAGCATTTCAAAAATACAATATGTATCATATGACATTAAAATGGGATTACATAAAAAGTAGGATAAAATTTTTCGCAGTCGAGTTTTTTTAATTTTTAGTACATAAACTTTTTTTTTAATGCTGAATAGGCAAACATTTCATCGCTATCTTACGTGATGGAAAGTGGCGATGTGGCCTAAGATGGAAAATGCTTACCTTGTGTCCAAGTGTTCATACTGATTATAGTGCCACTCTAAGTTAGTACTGAAGGGACGTTGTTAAGCCTAAAATATTCGTGTAGGCGTCTCAAATTAGTATTCAAGTTACCTGGCTTTTAGAAGGCTATGTAAGTGACAGCCCACTTAAGATCCTAATAAAGTCACATCTCAAAGAGTGATTGGATTTCGCATTTGTATTATTGAAATGAATTATGGTTAAGAGTAAAAAATATAAAATAATCGGGTTACACAAATGAATGAAATAAATTCCATGGTTTTTGATTAGATTATGTACTCGACTATGTTTTAGGGACTTAAGCCCTGTAATAGAAAACGGCAGTGCGGGGGGAGGAGTCACCGCCAGAAGCGCGCCCACCCCGCGCCTCTGTCGCTTTGTATATCATGTGCCTTAGCATATGTAACTATGTTTTAGCGTATAAAAATAATACTGTTTATTGTATGTCCGCAATGGGTAAATTATTGCTACTCTATGACTATTAAGTAATTTCATTTCAGCGTTTGGTCGAAGCAACTCGTGACCAAAATGCTGGCAAATATTTTGGATAGAGATTGAGCATTGCCATTCAACGTGGCAATGCTGCCAGCATTTTGGGTACTATGCCTACTGGTAGCGGTCTATTAGATTACGTTTTGTACATATTTATATCTAGTTATAGTTTTTTTTGGTTAATTTTAATTTTGTTTTTAGTTTAATGTTATCTATAAAATGCACACAACTAATCTACTTCCATAAATTCATTGCTTTTTCTCACACAGTTTTTACAATAATATGACTATTTAGTAATATCATTTCTCACACACTTTTTACAACAATATGAAATTTTGTAACATAATTTCTCACACAGTTTTTAACAATATGACTATTTTGTAATATCATTTCTCACACAGTTTTTGCAATAAATTATTTTCGATTTGAAATATTTTACAGTGACTCTAGATTCTGTGAACATAATTTATAGGAATTAGTCTCCCTTAGACAAGTCCGGAGGATCGATAAAAAAAATAGTGGTCGCGAGGTCATTACTCATTTTAGCACAGATTATAAACACAGCTCCTGGAAGTTCCAGCACTGCTGCCCATTAGTGTATACGACAAGCAACAAGCATCATGTGTTTTCCTCCAAACGAGCGAGCATTTGTTGTCTGAGATAAATTATGAGAACTAACCTGTATTTGAACAGAAAATAAGACAGTCGAGTTTTCACGATATGTGACTGGTCTGTCAGACCAAACATTGTTACTATTAAATCATAATACATTTGTAATGATGATAATTGAGTTTTGCCGCGAAAGTGAAAAAGATGGCGTTGTTAATTTTGTATAATTATCCAAAACCTGTGATTCTTCGAGTGTTCATGTGTAAGTTGAAAAACCAGATTTTCGTCTTCGCTCCAAAACTCCAATAGAAGTTCTAGTAAAGTTTCTACCACTTCACTAGGGCATGACTTAACTATGACTGGACCTTGATTCTTTTAGTTGACTTTGAATGTGACTTGTGACTAGGACTTTTAATATGAAATACATTTTAAATATATTATTACTTGACACTGGCTAAATGCACAAGATTGCGAAGCCAAAATAAAAAAAAAAATATGATAATTTTTTTATGTTCCTAGGCACATTAAAATTATTATATATACTAATTGGATTTGTCTAGATCTGGTCACTGATATAAGGTCTGAATGCCTATCGGTACTTTCTCGTTTATATTTTTGAGTGTGCGCAACTATTTAGCTTCCGCATACCAGTAGGGCCATCTAACAAACTGTCAAACGTCATCTATATATGGTTGACATACATCCAGTTCGCTTTAAGCGTTTTGCTAGTTATACTTTTTTTTCTGTTCCCAGGAAATAGTAGCTAACGTCTCCAGTGCAGTACCCCGGTTCACCGCAGTTGGCTTGGCTCCCGGAAGAACTTACGCCGCTGCTGTACTGGCATACAACGCCAAAGGAAGAGGAGATCCCTTTCCTTTGAGAGCCGGTACTCTACGACCACCAGAAAAACACCATGTTCATGATAAAAGCTTAGGTGAGACTTCGTTGTGAAATAAGTCAGGTCAAATATCATAAACTGAGACAGGCTTTTCAAGCTATCCAAGCATTTTTTAGGGTTCCGTACCTAAAGGGTAAAAACGGGACCCTATTACTGCGACTTCGCTGTCCGTCCGTCTGTCACCAGGCTGTATCTCAAGAACGGTGATAGCCAGACAGTTGAAATTTTCACAGATAATGTATTTCTATTGCCGCTATAACAACAAATACTAAAAATAAAATTAAATAAATATTTAAGGGGGGCTCCCATACAACAAACTTGATTTTTTATAGATAATTGTACGAAACCCTTCGTGCGCGAGTCCGACTCGCACTTGGCCGGTTTTATTCTGAATTATGAGAACTTATGTTTTGCTTTGCGTATGGTACTTCTGATTCGTTTACAGAAGTCGAACATGCCATGGAGCAGACTGCTTACTTAAAATCTCTCTCTTTAGTAGGCGGTTAGTCAAATGTTTATCTTTCTATGGTAGGATGGAATTAAAATACAAAGCACTGTCCACAAAGCTGGAGTTTTTTTTTTATTCAACTTTTTTTGGGACTTTGACCTATTTTGGTTTGCCAGCCCCATCATAAAGCTGGAGAAAAAAAGACTATGTCAATAAACATATAGATGTTACCATCTATCAATAAGACAAACACTGGCAAACTTCATCCATTTATAGTTAACATACGTTTTCGCTTCTACGTTTATCATCCGTACAGTGAAGAAGTGTAACTCATTGCCTGTGTCGTTTTTCCCCAAACGGTACAATCTGGGAGTCCTCAGAGGTGAGGTGTAGAGAGCTTGCCTAGGGCAAGTTTGCTACATAAAGATAAAACTTCTTGCGAGTAAGCTTGGGGAGAAATTACACATTTGTTAAATAGCCGAATAACAAAACTGCCCTTATAAGACTAGTTTTGGCTGAAAGAGGGAGTTGGTTATTGCAACTTAAGTCTGGACTGCATTGCAGTCAAAAAGTAACCCTTGGGTAATTATTTTTAAAGTCTCAAGTGGCACTGAAGTTGATTGCAATAGAAAGGCAGGCCGCTTACCATCAAACTGTTGAATGACAAACAAAAATTGGATGACGTACCTCCAGCTCGCTCAAAGCGTTTCGCTTCTACGTTTATCATCCGCATAGCGAAGAAGTGAAACTCATTGCCTGCGTATTTTTTCCCCAAACGATACAATGTGGGTGTCTTTAAGTCTAGTGAATACCGTCTAGGCAAGTATGTCCCAACTTCGGCCGCATTGTCACTTTCCTTCAGGTGAGATAGTGGTCAAACGATTACCTATCCAGCATAAAAAACGACCGTCATTCTTGTCACCTTTTGTACTAACATATAAAACACGCTTTTAATGTTAATATATCAAATCTCATTGTCTTCACCAGACTTACCCAGGACTGCCTTCCAAATGTCCGGCGCCATGTCAGCAGCAGTGGGAGGTGGCGGTGTGCTAATGGTAGTCCTGGTTCTCTTCATGATTGCTGTAAAGCAGCGCTGTGCCAAGAGGAAACCCAGGTGAGAGGAAGACTTTCTTTTTTTTAAACAAATTGATTGTGTTATAAGCTTAGTCAACGTTTCCCATTGCTTCAAAGCTTACTATCTGAAAAAAATAATTTGATTATGTTCATTATTCATGACATTGGTAATTATATTACGTACTTTTTGTATTATATTATTATGTGTATACATATGTATTTATATTACGTCATAAGGTACACTAGGCACTTAGGTATAAATAATAATGTATTTTATTTATAATGAGATATATTATCATTAATATTTTTTCGATACCTGCACTTTTTCAAAATGCTGTTTTCTTATAACACCGACGTCTAACATTATAACGTTGTTCCTCTCTATCCAAAGGTTGTCTGGAAGAGATTGTTTTCAGCGATAAGACCGCCTTTTGTAACACTTATTTTGTAAGTCATTATTTTCTGTTCTGTTTTGTCCCGAGATATTACCTAAACTATATATATGTTCGAAACTTTGGGTGGCACGTGGGTGGCACTGAACTGGAATGGGTAAACGTGAAAATCAATCGAACGACTTATTTCACAATTATAAAAAAATATATATGGTAAAAATTGTTTATACTGTAGTGCACAATATACGAGTTTTTACTTATTATTTAAATGATCTGTGTTACCCTAGGTCTGCACCTCCGATGTCATCTCAGCCAGCCTCTCCGGATAAACTGAGAGAGAAGGATGATAGCGAAAGTGATGACAGGAACCCGGATATCATACCCTCGGATATGGAGCAAATGCAGGTAATATTCAGGAATATTTTTGTGCTTAGTATGTTGTTTTTATTTTTGCTATAGTTTTCTTTAATACCTACAGTTATATTGCCTATAAAGATTAAATTGTTTTAACCTAAAATTATTGATCGACCGAAGCGAGATCTCCAACTTGACTGGGATGGTTTAGCACTTCGTCCGTCCGTCCGTCCGTCCTTCCGTCTATCAGATGTCATTTAGCGTTTAAACAATACAAGCTAATTACTTCAAATTCTCAGATAATATTAAAGTAAATAAAAGGCCCGAAGTCAGAAATGGCAAATATATATTAACTTGCTGCGTCCCGCGGTTTTACCCGGGATAAAAAGTAGTTGATGTCCCTTCTTAAATCGCCGAAGCATTACACCATGCTAATTAACGTCACAAATGGCGGGAATAAGTGAAAAACAAGTGTGGTTGAGAACATCACGACGCTCAGCAATGCATCAACAACTGGATGAGGAAGACGTGATATTAAGCTCTAGTCTATCTCTATACCGAATTTCATCAAAATCGGTTCAGTATTTTAAGCGTGAAAGCGTAACAAACATGACAGAGTTACTTTGCATTAATAATATTAGTAGGGTTAATTTTTTTTTATACTCGATAGGCAAGCATTTGACCACTATCTCACCTGATGGAAAGTGATGATGCGACTAAAGATGTAGCACGCTTGCCTAGAAGATACCTATTCACTCTTGATTTGAAGACTCCCAGATTATGCCATTCAGGGAACAAAGACGTGGGCAATTAATAGCACTTCTTCGCAGTACGGATGACAAATGTAGAAGCAAAACGCTATATAATCTATTCCTTAACATATTTTGCAGTAGCCATTCGTTTAAATTAGCAGGAAGATGAGGGATAAAAGCGTATTGTAGCACTCCTCTCCACAGATGGAATACTATCATCAGCAGCAGGTATCCACCATCTCCCCTCCCCTCGGCAGCCGCAACCCTCGGGGTAGTGTGGCGGGGGTGCGTGCGCTGCCGGCGTACTGCGCCCTGCGCACCGCGCCGCCACCCTCGCATTCGCACGAGGCTGGTGTAAGTATACTATACACTACTCGTATATTATAAACATATACGATTTCACACTCACAGCCCCACACTAAGTTCGATGACTCGTGTTGTGGGTGCTGGAAACATTCACATCACACACAATCACAACCAGAATCAGAAACACAAATTTTCTTTGGGGAGAAAACTTGTGTTCCAGCCGGGAATCGAACGCCATGCAACTAAGCCAACGGGCAGATCATGTATGATCGGTTAATGAGATAATCTTTTTTTTTTTCAATATTATAGGCCACTATAGCGTGTTCCTTATTTTTGCTACAATCAGCAATTAAGTAACTTAAATTTAACTTATTCTGCTAGATTTAAAATATCCAAGAATGTGTCCATTAACATTTTTCTTACTGTCTATATTAAGGCAGACATAAATAAGACATATATACATATATAAGACACTTGGTTTATGTGTTCTTTTTGAGCAGCACTTATATAACACTACATTACACTAATACACTAACACTAAACAAGTTCAAACGGTTTTTGATGTGAAAATCTGATACTATGATCCGTTGGGAAGTACCCCTCGTATATAACCTGTGGATTGATTTATTCATTTCCCTACTCTATGTTTTGGAACATTCGCGAAATGAGTCTTTCTACTAGTAAACGCAAACAAAACATGGATAATTTTTTTGAATATGACATTTTATGTATTTTTTTGAATAAATATTTTGATTTAAAATTATGAACTAAACTCGCGTCAATATTCAAAATCGTTTATTCACATGTGTCCTAAAGAAGCACTCATGAAAGTTAATAACTCTACTGCCAAATTCGTATAATTACATTAATATCGAGAAGAACCCGACAGGAATCACGGTGGCGCATTTTTTTGTTCATTTTTTAAAGACTTTTAAATTACTAATACTTGGGAGTCTTTAAGTCGCGAGTGAATAGGCATCTTCGGGGCAAACGTGCTCTATCGTCACTTACCATCAGGTGAGATGGCGGTCAAACGTTTGCCTATATTGAATTAAAAAAAACAGGAATTATATAAACACAGATATATCTATAATGGCCTCGATTCTGATGTCACACACTAAATTAAATTTAAACTATCCCTGTCTTTTACAAAATAGGAACACAAGACAGAGATAGCATACATTTAAGTGCTGTCAAGTTAGTCAGAACTTAGATGTCTATGCAAGCTTAGTCGAATATGGTATTGGTGTTGACTAAAAACATGCGCCTTTCTGCTTCTGCTGTTCATATTTTAATTGATAAACTAAATTGACAGCACTATAATGTATGCTATCTCTGTCTTGTGTTTCTATTTTGTAAGAGACAGGGATAGTTTCAATTTAATTTATTGAGTGTACATCAGGATCGAGGCCAATATCGTCATCAGAACTACTCGAAAATGCTCGAAACATGATCGACGTGTTTCTTCTTGCTAGTGTAGTTGGGTGCGCGTCTGCCTACTTAACAGTTTGTATATATGCCCCGATACCCAGAACTTGCCCAGAACACAAATTTCCTTCCATAAGAAATGTGTTTCTGGTTTTTTTTGGTATATATTTTGGTATATTTAACAAAAACATCTTTCAAAACAAACAAACGGCTTAATCCATAGCAATACATTGGTTGTCTGGAAGAGATCGCTCTGAGTGATAAGACCACCTTGTACACATAGTTTAAGTTTTCTGTCTTATGTTTAAATTGTAAATTGGTGTTCAAAAAAATCTATCTACTTAGTTCACCGCAATTATCGTTTCCCAGCTCAATATATTTTTAGAGTTCAATTTCCCTTTCAAAAGTGTCTGCAGTTAACGTAAAAGAATAATCTTCTTCTACCTCAACGGGCAAATAGCGCAAAAACAAAATGTTGCTCCATTTAGCAAATACTAAAGGAATGTAATGGAAATTGCTTTAGCGATTTCAGTTGTATTTCTATTTATAATGTTTTTAATTAATTTAAAATCATTATTTTGGAGGCCTTAATGGATTTCTAAAGGACAAGGTTCCTTAGTATAGAAACTTTTTTTTAAACTCTCCTACTACAGCTAAATTGCCTATATTTCCTATAACTAAATACAGCTAAGACCTAAGTTACCATACATTGGGCTTATAGGTAACTCAAGTGCTCAAGCACACTACCAGTGGGTAGCGTTCCTATTATGCTGGCGGCATTGCCTCTCTGAATTGCAATGCTAATACGTTGAGTCAAATAAGTAACAAAAAATAAAGTAAATAGAATTATTTTACAACCGACTTCCCAAAAAAGGAGGTACTCAAGTCGACTGTATTATTTTTTATGTGTGTTACATAACTTCTCTGCACGTGATACGATTTCGTTTTTTTTTTTAGTTTGACAGATGTTGCTTTCTAATTGGTCCCATTTATATTTGATCAGGATCTGATCAGTAGTTCTTGAAATAGAGTGAATATAGTATATAATGTCTATATTTTGTGGAATACTTGACGATGTTCTCGTTTACCCGACTTCAAAAGTTACCTCATAACTTCTTTTGTTGTGAGCCGATTTTGATGATTATTAAGCTGGTGCTTTTCATGTGGTCCCATTAAAATTTGATCAAGTTCTGATTTCTAGTTTTTGAGTTATAGTCAATAATGCGTGTTTAATACATTTAATCTGATCAAGGTTCCAAAGATAAAGCGGTGAAGTCAGGTTTTTTAAGCTTTGCTTGCGTTTAATTATTTCAGGCTTAGTCCATAAAAAGTAGCTTTCGACAACACAAAAAAAAATTTGCGTTAGTTCACAAACTTTTTTTTTTTGATCGTCAATAGTGTTGTCGACAGGGTGTTACCAACCGGGAATGACCCATCACACATTATACTAAAAAAAATTAGTTATTTTTTTAGATAGGCAAGCTTTCGACCTCTGTCTCACCTGATGCGTAATGTACGCGAAAATGTAAAATGCATGCCTAGAAGATACCGATTCACTCTTGACTTGAAAATTATTTAACCGACCCTAAATCGTGAGTCAAACCGTTTCATTTATATAAAGTATAATGTTATAATATTATTAAACTACGGCTATCACTCACGTCATTTGATCGATATTGTCGACCTAGGTTTCGAGCATGTACGAAAACTTTAATAGTAAAGTATAATGTGTCAAACTCACGAAAACTTTAATAGTAAAAGTATTTAAAGAAGTAATTTCATGATATGACACGTACCAAATTATGTTAAATATTTTTTCTTCTCCGATAGATAAATTCAATTTACTGACTTCGAGCCAATAAAATGATACAAAAACTAGCAATTTCCATTCTTGATATGTTTATCTAAATTCAGGTCGAAATATTCTATTAGACCTTATTGGAAATGCTACCTCAATTTGATGGCTGGACTTGAAGGTTTCTTGCTATCAGGTAAAACCCTTAATTTGACGTCAAAAAATACTGGCTAGAAAATAAATGTGGCCTCTACCTACTTGATTCAATTTTAGAAGGCACGTAATGTATTCAGCCTGAGGCTGAAGAATAAATAATACCTAATGTATAGTTTTTTAACTTCCCGCTGGCTTTGTTGGTTACTTATGTGCCTATATACTAAGCAGCGAGTATCAGGTTCGATTCCCGTTGGCAACACGATTTGTGTTTTAGAATTCTTGTTATAATTGTCTGTGCGTTTATTTTCGATGAACACAATACAAGTATTTGAACATGGTGTGGGGTAGTGACAGAAAAAGCATTTATTTATATTAATTTAATTCATTTTAATTATGTATTATTAACATAGATTACAAACATTAGATATAATGTCCCGACACTAGGCTCGAGGCACGCCCGTGTCGTTGTATATATTATTATATTTATATATTCTCCAAATAAGTCTTTGTCAATTACCACTGACAAAACACTGCTAGCCGGAAACATACACAACACACATACAATCACACCCAGAACCAAAAACACAAGTTTCAGACGGGCAGTATTGAAACGAAGGCCGTTGGATTATTTAGGTGCACGTTCGCCTTCTAAGCCGGTATGTGTTTCTGATTCTGGGTATGATTGGTGGACACATTTGATTCGAATAGATAAGCGTGCGAGGCCGCGGCACTGTTGTAAAGAAGGCGACCGCGCCCACGTCCTTTTACGCCATTCATTCGAAACAGGAGCGTCCTGTGAATGCTGTGACACAAAGCTATTATAAAGATTTTATATTCATCAAACAATTTGTCCACAGAACGCCACATCGGGCATCCCGCCGCCAGCGCGCTTCGCGTCCGGCTCTTGCACGCTGCCGCGTGGCACGACTATCAGCGGGGCGGACGCGCGCTGTGGCATTCCGCTACAGCACCTCCGCACGCTCCCGCGTCCGCTTCCCGCGCCCGCGCCCGCCCCACTCCCCGCACCGCGCGTCCCCCCTCGAGACACCCCGCTCTGACAAACCACACAGCTATAGAACATGTAAATAATGACAGTGCTCAAGTTTTTTATGAGTGTACGGGTGATTGTGCCGGTTTTTAGTGCTCGTTCGCTGTGAAAATCGATGCTGATGTACGTCGTTAATATCTATCGGTTTTATGAGTGTCAATGTTGCAATCTTGTTGCATTTTCTGTGCGTGATCTCGGAAATATGATAAGGTCTGCCGTGTTAGTTTTTTTGTTTACTTTGAATATAACCAAAGACTGAATAAATAAATCTCACATAATATTGCAATACTTAGATAAAGTTGATAATCTAAATTCTCCTCATTTTTATAATAATATGAAGCAATTACAAGAATTTTAAGTAATTTTTAAGCTCTCTCTAATTAAAATGTTTTAGAAGTTGGGTGGGAGATCGGGCACTTGAAATAGGTAAAATAGTTTTATTCTGTTATAGTAGTTAGGGTAAAATGAAATTAATAAATTCCGTTAAGTTTCCCATTGTAAAGTTGTAAATAGATGCTATGTCACATACCTAGTTAAAATTCCAAAATCATCAAAATATCTTAAATTGTTAAACGATTTGAATTCTTGTAAGGATTTTTGTTGAACTTTTCGTTATGAATGGTTGTGAGAAATTTAAATAAATCCAAGTATGTATAAATTACTATTACGGTATTACACAAAATGCGATTTATATGACATTTTCAAGTTTTTTAAAGAAACGTTAGAATAAAAGTACACTGGATACCGATATTGTAGTGTTTTTATTCGGGCAAATTTGGGTCAAAATTTTTAATATTGTATAATATCACCAAAAACACCAAATTTCTATCATCATCCTAAAATGTATAAGGCTATGCCTTAAGTTAAGAGTCGGTTAAATTAAATCGATAAAATTTCGTAACATTAAGGATATGAGTAACAAAAATATGTTAAAACGCAAATTAAGTTATATTTGGGAAAATAAACATTATTAAAACATTCATTCTCAAAATTGCTCGTGTATTATACCAAAATTGTAATATAGCCAGTAATAATCTAGACAAACATAATCACTGACATGTGATAATAATAATTATTATAATATGCAGCGGGAGATGCCTCTACTCTGCTGTTTATTCTTGCGCTGAAATTTAAAAATGTTCCTCTTTAAAAAACACAAAAAAACAGTAACCCAAAATGTTGGACTGGTAAAGGCTTGGTTACATATACAGCGGGTGTGTAAAATTGAATTTCTTTGATTAAACTTGTCATAACTTCAAGCTACATTTACATTATTAAAAATATTAGACACGTATTTTTTCCCCTTGTTAATTAAATTAAAATGACAAGAATATAGTGCGTTGATATTCCGCGTGACGTCACGCCTCAGTACACATTTTACTATGGCGTGACGTCACGAGCCAACACACCCGAATTTCGACGATCTTTTTCTTTGTCAATTTCTATTGTTTTGTTAAAAAAAAATACATGTCTCATATTTTTTAACTAACTGACTAGTAAGGTTTTTAACCATTACCATCCCCTTGTGTGTTAATTTGATACTACTAACGTAGTGAATTTTAGTGAACTTTATGTTTTTGGTGTTGTTATTAACGAAAAAATACGCAATTATGCATCATGACTGGCTAATAGAACGAACAGAAGAGTGGTGGCATGTCTATAGTAATAAAATTGTCCATTAAGTGAAAAAAATGTACATACCATTACTGTAAATATGTTTTGTATTATACAGTTTATATCCTATTTGTGTCTTAAAGATATAAATGCCGTAACAGATAGGTTTCGTGACTTTGTAATATCACTTAGATATTAATTTCAAAGATAAGGCTGGATACAATTAGTCAAAACAATTGTTTGGGAAAGACAGATGGTTATGCTTTTGAATGAACGCCGAGAAGTTGAGAATAATTGAAATTGTGTCTGACGCTTAGGTTTCAGTGGATTTACTTAGATTTGGAGAACGCTCAATCCAGTTTAGACGGTGTCTTAAGTTTAGTGGTTGTGACATATCACAATGCTTAATTGATCTGTTTGTTTGTATCATCAAAGGTTTGTTGAAATACGATGTTTTGGTTACATTTGAATACAAGTTATTAAAAGCGGTTAACTGTAAGTGACCTCTAACTTCTGTCTCGACTAATATTTAAACTTAGCAAAAATAAATATTTAGGTTATTTGATTTCTGCCTTCTATCGACCAATGTTATGACGGAAAGCTTTTAGCCAAATATATAGAAAATTAACACATTACAATCTATTCCTAAATTCAGTCGCAGCGATCTACCTTCTTCTTGTCTTGGGCTGGGATGTACTCGACCTTATTGAACTAAGACCAGATACGTTTGACCGCATTTTAATGGTTAACTGGACCTATATATTAATACATTGCCATCCGCAAGTAAACAACAAACAAACAAACAAACAAACGCATTCACACTCACAGTCTCAGTGGGTTTTGGTTTCGATACCCGGTAGCAACAAGTTTTCACCCTGAGAGTAATTTGTATTTTATGATATATACAAGAATGATATTGAAGACCCACGATACAAATCTTCGAATTCAGTGCGGGTGTAAAAACGTTTAAGTTTGTAAATTAAAATTAATTTGTGGTCAAAGGTCCAAATGTTTTTTGGGTTACAGTTAAGCATTAGTTTTAAATGTATTTTAAATACTAAATTTAGTCATACCTAGTGCCATATAAGCTTTAGTTTTACATGTTTGTGTGAAATCTAGTTCACTATCACTATTTATTTTTTGCTGAATTGCCATACATTTGACTATATCTATCTTTATTGTATAAAAGACTATTTAAGCTTAAAGTAAGAGCAAAGTAATTGTATATAACGCCTTACTGACTATATACTTTCGCACTGAAAACCACTATATTAATATTTCGATGGACTTTATAGATTGAAACGATGTCAACTACTGTACCGTCAAAATCATTAGTTCTTAACCAATTAATTACGGACATGTCAATAAAAGATAATTAGCGAAAATTATAATTTTGTTGGCCATACGTTTTAGTGCAATATAAGATAATTATTAGTAGGTTTATATATAATGTAATGTCTGATGTGTTAACAAGGTCATGAAACTTATCAATCGGCGGAATAATTTTGACAATCATCGAATAAGTCAAAGGCACTTTATAAAATTTATAATAATATATTATTTGCATACGTTTTCGTTTATTTTATTGGATATAAGATATCCTCTTCTGTTGCTAGATAAATTGATTTTATATATGTTAATGTTATTTTATAACGTTGTAGTAATTAATTATTATTGTAAATAGTTTAAAAAATCTTTCTAACTGTCGGTCAGAATGTTTTCACTAAATTATTGGGAAATGAGAAATAAATGAAAATATTCGCAAATGTTCGTTTTTGTTGTTTCATTTAAAAGACATAGACATTATTTTATTTGTGGTAAAATAACAAACGTTACATAAAGAAAGACTACAATTTTTTAATGTTTTTTTACCACAAGTGGATGCGACTCGGCATATTGCCGGCTGGAAACAACTAGCACTGGTATAAAGAAGAAGTCATGAGCGAAAAAAACCCATAGCACAGTATATGTATAAATAATTATATTTTAAATTAGTACTCCTGCTATGTTTAAAAAAAACTTTGGAATTTTTATTAGTATTTGAATTATTTGATCACACCCGATCTATCGATCTTCTGTTGATTTATGATCTCCTGGTACATTTCAATTAAACTTTGGATACATTTTGTATTAAAAAGATAGAACACTACCGCCAATCTATCGACCTTTTGCTGATTCATGATCTCCTGGTACATTTAAATGAACATTTTAGATACGTTTAATATCTTAAAGATTTGAACGTTACTACCGCTGACCTATATCATCGACCTTCTACTGAATTCTAAACTCCTGGTACATTACAATGAAACTTTGGATAAATTTTGAACTAAAAAGATTGAACAATACCGTCGACCTATCGATCTTTTACTCATTTATGATCTCCTGGTACATTTCATGAAAACTTAGGATAAATTTTGTACCTATTTGAAAGATTCATCTATCGATCTTTTGCTGATTCATGATCTCCTGGTACATTTATATGAACATTAAAATACGTTTAATATCTGAAAGATTTGAACGTTACCGCCGACCTATATCGACATTCTGTTGAATTATGAACTCCTGGTACATTTCATTGAAACTTTGGATACATTATTGGTATTTGAATTATTTGAATACCGCCGAACTATCGACCTTCTGCTGATTCATTAACTCCTAATACATTTCAAATAAACTGCGAATAAATTTTGTACTAAAAAGATTGAACAATACCGCCAACCTATCGATCTTTTGCTCATTTATGATCTCCTGGTACATTTAAATGAACATTTTAGATACGTTTAATATCTGAAAGATTTAAACGTTACCGCCGACCTATCGACCTTCTGCTGAATTATGAACTCCTGGTACATTTCAATGAAACTTTGGAACTTAAATCTTCGCTGTATATAATATAGTTTTAGAAAATATAGGCAATTGGCCCGTAGATATTGGTACTAGAATTAAACAATAAAAAAAAATGTATGGTATTTGAATTATTTGAACACCGCCGACCTATCGATCTTTTACTAATACATGATCTCTTGGTACATTTCTATATAAACTTGTAATAAGTTTGATATAAAAATTTGGAAGATTTACTACCGACCTATTTATTCAACTTCTGCTGACTCATGATCTCTTGGTTCATTTTCATGAAAACTTTGGGTTATTTTGATATTTGTTACCGCTAATCAATCGACTTCCTGCTGATTCATGAACTCCTGGTGATTTTTTATAAAAAACTTTAAATAATTTTGGTATTTGAAAGATTTACTACCGACCTACATCTTCTGCTATTTCGTGATCTCCTGGTACATTTAATTAACACGATAATTTTCGTATTTAAAAGAATGAACGATACCATTGACCTATTGATCTTCTGGTCTTTTATGATCTTCTGGTACATTTTAATGAACACTTTGCTTTTAAAACAATAGGGAAAAACTTACAAAAACGGGATTAGCAAGTGCTAAATAAATTTGATATAACTTACCGTCAATTGATCAATAAATAAATACAAAATAGTTTATTTTCCAAATAAACACTTTACAAACATAGGTATCCTATATAATTTGATAAAAACTCACGCACATATTGAACTTTTAAATTAAAATTAAAACGGGAATTAGCGTGACTTACGCGTTGTCGATATATATAGTTTCCGAATGAAGCCGAAACAATTGTCGATTTATACATCGACAACGCGTAAGTCACGCTAATTCCCGTTTTAATTTTAATTTATAGGTATCCTAGTTACTAACGGTCCCCGCACTAGGGCTTGCCTGTATCACGGGAGGCCATTCTACGATATGCTTATAAAAAAATATGTGGAGAACTACAAATTATACAGATTTAACAACAACATTTCTTGGAAACAAAATCTGACAAAAATTTTAGAGATAAACTAAAGCAATAGAAACAACCCGGCTCATTTCCTTAAATATATTCAAAAGTTATATAATTTGCTTAATATTTGTTACCGTCTAAACTAACCTTAAAAATAATTGGTCACCTCTTACATGTAACTGTGACTACCTGAGACTGGAGACAAAGGCAGCGTTTTATACATAGGCCAATTATAACAGTATTGTGCACCAAGAGGATAAAACAGTGTCTTAGGTCACCTCCTTAGCCAAAAACCAAAACACTTCGTCTCTATTCTATCAATAGAAACGCTTTCCAAATGTAAAAAGACTTTTAAACTTGTATACAAAGGTTTCAAATTGCTTTCTCTAACTTTTCAATCTCGGAGAGCGCTAAATAAGAAGTCAAGATATTTTAAACTATACGTATATAAGTTTTAAGGTCGTGTTACATTTGAAAAGCGTGTCTATTTCTATACAATATTGTACCCATTGGAATACAATGCTTAACTTTACGTTAAGATTGCGTGATATGTTATTTGACATTGTTGAGCACGTGGTATGAAAATAAATGAGTCTCAAGATAAAAGAAAAATATAGCAAATTAAAATAAAATAATCACAATATGCCGATTGTGACCTTTTCTTATTGATATAAATATATAGATTTATTTGCCAAACAAACTAATGTAAATATTACAAGATGGCCGTATGCTTCGACAAACGCTGAAACTTGTACCACACCTTGCTGACCTTAATTCTTTCACCTTTGGAAACATCACGGGTCGCAGCGGGTTTCCGCAACTAATCCGGGATTAGCATTTTTTGTCCGCATCCGGGTAACTGCATGGGTTCTTTACTTGCATTTGTGGTGTGTAATTTGTACGAACCCGCATTGTTTACACAATAACCACAGCAAACTATGACGGTAATTCGAATGACGTATCTAGGTTCTAAGAACGATGCTCCAGTACTAAATTAAAGTAAACGTGCCTTGGAATAACCAGCCTCCCTAGCCAAAAACCAAAAAGCTTAATTTCTTTTCTAAGTTTGCCATCTCGGTGACTGCTATCATGAGATTCAAGATATTTTTAACCTTATGTGTACAAGTTTTAAGGTCTATTACATTTGGAAAGCGTTTTTCCTGATAGAATAGAGACGAAGCGTTTTAGGTTTTGGCTAGGGGACTGATTCCCAAAAGATACAGCATTCTCAGATGGCAGATTCGAAACGCCCACTGTGGTGTAAAATTCCTAACTGTAGTGGAAAAAAGCGAATGCCTCCCGCGACCTAAAAGATGAAATTCTGCCAACAAACGAGATAGTAGAACTTTCTGCGAGTCTGCCTGGGATAGCACGTCCCCTTTTCCAAGTATCAGAACTGTGGTAGGATGGATACCGGCTGAATTAATAATTAACCAGTAAAATAATTTATACGCAAGCAAAGCTAAAAAAACAGAATTGAATTTTCGGAACCCTGTATTAGATAAAAATTAAATACGTATTTTGAGGATAACTTTAAAACTACTGGTCAGATCCTGATCAAATTTAAATAGGACATGGGAAGCAGCAGCTTTAAAATGAAAAAAAAACATCAAATTCGGTTCACCTTAAAAAATCTCAGGTAACATATACGAGTACAAAAAATTGGTTTGTATGAACACCTATTTGCTTAATCGTGTGCGTGGCCGCCTTCTTAGCTGTAGGTTTAAGTTTTTTCAAAAATGTTCTTTGGGGACAATGAACATTTTTTCTGGTTGTGATTCCGTGTGCGATGTGAATATTTCCTGAACCTAGAACACAAGACATCAAGAGAGTAAATAGGTATTTACTGAGCAAGCGTGCTCGATCTTCGACCGCATCGTCACTTTCCATCAGTTAAGATTGCGGTCAAACGCTAGCTTAGTCTCTAAAAAAAAAACTTATTTCGGGAAACACAGTTGGTAGCTTAGGAAGAAAAAAATATCCAAAATATTTAAAATTAAAACTTACATTAAACTATCAAAATAGAACGCGAAAGACATTTGCAGCGCATTTAGTCCCAAATGTTCAACAATCCTTAAACTTAAAAGGGGAGCAAAACTTGTGGATTTCTCAAGTTATTACTAAGTGGCAAGTTTGCCAACTATTATGTGGCTACCCCTTTACAGTGGCTTCCCAGCTTATGTTCAGTGTGTAGCTAGGTTTACAGTTATTGGTCTTATGTTGTGCCAACTATGTTCAAGTTGGCTGGAAGCACACAAACCTAAAAGCTTAGCTAAATTAAGTGAATATAAGTAAGTAACGCATAATCGTTATTCATATGGAACAAGTTAAATTGTTGTGTTATTTGAGTTCTGGATTCTATTTCAAAATATTGTCTAATTTAGAACTGATACAAACGTTAAGCCAAACACATTTATTAAAAGTTAATAATCGAACATGATTGTTAACATTAAAGTTGCATATAAATATGAAACAAAAAAAATAGCATGACAAGTTATGTAGTATAAATAAAAAGAATATATTTGTATATAGGAAAATTACTACAACTACTGTAATTACTCTAGGTGCACATACTTATGCCAGATATAATATGAAGATGACCAGAGAGGGTCGCTGTAACCCAACAATACAGGCTCTAACGAGACCTAGTGTTGGGGACAGAGGTTCACGAAGGTACTTTATGTCCTAGTTTTAAGTAATTTATAAAACAATAACTATGTACCGCCACTATCTTTTAGGAATAATAAAAACATTTTGTAAAAAAAAAAAAAAAAATTCCTAAAAATATATAAATTACAATTATACAGCAAAGACCTAAGTTACATATAAGGCATCGAGCTTATAGGTAACTCGTGGAACGAAGTTAAAATTAAAACACAATATTTTTTTTATTATTTGGTGACCCAAATAAAAAAATACAGTCGACTTGAGTTCCTCCTCCTTTTTTGTGAAGTCGGTAGAAAATAACTTCAAAGGCCATTGTTTCTTCAAGAAATGTAATACTAGACATTTTCACACTTTCTTAAAAAGATAAAGTACTTACTTGAAAGTTATTTTGACCGTACACAATTTAAAAAGCACCGACCTAAATATTTTCAAAGAAAAGCAGGGGAGGAAATGTTAAATAGGGGTGTAAAATGAAGCATGAACATTCTGTTACTTAGCATAACTTTGCATTTTTAAAGAGTACTTCCTACTTTTGTAGCTGATATTTTTTTGTTTAGGGTAAAAATGCTTTGCTTATAATAATATACTTTTGTTAAAAAATAGAGAATGTCTATCATCGTAGCATCTTTATGAGCGTAGTAGCCACAGAAGAGAGAGAAAGAAATAGAAGGGAAGAGTGGGCGTGGCACATCAGCCAGGTATTATCATATTAACGTCAACAAGTCCAATTTCGCTTCACAGTTGCTCAACCGATTTCGAAGATGCAACATCTATCGGATTTATTCACAATACTGTCTTTCGTTCTAATTACGCGTCGCATGAGCTGCGTATAGATAGAAGAAGAATACCGTATCACCACTAAGTCTAAATTGTTTGTAATTTTGTTATTTTTTACATGTTTTGATTACAAGAAAAACTGAAAATAGTGGTTACCAAAATTGTATCGATATCGATAAATTTAGATTTTTTGTTATTAATTGTTTTAGTCTTCATTATTGAAATCGTGAATTTAACGTGAATGTTCTGTCCTGTTCTATTCAGTGATTGGATTTGATACAAAATGTCGATGGCTTAAAAATAACCCGACTTGTGTTTGAGAAATCCTAACACATCAGCGGCGCTGTCTCTTTATTGAACATCCAAATAGCAAAAGTAGTGCTGGCCGGTTTCAGGCAAATGTATCATCAACAAGATACCCGAACAGCCACGAAGCAGCACTATGCGATCAGAAACGGCTCCAAGCCGTCAATAAACTAGGTAGTAAGACTTCTTGTTCTCTTGTTGAGTTCACTTTTGGCCGTGCCTCCCTATTGCCTATATGATAATAATTAAAGTTGGCTCACCGTCTAAGCATCGGGTATCAGATTCGATTTCCTACGGAAGGAAACCCAAGTTTGCAATTTCAAGGAAATTTGTATTTTTGGTTTTATGTGACTCTGTATACCTGTCTGTAACCAAAGGCCCAAAAAAATAAATCATAGATATGATGTTATTATTTCTTAAAATTAACCGTAAATCGATATATCATATTATTTTATCTTATCACTAGCAGTGATACCACATTTATAATAATTATTAATTTATTTATATACGTGACAAATAACCCACGATTTGATAATTTGTAAAACACCACTTGTCGTGTACTTAAACTTCGGATTGTTTATAATATTTTGGCATTTAATTATGTGCATTTACGTTTTAAAGTCGGAAAAATATTCTCTTAAACCATTAAAACCTGCAATAATTGTATGTTTTTGTAGACTAGCACCTAAAAGTAGAACACATTTAAAAAAGATGTTTATGGAATCCCAGCTGTACTGCGCGAGAATAAGGTTCAATTATAATCTGTTACAAAATGGCGTTTACTGCGTTAGTTATATTAATAAGTATGACGAATGGCTCTCTGATATTTCTGCATAAATAAATACATTTTTATTATTATTATTTCGAAGGTACTGCACGACTCTGCAATTACTGGCCTCAGCGGTTTTCATACAAAACTTCCGCGGCAGCCATTCTTATTATACCTAAGAAAAATATCTCTTCTGTGGTAGTAGCAAATGCTACGCTCGTAGGTTATTGCTACATTAGTTACAACACTACTGCTACGATTCGTAGCTTTTCTACGGTAGCTACGAATATCGATGTTCTAGTTTAAATTGTTGTACAAAGTATACAATTGAAAAATAAAATGAGGATATAAATAAAAAAAATTGCTTATTAAACGCATTTTTTCTTATTTAACACACAGCAATAAGTACGTTTCTAATGAAAAATGACATAATTATGCCTTAACATAATACGATATTGTTGTTAAAAAATTTGGTCATTGATGTTTTATCACCACTAAAACCAATCATGACATTACAATATTTACTAGATCTTTCAATAAAAAGTTTTTTGTTGTATGTTTTAATGCTGGATACTTAATGATATAAAATTTGTCCGTTAAATAGGTTTGAAATTATGTCTTAAACACATTGAAACTTTTATTAAAAGTCTGTTAAAAACAGTCAATTCTGCAAAGCCGTATCCGGCTTTCACAATCCCAAAAACAGCAAAATTAATTAAAATTCAACAACAGCCCTTACCTAACATCGACACTGCAAAAAAGCGCAACATAAAAAAACATTATACAATCGGCCATTAGCAAGAGTACCGTCCAAAAGTGGGTGTCAGCATTTAGAACGGTGTGAGCATTGTGGTATGAATGTAGAGGTGACACACTTCCTATTAAAGGTTCGTATTCTATTTTAAAAATAGAACGGACAAAAGTATCGTAAATTATTTAAGGCCTTTTTTCAGATTAGTTGACATGAGAAAATGTGGTTGATAGTGCTAAGCATACTAAGTCTTAAATGGGATCTAGCTCCTAAAAACCCATATTTTATTAACGAAAATACACAAGGTGGTATTTTACAACTATACTCTACGGTAAATTTATAACACTGAAGTGAACATACTTTTGTAAAGTAGATAATATTTTTGTGTGATAAACAACATTAAATTCTTTTCCCTCGTCATTATCAAGAATGGCAACTAAGTCAAGAGGCAATCAATATCAGCCTCTGAAAACTGAATGACGACCACAACCGCTCTGTCAAGCGTGTATATGAGAGAAAATACGTATGTATACAAAAATTATTTATTAAACCTAGTCACAACATGTGTTAAGAGCCCCAGAATTAAACAAGCCTGTACCGCGGGTATTCTGTATATGAACAAGATAAACATTTCAAAGTTGAGTAGACAACACGGTACTATACAATTTTATAATTAGGGTTATAGTTACAAATCAAAACTTTGTTTTTATTTGTAACTATACTACATCACTTCTTAACACGTTTCGTCTGAGTATATCTATGATGACATAGATTGCGCGCTTTATCAAAGTTTGCGAGATACTAAAGACAATTTTGTCTAAGCATCAGTTCATTTAAAATTGACAGATTTGAAGCTAGTATTGGAAAATTGATCGCATAAAAGGTATTACATATAATTATAATTACTACTGAGTATTGAAAAATACTTAGTTGTCACTTCTTGAAATATACGAATAGATTTTACGGGTACGGAGAGTGCTTCAACCAATTTGCATTTATATTTCAGGTAGCAAAACAAAGGTTTTTGAAGAAAGTTTTTTTCGGGGACTCAGCAGGATCTATTTGTAGTTTACCTTAACGAAAATGTAACAAATTGTGAGTGGTGATAGAATAACAGAGAGGATTTTTCAAACAACTTGCTCAAAAGATACTCAGTTCAGTAAATAATGCTGTTTTGGAAATGTCCTTATTTCTTACAAAATTTTTATTTTATTTTCATGAACTACAGAAACATTAGGGTTCTTATAGGAGCCATTGAAAATATATAACGCCTTTGGGAGTCAGGAATGATCGCGTTGGTCATATCAATACCTAGTCTCTAAGTTGTACCTTTCGTAGTGCGGTCAATCACAACTGTTAGACAAGTAGTTAAGCAATGTCAGTAAGGTTTGTGCCTTGGGTGTGTGACCGTTTGTTGGGATTATCAACTGCGTGTTACCGAGCTTCCGAGGGCACCTTAAGCCGTTGGTCTCGGTTTTTACTAGTAAAACAACACCAACCTACGTTTTTATATGTATTCTCTTTCTCCGGCCAAAGGTTGACTAGAAGAGATCGTAAATAAGTCCACCCATTGTGTACGGACTTTAATTACATGTTAGTTTCTTTAATTTATTTTAAAGTAAATTAAAGAAACAAACAAAATAATTGTATTGTATTGTATTGTATAGTATTGAATTGTATTGTATTGTGTAGTATACTTTTTTAACGTAAAACTTTAGTGAGACTGTAAATAAGGTTTAAACAAACGTTATGTTTTAACATAACGCATGACTCTAAAAACTTTTTTTTTTGATAACCAATACTGATGTATTGGATACAAACTTTTGCAAACAGCACACAAAGCATCTATCAGATATTAGATACAGCAATAGAGACCACAATCCACAAAACCAGGGAACCCAATAATAATTAGTCAGGATCACGTTTGCGGCAGCGTGCTGCGTTTTAATCACGGATAATAAAACGGATAACCCTAAAATACCATTGAAATAGATACCCTTTAAACTAACTAATAACTTTCTAAATAATATTATATAGTCACGGAACTATAAAAAAAATTAACTTCTATAGTTTGTTTTAAACCTGAAACTGACTGTGTGGTAAAGACCTCGCGTATTTTTCGAAATGGCTGAAATAAGTTGATGTAACAGAACAAGCCCATATCCCGTTTTCAAGGCACTAGCTGAAGTTCGGCAAAATCGCCGTACTGGTGAGGGACAAATATTGTATTTCTTGAAAAGTACGGGAGACTATCGTAATCAGTGTGTATTCTAACTGCAACCATGGGGAGATAATCTCGCCGACGCGCGACGTAGAAAACAGCGATTGATACCCCTTATACCGCCACTGTTGCATTACACGACCACGAAACGGGCACATTAAGAGGTGTATGCATTATGCCTACTTCAAACTGGTGATGACTCATCGGAGGATGAAAAAAGGACTGAACCCGACCGAATTTAAACACCACCGACCACAATAGCAGCGCCTCCACCGGCGAGTGCACGTGAGTTGCGCACAGCCGTCGTGAGCACTAAGCCTGCTGACGTCCTTCTCACGGAACAGGGGCGTATACGCTCAAAACTGTAAAAGTCGTAGTATTTTACCACAACGACGCGCGACGACTTAAGCTTCAAAAAAATTGCTCGTAGCAAAATCGTAATTAATGTTAAAATAATCTAGATCGTTGATCGAGATTTCTTATCCTACACCTACACTGTGATTATCAAAATAATTTTAGTCAACGATAAAAACACGCGTATATAGCAAAAAATAATTCACAATAAGAAAACGATATTTTCAATTCTTTTGTTTTGATAATAAGAAGTAAAATTGTAATGCACAATCGTACTATTAATACCGAACCCGCCAACCATAATGAGAGCAACGACCGATCATATTGGGGCATCATCCAAACAACACGCATTAATGTTCATACGTGTAACAGCCAGGCGAACATTCGCACGTTCGCGAACGCCCTCATTTGGCAAATATAGCCAATAATCCTGCAAGCTGTTTTGTTAATGAATTGATGTCTGTTACGAGAAAATTTTAAGGAAAATTGGATTAACACTTAGTGATACTACATTCAAACAAAGTCCACAGCTTTTTAAATTGGCACATGTGAAGCTTATGGTAAAACTAACAGCCAATAACGGGATTAAAATTTTTACCGACTTCCCAAAGATGGAGGAGGTACTTAAGTCGACTGTTTTTTTAATGTGTTACCTCATAACTTCTTTCCACGTGAACCTATATAAAAAAAAAATTACATCCATGCTGAGGTTGTCTGTAAGAGATTGCTATTGTGAAACCTCATTAAGATTTATTTATTTAGTTAGTTTTTAAGATTTTTGTATTGATTTTTCAATAAAGAGTTTTTGTATTGTTGCTTTCCAATTAGTCCCATTAAAAATTTGATCAAGATCTGATCAATACTTCTTGAAATATCGTCAATAATGCGTGTGCAATACATTAAATCTGATAAAGGTTCCGAAGATAAAGCGGTGAAGTCGGTTTATTTAAGCTTTGCTTGCTTTAATTATTTAGCTTATTTATTTGATAACACAACCATCACTATTAAACAAATAAGAATGAATACATACAAGATCGGAAAAAATATTACATAACTATAAGTACCCGGCATGCGTTGTAATGCCATGTTAAGAAAAAGTTTTTTACCTCTTTCACAATGGTCGCCTAGTACTTTACCATACTAAAAACTAGATATTGTTCATTCAAAAATATTAAAATCACGATGAAAAAATGGGGGATAGTTGAGTGAAAAATATTTTACGACCTATTCTTTTACCTAAACAAACATACAAAAAAAAAAATCAGTCAAGCCGTTTCGAAGGAGTTTGACTACAACACGACTTTATATAATTATTAGAAGCTAACTAGAAAATGTATCCTATGTATTTTGTGTTTGAGTGTTTTAGTCTGGTTTTAATCAAGACTTTGCCACTATAAAGGGGGCAGCTAACAGATCATTTGTATCCTCATTGAAGATTTTGTAAACCTCTCATTTAAGACCAAATTTGCTGGTATTGAAAATGGTCGTTGTCTGCTCGCGTTCGGGGGATTTAGCCCTAGTTGTCCTCCACGTGACCCTTGGGTGGTGCCAAAGAGCAACCAAGAAATAAATAGGTGGGAGGCTTCGGCCGCCGGCTATTTTTTTACCACCTCCTGAACAAAACCATGGTGCCAAGTGTCCACTTTTCACTATGATGCTCAGGAAAGCCGTTGGGACATGTAAATGTGGGCAGTTGAGTTGGATCGGTAGACCGGTTTCGCGATTTTTTTTTTTTTTGGTGTGTTAGCCGTGAGGGCCTTGTTTCGGAGGGTAGCGGGATCCGTGGCACGGTGATCTCTGCTGGCCGACCGCAGGTTGTAGGGGGCCCAAGTAGTAGTTTAGCCAGCTACGAAAGGCTGCCCCACCGCCTGTGTAAAATCCTGAGTTTAATCATTGGGCCGGTTGGCGACCGGATGTGAGGAACTGATGATTCACCTCAGGGGGGCTCGGGCGTCCCCGCAGTCTCCGAGCAAGCTCCTTATTCCCGTAGGCACTCCATATTTCTCGCCATGGTTGATATTCCAACTCCTCGTCTGCATTTACCCGTCTTACCTATTCACAAATAATGAAGAAAAGTAAACGAAAGAGCAAGTTAAAACGGCAGATGCACGTCCTCACGTTGCAAGTGCACCTCACCAATATACGTGGGTTGCACTCAAATCTCGAAGCGGTCCATCATCATCTTGAGACCTCGAAACCGCACTTGCTTTTTTTGACGGAGACGCAGATTCGCAAACCATCTGACATGGCTTATTTGGACTACCCAGGCTACATCCTGGAGCACCGTTTTGTCCCACGCGCTGGTGTGTGTGTGTATGTGCGAGATGATATTTGCTGTCTGCGTCTTCGTAATATTGAACACCCCAAATTCTCTGTGGCTTGGATACTGGTGGACACTGGCATAGAGAAAATTATCTATGCCTGTGTCTACTGGTCTCATAGTGGAGATTGTGACACAACTCAGTTGGCTGAACATCTCAGTGAAGCTGCAGATTTGGCTCAAATGCGCTATCCTGAGGCTCAGTTGGTGCTTCTGGGGGACTTCAATGCTCACCATCAAGAGTGGTTAGTCCCACACCAGTTCACTGATCACGCGGGAAGAGAGACGCAAAGGCTAGCTTTGACGCTTAATCTCTCCCAGCTCGTCCAGGAGCCTACTCGGGTGCCTGACATTGACAGCCATACTGCCAACTGCCTCGATCTGCTGATGACAACTGAACCAGACCGTTACTCAGTATCAGTATCTTCACCACTTGGTAGTTCTGATCACTGTCTGGTGAAGTCCGTCTCAGTTTACTCCCCGCCGGATCCCAGCTGTAAAGGTACAAGGCGTGTGTAGAGATATAAATCAGCAGATTGGGACGAGATGCGGCATTTCTTTTCTTCTTATCCTTGGCGGCAAGTTTGTTTTTCTTCAAAAGACCAATTGCGCAACTGCTGTTTCTGAGGTCATCAATCAGGGAATGGAGTATTTTATTCCATTCTCTGATAAGTCTCTAAACGGTAAAGCTCGGCCCTGGTTTGGATCCGATTGTTTACGTGCTGAAGTACTTAAACATGAGGCATTTTTGGCCTGGGCTGATGCTCGAAAGCGTAAGTCTCCTGACACAAAGGCATTGAAGCGAAAATTTAACGTTGCTGCCAAGATATGCAAGAAAACATTAAAGAAGGCCCGCTTCGACCACGTCAGCAGTATAGGGACCAAACTGGCTTCTTACCCCGCTGGTAGTAAAGCGTTTTGGTCCTTAGCTAAATCAGTTGAAGCAAACTTCTGCCGCTCCTCACTTCCTCCTCTGCTGAAACCTGATGGTTCGCTAGCTCACACTGCCGATGAGAAGGCTAACTTATTTGCGAACCTTTTCGCAGAAGCTTCACGTCTAGATTGTTCTGGTGAGGGATCTCCAAGCCTGCCTCACTGCGGGGTTTCCATGCCTAAAATTCGCATCCGGCAAAAAGAGGTACTAAAAACACTTCGAGCTCTAGACGTCAACAAAGCTAGTGGTCCTGATGGTATACAAGCAGTTGTGCATAAAAACTGTGCTCCTGAGTTGTCTCCGATATTGACACGCCTGTTTCGAATTTCTTTTGACGCCGGCCAAGTCCCGTCGTGCTGGAAGCTTGCCAACGTACAACCTTTTGGTACACAAAAAAAGGTAGTCGTGCTGAACCTACCAATTATAGGCCCGTATCTATAACCTCCCTGCTTTGCAAAACGATGGAGAGGGTGATTAACAACAGGCTCTTGGCATACCTAGAACAAAATGATCTACTTAGTGACCGACAATACGGGTTTCGCCGAAATCGGTCCACTGGTGATCTTCTAGCGTATGCCACACACATTTTGAGCGAGGCCATTGAAAAGCAGGGTGAGGCTTTAGCTGTGTCATTGGACATCTCAAAAGCTTTCGATCGGGTCTGGCACGACGGCCTTCTTAACAAGCTCCCATCATTTGGATTGCCTGTGGGTTTGTACACATGGATATCTGATTTCTTGAGGGAACGGTCGATTCGAGTAGTTGTAGATGGATGCTCGTCCGACCAAATGGCCATCAATGCCGGTGTACCTCAAGGATCCGTACTCTCTTACCCGGTACCTTTGGGTATGCAGATGATACGACAGTAGTTGCAAGGTACGTACCTAATGCTCGCGCAAGTAGTGTAGATATCCAGCACCACCGTGAGGATATGGTTGAACAGCTAAACTTGTCCTTAAAGGCTGTGTCCAACTGGGGTGATGCTAATATGGTTAGGTTTAATGCTTCTAAGACTCAGGCGTGTCTATTCTCTGCTAAAAAAAGCCAGTTTCTTTTAGCTCCCATCTTCTGTAATGTGCCCATCCAGATAGGCAATCAACTAGAACTATTGGGTGTCAGTTTGGCATCCAACCTTAACTTTGGTTCGTATATCGAATTTAAGGCCAAAGTAGCTGCTAAAAAACTTGGTATTTTGTCGAAGGTCAGGCGGTACTTCACACCGGGACAGCTTTTAAACTTGTATCAAGCGCAGGTCCGGTCGTGTATGGAGTACTGCTGTCACCTGTGGGATGGTTCTGCCAAGTATCAGCTGCGGGCTTTGGATTCGATAGAGAGACGCGCAAAGAGGCTAATTAACAATGACGCTTTAGTTGAAGCCAGATTGCAAAGTCTTGAACATCGGCGTAAAGTTGCAAGCCTATCGGTATTCTATAAAATACATTCTGGTGAATGTGCTCAGGAACTACACAACCTTGTTCCCGCTTCACCTTTTTTCCACCTTTCATCTAGAAGAACGGCGTCGCGTCACCCATTTATGGTTGAGATACCGTTCATTCGGACGAAACGTTTCGCGTCTTCGTTCATTTATAGAACAGCAAAAGAATGGAACGCTTTGCCGTCTGTGTTTCCCGAAAGGTACAATTTGGGTGTGTTCAAAAGTAAAGTGAATAGGTATTTACTAAGCAAGCGTGCTCCACCTTAGACTACATCGTCACTTTCCATCAGGTGTGATTGTGGTCAAACGTTTGCTTGGTCTGTAATAAAAAAAAAAAAAATCAATGCCACTGATTAATTTATTGTCGGTCCTATGCAACCGACTAGCAAATTAATTTTGGGCATAGCTAGTTGTAGTGTGTGACACATCAAATAGGTAGACAACATTTAAATTAGTACTATAATTAAATATTATGTAGCACCTACGCTACAGACATAAATACGTACATACTTATAAACGTTGTCGTATGCAAATCTGATCAAGATTTCAGTAGTTTTTTAGTTATCCTCAACAATCAAATGCGTATTTATATGCTTAACTTGCGTTAAAACCTATCTAATTACTTAACCTTGATCTGGCAAGTAGTTAGTTTCAATCTTAGCTAGAGAAAATAATCTCATGATACCGACTAGGCGCTTTTACAGCTATAAATTAATTTCCGTCGCGGGAGAAATTTGGTATTCTGAAAATAGATACTATTTACGAGTAAATAAAGTGCAAGCTAATTTGTTCCTGTATATATTTATAAGGTGTTTATCCTATTGGCAAAGTCATAGCAGAGTATATATATCCTTTATCTGAAAATACCATTCTTATTAAAAATACTTTTTTATTTGCGATATTGAATTTACCCCATGAAGTCCGTTAAAAACATCGACGATAAAAAAAGATGTTTAGGCGAAAAAAATCTTAGATCTACGTACATATTGACCATCGGCAATAATAACCGATAAGAATTTAAGAGTGAGTTTTTCAAATTGGTGTATAAACACAAAAAAATATACACTCTAAGTGGCTATTTATAGTTTGTTCCTATTTCACCCAATAATTTTATTCGTTGGATATAAACTACACACAGATACTAGTAGCCCGAACAATATAATCCCACATCCACTAACACCTCGATACCCACATATTTCTCCGTATTTTAACCTTTTGAATTAACATTCCTATAGACACAAAGCAGTGGCATAGCCGAAAAGCGCGTAAATTTCCGAAACGGTACGTAACGGTCCGAGTAGGGCCGAGTAAAAGGGCGTGCCTAAAGCTTCCATCACACGAAGCAAGCACTTGTTTCCAGTCCTATCAATATTGGGACACGCTGCGAGTTACCTCACCGCTCGCTCGTCTACTAACTTTTTATGGTATCGACAAGAGTACAGTCTTTTTTTAGAACGTCGTTGTATCTTTTGAACCGGAAACTGTTGAAGGAGTGATAGCTGTGTCGTATTAACCGCACCTCCTGAACGCGGAATGCGGTTTCAAATCCAATAATGGACTAGAGCTTCTGTTGGAAAGCAACATCTTTATAAAATACATGATGTCAGGATGTTTTCTCGTGCTCGCCTCGCTAACTAAATTGTACCGAAATTCAATAGTAATTTACCATCTTCAAGTAAGAAAAATATGTAGCTAAGCTTTAGGTGTTGTTTCAACCTTCAGTATATAAGCAAATAATCCTTTTTTTGTGTGGGGGGAAATGCTTGGCATTTCCTTTCCTTCCCAGGGATGAAGGAAACGGGTATGTGGGGCTCGAACCCACTAAAAACCCCCCCGTGAGCAGTCCCTCGCCGAGGTGGGTCAAGATAGGGTCGTGCTAGCAGTCACTATCTTGCCCCGACGGTAGGCCCGGATGCAAACTCCTCTGGGCCACTGCGCCCATGGAGGGGTGACCTTGCTCACCAAGGCGACTGGTTCTGGTAGTAATTCGGTTTGATGTGAATGTATCCGGTATCTTAAACATAAGTTATCGAACTAATTATCCTTGAGAGCCTGCGTATTACAGGTCTAGTGTGTTTACCAGCTTCGATCACATCGTCACTTACCATCAGGTGAGATAGTGGTCAAACACTAGCCTGTCAAAAAAAAAAAAAAAAATTGTGGAAAGCTATGAGCAATTTAATGTTTTTCATTCGGCAGACAACTAGCCGCTGTATTGACAACTTGATCGACATGATTACCGTAAGTTACTAGCATCGTGTAAGCGGAGCATAACAGTTTTACCCCGCGAATCGAATGCCTCGACCAATTTGCATTCATTACCTCCACGTGCTTTTGTCTGCTCCATGAGCTCTATTTACGAAAATCGATAGGGGGTTTCTATTTCCGCCTTCCGGTATGTAAAATAGAATTTGTTTATCAAATTTGAACATTGAATTCATCCTTTGTTTCTTGTTTATCGTATGGGCCACTGAATCAAGATTTTCAAGATACCTGAAGGCATCATAAATATAAATATAACATAAACGCTTTGACACTCACAGCCCCACACTAATTTCGATAACTTGTGTCGTGGGTGCGGGAAAAATTCACATTACACCCACAATGCGAACCAGAAACAAACATTTTCGTTGGGCAGAATAGTTGTGTTCCCACCGAGAATTGATCAATTGCTTTTTTAAGCAATTGAGTTCAACGTGCACTCCACTTAGCCAATGGTCAGTTCCCACGGCAAACTCATCAGACAAAGCTTTACCACTGTTGTTAGGCTAACAACCGAGATTGTTAGATCATCATACAAAGCAGGTAGGAACAAACTACAGACGTCGCACAGTTATACTTACGAAAACAATCACACAGGTAGCCCGGTAATGGCGGGTAAATAACGTTTTTTTTTTTCTATAAATACTATCTAATATATAAAATTCTCGTGTCACAGTTTTAGTTGCCATGCTCCTCCGAAACGGCTTGACCGATTTTGATGAAATTTTTTGTGCTTATCCGGTATCTATGAGAATCGGCCAACATCTATTTTTCATCATCATCATCATCACTCTTCATCATTATCAACGCGGGTGAAACCGCGGGGCGCAGCTAGTATGTATATATATATATATATATATCTATATATATATATATCTATATATATATATCTATATATATATATATATATATATATCTATATATATATATATCTATATATATATATATCTACATATTTATATATAATTAAAGTTTTTTTTTTTAATTTTAATTTAGTATTTAGTTTAATGTAATATATAACGAACTATATTGTATATATAATTGAAATATATAAATACTTAGTTTTGTTAATTTTATAGACGTATGTTTGATGAAAAAAGTAAGTTCACCTTGAGCGTATACATCTATTACACCCTTGAATTATAAATACGAGTATTTTTTCTGTTTTCAGACACCCTGGATTAACACACAGGCTACTTTTTCTACCCTGGAATTACACTAATATTATAAAAGTGAAAGTTTGTGTATCTTTGTTACTTTAAAAAAAAAAAAAGACCACTTCACGCTCATACAGCTGGACCATTTTTGATGAAATTGGTTATGGACGTAGTTGACGCCTTGTATTAACACGTGCGCTACCTTTTATCCCGGTTTCCCGTGAGTCCGGGACTTAGGTACGTGGGTGCAGCTAGTAATTGAATTGCAATCTTAACGTTTTTTTGGTATAATCATTAATAAGAACACATAAAAAGACGTCGTATTTGTTTTCTTTTTGTTTTTAAAATTATTGTGAGTCATATTCATATTTAATATGTATCGGTTATACTTACATTTAATCGAGAATCTCGAGCGGTATTCAAGCGATATAGACACCCATTCTCCGGAGTATGCAGTAACGGCAGCGAAAGTATTAGTCCTGCGTAATGCTAGTTGGTTTTTCATTGTTAGCAAACATAATACATTTCAATATAAGAGGGTTATAAACCGATTGAAACAAACAAAATATTTATAATTAGCTAATTATAAAAATAAGTAATTAAAAAGGTGGTTTTGCCACGAAAGTGAAAAAAAGGCGCTGTTAATTTTGTATAATTATCCAAAACCTATGATTATATTATATTATAAAATAATGGTGGATAATTAACCATCAGTACTGAGTGAACGTGCATAAGTGTAGGCAAATCATACAAAGTTGAAAAATGTGATTCACACCTTCGCTCCGAAACCCCAATAGAAAGTCTAGTAAAGTTTCTACCACTTTACTGGGGCATGACTTAAAAATGACTGGAACTTGACTCTTTTACTTGACTTTGACTGTGACTAGGACTTTTAATATAAAATACACTTGAAATATTATATTATAACTTGACACTGGCTAAATGCACAAGATTGCGAAGCCAAAATTAAGAAATAAAAAGTAAGCTAAAACTAAGTTTACCTTGGGGGTATGCATCTTTATCCCCAAGGTGAACTTACTTTTTTCAACACACGTCTATTGAAATCAACAAAACTTCAAATATAAAAAAAAAACGTTGTGGTATCATCTGACTACTTGTGTGAATATTTTCGTAAGTAAAGCTGCGCAGAAGTTTTTAGTTTGTTCCTATCTGCTTTCTATGATGAGCTAATAATCTCGGTTGTTAGCCTAACAACAGTATTAAAACATTGTCTGATGAATTTTCCATGAGAGCTGCCCTTTGGCTTAGTTGGGTGCGCGTTCGTCTTTTAAGCCTTATCGGGTTCGATTCCCGACAGGTGCACAATTTACCTTCCCAAGGGACATTTATGCTTCTGGTTCTGGGTGTAATTGTGTGAGCAAATGTTTCCTTCACCCACGATACAAGTCTTTGAACTTATTGTGGAGCTGTGTTAATGCGTTTGTTTCGTCTTTGTTTTTTTCCTGGCAATCTACGCTAATAAAAATCTAGCCCCGATCTCGCTCGGTGAAAGAAAGAAATCATTTTTCGATAATGATGTATCTATTCCACGCTTACAAAATACACGCCCAACCCTATTTATCAACAATCTAACCCTAAAACTGAAAATATTTTATTCCATACACTTTACAAATGGCGGGCACAAAAGGGGCCGGACGGCAAAAGACATTTCTCAACGTTGCTTTTATTAAACGTCTGATGTAGTTTGTCACTAGCACAATAAAGGTCCGTGGTCGGTTCAGGTACGAGAGCAGTGTGGTAAGTAGATGGTACACGTTTGTCACCACTGATTTTAGAACTGATCTCAAAAGGGCAGTGTCATACCTCCAGTTCACTCGAATCGTTTCACGTCTACGTACATCATTCGTACAGCGAATGAGTGAAACTCATTCCAAATGGTATCATCAATGATCTTCAAATCTAAAGTAAACAGGTGTCTTCTAAGCATTTTACATCTTCTACCGCATCATCAGTTTTCATCAGGTGATATAGTGGTCTAATGCTATCGAGCATAAAATAAAAGTTATTGTATAGTTAATAAGTTATAGTATTGAATTAATAAATTATTGACCGTAGAAAATAATTTACTGTACTCTAGAACTGACGTATAGAAAATACACTCATCGACTTCCCGGAATTTATGATCTACATCTGCACCGCTTTATGTAATACAAGTTTTATGATCTTGTTACATTTGGAAAGCGTTTTTTTTGATAGAATAGAAACGAAGCATTTTGATTTTTGGGGCAGGGACCCATATAATATACTAGCTGACCCGCCCGGCGTTGCCCGGGTAAACAAAAGCTTACATATAAACGCTTTCTCACTCACAGCCCCACTGTAAAAGTACTATAAGTTGTGTCGTGGGGCCGTAAACAATTAACACCACACACATAACATTCACGTCATACCCAGAACCAGAAACATAAACTGCCCGTGGGGAAAAAACTTTTGTTATTGTGTTCCCACCGAGATTCGAACCCGCTGCTTTAAAGACGAACGCGCACTCATCTACGCCAGTGGGTAGTTCAAAGTTCAAAGATTCCCCTCCCTGCGTCGCCCGGTTAAAAAATCTACACATAAACACTTCCACATTCACAGCCCCACACTAAGTTCAGTGACTTGTAGCGTGGGGCCGTAAACATCCAAGATTCACAACATATTAAAAACCAGGAACACAAATTTCCCGTAGGGAGAAAACTTCTGTTACCACCGCGAATCGATCCCGCTGCTTTGAAGGCAAACGCGTACCCATTTACGCGAGTAGATAGTTCAAAGTTCAAAAGATGACCCGCCCGGCGTCGCCCGGTTAAAAAATATACAAATAAACACACTTCCACATTCACAGCCCCACACTAAGTTCAATGACTTGTATCGGGGGCCGTAAACATCCAAGATTCACAAAGTATTCACAACATACTCAAAACCAGGAACACAAATTTCTCGTGAAGAGAAATTTTCTAGGTAAATTACCACCGGTAATCGAACCCGCTGCTTTGAAGGCGAACGCGCACCCATCTACGCCAGCGAGCAATTCAAAGTTCAGGAACTACCCGCCCGGCGACGGCCGGGTAGTAAATATTAAAAAACATACCCATAAACGCTTTCACATTCACAACCCCACACTAAGTTCAATGACTTGTATCAAGGGGCTGTAAACATCCAAGATTCACACAACATTCACAACATACTCAAAACCAGAAACACAAATTCCCGTGGGAAAACACCTGTGTTCCCACCGGGCATCAAACCCGGTGCTTTAAAGGCAAACGCCCACCTAACTACGCTAGCGGGCAGTTCAAAGTTCAATGATAAGACTAAACAAAAAAAAACAGTCGTATTTATATCCCCCTTCTTATGTTAGTCGGTTCAAAACATAGACGTATGCCGGATTACGCAGTAACTGTTCCATTCTGTGATCCACCGTTTTCACCCTCTAATAAACTTAACGATTTCTCCTAGACTATAGGTCCAAATTATATGCAGTAAAGAGCAAATTAAATCTACGTGAATTACGTAAGCCGATGAAATAGGTTTTTTTGATAAGGATTAATATTAAATACTTAAAAAAAGCCAACGAAATAGAAGCCGCTATTTTTTAATGAGCAGGAATTCGTAGTACGTGTCGGTACATTTCTGACCCGTCCCGTTCACGGGCGGGCTCCCGTGAAACTAATTTCACGATTTCTCATAGACTATTTATCCAAATCATATGCAGTAAAAAGCAAAATGTATCTAGATGAACTACGTAAGACGATGAAATAGTTTATTTTGATAAGGATTAATACTGAATGTCTCAAAAAGCCAACTAAACATAGGCCGCTTTTTTTTCAGATTTTTTACAAAGAAAAGTATTTTTTCTGAGCTATACATACATTTTAGATATATGCTGTCGCGGACTTTTTTGTAAAACTCATGAAGGCCAACATTTTTGCTGTACATTGTATTCAACTATGTCTTACCGTTTAGTCAGCGTACGCCGATAAAGCGGAAAGTTAGCAAATTTTTCTCCGACTTGTCTTACGAATATTATTATTTCGAACTGACAACTAACTTCTATCCCGACAAAACATAGCCTATGACACTCAGTGATAGTGTAGCTATCTATTGGTGAAAGAATTTTTAGAATCGGATCAGTAGTTTCAGAGATTACCTTTTACATACAAACAAACAAACAAACAAACAAACTTTACCTCTTTATAATATTAGTATAGAAGTATAGATTATATTATATCAATCGGGGTCTAGATAACACGGGACGTTATACAATTATAAGCACTAAGTGTAAGCATTGCGATTCAACCGAAAGCGTTTACTTTGTTTGTTATAGTGTTTCCCTATATGAGTTATCGTTTATTAAAAAATATCAAAACAAGTTGTGATATTTCTAATATTCTAACAGCTACTTACCTCACCGACCCTAAGTCAAGAGAAGATAAAGCGGTTTCAGCATCGCATCTACCGAGTTAGTCTTAAAAAGGTATTATTATTATACATCTTTATCTTAAGCGATCTCGACTATGTCTTGCAATAACTTACCTTGTTACTTAGGTACGTAATATTTATTTATCTAAACCGGAAAGC
This sequence comes from Lomographa bimaculata, assembly GCA_948107665.1. Lineage (NCBI taxonomy): Eukaryota > Metazoa > Arthropoda > Insecta > Lepidoptera > Geometridae > Lomographa > Lomographa bimaculata. The sequence goes on along the minus strand of OX403603.1, from coordinate 14,653,014 downwards.
AAAGTACTTGTATCTTTTACTTGCTATTTTTATTTACTTCGATGTTTTGGCCAAGTTGCATCGGCCATTGTCTCAGTCTTCTATTTAGTTTAGCGCGATTTAGCACCGTGATATTTCCTAAACGGAAGTACTTAGTGTTGACATTAAAACTTTGGTTAGAAATGTGAAGGATAATTTTAATGTTAAAACTATCGTGAGTATTACACATTGGCCTCGATTCTGATGTCACACACTAAATTAAATTTAAACTATTCCTGTCTTTTACAAAATAGGAACACAAGACAGAGATAGCATACTGCTGTGCTGTCAAGTTAGTCAGAACTTAGATGTCTATGCAAGCTTAGTCGAGTATGTGTTGTATTGGTGTTGACTAAAAACAAGCGCCTTTCTGCTTCTGCAGTTCGTATTTTAATTGATAAACTAGCATGACAGCACTAAAATGCATGCTATCTCTGTCTTGTGTTTTATTTTGTTAGAGACAGGGATAGTTTAAATTTAATTTAGTGAGTGTACATCAGAATCGAGGCCAATATGTTTCAATGTTATATTCGGCTTAAAACACGAACATTTCGCCTACTTTGATGTCGAAATTTTCGTGTTTTAAGCCGAATATAACATTGAAACATAATGTGAAGGATAATATTAGCAAAACATTAAGGTAGTCAGATTAATGTTTACTTTAAAGAAAAATGCGAGATTTTTTTTTATGTAAACAAACATATACTAATTGGTATATCGATGGTTGGGAGTAAAAAGACTTCATCATGAATATATCCTATTTAGCATTTAGTAGTGTGTATTGCAATTAAAGGTATTGTACGTCTGGAATAGTTAAACTGTTGAAACAATACAACTTTACTTTATACACAGTTGATGACAATAAAATATTTTTTGATAACATAATATATAGAGCTAGATTATTTGATTTCGGAATCACAATCAAAACATATTCTATACCACTACATTATTATTGTAAAATATTACACGAATAAGAAACATAATTTACAAAGTTATAATGTTAATGTACAGAACTATTAAGTTGCAAAGAAATAAATTAATTTTTCGATCTGATTAAATCATTTTTCAACCCGTTTTTACGTGTAAAATAAAAATCAACTACTATATTTTTCGAAGTGGATATCGATAATCAAGACGATTATTATTTCAGTTATAAGTTTTTAAGCTTTCACTATAAATATTTATATAAATAACGTTTCCTTTGTAAACGAAATACATATTAAATATCCCGTTATTGATACAAATATTTATTATTTCAGTTGTCATGAAAAGTTATTTACATATAAAACGACTGAAAATACTATGATTATTGTTAGTTTTAAAATATTATACATGTTGGCTACGGCTCCGCTAAAGCCTTTCGAAGGTCTGAATTTAGATTCGCTATTAAAAATAAAAACTTGAATACAAAATTGCTCAAACATTAACAAAACATTCATATTTGTAATAAAAACAAACTTTATTCTAGTGTGCAACTAGAGAGGCTACTTAATGCTCTTTCAACATAATTTACATACATGCAAATAAATAAATTATACCCTCCTAAGCCATTCGCCGCCCGCTGTATTCGTCGTTATGGCATTCAGCGTTCCACCGTTATGGCGTTATGCTGAGCTGCAATAACGGAAGCTTTAATTAAGTCTTACAAGGAAACACGGCTCATAATAACTCGGCCATATTTGATGCTTGCACACTTGAATTACATCGGTTACACTGCCGGCCATAAAACTTGACAGACTGTTCATGATGAATAAATTTCAGCAATTTGCCTGCTGCGTGAGTTATGAGGAGTATACAATTTTAAAAGCAGCTTTTTCAATATAGTAGATTTTAATCTATGATAAAATTTGTAGCTAGATAAAAACTGGTTGTGGGATCAAGCGGGAAATATGTGTTAATTGGAGCATTCCATAATTTCCTTAGTATTTTAGGACGCTGAAGACTTAAAGTTTAAGTATAAGTTAAATAGATAAATAGCCTACAGGTATATTTATCACAGTAAAAAATATGATAGTACTCAGATTAACAAACAAAGCCGCTTAGAATATAAAATTGTTTAAAAGGGGTTTATTCCTTTTGTCTTCGCTCTCGCTCGCACAATTCGATATTTTTAATTAATACAATTATGTACATGTGTTTTTGAAAATGTTTTCAACTAACTATATGGAAGTTAATACAAGGATGTTTCAAATTTCTTTACGCTATCATATCCTTCAATAAGATGAGAAAGAACACAGTTCCCAAATTTCGATGTGATTTTCACGCTTTCTTCGTTTAACTTAAAGATAATTAAAAATGAAAGGTAGATCAAAACACTCATTGTATTAATGTCCATACAGTTGGTTGAAAACAATTTCAAAAACACACGTAGCTAATTGTATCTATTAAAGATATCGAAATGTGCGTGCGAAAGAGAAGTCAAAAAGAATAAACACTCTTAACGAGTTTTGCTAGTAATTACACTGTAAAACTGTAATAATTTTTGAGAGAAACTCCGAGCATAGCCCTTTACATAGCTCGTTGTGCGACTCTGAACTTATTTATAAGGCCCACAGTAAGAGGCCACGTTTCAGGACCATATGTCATCACTGTTAACACACACTGATCAAAAACTTTCGTATGTTCGTATGTCCATTTCTTTATTACATTTAACTAAAAACGAAATTAAAATTAAACAAAAAAACTATAATTAGTTTATAAAATAATATATAAAATATCCTATCTTTTGTGACTTGTTATTTTTGATGCTCGGAAGTACAACTTGAAGCGCTGCAGAGTGAAGATAGAGCGCAACAAACAAGCCTGGAACAGGATATTGCACACTGTAGCATACACTGAAGTAGATCACTGGATCATCTACTAATCCACTAGGTATTTGAAATTTGAACTGCCTGTAAGTTTAGTTAGATTAGGAACTATAACTTGTTATACTAAGATTTGTTATACCTACCACTATGCTTACTCTTGATAGAGCGAGCATTTCACAGTGTGCATCGCTACAGACTGTATTTTTTAATGGCGACTTTGTTTGAAAAAATTTCTTCCATGCCCTTTTTACCATCTTACAACAAGACAAACTGTCAAATGTCATCCATTTATGGTTCACATGCCTCCACAGTTTTATCGAAGCGTTTCACTTCTACGTTTGTCATCCGTACAGCGAAGGAGTGGAACTCATTGCGGATTTGTTCCCTAAACGGTACAATCTGGGTGTCTTCAAGTGTAGAATTCTAAGTCTAGAATAGGTACCTTCTAGGCAAGCATGATTGCCGCGTCACTTTCCATCAGGTGGGATAGCGGTCAAATGCTTGCCTAACTAGCATAAAAAAAAAATGGAGAGTTTTCATAGGCTTGACTTTGGTGAAATTTGGTGCAGTCATATTTGAGATCTGTCGTCGGGAGTATTTTGAAAATTTAATTTTTCTACTATTAATATTTAGCAAAAGTTTTATGGTCTACTTATTACATCGTGATTTTATGAGAAAACCGAGTCTTTTCGCGCATTAATCATTCCAAAAACATGATTAAAAAATACTTATTACATAAATTGATATTTATGAGAATATATGTTTTAAATATATTGAACCACACAGTGTTACCAGGTACAGGCGTAAGAAAATATTTCATTCAGCAATTGCGTTAACATTAAAACAATATTATTAATATTTATTTCTCCTTATTAGAATATCAGATTCTATTTACATGATTGCTCGTGAAACAGTGATACGAAATCATTGAACCACGTACTGGGATAAAAATAGTTTTTTTATCGTACTTAAATATCTAAATAACTTATAATGGAAACCTATATCATTTTCTTACTGTATTGTTTAACGCTATGAATCGCAAAGCAAATAAATAACAGTACTAAAGAAATAAAACATTTGAATCACGAAAAATATCAAAAACAGTTTATCCATCGTAAGCACTGTTTGAATCACAAACTGAATATTGATAGCAAACTAGCTAGCAGACTAGTTTCGACTAGCACAATTTCCTATGCGGGTGTTAGTCGTGACAGATATCCAATTCTGGACGCCGTCCCGCAGAAAATACATTGCCGGCTGTATTCAATACATCCGAGGACGAAAGTTGGAGTTTTCGTATATATGCTGGACGTTTTGTTGACTATAAAGAACATAGCATTTTTGACTATGTAGGTAAGTAGCACTAGTCTTCATACTTCGAATTCGATATTAAGCAGCGTCTCTACCTTTGTACAAACACGCATCCTTCAGTTCTTTGGACACATCTCAAGGCGGGTAAACGAATACATAGAGCGGTTGGTTGTGCAGGGAAAATCAAAAGAACCAGACCTCGTGGAAGGTCACCCATGATGGACCGCCCAGATAAAATCTGTCATAGGCTGCGCCTTGCACGAATGTTCCAAGATGACAACGAACAGAGAGGTGGCGGGACATCGTGAGCAACATCGTGAACAACATCAGCCTATGAAAATCGCGTACTACATGACGACCACGACCGCTCTGTCAAGAGTATATACGACTGAAAAGAAAGAGCACTAAAGGTACGCTGCAGGTTATAGTTTAGTTATAGTTTATTCAACGAAGTGGTATTTTAGCAGCTCAAAGCACTTTTTTACATAGGTTGCTAATGCTTATTTTTTTTTTTAGTTAGTTCGTAAAATTCTTTCAAAATAAATGTCCAATTCTTTCAACATCCTTTCATAATAATATTTTAACAAGTGACCAAAGTGGTGGATCTTATTTAGAACAAAAAAATATTTCATTTTTAAACGCAGCCAGTTTTCTGGGCAGTTTTCATTCGGCAAGCGGTCTTCAACATTTTGTTTTAATTCCTTTTTTATTTATAAATTTGAATATCATTGCTTGTTATTTTTATCCTTATGCAAATAGTGGCAACATTACATTTTTATTAAATGTAGAATTCGTTTCGCTCCGTCAAATAACCTATAGTTCCAGATCTAACAAACAGACAAAAAAGAGATTTCCATCTATTATTTTAAGAGACTTGATATGCAAAGCACCCGAGGCACGCGTTCTGATATATACAAAACAGCAGCGCGGGGGGAGGAGACATAGAGGAACTTTTTATACCGGAGAGGAGGAGAACGCGGGCGCGCACTCGCCCTTCTACCGCGCGTCTCGGGCACTTTGTATATCAAGGTCTCTTACGCGCCATACATTTTACCTTTACAGTGCCCGGGGCGCGCTCCTCGTGCACTTTGTATATCATGTCCCTAAGATTTAAATACATAGTACTATGAACAATATTATAAGCAAGCTAATTTTATCGCTACAAGTAGTCAGAGATTACCAATAAGATTAATGATAATCTAAAACACTCCACGTTTCGCTTACTACACGCACTGTACACAATACACACCCTGGTATAACCTGAGTAGGTGATCTCAAACAAATACAACAATGACAAAGCGAAGCTAAAATTTAAATCTAAAAAAATAACACACGCATTTTCCTGCCATTTACATTTACATGTTTTTCAAAGAGAAAACCTTTGCGCTGCAACCACGATTTACAACGTAAATAATCCTATTCATTTTAAACCCCCAAATTAACACGCCATTTTGAGAAAAAACACGCCACCCGTACAGGAAATAATACCGCCCTGTAATTAATTTATACCCTCTGTGACAGAGGTCTTTGACGCAATGTACTGAGATTATAGTACATAAACTACATAATTACCAGCTACTTGAAGGTGTAACTATTTAAAACAAAACCTTGTCATACATCATTTCAAATTGTTCTAAATTTAAGTGTTAATGTTGCTTGCTTATCGTATGGAATAGTGGGCAGTCGATGTCGGGATTTTTGAGTCCAATCTCTATTTTGCTTTAGTACAAATTCTTGTTCTTAAGACTAACAACCAGGACTAACAGCTTGAAGTGCACTCCAAAGCACGGTAATACTTCACTCCTGCATTCCGCAAAATTCTAGTAAGTAACCTATCTAATTACTGGCCGTACTGAACATGGACGAACCTTGTCTTAACAGTAGCCTTCCATTTCGAGGAAATAATTATGTATAATCTGGGAGTCTTTAAGTGAAGAGTGAATCTTCTAGGCAGGCGTATTTCATCTTCGGTCGCATCATCGCTTTCCATCAGGTGAGATTGTAGTCAAATAACAAGCATTTGATTGAGCACAAAAAAATGTCTTCAACAAACTCACACTGGGCTAGCGAGCTATTTGCTATAAGAAAAAGCATAGAATCCTGGTAATTTATCCCAACTACGGATACTCAGTTCGAATGTTGCAAATCAACGTCACACAAGAAACTGTTTACTGTGCCGTACGTATACCTTAGGGTACAGCTTCATGAAATGTGGGCTATAGTTGTCTCATTCCCGCGTACACTTGCTTTATAGACAGTTTGTGTACGCGGCTTCGCTTTTCGTTTGAAGATTTTATCTGACCCTTGATCGGCACAGTGAGGTGAGGATGACAGAGCACGGATTGCAGACAGCGGAAAATGTTAAATCTGTACGTCACTACTATATTAACGCAGCTGAGTTGAATTATTTTAGTTTCCCAATCTTAAAAATATCACTAAAGTAACCTTTACTACTGTTTTCCATTGCACCTTGTGACGAAGGCCTATAAATTAACAACCTTAACACAATCCACTAAAACCGATTTTTCAATGATATCTTCGTGACACACTGATTTATATTTGCAACTGAATACGTTCTTGTGGTTTTTAACTTAAGGTTGACTTTCCATTGCGTGTTTGATTTCAGTTTTTGGTGTTGGTAGGATTTGAAAGGGTAGGTATAGGTGTTAATTAGGCAAAGAGATAAAGCATGCCGTTCGTTAGTTCCAGTTTACATATCTGTTGGATTGTTAATATATTTAGTAAGGGTCGAATTGGTGGGTGTTTGTAAAAGTACATGTACTTTTGATTTTGGCCACCACGGCATCAGTCCCGATAGTCCCGAAGATAACGGCATAGATAAACGTAACATAAACGCTTTTGCACTCACAGCCTCACACCAAGTTCAATGACTTGTGTCATGGCGGTACCCCTGACACCAAACATTGACTTCACCCACACAATCACACTCAGAACCATAGAAGCACAAATGTATTTTAATGGAGACACTTTTTGTTACCACCGGGAATCGAACCTGATACCCGCTGTTTAGCAGACAACCGCACACCCAACTAAGCCAACGGGCAGTTTAAGTACCTATCAAGTAATCAAAGGTATGTCTAAAATATCTATCTACGGGCCAATTGCCTATATTTCCTAAAACTAAACTAAAACTATATACAGCAAAGAACCAAGTTACCTACAAGACATCGAGCCTATAGGTAATTCAAGTGCTCAAGCCCACTACCAGGGGGTAGCGTTCCCATCATGCTGGCTGCATTGCCTCTCTGAATTGCAATGCTAATAAGTTGAGCCAAATAAGTGCCAGCATTTTGGTCACATGTCGCCTCAACCAGGCGCTCTGATAGAATTTTGAAAATAAAATGAGCTCCCGGTCCCCACGGACCCAGTGTCTCAACACCAAACGGCTCAAATATAAAATAACATTGTGTCATTAGTAATCAAAATCAATCATAATATCAAGTAAGATATGTTGTACACCCTCATATATTATCGCCTGGCTTGCTACCAAAGTAGCTTACCACCATCAAGTTGAAAGTCTGCCGCCAAACCAAATACGGTGTTCCGGCAGTTATCCTTGAGAGCCTGCGTATTCCAGGTCTAGTGTGTTTACCAGCTTCGATCACATCGTCACTTACCATCAGGTGAGATAGTGGTCAAACACTAGCCTGTCACAAATAAAAAAAATATAGACAACCGAGTTGGCGCAGTGGACAGGTTTCTACCTTTTACGCCATGGGTTCCATTTCCGACAGGAGCATAATTACTTACCAAATAACATTTGGGCTTGTGGTTCTGGATAAGATTGTATTTGTGTTATAAAATGTTTCGGGCACCCACGATACAAGTGTTTGAACTTAGTAGGGCGTGGTGAAAGTGAAAGCATTTGTTTAGTTTGTTTAATAAAGGTTCATATACAGGACTCAAGCTACGTTTTACGAACTTTAGGTCATTAGGCCTCTTTTCATGTAGATTTTTTTTATAAAATAACATTGTGTCATTAGTGGGATATTTCCCAAGGGTTGCTGTTATCTTCCTTTGTCATTATTTTATAACCTTCATTGTTTATTCGTATTTTGCAACTCATGTTTCTTTACTATTAAAGGCCAGAATAGCGTGTTCCCTACTTTTTTCTTACAATCCAGCCAAGATTATGCTTTATAAGAAACTTAAATAAAACTTATTCTTCTAGATTCAAAATATCCAAGAATGTGTCCATGTCCAAAAAGAACGAATGTGTAGGTACCTAATTGATGATTTATTTGCTTAGATAATAATACTATGGCCTTACAAAGTATTAATTTAAATCTAAGAATTCTTCATTACTGCAAAATCGTCCATAATTATGTGTCATTTGTTTTAAATTTGAATGACCATACAGTGAGTCGTATTTTAGTAGAATTTGTGCCTTATAGGTTACTGCATTCCATCCCTTGAATTAACTCACTCAACTCTAACTTTTTTTATTGGAACGAAAGTTCCTTATCGCGCATTGCGAAAGGGGGCTAGACGGAAAAAATTAAGACCAAAAGTTGTAACGACACTTTTTGCTATAGTTGTAAGCCATACCACGTTCCCGTCCGATCACCGAAGTTAAGCAACGTCGGGCGCGGTCAGTACTTGGATGGGTGACCGCCCGGGAACACCGCGTGATGTTGGTTTTTGCATGTTTCTTTTAATTTTGGAACGAAAGTTACTTATCGCGTGTTGCGACAGGGGGCTAGACGGAAATTGAACTTCGTTCGATCCGGGTGTCCCTTGACACCTCTCAAGTTTTTTCAAGATAGGCAAACTTTTGACCACTATCTCACGTGATGGTAAGCGACGATAAAGTAAGGTTGCCTAGAAATTACCTATTCACTCGCGACTTGAAGACTGCAAGCATTATATTTTTACCCAAGTTTTGGTTACCTATACCTACCCTCATACACTTATCTGTATACATATGTATACTCAGGACATTAAAAGCTCATTCCGTGCAGTTCGCTAGACGCAGTTTATGTAAGACAAATTACCGTATGTTCGGGCAGAAGTACTGAAGTGATTAAAACTAAGAACAATCTGGGAACGCTTGCTCGGTGCATACTTTATGTAGTTTCAGCTAGGAGCTGGGATGAAAATGTATTATAGCTTGTTTTTGTATAGAAGTATTTTTTTCACAAACTTTTATTGCAACTCAATTTTGATGCAGATATCTTTAGCCGATTGATCTAAAATGTTGTATTCACCTTTACAGTGTGACAAGGATCTCTTGGCAGTCGGTGACAGCTGGAACTAATACCGTCATCCTGTAATGTGCCATTTTTCGATCAGTCCGTCTATGGCTATATAATGGGTTACCAGTTGGGAATCTGAGGATTCCTGACAATATCATATATTTTTCAATTAAGGTGAAGACCATTTACGGTTTTTAATAAAGTTGAATTTATAAATCATGTAACAATGTGCATATTTGATGACAGACTTCATAAACTACTTCATTTAAAAATACTACAACCCTCTATTGAAAAATAAATATTTCATATTGGATGAAATATATCGATAAAATATAGAAATGTCACTAAATAGAATATGTTTTAATTTTTTTTAAATCGTTTTTCTTGTATATCCACAAATTTTTCATAAATATTACCTATTTGATCGAGTAGATTTCAATAAATGCTTGTCGAACTGCTCACTGGCAATGTTGGAGCGTCGTAGTTTCCCATTCCCAATTTGATTCCATTCTATTCCGTCAAAATTAGACAAAACTCACTAGATTGTAAACTTCTTGTGTTCTGATACTGGGAGAAGGGTAGCCAGCTAATCAGCTGGCTACCCTTTAACAACAACCTCTTTGTATGAGGAAACAGCCTCATTGTCCGAGGCAACAACCTCGCCCCCTGCAAATGTCAGTCAAGCGCCACAAGATCCTTGTCGCACTGTAGTTTGGATGACAATGCATGCTTAGCTGGGTGACGTCATTCTTAATTCAACATGGCGGAACACCAAAAATGGCGGACAAGTTAATACGTACATTTAATGCACTCCTACAATATGTGAGACTTTACATTTGCATAAAGGTTTTATATACTGATCGCCGTTGTAGTGGTTATGCCTATAAACAGCGAGGTCAAATATATGAAGAGTTAGAATTCTTAATTTTAGTTTAACATTTTAAGAAGAATAAATGACATATAGATTTTTTATAGAATGAATTTCAATATTTTTTGATCCAATTATTAATCACTAAGAGAACTACACATAACACTTACGTTTATCATCCGTACTGTGAAGGAGTGTAACTCATTACCCGAATGGTATAATCTGGGAGTCTTCAAGATTGAATAGGTTACCTTCTAGGCAAGCATGCTAAATCTTCGACCGCCTTTTCTTTTTCCCATCAGGTGCGATAGTGGAAAAATGCTTGCTTAAAATGAAGCCTATAAAAAAAACATCATAAGCGACCTAAATTTATATAATTTTAAACTTAACAACGACTACAAGTACCTAATCACAAATTCTCTGTAAGCAATGCTTCTCAGATTTACTCGTCCTAAGGTTACAGATAAACAGTTCGTTATCATAACAACTGGAGCAAACAACTTGCAATACTAATAGTATAACATTAATAAATGAAACAACTTAGTCTCGCCTCAGTAAAATCTACAGTAACAGACTGATAGACAGCTATATTGTATAAACAGGCGTGGCTAGAGTTTAAACTCTAAAAGCATTGCATTTTGTTTAAAAGTAGGTACTCTATAAAACGTGTGCCAACAATAAGTAAGGATTTTTGGAAATTCATTCTATACGGGGAATCCCATCGAGAACGCAGCTATGATATCTCAGGAAAGGTTAGTATAGAATGACGTTAGAGATTGTCTAAGCTGAAATGACGCGCCCCACCGACCGTCTTGTACACGTGCAGATCCATTGTTCACTGAACAATCGACGCTCCCATACAGATGAAGTGTCGTCATTAATATTTGCACTCACACATCTAAATAAACTAATTAAGTAGTGGGGCGCGTCATTTCAGCTTGGACGAGCTCCACCAACGCTTGACACCTTAGACTTTTGCCTCCACTTTCATTATGCGAACTGTAAAATAATGGGATTCCTGACCTGAGTCTGTGTTCCCTGATAAATACAGTATGGGAGCCTTAAGGTCGCGATGAATAAACATATTCTGGGCAAACGTGCTCCCTCGTTAACCGCATCGTCACTTACCTACCATCATCACTAAGCGTTTTGCCTCCACATTCATTGTGCGAACCGCAAAGGAATGGAACTCCTTACCCGAGTCGGTGTTTCCTGATGAGTACAATATGGGAGTCTTCAAATCACGAGTGAATAGGTAACTTCTAGGCAAGCTTGCTCCATCGTAGACCACATGGTCGCTTACCGTCAGGTGAGATAGTGGTCAAAAGTTTGCCTATCTTGAATAAAAAAAAAAGGTGATATGGCGATCAAACGTTTGCCTATCTTGAAAATAAAAAGCTTAACAGAGAAGGTAAACAATACATTTTACAATTTATTTGAAAAATCACAAAACAGAATTTGCAATAGCCGTCCCACGGAAGACGTTGGTGTCAAATGGTTGAAATGTTTTCCCACAAGATTTCCAGTATTTTACAAATTATCGTGCATATACTGGTATTGTCTAATTTCATCAGTGGCACAGGCTTGGTAAAGGGGCTACTATTAATCATGTTTACAAGCGAATAATTGTTCGTTGGACGTTCGAGTCGGGATCGAGACAAAGATTTCAATGGCGAAGCGGAATTGGCGGTGTCCGGTTGCAACTCGAAATGGTTGCCGAAATTTATTGCGAGTACCACCGGTCTATGTGATCTATCGTATTTAGTTTAAGGGATTAAAAATAAATAAGGCATTTATTAAAAAAACACAAAGTATGTTCATTAATAGATATTGTTAAGAAATTGTAAGTGCTTATGAAATGGTTAGGCTCAGCAAATGCTGTTTTTCAGCTCTACCTGGTGTCACATCCATGTTCTCCATCTCAAGAATAATAGATTAAGATTGTTATATCTCTTCTTGTGATCTTTGGAATATTGACCTAATCATGACCACTAGACAATTGAAAAATACTAATGTGTTTCATTATTACACGCATTATTATTCGTCCAACAGGGCTGGTTTTGATCATCATTATTACTGCATATATGTCCAAAACCTCATCTAATGGAATTTTATTTATTTGTACAACCTAAAGTTGTCGAATTATATGTGTTTTCCGCGAAAGTAAAAAAAAATTGTTGTTGACTTTTCATTATTTGTTTTAAACTTGTAGGTAATTCTTTGTTTGTTTAAGTGATATTCAAATTAAGTTGAAAAATCTGTACGGCTTTACTTGGGCATAACTTGACTATAATTAGACCATGACTGTTTACTTGACTTTGACTGTGACTTGTGACTAGGAATTCCATTATGAAATATGTTCCAATTGAAATATAATAAATATTATTGCTTTACACTGGCTAAATCCACAAGATAGCGGAGACAAAAAAAAACTACATAAAATAAAAATATTAATGTTAATTACTTTCTACTTTACATTCACAAGCCAGAATATAATTCCATATTCAAAAGATGTAATTAGCCTCATTTTCATGAGATAAAACTTGAGCTGTATTTCGTTTTTCAAATAACTAATGTAATAATCTAAGTTAGCTCCAAATTAAAATGCCATAAATTTTGTAAACGAAAGATGTAAAACATTCATTTATAAATTGTAAAGTTTTCTGAATTATTTCTGTCGCTCTTGGAAAACTGTCACATGCCATGAAATATCAATGCATCAGACAAATGCCACAGCTATTTTGATAATAATCTCAGCGAGAACCATTCGTCTTTTGGGTGATATTTTGGCCAATGGTAGTGTTTCAGGTCGTTTGCATAGCGGAGGTAAAAAGACGCCGACGTGTTTGATAGAATTTCGGAACAATGCTGTACGATACTTGATTAGGCTGTCGAAGCTTTTATTTAGAATGTGAACAATCAAAGGTTTTGGGTTGTATTGAAGCTATAATTGGTGTTCAAAACTACCAGTTATATTACCGAAAGCTTTACTGAAGCGGTAATAACGCTTATAACGGACTTGAGATACCGGTGAAAGGAACATTGTAAAAATACATAGTAGAACATCTTCTCATGCTAGCCTAGATTCACCAACAAAATATCAATCTCTTTCTCAGAGGTTTCTTTCAATTTGTAGTCGCATAAAAAAGAACCACGATACCATATTATGTCGTGTCGTGTTATGTGATCACACGCACCACGAACTAATATGGTGCAGTTGTTAAAACAAGCAGCTTAATTATTATTATTATAATTTACTTTTTTTTTTTAATCTTGCATCTTTCTTAATTTTGTTATGTTAAAACACCGACGTCCAACTTTGTTGCGTAATTCCTCTCCATCAAAAGGTTGTCTGGAAGAGATCGCTTTTAGCGATAAGACCGCCTATTGTTACACTTATTTTGTATGTAATTATTTTCTATTATGTTTTGTCACAAATATGGTGTTCAATAAAGAGTTTATCTATCTGTATATCTTAAAACAAAAATATTATTCATCTAAAACTTCCATTATAAACGCTACGTCTGAAAGAACCCTAAGGCTCGGCATTTTGATTTATCTCCCCATTAATTTTGTAACGATTGTAGAACCCTCGGTTATGACGCCTGAGCTTTACTTCCCAGCACTCATTGGGTCTTAAAGTGAAAATCAGTACCTTATTAATTGTGAAATAAAATTTTAACTGTGTTCAATGCTTAATATTAATTTATGAATACTTCCACTGAATGGTTATGATTCGCGATCACGCTAACGGCCGGTTATTGGTGAATCGCAAATCGAAACTTCGATCGTAAAAGCTTTTAAAGGATTTTTGTACTAGGTACATGATTTATAGTGTGAGTGGGTAACATTTTGATCTTTGACAGTGGTGCTGTATTTTTGCACCCATATTAATCAGGATTAATAGTTGGCTATGCATTATGCATAGCTAGGCCTTTTGCCTACTTCATTCTTTTGCGGCTAAACATAGGCTACATACAGCCAGCATGTAGTCAGTTCGAAAAAACAAATGACTGTGCTGCAAGTTCCAAATATTTCATACTGCTTCTTTATATCCCTAATAAGGCCTAGTTGGTTTGTTATATTTACAACAGTAGTTATACTCTAAGATAAAGCAAAGGGCGGTATAAATCCAATCCTTGAATCCAATCGTGGCATAGGGGTGAACAACTGACTGAAAACAAGTATATCTAAGGAAGGATGCAGCCAAGTAGCCGATCAACAACACACATGATGAAATTCATTCAGTTTCACAATCAAGCTAAGTCCATTTTAACCGACTTCACAAAAAAGAGGAGGTTCTCAATTTGACTGTATTTTTTTGTGTGCTACCTTTGAACTTTTGACTAGGTGAACCAATATTGATGATTCTTTTTTTATTTAAAAGTTGGTGCTTCTTATGTAAATTCGATCTAGATCAGACCAGTGGTTTTTGAGTTATCCTCAATAATAATGCGTATATAATTAATAATCTGATCAAGGGTTCCGAAGAAAGCAGTAAAGTCAGTTTTTTATTAAGCTTTGCATGAGTTTAAATAATCTTTCTCCGACAATCTACCTCCAGAAAGAGTTCATATTGTGAGCAAAATTTGCGATGACTTTCAACATTAGGATGATGATAGTTTAGTTATAGTTTTAGAAAACGAGAGGTAAAATGATAAATTTAGCGTTAAAATAGAAAAAAAATAACATTAATTTCAAAAAATTTGCTTTAGTTAACCAACGAGTTACATTAGACATAAACATACACCTAGTAGCTGTTTTGACTATATGTTGTTCACAAAAACGGTCAATTTTATCAACGATTGCCAGTGAAAAGATCCCCCTTTTTTAGACCATCTCCTTTCCTTCCTCCTCTGATAATTTACAAAAACAAAATGCATTTTTCCTCAAAAACGCCGGCAGAACGTCACGTTTGAAAAGCTCTTTTGAAAAGCAAAGCATGTCTGAACACGCCTTTGTGTGGTGTAATGATTTTTTTATAGACCTCTTCTTTTGGTGCGTGGATGGGTCATTAATGGGAGATAAGGGAGATGTTTGTTTTCTTGTTACGACGGTATTAATGTAGACTTTAGGTCTAGCTTTTGAGGTAGTCGAAACAATAAAACTGTGATTCAACGACCACGGGATTATTAAAACAATAAAAGAAAATTATGGGGAGGCCTACAGGTATGCCAGGCATACTAGAAGAGTTACTCCTGGTATACATACTCGTACCTGTAAGTTATCCAAACCCAAGATAATACCTTGTCGGATAAAGAGTCATAACGCATTAGAAGGTCTCTCACTGCTTCATTGATTGGGTATGTTGCAGGCGTAATCATATATAGGCGAAAACCCATTTTTTTTTTCTTATTCTATAGGCAAGTATTCGACTATCTCATCTGATGGAAAGTAAAGATGCGACCGAAGATGAAACATGACAGCCTAGAAGATATATATAGACCTATTCACTCTTGACTTGAAGACTCCCAAATCATACCGTTCGGGGAAAAAAAGAAGCGGGTAATGAGTTCCACTTCTTCAAAACGCTTCGAGCGAACTGGAGGTATGTCAACCATATATACATGACGTTTGACAGTTGTCTTGTCGTCAGATGTTGAAACGGGCATGAGAAGATTAACTCGTGTAATTCCTGCGCACATCTCCAAAATGTAATGTAATGTGTATACCATCATTGTCGAAAAACCTGAAGCCCGAGTTAGAACCACCACATAAAAGCACATGAAAGCACCCCTGAGGCGGCTTTTCGGGTTTCCTAAGTCAGTTCGTTTGCCGACTTAGCTATTTTTTTTATATTATGCGCTTTTATATAATGTTTAAATATAGCGCTTTACATAACATAACATAAACGCGTTCATAATCACAGCCCCACACTGAGTTCGATGACTTGCGTCGTAGGTGTCGGAAACATTCACATCACACGCACAATCACAACCAGAACCAGAAACACAAATTTTCCTTGCGGAGATAACTTGTGAACCGAACCCAATGACCCTGATTAGAAGGCGAACGCTCACTCAACTAAGCCAACGGGCAGTTCAATATAGACATTGAATATCATATTATTACAGACATCGAGTATTTAAAAAAATTCTTTATATTTTTTACCGACTTCCCAAAAAAGGAGGAGGTACCTACTCAAGTCAATTTTTTTTTTTTAGTTTGAAAGATGTTGATTTCTAATTGGTCCCATTTAAATTTGATAAAGATCTGATCAGTAGTTCTTGAAATATCGTCAATAATGTCTATTGTGTGACGAATAATGCGTACTTTGACGATGTTCTGGTTTACCCGACTTCAAAAGTTACCTCATAACTTCTGTCATTGTGAGCCGATTTTGATGATTCTTTTTTATTTGAAAGCTGGTGCTTTTTATGTGGTCCCATTAAAATTTGATCAAGGTCTGATCTCTAGTTTTTGAGTTATAGTCAATAATGCGTGTTTATACATTAAATCTGATCAAGGTTCCGATGATAAAGCGGTGAAGTCGGTTTTTTTAAGCTTTGCTTGCGTTTAATTATTATTCGAATAATCATATCAAAATGTGTAAGCAGATTAATATTTGTATTACTAAGTTACAGGCTGTGGCTGCGCAAACATTCTCCCCACATTCCCGTAAATCTCTCGGGCAAATGAACACGTCCGTGCAGCGATCGGATACGATACATCTCGTCTCGGAGTCGCGTCCGACATAAATCGGTACGCGGACGCGCCTAACGATGCGGCGCCGATTTATTGCCTAGTCCGTTTGGATTGGATAGCTAGATGAGTATTCATATTTTTTTAAATCTAAATATATAAAACAAAGTTGGGTAGTTACTCCATTTATAACTTAAGAACGGCTGAAACGATTTTAATGATCTTTGATTTGTTGAATTTGCCTCCGCCCCTCATAACAGAATAACTGTTACAACATCGGAAAATTTGCGAAAAAATGTATGAAAAATACGTTGGACTTAGTAAAGTACTAGACAAACATAAACATGTAATAGTATAGTCATCAAGTTTTTAGTATGGTATTAAAGTATCAAATCAAATCAAATCAGTTTATTGACATCTTATAACATATAACTTACAGATACCTAATATTACATTCTATATTCATTTCATTATATTTTTTATTACAATTATATCATATTAATTTAAATTCATTATTTCAAGGTCTTATAATTATTTATGAACATATTGTGGTAAGGTGAGACTTTTGACGCCCGAACTAGTAATAAAACTGTGTTTCGGGTGCCGTAGCCCTCCGTTTATTAGGTGACATTAAGAGATAAATTTTGTATAGATTGTTTAAATTATGACATGACATTTTATATAATACTAGCCGTGCCCCGCGGCTTCGCCCGCTATTATCAAGTTAAAAAGTAGCCTATGTGTTAATCCTAGGTATAATCTATGCACATTCCAAATTTCATCTAAATCCGTTCAGCCGTTAAAGCGTGAAGAGGGAACAAACATACTTACACACAAACTTTCGGATTTATAATATTAGTTGGATAGTAACATGGAATTATGTTTCATTATATATAATATATTCATTATAATATATTCATTATATTCATTATATATATTTAGTTAATATTATGTTTGTGATAGTGTGTTAGTTTGTGGGTGTGTATGTGTGAATGTGAGTATTCGTAAGCTATGGAGATTGCGTGGAAAAAGCGTTACTTTATTATTTTTAGTACTAAGAAACCATACATTTGAAAGATATTTAAGTATTTTTTTCTTTACGTGACATACGCGCAACGCATACCGGGCATAGATAGTTCATAATAATTTGCAATTAGATACTAATCAAAATTAAAAAAATAAACCGCAGCAAAATTTATGTTTTTGTATTGACATAATTTACAGCTAACTCCATTTAAAATTCTTACAACACCTTACATTTTTAATATTACTAATATATATTATCTATTAATTATATAAAAATAAATCTCTATTTCCCTTGGTCATCGCATCACGCGTGAACGGATGGAACAATGTCGCTAATTCTTTTGTTATTGTGTTAATTATTGCCAGGAGAAGGTTCTTATGAAAGAAAACTTTATCCCGGGGTTCTCGCGGGTCCGGGACTTACGCGGGCAAAACCACGGAGCGCAGCTAGTACTAAATTTTAATAATTAAATGGATTTTGCCGTGATAGTGAAAAAATGCCGTTGTTGATTTTGTATAATTTTCTAAAACCTGTGATTCTTCGAGCGCTAATCCTACTAATATTATAAATCCGAAAGTTTATGTGTAAGTGTGTGTGTAAGTGTGTAAGTATGTTTGTTCCCTCTTCACGCTTTAACGGCTAAACGGATTTGGATGAAATTTGGAATGTTCATAGACTATACCTAGGATTAACACATAAGCTACTTTTTAACTTGATAATAGCGGGCGAAACCGCGGGGCACGACTAGTGTGTAATAATGGTGGATTATAATTATTAACCGTTAATACGTTCTTAGTAAACGTGCATAAGTGTAGGCAAATTATACAAAGTTGAAAAACGTGATTTTCGCCTTCGCTCCAAAACTCCAATAGAAGTTCTATTAAAGTTTCTATCACTTTACTAGGGCATGACTTGACTATGACTGGACCTTTACTCTTTTACTTGACTTTGACTGTGACTTTTAATATGAAATACCCTTGAAATATATTATTACTTGGCACTGGCTAAATACACAAGATAGAGAAGCCAAAATTAAAAGACTTACATCAAGACTATTGTAATTTACATTTATGTTTCCGATATAAAAAGAAGTAATTTTAAGCATTTCTAAATAATTATATTTTGGTATAGCTTGTCAGTTCTATTATACGTACAGTACTTTTATACGTGTAGTGTGCTTTTTATCAAGCATTGAAACACATACAATGATATTTCTCTATAGAGATAATATTGGTGGTAGTTACAGACAGCTAAACTGTCGTATGACTGTAAAAAATATATATTTTAACTAGCTGACCCGGCAAACGTTGTTTTGCCATATATACATTATTTTTAGGAAATATTTTTTAGTTCCATAAAAAAATAAGGGTTGATTGTAGAAGGGTGAAAATTAAGGGTTGTATGTATTTTTCAATTCTGAATCATAATAAAATAAAAACAAAAAATTTTGTCCAAAATTAAAAAAAAATGTTAAGGGTGAACAACCCTTATCACTTAGGGGCATGAAAAATAGATAGTAGCCGATTCTCAGACCTACTGAATATGCATATAAAAATCAGTAAAGCCGTTTCGGAGGAGTAAGGTAACTAACATTGTGACACGAGAATTTTCTATATATTATGATACTCAATCAAAAGCGCAGAATACATTTTAGTGTAAGATGAAAGCAAAAATTATCCTCCATAAGGAAAAACATTTGTATGACAGTTACAAAAACATTAAATTTTTGCTGTCATGATTAGGTTAGAACAATAATTGGCTTTGGTTGAAAAGCCTATTTAATTATTATCTGTGCTCGTGTTCAACACGTGCCTTTTAACTTCAAAGAACAAAATTAATGTATATATTATTCAATTTGCCGAGCCCTGCTTCTTCCTGCTTGTCTAACACATTTTTTTTTAAATACATTTTGTCCCATCCTTTATAGGCATATTACGATCAAAAGGTGGTAAAAAACTCGAACAGGTAATTTCAAAAATGTTGAACAATAACAAATTATAAAACAGAGAGAAAGGGATTTTAACGTTCCATGGAATCGACGAAATAAATAATTTTTACTTTTCCTCAAAATATTGGAACGACAAACCGGCTTATTAGTGAAGACCCGAATTTCTTGGGAATAAAATGAAATAACCCCGTCGGGGAAATTTGAAAGTGAAATGAACTGTGGGTGCCTATTCTTAATTGGTGAACCCTTCCGAAAGTTGGTGGGGAATTAAGCGACCAATTTGCATGGGGACTATTTTCCCGAACTCGACTAAACTCTGAAGTTAGGCAAGGGAAGTTTAATCTGATGTATAAGCTGGTTATGCAGTCAGATTTTCAACAATATTAGGTTTAGCTGAGACGTCAAGATTAGTTGTGGTGCCTAGTTAGGTCATCAACGGGCAATTGCAAACGCTCACCTAGCTAGCTGGCACTCTATCAAGTATTTAACAAACCATTATTATTACATGTGGAAGTAAATACATTTTGAATATGAATTTTTATTTTGATTATTGAAAACATTTCCCATTACAACCAACATGATCATTATCGCTTTCATTAACCGTGCCCTAAGTTTACACACTCACTCAGTTCGATGATTTCTGTTGTCAAACAATCAGATGACACACATAATCACAGAATCAGAAACACTAATTTCCCTTGGGACAAAATATATGTTTCCATCGGGAATCGATCCCGATACCCGGTGCTCAGAAAGCAAACGCGCACTCAACTGCGCCAGCGGTTAGTTCAAGATGCATACAGCATATATTTACATATGTATTTTTTTATGATGACTAAACAAAATTCAACGAATTTGAACACAACAAATTTTGTGAGAATGCAAAATTTAAAAATAAGCTAGACACCAAAATATTCATGTATCGTCAACTATTGTTTTAATATTCAGTCAAAAATGAATCATAGATTGAAGGTAAGTAAAATATTTTAGCCGATGATAGACGAGTTAGTTTGTGGGTTTACGAGGCTTTATATGTTTACTGTATGCCAATGAAAGTGAAAATGAAAATCGTTTATTACTGTAACCAAGATTTGCTTAAATTAAGGTAGGTTGGGACCTTCTATTAAGTATAAAAATACTTGTGTCAGAAGACCCCGCTCTTCCATATCCATTCCAAAAAATATATTTAGTTTTCAGATAGATAGATAATAATTATACATAACTAGAGATCCGCCCCGGCTTCGCCCGGGTGTGATAAATGAAGAACCGCTCGACCGACTTTGTGCAAACTTCACATAAACAATCTACTAACAAGTCCAAACAAAGCCTAAACATTTGGTTTGGATAGGTGAGCCCGTTCTTGAGTCATAAAATAACAACGAAAAGTGGCATTGATTTTTATATATATAAATTAAGTATTCTAAGTTATATGTAATCATATTTATTTCTTAAGCAAATAATTATTAGTGTGTGTTTGTGGTGAGTTTATGTATGTGTGTGTTTGTCCAATTATACCAATTACATAAGTATTTTGGGTGATTTTTGTGCTATGAAAAGCTGCAAGACAAAATAATTCCACGCACTAAACTTTATCAGCCTCTTTATAAAAACAATTCGATAATTTCATGCAGACGTCTTCTGGAACACGCCCTAGGTTACATATTACATTCGAATTTGATTTTTCAATCTCAACGCCATTTCGTTACATTATCGACTCACGAGACTGCATCTTCAGCCTCGAGCTACGAAGGAATGTTCCAAGCTGAATATGTCGTGTGAGTGCTAAGTGAACATTACTATTTCCAACTCGTTACTTAGAGAGCTTTATAATAAAAGTTAGTATATAAGAGCAAGCTCACGGTGGAAAACAAGTTATACTTTAAAAAGTTTTTAACAATCAAGCAGTTGTAAATAAAGAGGACTAAAAGTTATAATAACCAGAGAACTTGTCAAGACGAATCAAACGAGCCGAAATTCGATGGGGTTGCGTCGTTTCATTACAGAGTTCCTACGACCATCTTCCAGCTTCACCATCAAACCCTGGTAACCATTGAAAGACAAACTACTCGTCAAGACGATTCATATGAGCCCAAACTCGATGAGGTTGTGTCGTTTCATTGCGAAGTTCCTTTGGCCACCTTTCAGCTCCATCAACATAATATGAGCACCATGTCATCATAATATTGATTTACACATGTATACAAAATGTCGGCTTAATCGGTAACCGGGAACTTGGTGACTGATTGTTACTAAACAAGTATGGTTTTAGCTCTAAAATATTAGTTACAGCAACGAGACAATTATAAGTGCTCCCTGAAATTGTTTTTTGTAGTGATTTCCTGAGTCAATCACTTATTGCATCTATGTATTATTTTTTCAGACATTTTTATATCCTCCATTTTCGCCAGTTTCATTATAGTTCAGTAGAATTTTTTTCGTCTATTTTTTTTTCGTAACAATTTTATAACGGTTAGAAAACATAGCTTCAAATTCTTTACTAACTACTCGTTCAAACGTGAAACCTCGCGCATTTAAGCTACTGAAGTTAACTGCTTAAACCTTTTCTATTTTAATAATAATTGTTTAATTATTTTATCTGTTGTGCAAGTACAGAATAAAATAGATATTATATATAAACTAGCTGCGCCCCGCGGTTTCACCCGCGTTGATAATGATGAAAAGTGATGATGATGATGATGATGAAAAATAGATGTTGGCCGATTCTCATAGATACCGGATAAGCACAAAAAATTTCATCAAAATCGGTCAAGCCGTTTCGGAGGAGTATGGCAACGAAAACTGTGACACGAGAATTTTATATATTAGATTTAAGTATTGAAATGTGTTCTTTAAATTTAAATGCCATTTTTTAATTTAGACCCTGGGACAAAAGAGGTCCTGTCACACTGTCTTTAATTGCCAGATTCGCAAATTTACAGCCACCTCGAGAAGAATCTAGCAACTCAGTGGAGATATCCTACTAATCATACTAATATTATAAATATGAAAGTTTGTGTGTAAATGTGTAAGTGTGTAAGTATGTTTGTTCCCTCTTCGAGCTTTAATGGCTGAACAGATCTGGATGAAATTTGAAATGTACATAGATTACCTAGGATTAACACGTACAGGCTATTATTTTACTTGATAATAGCGGGCGAAGCCGCGGGGCTCAGCTAGTATTATATATCCGAAAGTTTGTGTGTAGGTGTGTAAGTGTGTTCATTCCCTCTTCACGCTTTAACAGCTTAACGGATTTGTAGGAAAATTTGGAATGTACATAGCTTATACTTAGGATAAACATATGGGCTACTTTTTAACTTGATAATAGCGGGCGAAACCGCGAGGCACGGCTAGTTTTTCATATATTTTTTTAAGTAATTCTTAGACAACATTTTATATTTATGCTTTTTTTTTTATTTTTATTTGTGACAGGCTAGTGTTTGACCACTATCTCACCTGATGGTAAGTGACGATGTGATCGAAGCTGGTAAACACACTAGACCTGGAATACGCAAGCTCTCAAGGATAACTGCCAGAACACCGTATTTGGGTTGGCGGCAGACTTTCAACTTGATGGTGGTAAGCTACTTTGGTAGCAAGCCAGGCGAGCAACTCACAAAATGCTCTACCACCTCTCAAATGTCACCTGATTAGCACCACCCGGGGACCACGTGTAGGGAGTCAGTCTTAAGGGGTATCCTCCTACGGACGTGGGTGACTCAGCCCCCAAGCCCTTTATCACGATGGCACTTTCACCGAAATCTTATACTGTCATAAGAATCTGAAACTGCGGCCGCATGATCGACAGCCTCGATCAAGCGGCATCGATGCCTTCACTACGATTCTACTGTTATATGCCCATTCATCGATTCAATAATTAAACAAGTCCAAAAATATCCTTCAATATAATTTGAAATAACGGTCAAACAGATAAAGTTTCCAAATCATAGAACAAGCGGCAACTTTGTTAATTAAAAGGCGGGAGTTAATTAGGGCAGCAAACAAGTTGTAGAGATCTTAGTTGATTTGTTAGCGTTCATCGTTTGGATTGGATATTGATAGAGTTGGCTTTTAATTGTTGTTGGAAGCTTAAAATGTACGGTTCTAACTAAGGGTTTAATTAGCGTTGGAAAAAACTAACTCCATTATTTTTCAACCGACTTTATTTTTTTATTTGTTACAGGCGAGTGTTTGACCACTATCTAACCTGATGGTAAGTGACGATGTGATCGAAGCTGGTAAACATACTAGACCTGGAATACGCAGGCTCTCAAGGATAACTGCCGGAACACCGTATTTGGCTTGGCGGCAGACTTTCAACTTGATGGTGGTAAGCTACTTTGGTAGCAAGCCAGGCAAGCAACACAGCAGTCACCTGATTAGCACCACCCGGGGACCACGTGTAGGGAGTCAGACTTAAGGGGTATCCTCCTACGGACGTGGGTGACTCTTCTTTTTTTTTTTTTTTTTTAATTATAAATCGATGAAAAAATGTCACCTTTTTTTTGTTTGGTAGATTATACATCAGAGTTGGTCCTATATAGATTTTTATCGATATCCATCCAGCCAAAACCAAAATATAGTCGTTGAAGTCGGTTTTTTGAAGCTTTGCTTGCGTTTAATTATTCTATATGGTATTCCAGACCAAGGATGGACGAAAATCACTAATAATTTGGGACCCAGCTGGAACAGGGATGATGTCTGGGTAACAAAAAAATCTTATTAGTCAGCCAGTTAGATTATCAAAACATATTGAACATGATTTTAACAATATCATAAAAATTGTCAAAGATAAAGAACGTCAAAGTTTGGGAGTGGGCGCTCGTGACATCACGCGAAATTTCAGCGTATTACTTTGTATTTTTTGTTTAATTGACAAAATAATTAAAACGAGTCCATTATTTTTTTATAACACAAATGATGGACTAAATATATTAATTCTAGCATCTAGCCTACTGGATCGAAACTTCGATGCAGCTGGCACTGACGAATGAAGGCCAGATAATGCAGTTACTCAAGATAAGGATCGGCTTAGCAGTAGGTATACCTACAGAATAGAAAAGAGAGAAAGGGTATTAAAAGCCGTAATGGCACTTTTGTAAAGAACGACTTAAAATCAAGGGTTGCGATTTCGAATACTACGATGGGCTTGAGCTTCCGGCAAAGTTAACATGAAATTAAATCTATGGCGGTAGAGCACTATCTTGTGCCAGCTTAACTTAACCTAAAAAAGGCAAGTATTTTCAGAATAATCGCTGAGCTACCCAAAAAGGCCACGCATGCACCAAAAATGTACTCGCATTTTATTTAAAAATTTCATCCAAATATGTTACTATAAATCATTTTTTTTATTTTATAAATATTTTTGTATAAATTATAAAAAAAATAACCTTAACCTACTGTTATCCGATTCGGTCGTCACAGGAAATTTTATTTTATTTTTGGTGGCCATCTAAATTATACCCCAAGTTAAAATTTGGTGCACGCGTGGCCTTTGCGTGGTTATGAAAAGTTTTTGTAGTGCACGCATGACTTAAATAGCCGGAAAGATTTTAGTACAGGTTTCATTTATTTTTACATATTATATATTTTTGGGATGAGGCTGTTTAGGGCAACGATTGTTTTTTTGGTGGTCATTAAATTGTACAAATTAAAGATTTTGAAAAATAAAACTAAATTTTCCGAAGAATTTGCACTACCATATCGAAATATCCTATAAAAAAAATGGATCAGTTTTTTGTCGCCTGCACAAAATGCTCCAGGCTAGGATCAGGCAACCCTGATTTTTTTAGCATAACTTTTTACACACAACACCCCCAGATAGGTCTCATCTTGGTACTCGATGAGGTAAATTTCACCAAAAAAATGGATCAGTTTTTTGTCGCCTGCACAAAATGCTCCAGGCTAGGAACAGGCAACCCTGATTTTTTTAGCATAACTTTTTGCACACAACACCCCCATATAGGTCTCATCTTGGTACTCGATGAGGTAGGGTTGACGACAACCGGCCCACGGTCTACCAAGTCAACTGAAGGAAAATGCTTTGTAGCATTTAGTTGGCCTATGTACCTACAATATTGTTTGTGCAATAAAGAATGTTCTATATATCTATGTATTTTACCTTAGAACTAGTACAACAGAAACTAGTACAACAACCAAATTAAACAACTAGTAAAGTACTTCAATTCTACTTCAACAGAATTTATAACCCGTAGTTATACAGTTTAGAAGTTAAAAAGCCCGGAATCGGTCGCGTGTGAAGGAAACATTTTTCTTGTCACAGGTGCAGCGGATTAGTCCGATACCCCTGGAGAGGTACGCAACCTTTTCAGATAGTAACAATATGAAAGTAATATACATATAGTTGTTAGTTTCTATCCGTAGTTTACATTTCAGAGAGTGTGCAAGAATTACACGAATTGAACTCCTTATGCCCATATTTGGAGAACAAGAAAGACTCACTTGTAGCGTTTTATTTCAACGTTTATCATTGGCACAGTGGATAGACAGAGAGCGTCGATTAATATACCTGTTTGTTTCTTATAATTATTACATAAATCTTTACAGATTTAGGTAGTAACTGAGACCTTTGAATTTGATATTTATGTATAAGTTAATAATATTACTAGTAATCATCATTACTATTGGGTGGTGGTAAGTGTTAAGTGGTGGATAACACACTTCTTGGTCTTCAGCCTATAATGATATATCACCACAGTTTTGGTTGTGATGATAAATTATACTTTTGCCGCTAACTGTACTTACAATAATTTTGGTATGCGGGACGAATATGCACAAATATTATCGTGCGGGACGAATAAATACATTTTAATGGCGTGGGCCAAAAATTCGGGACGAATGTGGCATAAATCGTACTAATTATGTACTAATCACATATAATCGTATATATATATAATATAGATACTAATCGTACTAATTTATACTTTCGTACCAAACAAATAATACATAAATCTACCTAGAAAAAATACATTATTTTTATAAAATACTGTTCAATTACATAATATGTAGCGATATGGTTTAAAACAGTGTGCTATTCACCTACCACGTTTTATTTGATCATTCGTGTGCAATTAATATTAAATGAACAGAAATTTTAATCAATTTGTTGACTTAATTTAATTACTTCGCCGTTCAAAAACAGTGATCATGTAGTGTTAATTCAATGTGAATACAAATGGGACCGCAGAAAACGTTTATTTAAATCTAAAAGTTAAAAATTTACGTTCAACGTGAATAAACATTAAAAACAATTGAAAACGAGGTGATAAACGTGACTTGGGCATTATTTGACGACCCAGTTGGCGCAGTGGACAGGTGCCTTCTGCGCCGTGGGTCCTGAGTTCGATTTCCGGCAGGAGCACAAATTCCTTCCCAAGGGATATTTGTGCTTCTGGTTCTGGGTGTAATATGTGTGAGATGTGAATGTTTTCGACACCCACGATACAAGTCCTTGAACTTAGTGTGGGGCTGTGAGTGTGAATGCATTTGTTTGTTTGTTTATTGATGTCTAAATCAACAATAAGGGACTTGTATGAGATTAAGATATAGTTTATTTAAGTATTATATTTTTCAAACGTTATAGCTTTAGAATTATCTATAACATTATTGTAAGCCTATATTTCCCAATAAGCATAAAGCGGGAGTCTTTAAGTTATGAGTAAAGAAGTGTCTTTTAGGCAAAAATGCTCCATCGTCGATCTGATCATCACTTACCAGATCATCATTTACTTCAGGTGAGATAGTGGTAAAATGTATGCCTATTCTGAATAAAAAAATATCCTAATAATTTGAATTTAAATTTTAGTACAAACTTTAATGTATAAAATGTGATAAAAATGCACGGGAAACGTAGAATACTAAAACGCACGCTATTGGCTAGGCTGATTCGTGACGCGTCAGTTCACAGATTTTTGAAGTCAATGATTGGTCGACTTTCCTTGACGAAAGCCGTGTTTGGACCGTATATGCCACAGAAGAACGTCAATATTTTTTAATTTCTCAAACCTGGTCCTTTTTCAATTTATAATTTTAAGAAATGTAATGTTTTTATGAATGTAATTTTATTTTCGCCTGCATATATTAATAGCAATCGATTATAAAAAAAATATATATAAAGTCCAGCCTGAGAAAAAAAACTAGATGTACTAAAACAGGCATTGGAAAAATTTGCTCGCGACTTTGTTCGCGTTAAAATTCCTTTGTTATTGCTTCCCTAAATTATCAAATAAAAATTGCAAATTTCAAGTCTCTATCATCTCTGGTCAAGGCGTTTATTGACAATCAATTCGTCAATCAGCGACACGATGGATTAATACTTGTTTTTTGATCTGAAAAGAGAAGAAATAGTCAAAGAACTCGTATCGTAATAATAAACGTGTTGACGCTATTGAGACAGTAAATCACACTCCTTGACGAGCTTGTTTCTCAAAACAGTTTAGAACCCCTGACCTGGTTTCAGCAGAGTGGACTGGTCGACCATTTATCTTGTATTGGTAGGGACAGTCCGGGGATTGAAAGTTTCGTTACGGTCTCCGACAGTATTGTTACTCTGCGTCACATAAGGTATATGTTTACTGTAGTTAAGTTAGGCTAGAATGCGTGTGTGTTATTATTGTTCTTCTACAGTGTTATGAGAAAATTGAGCTAGATAAGTATATATAATTTTTTGAGTGCCTCTTTGGGGCCCATGTGACGATTGGAATTTTAAATTGTGTGTCATGCTGTATTGCACAATCCGCTGAGTTATTCATGCCCTGCTTCAAATGACGAAATAATTATTTTTAAAGGGAATGATCTTAGCGATAAGGCCACCTGCAGATTCACCTGTACGGTGAAGTCGGTCTTTTTAAGCTTTGCTTGCGTTTAATTATATGACTATTTATTCTCAACTGTCTCTGCGTAAATAAGAACAAAAGTTATAAATAAATAAGTAAATAAAATATTCTTCCAAACCATTATCTGCTTTGAAAAAATCTTTTTGCATTAGAAATTCAGTTTATTGAGGAACGTATACTATACTTAATATAATAAACGTCAAATTCTGGATAGGTGTTTGTTCCTTAATCACGCTAAAACTACTAAATATATTATGGATTTGGATGAAATTTGTCATCTACTACGCGGACGAAGTCGCGGGCAGGAGCAAATTTTTAAACAAATTCTATAAACATTTTAAGTATATTTTTCTATAAATTTTTAAATATTTTTTAACTTTTGCTTTTACCAAAAATAAAACCATCTGACGAATGAGCTTTGGTTATACTTCCTCATTTACTAGTAAACAGAAAATTCTCATCTATTTTCGCAGAATAGAGATACCAACAATTTGGCTCGCAGAGCACCAGATAAAGAATGATTTAATGCTTAGAACCTAGGAACCTAGCTCGAACTGTGCACTAAACTAATTGAGTTAGGACACTAAACTTGGTTGAGCAATAACGATCTCTTATTCGCTGATATTGAAAAATAAACTTTGTTTCACAAATAGGTAAGACTATTTTTGTTACTTCCGTTAATCACCAATTTCCTTTTGTTTAGACGAAATTACAACACGACTAATTATATAACTAAAACTAATTATACATTTTTGTTTCTGGTTATGGGTGTGATTTGTTTGTGTGTATAGAAAAAAAATGTTTCCGGCATGATATAGGTCTATGAACATAGTGAGGGGCTGTGAGTGTGAATGCGTTCAAAATACTACGCCAGCGGGCAGTTATTTCGTTCTAAATATTTATTCCATCACTGTTTATCGACTTTTGTCGGTATAATTCCCCGTTGGCTTAGTTGGGTGAGTGTTCGCCTTCTAATACCCCTGGTATTAGGTTTGATACCCGGCGGAAATACAAGTTTTCTCCCCAGGAAAATATATACATTCCTAATTAAATCTAAATCCGTTCAGCCATCGTGAAGAGAAAACA
Source organism: Lomographa bimaculata (assembly GCA_948107665.1). Classification (NCBI taxonomy): domain Eukaryota; kingdom Metazoa; phylum Arthropoda; class Insecta; order Lepidoptera; family Geometridae; genus Lomographa; species Lomographa bimaculata. The sequence continues at coordinate 14,623,236 of OX403603.1, read as the reverse complement.
AAATAATTACAAACACGTAATTTACACACAAACTACCGTTTTTATAATAATAGTGTGATTCATTATTATTTTGTATGATTTTAAGCACAAATATCACATAGGATGGAAAATTGTGCATCTGTCGGTAATCGAACCCATCGAACACAGAACCTGCGGCGCAGAGGGCAGAATAATGTCCACTGCGTCAACTGGGTCGTCAATATAAGATAATGTACTAATAATATTTGTACTTGGGGTATGAAAACTGCGAGTGTATTTTGATACAGGGTAGCTAGCCAGGTAAGCTCAAGAAACCCCAAAAACAAGCATTTTTATAAAGGTTTTGATACAATTTATTTTCTACCAACTTCACATAAAAGGAGGAGGTACTCAAGTCGACTGTATTTTTTATGTTGTGTTCATATCTTCGTTCCACGTGAACCAATTTTGATTTGAAAGATGTTGCTTTCCAATTGGTCCCATTTAAATTTGATCATGATCTGACCTGTAGTTCTTGAAATATCGTCAATAATACGTGTTTAGTACGTCTAATCTGATCCGAGAGATAAGATAAAGTTCCGAAGATAAAGCGGTGAAGTCGCTTTTTTTCAACTTTGTTCGCGTTTAATTATCAAACAATACGCCTTGTTTAATTTCACTTTGAAATAAAAACGCGCACTATCCATCCCAACCCATTATGCAACATAAAATCTCGGATTTTTAACTTCAACTTTAACTTAGTTATGAAAGTTCTAATTAAGCTCATACTTTGATACCTCTGAAGTGCATGAAACTTGAACATTTTGCTACGCTATAAATAATTCTGGGATGCCGTGTGCTTTGCTTTTAGTGCATTTCTGTGTTTAAAGAGGATCTAGAACTAAGCATTATACTAAGTGCTGTGATTATGTATTTCAAAACGTTTGAATGAATTAAAATATTTAAAAATAATATTTAAGTAACAAATTTATTTAAATTTTATTTACAAACTAGCCCTGCCCAGTGGCTTCGCTCGCGTTGATCTATTTAAAAATATGCCTATGTGTTAATCCTAGGTATAAGCTATGAACAATCTAAATTTCATCCAAATCTGTACAGCTGTTACTGCAGCAAGAGACTTTCGGATTCAACAAACTTTCGGATTTATAATGTTAAAATGATACTGTGAACATAGGAGGACAATACATCATTTTCTACCATTTTCTCCATTTTTTCATCATTTAAAATGGAAGTTTTGTTAGGAAACCTAAAGCTAATCAATATAAACTTATTATAAAGCACGTGTATGCATATACCTATAATTCAATACAAATAATACACATACAATAATATAAATGTTACAATCCCTATAAATTCGATGTTCAAAATAGTTTTTAGTGTAACAATTGAAACTTTGATAGCTTTCTAGAAAGTGTTTTTTTTATACCAGACATTTAAAATAATGTAAATTGTAGATAAATAAATATATATATATATATATATATATATATATATAATACTTCAGATGAAGCTTTCTAGAAAGTGTTTTTTTTATACCAGACATTTAAAATAATATAAATTGTAGATAAATAAATGTACATATAATAGTTTGGATGAATGGATATATTTGAAATTGAGATACTTTTAATGGCGTTATTTTTATGTTTTTATGATATTTTTTTTAAATCTCATATTTTAAGTTTTATGTGGTTACATTTTATGAAACATACACTGCCACATATATAATTAGTATAAATAAGTGTAACTACGTCAAATACATTTATGTGCGTTTGTGTACCAAAAAAAATGTGTAATTTTTTTTGCCACACCCACACATCAATAACACAATATATGAACAGATGATATAGTGGACAAACACTAGAATTTAAAAAATATAATGTAAAGAGTTTCCGCTGTGAATAAATTATTTAGCAAACATTTCTAATAATCATTAACGAAATCATAATTCAAATTATCTCTTAAAATTTTGTTTGTCTAATAAAACTCGGGCCGAAAATTTAAAATGGATTACACCATCAAAACTTTTCAGTAATGTCGCTTAAACACCGAAAACAGCAATTTTCTTAAGCAGCTCATTAATTTTAATTGTTATGTCTTAAAATTTTACAAGATCGTGATTTTTCTTTTAAATGTCGTTAAGTAAATCATGATACGAATTACTTAAACTAGTAAAGGTAAGGTTTTTTTTAAATTTCTAATGAGCTAGCATTTTTAAATTATTTGAGAGAATTTTTGATAGCATTAGACATAATCAAATTAATCTAGACAGAACTAAAGTAGCCATTTTCAAACGACTTCAAAAAAGGATTTTCTCAATTTGACTGTATTTTTTTTGTGTATGTATGTTACGCGATATCTCCGCCAATTATGTATCGATTTTAATGGGTTTTTTAGTTCGGTAGAGTATACTTTAGAGGTGGTTCCATACAAATTTTATCGAAATCGGTCAAGCCAAAACCGAAATATATGCGATGAAGTCAGTTTTTTAAGCTTTGCTTGCGTTTCAATTATATGGTATACTTTTATTTATTTTACAACTTTTTTGAAAGTTAAAAATATCGTTTGTATTGCACATAATGAATTAATGAAACCTATAAAAATTTTAACTTATTTGAAAGACAATATTTCCAGTGAAATTACAGAACATACAGAATTTAACATCTAATATCTTAAGGTGACGAACGCAGTCACGTAGGATTATGACGTATATTCACACACAGTTCAAAACTGTGGTGTCACTAGACAATAGGTAACGGGCAAGCGTGACGCCTTTCATCAGGCGATTTGGTCGTATCTACTCTGAATTACATAACAAATACGACAAAGCTGAGTGAATAACATCCACTTGATATGTAACAGATTGTTTTTGACATGATTACGTCTTATAAATCGATGAACACCGGCTGCACGCACGAAAAAGTGTCACGTTCCGCCTGAGCCTGAGCGTGCAAGCAGAGCGAAACAAGCGATAGAGAGGCACGATCGGCCTAAGCGTTCGTTTAATGACGTTATCACGTAAAATTACCGTCCGTAAATCGACTTTACAGACAACCATTTTTTTTCCATAATAAAACAGTAGGTACTAAAATATCAACGATATTGCGATTTTTTTAAATGACATAATACGTACATTTTTACCTATTCAAAATACATAATAAAGTTTAATATATATTATATTCCTGATTATTATTGCTATAAATTCTAGAACTAACATCAATCCAACAGCACCAAGGGACTTCAGAAAGCCGTTAAATATTCCGGTCAAGTAGAGTTATGCCACCGTTAACACTCAATTGGTGTGATTTTTTCGATATAACAGCTGTGACTGTTAAGGGGAAGGATATAAATAAATTGAATATATATAAGAAAACTACAATGAAGACGATAAAACATTACAGAGTACGAGGTCAAGTAACATTGGATTGTGAATCGGATATGGACTATGATCTACCAATGGATTTCGGGTCCGCGTTCAAAACTATCCATGGAACATATGCGACAAAATCACAACACATAAGCGACAATCTCGCCTTGATAAAAAATCGTAAGGAGAAATTGTGCGACCATGGTCCTCAATCGATTCTGTATACGTATATAAACATAAATCAAATTGTTTTAGTTTGCTTATAGTCTTATACGTATTTTATCCACATTTGTGTAGGTCAGGGGTCGGTCACCTTTTGAGTCGGAAGAGTCAAATATTACAATTTACAAAATTTCAAAGTTTTATAGAGCCACTATTTAATGGCTCGATAGAAATGGTGCCTAATCCCCGTTAGTCGATTGAAAACTTTTTTTTTTTAATAAATAATATTTGCGAATGAAACGAAAAAGCCGCAGCTAAACATCCAAAGAGCCGCATATGGCTCGCGAGCCGCAGGTTGCCGACCCCTGGTCTAGGTTAATCAGTACAATTATGTCGTGATGTTTGTTTTAGACCCGAGTTCCATATGTTCGATGCAGATAAACCATGTACACGTTGACAGTAATTCACGTCTAAACTTTTTTAACAACAAAGTAATTTCCAAAAGTCACAACTCTTTCAAGAAATATTAGCGCCGTTCGAGGTTTTCTGCTTTGTTGCAGCCCCTTTAGTCTTAATGCTCGTCTCGGGCAGATAAGATAGCGCCTGTATATCCTACACAAGTTGCATCCCACACTAAGAGCCGTCCCAATTGTAAGGACTGTTTTATCGGAAAATGAAATAGCCCCTCATCATTCCACCAAGTCTCCTGTAGTCGTCACGTATCAGTTGATTAAATAACTAAATAAAATAAAATTAGAATTAATAAAATGTAAATTTTAAGGTAGTGGTAAAACTCTTTTGCAGAGTCTTCTTAAAGCACGTCCACACCTTTGACAAACATGCAACCGCCAGCTTAGTTTAAAACATTACTGTATTTCAAATTGAAGGGCAATGTTGCTGTAAAATTACAGACCATAGAGATATATAAAACCTAACATCTCAGGCTGACGAGTGCAGTGCAGTGCAGTGCCACTACGCGCAGCTCCACTACTTTTTAACAAACTAAGTTCAAAATGTTTGGTATCACTGAACAGTAAAAGGCAAGCGTGACGCTTACCATCAGGCAAGTGAATTGTTCGTCTTGTCTCCCAATTACATAGAAAAAACACTCTATACACTTAATACACACATGACCATGGCTGTCAATGTTACACAATGCGTTTTTCATTACGCATCCTATATTTGTAGTAGATGCGTAGAATGTCCCCATTCCTCCTAGCTTCCCCTTAATCACCATTCTAGGTATTAATAATGAAACGGTCCAGCTTTTACAATATTTCCCATGATTCATTACCATATATTGAAATTTTAATTGAAATCAGAAAATGGCCGGTACAATGGGTTGGCCGAAGTCGATCATAAATTTTATATCCAATCTTTTACGGTACGCATAATGTCGGTATTTTAATTTTTAATTATAAGAGTAATAATTTTAATGGAAATTTCGATTGTTGTGGTTGATTGATTCTTACAAAATGTAAGGGCTTGTCAATCGCAACAATCATCAATCGCGATTGATTGACATACGCCACGCCATTATGTCGAATTTTGTTGCTGTGATTACCCAGGCTTTCATTAGTCTGTTCTGAACTCGCCCACGAGATGAAAAGTGAAATTATATTTACACCGGTTTAATCAAAGTAAATAGCGTGAAACTTTTGCATGAAAAACTTAGTATTTATTAGATACCTTATCAAAATAATTTATAAAAACAATAAACGATACTTATTGATAGTAGAAGGCGAAAGAGAGAGAAGTTAAGAAAAAGTTATGAGTCTAATTGTAGTGAGAATTAATTTTATTAAGACGTTTAAGCTTTACAATGGCCAAGGGCTTAAGAAGACTGAACTAGTAAAATTATTATTTTAGTGTCACTTTTATTATTAAACTCCGATAAAGACCTTAAAGTAACTTTACCTGTTTATATTTTACTGCAAAAAGGAACTTTAAGCCAAAACCCGACACCTTAAATGGCAGTAAATTACCCTAAATAACAAACACTAAACAAACAAACGCATTCACACTCACAGCCCCACACTAAGTTCAAAGACTTGTATCGTGGGTGCCGGAAACATTTACATCACACACACACATTACACCCAGAACCAGAAGCACAAATATCCCTTGGGAAAGAATTAGTGCTCCTGCCGCTAATCGAACCCAGGACCCACGGCGCAGAGGGCGGACACCTGTCCACTGCGCTAACTGAGTCGTCAAATATGGGTCGTCTAAATGGCTTCCTATAATAAAAAAAACACCTTTTTGACTGGGCTTGGATCTGGCAAACAGTACGCTTGACAAAAATATGATGTACCAAATCCTACTTCGTTTTAAAATCCATGATCAATGTACACATGATGGGGTGGGTTTTGGAACATTGTTGGAACATTGTTTTGTTCTTGACTTCGTGCCCTCTTACAGGGCACCATATTAAATTTAGTGTGACGTCACATAGCCTAAACCAGCGGACAAACAACGCTTCCAATAAACTCATTTGTCAATTGATTATAAATAGTTTTAGAAGTTACGAGGGTACATATGAACATACATACACACATACCGTTCAAAAACATAACCCTTTTGCTTTGTCGTAGTCGAGTAAAAAGGTACGAGTGTCATCAAGTCTAGAATATGATATTAAATTTTAATGCGTTTACATCGTAATATATTTTTCATAAGCGAACGATTGAGTACTCTAGTAGCTGAGCTGATATTGCGTGCTTCTATTCCTCTGATACGTGCAATGAAAGGAAAATAATTTGGCACATCAGAATCCCAAAAAATATATACCTTTTGTACCTAGTATCTGCTCCGATGGAGCTAAAACTATTAAGAAAATTTGTCGTATAGTACTTAAAAACGCTGACTACAAATAGATGTCATCATAGTAAGCCGCTGCTGAATTCTTCAAAAACGGTGTAAATATTTGAATCTCGATACAGGTTATATATATATATATATATATATATATATATATATATATATATATATATATATATATATATATATAAATATATTTTAATGTTGAATAGGCAAGCATTTGACCACTATCTCACCTGATGCAAAGTGATGATGCAGCCCAAGATGTGACATGCTTGCCCAGAAGATACCTATTCACTCGAGACTTGAAGAGTCCCAGATTATACCGTTCGGGGAACAAAGACGTAGGCAGAGAGTTCCACTCCTTTTGCTGTACGGATGATTAACGTAGAAGTATATTTAAATATGTGTTATTTGAGATATAAAGCCTAGACTCATGATAATTGGGATTCGGATCTGGCTGGGACATGAAAGTGTCGACACGTGACCAAAATGTTGGACTGCATTTTGTTCAGCTTTATCAAGTCAATCACATACCAGTATTATAATAACAGTATTTAATACCAATAAGTTTTTACAGACAGATTAATTATCAAATTTAATGAAGCAAAAGTTATTAATTCGATTGATTATCTTAAAACGATTTACGTTACAAAATAGATATAACTTTCTTACTGATAGTAAAGCGTAACAGTACACATAACATTATAATAATAACAATTAATAAGCATGACTATAACTCAATTTAACTGACCATGAGCCCCAAACTAGGCAATAACTGTATCTTGGAAGCCTCATGCATACTATAATTGACTATAACTAAGCTTACCGCAGTAAATAATATTAGGTATATTATTATAATATATACTTAACTTATAATATTATACTTAACTAATATAACAATGACAATATTATTAATATCTAATATTTATATTTTATATTAGTTAATATGTTCTATATAACGTACCAGCTACTGTTTTTTTATTTTCTTATGTTTTACTGAATGACCTGTAATGTACATTACCAATAAATATCTATGTCTATGTCTATGTCTAAAATACGAGAAAATAGTATAAATATTTTAAATTATTAAATAAATTAAAGCTTTTACACTCCTAGCTTCTCCCTAATCTTAGTGTAACTTTTACTTAGCTTATTTATATTAGTGCCTTTAAAATAAACTATTAAATAGTTTTATTTAACATACTTTGTTGATTGAGTATTACTTTTCTTAATTTTTACGCCACACAAATTAAAAATATATATTCAAAAATATTATTTTTTATGCAAGATTGATAAGCATTTGACCACCATCTCACTTGATGGAAAGTGAAGATGCGTCCAAAGATCCTCTTAGATTATCAAATTCACATTAACATTACAAATCTGAAAGTTTGTGTGTAAGAGTGTTTGTTTTCTCTTCACGCTGTAACGGCTGAACGGATTACAATAAAGTTTGAAATATAAATAGCTTACACCTAGAATTAACACATACGTTACTTTTTAATTTGATATGGCTAGTAAGTAGATATATTATTGACTTAATTTTAAGTAGACATTTTGACTTATATAGAATTAACCTTCCCGTGTTGCGTTATTTTACCACTAACTGTACCGACAGTCGGTTCAATAATATTTGCTCGTATCTAGTTTATTGCTCCAATATTGATGCGGTTTGCACAAACAAGCGCACTTAGATATTAGATACATAATTTAATATCAGAGTTGAAATGTGGAGATATGATGTAGACAATCATGGTATAGCTAAATTTTAGAATTAATATTCATGGTGAACTATAAATATAATCTTTGAATAATGTAAATAATTATCAAAAATCTCGCTGTCTTTCACTTTCACTCACAAAATGACACCTAGAATCCATACGAACAAATAATAACAAATTAAATTACGATTTATTTTTCACAAGTATACTACCCACTACTTGTGTCGTAGGTGCCGGAAACATTTACTTCAAACACAATCACACCCAGAACCAGAGGCACTGGTAAGGAAAAACATGCTCTTGCTGGGAACCGATTCCAAGACACATAGCGTAGAGCAAAAACCCTCTGCGAAAAATTGGGTCGACGTTCCAGAATTAAATGAAATGTTAATAATAAAATATTTTATTGCAGAAACTGTGTTATAAAAAGTTGTTATCGTTTTATTATCTAATTCAACAGTTTGTCCTATAACGGATGTGCAATATTTACTTACAGCAATACCTAAAGTTAAATATATTCAATAAGTGAATTACTTAAATATATATAGTATAACCAGAGAACTTGTCAAGACGAATCAAACGAGCCCAAATTTGATGGGTTTATCATGTTTAGTTCAGAATTTCCTTTAGTCATCTTCCATCTCAATCATCAGTCCAGCTACACGGTGACAAATAAATGTATTGTCACATAGATACATAAGTATACCAAATTTAAGTCCAATCGGATATCGGGATGTGGGTCTATTTAGTTTGCAAGATTTGGTACAGATGTGGGTATATATAGACAACGTGATAAGTTCATATTAAATTTTGTAAAAAAGTGACATATGCCAACTCTCTTTCTAAATAACACTGACCTAAATAGGAACAATCAATAGTCACTACAACACCCACAAACCCGTATACAAAACACGAGTGAAAGCAATCCGTTACGATACGGGATACGGCTATACGTTATACGGCGATACGCATTTGCATATGACTTGATGGTAACCACATGAAGGATTTCGGTGCTGAATATGTATGCAAGGTAGATTTGAAATTTGAACTAAAACGGTTCGAATTGATATTGGAATACTGTGTAGATATACATATACAGAGTAGATATTATACAGCCGAGATAAATTAAACTGAACCTAATGGATGACCCAGTTGGCGCGGTGGGCAAGTGACTGCCTGCTGCTCTCTGAGTCATGGTTTCGATTCCTGGCAGTAGAACAGTTTTCTTTCCTAAGGGAGATTTGTGCCTCTGGTTCTGTCTGGGATTGTTGGAGAGAAGGCTACGCTCGGAGTTAATCTTTGAAATAAAATCAGGAATGCGGGGGGAAGGATACGTAGACGAGTGAAGACCACATTTGACAAATGATAGACACGCCGAAATTGTCATGCATATCGGAAAATTCCGAGGTGTTCTTTTAATTTCAAGTTTAATTTTAATATATTTGATATTAAATAGATAAATAAATATAATAATAATGGGCAAGCGTGACGCTTACAATCAGGCTAGTGACTTGCTTGTCTCGTCTCTCAATTACATAAAAAAAAATGTATAACTTCAATAGTCTAAATTATTGTTACTTACGTTTCATTTATTTTATTACAAACTTCTTTGTGGGATGCAACAACCGCAATACTAACTTATCAAAGCGAACTTAAAAGAAACGAATAAATGATTGTATCCTATGCGGAATTGCAACACAGCCAAAACCTATTTCTTCTTTTGTAACCACAGATAGAGCGACTTGTCACAGTAGGATATTGGCGCTCAGATGCTCACGATGGATAAATGGATATATCCGCAGATTGTATCCGCCGAGCAGCTTATAACTTGTTCAAGGATCCGCGATAGAACGGTGGAGTTTATCTATGTTGCTTATTTCTTTGGGTGTGTGACAATATCGACATTTGTTTGATGAAAGGGCTGAAATCTGTGCCCATTTGTTAATTTTTGATCGAGACATTTGCGATTTCTGATGAATTAAGATTGGTGCTATCACTGTGCTTACAGATATATTACCTTATGTCTCAGAGAAGCACATTTCAGTGCCACAATGGTCTATGTTAATCAAAATTTTGTGTGGTACTGGAGATGATTCAGGCGTGACGCTTATTTAATTAAAGGTGACCATTTAAATAAAAATCAATTTATTTCATTGACACAAGTGTTATCCTGTCTCATTGATGTTACATTCCTACACTAAGTTTATAGACTTGTATCGTGGTGCCGACAGCATTAACATCACGGACACGATCATACGCAGAACCAGAAGCACAAATATCTTGGTATAGGAAAAATACACAAATAGCCCTGGGTAGGTAAATTGTGCACCTGCCGGGAATTCAACCCAGATTGGATTGACATAACATTGGATTGTCACAACTTTATACACTAATATATACATATCATTTTATTAGTCAGCCCTGTATCCTACTCTACGAAAATTTTGTGTCCTATGGATTCAAGCTCTTTCAATGTTGTTAATTATTATTCTCTCTATTTATTATTTTTTCTTAAGCTAAGGTTTTTTTTTACAATATTTTTATAAAAGTAATAAACAATACAATATTACAAAATAAAGAAAACTGTAAAAAAAAACCTAAACCTAGTATGCCACCAGCAATGGGGCAGGGCCCAAGCTACTTAATTATTATTATTATTATACTAGCTGCGCCCCGCGGTTTTACCCGCGTAAGTCCCGGAACCGCGGGAATTCCGGGTTAAAAGATCTTTCATAAGAACCTTCTCCTGACAGTAATTAAGACAACAAACAAGAATAAGCGAAATTGTTCCATCCGTTCACGCGTGATGCGATGACCAAGGGAGATAGAGATATATTTTTTTTTATTTATAGTTAGATGAACTTTCGAGACATTTGTTTTTTACAAATACCTTTGCGCTCATTGATGACAGTTTGATGACTTGCATCGTGACCACCGGAAACGTTCACATCACATACACAAGCACACCCATTACCAGAAACATAAATTTGTCTTGGCGAGAATAATCGTATTCCCACCGGGAGTCGAACCGGTATCCGCTGCATAAAAGGCAATGGTACATTATAAGCCAATTTACAAACTACTAGCATATTATATTTAATTTTAGACATCACTTTTCATTTTGTCGTCCTGCTCCATCTGTGACATTAGCTGTTATTTTTTATTATAATTTAAGTACCCCAATGTTATTTGTTGTGCCTGAATTCTTCTTGATTATACGTACTTTCTTGTTTTCCGGCTACATTTGTTTTGTTCGAGTTTCTTTTAATTGTTACTGATTAGAGAATGGGTACAAAAATCCAGCAGCCGAGGTGCTAGTGAAACGGTTATATTTCCGATTCTCCTATTGGTAGTAAGACTTGGTAGTGGCACAGGATATAAATGTAACGCTCAACTATTTACGTCAGTGCGCAGTTTTATTATTTACATCCTCTTGCAGCTAACTGTACACACAATGGGTAGCGATCTATTAGATTAAGTTTTGTACATATTTATATCTAATTATAGTTTTTTTGGTTAATTTTAATATAGTTTTTAGTTTAATAAATAGTTATGATTAACCTCATATACATTAACTTATGCATAAAGAATGTTTAAACGAATACAAATATGGGAAATTGTTAATAGCGCTATATCAGTTCTATGGAGGTATAGTTATTTACCTTTGTTGTTTTATATGGCATCCTTCTTTTGTTTTTGTCGAAGTCGTAGTAAATTTAAGGGAGAAATTTTATATCTACACAACGTTTAAAGTTTTGTGGTTCCAGTAAAACATACAAACAAAAACATACCTACGTCAGTTTTAGCCTATCACTGTGACCCATGCCCCGTCATTCGACGCCTGTAAAATCCGCTCGTAAACCCAAAAAAGGGAAAATAGCTCCCACGAGGGAATTTCACCACCATCTCGGGTTCCGTGACGCAATAAATATGACGAGTGGACGGAAAAACTTTTCACTTTGCATAACACTTTACGGGTTGCTTGAGCTGTTTAGAATACAGTATATTTATTTATTCGTTGGCGAAGTGGATAAAGAAATAAGCCCGCAATATGTTTCATTAGCAATAAAACATGTTTTTATTTGATTTTTGTGGGATTATTTTACGCAAATATCTCTTAGTGGGGAGAGTTTTGCTCCAGCCAGCAATCGAATTTTGTATGAGTGTAAGTTCACCTAGTTTTTTAGTTTACGTCAACAGAGTAGTGCTTACTTACTATCTTTAGACAGATTTCAACTTATATGAAAGAGTAGAAAGACTGAAATCAATCAGTAAATTTGGAAAGGCATCACCAGCACCAGGAATATATAAGGTAAAGGCTCCTATTACGGAGGTAAATGGCAACATTTGAAAGTAACAAAGAAAAATAAGCATTTGTAAGCATCAAGATAGGTATAAAAAATAAATTTCGGCAATAATGGAGATTAAATTGTATATTTCTTGTAACACCTTGTCTGTTATTAAGTTGTTTATAATTTATAAAAAATATTTTAGTTCTCAAGTCGAATTTCCCTATTACGGAGGTTTGATTAAGGTTCAAGCCAATTACGGCGGTAATCGGCTCCTAATTCGGATGGTAAGGTAGTTAAATGTATTGTGGTTCCGTAAAATAATTAATATCTTTTCTAACTAATTATAAATGCGAATTGGACTATGTTGATATGTTTTTAATGTTTTCAGGCTATAAGTGTCTAACTGATTTGAATGAAACTTTGGTAAATAGATGACTAGCTTATATATGACTTGTGTGTGAACATAGTAAAATTGTTTTTCGTAATATTCCCACGGGGTCGGGAATAACGAGAGTGAAACCGCTGGGAGCTTGCTAGTTTTATGGTATAAAAAAGCATGTGTTAAGTTTTATGAAGAATCAACTTTATTACTTAATAAACAATGTCGGGTACAAAAACAACACTCTTAGCCATTATTTTTATACAAAAATGTATGCTTATAGCATCAAAAACCAATAAAAAATACAACGATATCAAAATTAACTGAATTAACTCCCTTTAATTAATAGGAACTTAATGTTTTTTATAAAAACAACACTTTTATATATACAGGGTTATGTGTTTAATACCATAAACCCCTCGTGAGATGGTTCTGATTATCAAAATTAACAGCATAAAAATAACATTTCTAAATTCTGAGGTATTACTTTTTTCATACAAATTCGGAAAATAATTGGCTATGATTTCCCGAATTTGGTGCCAAGGGGTATTTGGTGCCAAATTCCCATTAAACAGAGAACGAATCGTTATATGTTGTTTGTATGGAACCCTAAAAAATGCATTTTGTTACTCCATAATAGGTACTATGAAATTCCTGTTACGGAGGCATGCCCACCGCCTTAGGAGCTCATAGAGCCTATCACGGAGGTATCTCAAATTCCTACCTCCGTAATAGGAGAACTGTTTGTGTTTTAATAATCCTTATTCTGACCCATCAAAATTTCGATACATAAACAATGAAGGTAACTTAGTCGATCGACAATAGTATTTTGGTTAAGGTATGTAAGACTCAAGTCAACGACTATACAGATGACTGCTTTTTGATGGACTAAAATACACCTTCTTTTTTTTACCTTTCTAATAAACCTTCATTTTACACTCAACAGTTTTCATATTTAAATAGGGTTTCTAGAGGATAAATCATACCGCAGAAATTGGTTTTTAGTTTGTGGTATTGAACATTATTTCAAGTCAACTTAGAACTAAGTAAATACATTATTATATTGAAAGTTATAAGCAAATAAATGTAATACAATATTTCTCCTAATACGGATGATACATCCGTATTGGGACTAACCTTTAAAATTCTTATCCTATTACGGCGTGGTTTTGTTTTTTATTTTTTATATATAAAAACAGTTGCAAATAGGATAAAACCTAAACATATAGTTAGTAAAATGATAGACAAAAGCTACAAATGACATATTCACACACTTGAACGGCATATTGATATAAAAAACTTAGATATTAAATATCAATGCACTTACGTACGTCGCCCCGCGTTTGTATGAAACACCCGGCCGTATCGCCGCCGTGACAGTAACTGTTTGATTTTTGTGACTTGCCTCTGTGTTACATTTCCGGACGTCCGGTATGTGATGAAGTAAAAGACTATGAATGGATAGACTCCGTTTTGGTGTATCTAAATTTACTTAAACGAGAATAATATACGAAAATAAAAATGCCTCCGTAATGGGAGTCGATTTTGAGTACCTCTGTAATAGGAGCCTTTACCTTAGTTAAAGAGGGAAAGAACGGAAGAAAAATAATAGTAAGGGAATGAAAGAATAAGAAGAAAAGGAGTAAGAGGGAACGAAAGAAAATAGAATAGAGGAAGAAGGAAAGTGAGGAAGATAGAAAGATAAAAAGAGAAAGGGTAGGTAGATAGACAGAGAAAAGGATGGAAACAGAGAATATTATGTAATAGCTAATATGTATAATCTATTTTTTAAAAGCGTCAACGCCCTGCTGGCCTAAGAATCAGAATTAATCGTTTTTTGTTTCCTATAGTATTTTATAGTGAATATGTTTAACATTATTGTAAGTTAATTAATAGTTACTATTTTCTGTTTGACCTGTAATCCTGCTGATCGCTTTGGTTAAGACTGAAAGTGCGGTAGGCAAAATTTTACTTTAAATAAATTATTAATAAATAAAACGGAATCCTAAAAACCGGTCCCCACAATAATTCCCGGACAATAGATCAGAAGTAATTTTTCACGCGCGCCCGATGTACGCACGTAATAATGTGCCTTTGTATCGATAAATTGAATCTTTTTTAGGGTATGACTTTGACTTTTCACCCCCGTCGGGTCATTTTTGGGAACGATGCGATTTTCATGAAATAAAATTGAAATGAACCCTTTGATATCGATGCATGGGGCAGTGTTTGGCAATAATTGTCATAATAGTAATCCCTATCTTCTAATATTATAAATGCGAAAGTAGCTCGATCTGTCTGTTACGCTTTCATGCTTAGGCATGAAAGCGTAACAGAGAGACCGAGCTACTTTCGCCTCTAAACCGATTTTGATGAAATTTGGTACTAGAGCTTTGGAAAGAACATAGGCTAATTTATATTCTGGAATTCCCGCGGGTCCGGGACTTACGTGGGTAGAACCGCAGATAGTAGTAAATATATATATATATATTATATATATATATAGTGCTGAACTACGCTAGTCAACCTAAAGACCTCGATTCACGAGATCATAAATAAAAGTAAATTATCCGTATCAGGGATATTTTCTTTAACTATATAAGAGTCCTAATATACGAACTACTATAAATGCTTCGCGGCTCATATCTATATCTATATATATATATATATATATTATTATATATATTTATATATATATATATATATATATATATATATAAATCAATAAAAATCAATGCCACTTTTCGTTGTAATTTTATAACTCAAGAACGGGCTCACCTATCCAAACCAAATGTTTAGGCTTTGTTGGGACTATTTAGTAGATGTTTTATGTGAAGTTTGCACAAAATCGGTCGAGCGGTTCTTCATTTATTACACCCGGGCAAAACCGGGGCGGATCGCTAGTATATTATATAATATATATAGGTATATACCCATTTTTGTACTACTTTATATACAATTGTAAGGTACATTATACGTAACGAAATATGAATAATATTTAAGTGAGAAAATTTACTAACCATTTACGAAAAATGTCACATTACAATAATACTTAAGCTTACCTACAGTCTACATAAACGTTACTACTATAAAACAGTACTACCACACTATCCACCGTCTGCCACTTCCAGGGAGACAATTCTTTGTATCTGTGTCAGTGCACAGTACAGCGTTGTCCGCGATGCACCCGCCCCGACTCATTTTTATTAAACCAGCGAAAAGAGATTTCTAACTTTACTTAGGTCGTTCAGCACTTTGTCCTTTCGTCCGTCCATCCGTCCATCTGTCAGAGGCATTTAGGATCTAAGCCATATATGCGAATGATTTCAAATTCTCATAGAATATGTACGACTCAAAGCCAAAGATGGCATTTAAAATTATATAAATTAAAATATTAAGAAAGAACAACGAATACAGAAATTAAACAATTATTATATTAAAATAAATAAATTATAAGCAAGTAACTCCAAAAGTTTTTCTCTTTGAAGACCAGATCTCGAAACGATACCCAAAAAGGGTAGGTTAAAAAATAAAAAATACTTTGCTCCCCACTTACATGTATGGGAACCCCCTTAATAAATTCATTTAAATAATTTTAAATGTTATTTCTGGCTGGCAATGTTGGCTTTGGGCCGTAGTTTTACATATTATGTGAGAAATTGAAGTCATTTGGTTATAAGGTGTAGACGCTAGATGCCTCTGCCATACGGACGCACGGACGGACGGACACAGTACTGAATGATCCAAGTCAACTTAGAGGTCTCGCTTCACTGTATCAATAATTATTAATAATAATATTTTATAATTTAAACTACCTGTCATTAACTACCTACTTATTAAGTTTAACTAAAACTACTAACATACAGCAGAATTCGATTACAAATTTTATTGTTTGTACAATTCTCCTCATATTATAAATCCTAAAGTTTGTGTGTAAGTATGTTTGTTTCCTCTTCACGCTTTAACGGCTGAACGGATTTAGATGAAATTTGGAATGTACATAGCTTATACCTAGGACATAGGCACCTAGGACATAACACATAGGCTACTTTTTAACTTGATAATAGCGGGCGAAGTCGCGAGGCACGGCTACTACTGTACAATAAATTATACAGTACCTATTTCTGCGATGGCGATGGCGGGAGATACTGATATCCTACACACAGGACACCCTAGTGCACCTAGTTAGGAGTTAGGGTTTATCCATGTACACAACAAATACCTACTCACTGGTCAGCTTATTTTATTTATGAACCACCTGTATGAGCCAAGTTATAATATAAGATGCTGAGGTAACACACAATAGTGTTTCTACAGTTACAATATTATTACTATAGCTAGTTAGAAGTACATGGTGTGTTATAAATAAGTTAAGTTATTGTTCAAATCAAAGAAAAGTTTATAAGAATGGTTACAAATATTAATAATGAAGTCGTTTAACTTAGTGATAACGACGCAGAAGTGAAATGCGGTAGTCAGCAGACGGATAAGTTCCACACATTACGATTAAAATCATCCAAAAGGTATCTGAATCTGTCTAGTATAGGAATTATTTGTGTACAAAATTAAGTAATTATAACAATGATCCATTCCCTTTGACTCATTTTCAATCATTCAAAATCCTTCTATAATCTAATATATAAAATTCTCGTGTCACAGTTTTCGTTGCTATACTCCTCCGAAACGGCTTGACCGATTTTGATGAAATTTTTTGTGCTTATCCGGTATCTATGAGAATCGGCCAACATCTATTTTTCATCATCATCACTTTTCATCATTATCAACGCGGGTGAAACCGCGGGGCGCAGCTAGTATAATATATAAGTGTGTAAGTATGTTTGTACCCTCTTCACGCTTTAACCGCAGAACGGATTTGGATGAAATTTGGAATGTACATAGCTTATACCTAGGATTAACACATAGACTACTTTTTTACTTGATAATAGCGGGCGAAACCGCGAGGCAAAGCGAGTAAGACATATTTATTTTAAGGCTCAATACCCTTATTAACAACAAAACCATTTTGTTGACAATAAGGGTTACTTTAACTTTAGTTGTTAGCAACCAAAAAATACAGTCGTAGTTCATCATACAATGGAAAATCCTGTCGCTATAGTCACTTAAAATTAATTGAAATACCTCGTAAAATTGAACTCATTTTTATTTTAAATGGTAGAACTATAAAACAACGAGGTTAAGTTTTTTCGCTTAACAGAGATAATGAGAAATAGAGAGATAATGGCTCTGTTCTATTTGTTTATCTCTTTTTAATATACGGCGAGTATATAAATATTTTTTTACACTTACGGCTAAAATAAATTTGTGTATGTCTTAACAATTAACCCTAAGAATGGTATTTGTTTTCGGATACAATCATACTGAACAATCAACACTCTAAATGCAACGTAATGTTTCCCGACTTTCATTCCCAAGATGGCCGACGGATTTCCGACGCCCCGACGCGACGTCTAGTTTCCGGCACAATTTATACCTATTTCACGTCTAGACTTCATCTTAATCTGTATTATATTTTATTTAATATTTACTTGGTAATAAGTCTCTTATAATGAAAGTGTATAAAAGACAGCTGGCACGCAATAAGATATTACTTTTCTAGATTACTGGATAATTTATTTCGTCGCTTGGGTTAACGCTCTTGCTGCTTATTGCAAAATAAGTAATAAGACATTTAAGTCATGTATAACCATTTATTTAATCACAGTACAATTATTTTTTTACCGACTTCCCAAAATAGGAGGAGGTACTCAAGTCGACTGTATTTTTCTTTTTTATGTGTGTTATGTCTTCTCTCCACGTGAGCCGATTTCAAAATTCTTTTTTTAGTTTGAAAGATGTGGCTTTAAAATTGGTCCCATTTAAATTTGATCAAGATTTGATCAGTAGTTCTTGAAATATCGTCAATAATGCCTATTTTGTGAGCATTATTGCGTACTTTGACGATGTTCTCGTTTACCCGACTTCAAAAGTTACCTCATAACTACTTTCGTTGTGCACCGATTTTGATCATTCTTTTTTTATTCGAAAGCTGGTGCTTTTTATATGGTTCCATTGGAATTCGATCAAGATCGGATTTTAAATTTTTGAGTTATAGTCAATAATGAGTGTTTAATACATTAAATCTGATCAAGGTTCCGACGATATGCGGTGAAGTCGGTTTTTTTAAGCTTTGCTTGCGTTTAATTATTTTACTTTTGAATGAAATGAGAGATTGTAATGTGAAAACACTTATTTTCACTAAATATTTTCATACGGTTTTTATATATATATTTTTAGTGTCATTTTTAGCTTTTTGCTATAGTTTCACAGTATGCAATTTGAACTGCTCGTTGGCTTAGTTGGATGGCGTTTGCCTTCTAAGCAGGAGTATAGGGTTCGATTCCCGGCTAGAACACATGATTTCTCCACAAGGAAAAGTTGTGTTTTTGGTTCTGGTTGTGTGTGTGTGTGTGATGTGAATGTTTTCTGCACCCACGACACAAGTCATCGAACTTAATGTGAGTGTGCAAACGTTTATTATCTGAGAAAAAGTTATTCTCTTAAATTGTATAGACGTTAAATGCTTCTGACGGATGGACGGACGCACGGACGGATGAAATGCCACCCAAATCAACTTAACTCTTGATGGTCTCCACAGTACATCAAAATAATTTAACGCTCTGTTACTGAATTCTCCGATAAAATCTTATATAACAACGCCTTTACACTCACAGTCTCGCACTTAGTTAAAAGATTTGTATTGTTGGTACCGGAAACATTTACATCACACACACAATCACTCCAAAACCAGAAGTAAAAATGTCTCTTGGGAACGAAAATTGGGCTCCCGTCGGGTTTCGAACCCAGGACCAGTGAAGAAGGCTTGAGAGAAGAGATTTTCCAACTTTGCCAACTGGGTCGTCAAATGCTCCTTAATCTTTCTTCAAATATGGCTCGACCCATTTTAATGTTTTTTTTGTATATTCGGTAGGTATGAGAATAGGTTGTAAAGTATTTTTCACCCTCCTACTCCACTCCTCATTTTTTAAACGTTATTTTAGTAGTTTTTATAGGTATTTTTATGGTACTTCCCAACGGATTATAGTATCAGAATTTCACATTAACCGATCATAACAGTCGTTTCCATCTGATCATAAGATCCGATGCAACTAAAATAAATTATGTATTATTGTTTTCACGAAAATGTTTTATTATGATACTAGGCGACCGTAAATGTTTAAGAGGCAAAACACTTTTTCTAAACGTTGCATTGCAACGCATGCCGGATACAGCTAGTTTTCAATAAACTTTGAGTGTTATAGCTTTGGTTAATTTTGACAGCTATGCAAGGTTAAACGACCGTTATAGCTTCTGTTAACCAGAGGTTGGTGTACTCGGACTCAAGGCGCGATTTAATCAACATAATTATACCTAACTGCCGTTTAAGCAGCTGTTAATTTTGACCATTCAATAACGCATTTTTAAGTTACCAGTACTATGGCTGTTGATGAAATCGGTCCTTAAGTATAAAAAATTACCATTACATAAGAATTTTATTCAATTTATAAACAGTCGCTTACATTTTGGAGAGTGTGCACAGGAATTACATAAGTTAATTCCACCGTGCCCTTTTTACCATCTAACAACAAGACAAACTATCAAAAGTCATCCATATATGGTCGACATACCTCCAGTTCGCTCGAAGCGTTTCGCTTCTACGTTCATCAGCCGTACAGTGAAGGAGTGGCTACTAAACTCATTGCCTGCGTCTTTGTTCCCCGAACGGTATAATCTGGTAGTCTTCCAAGTCTCGAGTGTATAGGTATCTTCTGGGTAAGCATGTCCCATCTTTGGCCGCATCATCACTTCCCATCAGGTGAGATAGTGGTCCAATGATTGCCTAATCTGCATTAAAAAAAAACAGTGTACATAAAAAGCCCAACTGCATAGCTTCATCAAACGCAGTATCTCAAAATACAGGCTTTTGTTAAATGCGCATGCACGAGTGTAAACAAAACCGGTCCAGAATTCTGGATTATTCTTTTGGGATATGCGGGTTACCGGTTTTTACCGGTTTTTTTCTGTACAGGATTTTCCGGATTCCCTGTTTGCGGATACGGTTACGTCAGGGGAGAAATGGGGAAGAGGCCGTAAATTCATCAAGGCAGCAAGGGTGTGAAAAGTTTGCGTCTTTTTGGTTAACACGTAGGTTCAGAATGTGAAGTCACCGGTAAACGTTTATGTGTATGGTAAGTTATTTTCGTGATTATTATTACTCATTGTACCCCAATAAATTTTCTACTTATGTAACTGAAAGCAGAAATTCAAACACATACCTATTAGTATATATATACATTTTTCTTTTATATTTATCACATTATTTTTATAGTTTATAGATCTACATGTCAATTAAACAAAACAAAAACAAACAAACGCATTCACACTCACAGCCCCACAATAAGTTCAAAGACTTGTATCGCGGGTGCCGGAAACATTCACATCACACACACATTACGCCCAAAACCAGAAGCACAAATATCCCTTGGGAAGGAATTTGTACTCCTGCCGAGAATCGAACCCAGGACCCACGGCGCAGAGGGCGGACACCTGTCTACTGCGCCAACTGGGTCGTCTTTTGAATGGCCTATATTTCCTAAAACTATTAGATATATATAGGTACTACGTTTGAACCAAATTTGTCAATTTAACGTCATCGTAATTTTTTACCGATTTCCCAAAAAGGAGGAGGTACTCAAGGCAACTGTAAATGAAAGATGTTGCTTTCTAATTGGTCCCATTTAAATTTGATCAAGATCTGATCAGTAGTTTATGAAATATCGCCAGTAATGCCTATTTTTTGACGAATAATGCGTACTTTGACGATGTTCTCGTTTACCCGACTTCAAAAGTTACCTCATAACTTCTTTCGTTGTGAGCCGATTTTGATGATTCTTTTTTATTTGAAAGCTGGTGCTTTTTAAGGTTTAATGAAATTTATTTCTCAAAAAAGACAATACGTCACTTTACATGAAAAAAAATATTAAACATTTCGTGATTTTACATTCGTCATTCCGCTTTATGTTCAACTACCCATTTAACATTTTTATCGTTTTTTTATGTAGTCCCATTAAAATTTGATCAAGGCCTAATTTTTAGTTTTTGAGTTATAGTCAATTATAAGTGGTTATACATTTAATCTGATCAAGGTTCCGATGATAAAACGGTGAAGTCGGTTTTTATAAGCTTTGCCTGCGTTTAATTATGTCGTTAATCATATCGTTTTGTCTTAACAGGGCATTATTTAATTACAAATGTATCTTTATGCTTATGAGCAAACATATTTTTGTTCCAGAATTTTGTATTGATGCTTCCTGTGACGATGAAATCGTCCGATCGTTTCGTAAACATGTCGCCGAGTGGTCTGCAAACTACACTCTCCGTGTAAACAAGCAGTTACTGCTCTCTAATGTTGCGTGCTTAGGGAGTGTTCACACGGATACTTTGTTGTCAAGCTCTGAGGGAGTTTTCTACAGATACAATACAAAACAATACAATTCAAAACGCTTTATTGCACCAAATAAAATACATAAAAAACGATCATATTATTTATATCTAAGTACAATTTGCGGACTTATCGCTAAAAGCGATTTCTTCCAGTCATTTTCTTTTTTCTTTGGATAAAAAAAGAGAAAAACAATATATAAGAACGTAAGTCGGTGTTGTGATTAACTAAATAAATTTATAATAATATATATTTATACATATAACATATACATAAATAAATACATATTAAAATAACATAACAAACTTAAGATACATAACCTACATTGAAAATGTTATCGACTGACTGACGTAGTTGTATCTAAGTCAGTCAGACAGTAAATCAGTACCGCTGGTCTGGCCTGAAAAAGTTTGTATGAAAGTTCTTTGTTTTGAACATATAGCGACGAAAATTGGTATTTGAGTTCATTTAAAATAAAATAAAATCATTTTTTTTTTTTCCAGTAGTTCATTAAGATGTTGCGATGGGGATAAAAGTTCATGTCGAAGGTTCTTTATTTATGAAGTTACACTGATGGAAATGGGTATTTGAGTAGTTCATTTAAAGTAGAAAATGATGCTATAACACACCTGCTATAATGCATCTGTATTCAGGCATCTTGTGCGAACCAAGATTTCGCAGAAGATGCCTCCGAAATACATGACTTACTAAGTTACTGTCTTCCTTATAAGTATAAGTACTAACCTTATTGTATTGTATTGTAAGTTTTCATAGTTAAGTAAGTATAGTACCTATAGTTTTTATTGTATTGTATTATATTGTAATTTTTTATAGTTAAGTAAGTAACTAACAAATATGGATCTTGTATTGTTGTCCGTAAATAAAAACATATTATTATTATTATAAATTTTTTGGACAGAGGTGCATTAAGGTGGTGCAATGAGGAATAAAAGTCGAAATGGAACGTTTTTTATTTCTGAAATTAAAGTGATGTAAATTGTATCTGAATAATATAAAATAATAATTAATCATATAAACGGTAATTTTATTAACAAGTCATTACAATTAATTACAAATAACTACTCTAACGTGTAGTTAAATCCGTTATAACAACACTAATATTATAAATCCGAATGTTTGTGCGTAAATGTGTTAGTGTGTAGGTATATTTGTTTTATTATAACGCTGTAATGGTTTAACTGATTTGCCTAAATTTTCCAAGGAATATTTCTTATACTCAGTATTAACAAATATGCTACATTAACGCGGGTGAAACCGCAGAACACGGCTAGTGTAACTATATCAACAGGCCTACTGCCTATATTTCGAAAAACTAAACTAAATACATCTATACAGCAAACACCTAAATTACCTTCAAGGGACCGAGCTTAGCATTTTGATCAAGCGTCTCCTCAACCAGGCGCTCTGATAAATTTTTGAAAATAGAATGCCCAGTACGGCTCAAATATGTAACCACTGTCGAGGTTTCCACATTTCTGGGTTTGATTGTTTGTTTTTTTTTTTCACTATTATAGGTCACGATAGAGTGTTCCCTATTTTTGTTACAATCTAGCCAAGATTAGGCTAATAATTAACTTAAATTTAACTTATTCTGCTAGATTTAAAATATTCAAGATTGTGTCCATTAACACTTTTCTTATTGTCTCTATTAAGGCGAAGACACTAGGTTCATGTGTTCTTTTTGAGCAGCACTTATAAAACACTACATTACACTAATACACTAACACTAAGTTCAAACGGTTTTGTTCTTTTAAGTCGTCTCACTATATACGTGTGATCGAAGAGCTGGATGGCCTCGACGTTCACATGATGGTGAAGTCTATATTCATGAGCTTCTGCGTAATTTTTTATGATTTTGCTAACGAGCTCGCTGTTGAAGTCCTGGTGGAGACCGTCATTTCGGATGTACCAAGGTGCATTCACAATGCCTCGTAATACCTTATTCTGGAAGCGTTGAATGATTGAAATATTGCTTGGTTTAGTACAGCCCCAAAACTGTATACCATAAGTCCACATTGATGATTGTTTGTGTGATGAATATTTCTGACATTCACGACAAAAGTTTAAATCAAAATATATTTATAAAGACGGACGCATGAAAATTAATGACTTTTTTGCCAAAGTCGTCAAACTAAGTGTAGTGAATGTGAAAGCGTTATGTTTTAAAATTGATAAAGCCACTTTTTCACTTTCACGACAAAACTAGATCTTTTATACGATCTGCAACGTACAAAATAGGCTTCTAAATTGCGCCTAAAATTCACACAAGATTGAAGACCGTTCGCATACGTTCCACTGTCGCTGACGTTTCATTATACAAATTACGCGTATAAACAAGGCCTGTGCCGAATAAACATAACAGCGTCAGCGTGTTTATACGGCATTCGTCAAAACAGCCGGCAATTACAGATACTGGTTTGCAGCGCTCGGGTAGAACATTTAGGTAAGAGATTACCAAACTCCGAGGAGTGCTATACAAGCGCGCCGAGTCCTTCAGATCTTAACTTCTTTCTTGATTATATACAAATGTATTATCGCGTAAGTAATACCACTCATACATTTATCTTTTTGTGGATACTTAAATCGATGCTAAAATTAAAAGTAAGATTTGTACTATAATTAAAAATATAATTATATATGAAGCTATATTATTTCCTGTTCTTCTTAATAAAGTTATTAATAAATGTCCAGCGATTATATTTGCAGTAAATCGAACAGCTAAAGTACCAGGTCGAATAATAAAATATGTAAGTATATTCTGATATTATTATTGGTATGTATTGTTTATGTAGTTTATAATGTATTTCTATTATTTTTAAATCTATTTCATTCATTTTATCGCACCACCATCCCTATATTGTCTTTTCGTTTATATTTCCATCCAAAGATTGTCTGGAAGAGTTCGCTCTTAGCGATAAGACCGCCCATTGTACCTATCTTTATAAGTTTCTCTGTAAGTTGTATTTATGTTTTGGTGTCAATAAAGAGTTTTTGTATTGTATTGTATTGTATTGTATATCACTTCTGCTCTTAGCTGACATTCGCATTAGAGTGCTCAAGCACTGCACATTACAAGCGGTTCTGCAGATGTTATATAAGAAACCGAAACGTACGCGTTCCAGGACTCGCGAAGAAAATATTAACTATTTTAAATATTAATAAAGTAAAGAAGTTCAAAAATTCAGTGACAGTAAACGTATGTCGAAATTTGAATGGAAATTTGGAAACATGGAAAATTGTCGGAAAGTAGCATTTCCGCCTATTTTCTACCGACTTCGCAAAAAAGGAGGAGGTACTGAAGTCAACTGTTTTTTTTATGTGTTTTACCTCATAACTTCGTTCCACGTGAATTATTGTTTGAAAGATGTAGCTTTCCAATTCCCATTTAAATTTGATCAAGATCTGATCAGTAGTTCTTGAAATATCTTCAATAATGCGTGTTTAGTACATCTAATTTGATCAAAGTTCCGAAGATAACGCGGTGAAGTCGGTTTTTTTGAAGCTTTGCTTGAGTTTAATTATTAAGGCTAGATTTAGATATATAAACGATTTCATACTGACGGCCTAAGTTCAATGATTTGAGTCAGTCAAGACAAAATCGGTCACATCACACTCAGAATAACACCCATAAATATTTTTTTTAGAGATATTTTTTTTGTTTCCATCGGAAATCGAACGCTATACCCTCTGCTCAGAAAGCAGTCGCTCAGCCAACTACGCCAACTGGATCATACCCAGAAACATTTTTTCCTTAAGAGAAAAAATGTTTTTTATTTTTATGCGGAATAGGCATCCATCGGGAATCGAACGCAATACCCGCCGCTTAAAAGGCAGTCGCTCAGCCAACTACGCCAACATGGTATAGGTACAATAAGTTGTTAGAATAGTGAGGGAACAGCATGATAGGAAGAATTTGTACAAATAAACTCAATATGATCATGTGTGCCGAAGTTTGTAATGGTCAACAATCCATCAGGTGGTGTAATCACTGTAGACAAATCTTTGCTTCCCGCACCGTGGGTCCTGGGTTCAATTCCCGCCAGTAGTTATATTTTTCTTCCCAATGGATTTGTGCTTCAGGTTGGGTGTGATTGTGTGTTATGTAAATGATTCTGGCAACCACAATATACATCGTTAAACTAACTTAATATGAATACTGTATTTGTTTTTATTTTGTTTATTTGTTTTCTCGATACTTGGAATGAATATGACAGGATTAACACATAGGCTAATATTTTTGTAACGTTGACTTGATGACATAAATTTGAATTTAAAACCCCGAATCACAGAGCAGGGAACAGGGAGCAAGACACTTGCGTACTAGTTGGCTGCTCTGTGGATATTAATGCGAAGGATTTTGTTTACAAACCATAGGTTTGTCTCCTATCTCGATGATCAATAATTATTCATAACTGTTGTTTGAACAGCTGTTTACTTTACACGGTAAATGCCTGCCAATTTCAACAATTTATACTTATTTTAGTACAAATTGTTGAAATTGCAGACAGTTAAAGGTCAATCACACTCGTATGTTGGTAAAGCAACAAGCGTGTCGAAGTAATTGTGAAAAAAAACCCAGAAACATTTTTGACATATATCTTTTTCATATTGTTTGTTTTTTATTGTTCATTTCTTAACGCAACTACTATTGATTGCGAATGTTTCACAAATCGACCCAATCTCAAGAAGCAATCAGCATTAAATTGACCATGTAAAAGAAACCCATTTCTTTTTTCCTCCTTAATAAGTCAACCATGGCTTACCCATGGAGGGTCCAAAACAATCACTCCATAGGAGCGACAGCAATATGGACCGGGGTCTTGCTAATAAATATATTAGGTTCGGAACCACTGGCCCAAAGGTGTAGGTAGTAAATATGGACCCTTCTGTCGGTGTGAGATGAATAAGAGGCTTGTTGAAGTTCAGTTTTCTTTCCATCTCAGTTTTTATTTCTAACTAAACTAGCAATTGGCTTCAAAATCATGTGATGGAAAAAGACGATGCGGCCAAAGATGAATATTCACTCTGTTCTTAAAAATCCCTGTATTATACTTTTCGGGAACCATAGTTAAGTAGGCGGCAGGACGTTCCGTTGTTTTGCAATTTTTATAATGAAAGTGGAAGCGAAACGCTTCGTGCGATGGGTAGGTATTCAACCATTAAATGGATATCACATTGCAGTCTGCATAGGTGTTCAGTAGTAAAATACCGATGTGGGAATAAGATCATGCAATACCTTAAATAGAGAGTATTTAAGGTATTGCATGATCTTATTCCTAGTGTATTTTTAGAAATCAGTCAGACAAGTTGATCAATCAGAGATCCTATATCCATAGGTAGTTTATAATGGGAACGCTACCCACATAGGAGATACCGTTTAAGATTCATGTATAAAACTAGTGCGTTAAAAGAGTCGGCCCCGCCCGGTGACTTTGCGGAGGCTGCACACAATCAGCAGCAAATGTCCGGTCGGAAAAAAAATTTCGGGTTGCTTGACAGCTCTCGGACAATGTAAACGTGTTCGACGCGGCTTGTAGTAGGTAAAACTGTGTTACAGGCACAGTCAGCCGTCTTTCCACAATTTCGGGAACCGTCTCGACGCATGCCCCACCTCTGCGAGGGACTGCTCACGGGGGGTTTTTAGTGGGTTCGAGCCCCACATACCCCTTTCCTTCACCCCTGGGAAGGAAAGGAAATGCCAGGCATTTCCCCCCCTCCCCACCCCAAAAAAAAGTTAAACTGTGTTGGTGTATTCCAGAAAGTTAAATTTGTTTCACTTCAATTGGTGTTTTCTTTAATAATTATGTCTTTGTTAGAGTAAAATTTTTCGATTAAAATCATGAAAACTACTCTTAAATATTTTAGAAAACGGTGATTTTGTAATCTTAGTGTATTTTTTTAAAATAAACTTGTTACCTAAAATATGTTATAATATTATCTGTATTTATAAACTGACTTTCTAGTAAAATCAGGTTAGTAAAAACAAAATACATCCGCCTACGATAATTTAACTCAAATAAAACTTCGGTAAAACATTTTTTACTTTTACACAAAGTTTCATAAGATAAAAAATACTTGCAAAATTTGAAGTTAAACATTAACAGTACCCAAGCCGCAGTCAAAGAAGAAAAAATTAAATCAACTTATCCAATTTGGCAGCGAACGAGGCGGGAAACGTTGATAAAATAAAGTAGAAGATAAGCTATACAGACGTAAATTGAAATGTGCAATAAGGTAAAACTGAAATATCGAAAAAAAGTAAATTAAAACAGCAAATAATGGTGCCGATTCTGTTGTCCAAAATCAGACTAAACTAGCCTAAAATTAGTTTTAGTCCTGTTTTAGTCCAAAACCTATTCACAAAATGCAAGATTAGACTAAAATTAAGTTTGACAGGACTAAGTTAGTTTAGTTACTCTATTTAGTGAAAATGACCAAATTCTTATTCTGATGTACATGTTTTACGTCAAATTAAGACTAAAAATAGAATTTTCAAACTCAAATTAGTCTGTATGAAATTAGTGGGTTTTTTTTAGTTAGACAACTATGTTGCCTGATAGAAGCTGATCATACTGCCTAATAAATCGCAAGTTATAAACAAATACGGGGGAAGTCAGTTCAAATCCCTCGTTTTACGAATGACATATGTAAAAACTCTCGTTCAATTGAAACAAAACGCTTTATTGAACTGCAATTAATAAAAAATTGGCAATATTTATAAGCATATCTTGTTGTTCAATAATAGAAGATTATGACGAATTATTTTTTGCACTTTCTCCGAAAACAAAACGTACTATTATTATATCTTTATCTATCACTAAAAAAACAAATCTGAATAGAAGTAAATTAAAACTCCAATGGTGCTAATTCTGTTGAGCACCAAACTAACCTAAACTAAACTAAAAATAAACTAATTTTAGTCAAAGAATACCTAAACGCTATTCTGATAAAGTATAAGAATATAAGATAAGAAGAAGTATAAGATCACATTAAAAATAATCCAGACCTTTTGGATTATTTTTAATGTGATCTTATACTTGAAAGAATAACACGTGCAATTAATTAAACAAATACTGACCTAAAAAGTCTATAATGGAGGAATATGTGATTGCGGCTCTTGTGAATACTATTCAATTAGTTTGCTGTCAAAATCAATTTTTAGTCCTGTCATTTCAACTTTTAAATTAAGTTCAACGTAAAATCAGAATAGCGTTTAGGTATTCTTTGACTAAATTAGTTTATTTTTAGTTTAGTTTAGGTTAGTTCGGTGCTCAACAGAATTAGCACCATTGGAGTTTTAATTTACTTCTATTCAGATTTGTTTTTTTAGTGATAG
This sequence comes from Lomographa bimaculata, assembly GCA_948107665.1. NCBI lineage: Eukaryota > Metazoa > Arthropoda > Insecta > Lepidoptera > Geometridae > Lomographa > Lomographa bimaculata. The sequence goes on along the minus strand of OX403603.1, from coordinate 14,593,660 downwards.
ATAAAGATATAATAATAGTACGTTTTGTTTTCGGAGAAAGTGCAAAAAATAATTCGTCATAATCTTCTATTATTGAACAACAAGATATGCTTATAAATATTGCCAATTTTTTATTAATTGCAGTTCAATAAAGCGTTTTGTTTCAATTGAACGAGAGTTTTTACATATGTCATTCGTAAAACGAGGGATTTGAACTGACTTCCCCCGTATTTGTTTATAACTTGCGATTTATTAGGCAGTATGATCAGCTTCTATCAGGCAACATAGTTGTCTAACTAAAAAAAACCCACTAATTTTGCTTCTTTTTCAATCATAGCCACATTTTTATTTTATGAGATGTTTAATATTAATTCCAATAAGATACTTCATAAAATACCCATATTTGCATTTTATATAAAATTTCTGACATGTTTACAAACGCATCTCTCATTTTAACTAATCGAAGACACAAAACTTCCCTACCGTTACAAAAATGACAAAAAAATGTCGTGTTCATTATCGCGAATTCCTCTCCTTCTTGATGCTTCTTTTAATTAATTAAAAACGGTCATCTAGATAATAAGAGCGTTGGACTTGAAAAGTTCCCAGTTTGAACACGGTCTTTGGGACATATTTCAAACTTACTTCGTTGAGGTATACATTTCCAAATTGAATCATTTTTTTAATTCAAGATAGGCATACTTTTGATCACCATCGTTCACCTCATATTGTACTCATCAGGAAACATTGACTCAGGCAAGGTTTTCCATTCCTTTGCGGTTCATACCTACAATGAACGCGAAATCAAAATGCGTCGTCCGCATTTTTGGCATGTGTACCATACAGCGGTGTCGTTAAGCAGTTTGCCTGCTTGTCCAATGATAGAAGGGGGAACTAGATCGTGCAGTTCCTTAGCATCCGAAATGTATTCGATAAAAAACTGAGAGACTAGCTACCTTGCGGCGATGGCATAAGCTCTGGATTTGAAGCTTTAAATGAGTCAACTGTTTGCTGCCAATGGCTCTTAGCTCTTGGCTTTTAGCTCAATGGTAAATCTCTACAATTCCATCTTACACTAGTTTCGCATAAAAAACTGTTTCACATGTGAAGTAAACCCATGCATTGCCACCTCAATTGCCACTAACAGGGAGATTTATGTTTTATTGCACAAATTCTACGATATAAAACACAAATTACCGGATATAATATAACCAAATTACCAATCCAATGTGACATAAAGTTCCTTAACATCCATCAAAATATCACAAAACACAAAAGAATCTCTTAAAAAGATACTCGCAATATGACTGTATTCTCTTTTATTTAGCTAAAGGAATAATTCCGCCATCTTTGACGCATGGGAATAAAATTATCCGTTGCATAAATTTGCCCGAAGTTCCCCGTTTCAACCATAAGGCGTCCAACAAATTTAACAACCCATTATAGTTGTCTTATATTTACACCGAAGCGTAACAGTGGTGTTGAATCGCTGGAAAAATAGAGCATGGAATGTTCGGTAACATAAGTTGCAGTTATAAAATCTCAGCTGTCATTGATTTTGCATTTACTAAGACTGCGCTGAAAATACCGATATTTAGCGCAATATGTTATTAAATTGAGACTTTTGAATTAAGTCTCAATTTAATAACATATTGCGCTAATACCGGTATTTTATTGCAGCCGTAATTTCACAAATTAATATTTTTTATTTAATAGTAGGCATATTATGACACAAAATACCTTGGTCCTGGCGAGGGAGCGCATTTTAACGCACAACGAAATATTGTTCAAGCAGAACTGTGAAAGTTAACAGTCAGGCGTGATGCTTACCAATATATTTGCGTTAACAGCCTTCTTTACTTTTCACTTAATTGCATCATATATCACAATAGTATATTCACAGTAAAATAAAAAAAAAATAATGGAGAGAGCAAAAAATATCTTTGCGCACTCGAAGAAGGAACTAGTGAGTCGAAGTGAACTTGGGGAAGTCATGTTGCCCACATGAAGACATATCGTTAGCCAATACGAATTCTCAAATGGAAGCGTAAGCAAACTGCTGACCCACAAGCAAAACTGAATTGATGATATCAGGGGACATAAAGGTCATGACTTTATAGCCAAAGCACAAGATCGAAATTGGAAGACATTTTTGTATAGAAGTGAACCAAAAACTTACTTTTAAATTATTTATGTAATCTTTTTTAACGCTCATAAGTTACAATGTACCAACATGAAAAGTAAACGAATTGAATTTATTTGATTTGAAAAAGGCTGAAAAGAAGGATAAAGAACAGCGAAATGGTTGTAAGGACATAATCTCGGGTGCAATATGCATAAGCAATCAATGATCAACGTTTTACTTATATATATTTGGTAACATCGCAAAATTATAATTATATGTAACACAACAGCTCGTTACGGTGTAAGCAGCTGTACATAAAGCTCTTTTAACTAAGTTTCCGCAAGATTAACCATTGGAATCCTGTTCTTAATTTGTTAGTGTTAAGGGTCAAAGTTGATTGCTAAGAAATTTGCATTCGCTCTGTGGTTATAGTTGCCGTTTGCCATACTAATGTAAATTAAGGTTGCCACGTAATAAGCACTTTAGTGTTGTTCAAGTTTTTAAAGCTTACGTTTTAATATTTATAAAAGTAGAACTCTAATTATTTAAGTCACAACACGCATACATGGTGATGGTATTATGGTGATGGTATATATTTTCACGCATACATGGTGATGGTATATATTTTAAAAATAATTAGGGATCCTTACTAAAAGTCCAATAATCACACGGACGAAGTCGCGGGCACTGCTAGTAATATTATAAAGCTGAAGAGTTTGTATGTTTGTTAGTTTGTTTGAACGCGCTAATCTCAGGAACCGCTGGTCCGAATCGAAAAATTCTTTCAGTGTTGGATAGTACATTTATCGAGGCAGGCTATATTATATTTTCAATAAAATTAGGGGTCCTAACTAAATGTCCAATAATCACGTGGATGAAGTTGCGGGCACTGCTAGTTAGTTATATTATCTAACATGTAGTCGTATTGACCAGAATCAGATACCATCAATAATAGCATCTGCTAAGCTAATGATTACTTAGTAATTAAAGTGAGGCCATAGGTTATCCCCATCAATTAATCAATGAAGCGTGCTTAGTCTTCGAACACATCATCACTTTCTATTTGGTAAGATAGTGGGCAAAGTTTGATTTTATGTACAATGGTGTACAATGGTGATGCAAGATTTTCAACTCTACATCTTATCTTTTGAGTAAAAGCCTTGGATCACCATCACTTTTATCTCGCAGTTTGTTATTTCTTCCTATCTCACAAACTTTAAATACCTTTCACGGTTCAGTAAGCTGAAATGACATTCAACGATGTTGAACTCGGTACAGGTTGTAAACAAAAAGCTCAAACTTGGTACGATTCCGATTAAATCGGGATCTACTTAAGGGGGTGACCAGAATTTCTCCTAGAACGCGTGTTTTTGTAACCGTTTTACTCGGCAATCATGAGAGATTCTGATAAAAAAATTCGTCGAATAACGTTCTTAAATACAAAGGAAGAATATATCAAATCTCATTGAAATAACATCAGTTTGTATTTTTGTAACCATTTCGTTCCATCCAACCATTTTATATCCAAACACTGTGAAAGTCATTTCACATTACGTATAATTACTAGATGAATGATATTTTCACCTTGTTATATTTTTTTGAGACGTGTTTTAACGAAATTCGAATAAAACCATGAAAAATTAAAGATTGCCACGCGTCACCTTGCGTATGCCTACTTACTTCCTACGCCACGATATAGTTGATGCAATATTTTATAGGCAATAGAGTAAGAGGGAAAATTGTCTGTGGTTAAAAGAGGTGTTCGCATTGACGTATATCGGTCCCTTAATCGTTAGGCCTGATTAAAGTTAATTTGATAATAATTATAGTTCTAAAAGTGTAAGACAAGTTTCAATATGCGTTCTAACAAAAATGGCCAATCACTGTGGATAATGATAATAATGGATCGTAAGAAATGTCGTAGGACCAGTTGGAATTCAATCCTTTTCGCTATAAACGACATAAAAACCCAGGCAGAGTCTGCTTTGTCTATCCAGAAATTTCGACAAAAGCCCAATTTAACAAAAGTACCTTCGAGAGTCTGGGTTCAAACCAGCATCCCTCCGCTTTATTATAAACCGAATGTTCTTCGACTGCATCCAGATGTACTTATTTAATATGCCAAATTCTTTCATATCAAGACAATATATTCAATTCAATTCAAAATTATTTATTCAAACCATTGTGATCCATTACAAATAGTTAGTACATACAATCTTAAACACTATGTTAGTATACGTAAAAATTACAATTATTACTGGGACACTAGTTGCACATGCGGATGTAGCCTGCACAACCAGTGTCTGATAATGTTGGAGCTCACATCTCCATTTACAATGGCCAGAAGACTATTGGTGCCCCCACGTATGCGGCTCAACCGGGATGCTGTTCTTTTTCGCATAATATAGCAAGTGTGAGGATCTTTTCGGCCTATCAATTATTCGGCAAGAGTACCCGGAGCGTAATAAGGGTTAAGGAAATATGTCATAATATCATCACATTATTTTTACAAGCTTTTGTTTAATTTAATATCGAGTTGTCTATGCATTGGTCTGTAAACAAATCTTGCAAGCTAAATTAGACCTAGTTCCTGATGACGAATAGGTCCCAAATTATACAACTAGCTGCGCCGAATTCCGAGATAAAAATCATGTGTTAATCCAGGATGTCAGCTACCTCCATACCAAGTTTTATCAAAATTGGTTCAGCAGTTTGAGCGTGAAGAAGTAACAAACATACTTACACACTCACAAGTTTTCGCTTTTATAATGTTAGCGTGATGTGATGATATGGTACCATGAAGCTGGTTTGACGGTGGAGACTGAAGATGGCCTTAGGAACTTCTGAACTAAATAAGATAAACCAGTGTATTTGGGCTCGTTTGATTCGTCAATTCAAGTTCACTGGTTTCTATTTTTCAACCGACTTCAAAAAAGGAGGTTCTCAATTAGACTGTTTTTTTGTATGTTACGTTATCTCCGACAATTATGAATCGATTTTGGTGATTTCGTTTGTTTGGTATAGTATAACTTCAGAGGTGGTCCTATATACATTGAATCGAAATCGGTCAAGCCCAAACCGAAATATAAACATAGTAGAAACAGAAAGCGATAAAGTCGGTTTTTTAAACTTTGCTTGCGTTTCAATTATATAACTTTTTGGCCTTCTTTTATTTACCACTGGTCAAAGCTTAATTTTTAAAAACTTTTTAAAGTACTTATTACTTGTTCAAAATCAAAATCGTTTATTCACATGGACCCCAACGAGGCACTCATGAAAGTTAATGAATCTATTGCCAGTGTTAACGAGAGATGCAGGGGTGATGAACAACTCGCGTTTTTCCATATAATATCTTCTTTATTGAGATGTTTACAGGTTGAGAGCCGCCGAGCAAGTACAGTTTATTTCTTTTTTTTTTTTTTTTTTTTTTTTTTTTTTTTTTCGAACGGACTACATGCTGCTGGCTGTGTGTAGCCTCTGCAGCGTCACCGGGCGGGAGGGCGAGCGCGAAAGGCGCTCCGCCGCAAAAGAGAGGGTGTAGGCAACTAGCGCAAGGGCCACCTAGGAGGTGCGAGCCTCGGCTTGGACCGTTGCCAGGACAGGGGGAACGGGAGAGAAACGCCCCGGTACATGAGAGTACCGTTGATAGTGGGCCCTATGAATACGAAAAGTTCGATTAAATCGATTTTGGCTAGAGTTTGGAGAGACATGACGAGAGAATCTACGTCCTCGCCGGCGAGGACTGTTTAGTCTGATTGTGGTCTGTGTACCGGACGATCGCTGCGCTGCCAACGTGATGGCGACCGCAATGGGATCGTCCGGGTCCTGAAGGATGTGTCGCGGACGGCGACTACGGAAGTAGCGTGGGTCTATGGTGTCGATAGAGTAATCGGAAGCTTGGACTATGAGAGGGTTGGAGTGGTGGGGGGCCGCGTCGAAGAAACGGCGGGAAGCCGCCTTCATGTATTGGACGATAGAGGGAAGTTCGAGATCGCAGTGCAGATCGACGTTACGCTGATACCAGCGAGCGCCGACCGCTCTGCGAATGAATCTATTTTGGAGGACTTGGAGTTTTTTGAGTGTCGCGGGTTTGGAGTGAGCGAACACCTGGGAGGCGTAAGTCATGATGGGACGGACGCAAACTTTGTAAAGTGTCAGCTTATTTCTAAGCGACAGTTTACTGCGTTTGCAGACGAGAGGGTGAAGGCGGCCGAGAATGAAGGCCGCCTTGTTTCGGACATAGTTGACGTGCTTATTGAAGTTGAGACGTCTATCAAGAAACACTCCTAGGTACTTCGTAGAAGTAACATGAGGAACGTTCTTGCCGAAGAGAGTGACTGGGCTTGGGGGAATGTATTGAGTCGGATGAAAGAACATAGCTGCGCTTTTATCCGGGTTAACCGCGATACGCCACTTCATGAACCACTCACCGAGAGCGGTGAGGGCCTTTTGAAGGTTGCGTTGAAGGGTTTTACGAACCCATCCGGTGCAATAGATGGCTGTGTCGTCTGCGAAAAGCGCAATTTCGACATTGGGAGTGCGAGGGAGGTCGCTAGTGTATAGCGAGAAGAGTATGGGAGAGAGCACGGAGCCTTGGGGTACTCCGGCTGCTATGGGGTGAGGGGAGGAGTGAACTCCTTCAACGCGATAGCGAAAGTTTCGATCACTGAGAAAGTCTTGTATTATGCGTACAAGACGGTCAGGCACCCCAAGTTGGTACAGCTTGTATAACAAGCCGTTGTGCCAGACTTTATCGAAAGCTTTCGCTACATCCAAGAAGACTGCGTAAGTCCCTTGGGCAGAGATGTTTCTGTTGAAACCCGTTAGGATGTGCTCCGTTATGCGGTGCACTTGTTGAACGCAAGAGTGTCTGGCTCGAAAGCCAAACTGCTCGTCGGGAAGGAGATTGTGGGCGTGTACGTGGGACCAGAGACGTTTCATAAGGATACGCTCATAGATTTTCCCCAGTGAACTGAGGAGACTGATAGGCCGGTAGCTAGAAGGCTCCGAAGCTTTTTTGCCTGGCTTATGAATGCCGATGACGTCGGCGGACTTCCAGGCGTCGGGGAAAATAGAGTTACTCATGGCCGCATTGAAGATGCTGACCAAGAGATAGATAAGGGCGGCTGGGCAGTGTTTGAGCACTCTGTTACTGATGCCGTCGGCACCGGGGGCTTTGCGGACTTTGAGGTCTTTGATGAGCGTCTCAACTTCAACAGCTCTGACGGGGTCGAGAGGAGGGTCAGAGAGGGGCAGGGAGTTCCTACGTTCGACTTCGCTGTCCACCGTACGGAGGTGGGCAGGGTCAACGTGATCGCTATTAGGGGTGCACTGAGACTGAAGGCTGTCTGCTAAGCATTCAGCCTTTTCCTCATCCTCGAACGCTGGGGTTTGGGGAGGTTGTCTATCGAGAGGAGGCATTGAGGTCTGTCCGTCGTTTTTCAGGGTTCGAGCGAGCTTCCAGTATGCCAGGTGGCTCGGCTCCAACCCCGACAGTAAGTCGTCCCACCTTTGATTACGCAGCTCGCCTATGCGCCTTTTAACAGCATGCTGTAAACGGCTCAGGGCGGCTTTGTTTTCTCGGGTGGGAACTCTGTCGTAAGCCCTAGTGGCGGCATTCTTGGCTGTCAATAGCTCCCTCGCGTCTCTAGGCAGTTCCCAGCGCTGGTCGTCCAGCACCGGTACCTGCTTCGAGGCTTCACCTACAGAGGTGGTGAGGTGGCTAGTGAGAGCTTCGATAGCGGTAGTGACGTCATCTACTGTCTGTATGTCGTCGGGGATTCTATCAAGTTGAGGTGAATCGATAGCTTTTAAGTTTTCACCTAATTGCTTCCAATTCACCACGGTCTTGGTAGGTCGGGGAGAGTCGGTCGGGACTGGGCCTAGTCGCATCAGGACGGGACGGTGGTCAGAGGTTAGTTCATGGATTACTTCTATCGAGCTTAACCGGAGGGTTACGATTTTTAGAAGTGCCATGTCTAGTATTTCGGGGGCATGATTGAGATCAAAAGGGTACCTAGTAGGGGACATCGGAGGGAACAGTTTATTTCGGCCCTCCACGAATATTTATATGTTCGGGATACACTATCCCTTTTACACAATATTTATACTTCTAATCAGAATCAGAGCGAGCGCGCTAGCCGCGTCCCGCTCGCACACTATGAATATTAATAAGCGCGCTGCCACGCAGCGCTCAGTCTACACATGATCTTCAAGAAACGAACATCTAATTATCTCTACTTTACCTAACACAAATTTTACTCTATATAACAAAAATAATGACTTTATACATTAATAAAATACCTAAACTATCAGATGATCGATTGCTTATTCGTTGTCCGGAACAGCCTCCCCCCGGCGTAGATTTTCGCAGCCGCCCTCAATCGGGAGGACGACGAGCCTCCTCACAGGTCTTCTGAATACGCCACCGCGCGTTCGCACATCCGCACTTCGCACCACCCCGTCGGGCCCGCGATATACCGCTTCGATTTGACCGCGAGGCCACACGCCACGTGGTAGCAATCCGTCCGCAATAATGACGACGTCGCCCTTCTCTATGTTTCGTAACGATTTTCTTATATCTCCTCGTGGGGTTAATGTAGGTGCGTACTCCTTGATCCATCGCGTCCAAAAGGCGTTCGCTATAGCTTGCGATGCTCTCCAAGTTCTTCTATCCGCTATTTCACATTTTCCTATGACCGGTGATCCGAGCGCGCTGCCTAGTAACAGGTGATTCGGGGTCAACGCCTCCGGGTCCTCTTCGTTCACCGATACGTGCGTTAACGGGCGTGAATTAATTGTTTGCTCTATTTCCGCTAGAGCCGTGACGAAAACCTCTTCTTTTGGAGCTCTCTCTGATAACGTTATTGCTAACGCGTTTTTTACGCTTCTTATTAATCTCTCCCACGCGCCTCCTTGGTTCGGCGCCCCGGGGTCAATGTACCGCCACTCTATCCTTTTGGTTAATGCGAACTCTCGTAGCTGCGGTAGCCACTCGTCGTAGGCTTTCTTCATCTCCGCCTCGCTCCCGCGAAAATTCGTGGCGTTGTCACTGTAGAACGTGTCCGGGAAACCCCGTCTGGCCGCCATTCTCCGAATAGCCATGATAGCGGAGTCGATGCTAAGGCTAGCCAGCGTCTCTATATGTACCGCTCGAGACACAAGGCACGTAAATAGCAGGCCCCATCGCTTCTCTCGTCGGCGTCCTATAGTGACCCACATCGGACCGAATCCGTCTAGGCCGCAGCGCGAAAACGGTCGTGTGAATGCGTCTAGTCGTTCTCGAGGTAGATCGCCTTTGACTGGTACTCCGGGCGGTTTCTTCTTGCTATTACATAGGTTACATCCGTGTATTATTTTTCGTACGGTCGGTCGTAGACAGAGAATCCAGTAGCGCTGTCTCATGTTATTTACGGTGTGCTCGCGGCCTATGTGTCCGTTTCGCATATGTTCTTGTTTGATAAGCAAACGCGTCAGTATATGCTTTCCGTCGAGTATCGCGGGTTTTTTCATTTCTTCGGGTACTGGCGCGGCGTTAATTCGTCCGCGTAGACGTAGTATTCCGTCCTCGGCGTACTCGGGGTCTAGTCTGACCAGTCGGCTCGATCTATCGACTGCTTTTTTCTGTCGCAGTCGTTTAAGTTCGTTGGCGAACGTCTCCATTTGTGCTTGTTTTACTAACAGCTGTTCGCTCCGTTTCAGCCGTTCGAGCTCTGTCTCGCTTTTTCTTACGTTTCTGCACTTATCGCAAAAATACAGCACTTTCATCGTGGTTCGTAGCAGACGCTCGTACGAGGAGAATCGATTGAAGTCGATAAGCGGGATTTTTTCCGTTGTTCGAGTGGCGAACACCTCGCTTTCGTGCGCGACTTCGGCTTCTTCCTTCGGCCATTGTTCCTCGGGTTCTCGCAAGAACGGCGGTCCCACGAACCATCGGTCTGTATTTTTCAATCGAGTGTTGCCGGCTCGCGTAGCGTCGTCCGCTACGTTATATGAGGTCGGTACCCATCTCCACTGATTTATCGCGGTCAATTCGGCGATCTCTCCCAGGCGGTGAGCGACATATGGGGTGTATCGCGCCGAGTCGTTTCTGATCCAGTGTAACGCGGTTTTCGAATCGCTCCAGTATACGGCGCGCCCTTCGTAATCGTGCTCTCTCTTTATGTCCGCGGCTAGTCTCGCGCCGATCAAACAAGCCTGTAATTCCATGCGCGGCATGCTTTGCGGTTTCATCGGCGCTACTTTCGCCTTCCCGGCTATTAAAACGAGGTGAATGACCCCATCTTCGTGTGTGTACCGCCAATACGCCGCCGCTGCGTAGGCTTGTTCGCTGGCGTCTACGAAAACGTGTAGCTGACGTTCTACGGCCGGCCTCGGGCTATACAAGCGTGGTATGCGTAACTTCTCGATGTAGTCCAGATCGCAGATCCATTCAGCGAAATCCGCCGCTTCTTCGGGGGGGAGGGGGTCGTCCCACGCCATCGCGTGTCGCCATAGGTTTTGCAGCATCACTTTAGCCGAGATGACGTAAGGCGAGATCTGTCCGGCCGGGTCAAAGACCGACATGACGGCACCTAGCGCTTCTCTCTTCGTCGGTATGCGCTGTCCTGCTCGCACGTCATGCGGTACTCGCGGCATGTTCGTATTGAACGCGAACTCGTCCGTCGTAGAAATCCATTTTAATCCTAATGTTTTTCCGTACTCGTCTTCGCTTGCGCCCAGTTCCTTCGGAGCGATAGCACGATCGGCGCTATCTACTCCCCCAAGTAGCGTAAGCCGGTTCGAGCTCCATCCTGCGAGTTCGAATCCCGCTTTCTGATGCACTTCGATCACTTGTCGCATCGTTCTGGTGGCGGTTTCTTCATCGTCAAAACTCTGCAGCCAGTCGTCCATATAATGACACCTCGTAATCGGGATGTACGCCAGAGGGTGCGTGTCTCGGTGTTCTTCTGCGTTCTTATTTCTCACGCTATGCGCTAAGAACGGCGAGCTGCACGCGCCGAATATCATTGACGTCATCACGTACGTGTCGGGTGGTCGAGTTCGTTCGTCGCTTCGCCACAAGAAGTGCTGTATCGCTCGATCCTCTTTCCTTATTTTTATTCGTAGAAACATCTCACGGATGTCGGCGGTAATCGCGACCGGTCGTTCTCGGAAGCGATATAATATTCCGTTCAAATTATGTAATAAATCCGGTCCGTCTAGTAGTACGTCGTTCATACACACGCCGTTTGTCTTCGCGGCCGAGTCGAATACTAGTCGGATTTTCCCCGGTTTATTGGGATTTGTGACTGCGAAGTGAGGCAAATACCACATTTTCCCGTCATCGTCGTGGTTGCTCGTGCACTTGGTCGCATATCCTTTTTCGATCAATTTCTCTACTTCTTTCGTATACGACGCTTTGAAATCGGGCGACTTATCCATTTTTCGTTCGATTCCCTTCAATCGTCGTAGAGACATGTCGTAACTCGGCGGCAGGTGTACGTCATCGGAGCGCCACGGCAGTCCCACCTCGAAACGGTTGTCCACTCTTTTCGCGGTTCGGTTAAAAATCTCCTTCGCTCGTTCGTTCGCGACGATTGGCTTCGGTTTATTCGAAATACCGATCGAGTCCAACTCGAAATGCGCCTTCACCATCTCATGTAACTCGCCGTCTCGGTCTTGCGGCGTACGTATATGCAGGACTCTCTCGTCGCTCGCTACGATCGTGCTACGCGGGACTGTCCCGTGTATCACCCACCCGAGTGTCGTAAGCGATGCTGCCGGTTGCGTTTCTTTCCCCGTTAGTAGTTTTCTCGACACGATTAAGTGCCAGTTATCGGCGCCGATCAGGACGCGCGGCTTCGCTTCGGAATAGCATAAGTCTTCGGTGCGCAAATCTCGTAAATGTTCGTGATCGAGTAGTGTGCGCTTCACCGATTGGTTTCCGAGCTCTAGATGTCGCACGGTGCGTGCTTTGATCACGTGATATTCGTGCTGATGTCTTCCTTTGAGCGCGATGTTCACGGCTTTACTGCTCGCCTCTCTCTGGCTCGACGTGACTCCGTGGATGTTAAGCGGTCTCGACGGCCCTTGTGCTCCGATCTGAGCTGCGATATCGTCGTCGATGAGGCTAACGGTAGATCCCTCGTCCATCAATCCGTAAGTTTCCACTTCGCCCGCGGGCCCTTTTACCGTAATCGGACACACCTTAAGCAGGACGCTTCGGGTCGCATATACTCGTGCGGAGGCGGTGATTGCGGTGTCCTCTTTTGATGGCGACTCCTTCCGTTCGCGCCGAGTGTGTAGTAGAGCGTGATGAGGCATTCGGCATTCTTCAAAACCGCATTTCTTTGCCTTACACACGGCGCGACGATGCTTGCTATTCATACAGAGAAAGCATATTTTCGTCTCTCTCACCCATTGCCATCTCGCTTCAACTGGCATCTCTCGGAGTTTTTTACATTGGGGCGTGGCGTGTTCTGCTCCACAGCAGTAACACCCGTTTTTTCTTTCTTCTGACGCTTCTGTCGTATTAAATACTTTGGCGTTTGCTGTCCTCTGCGGCGGTCGATGCGCTCGAGTATCCTTGTTCGTTGTATGCGATGCGCCGGTGGTGTAACAATGACGTACGCTCGGTCCGCTTCTCTCATAAAGAAGCGCGATAACGTCACGATTTCAGCTTCTCTTAAGTTGCCGTATTCTTCGGCGTAATCGCACCAGCGAGCTCGCAAATGTTCGCTCATCTTTTCCGTGATGTGTCGAACCAACATCGGATTTTTCAAATATCCTTTTTCATCGAGGCATGAAACGACGGTTACTATGTTTTGCAGCTTGATTGCAAACTCGTTAAGTTCGGCCGCCGTTGATCCTATGCGCGGCAATTTTCTTAACTCGTCCAGGGCTTGATCGATTATTATTTCTGGCTGTCCGTAACGCTGCTCGAGCGTATTCATAATCGCGGACGGCTCTGTCGCGGTGTATAGCAGGGCGATAACGCATTGTCGGGCTTCTCCTTTTAAACACGCGCGTAGTCGGGCGAGATTCTCGACTGGGGGAATCTCGTACACGGATGTGGCTTCTCGCATCGCGGCTTTGAACGGGAGCCACTCCCCCGGTGCGCCGCTGAACGTCGGTAGCTCCGGTGGTCTTCTGAATCTGTTTCCTCGTACCATTTTCCCTAAGGCTTCGGCGAGCTTGTCGATGTTTCGGTCACGTGACGTCGTCCTAACGGGTGACTGATGCCTCGGCGTCGTCGTCTTGAACGTCACGTGGTTCGGTGCCGCGGCGTGTCGCTCCGTCTCTCTCGCACGTTCCGTGCGTTCGCGCGGGCGTACGGTTGCTTCCGTATCGGTCGTGCGCACGTGGTCGACCCACTCGCTGACGCGTCTGCTCGTTTCGGCTACATCTTGATCGCGCAAACTTCCTTGATCCGATTCTTCTTCTCTAATCGTGTCGATATCCGCGGCCAATCTTCTTTTAATCAGCTCGGCTTGGATCTGGAGTTCTCTTCGTTGTACTTCGGCCAGTCGTTCGGCGGCTTCCAGTTCGGCTCTGCGGATCCTCGCGCTGGCGCTGGTCGTAGATCGGACGGATGGCGCTTGGCTCGACGGTTGAACTGTCGCGGTAACGGGCGTGGCGGTCGGTCGCGCGGAGTGCGGGTTGAACGCGGGTGCGGGTGCGGGTTGCGGGTTCGTGGACGGCGACGCGGGGTAGTCTTCATACACGCGTAGTTCCTTCTCTTCCTTGTCGTCGGCAGCGGTCTTGCTCCGTGTTGTCGGCATCTTGCGTTCTTCGGCACTTCTCCGCCCCTAACGGCCCTACGTCCCTACCTCCCTAACAGTCCCTAACAGTCCGTCGGGAGGGCCCGGGTGTGAAACCGGGATACGCTCCCTCAGGGATGGAAAAGGGGGATGGGAAGGGGGGTTCCACCCAGCAGAGGAAAGCAAGTTTCACGGGTCGCTCAGCGGTCGGGGGGAATTCCGACCACGTCGGCGGTGCCTGCAGTCTGGCCCCGATTCACTCACGATCGTACTGGCGAGGAGGTGGTAGCCTGGCCCGCGCACGTCGCGCTCTTGATGGACCTGTGATGCCACACCAACACCACACTGCCTTACGGCGTTAACTAACTTATCCTGTCCTTGATTTGGGAACGCTCGGTGCACAGGCTCGTCGCAGTCGCACCGTTGGGTGATTTTCTTTTTTTCAACTCGATGACACGGAGCGGTCGCACCGTTGGGTGATCTTCGTTAAATTAAAACCCGGAGCGGTCGCACCGTTGGGTGATTTTCTTTCTTCTACTCGATGACACGGAGCGGTCGCACCGTTGGGTGATCTTCGGGTCTTACGCTTGCCCAGTCTTCTTTAGATCTCGTTCCGGAGGCACAAAACACCCGATGCTCGTTCTGATCGGTACGGCCGCACGCGTTCGTTCTAGCGTGCGGTCGCTTGTTCTGACGATCTTGCTTCCGTAGATCTTCGTCCCACGAGCGTGTAACGTGCTCAGTGGGATCCGACGACTTGCTGGCCGCACGCGTTCGTTCTAGCGTGCGGTCGTGCTCTGGCGATCTTCGTCCCACGAGCGTGTAACGTGCTCAGTGGGACCCGGTGACTTGCTGGCCGCACGCGTTCGTTCTAGCGTGCGGTCGTGCTCTGACGATCTTCGTCCCACGAGCGTGTAACGTGCTCAGTGGGACCCGGTGACTTGCTGGCTGGCTCTCGATGACTTCTTTCTTCAATTATCGCTGCGCAATCCGACGACGAAGGACCAACTTGTTAACGAGAGATGCAGGGGTGATGAACAACTCGCGTTTTTCCATATAATATCTTCTTTATTGAGATGTTTACAGGTTGAGAGCCGCCGAGCAAGTACAATTTATTTCGGCCCTCCACGAATATTTATATGTTCGGGATACACTATCCCTTTTACACAATATTTATACTTCTAATCAGAATCAGAGCGAGCGCGCTAGCCGCGTCCCGCTCGCACACTATAAATATTAATAAGCGCGCTGCCACGCAGCGCTCAGTCTACACATGATCTTCAAGAAACGAACATCTAATTATCTCTACTTTACCTAACACAAATTTTACTCTATATAACAAAAATAATGACTTTATACATTAATAAAATACCTAAACTATCAGATGATCGATTGCTTATTCGTTGTCCGGAACAGCCAGATTCGCAAAATTACAGCCATCTCGAGAAGAACCTGGCAAGAAACTCAGCGGCGCATTTTTTTTCCTTAATTTTTTTAAAAAACATTCTTAATTTCTAATACATAATTATCTTAACCTAGGTGTTATTATGGTAGTCGCTAGAAAGAGCCTGTGCAGTTTGCCTCCATGCATCCTTGTCATTAATCATAATGTTCATCTTTAACTAAATCCAATGTCCAATTTTGTCTATGTAGTAAACTCCCCCGTCCGTCCGTCAACTCGCCGAACCGCTGACGTGTGCATTCGGCACTCCCTGCATGTTCCGTGGTCCAATTAGATACGGACTGGCCATCTAATTCCTATTAGGGGCACCGCACTACTCCCCGTAAGTGTGTGTTGCGTCGGCTTTGTGATTCAGTTAGTGTATAATAGGTTTTAGTTTGTCAAAGGCGTCTTAGACTTCTACGAGAGCTACGTTCGAAATTAGATACGTATTCTTATTATATTTGTCCGTAAATCCAGCGGTATGGAACTCAGGATTCGTTTATTTATTTATGTGATTACTATTATCTAATACCTTTTAACGAGCAATTCTTGTATATATAAATATATATATGTGTAATCAGGATCTCGGAAACGGCTCCAACGATTTTCATGAAATTTTGTATGCAAGGGGTTTCGGGGGCGATAAATCGATCTATCAGTTTCAATTTTAGAAAACGTCATCCGGGTACTTATACATTATGCTAATGACAATTAGGTCAGGAGACAAACAGTAACTGCACAAGTTTTTTCTGGCGACTGCAAAACACAGCTAAACTTAGGTTAAGACGTATGTAGAAGTATGTAAGGAATATTTGAAATATAGAATAATAATTAAACGCAAGAAAAACTAAAAAAAAACCGACTTCACCGCTATATCTTCGGAACTTTGATCAGATTAGACTTGTTTTATTTGAAAGCTGGTGCTTTTCATGTGGTCTCATTGGAATTTGATCAAAATTTAATCAGTAGTTCTTGAAATATCGTCAATAATGCGTGTTAAGTACCTACATCTATTCTCATAAAATTTCCGAAGATAAAGCGGTGATGTCGGTTTTTTTAAGCTTTGCTTGCGTTTAATTATTTATGGGGATGATTGACAAAACAAGCAAGTCGCTCGCCTGATGGCAAGCGTTACGTTTGCTATCAGTACAGTGCGACCTAGAGTTTTAAACTTAGATCAAAATCTTGCGTGGTAAAGCACTGCTCGTCACCCTGAGATATTAGATGATAAATCTCTTTAAATAAACAAACTTTATGTATAGTAAAAGTGCCACAATGATCCAAGTGAAGTGAGGTCCCTAAGTCAACTTAGGGACCTCGCTTAGGTGCGCTTAGGTTAGCGGGCGCTTAGGTGATACTTTGTCTTTTCATTCGTCTCTCAGAGGAATTTAACGTCTAAACCATACAAGTGAATGCACATTTAAATCTAAGAACACGTGTATGTTATCCGTTGAAGTTTTTTAAACAACAATTAATATGTAAATGATATTTTAAATATTGTGGGTTAGATTTAATAAAAACAAAGAACAAAACAACTAGTATCATCACTATATGTAGGTAGCCTAAAATAAAAGTTCAACTATATCGTTCACATCAAATTTCACTAAAAATCTTTGATTTAAATATATAACTTTTTTCACACATTACTGTTTGTCAAAAGTATGCCTATCTCAAGGGTTTTGCAGCTAAAGTCAAAGTTTTATCTCCTATCTCGATGGCCTATCCTGAATAAATCCTACTATATATAATCCTACTAATATTATAAATCCGAAAGTTTGTATGTAAGTATATGTTTGTTCCCTCTTCACGCTTTAACTGCTGAACAGATTTGGATGAAATTTGGAATGTACATAGCTTACACCTAGGATTAACACATAAGCTACTTTTTAACTTATTAATTACGGGCGAAACCGCGGGTCACGGCTACATAAATGATCGCAAAGTCAAATAAAATGATAGTTAAAACTACAATACAGTGTCGACAATACATCGTAATTTGAGTGACAAAGAATACTCGTGTGCTTTATGTTGGTCTTATATTTCACATTTCATAGAGATGTGAAAATAATTCGAGTTCCACTTTCGGTTTTTTCTTTTAAGTAAAAGAAGCTGGTGTCGATTAGGGAGTGTTGCGATACCTCTTGCAACTTTGACTCCTACGCACCCTGGTTCTTTCCCCGCGCTGTACGGCAATGAATATCTTAAGTTATGTAAGGAATTTGAACTCGGTCTTATGAAGCCCAACGAAAACTTTGGCAAGAAACCAACATGTTCAAGAATAACAACATTTGGAGTATGTTGTTCACTAATATATTATTACTAGCTGCGCCCCGCGGTTTCACCCGCGTTGACAATGATGAAGAGTGATGATGATGATGACGAAAAATAGATGTTGGCCGATTCTCATAGATACCGGATAAGCCCAAATATTTCATCAAAATCGGTCAAGCCGTTTCGGAGGAGTATGGCAACGAAAACTGTGACACGAGAATTTTATATATTAGATTAACAATCTCTCCTGATGTTAAACGATGCTGTGAAGATCAATCAAAGTCATTACCAGGAATCAAGATTATATGTATATTAAAGGATAGATTGTTAGCTAGTTGTAAACATAGATTTTAACTGTATCTATTCAAGTACCGCGCTCATTACTGAAAAAGAAGAACTTGTAAGAGAAACAAGTAGAAAATGTTATAGTATACTCATGAATAATGCATTAAAGAAACCAATTAATGAACAAATATCATGTGTTTTTACTTCTTTTAATTGCTTCCAGTCGATTTCTTAGAAAACAAATTAAATACATACTAGTTTTATCAGTTCTAAAAACCGTTTAAAATAGCTTATTACACAAAAAAAAAGTTGACCGATTGCCGAAGGAAAAGTGACCAAAACTGGCTGCGTTTTTATGTTGAAAAGCGAAGTCTGGTTGTCTATGTTAAATAGCGATACCAACCAAATACAAATATTCAAAGCTTTTCTTAATACTTAATACCCATATTCAAACTACGGGCCAATTGACAACCCAGTTGGCGCAGTGGACAGGTGTCCGCCCTCTGCGCCGTGAGTCCTGGGTTCGATTCCCGGCAGGAGCACCAATTCTTTCCCAAGGGATATTTGTGCTTCTTGTTCTGGGTGTAGCTGTGTGTGTGATGTAAATGTTTCCTGCACCCACGACACAAGTCTTTGAACTTAGTGTGGGGCTGTGAGTGTGAATGCGTTTGTTCGTTTCCAATTGCCTATATTTCCTAAAACTAAACTAAAACTATATACAGCAAAGGCCAAGTTAATTCTTAGTTAAGAGGGTATGATGTGGTCTATATTTTTAATAAATATAATTACCTACGAGTGTTTTGGAAAATGTTTTCTACCAACTATATGGACGTATATACAATTAATGTTTTATTATACCTTTCGTTTTTCATATCTTTAAGTTGAACGATGAAAGCGTAAAAACACATTGAAATTTGGGAACTGTGTTTTTTCTCATCTTATTGGAGGATATAATACCATGAATGATGAAACATCCTTGTGTATATATAGTTAATTAGTGTCCATATAGTTAATTAAAATCATTTAAAAAAACACACGTACTTAATTGTATTTATTAAAGATATCGAATTGTACAAGCGAGAGAGAAGACAAAAGGAATAAACCCTCTTAAATTTAAACTTAGCTAACTTATACTTATTTAAAATTTGCTCTTTCGGAATCTGTGTTAGATTCAAATCAAATCAAAATCAAATCGTTTATTCACATGGGCCCCGAAGAGGCACACATGAAAGTTAATAATTCTATTGCCAGATTCGCAAAATTACAGCCATCTCGAGAAGAACCTGGCAAGAAACTCGGAGGCGCATTTTTTTTCATTATTTTTTTTTTAAAAACACACTTAATTTCTAATATATAATTTTCTTAACCTAGGTGTTATTATGGTAGTCGCTAAAAAGAGCCTGTGCAGTTTGCCTCCATGCATCCTTGTCATTAATATAGTCTTTGTAGTAAGCTTTCTTTTTATGCCGGATTCGGTTTATGCCAGCGCATCACTAGCCTATTAGATAGTTGAAATCTGACGCAAGTGGCGTTGCAACAAGCGCACTAATTGGAGAGAGACCGAGTGCCATCGCGTGAGCATTTCCACAAATTTATTAGACTGATGGTTTCGTGGGGTCGGAGGTATATAGAGAGCTGTCTGAATACTACTCGTAGCTGGTAATCTAACTTTAAATGATAACCGAAATCAAGTGTAATAATAATAAGGCTGTTTTCAGTTATGGTTGGTAATTGAACCGGTACCCACGACACAAGTCATGGAACTTAGTGTGGGGCCGTGAGTGTGAAATATTTCATGTTTATCTTTATGTCTTTAAGGATGCATATTATAGTGTGGATAATGTGAGAAAGTTTTGCGAATGTATATCTTCTCTCTCATTCTTGGATGTTTATGAAACTAAAACATTATCAGTAGCTTTTGAACATTTTTATGAAATTATTTGTTTAGTGTATAATTTGTGTTTTCCAACAATAACTATCAAAATGAATAATAAACCGGTAAAATTGAATTGGCTTACTAAAGGAATTAAAAAATCTAGTAGAACTAAGCGTAAATTATATTTGATTTACAGTAAAGTTAGCACAAATAAGAAGGAAAATAAGAAGAAATATAAGATATATAACACAATTTTTAAAAGAACTGTAATGAACGCACAGAGAGTGGTTAATACTAGACGTATTAAAAACAATAATAATAAAGGCAAAGCTATATGGAATGCTATTTCATCATCCACATCCAATAATTCATTGACCAATGACATTGAAATGCTTAAATTAAATAGTATGACATACACTAATTCCATTGACATATCCAATATATTAAATATTTTTTTTATAAATTTGACATCGAACAATACAATTAATAATTACACCACCACACAATTTGTTAATATTAATAAAAATTCTAATACTATTTTCTTAACCCCCGTAGATACGAGCGAAGTTTATAATATCATAATGAGTCTAAGTAACAGTAAGACTTGTGGTTACGACGAAATTTCTACCAAAGTACTAAAAAGCTGTGCTTCTTGGATATGTCACCCTCTTACACATATTATAAATTTGTCATTTTTAGAAGGCGTATTTCCAGAACAATTAAAGTTAGCGATCGTTAAGCCATTGTTAAAGAAGGGTGATAAATCTGATCCTAATAATTATCGTCCTATAACTATAGTCCCAATCCTATCAAAAATCCTTGAAAAAGCAATGTTGGTTAGATTAAATAGCTTTCTTAAAAAATTTAAGATATTACGGGAAGAACAATTTGGTTTCCGCAAAGGAAGCTCAACGTCACTAGCATGTTTTGATTTAATAAGATTTATAACAGAAAACATAAATGCCGGCACGCCAATTGTATCAATATTTCTAGATATGACAAAAGCTTTTGACTATGTAAACCATTCTATACTCTTGTATAAATTAGAGCTTTATGGCATACGGGGAATAGCTTATAATTGGATAGCTAGTTACTTAAAAAACAGAAAGCAGTACACAGAAGTAACTAAAATTGTCAACGATGCGCAAAATAAACTGTCGAAAGATAAATTTAGATCTGAGATATTAAGCAGCAATACCGGAGTTCCTCAAGGCAGTATATTGGGACCATTGCTTTTTTTAATATACATAAATGACCTTCCAGATGCCACTCCTCATAAGACTATTCTTTTTGCAGATGACACTACAATAGTTATTAAAGGAAGAAATAAAAATCAAGTTAATCTGATGGTAAATAAAGCGCTGTCTGACGTGATCCATTGGATGGAAACTAATAATTTACACATTAACTTAAATAAAACAAAATTAATTCAATTTCGTTCGTATAATTCAAATCCATTGCAACTTGACATTAATTATAATAATATAATAGTTGATATCGTTGACAATTATAAATTTTTAGGACTGACTATTGACAAACATTTAAATTGGAAAACACATATTGATGTCATGTGT
The DNA here is from genome assembly GCA_948107665.1 of Lomographa bimaculata. Lineage (NCBI taxonomy): Eukaryota > Metazoa > Arthropoda > Insecta > Lepidoptera > Geometridae > Lomographa > Lomographa bimaculata. The sequence continues at coordinate 14,572,365 of OX403603.1, read as the reverse complement.
AAGAAGTTGGAACGTTTTGTATTCGCGCTTAAAAAAATTAGACACACTGTGTCCATGGAGGCCGCACTGATGGCATATCATGGTCATGTGTCATCTTTGCTTAGTTACGGTTTAATTATATGGGGAAACTCAGTCAATATTGACAGAATTTTTAAAATACAAAAGCGATGCATTAGGGTCATGAATAAGGCTTGGTTTCTAGATAGCTGTAGACCTCTTTTTAAAGCATGCAACATACTTCCTTTGCCGTGTATGTACATTAAGGACATTTGTTTTTTTGTTAAATAACACCCTGATTTTTTTAAAAAACGTTGTCAAGTTATTACTCGTCAAAAAAGAGATAAATTCACGAACCTTTTATATCAACCGACTGCCCAAAAGGAATTATACAAAAGAAACGTTTATAATATGTGCATATCAATTTTTAACAGTGTACCTAATGACATAAAAATTTTGAAAGGTAACAAATTTAAAAAATCTTTAACTAGCTGGCTTCTTATTCATTGTTTTTATAGTGTTAAGGAGTTTAAGAATTTTAAATTAGTCTAGATATTATAGTAGACATAGACATTACCATTTGCACGTCTGCTTGCAGACTGAATATATTGTGTCACTTTTTATGTTAAGATCTTATGTACATGTATTCTAGCAAATAAACGATTTGATTTGATTTGATCATGACGTTTTCGATGTCAAAGAATAATTTCAGAGGTATGTGTCATTCACACAAAGGCTGTCATATGATATAAATGTGTACATTATGCCGACTGGCGATGTTTATACTGGCAGTGATGGTGATATAAAACATTTGAGACAGTGAAAGAGGTTCATTTGTAATTTAACTGAGTATTTACACATAGCTTAAATAATTCGTTGTTAATGTTTTCGCTTGCAGTGTCAAACCTAACTACAGCCTTGAGATTGTAGTAAAGACAATTTTTGGTATAATCTTTGTTGGTAGGAAATTTAGTAGTGCTTAATTGCTTACCTAGCTAGCAACCATTATTATCTACATCTACCTTTCAGTGTTAAAATAATTCAAAACATCTTCAACGCTGAAACGTGTCAACGTGTTCTGACCGCCATTTGGCGTAGTTGGCTGAACGTACGCCTTCTAAGGAGCTGGTATTGGGTTCGATTCTACCTACGAGTACGGGTGTCTCTTAAATATCTATTTATATATATTCTCTGAGAATTTGAAGTTATTCGTTTGTATGATTTAGGCGCCAAATACCGGACAGATAGACGAACGGACAGATAAAGTGATGAACCACTCAAGTCAACGTAAAGACCAAGTAATATAATGCAGATAATATTCAAAATGTAGCCTATCTTCTATTTATATATGTAAATGAATTGACGTTGTTAGTCTTACAAAACTCGAGAACAGCTTGACCGATTTGGCTGATTCTTTTTTTTTGTTGTGTTCTTTATTGTTGACAATAAAGTACTTGAGGCAAGGTTTGTTTAGGTATATATTTTTTAATCCACCAGGAATTCCACCAGCGAAGCCTGGACGGATCGCTACTCAGAAATAAAAAAAATATTATTCTTACCGACTTCAAGAAGGACGAGGTACTACTATACTATGTTCGACTGTATGTATTTTTTATATATGTTCACCGATTTCTCCCTTATTTGTGGAACGATACTCAAAATTTATTTTTTTCTTTGGTAGATTAAACTTTTTTTTCGATATTTCGATAAAATTTATATGGGACCACCTCTGGTCCCATATAAATTTTATCGAAATCGATCACGCCAAAACCAAAATATAAGCGGTGAAGTCAGTTTTTTTAAGCTTGGTTACGTTTAATTAAACTATTTTTATTTACAACATAGCAAAAGCTATGACTCTGTCATAGGATGCTGTTTTTGCGGTTCACAGTAATGACGATGCATATCCAATGTAGCTGAGCAATGTAAATTGCGATTTCTGTCCAAATTCCCGAATAATAATAGGTATAATGTGTGTTATTGGCGGTGAAATAACTATAAATAAGAAACAAAGTCGAACAACAACGTTATATCGTGTCACCAAGATTTTTGAGGCATAGAATAAGCTTTGCAAACTAGGGTGGTAACGCTGACAGCATAATCAACACTAGCTAGACATAAAAGAACCTCAAATCCAATTTAAATTTTTGCAACGTTGTGTTACTGTTGTTTATTAAAACAATGACACTTATGGTGTTTTCAATATCATACTACTACTAATATTATAAATGCAAAAATGTATGTGTAAATGTGCATAATTGTTTTCTCTTCACGCCGCCGGCACCGTAACGGCTGAACGGGTGTGAATGAAATTCGATAAATGCTTATACCCAGGATTAACACAAGAGCTACTCATTTTTTTCGTGGGCGAAGCCCTAAGACGGAAAGTTAATGACTCTTTTGCCAAAGTCGTCAAACTAAGTGTAGTGAATGTGAAAGCGTTATGTTTTAAAATTGATAAAGTCACTTTTTCACTTTCACGACAAAACTAGATTTTTTTATACGATCTGCGACGTACAAAATAGGCTTCTAAATTGTGCCTAAATTCACACAAGATTGAAGACCGTTCGCATACGTTCCACTGTCGCTGACGTTTCATTATACAAATTACGCGTATAAACAAGGCCTGTGCCGAATAAACATAACAGCGTCAGCGTGTTTATACGGCATTCGTCAAAACAGCCGGCAATTACAGATACTGGTTTGCAGCGCTCGGGTAGAACATTTAGGTAAGAGATTACCAAACTCCGAGGAGTGCTATACAAGCGCGCCGAGTCCTTCAGAGATTAACTTCTTTCTTGATTATATACACATGTGGTATCGCGTAAGTACGCTCGTAGCTGTCAGTCGCACGTCATTCGGATTAAAGTGCTCAAGCATTGCACATTATAAGCGGTTCTGCAGATGTTTCTATTAATAAGAAACCGAAATGTACGCGTTCCATAACTCGCGAAGATGTTAACGAATTTAAATATTACTAAAATAAAAAAGTTCGAAAAGTAAGTGAAAGTAAAAGCATAGTAGAAATATATTTCTAGTATGGTAAAAGTGTATTGAAATTTGAATGGAAATTGGGAAACATGGAAAATAATCGGAAAGTAGCATTATTCCGCCTATTTTCTACCGACTTCACAAAAAAGGAAGAAGTACTCAAGTACTCAAGTGTTTTTTTTAATGTTTGTTTGTTTTACCTCATAACTTCGCTCCACGAGAACCGATTTAGATTTTTTTATGTTTGACAGATGTTGCTTTCCGGTTGGTCCCATTTAAATTTGATCAAGATCTGATCAGCAAGTTCTTGATATATCTTCAATAATGCGTGTTTAGTACATCTAATTTGATCAAAGTTCCGAAGATAAAGCGGTGAACTCGGTTTTTTTAAAGCTTTGCTTGCTTTTTATTACTAAGGCTATATAAAGTTCATTAAGATGTATAAACGATTTCATACTGACGGCCTAAGTTCAATGATTTGAGTCAGTCAAGACAAAATCGGTCCATCACAGTCAGAATAACACCCATAAATATTTTTTTTTAGAGATATTTTTTTGTTTCCATCGGAAATCGAACGCTATACCCTCTGCTCAGAAAGCAGTCGCTCAGCCAATACGCCAACTGGATCACACCCAGAAACATTTTTTCCTTAAGAGAAAATTTGTGTTTTATTTTTATGCGGAATAGGCATCCATCGGGAATCGAACGCAATACCCGCCGCTTAAAAGGCAGTCGCTCAGCCAACTACGCCAACATGGTATAGGTACAATAAGTTGTTAGAATAGTGAGGGAACAGCATGATAGGAAGAATTTGTACAAATAAACTCAATATGATCATGTGTGCCGAAGTTTGTAATGGTCAACAATCCATCAGGTGGTGTAATCACTGTAGACAAATCTTTGCTTCCCGCACCGTGGGTCCTGGGTTCAATTCCCGCCAGTAGTTATATTTTTCTTCCCAATGGATTTGTGCTTCAGGTTGGGTGTGATTGTGTGTTATGTAAATGATTCTGGCAACCACAATATACATCGTTAAACTAACTTAATATGAATACTGTATTTGTTTTTATTTTGTTTATTTGTTTTCTCGATACTTGGAATGAATATGACAGGATTAACACATAGGCTAATATTTTTGTAACGTTGACTTGATGACATAAATTTGAATTTAAAACCCCGAATCACAGAGCAGGGAACAGGGAGCAAGACACTTGCGTACTAGTTGGCTGCTCTGTGGATATTAATGCGAAGGATTTTGTTTACAAACCATAGGTTTGTCTCCTATCTCGATGATCAATAATTATTCATAACTGTTGTTTGAACAGCTGTTTACTTTACACGGTAAATGCCTGCCAATTTCAACAATTTATACTTATTTTAGTACAAATTGTTGAAATTGCAGACAGTTAAAGGTCAATCACACTCGTATGTTGGTAAAGCAACAAGCGTGTCGAAGTAATTGTGAAAAAAAACCCAGAAACATTTTTGACATATATCTTTTTCATATTGTTTGTTTTTTATTGTTCATTTCTTAACGCAACTACTATTGATTGCGAATGTTTCACAAATCGACCCAATCTCAAGAAGCAATCAGCATTAAATTGACCATGTAAAAGAAACCCATTTCTTTTTTCCTCCTTAATAAGTCAACCATGGCTTACCCATGGAGGGTCCAAAACAATCACTCCATAGGAGCGACAGCAATATGGACCGGGGTCTTGCTAATAAATATATTAGGTTCGGAACCACTGGCCCAAAGGTGTAGGTAGTAAATATGGACCCTTCTGTCGGTGTGAGATGAATAAGAGGCTTGTTGAAGTTCAGTTTTCTTTCCATCTCAGTTTTTATTTCTAACTAAACTAGCAATTGGCTTCAAAATCATGTGATGGAAAAAGACGATGCGGCCAAAGATGAATATTCACTCTGTTCTTAAAAATCCCTGTATTATACTTTTCGGGAACCATAGTTAAGTAGGCGGCAGGACGTTCCGTTGTTTTGCAATTTTTATAATGAAAGTGGAAGCGAAACGCTTCGTGCGATGGGTAGGTATTCAACCATTAAATGGATATCACATTGCAGTCTGCATAGGTGTTCAGTAGTAAAATACCGATGTGGGAATAAGATCATGCAATACCTTAAATAGAGAGTATTTAAGGTATTGCATGATCTTATTCCTAGTGTATTTTTAGAAATCAGTCAGACAAGTTGATCAATCAGAGATCCTATATCCATAGGTAGTTTATAATGGGAACGCTACCCACATAGGAGATACCGTTTAAGATTCATGTATAAAACTAGTGCGTTAAAAGAGTCGGCCCCGCCCGGTGACTTTGCGGAGGCTGCACACAATCAGCAGCAAATGTCCGGTCGGAAAAAAAATTTCGGGTTGCTTGACAGCTCTCGGACAATGTAAACGTGTTCGACGCGGCTTGTAGTAGGTAAAACTGTGTTACAGGCACAGTCAGCCGTCTTTCCACAATTTCGGGAACCGTCTCGACGCATGCCCCACCTCTGCGAGGGACTGCTCACGGGGGGTTTTTAGTGGGTTCGAGCCCCACATACCCCTTTCCTTCACCCCTGGGAAGGAAAGGAAATGCCAGGCATTTCCCCCCCTCCCCACCCCAAAAAAAAGTTAAACTGTGTTGGTGTATTCCAGAAAGTTAAATTTGTTTCACTTCAATTGGTGTTTTCTTTAATAATTATGTCTTTGTTAGAGTAAAATTTTTCGATTAAAATCATGAAAACTACTCTTAAATATTTTAGAAAACGGTGATTTTGTAATCTTAGTGTATTTTTTTAAAATAAACTTGTTACCTAAAATATGTTATAATATTATCTGTATTTATAAACTGACTTTCTAGTAAAATCAGGTTAGTAAAAACAAAATACATCCGCCTACGATAATTTAACTCAAATAAAACTTCGGTAAAACATTTTTTACTTTTACACAAAGTTTCATAAGATAAAAAATACTTGCAAAATTTGAAGTTAAACATTAACAGTACCCAAGCCGCAGTCAAAGAAGAAAAAATTAAATCAACTTATCCAATTTGGCAGCGAACGAGGCGGGAAACGTTGATAAAATAAAGTAGAAGATAAGCTATACAGACGTAAATTGAAATGTGCAATAAGGTAAAACTGAAATATCGAAAAAAAGTAAATTAAAACAGCAAATAATGGTGCCGATTCTGTTGTCCAAAATCAGACTAAACTAGCCTAAAATTAGTTTTAGTCCTGTTTTAGTCCAAAACCTATTCACAAAATGCAAGATTAGACTAAAATTAAGTTTGACAGGACTAAGTTAGTTTAGTTACTCTATTTAGTGAAAATGACCAAATTCTTATTCTGATGTACATGTTTTACGTCAAATTAAGACTAAAAATAGAATTTTCAAACTCAAATTAGTCTGTATGAAATTAGTGGGTTTTTTTTAGTTAGACAACTATGTTGCCTGATAGAAGCTGATCATACTGCCTAATAAATCGCAAGTTATAAACAAATACGGGGGAAGTCAGTTCAAATCCCTCGTTTTACGAATGACATATGTAAAAACTCTCGTTCAATTGAAACAAAACGCTTTATTGAACTGCAATTAATAAAAAATTGGCAATATTTATAAGCATATCTTGTTGTTCAATAATAGAAGATTATGACGAATTATTTTTTGCACTTTCTCCGAAAACAAAACGTACTATTATTATATCTTTATCTATCACTAAAAAAACAAATCTGAATAGAAGTAAATTAAAACTCCAATGGTGCTAATTCTGTTGAGCACCAAACTAACCTAAACTAAACTAAAAATAAACTAATTTTAGTCAAAGAATACCTAAACGCTATTCTGATAAAGTATAAGAATATAAGATAAGAAGAAGTATAAGATCACATTAAAAATAATCCAGACCTTTTGGATTATTTTTAATGTGATCTTATACTTGAAAGAATAACACGTGCAATTAATTAAACAAATACTGACCTAAAAAGTCTATAATGGAGGAATATGTGATTGCGGCTCTTGTGAATACTATTCAATTAGTTTGCTGTCAAAATCAATTTTTAGTCCTGTCATTTCAACTTTTAAATTAAGTTCAACGTAAAATCAGAATAGCGTTTAGGTATTCTTTGACTAAATTAGTTTATTTTTAGTTTAGTTTAGGTTAGTTCGGTGCTCAACAGAATTAGCACCATTGGAGTTTTAATTTACTTCTATTCAGATTTGTTTTTTTAGTTGTGACGGGTGACTAGCCCGACACCTTAAATTTTACTAAATAATTGCTATAAAAGCTAAATTCTATAAAGAAATTGTTATTTTATATTTTTTTCTACTACGTTACTAAAACAACATAACCTTACACTAAATAAAATACATAACTAAAATTAATTGTCTTCTTTCTAATATATTCCTTAAACGGAACCTCTCTAAAAATGCGCGGACCCCTAAGCGCTCGCGTCCGCAAATTGTACGACTACTATTTCTTAATCTGTGTCGCGCCGAACGAGGGCCGGCTCTGCGACTGCAGTACCATTCCTGTGCCGCCCGCTAATTGTTCCGGCAGATATTTCTATTGTAACGAACCTAACCTTAAAATAAATAAATTAATTAACTAGGCGTAAATTACGTGTAGTAAGTGTTATGAGTATAACCCCGGACTGGGTAAGTGTTGTAAGGCTTATTTTATATGTTGTCTAGAATTAAGTAATATCTACCACGAGGTGGAAGTGAGCATGTGTACCTACCTGATTTTATTGGCTCGTGATCATTACGTTGCGCTTTGAGTTAACATTATTCTTGTGTAGTAAATACGTTACATTTCTATTGTCTTCGTAACGTATGTTAATTCCTAAATTGCATGTTTTAATTCACAAAATAACTTAAGTTATTTTTTCATAGTAGCTAGCCGCCTGCTATCTTCTATTACCTATTTCTTTCCTTATGCACTGCCTGTACATTGATTCTGCCTGGACTGCCTCATCTCGATCGCTGCCTTAATAATTCTACTTCCTGTGCTTAACGGTATCGCGCGGCGATCGGATGTCGCAGTCAAGCATGGAAATCAGCATTTTATAAAAATGTCTGATATGACATTCCAGGGTTCTTAGTACCTACGTACTATTGGAGGAAGCTGCGTGTCTGACAGACCCCGGACGCAGTTTCACTACCTACGCGCTGCGTGTCTGACAGACCCCGGACGCAGTTTCACTACCTACGCGCTGCGTGTCTGACAGACCCCGGACGCAGTTTCACTACCTACGCGCTGCGTGAAGCTAGACTCCACCTCCTACGCGCTGAGTGTCGTTGACCAGGACAGTAGATTTTTTAATAACGTTCTGGAACCTGCCTTAATGTGTGAACCACCCCGTGCTCTGGTCTAAACTAAAACTAAACTAAAATAAGTACCTAATTCTAAACTAAAATAAATTAAATTGTAATACTTTAATATTATTTTATTTTCATCGTTTCTATTCCTACTTTGCGACGTCTACCCGTCACAAATGGCGCCCCGCTTAATGAGCAGCACATTAAATTAGGTTCCAGCACTTAGCTAGCTTTTCTTGGTGTTGGTTGTTCCATGGTTTTATTGATTTTGCTTGACTTGTAAGTCAATACGTGGGTTTTTCATAATTATTTGATTAAATCAGATTCTCTTTCAATATTTACATAATATACTTAAAAATTGTGCCCACATATTGATTATATAACCTGATAAATGATAATTATAAGTTTACACAAGTAATTGTTTATTGTTCAAGTCTTACAACAATTACTACACTGTCTGAGGGTTATAGCAATTCAATTAAAAATGTCGTACCCAATTAAGTTTTTGTCGTTACAAAAAGCGGAACTCGAGTATGAAGTTTCGGTCCGTGGTGTAACGCCTGGTGATTCCGTGCAGGAACTCCGCAAACAAATAGTTAAAATATGTAATGAGTTACCTCCTGAAGATATTCTCGAATCCTACTTAGAGCCTGGTGATGATTTGAAAGGGGTAAAAGAATCGCTTCTGAAGTCACAAACTAATGTAACTAGTTTGAAATCTAAATTTGATAAAAATTTATTTTCTCGCACAGAAACCTTATTGCATCATATTCATCATCGTATAAATAGAGTTACTAATACAACTGAGGTTTCCGACTTATATAAAGTTTGCGTATCGAATTTTAATTCCCAATTTAAAGATATGTCTACACTAAGACCTCACGTAACTCAGGCTAAGCCATCTACATCATCTGGCACTGACAACATTACGGAAACCCCTGCTATATCGGTTTCTTGCGACCGTAACTTAATGTCCGACATGAATAAACTTAAGTATTCTGGTAAAACTTGTGTTCGTGCTTTTATTCAAAAAGTCGAAGAGTTTGTTATCTCTAGGTCAATTTCCTATGACAAAATATTATGTTTTGCATTTGAAATATTCACTGATGACGCACTACACTGGTATCGTTGCGTCAGAGACAGTGTAAATTCTTGGAGTGAATTGGTGCTACTTCTGAAACAAGATTTTAGTTCTAAAGACTATGACTATCGTCTTCTTGCCGAAATTCGTTCGCGTACTCAGGGCGAAGGTGAGAATATCACAATCTACTTAGCCATAATGCATGGAATGTTTTCAAGACTAAGTAAAAATATGAGCGATGAAGATAAACTCGAAATATTGCTTCACAATATTCGACCATGCTATGCAAGCACGCTGGCGTCCTCTGGTGAGATTAAAGATATTGAACATTTGAAAACACTTTGCCGAAATTATGAAAATTTTCAATCACGTTTAACTCAATTTAACGAGCCACCAAAGGCTAACACAAATACAGTTGCACCGGAATTTGCTTATAAAGGTACTACTACTACCTTAAGTGGTCATTTCTACAAAACTAATTTCAACAAGAACTCTAATAACACCTATAAATCCTACTCTAATAATAATAACACAAAATATTCCAACGCTAGTAACCTTCCTATTGCTGCAGTAACAGCTACATCTAGTGAAAAACGCACTTACTGTCCTAGATGTCGGTTAGATACGCATAGTCTTCGCGAATGCAATAAGCCTCACTTCCTCATCTGCTTTAAATGCGGTAGGAAAGACGTGCGTTTCCCGGATTGTCCTGATTGTAAAGCACAGTCAAAAAACTGAATACGACGGATCGGCGAGATTGTATAACAACCAAGCAGACTAATTGTGATGATACTGAATGGAAGGACTGGCTTTCAGTTGTGTCAAAGTTCTCTTCCTGTTATTCTGTCTCTTCAATCCGTGAAACTATTGACCATTCTAGACCTTACGTTACTATAGATATTAATAAGAAACCTATGCTAGGCCTCTTAGATAGCGGATCATCTATATCCGTATTAGGTAATTCTTCCCATGAACAGATAATGGATTTAAACGCAACAATTCAATCGTGTGACAATACAAAATTGATTGCTGCAGGAGGCCAACAATTGAAACCCTTGGGATTAATGGAGCTGCCCATTTCATTCCAGAACCAAATTCATGTTTTAAAATTATATATCGTCCCTGAAATTCAAAATTCATTAATTTTGGGTATGGATTTTTGGAGAATATTTAATATCTTCCCTAAGCATTTAAATGCCGTTGAGATGGTAGCTGACAAATCTGACGTAGCATTAGATGAAATATATACTAACAGTACTACTGAGCATCTCTGCTCCTATGAACATTTAAATGATCCTCAAAGGCATATAGCTGATGAAATCATTTCTGAATTCCACAGTATTTCATACGAAGAACGTGGCCTCGGCCGTACTAAACTTATTACACATTCAATTGACACTGGGGAATCTGACCCCATTCGTCAGCGTTATTACCGGATGTCCCCTGAAAAGCAACGCATACTAGCCGAGCAATTAAAAGAAATGCTTCTAGAAGACGTCGTTGAGCCGTGTGAGAGTCCGTGGTCATCGCCCGTCTTGCTAACACCTAAGAAACAAAATTTAGACAGCCATTGAAAATATTAAGATACCACTGATCATTTGTGGAAGTTTGTGGAAGTGAATCGTTATCCGAATTGTTACTAATAGCGGATATAGGCACGGAACGAGACAAACTGTCTGGGACGACGTTATCTGCACCTCGACGATGCCTAATTTCAAAGTTGTATGCAGATAATCGTACACCCCATCGAGCTAAACGACCAGTAGGGTTGTTTAGGTTTAAAAACCACTTTAAAGACGAGTGATCGGTATAGACCAAGAATTTTTGACCATTCTCAAGATAGCATCTCCAGTGTTCAATAGCAGTAAGAACCGCTAACGCCTCTCTTTCGGTCGCACTGTAGTTTCGTTCTTGGTTACTAAGGGACTTACTCATATATGCAATGACCTTCTCCTCACCATCTAAAGTTTGGGTGAGCACCGCGCCGATGCCAAAGTCACTCGCATCTGCATGAACTTCAAATGGTTTGGAGTAATCTGGGCAAGAGAGAACAGGTGCAGACACAAGGCACTCTTTTAGTTTTTTGAACGCAGATTCAGCTTCTGCGCTCCAAGAGAATGGGAGGGCTTTCTTTCCTTGTGATGTTAGTTTATTGAGAGGGGCAGCGAGGGAACTAAAATTTGGAATGAATCGACGGTACCAAGATGCCGTTCCAATGAACCGCCGAACTTCTTTACGATTGCAAGGTGTTTTGTAGTTCACAATTGCTTCTATTTTTGAAGGGTCAGCATGAAGACCGTTAGAGTCTACTACATACCCCAAATAGTTTAGTTTATTACGAAAAAACTGACTCTTTTTAAAATTTATCGTAAGATTTGCAGATTTTAGTTTTTCAAGGACTTTTTGTAGTAAAGAAATATGTTTTTCGAATGTAGGCGAAATGACGATAATGTCGTCCACAAAAACAAAAACCATATGCTCAAATTCAGGACCGTAGAAGAGAAGATCAACCAATCTTTGCTGAGTAGCGGGGCCGTTGGTCAAACCAAAAGGCATAGACTTAAATTGAAAGGTTCCTTTTGATGGAACGTAGAACGCCGTCTTACATCGGTCTTCCTCCTTAATTAATATTTGCCAGAAGCTTTTGGATAGGTCTAAACTTGTCAAAAATTTAGCATCCCGAAGGTTATCCAGAATATCAGATACGTAAGGTAAGCTATATGCGTCTTTTCTTGTCACAGCATTCAGCTTTCTGCTGTCGAGACAGAATCTAAGTTCTCCGTTATATGTGTGTTCTCCGATAGATAAAGATATAATAATAGTACGTTTTGTTTTCGGAGAAAGTGCAAAAAATAATTCGTCATAATCTTCTATTATTGAACAACAAGATATGCTTATAAATATTGCCAATTTTTTATTAATTGCAGTTCAATAAAGCGTTTTGTTTCAATTGAACGAGAGTTTTTACATAAGTCATTCGTAAAACGAGGGATTTGAACTGACTTCCCCCGTATTTGTTTATAACTTGCGATTTATTAGGCAGTATGATCAGCTTCTATCAGGCAACATAGTTGTCTAACTAAAAAAAACCCACTAATTTTGCTTCTTTTTCAATCATAGCCACATTTTTATTTTATGAGATGTTTAATATTAATTCCAATAAGATACTTCATAAAATACCCATATTTGCATTTTATATAAAATTTCTGACATGTTTACAAACGCATCTCTCATTTTAACTAATCGAAGACACAAAACTTCCCTACCGTTACAAAAATGAAAAAAAATGTCGTGTTCATTATCGCGAATTCCTCTCCTTCTTGATGCTGCTTTTAATTAATTAAAAACGGTCATCTAGATAATAAGAGCGTTGGACTTGAAAAGTTCCCAGTTTGAACACGGTCTTTGGGACATATTTCAAACTTACTTCGTTGAGGTATACATTTCCAAATTGAATCATTTTTTTAATTCAAGATAGGCATACTTTTGATCACCATCGTTCACCTCATATTGTACTCATCAGGAAACATTGACTCAGGCAAGGTTTTCCATTCCTTTGCGGTTCATACCTACAATGAACGCGAAATCAAAATGCGTCGTCCGCATTTTTGGCATGTGTACCATACAGCGGTGTCGTTAAGCAGTTTGCCTGCTTGTCCAATGATAGAAGGGGGAACTAGATCGTGCAGTTCCTTAGCATCCGAAATGTATTCGATAAAAAACTGAGAGACTAGCTACCTTGCGGCGATGGCATAAGCTCTGGATTTGAAGCTTTAAATGAGTCAACTGTTTGCTGCCAATGGCTCTTAGCTCTTGGCTTTTAGCTCAATGGTAAATCTCTACAATTCCATCTTACACTAGTTTCGCATAAAAAACTGTTTCACATGTGAAGTAAACCCATGCATTGCCACCTCAATTGCCACTAACAGGGAGATTTATGTTTTATTGCACAAATTCTACGATATAAAACACAAATTACCGGATATAATATAACCAAATTACCAATCCAATGTGACATAAAGTTCCTTAACATCCATCAAAATATCACAAAACACAAAAGAATCTCTTAAAAAGATACTCGCAATATGACTGTATTCTCTTTTATTTAGCTAAAGGAATAATTCCGCCATCTTTGACGCATGGGAATAAAATTATCCGTTGCATAAATTTGCCCGAAGTTCCCCGTTTCAACCATAAGGCGTCCAACAAATTTAACAACCCATTATAGTTGTCTTATATTTACACCGAAGCGTAACAGTGGTGTTGAATCGCTGGAAAAATAGAGCATGGAATGTTCGGTAACATAAGTTGCAGTTATAAAATCTCAGCTGTCATTGATTTTGCATTTACTAAGACTGCGCTGAAAATACCGATATTTAGCGCAATATGTTATTAAATTGAGACTTTTGAATTAAGTCTCAATTTAATAACATATTGCGCTAATACCGGTATTTTATTGCAGCCGTAATTTCACAAATTAATATTTTTTATTTAATAGTAGGCATATTATGACACAAAATACCTTGGTCCTGGCGAGGGAGCGCATTTTAACGCACAACGAAATATTGTTCAAGCAGAACTGTGAAAGTTAACAGTCAGGCGTGATGCTTACCAATATATTTGCGTTAACAGCCTTCTTTACTTTTCACTTAATTGCATCATATATCACAATAGTATATTCACAGTAAAATAAAAAAAAAATAATGGAGAGAGCAAAAAATATCTTTGCGCACTCGAAGAAGGAACTAGTGAGTCGAAGTGAACTTGGGGAAGTCATGTTGCCCACATGAAGACATATCGTTAGCCAATACGAATTCTCAAATGGAAGCGTAAGCAAACTGCTGACCCACAAGCAAAACTGAATTGATGATATCAGGGGACATAAAGGTCATGACTTTATAGCCAAAGCACAAGATCGAAATTGGAAGACATTTTTGTATAGAAGTGAACCAAAAACTTACTTTTAAATTATTTATGTAATCTTTTTTAACGCTCATAAGTTACAATGTACCAACATGAAAAGTAAACGAATTGAATTTATTTGATTTGAAAAAGGCTGAAAAGAAGGATAAAGAACAGCGAAATGGTTGTAAGGACATAATCTCGGGTGCAATATGCATAAGCAATCAATGATCAACGTTTTACTTATATATATTTGGTAACATCGCAAAATTATAATTATATGTAACACAACAGCTCGTTACGGTGTAAGCAGCTGTACATAAAGCTCTTTTAACTAAGTTTCCGCAAGATTAACCATTGGAATCCTGTTCTTAATTTGTTAGTGTTAAGGGTCAAAGTTGATTGCTAAGAAATTTGCATTCGCTCTGTGGTTATAGTTGCCGTTTGCCATACTAATGTAAATTAAGGTTGCCACGTAATAAGCACTTTAGTGTTGTTCAAGTTTTTAAAGCTTACGTTTTAATATTTATAAAAGTAGAACTCTAATTATTTAAGTCACAACACGCATACATGGTGATGGTATTATGGTGATGGTATATATTTTCACGCATACATGGTGATGGTATATATTTTAAAAATAATTAGGGATCCTTACTAAAAGTCCAATAATCACACGGACGAAGTCGCGGGCACTGCTAGTAATATTATAAAGCTGAAGAGTTTGTATGTTTGTTAGTTTGTTTGAACGCGCTAATCTCAGGAACCGCTGGTCCGAATCGAAAAATTCTTTCAGTGTTGGATAGTACATTTATCGAGGCAGGCTATATTATATTTTCAATAAAATTAGGGGTCCTAACTAAATGTCCAATAATCACGTGGATGAAGTTGCGGGCACTGCTAGTTAGTTATATTATCTAACATGTAGTCGTATTGACCAGAATCAGATACCATCAATAATAGCATCTGCTAAGCTAATGATTACTTAGTAATTAAAGTGAGGCCATAGGTTATCCCCATCAATTAATCAATGAAGCGTGCTTAGTCTTCGAACACATCATCACTTTCTATTTGGTAAGATAGTGGGCAAAGTTTGATTTTATGTACAATGGTGTACAATGGTGATGCAAGATTTTCAACTCTACATCTTATCTTTTGAGTAAAAGCCTTGGATCACCATCACTTTTATCTCGCAGTTTGTTATTTCTTCCTATCTCACAAACTTTAAATACCTTTCACGGTTCAGTAAGCTGAAATGACATTCAACGATGTTGAACTCGGTACAGGTTGTAAACAAAAAGCTCAAACTTGGTACGATTCCGATTAAATCGGGATCTACTTAAGGGGGTGACCAGAATTTCTCCTAGAACGCGTGTTTTTGTAACCGTTTTACTCGGCAATCATGAGAGATTCTGATAAAAAAATTCGTCGAATAACGTTCTTAAATACAAAGGAAGAATATATCAAATCTCATTGAAATAACATCAGTTTGTATTTTTGTAACCATTTCGTTCCATCCAACCATTTTATATCCAAACACTGTGAAAGTCATTTCACATTACGTATAATTACTAGATGAATGATATTTTCACCTTGTTATATTTTTTTGAGACGTGTTTTAACGAAATTCGAATAAAACCATGAAAAATTAAAGATTGCCACGCGTCACCTTGCGTATGCCTACTTACTTCCTACGCCACGATATAGTTGATGCAATATTTTATAGGCAATAGAGTAAGAGGGAAAATTGTCTGTGGTTAAAAGAGGTGTTCGCATTGACGTATATCGGTCCCTTAATCGTTAGGCCTGATTAAAGTTAATTTGATAATAATTATAGTTCTAAAAGTGTAAGACAAGTTTCAATATGCGTTCTAACAAAAATGGCCAATCACTGTGGATAATGATAATAATGGATCGTAAGAAATGTCGTAGGACCAGTTGGAATTCAATCCTTTTCGCTATAAACGACATAAAAACCCAGGCAGAGTCTGCTTTGTCTATCCAGAAATTTCGACAAAAGCCCAATTTAACAAAAGTACCTTCGAGAGTCTGGGTTCAAACCAGCATCCCTCCGCTTTATTATAAACCGAATGTTCTTCGACTGCATCCAGATGTACTTATTTAATATGCCAAATTCTTTCATATCAAGACAATATATTCAATTCAATTCAAAATTATTTATTCAAACCATTGTGATCCATTACAAATAGTTAGTACATACAATCTTAAACACTATGTTAGTATACGTAAAAATTACAATTATTACTGGGACACTAGTTGCACATGCGGATGTAGCCTGCACAACCAGTGTCTGATAATGTTGGAGCTCACATCTCCATTTACAATGGCCAGAAGACTATTGGTGCCCCCACGTATGCGGCTCAACCGGGATGCTGTTCTTTTTCGCATAATATAGCAAGTGTGAGGATCTTTTCGGCCTATCAATTATTCGGCAAGAGTACCCGGAGCGTAATAAGGGTTAAGGAAATATGTCATAATATCATCACATTATTTTTACAAGCTTTTGTTTAATTTAATATCGAGTTGTCTATGCATTGGTCTGTAAACAAATCTTGCAAGCTAAATTAGACCTAGTTCCTGATGACGAATAGGTCCCAAATTATACAACTAGCTGCGCCGAATTCCGAGATAAAAATCATGTGTTAATCCAGGATGTCAGCTACCTCCATACCAAGTTTTATCAAAATTGGTTCAGCAGTTTGAGCGTGAAGAAGTAACAAACATACTTACACACTCACAAGTTTTCGCTTTTATAATGTTAGCGTGATGTGATGATATGGTACCATGAAGCTGGTTTGACGGTGGAGACTGAAGATGGCCTTAGGAACTTCTGAACTAAATAAGATAAACCAGTGTATTTGGGCTCGTTTGATTCGTCAATTCAAGTTCACTGGTTTCTATTTTTCAACCGACTTCAAAAAAGGAGGTTCTCAATTAGACTGTTTTTTTGTATGTTACGTTATCTCCGACAATTATGAATCGATTTTGGTGATTTCGTTTGTTTGGTATAGTATAACTTCAGAGGTGGTCCTATATACATTGAATCGAAATCGGTCAAGCCCAAACCGAAATATAAACATAGTAGAAACAGAAAGCGATAAAGTCGGTTTTTTAAACTTTGCTTGCGTTTCAATTATATAACTTTTTGGCCTTCTTTTATTTACCACTGGTCAAAGCTTAATTTTTAAAAACTTTTTAAAGTACTTATTACTTGTTCAAAATCAAAATCGTTTATTCACATGGACCCCAACGAGGCACTCATGAAAGTTAATGAATCTATTGCCAGTGTTAACGAGAGATGCAGGGGTGATGAACAACTCGCGTTTTTCCATATAATATCTTCTTTATTGAGATGTTTACAGGTTGAGAGCCGCCGAGCAAGTACAGTTTATTTCTTTTTTTTTTTTTTTTTTTTTTTTTTTTTTTCGAACGGACTACTTTCTGCTGGCTGTGTGTAGCCTCTGCAGCGTCACCGGGCGGGAGGGCGAGCGCGAAAGGCGCTCCGCCGCAAAAGAGAGGGTGTAGGCAACTAGCGCAAGGGCCACCTAGGAGGTGCGAGCCTCGGCTTGGACCGTTGCCAGGACAGGGGGAACGGGAGAGAAACGCCCCGGTACATGAGAGTACCGTTGATAGTGGGCCCTATGAATACGAAAAGTTCGATTAAATCGATTTTGGCTAGAGTTTGGAGAGACATGACGAGAGAATCTACGTCCTCGCCGGCGAGGACTGTTTAGTCTGATTGTGGTCTGTGTACCGGACGATCGCTGCGCTGCCAACGTGATGGCGACCGCAATGGGATCGTCCGGGTCCTGAAGGATGTGTCGCGGACGGCGACTACGGAAGTAGCGTGGGTCTATGGTGTCGATAGAGTAATCGGAAGCTTGGACTATGAGAGGGTTGGAGTGGTGGGGGGCCGCGTCGAAGAAACGGCGGGAAGCCGCCTTCATGTATTGGACGATAGAGGGAAGTTCGAGATCGCAGTGCAGATCGACGTTACGCTGATACCAGCGAGCGCCGACCGCTCTGCGAATGAATCTATTTTGGAGGACTTGGAGTTTTTTGAGTGTCGCGGGTTTGGAGTGAGCGAACACCTGGGAGGCGTAAGTCATGATGGGACGGACGCAAACTTTGTAAAGTGTCAGCTTATTTCTAAGCGACAGTTTACTGCGTTTGCAGACGAGAGGGTGAAGGCGGCCGAGAATGAAGGCCGCCTTGTTTCGGACATAGTTGACGTGCTTATTGAAGTTGAGACGTCTATCAAGAAACACTCCTAGGTACTTCGTAGAAGTAACATGAGGAACGTTCTTGCCGAAGAGAGTGACTGGGCTTGGGGGAATGTATTGAGTCGGATGAAAGAACATAGCTGCGCTTTTATCCGGGTTAACCGCGATACGCCACTTCATGAACCACTCACCGAGAGCGGTGAGGGCCTTTTGAAGGTTGCGTTGAAGGGTTTTACGAACCCATCCGGTGCAATAGATGGCTGTGTCGTCTGCGAAAAGCGCAATTTCGACATTGGGAGTGCGAGGGAGGTCGCTAGTGTATAGCGAGAAGAGTATGGGAGAGAGCACGGAGCCTTGGGGTACTCCGGCTGCTATGGGGTGAGGGGAGGAGTGAACTCCTTCAACGCGATAGCGAAAGTTTCGATCACTGAGAAAGTCTTGTATTATGCGTACAAGACGGTCAGGCACCCCAAGTTGGTACAGCTTGTATAACAAGCCGTTGTGCCAGACTTTATCGAAAGCTTTCGCTACATCCAAGAAGACTGCGTAAGTCCCTTGGGCAGAGATGTTTCTGTTGAAACCCGTTAGGATGTGCTCCGTTATGCGGTGCACTTGTTGAACGCAAGAGTGTCTGGCTCGAAAGCCAAACTGCTCGTCGGGAAGGAGATTGTGGGCGTGTACGTGGGACCAGAGACGTTTCATAAGGATACGCTCATAGATCTTCCCCAGTGAACTGAGGAGACTGATAGGCCGGTAGCTAGAAGGCTCCGAAGCTTTTTTGCCTGGCTTATGAATGCCGATGACGTCGGCGGACTTCCAGGCGTCGGGGAAAATAGAGTTACTCATGGCCGCATTGAAGATGCTGACCAAGAGATAGATAAGGGCGGCTGGGCAGTGTTTGAGCACTCTGTTACTGATGCCGTCGGCACCGGGGGCTTTGCGGACTTTGAGGTCTTTGATGAGCGTCTCAACTTCAACAGCTCTGACGGGGTCGAGAGGAGGGTCAGAGAGGGGCAGGGAGTTCCTACGTTCGACTTCGCTGTCCACCGTACGGAGGTGGGCAGGGTCAACGTGATCGCTATTAGGGGTGCACTGAGACTGAAGGCTGTCTGCTAAGCATTCAGCCTTTTCCTCATCCTCGAACGCTGGGGTTTGGGGAGGTTGTCTATCGAGAGGAGGCATTGAGGTCTGTCCGTCGTTTTTCAGGGTTCGAGCGAGCTTCCAGTATGCCAGGTGGCTCGGCTCCAACCCCGACAGTAAGTCGTCCCACCTTTGATTACGCAGCTCGCCTATGCGCCTTTTAACAGCATGCTGTAAACGGCTCAGGGCGGCTTTGTTTTCTCGGGTGGGAACTCTGTCGTAAGCCCTAGTGGCGGCATTCTTGGCTGTCAATAGCTCCCTCGCGTCTCTAGGCAGTTCCCAGCGCTGGTCGTCCAGCACCGGTACCTGCTTCGAGGCTTCACCTACAGAGGTGGTGAGGTGGCTAGTGAGAGCTTCGATAGCGGTAGTGACGTCATCTACTGTCTGTATGTCGTCGGGGATTCTATCAAGTTGAGGTGAATCGATAGCTTTTAAGTTTTCACCTAATTGCTTCCAATTCACCACGGTCTTGGTAGGTCGGGGAGAGTCGGTCGGGACTGGGCCTAGTCGCATCAGGACGGGACGGTGGTCAGAGGTTAGTTCATGGATTACTTCTATCGAGCTTAACCGGAGGGTTACGCTTTTTAGAAGTGCCATGTCTAGTATTTCGGGGGCATGATTGAGATCAAAAGGGTACCTAGTAGGGGACATCGGAGGGATAACATCAAAGTCAAGGGAGCTGACTAGGCCGTCGAGTATCGTGCCGTTTGTGTTCGTGCGATTACAATTCCAGAGCACATGCTTACTGTTGAAGTCCCCAGCCAGAATGACTGAGTCCCCAAGAGAGAGCAGTGCCTGGAGATCGTCACGAAGCATGCGTTTACCGGGAGGGAGGTAACAAGACACTAGGGTGATCGGTTGATGACCGGTCATCCCTAGGCGGCAACATGAGGCTTCTATGTTAGTGAGAGGAGGGGTATCTATGGGAATGCAATGGAGAGCCCTTCTGTAATAGATAAGAGTACCGCCCTTAGAGCTAGTAGTCCTATCATTACGAACCAGACGGTAATTCGCAATCTTAGGATCGCGAATACCCGGCTTGAGAAAGGTCTCTTGTACTAACATAACATCTATTTGGTGGTCTTTAAGAAATTCGTGAATTTCGAAGCGTTTGCCTGCGAGGCCGTTTGCGTTGAAAAACGCTAACGCTACGGAGCGAGGTTTCAGTCTATTCGGTGTACTATCCATATTAGATACCACCGAGAAGATTGGGAAGGGAGAAACGCCTGATGGCGCTTAGAACGTCCGCATGATCGAGCGCTGCTCGCATGCGGTCGTCTATCGACTGGGCGGAGCGAAGTTTGCGTGCTAGCACGCGAACTTGGTCCATGTCGATAGCCTGGGCGAAATTCCAGACTAACGATAGGTCCGCTGATAGGTCTGAGAGACCTAGAGGGTCGCTACTAGGCTGGGGAGGAGGCGTGGGGCGGGGTGCGACCGGTTTCGCATTCGGAGGGGCGGCGGTTTTAGTCTGAGAGGGCTGGGGTGCCTGCGGTTGCGACATGCTTAGAGGCTTGCTCCAAGCACTCGCTTTAGGCGGTGGGGCTGGGATGAAGGCGGGTCTAGGGCCTGTCCCTTGGTGGGTGCGTAGCGGAGGGCGGTAAGGTTGCGAGGCGACCTTGCGAACTACCTTTGCGCTGCGCGGTGCCTTTGGGCAACCGCGATAATTCGCGGTGTGCCCTTGGGTGCCGCACAAGACGCAGCTAGGCGGTTCGGGATCGTCTCGCTTGCGCTCGCAATCCTTAGTGCCGTGATCGCCTAGGCACTTTACGCACCTAGCCTTGGCGAAGCAGAAACGAGCAGAGTGCCCGTATAGTTGGCAGCGATGGCACTGGGAGGGAGTGCCATTGCGGTGAGGGGGCTCGACTGTGATGCCCGAGAGGCCCATCACAGCCTTAATATTGAAAATCGCTTTTCCTTGAGGGGAAAGCGAGAGGATGACCAAAACTAGGTCGAAAGGAATTTTATTTCTACCGCTGTACATGCGGTGTACTTCCTTTACCGGGAAGCCCTGGTTAAGGAGATCGGTTTGTATACTAGAAGCGGGAAACTCCTTTGGGAGACCGCGCATGACTACGCGAAGGAGTTTCTCGTCCTCTAGGGCATAGGTATGAAAACCTATGTTCTCCTTACGGAGGATGGCAGTCAAACGACGGTGGTCGTTTGACGTGGGGACTTGCACCTTGATCCCGTGTTGGGTGGTGCGGGCATGAGTGTATTGAATCCCTTCGGATCTCAAAAGAGTAGAGAAGGATTCCCACTTCTCCTTATCCTGTATGTACAGGGGAGGAGGGGGCTTCTCCTTGCGGGGCGCGAGGGGCATTTCTGCTTCAGCGGGTTGCGAAGCTTGAGCGGGGGAAGCGGGGCGGGTGGGTTTTGGGGACCCGCGAGGTGGGCAGGCTGCTTTAGCCGGGGGAGACGAGGCTAGAGAGGCCGAGACTTTCGCCAACGACCTCTTCTTGCCCTTTGATCGAACCTCTTCGAATCCCTCGTTATCGGAGGGCTCGGGGTCGACTACTTCCATCTCGGACTCAGAAGAGTCCGAAGAGAGGGCAGGAGACGGAGGGCTTGTTGTTGGGATAACAACAACAGGCGAGCGGGAGCGCTCGCGGGCGGGAGCTGGGGTCGGCTTAGGGCCGCGGGGTTCGCGGGGTCGGGAGGGTGCGGTTTTTGCCGGTTGGGCGAGAGGAGGAGAGAGGGGCGAATCGGAGGGCCAACGAAGTATCGGCACGGGGAGGGCGCTTTTGAGAAGCGGCACGGTAGGGTGGTCCTGGCCATTGGAAGCTATGAAGCTACTCCACAGCTCAGGCCGCGAATCAAACACCCACTGAACGAAGTGCGCGAACGCACCGTTCAGGGAGTCGGAGGAGGACGGATTGGGCATCTCGGGGGCGCACCGAGACGTGAGTTGAGGGTGAATCCCTCCCTGTCGGGCTAGACAGGGAGGTTTGAGTACCTAGGTGTGACCCTAGGTGTGGTCCTCGGTCGGTCTTATTGTACCGAGGGTGAGTACCTAGAAACGCGGATCCCTACGATACCTGGCCGCTCAGCGTGGGTTAACGGCGTGGCGCAACCCAAGGCCGAAGAGACCAGGCCCGGCCGGATTCTGTCTGACTCTCCCCACAGGGTAAGAGGGACAGGCGCTCCGGGGCAACGCCCAATCAGGTGCAATGACCACCGTGAGGTGATCTCTGATTGACCGCCTTAGCGCGGATTTGGGCCCTAAACCCTTGGGTCAAGTTCGCCTAGCGGGCTAGACTAATTAACCCAAGGAGCGTTCGATTTTCGTAAATGAAAAAGAAACCCGCACTGAAAAGTGCGATGCACTGTGGGATTAACCCAGACAGGCACGGTCGGACCTACGCGTCCCGTGGCCTTCCAAGAAGGAAGGCTCGGAATGCAAGGTCGACCGTCGGAACGCGGCGACTCGCAGGTAGCTCGCACGTGCACAGCGCGGGGCGCGGGGCGCAGGTAGCGGGCGACTCGGAGGCGTGCGAAGAGCGGACATCCGTGCGGCACAGGTACCCGACCTACCAAGACCGTGGTGAATTGGAAGCAATTAGGTGAAAACTTAAAAGCTATCGATTCACCTCAACTTGATAGAATCCCCGACGACATACAGACAGTAGATGACGTCACTACCGCTATCGAAGCTCTCACTAGCCACCTCACCACCTCTGTAGGTGAAGCCTCGAAGCAGGTACCGGTGCTGGACGACCAGCGCTGGGAACTGCCTAGAGACGCGAGGGAGCTATTGACAGCCAAGAATGCCGCCACTAGGGCTTACGACAGAGTTCCCACCAGAGAAAACAAAGCCGCCCTGAGCCGTTTACAGCATGCTGTTAAAAGGCGCATAGGCGAGCTGCGTAATCAAAGGTGGGACGACTTACTGTCGGGGTTGGAGCCGAGCCACCTGGCATACTGGAAGCTCGCTCGAACCCTGAAAAACGACGGACAGACCTCGATGCCTCCTCTCGATAGACAACCTCCCCAAACCCCAGCGTTCGAGGATGAGGAAAAGGCTGAATGCTTAGCAGACAGCCTTCAGTCTCAGTGCACCCCTAATAGCGATCACGTTGACCCTGCCCACCTCCGTACGGTGGACAGCGAAGTCGAACGTAGGAACTCCCTGCCCCTCTCTGACCCTCCTCTCGACCCCGTCAGAGCTGTTGAAGTTGAGACGCTCATCAAAGACCTCAAAGTCCGCAAAGCCCCCGGTGCCGACGGCATCAGTAACAGAGTGCTCAAACACTGCCCAGCCGCCCTTATCTATCTCTTGGTCAGCATCTTCAATGCGGCCATGAGTAACTCTATTTTCCCCGACGCCTGGAAGTCCGCCGACGTCATCGGCATTCATAAGCCAGGCAAAAAAGCTTCGGAGCCTTCTAGCTACCGGCCTATCAGTCTCCTCAGTTCACTGGGGAAGATCTATGAGCGTATCCTTATGAAACGTCTCTGGTCCCACGTACACGCCCACAATCTCCTTCCCGACGAGCAGTTTGGCTTTCGAGCCAGACACTCTTGCGTTCAACAAGTGCACCGCATAACGGAGCACATCCTAACGGGTTTCAACAGAAACATCTCTGCCCAAGGGACTTACGCAGTCTTCTTGGATGTAGCGAAAGCTTTCGATAAAGTCTGGCACAACGGCTTGTTATACAAGCTGTACCAACTTGGGGTGCCTGACCGTCTTGTACGCATAATACAAGACTTTCTCAGTGATCGAAACTTTCGCTATCGCGTTGAAGGAGTTCACTCCTCCCCTCACCCCATAGCAGCCGGAGTACCCCAAGGCTCCGTGCTCTCTCCCATACTCTTCTCGCTATACACTAGCGACCTCCCTCGCACTCCCAATGTCGAAATTGCGCTTTTCGCAGACGACACAGCCATCTATTGCACCGGATGGGTTCGTAAAACCCTTCAACGCAACCTTCAAAAGGCCCTCACCGCTCTCGGTGAGTGGTTCATGAAGTGGCGTATCGCGGTTAACCCGGATAAAAGCGCAGCTATGTTCTTTCATCCGACTCAATACATTCCCCCAAGCCCAGTCACTCTCTTCGGCAAGAACGTTCCTCATGTTACTTCTACGAAGTACCTAGGAGTGTTTCTTGATAGACGTCTCAACTTCAATAAGCACGTCAACTATGTCCGAAACAAGGCGGCCTTCATTCTCGGCCGCCTTCACCCTCTCGTCTGCAAACGCAGTAAACTGTCGCTTAGAAATAAGCTGACACTTTACAAAGTTTGCGTCCGTCCCATCATGACTTACGCCTCCCAGGTGTTCGCTCACTCCAAACCCGCGACACTCAAAAAACTCCAAGTCCTCCAAAATAGATTCATTCGCAGAGCGGTCGGTGCTCGCTGGTATCAGCGTAACGTCGATCTGCACTGCGATCTCGAACTTCCCTCTATCGTCCAATACATGAAGGCGGCTTCCCGCCGTTTCTTCGACGCGGCCCCCCACCACTCCAACCCTCTCATAGTCCAAGCTTCCGATTACTCTATCGACACCATAGACCCACGCTACTTCCGTAGTCGCCGTCCGCGACACATCCTTCAGGACCCGGACGATCCCATTGCGGTCGCCATCACGTTGGCAGCGCAGCGATCGTCCGGTACACAGCCCACAATCAGACTAAACAGTCCTCGCCGGCGAGGACGTAGATTCTCTCGTCATGTCTCTCCAAATTCTAGCCAAAATCGATTTAATCGAACTTTTCGTATTCATAGGGCCCACTATCAACGGTACTCTCATGTACCGGGGCGTTTCTCTCCCGTTCCCCCTGTCCTGGCAACGGTCCAAGCCGAGGCTCGCACCTCCTAGGTGGCCCTTGCGCTAGTTGCCTACACCCTCTCTTTTGCGGCGGAGCGCCTTTCGCGCTCGCCCTCCCGCCCGGTGACGCTGCAGAGGCTACACACAGCCAGCAGCATGTAGTCCGTTCGAAAAAAAAAAAAAAAAAAAAAAAAAAAAAAAAAAAAGTGCGGCACAGGTGCCCAGACCGGACTCAAAAACCCTGTTGTTGTTGACAGTTTATTTCGGCCCTCCACGAATATTTATATGTTCGGGATACACTATCCCTTTTACACAATATTTATACTTCTAATCAGAATCAGAGCGAGCGCGCTAGCCGCGTCCCGCTCGCACACTATAAATATTAATAAGCGCGCTGCCACGCAGCGCTCAGTCTACACATGATCTTCAAGAAACGAACATCTAATTATCTCTACTTTACCTAACACAAATTTTACTCTATATAACAAAAATAATGACTTTATACATTAATAAAATACCTAAACTATCAGATGATCGATTGCTTATTCGTTGTCCGGAACAGCCTCCCCCCGGCGTAGATTTTCGCAGCCGCCCTCAATCGGGAGGACGACGAGCCTCCTCACAGGTCTTCTGAATACGCCACCGCGCGTTCGCACATCCGCACTTCGCACCACCCCGTCGGGCCCGCGATATACCGCTTCGATTTGACCGCGAGGCCACACGCCACGTGGTAGCAATCCGTCCGCAATAATGACGACGTCGCCCTTCTCTATGTTTCGTAACGATTTTCTTATATCTCCTCGTGGGGTTAATGTAGGTGCGTACTCCTTGATCCATCGCGTCCAAAAGGCGTTCGCTATAGCTTGCGATGCTCTCCAAGTTCTTCTATCCGCTATTTCACATTTTCCTATGACCGGTGATCCGAGCGCGCTGCCTAGTAACAGGTGATTCGGGGTCAACGCCTCCGGGTCCTCTTCGTTCACCGATACGTGCGTTAACGGGCGTGAATTAATTGTTTGCTCTATTTCCGCTAGAGCCGTGACGAAAACCTCTTCTTTTGGAGCTCTCTCTGATAACGTTATTGCTAACGCGTTTTTTACGCTTCTTATTAATCTCTCCCACGCGCCTCCTTGGTTCGGCGCCCCGGGGTCAATGTACCGCCACTCTATCCTTTTGGTTAATGCGAACTCTCGTAGCTGCGGTAGCCACTCGTCGTAGGCTTTCTTCATCTCCGCCTCGCTCCCGCGAAAATTCGTGGCGTTGTCACTGTAGAACGTGTCCGGGAAACCCCGTCTGGCCGCCATTCTCCGAATAGCCATGATAGCGGAGTCGATGCTAAGGCTAGCCAGCGTCTCTATATGTACCGCTCGAGACACAAGGCACGTAAATAGCAGGCCCCATCGCTTCTCTCGTCGGCGTCCTATAGTGACCCACATCGGACCGAATCCGTCTAGGCCGCAGCGCGAAAACGGTCGTGTGAATGCGTCTAGTCGTTCTCGAGGTAGATCGCCTTTGACTGGTACTCCGGGCGGTTTCTTCTTGCTATTACATAGGTTACATCCGTGTATTATTTTTCGTACGGTCGGTCGTAGACAGAGAATCCAGTAGCGCTGTCTCATGTTATTTACGGTGTGCTCGCGGCCTATGTGTCCGTTTCGCATATGTTCTTGTTTGATAAGCAAACGCGTCAGTATATGCTTTCCGTCGAGTATCGCGGGTTTTTTCATTTCTTCGGGTACTGGCGCGGCGTTAATTCGTCCGCGTAGACGTAGTATTCCGTCCTCGGCGTACTCGGGGTCTAGTCTGACCAGTCGGCTCGATCTATCGACTGCTTTTTTCTGTCGCAGTCGTTTAAGTTCGTTGGCGAACGTCTCCATTTGTGCTTGTTTTACTAACAGCTGTTCGCTCCGTTTCAGCCGTTCGAGCTCTGTCTCGCTTTTTCTTACGTTTCTGCACTTATCGCAAAAATACAGCACTTTCATCGTGGTTCGTAGCAGACGCTCGTACGAGGAGAATCGATTGAAGTCGATAAGCGGGATTTTTTCCGTTGTTCGAGTGGCGAACACCTCGCTTTCGTGCGCGACTTCGGCTTCTTCCTTCGGCCATTGTTCCTCGGGTTCTCGCAAGAACGGCGGTCCCACGAACCATCGGTCTGTATTTTTCAATCGAGTGTTGCCGGCTCGCGTAGCGTCGTCCGCTACGTTATATGAGGTCGGTACCCATCTCCACTGATTTATCGCGGTCAATTCGGCGATCTCTCCCAGGCGGTGAGCGACATATGGGGTGTATCGCGCCGAGTCGTTTCTGATCCAGTGTAACGCGGTTTTCGAATCGCTCCAGTATACGGCGCGCCCTTCGTAATCGTGCTCTCTCTTTATGTCCGCGGCTAGTCTCGCGCCGATCAAACAAGCCTGTAATTCCATGCGCGGCATGCTTTGCGGTTTCATCGGCGCTACTTTCGCCTTCCCGGCTATTAAAACGAGGTGAATGACCCCATCTTCGTGTGTGTACCGCCAATACGCCGCCGCTGCGTAGGCTTGTTCGCTGGCGTCTACGAAAACGTGTAGCTGACGTTCTACGGCCGGCCTCGGGCTATACAAGCGTGGTATGCGTAACTTCTCGATGTAGTCCAGATCGCAGATCCATTCAGCGAAATCCGCCGCTTCTTCGGGGGGGAGGGGGTCGTCCCACGCCATCGCGTGTCGCCATAGGTTTTGCAGCATCACTTTAGCCGAGATGACGTAAGGCGAGATCTGTCCGGCCGGGTCAAAGACCGACATGACGGCACCTAGCGCTTCTCTCTTCGTCGGTATGCGCTGTCCTGCTCGCACGTCATGCGGTACTCGCGGCATGTTCGTATTGAACGCGAACTCGTCCGTCGTAGAAATCCATTTTAATCCTAATGTTTTTCCGTACTCGTCTTCGCTTGCGCCCAGTTCCTTCGGAGCGATAGCACGATCGGCGCTATCTACTCCCCCAAGTAGCGTAAGCCGGTTCGAGCTCCATCCTGCGAGTTCGAATCCCGCTTTCTGATGCACTTCGATCACTTGTCGCATCGTTCTGGTGGCGGTTTCTTCATCGTCAAAACTCTGCAGCCAGTCGTCCATATAATGACACCTCGTAATCGGGATGTACGCCAGAGGGTGCGTGTCTCGGTGTTCTTCTGCGTTCTTATTTCTCACGCTATGCGCTAAGAACGGCGAGCTGCACGCGCCGAATATCATTGACGTCATCACGTACGTGTCGGGTGGTCGAGTTCGTTCGTCGCTTCGCCACAAGAAGTGCTGTATCGCTCGATCCTCTTTCCTTATTTTTATTCGTAGAAACATCTCACGGATGTCGGCGGTAATCGCGACCGGTCGTTCTCGGAAGCGATATAATATTCCGTTCAAATTATGTAATAAATCCGGTCCGTCTAGTAGTACGTCGTTCATACACACGCCGTTTGTCTTCGCGGCCGAGTCGAATACTAGTCGGATTTTCCCCGGTTTATTGGGATTTGTGACTGCGAAGTGAGGCAAATACCACATTTTCCCGTCATCGTCGTGGTTGCTCGTGCACTTGGTCGCATATCCTTTTTCGATCAATTTCTCTACTTCTTTCGTATACGACGCTTTGAAATCGGGCGACTTATCCATTTTTCGTTCGATTCCCTTCAATCGTCGTAGAGACATGTCGTAACTCGGCGGCAGGTGTACGTCATCGGAGCGCCACGGCAGTCCCACCTCGAAACGGTTGTCCACTCTTTTCGCGGTTCGGTTAAAAATCTCCTTCGCTCGTTCGTTCGCGACGATTGGCTTCGGTTTATTCGAAATACCGATCGAGTCCAACTCGAAATGCGCCTTCACCATCTCATGTAACTCGCCGTCTCGGTCTTGCGGCGTACGTATATGCAGGACTCTCTCGTCGCTCGCTACGATCGTGCTACGCGGGACTGTCCCGTGTATCACCCACCCGAGTGTCGTAAGCGATGCTGCCGGTTGCGTTTCTTTCCCCGTTAGTAGTTTTCTCGACACGATTAAGTGCCAGTTATCGGCGCCGATCAGGACGCGCGGCTTCGCTTCGGAATAGCATAAGTCTTCGGTGCGCAAATCTCGTAAATGTTCGTGATCGAGTAGTGTGCGCTTCACCGATTGGTTTCCGAGCTCTAGATGTCGCACGGTGCGTGCTTTGATCACGTGATATTCGTGCTGATGTCTTCCTTTGAGCGCGATGTTCACGGCTTTACTGCTCGCCTCTCTCTGGCTCGACGTGACTCCGTGGATGTTAAGCGGTCTCGACGGCCCTTGTGCTCCGATCTGAGCTGCGATATCGTCGTCGATGAGGCTAACGGTAGATCCCTCGTCCATCAATCCGTAAGTTTCCACTTCGCCCGCGGGCCCTTTTACCGTAATCGGACACACCTTAAGCAGGACGCTTCGGGTCGCATATACTCGTGCGGAGGCGGTGATTGCGGTGTCCTCTTTTGATGGCGACTCCTTCCGTTCGCGCCGAGTGTGTAGTAGAGCGTGATGAGGCATTCGGCATTCTTCAAAACCGCATTTCTTTGCCTTACACACGGCGCGACGATGCTTGCTATTCATACAGAGAAAGCATATTTTCGTCTCTCTCACCCATTGCCATCTCGCTTCAACTGGCATCTCTCGGAGTTTTTTACATTGGGGCGTGGCGTGTTCTGCTCCACAGCAGTAACACCCGTTTTTTCTTTCTTCTGACGCTTCTGTCGTATTAAATACTTTGGCGTTTGCTGTCCTCTGCGGCGGTCGATGCGCTCGAGTATCCTTGTTCGTTGTATGCGATGCGCCGGTGGTGTAACAATGACGTACGCTCGGTCCGCTTCTCTCATAAAGAAGCGCGATAACGTCACGATTTCAGCTTCTCTTAAGTTGCCGTATTCTTCGGCGTAATCGCACCAGCGAGCTCGCAAATGTTCGCTCATCTTTTCCGTGATGTGTCGAACCAACATCGGATTTTTCAAATATCCTTTTTCATCGAGGCATGAAACGACGGTTACTATGTTTTGCAGCTTGATTGCAAACTCGTTAAGTTCGGCCGCCGTTGATCCTATGCGCGGCAATTTTCTTAACTCGTCCAGGGCTTGATCGATTATTATTTCTGGCTGTCCGTAACGCTGCTCGAGCGTATTCATAATCGCGGACGGCTCTGTCGCGGTGTATAGCAGGGCGATAACGCATTGTCGGGCTTCTCCTTTTAAACACGCGCGTAGTCGGGCGAGATTCTCGACTGGGGGAATCTCGTACACGGATGTGGCTTCTCGCATCGCGGCTTTGAACGGGAGCCACTCCCCCGGTGCGCCGCTGAACGTCGGTAGCTCCGGTGGTCTTCTGAATCTGTTTCCTCGTACCATTTTCCCTAAGGCTTCGGCGAGCTTGTCGATGTTTCGGTCACGTGACGTCGTCCTAACGGGTGACTGATGCCTCGGCGTCGTCGTCTTGAACGTCACGTGGTTCGGTGCCGCGGCGTGTCGCTCCGTCTCTCTCGCACGTTCCGTGCGTTCGCGCGGGCGTACGGTTGCTTCCGTATCGGTCGTGCGCACGTGGTCGACCCACTCGCTGACGCGTCTGCTCGTTTCGGCTACATCTTGATCGCGCAAACTTCCTTGATCCGATTCTTCTTCTCTAATCGTGTCGATATCCGCGGCCAATCTTCTTTTAATCAGCTCGGCTTGGATCTGGAGTTCTCTTCGTTGTACTTCGGCCAGTCGTTCGGCGGCTTCCAGTTCGGCTCTGCGGATCCTCGCGCTGGCGCTGGTCGTAGATCGGACGGATGGCGCTTGGCTCGACGGTTGAACTGTCGCGGTAACGGGCGTGGCGGTCGGTCGCGCGGAGTGCGGGTTGAACGCGGGTGCGGGTGCGGGTTGCGGGTTCGTGGACGGCGACGCGGGGTAGTCTTCATACACGCGTAGTTCCTTCTCTTCCTTGTCGTCGGCAGCGGTCTTGCTCCGTGTTGTCGGCATCTTGCGTTCTTCGGCACTTCTCCGCCCCTAACGGCCCTACGTCCCTACCTCCCTAACAGTCCCTAACAGTCCGTCGGGAGGGCCCGGGTGTGAAACCGGGATACGCTCCCTCAGGGATGGAAAAGGGGGATGGGAAGGGGGGTTCCACCCAGCAGAGGAAAGCAAGTTTCACGGGTCGCTCAGCGGTCGGGGGGAATTCCGACCACGTCGGCGGTGCCTGCAGTCTGGCCCCGATTCACTCACGATCGTACTGGCGAGGAGGTGGTAGCCTGGCCCGCGCACGTCGCGCTCTTGATGGACCTGTGATGCCACACCAACACCACACTGCCTTACGGCGTTAACTAACTTATCCTGTCCTTGATTTGGGAACGCTCGGTGCACAGGCTCGTCGCAGTCGCACCGTTGGGTGATTTTCTTTTTTTCAACTCGATGACACGGAGCGGTCGCACCGTTGGGTGATCTTCGTTAAATTAAAACCCGGAGCGGTCGCACCGTTGGGTGATTTTCTTTCTTCTACTCGATGACACGGAGCGGTCGCACCGTTGGGTGATCTTCGGGTCTTACGCTTGCCCAGTCTTCTTTAGATCTCGTTCCGGAGGCACAAAACACCCGATGCTCGTTCTGATCGGTACGGCCGCACGCGTTCGTTCTAGCGTGCGGTCGCTTGTTCTGACGATCTTGCTTCCGTAGATCTTCGTCCCACGAGCGTGTAACGTGCTCAGTGGGATCCGACGACTTGCTGGCCGCACGCGTTCGTTCTAGCGTGCGGTCGTGCTCTGGCGATCTTCGTCCCACGAGCGTGTAACGTGCTCAGTGGGACCCGGTGACTTGCTGGCCGCACGCGTTCGTTCTAGCGTGCGGTCGTGCTCTGACGATCTTCGTCCCACGAGCGTGTAACGTGCTCAGTGGGACCCGGTGACTTGCTGGCTGGCTCTCGATGACTTCTTTCTTCAATTATCGCTGCGCAATCCGACGACGAAGGACCAACTTGTTAACGAGAGATGCAGGGGTGATGAACAACTCGCGTTTTTCCATATAATATCTTCTTTATTGAGATGTTTACAGGTTGAGAGCCGCCGAGCAAGTACAATTTATTTCTTTTTTTTTTTTTTTTTTTTTTTTTCGAACGGACTACATGCTGCTGGCTGTGTGTAGCCTCTGCAGCGTCACCGGGCGGGAACAACACAATTTATTTCGGCCCTCCACGAATATTTATATGTTCGGGATACACTATCCCTTTTACACAATATTTATACTTCTAATCAGAATCAGAGCGAGCGCGCTAGCCGCGTCCCGCTCGCACACTATAAATATTAATAAGCGCGCTGCCACGCAGCGCTCAGTCTACACATGATCTTCAAGAAACGAACATCTAATTATCTCTACTTTACCTAACACAAATTTTACTCTATATAACAAAAATAATGACTTTATACATTAATAAAATACCTAAACTATCAGATGATCGATTGCTTATTCGTTGTCCGGAACAGCCAGATTCGCAAAATTACAGCCATCTCGAGAAGAACCTGGCAAGAAACTCAGCGGCGCATTTTTTTTCCTTAATTTTTTTAAAAAACATTCTTAATTTCTAATACATAATTATCTTAACCTAGGTGTTATTATGGTAGTCGCTAGAAAGAGCCTGTGCAGTTTGCCTCCATGCATCCTTGTCATTAATCATAATGTTCATCTTTAACTAAATCCAATGTCCAATTTTGTCTATGTAGTAAACTCCCCCGTCCGTCCGTCAACTCGCCGAACCGCTGACGTGTGCATTCGGCACTCCCTGCATGTTCCGTGGTCCAATTAGATACGGACTGGCCATCTAATTCCTATTAGGGGCACCGCACTACTCCCCGTAAGTGTGTGTTGCGTCGGCTTTGTGATTCAGTTAGTGTATAATAGGTTTTAGTTTGTCAAAGGCGTCTTAGACTTCTACGAGAGCTACGTTCGAAATTAGATACGTATTCTTATTATATTTGTCCGTAAATCCAGCGGTATGGAACTCAGGATTCGTTTATTTATTTATGTGATTACTATTATCTAATACCTTTTAACGAGCAATTCTTGTATATATAAATATATATATGTGTAATCAGGATCTCGGAAACGGCTCCAACGATTTTCATGAAATTTTGTATGCAAGGGGTTTCGGGGGCGATAAATCGATCTATCAGTTTCAATTTTAGAAAACGTCATCCGGGTACTTATACATTATGCTAATGACAATTAGGTCAGGAGACAAACAGTAACTGCACAAGTTTTTTCTGGCGACTGCAAAACACAGCTAAACTTAGGTTAAGACGTATGTAGAAGTATGTAAGGAATATTTGAAATATAGAATAATAATTAAACGCAAGAAAAACTAAAAAAAAATCGACTTCACCGCTATATCTTCGGAACTTTGATCAGATTAGACTTGTTTTATTTGAAAGCTGGTGCTTTTCATGTGGTCTCATTGGAATTTGATCAAAATTTAATCAGTAGTTCTTGAAATATCGTCAATAATGCGTGTTAAGTACCTACATCTATTCTCATAAAATTTCCGAAGATAAAGCGGTGATGTCGGTTTTTTTAAGCTTTGCTTGCGTTTAATTATTTATGGGGATGATTGACAAAACAAGCAAGTCGCTCGCCTGATGGCAAGCGTTACGTTTGCTATCAGTACAGTGCGACCTAGAGTTTTAAACTTAGATCAAAATCTTGCGTGGTAAAGCACTGCTCGTCACCCTGAGATATTAGATGATAAATCTCTTTAAATAAACAAACTTTATGTATAGTAAAAGTGCCACAATGATCCAAGTGAAGTGAGGTCCCTAAGTCAACTTAGGGACCTCGCTTAGGTGCGCTTAGGTTAGCGGGCGCTTAGGTGATACTTTGTCTTTTCATTCGTCTCTCAGAGGAATTTAACGTCTAAACCATACAAGTGAATGCACATTTAAATCTAAGAACACGTGTATGTTATCCGTTGAAGTTATTTAAACAACAATTAATATGTAAATGATATTTTAAATATTGTGGGTTAGATTTAATAAAAACAAAGAACAAAACAACTAGTATCATCACTATATGTAGGTAGCCTAAAATAAAAGTTCAACTATATCGTTCACATCAAATTTCACTAAAAATCTTTGATTTAAATATATAACTTTTTTCACACATTACTGTTTGTCAAAAGTATGCCTATCTCAAGGGTTTTGCAGCTAAAGTCAAAGTTTTATCTCCTATCTCGATGGCCTATCCTGAATAAATCCTACTATATATAATCCTACTAATATTATAAATCCGAAAGTTTGTATGTAAGTATATGTTTGTTCCCTCTTCACGCTTTAACTGCTGAACAGATTTGGATGAAATTTGGAATGTACATAGCTTACACCTAGGATTAACACATAAGCTACTTTTTAACTTATTAATTACGGGCGAAACCGCGGGTCACGGCTACATAAATGATCGCAAAGTCAAATAAAATGATAGTTAAAACTACAATACAGTGTCGACAATACATCGTAATTTGAGTGACAAAGAATACTCGTGTGCTTTATGTTGGTCTTATATTTCACATTTCATAGAGATGTGAAAATAATTCGAGTTCCACTTTCGGTTTTTTCTTTTAAGTAAAAGAAGCTGGTGTCGATTAGGGAGTGTTGCGATACCTCTTGCAACTTTGACTCCTACGCACCCTGGTTCTTTCCCCGCGCTGTACGGCAATGAATATCTTAAGTTATGTAAGGAATTTGAACTCGGTCTTATGAAGCCCAACGAAAACTTTGGCAAGAAACCAACATGTTCAAGAATAACAACATTTGGAGTATGTTGTTCACTAATATATTATTACTAGCTGCGCCCCGCGGTTTCACCCGCGTTGACAATGATGAAGAGTGATGATGATGATGACGAAAAATAGATGTTGGCCGATTCTCATAGATACCGGATAAGCACAAAAAATTTCATCAAAATCGGTCAAGCCGTTTCGGAGGAGTATGGCAACGAAAACTGTGACACGAGAATTTTATATATTAGATTAACAATCTCTCCTGATGTTAAACGATGCTGTGAAGATCAATCAAAGTCATTACCAGGAATCAAGATTATATGTATATTAAAGGATAGATTGTTAGCTAGTTGTAAACATAGATTTTAACTGTATCTATTCAAGTACCGCGCTCATTACTGAAAAAGAAGAACTTGTAAGAGAAACAAGTAGAAAATGTTATAGTATACTCATGAATAATGCATTAAAGAAACCAATTAATGAACAAATATCATGTGTTTTTACTTCTTTTAATTGCTTCCAGTCGATTTCTTAGAAAACAAATTAAATACATACTAGTTTTATCAGTTCTAAAAACCGTTTAAAATAGCTTATTACACAAAAAAAAAGTTGACCGATTGCCGAAGGAAAAGTGACCAAAACTGGCTGCGTTTTTATGTTGAAAAGCGAAGTCTGGTTGTCTATGTTAAATAGCGATACCAACCAAATACAAATATTCAAAGCTTTTCTTAATACTTAATACCCATATTCAAACTACGGGCCAATTGACAACCCAGTTGGCGCAGTGGACAGGTGTCCGCCCTCTGCGCCGTGAGTCCTGGGTTCGATTCCCGGCAGGAGCACCAATTCTTTCCCAAGGGATATTTGTGCTTCTTGTTCTGGGTGTAGCTGTGTGTGTGATGTAAATGTTTCCTGCACCCACGACACAAGTCTTTGAACTTAGTGTGGGGCTGTGAGTGTGAATGCGTTTGTTCGTTTCCAATTGCCTATATTTCCTAAAACTAAACTAAAACTATATACAGCAAAGGCCAAGTTAATTCTTAGTTAAGAGGGTATGATGTGGTCTATATTTTTAATAAATATAATTACCTACGAGTGTTTTGGAAAATGTTTTCTACCAACTATATGGACGTATATACAATTAATGTTTTATTATACCTTTCGTTTTTCATATCTTTAAGTTGAACGATGAAAGCGTAAAAACACATTGAAATTTGGGAACTGTGTTTTTTCTCATCTTATTGGAGGATATAATACCATGAATGATGAAACATCCTTGTGTATATATAGTTAATTAGTGTCCATATAGTTAATTAAAATCATTTAAAAAAACACACGTACTTAATTGTATTTATTAAAGATATCGAATTGTACAAGCGAGAGAGAAGACAAAAGGAATAAACCCTCTTAAATTTAAACTTAGCTAACTTATACTTATTTAAAATTTGCTCTTTCGGAATCTGTGTTAGATTCAAATCAAATCAAAATCAAATCGTTTATTCACATGGGCCCCGAAGAGGCACACATGAAAGTTAATAATTCTATTGCCAGATTCGCAAAATTACAGCCATCTCGAGAAGAACCTGGCAAGAAACTCGGAGGCGCATTTTTTTTCATTATTTTTTTTTTAAAAACACACTTAATTTCTAATATATAATTTTCTTAACCTAGGTGTTATTATGGTAGTCGCTAAAAAGAGCCTGTGCAGTTTGCCTCCATGCATCCTTGTCATTAATATAGTCTTTGTAGTAAGCTTTCTTTTTATGCCGGATTCGGTTTATGCCAGCGCATCACTAGCCTATTAGATAGTTGAAATCTGACGCAAGTGGCGTTGCAACAAGCGCACTAATTGGAGAGAGACCGAGTGCCATCGCGTGAGCATTTCCACAAATTTATTAGACTGATGGTTTCGTGGGGTCGGAGGTATATAGAGAGCTGTCTGAATACTACTCGTAGCTGGTAATCTAACTTTAAATGATAACCGAAATCAAGTGTAATAATAATAAGGCTGTTTTCAGTTATGGTTGGTAATTGAACCGGTACCCACGACACAAGTCATGGAACTTAGTGTGGGGCCGTGAGTGTGAAATATTTCATGTTTATCTTTATGTCTTTAAGGATGCATATTATAGTGTGGATAATGTGAGAAAGTTTTGCGAATGTATATCTTCTCTCTCATTCTTGGATGTTTATGAAACTAAAACATTATCAGTAGCTTTTGAACATTTTTATGAAATTATTTGTTTAGTGTATAATTTGTGTTTTCCAACAATAACTATCAAAATGAATAATAAACCGGTAAAATTGAATTGGCTTACTAAAGGAATTAAAAAATCTAGTAGAACTAAGCGTAAATTATATTTGATTTACAGTAAAGTTAGCACAAATAAGAAGGAAAATAAGAAGAAATATAAGATATATAACACAATTTTTAAAAGAACTGTAATGAACGCACAGAGAGTGGTTAATACTAGACGTATTAAAAACAATAATAATAAAGGCAAAGCTATATGGAATGCTATTTCATCATCCACATCCAATAATTCATTGACCAATGACATTGAAATGCTTAAATTAAATAGTATGACATACACTAATTCCATTGACATATCCAATATATTAAATATTTTTTTTATAAATTTGACATCGAACAATACAATTAATAATTACACCACCACACAATTTGTTAATATTAATAAAAATTCTAATACTATTTTCTTAACCCCCGTAGATACGAGCGAAGTTTATAATATCATAATGAGTCTAAGTAACAGTAAGACTTGTGGTTACGACGAAATTTCTACCAAAGTACTAAAAAGCTGTGCTTCTTGGATATGTCACCCTCTTACACATATTATAAATTTGTCATTTTTAGAAGGCGTATTTCCAGAACAATTAAAGTTAGCGATCGTTAAGCCATTGTTAAAGAAGGGTGATAAATCTGATCCTAATAATTATCGTCCTATAACTATAGTCCCAATCCTATCAAAAATCCTTGAAAAAGCAATGTTGGTTAGATTAAATAGCTTTCTTAAAAAATTTAAGATATTACGGGAAGAACAATTTGGTTTCCGCAAAGGAAGCTCAACGTCACTAGCATGTTTTGATTTAATAAGATTTATAACAGAAAACATAAATGCCGGCACGCCAATTGTATCAATATTTCTAGATATGACAAAAGCTTTTGACTATGTAAACCATTCTATACTCTTGTATAAATTAGAGCTTTATGGCATACGGGGAATAGCTTATAATTGGATAGCTAGTTACTTAAAAAACAGAAAGCAGTACACAGAAGTAACTAAAATTGTCAACGATGCGCAAAATAAACTGTCGAAAGATAAATTTAGATCTGAGATATTAAGCAGCAATACCGGAGTTCCTCAAGGCAGTATATTGGGACCATTGCTTTTTTTAATATACATAAATGACCTTCCAGATGCCACTCCTCATAAGACTATTCTTTTTGCAGATGACACTACAATAGTTATTAAAGGAAGAAATAAAAATCAAGTTAATCTGATGGTAAATAAAGCGCTGTCTGACGTGATCCATTGGATGGAAACTAATAATTTACACATTAACTTAAATAAAACAAAATTAATTCAATTTCGTTCGTATAATTCAAATCCATTGCAACTTGACATTAATTATAATAATATAATAGTTGATATCGTTGACAATTATAAATTTTTAGGACTGACTATTGACAAACATTTAAATTGGAAAACACATATTGATGTCATGTGTAAGAAGTTGGAACGTTTTGTATTCGCGCTTAAAAAAATTAGACACACTGTGTCCATGGAGGCCGCACTGATGGCATATCATGGTCATGTGTCATCTTTGCTTAGTTACGGTTTAATTATATGGGGAAACTCAGTCAATATTGACAGAATTTTTAAAATACAAAAGCGATGCATTAGGGTCATGAATAAGGCTTGGTTTCTAGATAGCTGTAGACCTCTTTTTAAAGCATGCAACATACTTCCTTTGCCGTGTATGTACATTAAGGACATTTGTTTTTTTGTTAAACAACACCCTGATTTTTTTAAAAAACGTTGTCAAGTTATTACTCGTCAAAAAAGAGATAAATTCACGAACCTTTTATATCAACCGACTGCCCAAAAGGAATTATACAAAAGAAACGTTTATAATATGTGCATATCAATTTTTAACAGTGTACCTAATGACATAAAAATTTTGAAAGGTAACAAATTTAAAAAATCTTTAACTAGCTGGCTTCTTATTCATTGTTTTTATAGTGTTAAGGAGTTTAAGAATTTTAAATTAGTCTAGATATTATAGTAGACATAGACATTACCATTTGCACGTCTGCTTGCAGACTGAATATATTGTGTCACTTTTTATGTTAAGATCTTATGTACATGTATTCTAGCAAATAAACGATTTGATTTGATTTGATCATGACGTTTTCGATGTCAAAGAATAATTTCAGAGGTATGTGTCATTCACACAAAGGCTGTCATATGATATAAATGTGTACATTATGCCGACTGGCGATGTTTATACTGGCAGTGATGGTGATATAAAACATTTGAGACAGTGAAAGAGGTTCATTTGTAATTTAACTGAGTATTTACACATAGCTTAAATAATTCGTTGTTAATGTTTTCGCTTGCAGTGTCAAACCTAACTACAGCCTTGAGATTGTAGTAAAGACAATTTTTGGTATAATCTTTGTTGGTAGGAAATTTAGTAGTGCTTAATTGCTTACCTAGCTAGCAACCATTATTATCTACATCTACCTTTCAGTGTTAAAATAATTCAAAACATCTTCAACGCTGAAACGTGTCAACGTGTTCTGACCGCCATTTGGCGTAGTTGGCTGAACGTACGCCTTCTAAGGAGCTGGTATTGGGTTCGATTCTACCTACGAGTACGGGTGTCTCTTAAATATCTATTTATATATATTCTCTGAGAATTTGAAGTTATTCGTTTGTATGATTTAGGCGCCAAATACCGGACAGATAGACGAACGGACAGATAAAGTGATGAACCACTCAAGTCAACGTAAAGACCAAGTAATATAATGCAGATAATATTCAAAATGTAGCCCATCTTCTATTTATATATGTAAATGAATTGACGTTGTTAGTCTTACAAAACTCGAGAACAGCTTGACCGATTTGGCTGATTCTTTTTTTTTGTTGTGTTCTTTATTGTTGACAATAAAGTACTTGAGGCAAGGTTTGTTTAGGTATATATTTTTTAATCCACCAGGAATTCCACCAGCGAAGCCTGGACGGATCGCTACTCAGAAATAAAAAAAATATTATTCTTACCGACTTCAAGAAGGACGAGGTACTACTATACTATGTTCGACTGTATGTATTTTTTATATATGTTCACCGATTTCTCCCTTATTTGTGGAACGATACTCAAAATTTATTTTTTTCTTTGGTAGATTAAACTTTTTTTTCGATATTTCGATAAAATTTATATGGGACCACCTCTGGTCCCATATAAATTTTATCGAAATCGATCACGCCAAAACCAAAATATAAGCGGTGAAGTCAGTTTTTTTAAGCTTGGTTACGTTTAATTAAACTATTTTTATTTACAACATAGCAAAAGCTATGACTCTGTCATAGGATGCTGTTTTTGCGGTTCACAGTAATGACGATGCATATCCAATGTAGCTGAGCAATGTAAATTGCGATTTCTGTCCAAATTCCCGAATAATAATAGGTATAATGTGTGTTATTGGCGGTGAAATAACTATAAATAAGAAACAAAGTCGAACAACAACGTTATATCGTGTCACCAAGATTTTTGAGGCATAGAATAAGCTTTGCAAACTAGGGTGGTAACGCTGACAGCATAATCAACACTAGCTAGACATAAAAGAACCTCAAATCCAATTTAAATTTTTGCAACGTTGTGTTACTGTTGTTTATTAAAACAATGACACTTATGGTGTTTTCAATATCATACTACTACTAATATTATAAATGCAAAAATGTATGTGTAAATGTGCATAATTGTTTTCTCTTCACGCCGCCGGCACCGTAACGGCTGAACGGGTGTGAATGAAATTCGATAAATGCTTATACCCAGGATTAACACAAGAGCTACTCATTTTTTTCGTGGGCGAAGCCTCGGGGATCACCTAGTTTAAATCTAAATATATATAACTCAAAGGTGACTGACTGACTAACTGACTGACTGACATAATGATCTATCAACGCACAGCCCAAACCACTGGACGGATCGGGCTGAAATTTGGCATGCAGATAGATGTTATGACTAAGGCATCCGCTAAGAATAGGAGGATAATAAGGATTTTGATTAATTCTACCCCCAAGGGGATAAAATAGGGGATGAAAGTGATGTTGTACTTCTTAACGCGAGCGAAGCCGCGGGCAAAAGCTAGTATTATTATAAGACACATTTAGAGCAACTCTCAGCGGCTTGTGTGCCTTTATTGCCTATATACGCACCCTGATTCGAATACCGCTCAGCCTCGCATGAATGATATATACAGAATAACATAAATAAACATAAACGCTTTCACACTCACAGCCCCACACTAAATTCAATGACTTCTGTCGTCGGTGCCGGAAATATTAACATCACACGCACAAACACAACCAGAACCAGAAACACAAATTTTCCATGGTGAGAAAACTTGTATTCCCGCCGGGAATCGAAACCGATACACCTGGTTAGAAGGCGAATGCTCACCCAACTAAACCAACGGGCAAACATTGTGAAGATCGTCGTTCCACCAAGCCTGATTATATTCGTTTTTATTACGGTAAAAGAAAACATTCTAAGGAAACAGGCATATTCACCAAGCCTCACTGCATCAGCTTGGTGGGTTTTACGTAGACTCTCCCAATCAAAATCAAAATAAACTGATAATTAGACTTTTTTAAGCAAACTCACACACTGAGAAATATTTTCAATGTGTGTGTCATTCGTGTTACTAACAGTGAAAATGTCTCGCCGATGTTACAAACATTCTAGTGATTTATGTGACAGCTTTAAATATTTAGTAACAATCACAAATTTATTTGGTAATTACTAGCATAGTAGAAATAGCTTAATTTGTAAAAAGAACGTAGTAACTGGCTAGAAAAAATGTTTTTGAGAATTTTGTCTAGTCTAGCTGTCCTACTATTTTTTTTTTCCGTACATAATTACGCGAAATATGAGACCAACTGAGATAATTACTAAGTATTATGCAATTTTCTACCAATTGCCATTTTTACTACAACATCAGTTCTGCCATTGTATCGACGATGAAATTATTGCTGCTGATATTTACAGTCGGCACATTAAATTTTCATAGTTTAATATTATTAATTGCGTTGCTTATTACATTACTGGCTGTTCCGTTCTATTATTAATAAACTAGGCAAATCGTTACTTATATAATAAAATGATACGTAACAATTTAGTTTTCAGCTAGCTTGTCCTGTGATTAACATAGTGACTGCTAAGGGACATGATATACAAAGCGACCGTGGCGTGCGACAGCCGCGCGCCCTGTACTGCCGTCATAAGGAAATAAAACCGGCCAAATGCGAGTGGGACTCGCGCACTAAGGGTTCCGTACCATTATTATTATTATTATTTTATTTTAATTAATTATATTTAAAGAGAACATAAAACTAAATATTCTGTGAATGGTTAAAGCGTCTACCTGTCACCTTTATTAGTATCGAGTAAGAAACAGTAAAAAAATCAAGTTTGTTGTATGGCAGCCCCCCTTATATATTTATTTTATCTTATTTTTAGTATTTGTTGTTATAGCGGCAATAGAAATATATAATCTGTGTAAATTTCAACTGTCTAGCTATCACCGTTCTTGAGATACAGCCTGGTGACAGATGGACGGACGGACAGCGAAGTCTCAGTAATAGGGTCCTGTTTTTACCCTTTGGGTACGGAACCCTAAAAAGACGTAGGTAACATTAAGACTTGGTTAAATTTAGACTTGTAGCAGATGCGTCTAAATTAAAAGTAAGATTTAGTAGGTTGCGTTTGAATATTCTAAAATCAAAAAATAATAGTAGATTTATTTCTTTTCTAATATTAAATGCGTATAATATTCATGATTCCTAGAAATAGAAATAGAAAAGTATTTATTGTATAAACTGTGTACAGGGCTCTTACTAAAAATACAAATGTATAAATAACGAATCAACAGTTTTCCCCATAGTGTATATAATTTTCCGATAGTGTATATAACTTAATTTTGACAAAAATGCAGTTACTGCTTTTTTCAATATGACGGCAGTATAAGAACAAAACGGTATCGTGAAGGCAGGAGTCGCGGGCGCCTCTGGGACTTTGTAAATCAAGGTCCACACAACGAAATGTTAACAACTTAAACCTGAATAAAAAATAAATAGTACCAAATGGCATCCTTTAATTTAAACCTTCCTTTAATTAGTCGTTTTCCTCGAACTGAGATGTCGCGCATCTATATTGCCTAATATGTAGTTTTTGAGGTTAATTGCGTATAACTTTTTTTCTAAATAATAATTATTTGATATTTGTGTTTGTTTTTAAACTTCAGGATAAACCGGATATAATAAGTAAATTTAATCTTAAAGTGTGTACTTTAAATAGACCCCGGGACAAAATAGGTCTAAAATCAGTTGTTATAATATCAGACCAAATTGTTATTTTCCAACAAAGATTTATTTTCTTTTAGTTTTTGATCTTTCATTTTGTGTAGTTTTCTTGTCTACTTGGCTATTGTCACTTAGTTTCCAGAGACTATCCTGTTATTTCAAACAAAATTATGTCAGACTACAACAGGGAAATCTGTAGGAAGACCATAAATAACTATTTAATGCACTGCCGTATCCCTCACGTGTAAATATTTAATAGTTTGAAATGTGACAGTGGAGGGAGAGTTCATAATAAACGAACCATTTGCATTGCATTGGTAGAATATAACTGTTAAACGTCATCCATTAATCGTTGACATACCTCCAGTTGGCTTGAAGCGCTTCGCTTCTCCGTTTATCATCCGTACAGCGAAGGAGTGGAACTCATTGCCCTCATCTTTGTTCCCCGAACAGTATAATCTGGGATTCTTCAAGTCAAGAGTGAATAGGTATCTTCTAGGCAAGTGTGCTACATCTTCGGCCGTATCATCGCTTTCCATCACGT
This sequence comes from Lomographa bimaculata, assembly GCA_948107665.1. Lineage (NCBI taxonomy): Eukaryota > Metazoa > Arthropoda > Insecta > Lepidoptera > Geometridae > Lomographa > Lomographa bimaculata. The sequence continues at coordinate 14,528,015 of OX403603.1, read as the reverse complement.
GAGATTGTTGTCAAAAGCTTGCCTATCGTACATAAAGAATATAACTCAATTTGAACTAAAGACTAAATCTGACCAATAATAATTATAACTAGAATGAGTTGGTTTGCTTTTCCTAGATACTAGTCTAGGATCTAGTATCTAGGATAAGCTAACCAACTTCATATAATAGAATAATAGATAGACATTTCAACTTCAAATCTTCACACAAATGGTAGAAAAAATAGTACAAGTTTGTAATATATTTAGTCACAAATCTATATATATAAAAATCAATGCCACTTTTCTTTGTAATTTTATAACTCAAGAACGGGCTCACCTATCCAAACCAAATGTTTAGGCTTTGTTTGGACTATTTAGTAGATGGTTTATGTGAAGTTTGCACAAAATCGGTCGAGCGGTTCTTCATTTATTACACCCGGGCGAAGCCGGGGCGGATCGCTAGTTATTTTTAAAAATTCATCCAACGTTTAAAGTTGATAGTTACTGTTGTTTGAACACAGCTGTGTTATTATTTCATTTAAGCTGCGCATTTGGTCATTTAGCCAGTGTCGGAAAATAAAATATTTCAAATATAATAAGTTATTTCATGATAGAAGTCCTGGTCACAATTCACAGTCAAAGTCAAGGAAAAGAGTCAAAGTCCAATTATAGTCAAGCCATGCCCTAATAAAGTGGTAGAAACTTTACTAGAACTTTTATTGGAGTTTTGAAGCGAAAGCAAAAATCACGTTTTTCAACTTTACGAGATTTGCCTATACTCATGCACGTCTTTATGTTCCTGTTTCGTTTCCATGAAACTATACAAAAGTCATCAAAACGGTTGTTTCTCTACGAATGTATTTTCTTGATAAAATAGAGAGGGTTTATTGCGCACCTTAATTATTTTTAATGGCTTCTAGATAAGGTACAGTGATGTAGAGTTGAAGGATTGCTTATACAGGAAAGGTTAGTAATATTACACCCAGCGTTTGTTTTGGTACAACCCGCGACAGTACAAAAGAGATTTAAGATTAACGACAGCTGTCCCTATCTCTCTTCTTCTACTACCGCAGAGCTAAAAGGTTTGGCGTCCTTTGCACTTAAAATAAACAGTTTTATTTTAAGATAATTAAATGTAAACGCTTTCACAGCCTCACACTAAGTTTGAAGACTAGTGTCGAGGGTGCCGGAAACATTCACTTTACATGCACAATCACAAGAAACACAACTTTTCCTTAGAGAAAATTTGTGTTTCTGCCGGTATCGAAACCGATCCCCTGCTCTAAAGGTGAACGTTCACCCAGGCCGGCCTCTGCCCTTACGCTGCGGGTCCTGGGTTCAATTTTATGTTATTATATGCTCGTCTAGTTAAACACAATACAAACAAAAAAAGTCCAAGTGTTGAGAACTATATTCAAATATACCTCAATGGATAGCTGTTACAGTAATCAAGTGTGGAGTGTGGAGTATTTGATCAATTTGCACAAAAAGCCCGTTTAAATTTAGGACCACAGAATAGACAGAATAACAGTTTGTGCTGTTTGATAGAATTTCGTTAACTTGCCGACTTAGTGGTGAAATGGTACTATTACTAATGATATAAAGGCGAATAATCCTACTAATATTATAAATCCGAAGGTTTGTGTGTAAATGTGTAAGAATGTTTGTTCCCTTTTCACGCTTTAACGGCTGACCGGATTTGGATGAAATTTTAAACATACGTAGATTATACCTAGGATTAACAAATAGGCTACTTTTTAACATGATAGTAGCGGGCGAAGCCGCGGGGCACGGCTAGTGCTACAATTTATATTTCTATTCGAGACACTTGTGTGCATAAATCTTACATATAAACATAAACGTAACGTAAACGCTCACAGCCCCACACTAATACACGGGCCGGAAATATTCAATTCAAACATACAATCACAACCAGAACCAGAAACACAAATTTTCCTTGGGGAGAAAAATTGTGTTCCCTCCGGGAAACGAACCCGGTACTCCCGTTTGGAAGGCAAATGTTCACTCAATTAAGCCAATAGGCAGTTCATATTTTATCTATTTAGTTAAATTTTTAAAGTGGAAGGATAAAGACGCACAGGAAGAAGTTCATATTGGCCGTGACTCTGGCAATGCTGACTTTCACTTGGCACAAGCTAGAAAGACATTTGCTGAGCTGACGGCCATCTGCCATTAGTGGAGAGGCTCAAATAAAAAAATGCTTAGAGCGTGTCTACAGTACACCTATTATTTTATTAAAAAAAACTATATAGCCGTGACCCGCGACTTCACCCGCGTTATTAGGTTAAAAGTAGCCTATGTGATCCTGAGTATAAGCTGTGTACATTAAAAATTCAACCAAATCTGTTTATCCATTACAGCGTGAAGAGAAAAAAATACATAATAACACATTTATACACAAATTTCTCATTTCAGTGTGATTATAATATATTTAACTACGCATTACAGTAGTTATTTTTAATTTACTGTAATTACTTTTCATTTTATCACTTTAACTTCATAAATAAAAATATTTCCATATGAACTACATCCCCCATCGCACGACCTTAATGTACCCCTGGCAAAAAAAAATTGCTAATACATATATATTTTTTTATTTTAAATGAACAACTCAAATACCAATTAGCATCACTTCATAAAAAAAGAACTTTCAACATGAACTTTGATCCCCCATTGCACCACCTTAATGAACCCCAGGCAAAAAATATTGATGGCTAAATTATTATTATTAAATCTCTATTAGTTCAAAAACAAAGAACTTTTATACAAACGTTTTCACTCCATTTAGATTTCCAAAAATTCATTATTAGTACACCCCCACTTACTAAGACCAATGCACCCTCCAAATTTCAAGTCTCTACAACTAGCAGTTTAGGCTGTGCGTTGTCTCTAAGTCAGACAGTCAGTGAATCAGTATTTCAGGACTAAGATTCGTATAGTATTAGATATAGTTTTAGGAAATATCGTAATACTCTTCTACCTGCACTATACAAATAGGTCCAAATGGAATGCATTCACACACCGATTTCGCATCGGCAAAATATTCGCCAAATAATGGTAGGATTCGATATTTTGTCCACGGGTAGATTTAGTCCATATACCTACAAGTGGCTTGGCATTTGAACACACTATTTTTTAAATTTGTGACGCAATCGGTCAGATTATAGACCTCGATTGTTGTTGATCTAAGCTTAAAATATATACTCTATTAAAAAATCTACTGGTAGAACAATTATTTATTAAATTGAAGTGAAACTTCTTATGAGGCTTGAAATTCTGATCCACAACTGAAAAATGTGTGTGACATATGTGAATTGGACGTTCCGCGACCACTGAACATTTTGCGAATTTGACATTTTACGACTTAACGAGGAAAAGTGGTAATCACCCGATTACTGTGTAATAATTTAAATGATTTTTTTTTGTAATACAAATTTTTTACTTATATCGTGTGTCACATCCTGATTTTTTATATTTTGTCGTAAAAAAAATCATTTATAAACTACGGGCCAATTGCATATATTTCATACATTAAGTTATTTGCATAGTCCTATTCCAGGTCGGATGCAGAGGGAAAAAAAAATCATAATGAAGATCGCACAATTTTGAATTGTTAGATTTATAGGTGATTTCAATCATAGTATCATCACTGGACTGATTTAGTTTTATTTGAAAAATCTAACTGTTAAGATAAATCTATCTCATCAAATCATATTAATTTTTTTGTACTATGTACTCCACTACTTCATAAAATAAAACTAAAAACTGAAATGTAAAATCTATAAATATGCCTATAAAAACTGTGCCGCAATGAGGTAGGTAAATGCCACAGGCTCCGCAGGTCAAACAAACGTTTGTCCCGTGTCCAAACACAGACTTAGTCTTGGGTCCCATTTCCAAATTCAAAAACTCGTGCACTACATTCGTTAATTATTCACCGCCGTGCAAACTGCACAGCAAACGGCTTACCCTGCGATGCCAAACGCTGTATGCGACCGAATTCAATAGGCCAAATTGCTGGCGGACACGACGGCAAATGGCTAAGGTGGTGTATGGTACGCGTCATGAACTTAGACCGGTAATATAATTTTTGTTACTTATAATAATTATAATCAAACTTATGTCAAAACATGTCCATGTATTTGAATAAATCGTTTGTAAACCGTTATCACACTAATAATTGTAATTGTGTAAATGTGCAAGTGTGTAAATACGTTTGTTTTCTCTTCAGGCTGTAACGGCAGAACGGATTTGGGTGAAATTTGGAATGTCCATAGCTTATATTTAGGAATAACACATAGGTTTTTTAACTTAATAAACGCGGGGCACGGCTTATTATGATATTTATCAGATATTTATGTGTAATACTTTGTCATATCATTATAGATGACCATTATACGAGAGACACGCAATAATTAATTTAAAATCTATAAAGCATTGACTAATTTTTATTTCAAATATTAGCATTCATAGAAGGAGGGAATTGTGATTTAAAAAAATCTCATAAATCAGATTCTTGGCTATTTTTAATGCACTTTACATTACAGCCAAAAGCGTGAGATTCTTAGGGACAATAACATTATACCAAATAATATTGACATGTTCACGTTGTTTATGTTTGATAGGTAAGAATTTGACCACTATCTGACACTACCTGATGGAAGGTGATGACACAGCCAAATATTTTAGGCACTGAAGTGTTGCACCGTATAAGTCTGTTCCCGTGTTTATCTCATAGAATTTTATCATATTTATGCATCATATCATATTGCTCGGTTGCAAATGCAGTAACCGCTAGCGTAGCCGGCCCTTCATTCTAATACTCGCTGCGTCTATACCTTGAGCCCCACCACCACTCTTCAACCGTACACAGGAAGACTGTAAGCTGTCAGGGAGGGGGTGCAGGAAATTACGCGGGGTGCGGGGAGTGAATCAACGCAGCACTGTTTATTGTTACGGTTCACACTAAGCAAAAATAGACTTGCCTTTCAGTGAAATCGGAAGCATTTCCAGGTGAAGATAATATTGTTGTTGATGCTGTTGACACTATTGCTTTGCGACGTATTGAAAACGTGCAGGATGCAATAAGGAAAATAGTTATATTGACATGCACTGGAGATTTTCCGCTACTATGACTTTCGTAGTAGTAGGTAACATATTATGGATTGATATTCTTTAATGATGTACAAGTGGAATGGCCAGCGTCTTTATTCCCCGAACGGTATAAACTGGGAGTCTTCAAGTCTAGAATGAATATGTATCTTTTAGGTAAGAGTTTTACATCTTCGGCAGCATAGTCATATTCTATCAGGTGAGATATTGGTGAAAGGCTTGCCGACAGGCCAGATTTATTCATGATAGTAAATAAAAAAAAGACATTTATCATAGACCTCTTTTAATATAGTGGGGGTCTTTACTACATTACGTACAACGCTACATCGATTGTTTAATCTTTTACAATAAGAAGAAAGTTAAAAAACTAAAACCCGACTAATAATAGTTTAAGACCAATGAGATGATGCCATTTTTTTTTTATTTAAATACCCCTTCGATTTATTGTTTAGGACGCTGTGAGGAAACAAACGTACAAACATACGGTGCTAATATCATTACCCTCCTTCTTGCTTCCCTTTGAGTCGGGTAATAATAAAAAAAATCAGAGCACATAAAGTTGACAACAAATATGCTTTAAATCCTAAACCAATACATTAATTATAATCCAAATGTATTGATGATTAGTTTGTACCGTCGGCACTTAGGTAAGTATATTAAAATATCAGGATCATTAAAATATTATGTTTAACACATTCTGAAAATTGATATCCTTCTAAAGCCCACGGTGCTACAAGAAGTATTGAATATAATATCTGAACGAGAGCATTCAACATCTAAGTAATCATAACCACTCACGGTAAGTAATATTCACGTGAGAAGTATGGGTTTTTTTTTAAATAACTTACATGTTGAAAGCTCTGGGCCTGAATGGCTGTGTTAATTTATTACTGTTTAATACTGTTTAGTATTAAACAGTAATAAATTGTATGTTTTAATGTGTAATGGTCAAATGGTAACTTAGTACTGTTTAGTATTGTTTAGTACTGTTTAGTACTGTTTAGTACTGTTTAGTACTGTTTAGTATTGTTTAGTACTGTTTAATAATGTTTAGTACTGTTTAATAATATTTAGTACTGTTTAGTACTGTTTAGTACTTTTTAGTACTTTTTAGTACTGTTTAGTACTGTTTAGTACTGTTTAGTACTGTTTAGTACTGTTTGGTACTGTTTAGTACTGTTTAGTTTCGGTTAGTACCATTGGCCTTAGAAGAACTTGTCTAGTTCGTAACTTATTTCTTTGAAACAGTTATTTAATTTTTGACAGTATAGGTATACATTTCTTTTGATTAAAACTTTAATTTATCTGCGAGTATTCAAAAGCTAAACAAATCGTGTAACTCATTTCAAATTCAAAGACCACTTAGAGCTTGAATTTTATTTTAGTAAATATTCACAGAGAAAGTCTCGTTGTCTTCGAAGAATAGTTTTATAGTTATTTCAACTTGTTCTTGGGAAAATTAATTTTTGCCTCCCGCTTTGCTCTTTCTTCTAACTTTAAAGTTCGCTGAAAGTTGTCTGCACAGCTTTTGTGAAACTAGAGGCTTTATTTGTGAGATAAGGCTTAACCATAGAGATTATTGTCTACTAAAGAAATGATTGCAGTACTACGCAAATATTAATAATGAAATGGCAATCAAAGCAAAACCTACTTCACCGCTTATATTTTGGTTTCGGCTTGATCGATTTCGATAAAATTTATACGGGACCACCTCTGAAGTATAATCAATAAAAAAAACAAAAAACATCAACATCGATTGGCGGAATTATATCATACTTACAAAAAAAAACCTCCTTTTTTGAAGTCGGTTGAAAATTCTATTTAAGGTAAGTAAAGTAAAAATTGATTATTTGATTAATAAATTTTACTAGCTAGTTACCAAACTGGGAGTTAGGTTTTATTATACATATAAACCTCTCGTGAAAAATTATCTATCTGATGGTGAAAAATCCGTTGCGTGGTTTAGAAGTTAGCGGATACTCGAGTGAACAGGTATCTTCTAGGAAAGCATGGTCCATCTTTGACCCCAGCATCACTTTCCATCAGGTGAGATAGTCGTCAAATGTTCGCCTATCAAGAATAAAACAAAAAGTTTTATACTATGTAGAGAGACTATAAAGAGAAAAGGCAGTGGTTTAAGTACCAACCAATTAGTTGAACTGCTTTAGAATTATAAAACGCAAGCCACTGCGAAAAGAATAAACAAAAAATCTCAAGAGTAATATAATTTTCTACATGCATTTACAATAATGCTCTAAAAGTTCTTTATATAATTTAATTTTTACTTCCATTTCCAAGAGAACTCGTGAATGCGAAGATAACAAGCGCTAAAAGCCAAGTTGGAAAGAAGTTATTACAATAGCTTTGTTCTACATCTAGTTTTACATCAAGTTTTCACATTAGAATGCTGTAAGATAAATATTTTTTGATCCTCTTATATACACATTATTGTAGGTAGCTTTCCATTAGTGTTATTTCTTACAATTTAAATCCTCAGGATGTTTACAAAATTATGTAAATTAATTTCAACTTTTTACGGTAGTATCGTAAGATAGAGATAACCGCGTCCAAAGATGGCAGATAGAGAATCACTCATAATCATCACCTAACTGCGTTTTTCCTACTGTAGGTCTATTCTGGTCGACAAAATACGATTATTTGAATTGGTGCGACGACGATACGACAGTCGATTGGTTGAAATTTCAGTTGATTGGATGTTCAAAACAAAAGAAAATCGTTCGATTTCGAAGTCGCGTCGATGTGACGCACGGAATAGACCCCCTGGGTCTCAAACTCTCTCACCGTCAAGAGTCTAGAAAAAACTCACCTCCCAAATCAAGTGCGTGTTGGTGGATGACTAACATCCTCGAATTCCGTATTTTTTAATCGCTTTCACATTTAGAGCCTCTCATACACAATCATAAGTAATTAAAGGTTGTAAAAAATATTAGGTTCAAAGTAATTATAGGACATGTTTGATGTTTTCCTTAAACGCAATCCTACTAATATTATAAATCCGAAAGTTTGTGTGCAAGTGTAAGTGAGTATGTATGTTTGTTCCTTCTTCACGCTTTAACGGCTGAACGGATTTGGATAAAATTTGGAATGTACCTACATAGATTATACCTAGAATTAACACATAGTCTACTTTTAAACTAGATAATAGCGGGCGAAGCCGCGGGGCACGGCAAGTTATACTATATTTGATAAACAGACTCTGCATAAGAGTCCTACTATTACTAAATTGCTACCCTTGGGAACTGCGCGATGGCATAGTTGGGTGGTGTTCGCCTTTTAAGCGGTATCGGGTTCGATTCCCGACTGAAAATAGAAGGTTTCTCCCCAAGGAAAATTTGTGTTTCTGGTTCTGGTTGTGATTGTGTGTGTGATGTGAACGTTTCCAGCACCCACGACACAAGTCATTGAACTTATTGTGGGGTTGTGAGTGTGAAAGCGTTTACATTTACGTTTGGGAGGTAAAATATTATGTAAAAGGTATAGAAAAACTATGATATTAAAGTAACATCGAAATTTAGGAGACGCCCTTGGTTTAGTACAAACCAAAGTAATACATTTCTTATGTCTTTAACACCGATTTTGTAGGTAAAACGTTTCACATTTGTCATTTTACGTCTGTGAAGTTAGCATCTCAAATGTTAGCATCTCACAAAGAAAATCAATATCAAGTGGCATCCAGCATAGTTCTACAGTTCTTGATAAGTTTTATCAATAGTTCCGTCGATTAAACCATTAATATCGTGTTTTTAAAAAATGAGATGCTAACTTCGCACACACATGATAGCATCTCATCACATTCCGAACACCTGACTACACAAGAGTCTACATTTGATGAGTTCTATGTTCCCAACAAGTTTTGACAATAGTTCTGGCGATAAAACTGATAAAATTGCGTTTTGGAAAAATGAGATGCTAAGTTCGCAAACATATTGCAACATCTCAACACAATCCGAAATCCTAACGCCACAAGAGTCTAAATCCGGTGAGTTCTATGCTCAAAATAATTTTCAACAATAGTTCTGGCGGATAATCAAATGAAATTGCGTTTTGAAAAAACTAAATGCTATCTACGCAAGAACAAAATGAAATCTAATCAAATTCCGAGAGTCAGACCAGAGCAATGGTTCTAGATGGAGACCAGCATCTCTTGCTATGAAATGACAAAGAGATATGGCTTCTGGAACTGTCACATATTTCTCCATCGAATTTAGCCTGCATCTCTTGCCATACAATACCATAGACTTTTTCCTATTCCTATATCGATTTTTTTTCCTTAAAAATCTCGTAATTAGTGAGATGCTAGCCTACTGTTGGGAGTTCCGGTTCAGAAAACGGTTCTAGATGATAACCAGCATCTGTTTCTACGAAATGCAAAAGAGTTCCGGCCTCCAAAACTTTTTCCTATTCCAATATCGATTTTTTTCCTTATAAATCCCGAAAGTAGTGAGATGCCAGCGTACTGTTGAGAGTTCCGGTTCAGAAAACGGTTCTAGATGATAACCAGCATCTGTTTCTACGAAATGCAAAAGAGTTCCGGCCTCCAAAACTTTTTCCTATTCCAATATCGATTTTTTTTCCTTATAAATCCCGAAAGTAGTGAGATGCCAGCCTACTGTTGAGAGTTCCGGTTCAGAAAACGGTTCTAGATGATAACCAGCATCTGTTTCTACGAAATGCAAAAGAGTTCCGGCCTCCAAAACTTTTTCCTATTCCAATATCGATTTTTTTCCCTGAAAAATCTCGTAATTAGTGAGATGCTAGCCTACTGTTGGGAGTTCTGGTTCAGAAAACGGTTCCAGATGATAACCAGCATCTGTTTCTACGAAATGCAAAAGAGTTCCGGCCTCTAAGACTTTTTCCTATTCCTAAATCGATTTTTTTTCCTTATAAATCCCGAAAGTAGTGAGATGCCAGCCTACTGTTGAGAGTTCCGGTTCAGAAAACGGTTCCAGATGATAACCAGCATCTGTTTCTACGAAATGCAAAAGAGTTCCAGCCTCTAAGACTTTTTCCTATTCCTATATCGATTTTTTTTCCTTAAAAATCCCGAAAGTAGTGAGATGCCAGCCTACTGTTGAGAGTTCCGGTTCAGAAAACGGTTCTAGATGATAACCAGCATCTGTTTCTACGAAATGCAAAAGAGTCCCGGCCTCCAAAACTTTTTCCTATTCCAATATCGATTTTTTTCCCTGAAAAATCTCGTAATTAGTGAGATGCCAGCCTACTGTTGAGAGTTCCGGTTCAAAAAACGGTTCTAGATGATAAACAGCATCTGTTTCTACGAAATGCCGAAGAGTTCCGGCCTCCAAGACTTTTTCCTATTCCAATATCGATTTTTTTTCCTTATAAATCCCGAAAGTGTGAGATGCCAGCCTACTGTTGAGAGTTCCGGTTCAGAAAACGGTTCTAGATGATAACCAGCATCTGTTTCTACGAAATGCAAAAGAGTTCCGGCCTCCAAAACTTTTTCCTATTCCAATATCGATTTTTTTTCCTTATAAATCCCGAAAGTAGTGAGATGCCAGCCTACTGTTGAGAGTTCCGGTTCAGAAAACGGTTCTAGATGATAACCAGCATCTGTTTCTACGAAATGCAAAAGAGTTCCGGCCTCCAAAACTTTTTCCTATTCCAATATCGATTTTTTTCCCTGAAAAATCTCGTAATTAGTGAGATGCTAGCCTACTGTTGGGAGTTCTGGTTCAGAAAACGGTTCCAGATGATAACCAGCATCTGTTTCTACGAAATGCAAAAGAGTTCCGGCCTCTAAGACTTTTTCCTATTCCTAAATCGATTTTTTTTCCTTATAAATCCCGAAAGTAGTGAGATGCCAGCCTACTGTTGAGAGTTCCGGTTCAGAAAACGGTTCCAGATGATAACCAGCATCTGTTTCTACGAAATGCAAAAGAGTTCCAGCCTCTAAGACTTTTTCCTATTCCTATATCGATTTTTTTTCCTTAAAAATCCCGAAAGTAGTGAGATGCCAGCCTACTGTTGAGAGTTCCGGTTCAGAAAACGGTTCTAGATGATAACCAGCATCTGTTTCTACGAAATGCAAAAGAGTCCCGGCCTCCAAAACTTTTTCCTATTCCAATATCGATTTTTTTCCCTGAAAAATCTCGTAATTAGTGAGATGCCAGCCTACTGTTGAGAGTTCCGGTTCAAAAAACGGTTCTAGATGATAAACAGCATCTGTTTCTACGAAATGCCGAAGAGTTCCGGCCTCCAAGACTTTTTCCTATTCCAATATCGATTTTTTTTCCTTATAAATCCCGAAAGTGTGAGATGCCAGCCTACTGTTGAGAGTTCCGGTTCAGAAAACGGTTCTAGATGATAACCAGCATCTGTTTCTACGAAATGCAAAAGAGTTCCGGCCTCCAAAACTTTTTCCTATTCCAATATCGATTTTTTTCCCTGAAAAATCTCGTAATTAGTGAGATGCTAGCCTACTAGTGGGAGTTCTGGTTCAGAAAACGGTTCCAGATGATAACCAGCATCTGTTTCTACGAAATGCAAAAGAGTTCCGGCCTCTAAGACTTTTTCCTATTCCTATATCGATTTTTTTTCCTTATAAATCCCGAAAGTAGTGAGATGCCAGCCTACTGTTGAGAGTTCCGGTTCAGAAAACGGTTCCAGATGATAACCAGCATCTGTTTCTACGAAATGCAAAAGAGTTCCGGCCTCTAAGACTTTTTCCTATTCCTATATCGATTTTTTTTCCTTATAAATCCCGAAAGTAGTGAGATGCCAGCCTACTGTTGAGAGTTCCGGTTCAGAAAACGGTTCTAGATGATAACCAGCATCTGTTTCTACGAAATGCAAAAGAGTTCCGGCCTCCAAAACTTTTTCCTATTCCAATATCGATTTTTTTCCCTGAAAAATCTCGTAATTAGTGAGATGCCAGCCTACTGTTGAGAGTTCCGGTTCAAAAAACGGTTCTAGATGATAAACAGCATCTGTTTCTACGAAATGCCGAAGAGTTCCGGCCTCCAAGACTTTTTCCTATTCCTATATCGATTTTTTATCTTTAAAAATCTTGTAATTAGTGAGATGCCAGCCTACTGTTGAGAGTTCCGGTTCAGAAAACGGTTCTAGATGATAACCAGCATCTGTTTCTACGAAATGCAAAAGAGTTCCGGCCTCCAAAACTTTTTCCTATTCCTATATCGATTTTTTATCTTTAAAAATCTTGTAATTAGTGAGATGCCAGCCTACTGTTGAGAGTTCCGGTTCAGAAAACGGTTCTAGATGATAACCAGCATCTGTTCCTGCGAAATGCTAAAGAGTTCTGGTCTCTGGGACTCTCTCATATTTTTCTGTTGGATGTTTTTCTTATAAAGCGATAACATTCAGCTATCAGATAATACTGAAGATTACTTTTATGTTCGATTTCTTGATATAGCATTGCACCGGTTTAATCGTGTGAAATAACAACACCATCTTACTATTGTAAAAATTTTTGAATTAATGATTATAGTTACTAGCCACTGCACTAAAAAGAAGTAATTTAATCTTGAAATCGAACCTGAACACCTGAAAAAAGGAAACTATGCACTCATTGTCGCCAGTTTTTAACTCTCCTTATTGCAAGTGCTGCGCACATTTTTACAGCAAGGATCGTGATTCGTTCTCGTTTACGAAAAGATTCAATTATTATTTCCGTATTACATATTGAATTATAGCATTTTGAAGAATGTTGAGAGTTCACGTATTTTCTTTTCTTCTTTGATCGTAAGAAACGAGAACTCTGTAGCTTATTGCACTAATCCACGAATACAAATCCAAACTTTTATCGTGTTTCTACATTTCTGTCGCTTGAATCCCCCGAACATCCTGGATTTCTTACTCTTGGCATTACCCGGAACCAGCGACGAGGACGCGGTAAGATCTGGCTCCATTTTTTTATTATTATTTTTTATTTATTTTTTTGTAATTTTTTTTATTTGTTTTTATTTTTTATTGTTTTTTTTTATTCATGTTTTTTTTTTTTATTTATTATTGTTTTTATTTTTTTTTGTTTTTTTCTATTCATTTTTTTTTTTGTTTTTTTTATTTTTTATTTCCTTTTTGTTTTCTTTTCTGCCTTTTATTATTTTTTTTCGTTTTATTTTTCATTGTTTTGATATTTTGATAGTACGATGAGTGTTACTTTAAAAGAAAAGATTATTTCTTACACAAGTGGTATGTATATTTTCGTTATTATATTCATAATTATATTTTTCTGTAATATTAAATCTAGTATGCTAGGATTCTTTTAGTTTATATTAATATGCAAAGATTTTCTACTGACAGACGGTATACAAATAGAAATGAACAGCTTCAACACACGCTGGGTTCCATACAAAAAAAAAACATGAATAAAAAAAAACAATAAAAAATAAAAACAAATAAAAAAAATTACAAAAAAAATAAATAAAAAATAATAATAAAAAAATGGAGCCAGATCTTACCGCGTCCTCGTCGCTGGTTCCGGGTAATGCCAAGAGTAAGAAATTCAGGATGTTCGGGGGATTCAAGCGACAGAAATGTAGAAACACGATAAAAGTTTGGATTTGTATTCGTGGATTAGTGCAATAAGCTACAGAGTTCTCGTTTCTTACGATCAAAGAAGAAAAGAAAATACGTGAACTCTCAACATTCTTCAAAATGCTATAATTCAATATGTAATACGGAAATAATAATTGAATCTTTTCGTAAACGAGAACGAATCACGATCCTTGCTGTAAAAATGTGCGCAGCACTTGCAATAAGGAGAGTTAAAAACTGGCGACAATGAGTGCATAGTTTCCTTTTTTCAGGTGTTCAGGTTCGATTTCAAGATTAAATTACTTCTTTTTAGTGCAGTGGCTAGTAACTATAATCATTAATTCAAAAATTTTTACAATAGTAAGATGGTGTTGTTATTTCACACGATTAAACCGGTGCAATGCTATATCAAGAAATCGAACATAAAAGTAATCTTCAGTATTATCTGATAGCTGAATGTTATCGCTTTATAAGAAAAACATCCAACAGAAAAATATGAGAGAGTCCCAGAGACCAGAACTCTTTAGCATTTCGCAGGAACAGATGCTGGTTATCATCTAGAACCGTTTTCTGAACCGGAACTCTCAACAGTAGGCTGGCATCTCACTACTTTCGGGATTTTTAAGGGAAAAAAATCGATATAGGAATAGGAAAAAGTCTTATAGGCCGGAACTCTTTTGCATTTCGTAGAAACAGATGCTGGTGATCATCTAGAACCGTTTTCTGAACCGGAACTCTCAACAGTAGGCTGGCATCTCACTAATTACAAGATTTTTAAAGATAAAAAATCGATATAGGAATAGGAAAAAGTTTTGGAGGCCGGAACTCTTTTGCATTTCGTAGAAACAGATGCTGGTTATCATCTAGAACCGTTTTCTGAACCGGAACTCTCAACAGTAGGCTGGCATCTCACTAATTACAAGATTTTTAAAGATAAAAAATCGATATAGGAATAGGAAAAAGTCTTGGAGGCCGGAACTCTTCGGCATTTCGTAGAAACAGATGCTGTTTATCATCTAGAACCGTTTTTTGAACCGGAACTCTCAACAGTAGGCTGGCATCTCACTAATTACGAGATTTTTCAGGGAAAAAAATCGATATTGGAATAGGAAAAAGTTTTGGAGGCCGGAACTCTTTTGCATTTCGTAGAAACAGATGCTGGTTATCATCTAGAACCGTTTTCTGAACCGGAACTCTCAACAGTAGGCTGGCATCTCACTACTTTCGGGATTTATAAGGAAAAAAAATCGATATAGGAATAGGAAAAAGTCTTAGAGGCCGGAACTCTTTTGCATTTCGTAGAAACAGATGCTGGTTATCATCTGGAACCGTTTTCTGAACCGGAACTCTCAACAGTAGGCTGGCATCTCACTACTTTCGGGATTTATAAGGAAAAAAAATCGATATAGGAATAGGAAAAAGTCTTAGAGGCCGGAACTCTTTTGCATTTCGTAGAAACAGATGCTGGTTATCATCTGGAACCGTTTTCTGAACCAGAACTCCCAACAGTAGGCTAGCATCTCACTAATTACGAGATTTTTCAGGGAAAAAAATCGATATTGGAATAGGAAAAAGTTTTGGAGGCCGGAACTCTTTTGCATTTCGTAGAAACAGATGCTGGTTATCATCTAGAACCGTTTTCTGAACCGGAACTCTCAACAGTAGGCTGGCATCTCACACTTTCGGGATTTATAAGGAAAAAAAATCGATATTGGAATAGGAAAAAGTCTTGGAGGCCGGAACTCTTCGGCATTTCGTAGAAACAGATGCTGTTTATCATCTAGAACCGTTTTTTGAACCGGAACTCTCAACAGTAGGCTGGCATCTCACTAATTACGAGATTTTTCAGGGAAAAAAATCGATATTGGAATAGGAAAAAGTTTTGGAGGCCGGGACTCTTTTGCATTTCGTAGAAACAGATGCTGGTTATCATCTAGAACCGTTTTCTGAACCGGAACTCTCAACAGTAGGCTGGCATCTCACTACTTTCGGGATTTTTAAGGAAAAAAAATCGATATAGGAATAGGAAAAAGTCTTAGAGGCTGGAACTCTTTTGCATTTCGTAGAAACAGATGCTGGTTATCATCTGGAACCGTTTTCTGAACCGGAACTCTCAACAGTAGGCTGGCATCTCACTACTTTCGGGATTTATAAGGAAAAAAAATCGATTTAGGAATAGGAAAAAGTCTTAGAGGCCGGAACTCTTTTGCATTTCGTAGAAACAGATGCTGGTTATCATCTGGAACCGTTTTCTGAACCAGAACTCCCAACAGTAGGCTAGCATCTCACTAATTACGAGATTTTTCAGGGAAAAAAATCGATATTGGAATAGGAAAAAGTTTTGGAGGCCGGAACTCTTTTGCATTTCGTAGAAACAGATGCTGGTTATCATCTAGAACCGTTTTCTGAACCGGAACTCTCAACAGTAGGCTGGCATCTCACTACTTTCGGGATTTATAAGGAAAAAAAATCGATATTGGAATAGGAAAAAGTTTTGGAGGCCGGAACTCTTTTGCATTTCGTAGAAACAGATGCTGGTTATCATCTAGAACCGTTTTCTGAACCGGAACTCTCAACAGTACGCTGGCATCTCACTACTTTCGGGATTTATAAGGAAAAAAATCGATATTGGAATAGGAAAAAGTTTTGGAGGCCGGAACTCTTTTGCATTTCGTAGAAACAGATGCTGGTTATCATCTAGAACCGTTTTCTGAACCGGAACTCCCAACAGTAGGCTAGCATCTCACTAATTACGAGATTTTTAAGGAAAAAAAATCGATATAGGAATAGGAAAAAGTCTATGGTATTGTATGGCAAGAGATGCAGGCTAAATTCGATGGAGAAATATGTGACAGTTCCAGAAGCCATATCTCTTTGTCATTTCATAGCAAGAGATGCTGGTCTCCATCTAGAACCATTGCTCTGGTCTGACTCTCGGAATTTGATTAGATTTCATTTTGTTCTTGCGTAGATAGCATTTAGTTTTTTCAAAACGCAATTTCATTTGATTATCCGCCAGAACTATTGTTGAAAATTATTTTGAGCATAGAACTCACCGGATTTAGACTCTTGTGGCGTTAGGATTTCGGATTGTGTTGAGATGTTGCAATATGTTTGCGAACTTAGCATCTCATTTTTCCAAAACGCAATTTTATCAGTTTTATCGCCAGAACTATTGTCAAAACTTGTTGGGAACATAGAACTCATCAAATGTAGACTCTTGTGTAGTCAGGTGTTCGGAATGTGATGAGATGCTATCATGTGTGTGCGAAGTTAGCATCTCATTTTTTAAAAACACGATATTAATGGTTTAATCGACGGAACTATTGATAAAACTTATCAAGAACTGTAGAACTATGCTGGATGCCACTTGATATTGATTTTCTTTGTGAGATGCTAACATTTGAGATGCTAACTTCACAGACGTTGTCATTTTTATTACTAGATGTAGTGAGTTGGGAGAGATTTTCATGGATTTTCTACAAAGTTTATCAATTTAAAACTTTTCACGTTGAAATGGTATAGCGGTTTAACTGTGCAAAAAAGAGGAGGTTCTCAATTCAACTGTTTTTTTTATCTAAACCTCATAACTTCTTTCTGAATGAACAGATGTTGTTTTTTTATTTATTTGAAAGGTGGTGCTTCCAATGTGGTCTTATTTCAATTTGATCAAGATCTGACAAGTAGTCTTTGAGTTATCCTCAGTAATGCGTATTTCATTCATTGAATCGGATCACCTAATGAGAAAGGACGATTCAGCCGAAGATTTGAACGGGATAAAATTAACAAATTACAGATTAATACATGATACAAAACGGCATAAAGGAATCATGTAATTTCTGAGCACACTCTCCAAAATGTATAGCGATAGAATACCGATAGGTTTGCTACCTTATGTCGGTGACCGAGAATTTGCAGTTTTGAGTCAACTAGCTTACTTTTGCCAATGAGTGTTTTAGCTCGCCGGTCAAAAGATTCAAGAGCTTCAGGCTGGTACAGCACTTCTGGCAGGTGGCACTTAGAGGATCCATCCCAGAGTAGGCAGCAGTATAAGCTCCAATAAACAATTCGAGTTAAGCTTGATATCAATTGAGAAGCTGCCCCGATGTGAAGTACCATCTGACCTTAGCAAGGATACCCAGCTTCTTAGCAGCCAGTTGAGCTTTGGCTTCGATATAAATGCCTTCTTTTAATATAAACCCTTAGTAATAATCAATGTAAGCACTCCAACGACAAAAGAGTGTTTATTCATAAGCCAAGCATTCGGCTTCATACCTGGGCCACAATAACTCACATAAATAAGATGGATGTAGTGCAACCTTACTTACAGTATGGATGTTTATATTTTCAGTGTCAGACTTCTATGTTACTTACTAATTCATTTGAGATGCTGACAGTGCTAATAATCATGCGAACTTTAAATTTAAATTTAATTATTATTAAAATTCATTGTATTACAGACTTGGAAAGCACCAGCAGAAGCCTGTTGCAACATATGTATTCAAGTCTATCTAAATTTAAACTGAAATAGCAACATCGTAGCAAAACAATTCACGACCAATTTTCACTCTTACACTCGATATAATTAACGCTCTGATATTTTTTTTATTAAAAATCACATTCAAAGAATTAAATTACAAAAAATGCTACTTTAAAATTATATTTAAATGATGCAATGTTGATTTAAAATGTTAATTTATGTAAATAAGTATTACTTTTATTATATTTAGGTATGTAAAAACATTTTAATGGGTCATAAGGCGGTACTAGAACTCCTCTCACTACTATTAGGAAAAACGCAAGATAAGTCTATGGATAAGCATAAAAACAAACGCTTTCAAGGTAATAACCCTACACGAAATTCGAAGACTTGTGATCTAGGTGCTGGTAACAATCACATCACACACAATCACACTCAAAACCACAAACACATATTTACTGTTAGGAGAAAACTTGTATTCGTAACCGGGAACTAAGCCCAATAACCGCAACTTTATAGGAAGACGCGCGACAAAATACGATAGTGGAATCACTAATGGCTGCGGTACCGCGTGGCTCGAAAGGATGGCGCAATCGAACATTGCGGGCGCAGTCACCTAACACAGCGATGCCCGCCCCTGCGACCCCGCACGCCTATCTGTTCAGCCGTCATCTCTGCGGAACTAACCTTAGGCCGTTTGTCCACTGACGCCGTCACCGAGAACAAGATTATTTCAGGCTGAATTTAATGTCGCCGTGACGGCGATCACCTCATCAATACGATGGCTCAATTAGCCCTAGTTTAACGAACTACTCGAAACTTCGGTGGTCGGGATGGCGTGAGGTGGAAACGCGACTCTAGTAATCTAATATATTTCGCTGCTTTGGCGACGTGGATTTGTTCTCGGTGATGACGGTCCGGTGACGGCATCGGTAGACAAACGGCCTTACTGTTACTACATTCCGGACGTAAGATTATTCGGATTATATGAAGAGGTATTATGGCGGCCGTGTACTATGATATTTTTATGACAAAGGCCCTCGGCGATACAGGTTGTCTTGTTTGGGGTTCGGTAGGTAAATATATTCAGAAAATGTTTCGATATGATGAATATCAGATTAATATTCAAATAATTTGGCTTTGTCAAATTTGGAGACAGAATAATATTTTTGTATTATTTACTTTTAACATGGTATCATTAAGGACTTTGAAATGTTACACGAGTATAAGAGTAATTACCCGCGGCTTTGGCTGCCTTAATCGGATAAAATCGTACCCTCTGTTCTATTAAAGGGTGGACCCTTTATAGTGTAGTCTTAACATTATATTTGAATAACATTATATTGTTTTATATATCTCACCTGACAGTGAGTGAGTATTTGATTTCAAACATATTAATTTCCACAAAACTTAAATAACATGTGAAAGTATTTCATGATTATTATTACGTACATCCAATTACGGATTTACTTAATATTACTATAACTTTAACTACCTGAAGGCCAATTGCCTATATTTCCTAAACTGAAACTAAAATTATACACAGCTAAGGCCCAAGCTACCTACAAGACATCAAGCTTATAGGTAACTCAAGTGCTCAAGCCCACTACCAGTGGGTAGCGTTCCCATCATGCTGGCGGCATCCTACTAATCCAATAAGCAGTTCATGTAGTGTGATTACTTGACTGCCCTTACATAAACACATTATTTACATAATACTCAAAGCTATGTACTAGTTCGAATCTCACTATCTTTCTCCTATATTATGGTACTAGCCGGCTATTAATCCCATGATATTTGTGTAAAAAATTCTCCAAACAGTTTCGAGTGTATACGACGCTCTTCTTCTGGGAGTAGGACTTCAGCCAGGCCGAGATCCCGACGCTTGATCACGCGCAATCTATAGTTATATAGTCTAAAAAACATAACTTCACACACATAATCACACCCAGAACCAGAAACACAAATTTTTCTTGAGTAGAAAACTTGAGCTCCTAACGACTCCGTCCGTACGGAGATACCAATCGTATCGACCGGCAGAAAGCAGAAGCGCAATCAACCAGCAACATTGTTATATATTTTTAAGTTTTATAAAATGCCAACACGGTGTACTACAAAAAAAGCGCAATAAATGATAATATTTCTTCAAAATGGACATCAACAAAAATGGAAAAGTTTTAAGATACCTTTTAAAAACCTACTATCTATATGGTAATAGTAAAGTAGTATGTAATGTAAACTATAAAAATAATGGTTGTATTTTAATAATAATATAATAATAATAATAAAGTTATTAAAACCATATAAATTCACAACAGACAAATTAAGCACTTGGAAATTACAATAATGTCAAACATACGTGAATATTTTAAGGTACGTTATAGAAGATAGTGTATTCATAGTTTTAACGATGTAGACGCTCCAGTAGCGCAGTGGACCGGTCTCTGCCCTCTACGCCGTGGGTTCTGGGTTCGATCTCCCGGCAGGATCAAACTTTCCTTTCCAAGAGAAATTTGTGCGTCTGATTCTGTGTGATGTAAATTTTTCCAGCTCGTACTTAGTGTGGGACTGTAAATGCGTTTTTTTAACGACAAATGTGTCAAACTATGTAATTTCCTACAGAACCCTTGTTTGAATAAACACGATCACATATAGCCAAGCTTAACTTCAAAAAACAATGTGGTTTCATCCGAGACAGTCCGAGACGTAGGGATTCTTTGTTTGAAGAAACAAAAGACACACACGAAATACGTTATGAGGTCGTAGTTTCAGTTCGTGGCTGCCTTTGATAATGTTATTTTAAAACAAGCTGTCATCTTTGTGTTAAATAAAATAACTGCCTGTTAGGTTACTGCCTTACTCGCTGCTTAAATGGAATGGACGTGTTCGCTTTTTAAGCTGCGGGTATCGGGTTTGATTCCCGGCGGAAATACATGTTTTCTACAAAAGAAAAATGTATGTATCTCGTTCTGAGTTTGATCGTGTGTGTGATGCTAATATTTCCGGCACCCACGACACAAGTTATCGAACTTAGTGTCGGGTTGTGTACTTTTATTACTTGACTACGCCAAAGGAATCGAAGGGTTATGATTTTTGAGCGGTATATTTGTATGGTTGTCTGTTCACTCATTACTTCTAAACAATTAGTAGTAACCAGCTTCAGCCGTGTTAATTAAGTTAACAAACAAACAAACGCATTCACACTCACAGCCCCACACTAAGTTTAGAGACTTGTATCGTGGGTGCCGGAAACATTCACATCACACACACATTACACCCAGAACAAGAAGCACAAACCACTGCGCCAACTAGGTCGTCAAAGTTAAAAAGAAGCCTATGTGTTATTCCGGAACCTAAACTATCTACAATCTAAATTTCATCAAAATCGGTTTATTCGTTACCGAGATACGTGGTAACAAAGATTCGCACACACAAACACACAAAATTTCACATTTATAATATTAGTAGGATAGTAGGATTGTGATTTGATAAATGAGGTATAGGGGAGAGGGTGGCAAGATGGGGTACTTAAGCTTTAAAGGTCAATAAAATAAAAAAATACATAGAGAAACAATCATATTTATTTTTTAATCAACAACTTATTATTATTATTCTAATATTTGGTGTCATTAGGAACTTTTGGTAACACATTTAAGAAAAAAAAAAAAAAAAAAAATCAGGTGTTTTTCCCCGTCTTGCCCCATGGTGCTGGTAAGATGGGGTACCCCCCTGAGGTAAGATGGGGTGATGAGAATGATCATAGAGAAAGATGATTATTTGACCTGGCAGAACTAGCAAACATGGGTGGCTTCGTCATCATCATCATCTATTCCTGCGCAGCTATTATGAGCCCATCTTCCACATAATGAGCATGATATCCACCCTCCAATGGAAACGGAATATACTTCCTCACAATACATACATGGTGTGTCCTCCTTTTCTTCACTTTCATCTTCAGATGATGAGAATCTTCGTCGTTTTGCTGTTTTCGCTGATCGGCTATTCTTCTTTGATATTTCATTGTCAACTTTTGTAACAGATTTCTTCTGTTTTTTTAAATTCATCTTTTCTCTTTTTTGTTTCTATTTTCTCTAGTTTTTTATGTTCTGCATCTTTTTTTCTGGGCGATGATTCTAATTCTTGCTTGTAGGGAGATAATTGCTGTTTTTCCACGCCTTTTAGCAATAAGACAGGATTTTTTAGTAAGCGGAAGGTGGAAAAAGTTGAACTGCTTCCCGCATGGATTCTTCGGACCACGACCCTTTGTCAGTCGTGCGTTTGTAGTCACGAACCATTAAAAAAAGGCAAATTATAATAAGTTCACAAAAAACAAACTAATTTTTACGGAAAACAAACAAGAGCAAAATTATTTTCATTGGGGGCAAGATGGGGTACCCCGTTACCCCATCTCGCCTGCATAGCCATTTTATATGAAAATAACAAAAACGAAAAAACAACCAACAATCTTAAGGAAACACAATGCCTACCTAATTATAGGTTGGTTTAAGGGTCAATCACAGCAACACCTCACCAGCTAACGTTATTTAACAAACCACAGTCACGTGTCAAACCAGAAGAAAATATGCTAAGCAATTTGCAGTAAAACACTTTTTTTTAATTTTTTTCGACATTGCGCACTTGTGAACCACTAAACACCTGGCGACTGACAAATATCATGGCGGCGCGTCGAACGATGACTGAACGAGTGTGATTGGTCAATTTAAACTGTGAATTTCGCTGGGTACCCCGTCTTACCCACTACCCCGTCTTACCTCCTTCTCCCCTAATTGTTTTTGCCTATACGGTTTCGTACCCGTTTACATCGTTGTACACAAAATCTCCATATCTACATATACAAACTTCTAAATGCTGCAGAGACGCGGACATCGAGAGGAAAAATATTGATGTTCTCGAAGGTGCAGGTGGAAAATTCTTGAAGTATCATGGACCAAGTTAATTCGGCTTATGATTAAAAAGTACGATATTATATAGCACCTATGTAGTGTTATCTTTTTATTTAGTTTTTCATAAGGCACGAATGGGAAATTTCTGATACGTATTGAGATTTTCTCTGGAAATTACTTAATTTCCACCAAAATGAAGCAATTTAAACAGCACTGGATAAACTACTCAACATCCAAATTAAAAGTTTTTCTTAACTCTATTTAGTCCAGTGCATGCAGTAAGGTAAACGACCCTATAAACGGACGGGCAAAAACTCCTTTTCAACGCAGCAAAATACTCTTCACTAGTGTTGTGATAGAAACATCGACATTCGAGTATACTGCACTCTAGTAAAAAATGAACAACTTTGTTTACTTTGGATATTATCGAAACGATGAAGATAGTCACTAAGTTAAACTATTGTGTAAATCTATTTGTTCGGTCTAATGCATATTGCGGCAAATTTTTAATCACCTACAATTATGTGGCCATATTGTTGCGTAGTTTAGGGAGTAGGTGTCAATTTTATAACTTTTGTTATCTTATAGTAAATTATTTATCAACAGTAACAGTCAATTTAATTATTATCTGTGAACCTAAAAAATGTGTATCATAGACGTGTACAATATTAAACTGAAAGAATCGAAATAAACACAATGATTAATTTTTGTTCTGTAAATGTTTTATTAATTCTCAACATTTAAAGATAATCACACATTGCTCGATAAATCACAGCGCCCTACTCATACATTACCCTTTCCATTGAATATATACGTCCACAATAGAGACAATAAATTATTAAATACGAACGACACATCATGCTTCAAATTTCAATAATTAAAACTGGTATAATTACGAGTATAACTTAATTATGATATGAAATTGTGATAAATTAATATATAAATATCCGGATGTTTTTTGTTTTTGGTAGAATATGTTTGAATTTGTAGCCTCAGAAAGCTCCATCTAGTGTCGAGTAGAAACAGTTTTTTACATCGGTCATGGCGTAACAGATGGCGCTGATAGTTTCTTAAACCCGGTTTTTCAAATGCAGTTTAGGAACCGAGCATTTCTCGGACCTGGAACGTTGATAAATCGATTCCGTGGGCCGAAAAACCCCTAATCTGTAACTTTCATGAAAATCGTTGGAGCCGTTTCCGAGATCCTGATTACACACACACACATATAATATATATATATATACAAGAATTGCTCGTTTAGAGATATGAGATTAGTAAATATATTAATATTATATCATTTAATATAGTACAATTTGACAAAATCTCACGCACATTTTGAACTATTAAATTAAATCTAAATGCGTAAGTCACGCTAATTCCCGTTTTAATTTTAATTTAATAGTCAATAATGTAGATGTAGGAATACGTGATCAACATTGAAAAGAACAAAATAATTAGATTCGATAGCCGGTTTCGATGGCACAACACTATTTCACAGTTCGCAACGAACCTCTGTTTATCACGACTCACAATGCTCACAATGTGCACTGCTGACCACAACTAGCAAGTTTACCCTATTTGTTGGATTTAATCGCCCATCGTAGAAAGAAGTAAATACTTTTTTTTTGGGTCTGTGTGACCTCTTCTGCGTTATGAAATTTAACGAGGTTGTGTTATGAGCACAGATTTATTCATTTTTTATTGTTGTAAGTATTTTTATATTGAGCATGGAATCAAGTTATGGTCATACGTGACCCAGCGAGCTGATCATTCATATAATATACAGTATACAATGCGGACTGCGGAATTCGTCTATCCCTCAGTGCTTAAAGACCAAAGTCTTTAATGTGTGCGTTCTGCCAGTTAAGACCTACGGAGCCGAAACGTGGACACTGACAGTAGGACTAGTCCACAAATTTAAGGTTGCTCAGCGAGCTATGGAGAGAGCTTTGCTCGGTATTTCTCTGAAGGATCGAGTCCGGAACGAGGTGATCCGACAGAGAACTAAAGTCGCCGACATAGCTCAAAGGATTAGCAAGCTGAAATGGCAGTGGACTGGCCACGTCTCTAGAAGGTTGGATAACCGCTAGAGTAGACGAATACTTGAGTGGAGACCGTGACTCGGCAAACGTAGCACAGGACGCCTGTCGGCCAGGTGGAGCGACGACCTGCGAAAGGAGGCCGGCAGAAACTGGATGAGAAGAGCTGAAGATCGGGCTAAGTGGCGTTCATTAGGAGAGGCCTATGTCCAGCAGTGGACAAAAATAGGCTGATGATGATACAATGCGGAAAAGAAATAAAAGGGTTTTAATTAATCACTGTTTAACATGTGGGTAGGTGATGATGTGGTCAAAATTAGTATCCTTTAATTAGAATTAGTATTATGCCTTTAATTTTTTTTTTTTTTTTTTAATTAGAAATGGATTTCAAGGTCAGCTGTGTTGACAGATTTTCTATCTAAGTAAACTTGAACCGTGGTGGAATAGCAACTATAAACTAGCCAAATATTAAAAAAAATCCCTAACACAAAATAGAATAGTGGATCGTAACACACAATAAACTTTAGGTACATAAAAACACCAAAAAAGAGTAGTGATATTTAAATTTAATCAAAAACTAAAAGGCACTGTCTAAAACCACATCGCTTCAAGTTCGAGGATTTGTATCATTGTTGCTGGAAACATTCACATCACACACACAATGACTTCCAGAACCAGAAACACAAATTTCCCTTTTGAAGAAAACTTCCCTTTCCACCGGAATTCGAACCATATACCCGCTGTTTCAAAGCAGATGCGCTACCAACGACACCAGATTGCATTTCTACCTTAAATCGATTATGCGTTTAAAATAAAACAAAGAGCCTTAAGTAACTTTAAATATCGATAAAATTTCGAGCAAACATCATTAGAGAGACTTTGAAACTTGCACAAGACAAAGACTATCTCGAGTAAAAAGAACTAATAAAACAGTGACAGTCAACAAAGAATGAACTACCAGGAAATCGCTGTGACTATAGTTACTGTTGTTAGTGTGAAGTTAGAAAAACTGTGCTTTAAAAAGATGGCTCTGTAGTTACAAATATATCAATGATAGGTATCTATTGACGAGAACTGTTCATATTAATATGTGTAGACGTGTTCATGTGTGTCGACCTGTCCTTTAGAACACATATAAACATGTGTAGACGTGTTCATGTGTGTCGACCTGTCCTTTAGAACACATATAAACATGTGTAGACGTGTTCATGTGTGTTTACCTGTCCTTTAGAACACATATAAACATGTGTAGACGTGTTCATGTGTGTCGACCTGTCCTTTAGAACACATATAAACATGTGTAGACGTGTTCATGTGTGTCGACCTGTCCTTTAGAACACATATAAATAAAATCTGTGGCCAAGTTTTTAGAATGCTTGGGTTTGTAATGCGGCAAGCTCGGCATCAATAATAAGCCTTATATATGTGTTATTTTCTAAAACACAGACGTCCAACACTAAAAAAATATGTATTGCTATTTTTACTATCAAGGGCTTAAATTGTATTATTTACTAGCGTTTCCCCGCGGTTAAGCCCGCGTAAATAAAAAAAAAACGTTATTTTTCGGATAGAATTGTAAATATAAACCATCCTTGAATACACCTTAACATTAATCCAAAATACGACCCAGTTGGCGCAGTGGACAGGTGTCCGCCCTCTGCGCCGTGGGTCCTGGGTTAGATTCCCGGCAGGAGCATAAATTCCTTCCCAAGGGATATTTGTGCTTCTGGTTCTGGGTGTAATGTGTGTGTGATGCGAGTGTTTCCGGCACCCATGATACAAGTATTTGAACTAAGTGTGGGGCTGTGAGTGTGAATGCTTTTTGTTAAAATAAAAACATCAAAATCGGTCCAGCCGTACAGAAGAATTATAATATAATAGCCGTGCCCCGCGGCTCCGTCCGCTATTATCAAGTTAAAAAGTAGCCTATGTGTTAATCCTAGGTATAATCTAATTACATTCCAAATTTCATCCAAATCCGTTCAGCCGTTTAAGCGTGAAGAGGAACAAACATACATACACACTTACACACAAACTTTCGGATTTATAATATTATAGTAGGATAAAGATATATTGTCGCTTATAAAGTTGTACTTACTGATGTTTTTTTCTGAATTTATCGCTGAACATAAATAGCAAGTCGATTTAACGATATTGTTTTCTCTTTCTCTAATTATCATCAAATTGATTCAATCTACTGTTTCTATGGAATAAAATGACGGTGATATTAAAGAAGTTTACAGATCTGTTAGCACCCGAGGGTGCTAACAGCGCAACCACCTTTCAATATAATTAGACCGTCGCCATTTCAATTGCTCCTAGAAACTTGAGAACTCACCGGGACCGCAAATTGACTAAGTTCCCATAGATTTAATTTGTTGTTTTAAGGAAAAAGAACGATTAGATATTGTGAGATGAAAGTTGTGCTTTTTCCTTTTTTAATTTAAATGGAAACCGAATAAAAACTATAGCATTTCCGGTTTTATATTTTGCACTGTGCAGTGCATACTTATTACGACACCAACATTAATAAGGAGGCTTGTAGGTACTCGTGCGATTTGTTATTATATACAGCGTGTGGAGTAATCAAAATCGTTTATTCACTTAGGCCCCAAAGAGGCACTCATAAAAGTTAATGATTCTACTGCCAGATACGCAAAATTACAGCCATCTCGAGAAGAACCTGTCAAGAAACACGGCAGTGCAATTTTTGCATTTTTTTTTTAAATCATTCTTAATCTCTTACACATAATTATATAAACCTAGGTGTATATATATTATGTAGTAGCTAGAAAGCGATTGTGCAGTTTGCCTCCATGCATCCTTGTCATTAATGTAGTAAATTGTTTTATATTAAGCTTTCTTTATTAATGCCCGTTTTATTATTGACTTGAACTTTCCCAGTGGTAAGTCAGTTATATTTTAGGAATTTTATGGTAAAATCTAACCCCATTTGCCATAAAAGATTTATTCGTTTTGTTTAATCTAATCGTAGGATATACATACAAACCTACAGATATGGGACATCATGGTGGTCTAGTAAATAAAAAAAAATGTGCTTAGTGCTCAAAGTTTTCGAGATAATCGTCATTTTTAGAAATTGTGAAAAACCTTTACCACTCTTTTTGGTGTTAAAATTGCAAATAAAAGAACATTCTCAATCTATTTTTTGGATAGTAACTTTTCTTGCTTTATTGTATTTTTGAATGAAAAAATATCATAAGTTTAACTCTTGTAGTATAAAAAATATACTGTCACCAGTGTACCTAGACCGAATTTGATGTAATTTTTTGTTTGTATTCAGATAAATTCAAGAATAATTTAGAGTCACGATTCGATCCGATAAATAATGTTACTTATTCCACCACTAGCAAAGCCGGAGTGGGTCGCTAGTTCTATATATGCTGAACGCAGTTTCTTTAAAATTTCTTCCAAAACGTCTTACTTTCTGATCCCACCAACGTGCAACGTTTCTATAGCAACATTGATACTTTATCTTTTTTTTTTACCAGATAGGCAAGCATTTGACCGCTATCTCACCTGATGGAAAATGACGATGCGGCCAAAGATGGAATATGCTTGCCTAGAAGGTACCTATTCACTCTACCCTTGAAGACACCCAGATTATACTGTTCAGGGAACAAAGAAGCAGGCAATTAGTTCCACTCCTTCACTGTACGGATGATGAATGTAGAAGCAAAACGCTTTGAACGAACCTCCAGGCTTTACCTCCAGGTATGTCAACCATAAATGAATGACATTTGACAGTTTGTCTTGTTGTATGATGGTAAAAAGGGCATCTCTCTTTAAACATTACCCAAACGTTCACACTTACACAAAAGCCGTTAACAACTTTCACACTGAGTTAAAAAAACGGGTAATCCTTTCCCACCGCGACCCGGACGCGACGGCAAAAGTTAAATAAACCGACGAGCTCAGTTTTCAACTGTAGTTATTTGGTGCAGTGCATTCTTTTTGTGTGATTTTGCAAAGTTTGAGGATGGTTACAGTTAAAGGGACCATTGTAAAAAGTTCCTTGTGTTTTATTGTATATAGCGCAAAATACAACAAAAATTGTTGCACTCTAGTTACACTGAACAATATATTTGACCAAGATACGATTCCATTGAGACAAGTTAACGCTCCGTTTTATGATTCTCCGGTTCATTATATACCATATATAGGTACCATTCATGGTTGACATACCTCCAATTCGCTCACAGCGTTTCGCTTCTACGTTTGTCATCGGAAAGAGTGGAATTCATTGCCCGCGTCTTTGTTGTCCGACTGGTATAATCTGGGAGTCTTAATACAAGAGTGAACAGTCACTCGAGACCATGGGCAATGCAACTTGGCCGAAACGTCGAGATAAATAAAAATAGTTTTTTAGCGCGATTAAGTCCCGAGATATTACCTAAACTAAGAGTGAATAGAAAGAAAGAAAGAAAATTTATTTATTTGTGACAATAAACACCTAACAACAATAAAATAGAAAATAAAATAAATAGTTATACATAAAAAATAATTGGTGCCATTGCCACAAATCGGTTCCAACTCAGCATAAGTGTTGATCAAAAGATCAGCGCTGGTCTTCCGTTGGGACCGGATTTGTTGTGACGACACGGACTACTTACAACAACACAAACGACTCGCAATAAAACAATAATAGGTATCTTCTAGGCAAGCTTGCTACATCTTCGGCCGCATCATCACTTTCCATCATGTGAAATAGTAGTCGAATGCTTGCCTATCATATTAAGAGTATCGTACAGAAAACGCTATGCACGCGTTATACCCACCTAATCATCCCATAACTTACTCATTTCAATTGTATAAATGTACTTTTTTGCTACTTGTGGAGTGGCTCTTTAAAAAGAGCTATTAAAGCCTAATCATTACAAAATAAACACAACTTAAACGCTTAAGTTAGATAGCTGTAAGCCACCCAAATACAATACAATAATATAGGACTAGCCCTACAACCAAAGACACTAATTCATGTTTAAAAATTTAACGCAAAAATCTGTGCCTTACATGCTTGAGCCGTCACGAAATGGCGACTTATCCTGTCTCTCGACCTCCAGGGAAATCTCATAGATAAATTATTCCAATTCTCGCTTTGGCTGACAGAAAGCGCCGTCAAAATGGATACAAGTCTGATAAACTCTGAGAAAACTGCTAGGGATGTTGCAAATAGACGATTATTGTAATCGATTATTGGTACAAAAAATCGATTTTATTTTGAATTCAAGAATTACGGTAGTTTTTTTTTAATCAACATAGGCAAACTTTTGTCCACCATCTCACCTGATGATAAGATGAGGTCGAGTCGACGATGGAGCAAGCTTGCCTAGAAGATACCTTTTCAGTTTTACCCTGAAGTACTGATATAAATAAAGATCTTATAATTATTTAGTTAGTCCAAAGAATTACATGAATAAAATATAATAATCTCATAGATAAATTATTCCAATACTCGCTTTAGCTGACAGAAAGCGCCGTCAAAATGGACACAAGGCTGATAAACTCTGTCAAAACGGTTAGGGATGTTGAAGATAAACGATTATTGTAATCGAATATTGGTGCAAAAACGGTTTTTATTATTCGATTTTATTTTACTTGCGGACCCGTCAGTTAAATAAAATAATTTATAAAATTCATTATTTATTTGATATTTTTTAATTTGTTTAGCGCCTAGATTTAGATTTATTATATACTAGTATAGCGTCGGCCTTTGAGCAGTTTTTCGATAACTAATTCATATAAATATAGCCATATAAATAAATAATTTACGTAGTACTGATATAACAATTATTATTTATTTAACTGTGTTCCTAGCTGTTCATTAGTTAATTTGCATTGTTTATCATTTTGTATTATACTCAACCTTAAAATTATTAAATTTGTAAGCTGTTGATCTTCCTCAAAATAAAATCAATTAGATTAAAGTTCTAAACATCATAATAAAAAATAAACCTAAACGCTCACAAACAACAACACAAACAACACTCACAGCCCCTCACTAAGTTCGATGATTTGTGTCGTGGGTGCCGGAAACATTCACATCACACACATAATAACAACCAGAACCAGAAACACACATTTTCCATGGGGAGAAAACTTTTGTTCCCGCCGGGAATCGAATCCGATACCTCTGCTTAGAAGGCGAACGCCACCCAACTAAGCCAACGGGCAGGTCATCGACCTAAAACTATGATTTTTTGCTAAAAAAATCGATATTTTCACATCTCATCTCTAGACAGGCTCTGTGAAAAGGTGACGTGTGTCTTCATTTACGTGATACGACAGGCTGACGGGAGAAAGATGTTCTTTGTATGGCTGTTGTATGCTTGTGGTAATAAAATACTTGTTATGATAATATGGGTCAATTTCCCATAGGAGTGTGCTGGCGAGAGAATAAACCTTGAGGAATGGGTGTTAAAGTCTAATTTCGAATGGAAATAACTAGTCGTTCGCCACAAACTGAGATCTCGTGCCTACATTTTGTCTAATACAGATAAGCTTTTGAGGTTCATTGCATATAACTTTTGTTTATAACTAATTGTTGTTCTCGCTGTCATTTTGCGGATTTGGCAGTAGAGTCATTACTTTTCATGAGTGCCTCTTTGAAGCCCATGTGAATAAACGATTGTGATTTTAACTTTTGTTCTGAATAATAATTGTTTCATTTTTGTTTTACTTTGAAGCAGCATATAACAGATATTATACTTATGTATCAGAATTTAATATGAAGCCATTTTTAAGATAGACCCATGGTTCTACCTTTGGGTATTGTTGAAAAAAGCTTTGCAAGTATAGTACGAAACCGGTTTTAAAAAAAAATCTATGTAGACAAAGTCACCGCTTTTAGACCTATTTTGTCCCGGGGTATATCAATAGTTATCTTCTAATTACACAATTATTGTTAAGAAAAAAGTTATAAGCAATTAACGTGACTCAGAAGACTTAGGCATGTCTATTCTCTACTAAAAAAAGCCAGTTTATTTTAGCTCCTGTCTTCTGTAATGTACCCATCTCGATAGGCAATCAACTACGTTTGGGTGTAAGTTTAGCATCCAACTTCAACTTTGGTTCTTATATTGAGCCTAAAGGCAAAGTAAGTGCAAAGAAACGTGGTATTTTGTCGAAGGTCAGGCGGTACTTCACACCGGGACAGCTTTTAAACTTGTATCAATTATATAATCTTGTACTGCTGTCACTTATTCTGAATACTCAGCTGATATTTACTTCTACAGATTAGATATTTCATTAAGTTTAATCGATTATTTTTTCCCTTCACTAATAACAGCAGATTTTTGGCTCTATGGACGTTTGAATGGACCGATATCGTCTGGGATTTTTTTTTTTTATTTATTTGTGACAGGCTAGTGTTTGACCACTATCTCACCTGATGGTAAGTGACGATGTGATCGAAGCTGGTAAACACACTAGACCTGGAATACTACAGGTACTATGGTAAGACATAAGTTTTTCGGGAGCTGTAGTAACAAACATGGACGCTTAAGTGGATAAAATAAATTACGGAGAATGTGCACAGAAACTGCACAACCTTGTTCCAGCTTCACCCTTTTTCCACATTACTAAATTTTCCCGCGAAGTGCAGCACGTAGAATGCATAGTGCACAGTATTTTAAAGATTTTAACGAATTCAGTGTAATGGACCCAATTTTAACCAAATTCCCAAAAATTAAGGAGGTGCTCAATTCGACTGTTTTTTAAAATGTGTGTTTCCTCGTAACTTCATACTAGGTGAACAGATTTTGATTTTTTTTTCTCTGTTTGAAAGCCGGTACTCCTCATGAGGCCCATTTAAATTTGATCAAGATCTGACCAGTAGTTTTTGAGTAATCCTCAATAACGCGTATTTGATTAATCTAATCTGATCAAGGGGGTTCCGAAAGTAAGCGGTGAAGTTAGTTTTTTACAAGCTTTTATTTAACTTGCAATGTATGTATGTTTGTCCGGCTGGAATCCTGCAACTGAATTTTAAATCAGTTATCTTTGACCGATTGAGCTGAAATTTTGAATACACGTTTAGTTTGGATGACAATGCATGGTTAGCTGTGTGACGTCATTCTAAATTCAACATGGCAGAACACCCAAAATGGCGGACAAGTTATTTCTGATGCATTCTTACAATATAGGTATCAAATGAAAGGGCTTGCTGAGAATAACTCGAAAAATTAAGTGACGTCACTCTAAATCCAATATGGCGGAATTCTAAAAGGTTGTTTTAAAAAAGTTTGTGACAAGTAGCTTATTTAAACTTTGCTTTCGTAATTTTTTTTTTATACTAAATAGGCAAGCATTTGACCACTATCTCACCTGATGGAAAGTGAGGATGTGGCCGAAGATGGGACATGCTTGCCTAGAAGGCACCTATTCACTCTAGACTTGAAGACACCCAGATTGTAATGTTTAGTGAACAAAGACGCAATCAATGAGTTCCACTCCTTCGCTGTACGGTTGATAAACGTCGAAGCGAAACGCTTCGAGCGAACTGCAGGTGTATCAACCATAAATGAATGATGTGTGACAGTTTGTCTTGTTGGATGGTAAATTATGTGTGTAGTTGCGAACGACAATAATACTTATACGTATATAATAACAAGTTCGTATAAGAAATACGTAGCGTTAGTAAAGTCATTACACGCAGCAACTCCAGCCATAAGATACGGTCGGTCACCCAACGGCTGGACAACGGCCATATTTCAGCCGTTTTCCAGCTCAATTGTCAGCAGGGACGAAACAATATTCTGTATATATCGTTCTTTATATAGACCGTCCTTTATACCAAGTTGACCGGACATAATGCGAGCCGCGTCCAATAGGATGGAAAGAGAATTGTATTGTTTTCTTGTATTTCCTATGTTATATATGTGGTAGTTAGAAAGGAGTGCATTAGATATTAGTTTTTACTTTTGAAAAATATATTAATCATTCTCTTCATTTGATTTTATATCAGGAAGATAATCTTCACGAATAGTTAAATTGCTATTCGTGAATTATTACTTTCTTAATAATTATACTTTTCGTCAAGATAACTTAGTGTAGCGTTTAAGTTAGCTTAGTTAGCGCTGAGTGTGAGCGTTTAACCAAAAAAAACATTTCCTCACTAAAGGAAATTTTTTTTTGTCAAAAGCATTCAATTTGTCTTCGCATTCTTGTGCATACTTAAATATACTATTACTTGACACTGGCTAAGTCAAGTAATAGTACATTTAAGTATATTTCATACTGAAAGTCCTAGTCAAAAGTTAGTCAAAGTCAAGTAAAAGATTCAAGGTCCAGTCATAGTCAAGTCATGCCCTAGTAAAGTGATAGAAACTTTACTAGAACTTCTATTGGAGTTTTGAAGCGAAGGCAAAAATCATAGTTATTAACTTTCTATAATTTGTTACACTTATGCACGTTCACAAAATATTAACGGTTAGTAATCCACCATTATTACACATTAACACTCAAAGATCTACAGGGTTTGGAAAATTATAAAAAAATCAACAACGCTAACGTATCGTTGGTTCCGGAAACATTCACATCACACACACATTACAGAGAGTTTTGTCGCGAACGTGAAAAAATGGCGTTGTTGATTTTGTATAATTTTCCAAAACCTGTGATTCTTCGAGTGTTAATGTGTAATAATGGTGGATTATTAACCGTGAATACTTAGTAAATGTTCATAAATGTAGGCAAGTCATACAAAGTTGAAAAACGTGATTTTCGCCTTCGCTCCAAAACTCCAATAGAAGTTCTAGTAAAGTTTCTACCACTTTACTAGGGCATGACTTGACTATGACTGACTACTTGACTTTGACTGTGACTTGTGACTAAGACTTTTATTATGAAGAATAGAAATTGTTAATATTTGTTTAATATTTCGACTAAAGGACTATGCATCCATGGTCATGAAATAATTAAAAAAAAAAACACACATTACACCCAAAACCAGAAGCACAAATGTCCCCTGCAAATTTCTTCGCTGGAAATCTCTGTAGAAATATTATTAAAATTACATCATATAGCTCTCACAAAGCTATATGGCACTATGTCACTGAAATGTCAAATGTCAGCAATTAGACAGGCTCATTGTGTTACAACAAAGGAACAAATGAGAGGTCGTGAGCTGCCCTCTGTCGATGAAATTGCTCCATTGATTTCCTATATAGAGTTGTTCGATGCTAAGGACAATATTGTTCAGTTATTTCTGTTTATTTATCGAATTTTTTTTTTTTTTTTTTGTGACAGGCTAGTGTTTGACCACTATCTCACCTGATGGTAAGTGACGATGTGGTCGAAGCTGGTAAACACACTAGACCTGGAATACGCAGGCTCTCAAGGATAACTGCCGGAACACCGTATTTGGCTTGGCGGCAGACTTTCAACTTGACGGTGGTAAGCTACTTTGGTAGCAAGCCAGGCGAGCAACTCACAAAATGCTCTACCACCTCTCAAATGTCACCTGATTAGCACCACCCGGGGACCACGTGTAGGGAGTCAGACTTAAGGGGTATCCTCCTACGGACGTGGGTGACTCAGCCCCCAAATTTAATAATGAAATCCAAGCAAAGCTTTAAAAACCAACTTTGTCGCCCATATTTTGGTTTTGGCTGGATTGATTTCGATAAAATGTATATGGGACCACCTCTCAAGTATAATCTACCAAACAAAAAAAATATCAAATTCGATTCATAATTGGCGGATATATAGCATAACATACATACAAAAAAGAGATACAGTCGAATTGATAACCTCCTTTTTTGAAGTTGGTTGAACAGGTTGATTATGAAAATCCAACTAGTACCAATAAAATGGCTTCCTACAATATAAAACCAAAAAAAATGCCTATGTTACACTTAACCAACACATATATTTTTCAAGTAGCATATTATAATTAAACGCAAGGAAAGCTTAAAAAAACCAACTTCACTGCTTTATCTTTGGAACTTTGATCAGATTAGATGTAGCACGTATTATTGAAGACATTTAAAGAACTACTGATCAGATCTTGATCAAATTTAAATGGCATCAATTGCAAAGCAACATATTTCAAACAAAAATAAAATCAACATCTGTTCACTTGGAACGAAGTTATGAGGTAACACAAATAAATAAAAATTCAGTCAACTTGAGTACCTCCTCCTTTTTTGTGAAGTTGGTAGAAAATCATTTCATTTGATTATATTTGTACTTTTTACTTAAGACTACCATCTCACTTAATGAATTTGCAACTAAAGATGTCGCATGCTTGCCTAGAAGGTACCTATTCACTATAGACTTGAAGACTCTCTGATTATACCGTTCAGGGAACAAAGATTACATGGAGGATAAGTGCCAGAAAGACAAAAACCAAATAACTAAACAAATTTAGATTTAATTTCTGTGGGACTTATCCAAAAGTAGATACTTTCAAACAAAAATAACTTTCCAAACTGATTTACAAATGATGGAGTTCTGAGGTAATAAATATTTTAAAAATTCAACCAAACTGAGATGTAGGTACTTTTTTTTATGACGATTAAAAAGTAGACGATAATTACTTACCCATAGCATTATCACATCACACTTATATTATAAATCTGAAAGTTATATTATGTAGGTATAAAATATTTGTATATTATTAACTATTTTGTAAACGGGAGTTATTGCAAAAATGCGTATGCACTACCGTCCATATTTATATAGTTTTTTTATTTCTTTGGGTTGAAGTTGTCTGGAAGAGATCTCTCTGAGCGATAAGACTGCCCTTTTTACACATAGTTTAAGTTGTCTTTCTTACGTTTATAATGTAATTTGGTGTTCAATAAAGTGTTATCTATCTATCTATCTATGTTTGTTTTCTCTTAACGCTTTAACGGCTGGACGGATTTGGATGAAATTTGGAATATGCATAGCTTGTACCTATTGTTAGGTTTTCATTTATTGGATACTTATTTGACCTTGAGTACTTGATTTGACTTGACTGTCAATATTAGTTTTAATTTATTGGAAAGTCCTTTGACTTTTAAGTACTTCAATTGATTGACATGGCGGTGATAGACTGGAGGGGTATAGGCGGTCAGATGTAAGACGGCCGTCATGGCGAGAACACGTCTTCCTAAGTGTATCTTGTGCATATGTAAATTAATAATAAAATGTGTATTGGCAAGTGAAACGGGGTTTTTATTACACTAGGATTAGACTACTTTTAACTTCACAAACGCGGGCAAAGCCACCAGGCACTTCTAGTAATTCCATATAACTATAGACAAAAATCTAATGCCAAGCTGAATGGCGCCTTTCACTAAAATCGGGTTAAAAAAGGTATTGAAGCGAAAAATGTTCAAAGGTCAGGCCGGCTTTTAATTTTTTTACAAACACCTCTATCCCAATCCAATAAGGTTTAAAGTATCTTAATGTTTATACAAAAGGCAAACTCATTTCCTTGAGGATGTTATGTGACCTTTCTTAGAAATACGTGACCTTTTTAATCCCTTTGAAAACAGGTCTTCGTGAGGAAGTCGAACATTTAATTTATTACCTACTCTAGAAGAATATATAATATACCCGTGCGGCCCAGCAATTTTTTCTTTAGCTGTCAATCCGATAATTCAATGTCTCCAATCCAAACTAAATGTTTGGTATTTGGATGACGGAACTCTGGGAGGTGATGTGAATACTGTCTTAAGTGATCTAAAATTACTAATAGATGAATTTAAAATGATTGGGCTTGAACTAAATTTTTCAAAATGCGAACTTTTTGTTTGCGATAACTGTTCAGACAAATTATCGGTTTTACAAAAATTTAACTCATTGGCTTACAATATAAAACTAGTCGACAAGTGTTCACTTCGCCTTTTAGGTTCGCCGATATTAGATGAATCAATTTCACCTTTTGTAGAAGAAAAAATTCAAAATTTTAAAAATTCTTCCGACCGGTTGCTCAAAATTAACACTCATATGGCTTTTACAATCATTAGATTTTGCCTTTTTGTCCCAAAATTTACGTATTCTTTAAGATGTTGTCCGCTATGGAAACATGGCGCGCTCCTCGAGAGCATGGACAATATCGTAAAGAATACTCTTGTATCGGTTTTGAATATTGACATAGATGATAGGGCTTGGTCGCAAGCTTCTTTACCTGTAAGACTAGGAGGCTTAGGTATTCGTAAAATTTCTAGTGTTGCGTTACCGGCTTTCTTGTCCTCAGTTCATGGTACTTCTAAATTAGTCGAAAAAATACTTTCACATAGTTTGGGTTCTTTAGAAATTTCAAACCTGACTGAGGCCACAAGCGCCTGGGAGATGGCATGCCCAAATACCGGGCTCCCAGTGAGGCTATCCTCACAGAGACTGTGGGATCGGCCGCTCTGTGAACTAGCACGGAAACATCTTTTAGATACGTGTCCTAGCGTCACAGAGCGTGCTAGACTTCTAGCAGTTTCTGTATGGGAGTCAGGGCTTTGGTTGCAGGCCATTCCCTCGCTTAATACTGGTACTCTTATGGATCCATCTGCTTTCCGTCTCGCTATATGCTTACGTTTGGGTGCAAGGTGCTATGTTGCCCATAGCTGTCAGTGTGGTACTGCTGTTGACCAGCTCGGTCACCACGGCCTCTCGTGCCAGAAAAGTGCTGGCCGAATTTCCCGCCACGCCAGCCTCAACGATATCATCCGCCGGGCTTTTACCAGTGCCAACGTTCCAGCCATTCTCGAACCGAATGGTCTGATGCGTGACGATGGTAAAAGACCTGACGGAATGACTTTAATTCCATGGAAGATGGGACGGCCTTTAGTGTGGGATGCAACTTGTGTCGATACTTTAGCTCCGTCACATCTTCCTGAATCACAGAATGGGGTTGGCGTCGCGGCAACTTCGGCAGAGCAGCGCAAACGGCGAAAATATGGAAACCTCGGCAGTGGTTACATATTTGAGCCGTTTGGTGTTGAGACACTGGGTCCGTGGGGACCGGGAGCTCATTCTATTTTCAAAATTCTATCAGAGCGCCTGGTTGAGGCGACGCGTGACCAAAATGCTGGCACTTATTTGGCTCAACGTATTAGCATTGCAATTCAGAGAGGCAATGCAGCCAGCATGATGGGAACGCTACCCACTGGTAGTGGGCTTGAGCACTTGAGTTACCTATAGGCTCGATGGCTTGTAGGTAACTTGGCTCTTTGCTGTATATAGTTTTAGTTTAGTTTTAGGAAATATAGGCAATTGGCCCGTAGATTAGACAATTGATTTAGAAGAATTATGTCTAATATGAAAATACCTAAATACCCTGCCAAAACAAATTAATTTGTTTTTTATAAGTCCTAGAACTAAATGAGTAATGGGTTAGGACAATAATCAGGGTCTGAGGGCTTTCTGGTATTTCACAAATAACAATTTTTTTGCTCGACGGGCAAGCATTTGACCACTATCTCAGCTGATGGAAAGTTAAGATGCGGCCGAAGATGTAACATGCTTGCCTAGAAGATATCTATTCACTCTTGACTTGAAGACTCCCAGATTATACCGTTCGGGGAACAAAGACGCGGGTAATGAGTTCCACTCCTTTGCTGTACGGATGATAAACGTAGAGGCAAAACGCTTCGAGCGAACCGGAGGTATGTCAACCCGTACAACAATAGCGTGTCAATCATAGCTATCTCACAGTCGTGATAATATTATAAATCAGAAAGTTTGTGTGTATATATGTAAGTATGTTTATTAAAGGATTTATGTGAAATTTGAAATTTACGAGTACATAGGTTATACTGCGCATTAACAACATGGGCTTATTATTTTATTAACGCAGGCAAAGCCGCAGGGCACAGCTATTAAATCATAGTTAAATGATGCCTTGGACAGGGCAAGTGTTTATGCAATATAATTATACGGAAATGTGAGACTAAAT
The DNA here is from genome assembly GCA_948107665.1 of Lomographa bimaculata. Taxonomy (NCBI): domain Eukaryota; kingdom Metazoa; phylum Arthropoda; class Insecta; order Lepidoptera; family Geometridae; genus Lomographa; species Lomographa bimaculata. Next base: position 14,488,037 of record OX403603.1, on the reverse strand, counting down.
AACATTTTAAGCGTCTGGTTCATTGTTACACTAAAAACTGTTATGAACATAATAATTTAAATTATAATTATGTTTTTTACCTATCTATAATAATTAATATAATAATAATACCTTTAAACAAGCAATTCTTGTATATATGTATATATGTAATCTGAATCTTAGAAACGGCTCCAACGATTTTCATGAAATTTAGTATGCAGGGGGTTTCGGGGCGAAAAATCAATATAGAAAACGTCACGTCTGTTTGTTATGTATTGAATTCTAAAAGATTTTGCATACACATTTTTTTATTAAGTTTTTTTTTATATAAGCACATATATTTTATTGTACACCTTCATTTATTGCACGCCGATATATCTCCTAAAAAATCAGGATGCCTGGTAGAGAATGCTGTAGCATTAAGTCCTCCTATGTACTTTGAATTTGTGCATGAAGTTTTAAAATAAATAAATAAAGTTTATCATTCGTACAGCGATGGAGTGGAACACATTGCCTGTGTCTGTGTTCCACAAAAGGTACAACCAGTGTGTCTTTAAGTCTAGTGGGAATATATAACTTCAGTGGCATAGTCACTTTCCATCATGTGAGATAGAGGTCAAATTCGTGACTTTCCAAAATAAAAATAAAGTAATAATAAGTTACTTGTTAAAAACTTTTTAAAGACAAGCTTTTAGAAGTCCGCCATATTGATTTAAAGTGACGTCAGCCAACCGTGCATTGTCATCCAAACTAATCGTAAATACAAAATTTCAGCTCAATCGGTTGAAGATATCTGCTTCAAAATTGAGTAGCAAGATTCCACCCGAACAAACATACTTACATACATACAGTGCAAGCTAAATAAAAGCTTGTAAAAAGGCTAGCGCTTGACCACTATCTCACGTAATAATTAGTGGTGAGATCGACGATTATATACATGCTTTTATCTTATTCAAGTTTATTCTAAAAAAAGCACTAATTTAAAATACGCTGCCGGTACCATGATTTTTATTTAATATTACCAACGAAAAGAAATTTCAAAGAAAATAAACAGCAATATTGCCAGGAGACTCTCCAAATTTTCCAATTTTAATAGAAATCGGATATAATTAGTCTGCAAGTGGCCAGCAAGTGGACGCGGCCGCTCCGGAAGCAAGTTTTGAGGGCATTACTGAGCCTTAAAGTGTTGCCAAGTGCAAGGAGAGTCCCTTGAGACGTGGGTAATTGCCGTGCCGTGATTAAAGTCGGAGCGGGTTACATTTAAACGCAATATTTTTTATGCTTGGATAAAAATAAGCAGTTATAAACCTAACATTAGCGTGCAATTAATAAACAAACACACCTAACGATTTTACACATGTCTAGTTATACTATTTACTTATGTGAAGGAGTGGAACTCATTGCCCTCGTCTTTGTTCCCCGAACGGTATAACCTGGGAGTCTTCAAGTCAAGAGTGAATAGGTACCTTCTAGGCAAACATGCTGCATCTTCGTCCGCATAATCACTTTCCATCAGGTGAGATTGTGGTCAAATGCTTGCCTATCAGGCGCAAAAAAGAAATGTGGTACACAATATCAATTCCGTAAGTAATAATTTTAACGAAATAGCAGTGTGAGGTGGGACGCGACGGCGAGCGCTCCACACTCATCCTAAAGAAGGCTTCTGATCGAAGCCGAAACAATTGTCGATCTAGACATCTATTTTTTTTTTTTTTTTTTATTTGTGACAGGCTAGTGTTTGACTACTATCTCACCTGATGGTAAGTGACGATGTGATCGAAGCTGGTAAACACACTAGACCTGGAATACGCAGGATCTCAAGGATAACTGCCGGAACACCGTATTTGGCTTGGCGGCAGACTTTCAACTTGAAAATAATCTATAACGCAAAAGTCACGCAAATTCCGTTTTTACTTTAATGTAATAGTTCAAAATGTGTGTGAGTTTTTATGAAATTAATTATAGTTAAATACGCGTAATAAACAGGTTTTTTATGTGTTATATTATGTCTTGTATATAATATTATTTGTATTATACAATGTGTAAGGAACTTCTAAATTCGCGGCAGCACCATGAATATTGAGTTATGACGAATTAAAATCATGTCATTTGCAACCCTATTTCATTAGCTACCGTCCTACACCATAGTCTTTGGACCTAGACGTCTGACAGTGGTGGCCATTGCAAAGGTCAAGGTCAAAAGCGTCAGATGTAACCGTAGGGGTGTCAAAAATATATTGAAAATTATATTTTTTTATTGAAAAAATTATCTCCGATTTCGACTTTCATTCTCTGGCATACGATTCCTGGCACGATATACATTTTGTTACAGGTTGTATAAGCGTTTCACTCCTACGTTTATTATCCGTACTGTGTCTTTGTTCCCCGATCGGAGTAATCTGGAATTCTTCAATTTAAAAGTGAATACCTAGGTATTTTCTAGGCGTGCAAGCTACATCTACTATCGCAGCATCACTTTCCAAAAGTAGTCGCCGAAGTTCATGAACAAAAACTTTATCACATGTAAACGTTGAGGTAATCTAGCTCCTGGACTACACAGACTTTATGAGAGAAGACTCAAGTGAACTAAATCTTTGAGTTAGTGTAGTGATGTGACGGTGTATTATAGTGATGCTTTTAACAAAGAACACCAGAACAAAGTCTATTTCCTTTAAAACAGACGGTAAGAACGAATTATACTGTACACATTCCTAATATAGATAGATAGAAAGATAACTCTTTATTGAACACCAAATTACCAACATAAGAAAGAAAACTCAAAGTATGTGTACAAAGAGCGGTCTTATCGCTCAGAGCGATCTCTTCCTAAGAATGGTACATTCTGCGAATGGGACGTTTTGCGACTGCGTGATCAAATGTGAATGGGACGTTCTGCGAGTAAACCTTCCAATTATGCTACTCTCCTAACAGTTAAGGTCACTACTTTTTAGTTTTAAGACTAGACCTTAACTCCAATGGTATAAAAATCGTAATAGATAAGTTAATAAAAAAAATCAGGTGTTATAGTTAAGCAAAAAACTATATATTTAAAGCAAGTTAAAACCTATTGGAAATTAAAAAAACTAGTTATCACGATACACAAAAACCATTCCTGTAAGTATATATTATATTATATGTATTACCTGAATATACAATCAGTGATGATGAAGAATACCATACTAAGTTTTTACCGAGTAAATTATAATTTTCAGAAACGGCAACATTTGTTTCACCTAGCGTTCAACTTTGTTTACAAATTCTGTTAACTCCGAAGTAAATGTAAGACCGAAGTTAACAGAACATAATTTACCAGTCCGTAGCAATTGGAAAGATTTTAATCAATATAATAATTGAACTAACTGTTGGCTAAGTTGGGTGCGCGTTCGCCTTCTAACCAGCGAGTATCGGGTTCGATTCCCGGTAAAAACACAAGTTTTTATCTCTATTATAATAAATTTCAAATACTGTATAGACATCTATTATTTATTCAGTATGCCAAATCCATCCAAAGGTTGACTGGAAATGATTTCGCTTTTAGCGATAACTCCGCCTATTGTACTTAGATATAAATAATATGATTGTTTTTTTATGTTATTTTATTTGGTGCAATAAAATGTTTTGTATTGTTTTCATCCCAAGGGAAATTTGTGTTTCTCCCCAAGTAAAATTGGTGTGATTAAAAATAACTTCATTTTAAAAAAACTATCAATTAAGAAAATAACAATATGTATGTCTTATACAGGGTTATTCGTAAAATGCCAGAAAGCACTCAGACCCTAAACCTTTACCTCATTTAAGATGATATTGTGTTTTATACACTCTATAATTTAAACTAGCTTAAACTTCACTGTCTTATTGTAATATTCACGCCAAAGCCAGTTGATATTTAAAACCTAAATACTTAACAGAGAAGGTAAATAAAATACCTATTTAAAAATGTATTTGAGTAATCATAATACAGAATTTGCCATACTACGAAAGACATGGGTCTCAATGGTTGGAATGGTGTATCAATGGCGAAAGTTTGTGAGTGTGTTTCTATATTTTTTACTTCTTCACGCTTAAAGAGCTGGACCAATTTTTATGAAATTTGGTATGGAGGTAGGTGATATCCTAGATTAACACATAGGCTTTTTAATCTCGGGATACCCGCGGGTCCGGGACTAAAGCGGGTAAAGCCGTTGGGCGCAGCTAGTCCTAATATTATAAATCCGAAAGTTTGTGTGTAACTGTGTAAATGTCTAAGTGTATAAGTACCTTTTCACGGCTGAACGGGTTTGGATGAAATTTGTAATACAATACAATACAAATACTCTTTATTGAAAAACCAATACAAAAATCTTAAAAACTAACTAAATAAATAAATCTTAAAGAGGTTTCACAATAGGCGGTCTTATCACATAAAGCAATCTCTTCCAGACAACCTTAGCATGGATGTATTTTATGTATTTTTTTATTATTTATTTTATTTTATGTAATGTACGTAGATTATACCTAGGATTAACACATAGGCTACTTTTTAACTTGATAACATTAAATGAAGCCGCGGTGTACGGCTAGTATTTATTAAAAACAGCTCTTGAAAACAAATTGATGTGAAGTGAAACTGGTGTAAGTCTGTAACCTTGTCTCCCCCTAACCGTCCCCAATCCACCCTTCATATTAGAAACTGGTGTAAGTCTGTAACCTTGTCTCCCCCTAACCGTCCCCAATCCACCCTTCATATTAGAAACTGGTGTAAGTCTGTAACCTTGTCTCCCCCTAACCGTCCCCAATCCACCCTTCATATTAGAAACTGGTGTAAGTCTGTAACCTTGTCTCCCCCTAACCGTCCCCAATCCACTCTTCATATTAAAAACGCAACACATTTAATTTCGACTTGATTTGTGTGTGACATATTCTCGTGAATTGAGTCGCAGAACTAATTTCGAGTTAGATACGAGAGTCCGAAATATCGTAGAGTCCTTACTCGTTAAAAGTTGTGTACCGTGAATGTAGAGTCGCTGGAAGTGAAGGAGAAAAAAATACTTAGGACCATGTACTTTGCAATTTTATATGTTTTCATTGATATTTGTTACGAAATGGTATGCTGGTCTGCGTTAAAGATTTTGGCGGGTTTGAAACAATGTTGAAGTTACTACCAGATAGAGTAACGTCAGTTGGGAGCTAGAACTTCCTTTTTATGAAGTTCCCAAGTGATAGTACTTTGTTTGCCACCTGGGAACGTGGCTTATAAGTAATCAGGCTATTTGACACATTACCTTATTGAGAAATAGTTCTATCACTAAAAAAATCAAATAACAAGATTTTTAAAGGAGCAAAAATTAAATATTATCGTTTGAGGTGGTAGTAGACACCGCGGCCATAGGGTCTTGCGCCCACACCCTATTACTCTAACCTCTGAGCTGCTCAAGCCCTGCCTGAAGTAACGAAATTATCCTTTTTTACTGACTTCCCAAAAAAGGAGGAGGTACTCAAGTCGAACGTTTTATTTTTTTATGTGTCTTACCTCATAACTTCGTTCCACGTGAATCGATTTTGAATTTCTTTTTTGGTTGATAGATGTTGCTTTCCGATTGTTCCATTAAAATTTGATCAAGATCTGACTATATGTTTTTGAGTTATCCTCAATAATGCGTATTCTGTGGACTACATTGACGATGTTCTCGTTTTTAACCGAATTCACAAGTTACCTCATAACTTCTTTCTTTGTGCGTCGATTTTGATGATTATTTTTTTAATTGAAAGCTGGTACTTTTAATGTGGTTCTATTTAAATTTGGTCAAGATCTGATCACTCGTTTTTAAGTTATTGTCAATAACGTATCATGTATTATTAACGTAATCAAAAATGTTAGTTCATAAAACGTTTTACCTTTTTATGAAGGGATCACATGTATTTTTCTAAGCAAACATTTTGAATTCCGTTTTAAAAATGCGGCAAAACGCAATCGTTATTGAACTAATGACCGCCATAACTCGTTAAAAGTTGTCTAGTTGTAAAAGTAATTGAAGTGGCAGTATGCACCATTTTATAGTTAGTGCTCCCAGGTGAAACATAAAATGTGCATTAAAGTACCTAGAGTCTGTTATTTCGTTTGCCGTGATGTTTAAAATTTAGGTGAGGTGTTTCTTGTATGATAGTTATTATTTTATGGAGCAACATTAGCACTCAAACAACAAACACTCGTTTAAAATAAAAGTAAAAACCATTATTTATCACAGCTTGTATGAAAATCATTACCACGTGTTATAACTGATATTCATTTGTGTATATTAAGTATGTGTATTATGATATTCATATAACAAATGGCTAAAATATGTAACCATTGCCGAGGTTTCATATTTCCAACTTTGCGCTACTCTGACAAAGTTGCCGCAACGCCAACCCCAATCTGTGTTACATATTTGTATATGTATTGTATTATGTTACATTTTCAAAATCAAAATATTTTTATTCGTCACAGCATGCTAAATAATTAATAGTAAGTAATAGACATAGTATTAGTTCCACATACTCTACCGTTACTGGTGTACACATATTAAAATGTAGAGATTAAATAGGAAACATTACAAATAATAGTATTAATTTCGGAATTTTGGATGAAAATTAATAATAAATATAAGTCAAAATATAATATCAATAAAATGTAATATAAATTATAATGATATGTCAAATAAGTATCCTACTGATATTATAAATGCAAAACTTTGTGTGTGTGTGTGTGAATTTTTGTTACCATGTATCGCCGTAACGAATAAACCGATTTTGATGAAATTTAGAATAAAGATAGTTTAGGTTCCGGAATAACACATAGGCTACTTTTTGACTTAATTAACGCGGACGAAGCTACGGGGCACCACTTGTGTAAAATACTGCGGTAGCAGCCCCACTTGCCTGTTACGATGTTGTTCGAAGATGAGACGGCGCCAAACAACAAAGTATGCACACAAGTGGCCCCACAGAAAGGACCGAACCATCTTTCATTTATTTGCTTATTGTCTAAGCTCTTCCAGTAACATTTTGTGTGTGCTTGTACGGCTTCACCATGTAAATGTGTGCGCATGTCGGCATGTCTTGTCAGGAGGCCACGGAGAATACTTTGTGACAGTCAGATAGATGAGAAAATGTTTTGGTTCATACTTTACAAGCTTGGCAACAAATATAATATCAACAAATTATTCTACATATATATTATTATCAAAATGACGTGTATAATATATTATACTAGCTGTACCGCCTATATGCGTTGCAATGCCACGTTAAGAAAATAGTAATTACCACTTTCATGTTTATGGTTACCAAGTACTTTTACATAAAATAAGCTTAGTGATTAAATTAGTACTAAACTATATACCTACATAATAATGTTTATGTATTCCTAGTACTATATTCAGTCGAATAGGATTACTTCTGTTCGAAATTTCTAAAGCAACCTTTTGCTACTATTTTGGTCCAGGAACTTTCGCCAGCATACGCAGAACAACTCACCAAAATTTCATTACAACCGCATGAACGGATGTCAGCGCACGAAAAACAAAAACAAACAAATATTATTTTTTAAATTAATATTTAAACCTGATGCCATGTTCGCATTTATTTGTAATTGTCATATTTTTTTTAAACTTTGGAATTAATATACATAATATGTTTTATAATGTATAAAGGTCAAGTGGAGACTTATAGCTTCAAGTGTACTGAAATAATTATAATTTACTTACAAAAAAAAACTGAATAATTAAACGCAAGCAAAGCTTAAAAAAATCGACTTTACCGCTTTATCATCGAAACCTTGATCCACCAGCTTTCAAATAAAAAAAGAATCATCAAAATCGGCTTACAACGAAAGAAGTTGTGAGGTAACTTTTGAAGTCGGGTAAACCAGAACATCGTCAAAGTACGCATTATTCGTCACAAAATAGACATTATTGACGATATTTCAAGAACTACTGATCAGATCTTGATCAAATGGGACCAATTGGAAAGCAACATCTTTCAAACTAAAAAAAAAATTTCGAAATCGGCTCACGTGGAGAGAAGTTATGAGGTAACACACATAAAAAAAATTAAAAAAAATACAGTTGACTTGAGTACCTCCTCCTTTTTTGGGAAGTCGGTAAAAAACGAGTTATATGATTAATCTTTAAACAAATGTTATCTTTTTAAACAGTTTGAGACACAGAAACACAGAGATAGATATAAATGCTATTCATACTCACAACCCCAATTAAAAAGATTTGTATCGTAAGTGCCAGAAGTATTCACATGACACACACACTCATCACAACGGCAAACAAAACTATTTCTATTAATGAAATTATTTCTATTTGTAACAGATTTCAGTAGAATCATTAACTTTTATGAGTGCCTCTTTGGGGCCCATGTGTATAACCCATTTAGATTTTTGATTTTATTTAAATACAAACTTCCTGTGGGGAAAATACATTAATATTGTTTTACCTGATATCTGCAATAAATATGATTATGATTATATTTAAACTTTTGGAATCGAACCTGTTACCCGCTGCTAAGAAGGCAGTCACGCAACCAACTGCGCCTATATGCAGTTTAAGACTGTCAAGCCAGTTTAGAAACGTCATTTCATACATTGATGTTCTTCACGAACGACGAATATCTAAATGATAAATTTTGACAAAAAAAAATACATACTTATATTTTAATATTTTATCTTTATTTTCTTATTATTATTTGACATCAATCTAATAGTAATAATAATACATATTTTCTATGACAATATTAAATTGAATAATTACTATAACGAAATGTATAAACACAAATATTATATAATATTTCTTATATATATATATATATATTTGTGTTTATTTCTTATCTATCAACAAAACCTAGCAGTCCTCCTCTCTTCTAAGATTATTGCGGTGCCCCACAGGGTCTATATAGAACTGTACTCCTAAAAAACACCTGTATATTACTATTATTATAGATTGCAATAAATAAATGAAAATGAACTACATATTATGATATGAAATGCCTCCAATTTCAATCACTTCCGAAGTGAATTCTCAAAAGACGCGATTAAAAGATTATTCACGAAACATTAACAGTACAGATTTGTGGTGCACAAATTAGAAACAAAGCCCCAAAACAGACAACTTTGATGTAAAATGGTCACGGAACGGCTCCAAAAGCTACGTATTCGTAACAGATTTCTGTGTGCATTAAACTGAAATTTCTCATAGTGCTGGAAAGCAAGCAGTTACTGGGTCGTCACTAATTTTGATATTTCGACGAAACTCGCCAACTATGCGGCGGTTGCAGACGAGCGGGTAAGTTATACGTTTTTATTTTTGACGTTATAACGTCTTATAAATCGATGAACACCGGCTGCACTCACGAAAGTGTCACGTTCCGCCTGAGCCTGAGCGTGCAAGCGAGAGTGCAGAACAAGCGATAGAGAGGCACGATCAGCCTAAACGTTCGTGTTATGACGTTATCACGCAAAATTATCGTTCGTAAACCGACTTTACAGACAACATTTTTTTTTTGTGTATTAGTTTCTGCTATCAACTCTTCCTTTTCCGCTAAATGGGGTCGTACTGCATGTTCTTAATTACACCATAAGCTGCTAAATATAAACCCTTTGAAGTTCTTAATGTATAAACATGACATGACTAAAAGTTTGACATCGTTTGAAAGCATTTGACATACGACAATGACCATATACTTGCTATAATTATAAGGATCACGTATAATAGATAGATAGATAGATAACGCTTTATTGTCACCCCTTACATAAATCACTTACAAAACATTTTAAACCTTAAATTAAAGTGTACAATCCGCGGTCTTATCGCTAAAAGCGATCTCTTCCAGACAACCTTTGGATGGAGAAGATTTTAATAATTCGGTGAAACGGGGGTGTAAATAGGTACAAGTTATAAAGAGTGGCGGGACAAGTTCTGAAAAGGGAAAAATAATAGATTTAGACATTATTTTTGGACCTATTTATCCCTAAACCATTTTAAAATATAAATTCTTTGATCTTAAATAAGAAAAATATTTTGGAAAAAATTACGATGGTCATTATACTGAGAATGGTTTAATTGGTGGATTTCACACAAAATGCCAAAACCAAAATAGACCAATTAACACAAAGCTAAGAAGCGATAAAAAGAAATCATATCATCGACTGCATCGTCGTTTTCCATCAGGTGAGGTTGCGGTCAAATTCTTAACTATTGATCATAAAAATAATTAACGCAAGCAAAGCTTAAAAAAACCGACTTCACCGCTTTAGCTTCGGAAATTTGATCAGATTTGATGTATTAAACACGCATTATTGAAGTAATTTCAAGAACTACTGATCAGATTTTGATCAAATTTAAATAGGACCAAATGAAAAGCAGCATCTTTCAAAGAAAAAAAAACAAAATCGGTTCATGTGGAACGAAGTTATGAAGAGACACACATAAAAAAAATACAGTCGAGTTGAGTAAATTTTTGGAGTCGGGGTTAGGTAACTCCGATATAACAGCGTTCAGCGAAGTAAATTATGTTGACATTTAACAGGTAGGATGTAAACTCCATAAAACTAACGATATTTTTTTTATTTAGTATATTTAAAAATAAAACAACAAATTTGAAATTTTTTATGTGTTGTAAGCCGCATATTGAAACATGTTCTTTTAAAGTTTGCATTTAAAAACATAATTAATTATATTGACTGAGTTTCCCCGCCCGTTTGCCGCATCCTAGAGTAATGCCCTGCCCTCTCTCCGCCACAAACGCCGACGTATAATATGTCAGCTGGTGACCGCAACATTCTACCGAAATTAAGGGAATTAATGTTACAATTTCCCTCGTTACCCAGCGTGTTAGAAATTATATGAATGCTAGCTATGCTGCGATAACTTGACGTTTTTGTTTTAATTTTAGAACGGGCGGGGTAATTAGTTTTGCCTAGGTATGTGGCAACACTGTTTGTTAGGAATTTGCCTGGGATAGATATGTTGTGCTTAGTTTGTTTGCGAGGACAAAATTTACTCCAATGTTTTTTTTATATTCACACCGATGAGATAAGCCCTGCTCAAGATTGAAGACTTTTGTTGTGACCTTCTTCTCCAATTTTTTTTTTCATATATTAAAGGTTGGAAGTCAGTTTCTTAAAGTTTGTTTGTCCAGGGATAGTCTAAACAGCTGTTCAATAGTCCTAATATAACTCCCGGATGTTTCGGAGCTATGACATCTACCCGCCGGGCATCGAGCCCGATACCCCTGCTTAGAACGCGGACGCGCACCTAAGCCAAAGGGCAGTATGTTCCAGTATCAACTATTGTTTTTTTTTCATTGACGCTCTTGTTGCCTCTCTCTTAATCCAGTGCAAAATGACAGTGACAGCTAAAGCCTTTTTTCTTAATAATAAACATATTAATAAATTCACTTTGTACAAAGTAATCGGCATGTAACAAAGGCTACTTTCCACATCCTGCTTCCCAATGCAATTTAATACAGCGCGATGTAAGCACCCGACGTCAATAACAGAAGAATACCTCCACGCATCTGCAGCTTATGGAAAATATTTTCACATTCCACAAAGCTTAGATGCAAAGATGGAGCTTATTTCTAAGCTGGTAAGAGATGTTTTACGACGTCTGTGGCGTATTACCTTTACTCTGGATGCATTGAACTTGCGTGAAAGTGGAACGATTTGAAGACCTTCTATTTTCGAAAACTAACATACTTACCAGCTCTGGAATTTAGGCAACATGAAATACGTATAGGTTTATTGTTTTTCAAGCTGCACCGGTCAAATGTTACCAGTAATATTGGAGCACAATCTCGTTATTTGAACTATAAGTTGACTTGGATCGTTCAGCACTTTGCCCGTCCGTCCGTCTGTCCATCCATCCGTCTATCAGAGGCATCTAGCGTGTAAACCATATAAGCGAATGACTTCAAATGTTCATAGAATATGTAAAACTACGGCCCAAAGCTAGAAATGACATTTAAAATTATATAAATGAGAATATTAAGGGGGCTCCCATACATGTAAGTGGGGAGCAAAATATTTTTTTATTCTTTAATCTAACCTTGTCGGGTATCGTTGAAAAGGGAGACTGAAGAAGGGTACGAAACCGATTAAAAAAAAACTATGTTGGAAAATAACGATTTGTTAGGCCACCAAAGACACTGTTTTTAGACTTATTTTGTTCCGGGGTCTATCTCAAAAACAGCTGCACACTGAACGATGAAACTTACGAATAATATCTATTATATCCTGTTATGAGCAAAAAATACAGAAATCAAACAACTATTACATAAAAAAAAGTTATAAGCAAGTAACCTCAAAAGATTTTCTCTATGATGGAAAATGTAGGCGCGAGATCTCAGTTCGGCGCGAACGACTAGTTAACTAACTCCAACATTCATGTTACTTTTGTATGTACTTATGTGACATGTAATTTTTTTGTGCATGTCACATAAGTACAACTTCTAACATTATTTTAATTTCTTAAAATCGATTTGAGTAGTAAAATTTTAAATAAATCAAAAGTTAGGCTCTTTTTACTCAAAACTCAACCAATTCTCGTGAAATATGGATTTTTTTCAAAGTGGTGGAGATGGAGTTAAAGGGATTAAAAACTTAAAAAAAAAATTATGCGAGGTCTTCAGCTCACATAGCCCTAGTTATTAAAATTAGAATCACGACGTTGTGATTAATTATAAATAATCTATAGCATCTTTATAGGCTATTAATATAAAAAAAAAACTAGTGTTTTACGATTTTTTTATAGATTTTATTTTTTTATAAGATTTGAAAATGCAGGCACATGTGAAATTAATTTTCTATAAGTTTCGCTGATTACAGAAAATATAGTCGTTACCGCCGCATAGATTTATAAACTTATTCCTACATTAGCTGTTTGAAATTCGTAGGTACTCGCCAGCATCAAGCTGCAGAGATTTGTGTATATCTTGTCTTAAGCCTATGTATTTATAAACACAAAACACTAAACTCGCTGCTTTGAATTCCTCAAATTAGAGCTGATATGTCAGCAGTACAAATTGCACTGCACTGCACTCCACCGTCCAATTTGACGTTCAGCGATTTAGCGCTCTCGAGGTAACGAGCGCCGTGTGTTGCACCAACTAGGCCGCTTCAAGCGCTTGAAGCGCTTGGTTCCCGGTTGGACGCAAGTAGGTTTGGGTACTTGAAGTAGATATGGGAGATATTGATACGATATTTCGCTGAAACAGTTATTTTGCAGGTGGAAACCAATCTTATGATATTATGAATTTAAAATTTAATTTCTTAACTATTACATAAACACCTGGTTACTACTTTTAATAAGATTCTTGTTTTGAGGAAATTAAGTCATATCACCAAACTAATTACTTTTTTCGGCCTTTTGTTAATTGAACACATGTTCCTGATTTATTTTAATTCAAATCCTGGTGTTTTAGTAAACGATTTTCATAAAATTTTGTATGCAGTGGGTTTCGGCGGCAATAAATCGATCTAGCTAGGTTTTAATTTTAGAAAACGTCGTTTTATCCGTGTTTTTAGCCGAGCAAGGCTCCGTCGCCCGGGTACTGTACGTAATAGGAGGTTTTCGAAATGATAATATAAATAAACCATTGCGTCAATTCATTTTACACCGTTAGCAAAAGCAGGTATCGTTTATTCAGTTATCACTTGTTATTTGGTTACGTGGAATGTTCCATCCCTAGTTTGAAATACTAGCGTGTACGTGGTCAGCGCTAGATACACGGTCATTAGTTTGTTTATATGTTGTGAAGCGCTTTTTCTGCTGGATTATCTGAGTGTGCTCTAGTTAGGAAGATGTAAGGGCTTGTGGTATATTCGGGATGATTTTTTATTACTTAAATAATGTTTCTGGTAATTGGAAACACATAAAAAGTATTAAGCAAATAAATATAAATTATTTAAATAATGTTAATGTTTTTTGTGTTGGCTCATACAAAAACATTTTATGTATATAATAATGATGAACCTACTGCAGTTGCATTTCGTTTGTTTTTATCGAATGGCGATTATTTTTATCTAACATTGATGTTGCTTTTTTTAATAGACAACGGCGAAGCAAGAAATAGGGTTATGATTTTAGTAAGTATGTTTGTATGTAAGTAAATGTAAAAATGTATTTATGTATAGTTGTTTATTCACTCGGCGTCAAAGCTGATCACAATGTAATATCGTAGAATTCTCCTCTAATTGCCAAGTATCGTGAGCTAGTATTTTTAAATAATACGCTTAATAAAACAATATGCGTTTCGGCAGGGTTGCCGTTAGTCAAAATAATGCTATTTTGAAAATAAAAGCGCGAAAGACCCTTTTTCTCATGTAAACACGATTGAAATTCGCAAAAGTTTAAAAATTTTACGTCTCAAGATCTTTATGTTTTAAATATAGTAAGCTTTTAGATAGTAGTAAGCGGCGCTGTGGTTTAATTCGTCTTGTTTTGTGGTAGATAACAGCCAAGTTACCTGCATTCCTGGTAAAGAATTACATCATTCTTCTTCTGGTAATAAAAATTGGTACCCCGGGAGATAAACACAAATGGCTACACAGCTCAGCAGAGCTTCCCACAACAGACACTAAAAGATATCCCCGAAAGCGTCCCAACTCGAAGATACCAATACTTGGTAAGTTTATCCTTAACAAAAGCATGTTTATCCAGTCTGCTGTCGAAACTTGCACATTGATATGCAAAGGCTGAATGTTACTTCGTACTTCTTTGCTCTTATGCGCTAACCGCTTGCCGGGTGTCTCTGAATTGTGTGAGTTTTTGGATATGAGCTTTTTTTATTAAATCTGAGAAAGATCCGGTGAACTTACGGGGCTTAAAAAGATTCATATCTCAGGGTGACGAGCGCAGTTCTTTTTTTTTTTTTTTTTATGACAAATAGGCTAGCATTTGAACGTTATCTCACCTGATGGAAAGCGACGATGCGGTCGACGGTGGGACATGCTTGCCTAGAAGGTACCTGTTCACTCTTGACTTGAAGAGGCCTAAGTTATACTTATCGGGAAACAAGAACGAAGGCAGAGTATTCCACTCCTTTGCAGTTCGCATTATAAAAGTAGAGGCAAAACGCTTGGTTCTAATCTGAGGAATGCGCAGGATTATGATATATATCCTACTAATATTATAATTTGAACTGCCCGTTGGCTTAGTTGGGTGGCGTTCGCCTTCTAAGCAGGGGTATCGGGTTCGATTCCCGGCGGGAACACAAGTTTTCTCCCCATGGAAAATTTGTGTTTCTGGTTCTGGTTGTGATTGTGTGTGTGATGTGAACGTTTCCGGCACCCACGACACAAGTCATCGAACTTAGGGTGGGGCTGTGAGTGTGAAAGCGTTTAAAAAAAATGTTTGTTCACGCTTCACGCTTTAACGGCTGAACGAATTTTGGAATGTACATAGCTTACACCTGGGATTAACACATAGGCTACTTGATAAAAGCGGGTGAAGCCGCGGGGCACGGTTGTAAGTTCATAACTCTGGGTAGCACTGAACTGTAATAGGCAAACGTGACGCTTACCATCAGGTGAGCGTCTTGCTAGTCTAGTCGGACAAAAAAAAAATAGATACATGTATGATGTTCTTCACTTTTCAATCCGGTATGGTTGGTATACACTAGACGCAAATGCGCCTAATGTAGGTATACCGTTCATACCAAATGATTTGAACGGATTCGCGTGCAGGGCCGCAGCGCGGTCTCCGCTGAACGGGAGGCGACCGCGACTGCGTTCAGTCTGTGACAGCTTAGAGCGCCGAGATAATCAAAATCAAAAGTCAAAATCGTTTATTCACATGGGCCCCAAAGAGGCACTCATGAAAGTTAATTAATCTATTGCCAGATTCGCAAAATTACAGCCATCTCGAGAAGAACCTGGCAAGAAACTCGGCGGCGCATTTTTTTTCATTCATTTTTTTAAAAAACATTCTTAACTTCTAATACACAATTTTCTTAACCTAGGTGTTATTGTGGTAGTCGCTAGAAAGAGCCTGTGCAGTTTGCCTCCATGCATCCTTGTCATTAATATATTCTGTGGTTTTATAGTAAGCTTTCTTAACTAATGCCCGTTTTATTACAGATTTGAACTTTCCCAGTGGTAATTCAGTTACGTATATATACTGTACTATGCCATTTCGTTAAAACAAACCTAGCCCATGTAGAGTTGAGACGAATCCAACGATACCCTATACGTTCCAATCGGTTTATTAGTTTAGTCGCTCCTAGCTACAAACGAACATACATACATCCTTACTGTGCTAAAATTATATCACTCCTTTTTTAACCCTCGACGCAATACGAGGGTTGTTAAAAGTTGTACCGCTATGCATGTCTGTCTACACAGTAGTTTTTAAACGGGTGAACCGATTTAGATTTTGTTTTTAAGCTATTGCATAGCTTCTATCGCGGGCCTTGAGCGTGGAGACCTAATGCAGAAATTCCGTAACGAAAAAACCTAACACCCCCCACTCTAGCGACTTCACAAAAAGTTTTCAGTCACGTTGAGATGCGAACTCCGTACTGATGCATTCGATTCAGTATCCAATACCAATCGGCTACTGAGTCTTATAATTATAACTACGAAATTAGCGTATAGGTTTTGACGTTTACGTTTTTAAAGTAAACGTCAAGATCTATATGCTTATTTCGAAGTTATAGTTAGAAGGCTCGGTAGCCGATTGGTATTGGATACTGAATCGTTTGCATCAGTACGGGGTTCGCATCTCAACGTGACCGAAAACTTTTTGTGAAGAAAAATGAAACTGAAAAATAAAAAATGCTATGCAATAGCTTTACCGCGGCAGTCCCCGAGTGCCACACGTCTTTTTTTTTATTTCAAAGGTGTCTCAATCGAGAGTGTTATGTTCTTATTTGGCGCAGTGGAGAGGTCTCCGACCTCTGCGCCGTGGGTCCTTGGCTCGATTCCCGGTGGGAGCACAAATTCCTTCAAAGGATATTTGTGCTTCTGGTTCTGGTTGTCATATGTGCGAGTCTTTGAACTTAGTGTGGGGCTGTCCCCACACTAAGTTCGAAGACTTGTATCTTCACACATATGACAGCTTACAGAAGTGTGAATGCGTTTTGATGAAAATCTATGCAGCTGTCCATATACAGCGTCGGAGGTATTTTTAAAATCTTAATTTTGATGCTTGTGCTTTGCTGCAGTCGGATAAAAAAGCTAGAACCGGTCTAGTCAAATATATTACAGCCAAGATCTTAACAATTGTCCATATGGATTATACCGTCTCGTCTATACTACTGAGCACTATACCTATTTAACATCGCCACTAGTCCCACGGTATATTAATATATTCACCAGCACAGTAGCCACAAGCACCACAGAATAATCAAATTAGCACACGTTAAGCTACCTGAATGTTGCCACATTTCATGAAAATATCTTCATTTAACTGTAAAACGTTGTCACAGTGCAATTCAAGCACAATAGAAAATACGCCTCGAGCGAGCGTGTCAGTGTAAAAGTTGAGACAAGTCTAGTCTCGAAATGTTTCTAATGTGTGCCAGAGATGATCAATGTTTATGTTCAATCTTCAATGTAGGTATTAAGTGAGTCCATATTGGCTTATATATAATCCTAAATCCTATTCTTTGTCATATTACCGATTTGTGTTCATAATAATCACTCTTCATAATTTTATTTTATCATAACAGTTAGTGATCATATATTTTTTATTATAAATACTGTTACCAGGAACCAGTTTAATTTCATACATTCTTTTTTCAGATCTTTTTTCTTTTACATTCAATGATTATGAATTTCGATCATTAGTATAAAAAAATATTATCAGCAATAATCATTATGATTTTAAATGGTATGAGAAATATTTTCGGACCTCCTATGATAGGAGTTGAAAAGTTATGTTTTTTTTTTTTTTTTTTTATTTGTGACAGGCTAGTGTTTGACCACTATCTCACCTGATGGTAAGTGACGATGTGATCGAAGCTGGTAAACCCACTAGACCTGGAATACGCAGGCTCTCAAGGATAACTGCCGGAACACCGTATTTGGCTTGGTGGCAGACTTTCAACTTGATGGTGGTAAGCTACTTTGGTAGCAAGCCAGGCGAGTAACTCACAAAATGCTCTACCACCTCTCAAGTAAGTAAATGTAAGACAATGCGCACCCTTATTAATCTACCTAAACCGAATCCCTTTTTTGAAAGGCTATGTGTGTTTAGTGATTAATTTTAATGTTTTGGAAAAATTACTATACCTATTGTGATACTCATTATCGCGTCGTTGTTCCCTGAACGGTCTAATCTAGGAGTCTTTAAGTCAAGAGTGAACAGTATCTTCTAGGAATACATGCTACATTTTTGGCTACATCATCAATTTATATCAGGTGAGATAGATTAAATATTTACCTATGGAACATATTTTTTTTTACTGAAAAGAATATCTTCATACTATATTTGAAGAAGAATCACAGAATTCTCATTAGCATTATCACGGAGAAAAGTCAGCTAACTAAGCTTTTTTTTTTTAATTATTTAAGATAGGCAAACGTTTGACCGCCATCTCACCCGATGGTAAGTGACGATGCGGTCGACGATGGAGCACGTTTACCCAGAAGATGCCTATTCACTCGTGACTCAAAGACTCCCATATTGTATTTATCAGGGAACACAGACTCAGGTAAGGAATTCCATTCTTTTGCAGTTCGCATAATGAATGTGGAGGCAAAACGTTCCGTCCGCATTTGTGGAATATCTACCATATAGCGGTGTCGCTTAAGAGTCTGTCTCGATGTCCGATAATAAAAGCTATCTAAGTTTTAAATTTCATCAAAATCGGTTCGTTCGTTACGGTGATACATGGTAAAAACATTCACACTAACACACACAAACTTTCAAATGTATAATATTAAAAGGATTTATAAGTGTTATAAAATCCACAGATCTTAACAAATGGTAAGATATTTCATGACTTTCATACATTTATTTATTATGTATTACTGCAGTGATTTAAAATTCTACCACTTGATCGTGAGTGAACGTAGCAGCGCGACGCTTCATACAAACTTGAAGTACTTCAACTATACAATATAACATGTTGTTTTGATAAATTGACAATTGTCACCATATTGAACAATGACCGTCTGTGGGGCGTATTTTTATTCTTTGAAGTCACATATTTGATATTATAAACGTGGTTTATTTGTACGTTAATTTTGCGTTTATAATGAGCTTGTTACAAACAATTTTATTTACTGTATTGTTTTTAATTATTCGTTAAGATTTTTAAATATTAATTAAAATTTTTTTTTTTTTGTTTTCGTGGTTATTTCTGACCTTATCGATTTACGTTTAACCAATTAACTAAAACAGTTTTTCAATTGCTCAAACATTTGAATTGCCTAGTCAGCATTTGCATTTAACCCTGTAGTGGTAGGACTTTTTTCCGCCTGGGGCAGCGCCATGCTATTGCCAGACATTCAACTGCCAAGCATTAGTGTGCAAATTACCATATTTCGGATTAAAGGGCTGTATATATATTTATAGTTAAAAATAAGTAGTTTAGATACTTACAATGCTAATGTCAGCTGGAGACCTTGCGTATTTCCAAAATGGCTGAAATATGGTTATTTTTACGTCTTCAACCCTATATCTCTGCCATTTTGAAAATTCTCCAACTGAAACGAAAAATAATCTAAATAACTATCGAACCCTGCTGAACAATATTCCACGAGAAACGGTTGAGATATGCGACCTGTAGAAGAGAACAAACCGAAAGCCGGACATCCGGACATACGAAAGCTATTTTGCCCAAACTGAAACGGAGACGCTTCGCTTGCGCTTCGCGCTCGCTCGATCAATAACAATTATTAATTTAACGGAGTTCTTAGGTTACTGTTCATAAGTTTGATTTGTATTGTTAATAATTTTCCTAGCCATGAGGTATTTTAATTTGATATTTGTATTATGCTTAACCTCTTTGAAAGCTGTTGGTTTTCCTCCTATAGAAATTATTATTTTTTTTTTTTTTTTGGTATTTTATCTTGGCTTTTGTCAGCCTCCATAAACAAATTATACATACCGTCGATACGTCGAAATCTCACTTCATTAGACCTAGGCCATACCCAATAGCTTTTTGAGCTTCAATGATAGCAGCCCAGGGAGCTGAGAGCATTTGTAAGGTATTTCGTAAATGAACCAAATCCAAAACAACGTAAAACGATTCCTGTACAAAGAAGCTGTGCTCGCCATAAACATCCTCGTCTCAGATTTATGAATTTTAATTTTGTTTCATCCAATGCAAAGTATTATCTTTCTGGGAGTACATTATTTTCAAAGAAACGCCACAGAGTATGTCGCAGAAGTGTCCGGCGAGTTTTCAGGCGGAATATTTGGGTTGAAACATTTTATATATCTTTTTGTATTTGCAAATTGGGAATAGAAATGTAAAAACAATTTTAAAATGGTCTTTAATGTCATAACAATAGGTTCACAAATTAGTTGAATAGACCACCTCTGACTGTTCCAGGAAGAAAGTAACCCAATATGCTAGCAGCATTTTCACGTGAGTATTACACATAATTAATGCTGTGTACGGCTTGAAACACGTCTAAAATTTCGACTTACTTTGTAGTCGACTAGTTTCGGACAAATTTGTTGTCCTTCATCAGGATGAGTCAGACGCGCGATACGCCGAGGCGAGCGGCTCGAGCCTCGGCGCGTGACTAGTCGACTACAAAGTAAGTCGAAATTTTAGACGTTTTTCAAGCCGTACACAACATCAATTAAGCATTTCCACGCTTGATAGCAGTAGCTATCCTTTGCATACCAAACTACGGGGCTTACCAAACTTCTCTCTTAACCTATTATATCTCCTTAATTAAGAATTTAGTATCAATGTTAATATTGAAAATAAGCAGTTTAACAGCCAAATAACCTAATAAATAATGAAACGCAAGCAACGCTTAAAAAAATCGACTTTAGCGCTAATATTTTGGTTTTGGATAGATCGATTTCGATAAAATGTATATGGGACCACCTTACATGATACTGGCTAAATGCACAAATGCTGTGGAGCCTAATGAAAAAAATGAGCCGTCAGTCCTGACACCAGCCTTAACACCATAGCGTGATGATATGTACTTTTTGTATATTTTTCAACCGACTTCAAAAATGGAGGTTAAGAACCTTCATTCGACTGTATGTTTTTTTTGTATGTATGTTACGCGATATCTCCGCCAATTATGAATCGATTTTGATGATTTTTTTTGTTTGGTAGAATATACTTTAGAGGTAGTCCTATATAAATTTTATCGAAATCGGTCAAGCAAAAACCGAACCAACATAATACTGACATAATTGCTGAGTTAAACCTTTTTGGCATATAAATTATTGTACATATTTTTGTTTTAAATATTAAGTTACTTTTGTCAAATAAATGTATTTTCTTTCTTTCTTTCTAAATATAAGCAATTAAGTCGTTTTTAAGGTTTGCTTGCGTTTCAATTATTTATTCGCGGTATGTAAACTGTTGATCACTATCAAAACAAACAAACAAACGAACGCATTCACACTCACAGCCCCACATTAAGTTCAAAGACTTGTATCGCGGGTGCCGGAAACATTCACATCACACACACATTTCACCCAGAACCAGAAGCACAAATATCCCTTGGGAAGGAATTTGTGCTTCTGCCGGGAATCGAACGCAGGACCCACGGCGCAGAGGGCGGACACCTGTCCACTGCGCCAACTGGGACATCACAAACACAATATTTCTTTGTTATTTACGTTAAAATCAGTTGGATATTAAACTCGATAGAGTTTTAGTCTGTGTATTTAGATCTCAATTAACAAGCGCAACAACCGAAAGATAAAACAAACCAAGTCACAGGTTCATTTAATCTTCCGAACCGGTATTTTTTTTTTGACAAAGCTTGTGTTTTTTTTTTTTTTTTTTTTTTTATTCAGTATAGACAAGCGTTTGACCACTATCTCACCTGATGGTAAGTGATGATGTGGTCGACGATGGAGCAAACTCACATGATAGAAAGCTACGACGCGGACGAAGATGCAGCACGCTTGCTCAGTAAATACCTATTCACTCTTTTCTTAAACAATCAAATTTTTTTTGTCAGATAAGTTAGCATTTCGCCGCTATATCATCTAATGGAAAGTGATGGTGCTTCCGAAGATGAAACATGCTTACCTAGAATATATACCTATTCACTCTAGACTTGAAGACTTCGAAATTATGCTACACTAGCCGTGCCTCGCGGCTTCGCCTACTATTATCAAGTTAAAGTGGCCTATGTGTTAATCCTAGGTATAAGCTATGTACTTTTCAAATTTCATCCAAATCCGTTCTGCCTTTAAGGGGCAGGTATACGTCAATGCGAGCACCTTTTTTAACCACATCCAACTATCCCCCTTACACTTTTGCACATAAAGGTGTATATTGCGTGAATGACATCGTGGCGGTTACGCAAGGTCACGCGTGGCAATCTTTAACTTTTTATAGTTTTATGGAAATTGCGTGAAAACGCGCCTCAAAATAAAAAAAATAAGCTGAAGGCATCATTTATCTAGTACATATACGTATATGAAATAACTTTTACAGTATTTTGATATAAAATGGCGGAACGAAATGGTTACAAAAATACAAATTGATATTATTTGCATGAGATTTGATATTTTTTTCCTTTATATTTATAAACTTTATGAATATTCAAAGGGTAAGGCATCATTTATTATATGACACAGATTACGAAAAATATTTTTATTGATTTGGATTTATTATGAACGCCGAGTAAAACGGTTACAAAAACACACGTTTTAGATGAAATTTTGGTATCGCCACCGTAAAAAGAGAACAATCATACTTACACATTAACACACTTGCACACTTACACATAAACTTTCGGATTTATAATATTAGTAGGATTATACTTAATACCGTTTGAACTGCCCGTTGGCCAAGTTGGGTGAGCGTTCGCCTTCTAAGCAGGGGTATCGGGTTCGATTCCCGGCGGGAACAAAAGTTTTCTCCCCAAGGAAAATTTGTGTTTCTGGTTCTGGTTGTGATTGTGTGTGTTATGTGAATGTTTCCGGCACCCACGACACAAGATATTGAACTTAGTGTGGGGCTGTGAGTGTGAAAGCGTTTACCTTTACCTTTACCGAACTTTCCATTGATGTTCTAGAATTGTAGGCAAACATCTCCCTCTGCGCTACCCATTCTATGCAGGTATGTTCGTATTATAAGGCGAAAGCTTAAGGGCCACCTTTATCACGCCAACAATAGAATGAAATGAAATACGCAACCGAAAGATAACCGTTAGCTACCTCGATTGTTTCCCTCACGGTTAGGGATGAAAAAATGGATGGGCATTGGGCGTGTCTGTGGGTTTCCATTGTTCACAGTGCAACGGTAGGAATCCGATAAATGTTGGATAAAATGAGTGTATAATAAAACTTATATCTTCTAAATATATATAACTCAAAGGTGACTGACTGACTGACTGACATAGTGATCTATCAACGCACAGCCCAAACCACTGGACGGATCGGGCTGAAATTTGGCATGCAGATAGATGTTATGACGTAGGCATCCGCTAAGAAAGGATTTTGATCAATTCTACCCCCAAGGGGATGAAATAGGGGATGAAAGTTTGTTGTACTTCTTAACGCGAGCGAAGCCGCGGGCAAAAGCTAGTTCTGATATATACGGTTAATACATTTACGGTTTATACATATTTATTAAATCAAAGAGTACTCACATTACAATTCCACTCAGACACTTATCACCTCCGTCTTTTTCCACTAAATCCGTGCACAAACTTCGTAGCTCGACCTACCCACTCCTGCCACGTTGCCGGTCTCCTGCAGAATGCCTCCGACCCATCTTTTTTATTTAAACGTCAATCAAGTCATTTTTCTAACTACCGTCATATTTCACGAAACGGTTACCGAACGAATATTTTTCGTTCATAAACATTAAAAATCGAACTGTTTTTTTAGAAGTTTACTTAATTTAACATCAAAACCTAACAAGTGCTTTCAATAATAAACAAATAAAAATAAAAAAATATATTCAACCGATTTCAAAACACACCAAAAGTCAATACACTATAGGAATAAAAGTAAAGAAATTCGTTTACTTAGGTGACATATTATCCAGTTATTTTAATGTATCAATTTCAATGTATAAATCCCAAAGTAATAAAACGATTTTATTGAAATTTGTATAGGACGAATCGGAATCGAACAAAAACATCCAAATCGGTTTATAATTAACATAGTTCTAAGGTAACAAATGCGTAAAAGTAATACTGAATCATTGACATTCTCCTATTTTGAAGTCAGTTACAAAAGAGGTCAGTTGAAATCCTCTCACATTCTTATTGTGTGTTAGATGTAAATTTTTTCGGCGCCCGTGATCCAAGGTTTTGTGCGCACCTCGCACTAAAAAAAAAAGTAAAGTAAAGATTTTGTATGATTATTATTTGTGACTGAGCGAGCATCAAACGCGAGCGAAGCTTCTCCGTTTTAGCTTGGGCAAAAATTCTTTTGTATGTGCGGATGCTGCTCTGCAGGTCGCATTTCTCAACCGATTCTCGTGAATTTTGTAAGTACGTTCGATTACTATTTGTCAATTCAGTTTATGGAAATTTTAAAAAAATAGCGGTTTTTTAGACAAATACGCGAGCACTTTAGCTCAAAGAGTCACTAGTTTTATTAATAACTAGAAATTAATGTTAAATTATAATATGAGTTGATTTCTGAACAACAATTTGCCTGATTTTATTTCTCTCTTACAAGTGACAATGGAAACTATATCTTGCCTTTTTTGGCCCTTAAAAGGAATGTTACATTAATGAACGATTTTTGATTTATGTTAGGATTTTCAATAGCCCCTCGATTAGGGACCTATATCGTGTGATAGATATTCTGCTATGGCAATTTGTAGGGGATATCTTGTAACTTATGGTGTGGTTACATCTTATTACTTTATTGGTTCTGTAAGCAACAAATCCTCCAAAGATTGGGTGTAATTGTTTACGAATCGGAAATGTTGACGGACGAGGTTGGCGCTCATTGATTGATTATTCGGTTGTCTGTCTTAATCCTACTAATATTATAAATCCGTATGTAAGTGTGTAAGTGTGTAAGTATGTTTGTTCCCTCTTCACGCCTTAACGGCTGAACGGATTTGGATGAAATTTGGAACGTACATAGATTATACCTAGGATTAACACATAGGCTACTTTTTAGCTTGATAATAGCGGACGAAGCCGCGGGGAACGGCTAGTAAGTCTATATTGTAAAGTCGTTTGTGTCATAAATTTATAAAAAAGTCTATTTGTTATTGTTGTCATTATTTACTTCTATCTGCATTATATAATCCTACTAATATTATAAATCCGAAAGTTTGTGTGTAAGTGTGTTCGTTCCCTCTTCTCGCTTTAAAGGCTGAACGGATTTGGATGAAATTTGGAATGTACATAGATTATACCTAGGATTAACACATAGGCTACTTTTTAGCTTGATAATATCGGGCGAAGCCGCGGGGCACGGCTATTTATATATATATATTATTAACAAATAAGACTGAATTTGGTTTTTTAAAAAAAGTACATGCAATATAACCTAAACTGATTTAATTTAAGAAAACAATAAAAATACAATGAGGGTAATCTTAACAAAATACGTCCGTTCCGCACAAAGTCTCGAGCAAAAGTGGGCGCGCGCCGCCTGCGCTTCGCCTTTTATAAACTACCGATGACTCAACACTCTGCATGAAGTCAGTCCTCCAACACGGCCTCTCCTGAATCCTGGCGTCCTCGTCAGGCCCTTCGTCTTCTGAAGATCCAGAGATCAATCTAGGCAAAGATCTCAATGGTTGATCCGGTCTAATCGAAGAAGGTCCAGCTTCATCTGTCACTAACTCTGGGTTCAAGTACTCATTATTGTCATCAGTGGCGTCTGAAAATGAATTCACAATTATTTCAGAGAACGTATTGCGAGTAAATTGGGTTAGTTAAGCATCATGAAAAGCATCCCGAAGCATTTAACTCGTGGTCAACATGCTGAACACAAATTAATAACGTCCCGATTAACATGCGTGTACATACACCAAATAATAAGGCACTGAGCACTCACACGGCTTAAATAGGAAAGGTTAGGAACCGACCCAGCCACTCAGTGACTCTTCGGTATGGGCCCATACCGAAAAGCTTTCTACCACACCGGAGGCAAGGCGCATGTAATCCTCCGGTGACTCTTCGCATAACGAAAAGCTTTCACATTGGGGGAAAAGGAGTGAGTACTCCCCCAACGACTCTTCGCAAATCGAAAAGCTTTCACATCGGGGGCAAAGGAGTGTGTACTCCCCCGATGACTCTTCGCATGGCGAAAAGCTTTCACATTGGGGGAAAAAGGAGTGTGTACTCCCCCAATGACTCTTCGCATAGCGAAAAGCTTTCATGTCAGGAGAAAAGATCAAGGTACACAGAGGTACAGAATACACACCTTCAAAAAAGATCGCACACGTCTCAGGGGTCCATTCACTTTTCCAAGGGACCATGTACTGGGCAGCTGCA
This sequence comes from Lomographa bimaculata, assembly GCA_948107665.1. NCBI lineage: Eukaryota > Metazoa > Arthropoda > Insecta > Lepidoptera > Geometridae > Lomographa > Lomographa bimaculata. The sequence continues at coordinate 14,461,462 of OX403603.1, read as the reverse complement.
TATGTCATTTTTCCATATGATCCAGCCAGTAACTTCAACTCATACCGACCATTAGGAAGGACATTAACAACTTTATAGGGTCCTCGCATACCAGAGTCCAGTTTACCTTGAGATTGAGAGTACTTAATTACGAACACCAGGTCGTCTTTCTGAAACACACGAGGAGGTCTTCGATCCTCATTAACGACAGCATCTTGACGTAGTTGGTTTCTTTTCAACCGTTCGGCTGTCCTTTGCCTAAGCATCTCTCGACTAGACTCCCGATTGGGTGTAACCGGTCTCACAGCGACATCTCGCACCAGGTTCCGGATTGCAGGCGTTGCACTCTCATGACCGATCAGGAGGTTAAGGGCAGAAGTCTGGGTGGTCTTCTGCTTCGTCAAATTTAGGATAAGTTGCAACTGCCATAACTCTTCAGCCCACTCGCTTTTTCTATGGTTGGCAGCAACGCGAAGCATGTTGAAAACTGTGCGGATATAGCGCTCCACTTGACCATTAGCATGATGCATTTCTGGAGTGATGTGATGAAGTTGAACTCCCAAAACTTGCATCCATGAAGTGAAGCCCGTTGACTCGAACATGCGTCCCCTATCTGATACTACTAACTTAGGGGTACCGAACAATGACATTACACATTTAAAAACACGTTTTAGTTCATCGAGATCTTGTCGAGATATAGGTGTTAGGAGACAATATTTTGTAAATGCATCGACCACAAGCATGACATACTTATAGCCCTTGGACACGGGAAGAGGTCCCAGAACATCGACGTGCAAGGTTTCAAACGGAATGTCAGGTTTGTCCCAAGATGTAATGGGCTGCAGAGGTGCGCGAGGTACACGCTTGTGGGCGATACATGTCAAACAATGAGATGTATATTTGGCTACAAATTTCCTGAGGCCAGGGAACCAAAAGTGTCTTAATATTAAGTCTACTACTTTGTCTGCTCCTATGTGACTATGTTCATCATGGAAGATGCGCAGGAGACTCAAGCGGTGACCCTTCGGGATATAACAAAGGAGCCTTGGCTCTTCACCTGTTGGTGTATACCGGTAGTATAATACGTCATTATGTTTGACGTACCTTGTAGAATCTAATTGACCTTGTTCTAGGGACTGGATCATGGCTTGAGCCTCCCCGTCACCCGCCTGAGCAATTTGAGCCCAATTGCGTGGGCGTTCGATGTTATTAACATTGCAAGGATTACGACTTAAATAGTCCGCGTGTGGCATCATGGTTCCCTTTCGGTAAGTAATGTTAAAGTTAAAATCTTGTAAGTAAATCCACCATCGTGCCACACGCGGTAACAAATCTCTCTTGTTTTGCGTTGCCTTTAAGGCATTACAGTCCGTTATAACCTGGAATTGTATTCCTATCAAATAATGTCTAAAATGCTTCAGAGCTTTCACTACTGCAAGGGTTTCGAGCTCATATGAATGGTATTTTGCTTCAGCACCTTTCGTGACCTGGCTGTAATAAGCCACGACATGTCGACTACCATCCCCATGAACTTGTTGTAATATCGCGCCATACCCAAGACTGCTGGCGTCAGTGTGCACTTCAGTAGGCAAATCTGGGTCAAATATGGCAAGTACCGGTGCACTAGTAAGAGTTTTAATTATGTCCTGACGTACGGTTTCATGTTCTGCAGTCCAGTGAAACTCAACGTCTTTACAAATTAAACGCGCGACACAAGCAGTCCTGGTAGAGTAGTTAGGGATGTACCTTCGAAAATACCCCGCTAGCCCGAGAAATTGTCTAACCTGTTTAATACTTTTTGGAGCTACAGAGTTGGCAAGGGCTTGAACCTTACCTGCAGCTGGTCGTACTTCACCATTCGAAATCACCCGCCCCAAGTACTCTATTTCAGTGCACAAAAAGGAACATTTATTTAAATTCAACGAGAACCCTGCCTCTGTCAGCGTGTACAGTACTTCGCGTAGGGTTTGTAAACCTTCTCCAATAGAGGAGGCTAGGATTAAACAGTCGTCAATATATACCAGCACTTTTCCTTCGGAAATCAGTTTATGTAAGGTTTTACTAATTATTCGTTGGTAAACAATAGGTGCGTTGGCCAAACCATATGGCATTTTTACATATTCGTAATGGGACTCTGATGTAACGAATCCAGTGAGTGGAATTGAGTCATCATCAAGTTTAATTTGGTGGAACCCTGTAGCCATATCGAGAGTAGTAAAATAATTACTTTTGCCAAGGCGATCAATGTAATCGTCGATCAAAGGTAACGGGTATCGGTCTTTTACCGTGATTCGATTCAGTGCACGAAAATCAACGCACATGCGGTCAGAGCCATCCTTCTTCTTAACCAGCAAAACAGGGCTTGAGTAAGGTGACTCCGACTCACGAATGATACCCTTAGAAAGGAGATCTTGGGTTATAGAACGTACCTTTAATTTCTCGTCGTGCGACATTTTGTATGGTCTATAGTAAACTGGTGTATCACTCGTCAGTCGAATCTGCATAGTACCTGTGGTAACTGTGGATGTTGCCGTACCGGAAATCATGTGATCGGAGAAGTGGTCTAGAATTGCATTAAGTTCAGCCAGATCAGGACCTGTCAAAGATGTGTTTACAGTGCGTTGCTGCTCACCTGTGTCTACCGCTGATACCTCTAAATGTTTCGGCTCTCGTATGATGCGCTGCGAGTCCTTCGTCCTAACATAAGTAACGCCATCACGGTTTAACACATCAGTGCCAATTATGACAGGGGCGTTCATGCTTTCGCTAGGAACTACTAAAAAGTCTACGTCCAGAGATATGTCCTCCAATTCTACTACGAGTGAGACATACGAATCCACATGGGTTATCGATTCACCTACCCCCTTAATTTGTCGGCTGGTAGATTGTTTTGAGCAAGAGAGATGATTAACCACTGCCGATGATATAAGGGACACATCTATTGCACCGCTATCTATTAATATGTCAACAGGTATACCATCAATTACACCTACAACAACGTCATTTCGTTTTTGAGCTTGGACACCCGAACAGAAGTTTACTTTACTTTTATTTAAATCCGAACGCTGTTTTGCAAAGCAATCTCGAATGTGATGACCAGGTTTTTTGCAATAAGCACATGTGTTGTCCACCCTACCGGAAGGCTTACTTGATAGAGGATTGCTCGTACTAGCAGTACTAGCAGGTTTTGGCTTTTTGGAACAATTTACCTGCTTATGCCCTTGTTCGCCACACGAATAACACTTGACTTTAGAGCTAGATGGTTGAATTGGTCGTTTGTTACCCTGAAAACTGTTGTTGGTATCCTGTACCAAGGGGCGACGCGTACCTCTTACCTCCGAAGTCTGGGATTTCACGAAAGTTGCAAGGTAGTTAACTAGCTCATTAGGAGACAGATTCGCATTCGTTGCTGTCGCTTTGACTTGCGGGTCTTTAATTCCACGAAGTACAATTGCAGTAATAAGATCGTCACTAAGACCCTTAACTATGCGCAAACGTAACAGCGTCCGACGAGCATATTCCGCGTACGTACGGAAGCCGTTAGAATCGGTAGACATTACTTCAAATAAAATATTAGCAGTGTCCACCTTATTGACGCAAAGACATTTAAAATCCTTCTTAAAATTTGTCCAAGAACGGTCACTAGTAACCCAGTCGTCTAACCATGATCTTGCGTCACCTTTCAAACACCTTCCGATACGTGCGAGACACTCACGATCATCCCAACGGTTTGCAAACATAGCCCTATCTACCTCATCAAACCATGAGTCGACATCATGAATGTTGGGATCGAAATTAGATACATAGTAATTGCGGGTACTCACGGATTTTAGCGACTGAATGGCTTCAACTATCTGTTCTGTTCCGTTTCCAAAAGACGGCCCCGCTGAAGCCGGCTGGTTGAGTAAAGTCGGAGCGAGTGCACGTGATTCCAAAGCATGGAGGCGAGACATAATCGTGTGCCAAGATCCGTGGGTACTATACTCACGATCTCGGGTGCGACTTCGGCCACTGCGATGACGGTTGTAATGATCGCGGCTACGGCTACGATCACGTCGAGGGTGGCGGCATCCGTCACGGCCGTAACTGCGACTGCGGCTACGGCTATGAGTACGGTGGCGTACCACAACTGGAGGGGTATGTCCTCTCGACAAACTGCGTGACTTACGGGTTGCTGAGCGCCTGCTGCGCGAACGTCGACCATGAGAACTGCGATAACGGTCCTCACGAGATCGGGATCGGGATAACCGATCCATTTTTGTCTTAATCAAAACACAAATAGCGAGATCACAACACAAAGCACAATCACAACACAGAAAAATACTCGTGACCTTTGTACATCACGGACACTTCAAAAGATAAGAAAGAAAACTTTTTTAATTTTACAAAAATGTTAACGTAGAAATAAATCGTAAGAATAAAGAGTTCCGATCCAACTTCTGATATTAACAAATAAGACTGAATTTGGTTTTTTAAAAAAAGTACATGCAATATAACCTAAACTGATTTAATTTAAGAAAACAATAAAAATACAATGAGGGTAATCTTAACAAAATACGTCCGTTCCGCACAAAGTCTCGAGCAAAAGTGGGCGCGCGCCGCCTGCGCTTCGCCTTTTATAAACTACCGATGACTCAACACTCTGCATGAAGTCAGTCCTCCAACAATATTATATCCTATGTAAAGAATGATTGTATTGTATTGTTATGTATTATAACAATCATTCTTAATACACAATACAATAATTATTTATTGCACACCAAATAAAAGTAAAATTGTAAAACTTAAAATAATACAGTGATTTGAGGTAGTACAATGGGCATATATAAACAGCTGACAAAATAACTATTTTTTTTACTTATTTGTTTGTTATACTTAAATATGTGTGTATCAAGTATTCCTGTGCGTATTATAGTTATTTTTTATGTAAGTATATTATATGTTATAGGTATTACCGTTTTTTATTTATTTGAATTTATTATTGAATAAATATTTGTAAATAAGTTTCAACGCACTGAAATATCACCCGCGGGTTTGCCTGAAAATCAGCGTCGAATTTCGTGATGAGGGAAACACATTTTGACATCCTTAATGATATAAGTTGATTAGTGTTTAAATATTATTATGTTATACTTTCGCTACGTGTCGAAATAAATTTAATTGTATCATCTTTCTTTTTTTAATTGTATGACGATAGGGTCTTCAACATAAAAAACAGGGTGTGTCGTAAGGACGCACGATAGAAGTGAAACTTATGTATTACAGGGAAACATTTTAATGAATGCAGTGTTTACCCCCACCACTTTTCGTCACACAAAAAAGTTGCGGATCTAAATATCAAAGCCGTCTCATGAGAAGTTTCACTTCAATAACGATTTGTTGATTGTAGCGTTGTATGTGATGACGTTTTTATTGACGTTTACTCAACATTTTAAACTGCCCGTAGACTTAGTTAGGTACGCGATCGATTTCTACGTTAGGGTATCGGGTTTGATTCTCGGTAGAAACACAAGTTTTCCCCAAGGGATTTTTTTCTGGTACTGGGTGTGATTATGTCTGTAATTTGAACGTTTCCGGCTCCACGGTATAAGTCTTTAAACTTAATGTGGGGCTATGATTGTCTATACAAGATTTTTCTCTCTATGGTGTACGGAAAGAAAGGCTCCGTATTGCCTTATCTGCTGGCACCCGCGGTATAAGAAGGGGAGTACTTATTATAAATTCGCGGAAAACGTTCACAAATCCAGGTGCCTACCTACTCAAGTACAATGTGTCCACTCACGCGTTTCAAAATGATCCTCTGTCAATACAGTGTGATTAATTATCTACCTTCGATTCAGTCACAGGAAAGGGTTGCTTAGGGCGACTATGGTTTTGGTTTTCTTTTCCTCACACTTATTTCATGACTTGTGTCGTGCCAGATAAATATCAAACAGAAACAAACACACCCAAAACATGAAAAAATAATTTTCCTTGGGCAAAAAAACTTGTGTATTCCCACCAGGAATTAAACCCAATACCCAATGCCCGCTGCTTAGAAAGCGGACGTGCAACCAATTACGCCAATGAGGATTAAGACGCTATGCAAATCCTTGAGGCGCTAAGAATGAGTCGTATTCAGTAACAACAAAAAATAAAGCTTTCATATTTGATTAATAGAATATAATCTAAATAAATGAAATATTGAAATATGAATGGTAAAGTATCCTCTTTAGAATTGTTTATCAAAGTTGGGTATTTTGAAAAGCTACTAGCTATAGTAGCTTTAAAATACCCAACTTTGAAAACAATATAAATACTAACTTACACCGGTGGTAAAGTACTAACACCGGCTCTAAAAAGCTGAAAATACTTGTTTCACTAAATTCTGTAGACAATACATATAAATACCTAAATAAATTGAACCTATTTTTACTTTAATTGATAAATAGTTCTCACGCAAATTGAGTTTTTACGATTTACCGCTTTAGCGAAATAATGAGACAAGGATCTATATATTTATCTCTTTTTAATGTATGGTGAGAAAAAAGATCGTAATTTTTTTTACACCTCCGGCTTACATAAATTTGTGTCTCATCTTCGCATATTTGAAATATTCGATCTTCCTTCGAAGGTAACATTTTTGCCAGAAAAAACATAACATTTAAATACAATGTTGTAAATGTGAGGGACGGCTCACATAGGTCACACCCGTCCCGGTATAGCAAAATAACTCTTTATTTTTTTTTTGTGGGGGGGAATATGCCTGCCATTTCCTTTCCTTCCCAGGGATGAAGGAAAGGGGTATGTGGGGCTCGAACCCACTACAGAGGAGGAGAGGGGAGGCGTGCGAGTTGCCTCCTCCTTCCCCCCGTCCGTCTGCGCCGGAGCTGTAATAACGCATAATAACTTTACAGTACACTATGAAGTTCATTATTTTAACAAAATTCAAAACTTCGTTAGGTACAAAAGCTTATGAATAATCATAAATGTAGGTAAAACAATAAATTACCTTAACAAAGTTTGGTCAACCTAATGGAAATTCTTGTGGGTCCGATGTTGGTCAATTCGATAGGGCGTTTGAATTATAGTTAAGGTCGCAGGTAAACTTTGAATTGAAAATGAGCAATATTTAACTGGAAAACTGATATTATATTTCAGCTATTAATATCCATTGTTTCTCTCTATATTGTTATTTACAAAAAAAAATTACGATCCTCATAATTCAAATAGAGCACAGTTGTGGAAATTGAAATATAGAAACGTTTAACAGAAAAAAGTTAAACTTTCACTCAAGGCAAAATTTTAAAAATAATAACTTATCTTTAGATTTTTTTTATACTAGATAGGCAAGCATTTGACTGCTATCTCACCTGATGGAAAGTGACGATGCGGCCGAAGATGGAACATGCTTGCCTAGAAGGTACCTATTCACTCTCAGACTTGAAGACACCCAGATTATACCGTTCAGGGAACAAAGATGCAGGCAATGAGTTCCACTCCTTCGCTGTACGGATGATGATGTTTATGAAACAGCCCAGACATTGCAAAATTTTGTAAAATTATGTTACAATTTTCTACTCATTAGATTTTGGAGCTACGATAGGCGTGTTAGAAAGAGTACTTTCTAGCACGAGCACGTTGAAACTAATGGCTTTTTACAAGCTTTTATTTAGCTTGCACTGTATGTAAGTATGTTTGTTCGGGTGGAATCTTGCAACTCAATTTTTGAAGCAGATATCTTCAACCGATTGAGCTGAAATGTTGTAATCACGTTTAGTTTGGATGACAATGCATGGTTAGCTGTGTGACGTCATTCTAAGTCCAACATGGCGGAACACACAAAATGGCGGACAAGTAATTTTTAATGCACTCCTACAATATGGGTATCAAATGAAAGGGCTTGCTGAGAATAACTCGAAAAAATAAAGTGACGTCACTTTAAATCCAATATGGCGGACTTCTAAAAGCTTGTCTTTAAAACAGTTTTCAACAAGTAACTTATTTCATATATGTTTTGATGGTATAAAACAATACAGATTTTTCATTTTATGCTAAAATTACTTAATAGTATGCTAAATCATTACAATTTTTTAATTATCTACACGGGTGGGTTAAAATGGCTTAGACCTAGAATTAGAATACTCTCAGGCAACACCATTGTGCTTGACGATACATTATTCTGTTCGACGGTGGTAAACCGTATATTTGGGTATAGGGCAGATATTATTGCTAGAATAAGATAGTTCTGGTACACCACCATATTTTAGATTTTTCGGCATAGGCTTCGCTTGCTAAGCGATCATTAACACTTTCCTCTTTATTTACATAAACTTTATTTAATATGGGTGGAGCCGGGTGTGTTACTAATAGTATAATTAATTAAGTCCATACAGCCATTTGGGGGCTGAGTCATCCACGTCCGTAGGAGGATACCCCTTAAGTCTGACTCCCTACACGTGGTCCCCGGGTGGTGCTAATCAGGTGACATTTGAGAGGTGGTAGAGCATTTTGTGAGTTGCTCGCCTGGCTTGCTACCAAAGTAGCTTACCACCATCAAGTTGAAAGTCTGCCGCCAAGCCAAATACGGTGTTCCGGCAGTTATCCTTGAGAGCCTGCGTATTCCAGATCTAGTGTGTTTACCAGCTTCGATCACATCGTCACTTACCATCAGGTGAGATAGTGGTCAAACACTAGCCTGTCACAAATAAAAAAAAAAAAATACTTTGCCTAGTCATGTCTCACCAATCCGTATTCCAAATACTGCCCGCAGCATATCCCAAGCACCAGCTAAAATCAGTCAAGCGTGAGCGGTCCGGCCCTTCTAAACTTGCTTACGTCATTAATGCCTAATTGAATTAGGCTCAAGGGCATATCCTATGTACACCCTTATTTTATAACGAAAATGGTTTATTGAAGAAAATGGCCTTTAGAATGTCTTATAATTATTTTTGATAGCATTCGACAAATCAAAGCTGGCATAATTCGAAATAATTTTTTACTATGCTTTTAATCCTACTAATATTATAAATCCGAAAGTTTGTGTGTAAGTGTGTAGGTATGTTTGTTCCCTCTTCACGCTTTAACGGCTGAACGGATTTGGATGAAATTTGGAATGTACATAGATTATACCTAGGATTAACACATAGGCTACTTTTTAACTTGATAATAAGCGAAGCCGTGGGGCACGGCTAGTGGTTTATAAAACTAGTCCTCAATCAATCAAGTCAAAATCAATTTTTTTTATTCACATGGGCCCCAAATAGGCACTCATGAAAGTTAATGACGCTACTGCCAGATTCGCAATATTACAGCCACTTCTTGAAGAACCTGGTAAGAAACTCGGCGGCGTATTTTTTCATTCTTTTTTTACAGTCAAAGTCAGATAAAAGAGTCATAGGTCCGTTAAAGTCAAGTCATGCCCTACTAATGCGGTAGACATTTTACTAGAATGTTTATTAGAGATATGTCTATTAAAAGCCTGATAACGATTTGACTCATTGAAAGCGCATTTTTTTTTTCCCAATATTCTTGCAAAAAACTGGTAAAACGTCCAGGTATGGTAGATTTTGTTCGTATAATTTCACTTTCAACCAAAATGTAAAGTTATCAAAAAAAAGTTCGCAGTTCGATTGAATATTGCTTTTTTATCTATGATAGGCTTGCATTTTTACCACAATCGCGCCTGCTTTTTTTTTTTAACAATCAAATGCATTCACACACACAGCCCCACACTAAGTTCAATGACTTGTATCGTGGGCGCCGGAAAAATTTACATCACACACGCAAATACACCCAGAACCAGAAACACAAATATCCCTTGGGGAGGAATTTGTGCTCCTGCCGGGAATCGAACCCAGGACCCACGGCGCAGAGGGCGGAGACCTGTCCACTGCGCCAAGTGGGTCGTTGTTGGTAAGTTAATGTGGCCAAGGGTGATAAAAACGCGAGGCGTTGAATGCGACTGCTCTCAAGTATAGCCGTTATACCATACAAAGCTTAGACACGAATTTTTCTACTATATGTGTACACTAGCCGTGCCCCGCAGCTTCGCCCGCGTTAATCAAGTTAGTAATTAGTAGCCTATGTGTAACCTAGGTATAAGCTATTTACATTACAAATTTCATAAAAATCCGTTCAGCCGTTACAGCGTGAAGAGAAAATAAACATACTTATTCACTTACACATTTACACACTTACAAGCAAACTTTCGCATTTATAATATTACAGTGATTAGCGTGATATTTTGTAGATTCAGGTTAGGCCAGCATAAAAAAAAATGATTTGCCACCGTGTAGAACTTCCACAATGCGTTTTTAAACCGGTAATTTTAATTTCTTACCACCCCAGAGCGATTCCCGGGAGATTTCAGTGAGTTAGGTACAAACTATCTCAAAGTTCTTATAAGGGTAGATACGCCGCTAGACGTATTAAAAGATATCGAAGACTAAGAAGACAAAGAATCAAAGAACTTAGGAACTTAGAGTCCATCATTAGACACTTGTGGAACATCAAAGTCAAAGTTTTCAGACGATAGATTAGATTTCATTCCGGATCTAGGGGTGTATGAGTTTGTGGAAGTGGTAGGAGGTAGATATAGGTTAACTAGAAGTACCCGATAATCATTTAAATTCTGAAAGTAATATGTGCTATGTACTATGGACTCTCTTGAGTATAATTAAAAAAGTATTAATAACCGACTTCAAAAAAAAAGGTTCTCAATCCCACTGTATGTTTTTGTTTTGTTACGTGATATCTCCGCCTATTATATTATGAATAGATTTTGATGATTATTTTTGTTTGGTAGATTGATTGTTTTAGAAGTTGTCCCATATAAATTTTATCTAAATCGGTTAAAACAAAATATAAGCGGTGAAATCGGTTTTTTTAAGCTTTGCTTGCGTTCAATTATATCTCATATGCTTTATCCTATTTTCGGACCCTTTCCTTTGATTACATTTTACAGATCGGGTGAAATACCCAAAGGATAATCTCGTCTCCTGTATTTCTAACCGGCCATATTTCTAACCGTGATAATATGTTGCTAACTAAAATAACATTAGAATAGATTTGTGCTATTATTACTACGATATATTTCTTAAAATATGATAAAATACAGAAAAAGAAAAAATATTATGTATACAAATATGTTTCTTTTATTAAGAAATATATATCATAATTTTTTTTTTACGTATCTCCGGCATTATGAAATATTTCCATAGAATTGAGCCAGCTCACACAATTTGGTTGAGAAATGCAACCTGTAGATGAAAACAGCCGTGCTTACGAAATAATTTTTACCCAAGCTGAAAGGGGACTCTTTGCTCGAGCTTCGCGCCCACACTGTCAATAAAAAAGAAAAATAAGTTTTTTTTATATTTAGCAGAAAAGCTTAAAGAGGGCAGACTCAGATGGTAAACCATATAATGCGAGCATAAACGATAATTATTCCGCCATAATTATCCTTCACTTGAAAACTAAACCCCGGGGCAGAGGAATATCACCCGCCTGGTGGACCAATGAGCAGAGAGAGATTTAAAATCCGTTAGCATCTTATCAAATACAACCTAGGATCGATCAAGCTGGCGCCAAAGAACAAGAAAGCCCGCCTCCAAATAAACTAATTAATTGGAATGGGGAGAAAAAATAATGTTGTCTTTATCATCAAATCAGTTATATATATTAAGGACCTAAACGACTTTTTTCCGTTTGATTTTGGCTGCGCAATCTTGTGCATTTAGCCGGTGTCAAGTAATAATATATTTCAAGTGTATCTCATATTAAAAGTCCTAGTCACAGTCTAAGTCAAGTAAAAGAGTCAAGGTCCAGTCATAGTCAAGGTCATGCCTGTTTTTCAGATGTCTCTTCCACTTCCTTTAGATCGAGAATGTTCTCTCCCCCTGTATAAAATATTCCGTCTGTACTGTTTTAGACATAAACTTGTTGAGTCGCAAAGGCGACCGCAGCGGGATCTGTAATTGGTCACCGGATACCTAGCAGTACTTCTAAATCTGGTACAAATCTTGTAATAATTACTTTGGAATTCATAAAGGAAAATGCTCAAGGTACAATACCTCACCAAAACATTACCAAAATCAAAATAACTTTTTTAAATGACCTATGTTATCATGTCAATTGTTTTAGAATGTCATTTTTAATGGTGGTGGGTAACATGTCATATTTCATTATGGAATGCTTGCCTTGGTAGGAAATTGTGCAAATACTAGTCTTACGTAGAAAAGTCTGCCAAACAAAGATTGGTCTTGTTTTCTGACAGTTGTTACAGCGAGTTTCTATTTCCAGGCCTAGCATGCGTACTATCCTATCAATAGTAATCACTTATAGTAATCATTCCACTGGACTTCTCGTTGGCTTGGCATTCACCTTGTTGGGTGCGCATTCACCTTCAGCAGCGCTTATCGGATTCGTTTCCCGGTGAAATTACAAGTACTTGGAGAAAAACTCCAAGGAAAATTTGTGTTTCTAGTTCTGGGTGTGTTAAGATTGTTTCCAACAACAAATCGTAAAGCTTAGTGTGGGGCTGTGAGTAAACGTTTATGGTAGGCGATCAAACGCTAGACTATTTGCTACGAAAACTAAAGGAGAGTTTATCAGTTATACGTAAGCAATAAACTTTATGTTTAGATGCAATATGCAGTATAGCGAATGAAGTCAAAATGTTCATAATTTCCATAACAAATTCAATATTTCATGACTAAGCAATAGAGTTGCCCTAATTCGGAGTACCCGTCTAAATTCAAAATGCACGAGGCAGCAACCTGGGTGTTTAAACTGCAGATATTGCTGTTCAGTCGTACTAAAAGTGTAGTGGAAGACAGTAGTTCAGCTTAACACATAACCTTTTACATGACTAAGTTTTAGTAATGATCAGGAGAGATAGTGGTAAAACACTATCAGATGCAAATTGAGTTTAAAAATTATATCTAACATTATAAGAATCTTTGTCCTGACATACTGATTCACTGACTGACTGATTTAGAGATAACGCATAGCCTAAACCACTGGTCATAAAGACGTCAAATTTGGAGGATACATTTGTCTTAGTACGTAGTGGTGACCTTTTTGAAAATTCTACCCCTAAGAGGGTTAAATGGAGTGAAAACTTTTGTATGAAAGTTCTTTGTTTTAGAATTGTTTGTTCAATGAAAACGTAGTTTTTTTACGTAGTTAATTTAATAAAAAAAAATACAATTATTTTATCATTTATTTCAACACTTATTTTATTATTACTTAACAAGATAAATATATGCATGCAATAATTAGACGCGTCTGATACTTGGACACGATCTCAAAATTTCATACTTATTGGCACTGAAACTAACTTCTTAGGGCTCATTCCACTTGAATTCACAGTAATAGTCTAACGAACTAGAACCACGTTAACTTTTTATTCAATTTCTCTCTAAGTCGAGTCCAAATTGCATAGTCTCGGTCACTGATGTAAGGTCGCAAGTCTATCGGTATTCTAACGTTTGCGAAGTGTACGCAGGAATTACACGAGTTTATTACCCCATGCCCGTTTTACCATCTAACAACAAGACAAACTGTCAAACGTCATCCATGGATGACATACCTCCAGTTCGGTCGAAGCGTTTTATTTCTACGTTTATCATCCGTACTGCGAAGGAGTGGAACTCATTGCCCTCGTCTTTGTTCCCCGGTATAATCTGCGAGTTTTCATGTCAAGAGTTAATGGCTACCTTCTAGGCAAGCATGCTACATCTTCAGCCGCATCATCATTTTCCATCAGGTGAGATTGTGATCAATGCCTATGTAGCATTAAAAAAAATCGATTAATCCAGAATTCCTATCCATGAAGTTCATGCTATCTCAAACAAAAAAAAACAGTGCAAGTTTATGTACTGCAAAACACAGTGCGGCATTACTTGCAATGCGATCGACGAAGTCTAATGAAACTTGCTCTCTGAATGGTATTAGTTCGGTTCGAGTTATTGGAAGTGATTTATTGAGATTTAAGAGTTCTAAGGTTTGTGGGAACCTAATAAATGCGACTTCGGTGACGTCATAGCGTACTTGAACTACGAACTGTATTGAACGGTACTAATCGTATACTATTTCTGATTCCTGTTTTTTTAATAATTCGTAGAATCATGAATGTTAGTATTTTTTTATCCCCCACGCAAAAATAATGCCGAGAGATTAACGTGATTCTAACTGTTAGCTCTCAAACGGCTGATCCGATTTTGATTTATTTTTAATTTGAAAGATTACATGATCGAGTTATGTTTGAAGAAAATTGGTGGAGTTTCCCAGATAGGGCGTCGTCGGGGGTATTTTCAAAATGTTGATTTTGCTACTTATCATTTGGTTGTATTCATTACCAAATTTGACCGCAATGTAATGTTTCAAACTTATTGTACTATTGGCATAAAAAAATGCGAGATGGAATCTTGCAATTATTTATAAAAAAAAATTAAGAACGAAGATAATAGAAGTTGTGAAGAAAATAATAGAAATGTGGCACCTTTGTAATTTTTAAGCGAATTTTGGTGAAATTCAGTATTTATAATGGAACCACTTAACATGCGGGTTTCAAAGTAATAAGGCCTCTAATATAAAATAATTATTTCTAAACAATCTCATTCTAATCTGCGCTGTATTACGTTTTTACTCTGTTTAAATTTGCATAGCAAGTTAGTAATTTGGAACTAGCGAGTTAAGAGGTTCCACTATAGATAAACTTAAGCATTGAAATAGAATATAGGTTTCTTACTTAGATTAATATATCCAAAGACACATAGCTTATATGTTATTTACCAATCACGCCGATCTTTGGAATATTAATATGACTTAAAAGCCAAAGCAAAATCAGCCCTTTTCATATAAGATTTGAAGTCGATTTTAATCTCGCACAATTTAAATTCGCATCTCCAAAATGTAACCAGAATTAGATGATATGTTTGTATATTTTTTTTCTTGTTTTTTTTTTGTTATTAATATAATATATTTTTGGCGAAAATATGAAAACCTCGGCAGCGGTTAAATATTTGAGTTTGGTGTTGAGACAGACAGAGTCCGTGGGGACCGGGAGCTTATTATATTTTCAAAAATCTATCAGAAGCCTGGTTGAGGCGACGCGTGATCAAAATGCTGGCACCTATTTGGCTTTACTTATTAGCATTGCAGTTCAGAGAGGCCGCCAGCATGATGGGAACGGGCTTAAGCACTTGACTTACCTATAAGCTCGATGCCTTGTTTGTAACTTAGTTCTTCTCTGTATATAGTTTTAGTTTAGTCTTAGAAAATATAAGCAATTGACCGGTAGATACTATAGTATTTCCACTTAAGAAAATACAATGTAAAATATTAATAAAATTCCTACGACAAAGCAATTCTCGTCCGTTTCGTTACGAAAAGAGTGTAAAGGGAAGTCGCGGTTCTATTTACAGCATCTTTCTTTAGATTGATTGCTTGCTTTGAAACTTAAAATTAAAGTATAAATATACAATATTTTTCATTAACATTTGTATGGGCGAGAGTTAGGTGAAGTTTTTTTCAGATTTGCGATAAGATGATTTACTAACCATTTTTTAACATTTAGTCAGATCTTATATATAAATGTATATAACTCAAAGGTGACTGACTGACTGACTGACATAGTGATCTATCAACGCACAGCCCAAACCACTGGACGGCTGAAATTTGGCATGCAGGTAGATGCTATGACGAAGGCATCCGCTAAGAAAGGATTTTGATTAATTCTACCCCCAAGGGGATAAAATAGGGGATGATAGTTTGTTGTACTTCTTAACGCGAGCGAAGCCGCGGGCAAAAGCTAGTTTGCAATAAGATCGTTTAATATTAATAACAGTTACTGTTAATTACTATTACTTCTTTTATATCTGACAAGTTGTGCCCCGCGGTGTTACCCACTGTGTCGGGATAAAAAGTAGCCTATGTGTTAATCCAAGGTGTCAGCCACCTCCATTCCAAATTTCATAAAAAAATAATCCAGCCGTTTAAGCTTGCAGAAGTAAAAAAACAACAAACAAACGCATTCATACTCACAGCCCCACACTAAATTCAGAGACTTGTATTATTTGCGCCGGAAACATTTATATATCACACATAAAAACACACCCAGAACCAGAAGCACAAATGCCTCTTGGGAAGGAAGAGTGTGCTCCGGGAATTGAACCCACTCGGCCTGTTCTTCAATCTTCTCAACCAATTGCTTTTTCTGTTAGTTGTAAGTATGCTAGGTCTAAAGTCGGAACTGTTATCAAGTATACCTACATGGTAGCCAGTCTCTCGGTTTTTTATCGGATACATTTCGGAGAGTGTGCTAAGGAACTGTACGATCTAGTTCCCCCATCCCCGTTCTATCATCGGACAAGCAGACAAACTGCTAAGCGACACCGCTATATGTTTGACATTCCACAAATGCGCACTAAGCGTTTTGCCTCCACATTCATTGTGCGAACCGCAAAGTAATGGAACTCCTTACCCGAGTCGGTGTTTCCTGATGAGTACAATATGGGTGTTTTCAAGTCACGAGTGAATAGATATCTTCTAGGCAAGCTTGCTCCATCGTCGACCACATCGTCGCTTACCATCAGGTGAGATAGTGGTCAAAAGTTTGCCTATCTTGAATAATAAAAAAAAAAACTACTAAGTTACCGGGACATCTTCGGAAACGTTCTTGCAACAAAATCGCCATCTAGCACAATCCAGCGTGTTTCCGTCACCTTTGATACGATCTCTGGCGCCGAATCGCCACCTGGCCCAGAGCCAGGGTTCATATCATTCTATGGCGATCTTAGGAGCTTATTAAATATTGGCAAAATAATTTAATGTGTCAATCTGGTGTACATCATGTCACATCTTCGGCCGCATCATCACTTTCCATCAGGTGAGATAGCGGTCAAATGTTTATCTATAATTCATAAAAAAAAAAACATATAACACGGAAAATCACCTTTTTTATCCGATTACGTGACGCAAAAGATGGTACACGGAGAAAAAAAATGGAGACTATTAAAGTTCTCAAAAACATATTTCAGTCAAAATTACAGTTGCTACGTTACGTTACGCTACAAAATAAGCTAGTTATTACCAAATAATTTTGTAAGAACAACGATTTTTTTTATGCCTGATAGACAAGCATTTGACAACAATCTCACCTGATGGAAAGTGATGATGCGGCCGAAGATGTAGTATGCTTGCCTAGAAGGTACCTATTCACTCTTGACTTGAAGACCCCCAGATTGTACCGTTCGGGGAACAAAGACGAAGGCAATGAGTTCCACTCCTTCGCAGTACGGATGATAAACGTAGAAGCGAAACGCTTCTAGCGAACTGGAGGTATGTCAGCCATATATGGATGACGTTTGACAGTTAGCATGTTTCTTAGTAATACCTTAATCAGCCTATGTATAATTGCGTGACGATACGAGCGAGACGCTCACCTGATGATATTGTTTTGTACAAAAAATAATTTTATACTTAAGACAGTCACACAAAATGTCTTTCAGTCTGTCAAGATGCAGTCTTTCTATTAATTTACTATTTTAGTTTAACCTGGCTCGGCTATAGTAAGCAATATGCGAGTGAGATAATATATCAACCACAGGCAGGATCAATCAATCTACTCACATTCCATCGCAAATCAACGTTCCATTGTCTCCCAATCAAAACGATCAACCGGCAAACCCTTATTCTAAAGCGGTACGACAGACCCAGAAGCGTGTGGCTTCCAAGTCCCGAGGATCTGAAGCTCGTTAATCACTGCCAGGACGGAGATCATTTCTCAGGGTTAGAGAAAAAAGTTCTGTAAATACGGCGGCGAGATGGCGTTTTGATTTCTATAAAAACATTGGTGAAAAGCCCTTTCAGGGTTATTTTTTGTCGTTCAAAAGTCTGCTGCGATTTTGGGTTAGATTGTGTTACTAAATATGTGGCAATGAAAATCATTGATACTTAATTATTACCAATGACAATCTGGGTGTCTTCATGTCAGGAGTGAATGTACCTTCTAGGCAAGCATGTTACATCTTCGGTCGCATCTTCACTTGCCATCAGGCGAGATAGTGGTCAAATGCTTACCTACCCAGCATAAAGTAGAAATGAGCTTCGCTGCAATGTTTTCGAAAATGAGTACAGCACGTAAATAAAATCTCTAATACATTAATAAACATGAACTTACTTGTGAAAAATGGCATGAATTTACCAGCCGACGGCTTGACGTCAACCCTTCTCGGAAATACTATGGTGGTTTACCGGAGCATCGTTTGTTGATCGGCAGGGGCACGCGACGTGTAGGTGAAGTCAGTCGTTTTAAACCGTGTTTGACAGTGATCCAACGATAGCCTATGAGAGATAAAAAAACTTGAATAGATGTTATACCTAAAGAGCAGTCTAATAATAATTGTATCAGTCTTAAATACGGAGAGTTTTGTTTTCGACGTCCACGTCAATAGTGGCCAAGATTAATGAATAGTTATAATAGAAGTCCGAGACATAGATCAGAGTAACATTACTCTCTCTCTCTCCTGAGCCGTATTCCTCAAATCTAAGGGTCGTGACCTCCTCTCTTCATGATCCTCTTTCGAATGATGAAATAACATTACTAATGATTAACTAATTGTATAGATGTTATTAAAATTACGACATATTATAATTCTTAATCAACCGCATATCAAAGCCGGCAACAGAATATTCCGTTACTCAACTATCCGGTCGGCTTCTGTTAATGAATCCGCAATAATGAATATAATTGCGTAGGACGTGATAAAATAGTTCTGCATGAAACAGGACTTATAACACGTGTGAACTTTTCTTATGATACGCAAGCATTTGGCCTTTATCTCACTTGATGAAATAGTGACGGTGGTCGAAGATGTTACATGCTTGCCTACTACGATATATAGATAGCTCGATAGACAGCTTCTATCCCAGCGATGTGTCGGTGCGAATTGCTGGCAGGCATATTTATAAGGCCGGACAACCGATGTTTCCAGACCGCTCCCTCTCGCAGAACCAAAAGGCAAATAGTTGAAACGCAAGCAATGCTTAAATAAATGACATCATCGCTTATATTTCGGTTTTGGCTTGAGCGATTTCGATAAAATTTATATGAGACCACTTCTGCGGTATACTGTACCAAACAAAAAAAAATATCAAAATCGATTCATAATTGGGGGAGATTATAGCGTAACTAACATACAAAAAAAACCCACAATCGGAATGAGAACCTCCTTTTTTGAAGTCGGTTGAAAACAACATACAGGCAGTGAAAAAACTGTCGTTGTCAAATTAGTATTATTTTCAAAAACTTATAATTCTTCGAGTGTTGTGTAGTATTAGTGGAAAATTAACCGTTAATACACCTATACTAATGCGCGTTCTTGAATGTGCGTTAGTGTAAGAAAATCATAGGTACAAAGTTGAAAAAAATGTTATTCATTTTCACTTCAATACTTCAATAGAGATTCTAGAAGTTTCTAACACTTTACTAGGGCAAGACTTGTCGGTGACTGAACCATGACTTTTACTTGACTTTGGCTGTGACTGCTCTTATGAAATACTTAACTAATTTGATTAATATATATTACTTGTCACTGGTTAAATGCACATAGTTTGCGAAGCCAAAGATATCAAGAAACAATACACAGAGCACTCTGGTGGAAAGCTACATCTAATAGTATCAATTGAGTAAAAGGAAGTACTAACTGGGCACGCGGATCTAGCCACACGTCGTGTTTACAGTTAGGAAAATCGAAATTGGTTACGTTTGTCGTCAAATAAAACTAACCAGAACGACGTGACGATAGTTTCTTTTTTTTATGTATGTGTTACCTCATAACTTCTTTCCACGTGAACACATTTCGAATTTTTTTTAATTTGAATAATGTTGCTTTCTAAATGGTCCCATTTAAATTTGATAAATAGTTCTTGAAATATCGTCATTAATGCGTATTCTGAGGACTACATTGACGAAGTTCTCGTTTTTAGCCGACTTCAAAAGTTACCTCATAACTTCTTTCGTAGTGAGCCAATTTAGATGATTATTTTTTTTATTTGAAAGCTGGTGCTTTCCATGTGGTCCAATTTAAATTTGGTCAAGATCTAATAACTAGTTATTTGAGTTATTGTCAATAATGCGTGTTTAATACGTTAAATCTGATGAATCTATGCGGTGAAGTCGGTTTTTTTAAGCTATGCTTGCGTTTAATCAATTTAGTTAATACTAAAGATTAAATTGAAGATTAAAACTAGGTAAACACAAATGTTATAATTTGTTATATGCATTGAATTTTCGCAATTACATGAGTCACAGCCAAAACACGACATCTCCCTGGAGGCGAGTTTATTGATTTGCGCTGGGAATTTCAACGTTTCCATTTACTACGCTCGACTCTCTTATTATTGACTAGTTCTAGTGTAAAATCAACCAGTTAATAGACATAATATGTACTAATTGACAATAATAACACAAAGCGCAATCTCAGTTAACCTAATTTATGCTCTACTATTATATGCGCGATCGGTTATTAAATTTAAGTAATAACACTGATATTTGGTATTAGTGCATATTTTTAAACATCAATGTTTTTGTGTTCTGTACAAAAACACATATTTGTATTCAAAATAAGAACACTAAATACTCATGGCAACACGCTGAGTTCACAATGTTCCAAATAAGAACATTTTCCTCGCACTAACTTCGAGAACTTTTGCTAGCATTTGACCGCTATTTCACCTGATGGAAAGTGACGATGCGGCCAAAGATGGAACATGCTTGCCTAGAAGGTACCTATTCACTCTAGACTTGAAGACACCCAGATTATACCGTTCAGGGAACAAAGACGCAGGCAATGAGATCCACTCCTTCGCTGTACGGATGATGAACGTAGAAGCAAAACGCTTCGACTTGTATTGCTGGTGCCGGTTAATCACACAATACACACTCAGATGCAAAAACAAACATTTCCCTCAAAGAGAAAATTATTGTTTTTTAGTTGGGTGTGCGTTCACCTTCTAACTCACCAAGGGAAATGTATATTTCTTGTTGTGAGGGTGAGTGTGTGTGTGATTTCAATGTTTCCGGGACGCATGACACGAACCATAATATATATGATAGGTTGTAGCTATCCAACCAACCAAATTGAAAGACGTGATTAACATTGCTACTTATACCAATTTAAGTTGACTCTCGGCAAGATAGATCGGTTGTAGGTACCTAATGAACAGCTCCGAATAGGTACTTAGCTAGGTCACCGAAGCACCTTATTCATGCCCACCGAGCTACTTTGCTCAACACAACAAAGCGAATTGGCTGTAGTGATAGTAAAGTTGTATTTGTGTCATAGTAAGAAAGTGAATTAATAACAGTTGCCGATTCAATTGATTTATAATAGTAAGAAGCGTGGTTATAGTTAACCAAGTCATTAATTTTAAAAGTTAAAGGTAAAATTTGCTAATTGTATTGAGGTACGCTACCTTTTTTTTTTTTTATTTATTTATTTATTTGTGACAGGCTAGTGTTTGACCACTATCCCACCTGGTAGTGACGATGTGATCGAAGCTGGTAAACACACTAGACCTGGAATACGTATTTTTTTAACCAACTTACTGGATTTATGTTCCTAATTTGTTCAATTGAAATTGAACAAGTCAACTTTAAACTATCAAACCTAGACATATTAAAGAAAATTTAAACGGAAATTTAAATGAAATATTAAAATTTTGTAAGGTAATTCCAGCCGATGGTCGAGTCAAGCTATAGCTAACTTTTTTAATTATAACGACTATAAGACGCATCAAATACAAACGCGACAAATTACAAACAAAAAACTAAAGACAAACAGCTAATAATTATTATGGCGAATGAACTTCAGATTTCACACTACCGATTGATAAATAATATTGCCTTAGAAACACGTAATAAAATTAATTACTCCAATTACAAGAGAATTCTGAAAAAACATACCAATTACATATCATAACTTAATTTAGTTTAACCTCGATATGACAATAACCTACTTTAAAATAATTCTAAATAATAAAAATGAACCACAACCTGTATAGCAATAAGAGATAAGAAATATAATAATTGCAAACCAGACGGTCCCGAGCGTATTGCTTATGTTTTTTGTTAGGCTGCGGCTGGTGACTTGTTTATGTTGTTTTTAGTTACTAACTACGCATGTTTGAACCATCGACTTTGTACCTAATATTCTTTAATTCTAGGTTGATACGTGTCGAAGTAAACTGAGGAGCTTTGCACCTGGATAAACCATTTAAGGTTTTTAGGTGACACACATTATGTACTTAATTGTAATAGTTTCTTTAAATAAATAAAAAAAAAATTTGCAACGAAGTTTGTAGGCTACCTTAGAACCAAATCACTCGGTTGTAAATAACAATTATGTGTTTATTTCTAGCCGTTCGATAATTTCCGTGTAGAATTTAGTGCGGAGTTGTGAGTGTAATAGCTTTTATAATCATTTATACAGGTAGCACATTAGGCTCAAGACACATAGATACCACATATTAACTTGTGATCACACTACAACAAAAACAAGCCAAAAAACAATAGATGAACAGATGAGCTCTCAATTTACTTCCATACAAACAAGCAATACACTGAATGTTATTTCTTAAAAATAGAACGAATAGCAAATCACATTTATAACATTTTATTTTCCATCAACGATTTGGCATTCAAGAATAAGGCAAAATGTAAACTGAGGCGGAATAAATGTAAAATGTTATTTGAAAGACATTTTGATAAAATTGGTTTTTGTCTTCAGCTTGAATTATATCTTATATTGAAAGATAGCAGTCTTATCACAGTCTGCGATACAATTACTGACACAGTTTTATGTAATTTTATGTAAGATAGGTTTCTATATTAAATGGTGAGAGATGCTTACAAAACGTTGGCCGAATTCATGCAATTTCTATGAGTTGTATAAAATTGTATAGATGTCACAGTTTAAGAGTAGGTATATAATAAACCGATGAAGTGCAACTCTGACTCGCACACCGAATGGTTCCGTATAAACTTTTATATATACCACCAGAAGTCTCGGAGATTTTTCTTAGCCTTCTGTTTTTTTCGACTATAAATTGAACAATTTTTGGATTTTTACGCGAAACAGAGAAACCATGCTTATTCAATGATTTTAGGTCAAAAAAAGTACTCTAAAAGTTTGGATTTATTTGCAAGAGATATAATATACGGCATATGGGTATTAAATCAATCTAAACATACGGTTATTGTATGTTTTCATTGATTTAAGCTTTAATTTTTTTACAGCATCAAGGCAGATCGTAGACCTTAGCATTGAATATGAATTTCATCTTGATAACTCTCCCTCACGTTTTTTAACCGATGAAAAAACGGTGGAGGTTCTCAAATCAACGCGTAATTTTTTTTTATGTATGACCACGCATAACTTTTTGCGGAGTAGTCCGATTTTGATAATTTTTTTGTTTGGTAGATTATAAAGAGTCAGAGGTGGTCTCAAGTACGTCATATCGAAATCGATCAAGCCAAAACCAAAATATGAGCGGTGAAGTCGGTTTTTTAAGCTTTGCTTGCGTTTCAGTTATTACAAAAAGGGTATTGTAACAAATAAATAAACCTAAAAAAATATATTTTCTTTTTAGTTATTCTTGTGTGTTACTTCATTAACAATGTCAGCATGATACAGACTCATGTAGTTACATATAATATCAATCTGTATGAAATATCTGCTTTTTACTTCTTTCAGCTGTATTCCATTTTTAACACCGGCTCTTTCATTTGCTATGAATATTTCACGGCCCGGGCTACAATTTACAGTTATCGACGTATTTCAGGACGGCTGATCGTTGGAAGCGGTAAAGGCGGTACAATTGGGTTTTACAAAGTGGGACCATATTGTTATTTAACTTTATACAGCGGTCATCATCATCGATATCAAATGTAGATAAGCAAATATAAAATGTTGATTCTCGAGTCTAGACGCAAATACTCCGAAGCCACTACTTTGTACAAAATTGTTAGTAATAAATTTGATTGTATAGAATTGGTTACGAGATTGTGTTTGTTGGCGACTCAGTTGGCGCAGTGGACAGGTGTCTGCCCTCTGCGCCGTGGGGCCTGGGTTCGATTCCCAGCAGGAGCAAAAATTCCTTCCCAAGGGATATTTGTGCTTCTGGTTCTGGGTGTAATGTGTGTGTGATGTGAAAGTTTCCGGCACCCACGATACAAGTCTTTGAACTTAGTGTGAGGCTGTGAGTGTGAATGCGTTTGTTTGTTTGTTTGTTTTGTTGCATTCACACACGTGAGGCACGAGCCCGTCGCTTGGTCGCGTTGGATCCGTGCCGTAAAAACTCTGTATTACGAACGCTTTTTTTGTATCTCAATTTTTTTTAATTCATAATCATATTTCATGTCACCCTCAAATCAAACATTAAAATTTACTTGGATTTTAATCATATAATGTTAATCTTTGTATTGTTTGTATTTGTATTGTTAATTAATTTATAGCTTTTCTAGCGATATACTAACTAACCCTTTACATAACTCTGAGGATAGCGCTGTGGGCTACATTATTACTAATTCCTATAATATATAATCTTAGTTTTTTTAATTATTTATAGTGTAGCTGTTTGTTGTCTCATAATAAATAAAAAAAATATCATGATTAACACATTGACAGTTTTCTTTAATGCTAAATAGGCAATTATTTGACCACTATCTTACTTGATGGAAAGTGATGATGCGGCCGAAGATGTGACATGCTTGCCTAGAAGATACCTATTTACTCTTGATTTGAAGACTCCCAGATTATACCCCTTGGGGAAAAATAACGCAGGCAATGAGTCACTCCTTCACTGTACGGACGATGAATTTAGAAACAAAACGCTTCGAGCGAACTGGAGATATGTCAACCATAAATGGATTACGGTTGACAGTTTGTCTGGTTGGTAGATAAAGGGGCATGTTGAAATTTAATCATGTAATTCCTGTGCACTCTCTTCCAAATGGAAACAATAGAATAACGATTGACGTGCGACCAAACGTCTGTGACCAAAGGGCTGCAATCTGGACTTGGCTTATTATAGCCAATGAGTCTTTAACCAATCTCAAACAGTAACTACCTACGAGCCAATTGCCTAGTTTGTGCAATAAAGAATTTAATAAAAATAATAATATATACTTTCTAATGACACAATCCTCTTGTGGTTAAATGGTACGGTACCTACTATAAACGATATGTAAAATTTGTATGAAATAAATTAAAAAAATAATGATAACAAGTAAATACATTTTAATATAAATAATTATAATCTATACAGCAAAAATCTAAGTTACCTACAATGAACCGAGCTTATAAGTAACTCAAATGTTCAAGCTTTACCAGTGGGGTATAAGCGTTCTCATCATGTCGAAATCATTGCTAAGTCAGTTTTTTTGTGAATGTAGTAAGTATATATATTATCATAGAAAAAATCTCAAGCATTCTTATGCTTTGTCAGTATTAAGAAAAAAACATTTTTAGTTAACCGATATATATTATATAAAAAATAAAAATTGAGTTAAATTGAAGGGCTATATATACATTTCCCACACATGATTAGTATCATGTGTGGTAAATGTATATATACACGAAAAGTTTTTATCCGACTTTCAAATAAGAGAAGATCGTAAAATCAACTAAATATAGCTTTTATTAGTTTTTTGGAGAACGTTACCTCAGATTTCGATTTCCTTTTGATTTTCTCGATTGTCATTTGTTTTTACGGATACGTATTTGTTTACCTCTATTATCATTTTAGTTTAGAGTAATTAAGTGAAAACATTTAACAACACATCGAACATTTCCGCCCAATCACGACCGCAACAGCGCTCGCGTTCAAACTTTAAATTTGCATGTATGGTATACCAAATACATTCGCTCAAGTTCCGGTTACACACAGCTAGGTATTTAATATTACAACAGTAAACTGTGAACACCGGGAGACCGCAAACACGTATGTGGTCTGTATGAGAATCATCTAAATAATGCACAAAGGAGGGTAGGTAATCCCGAACTGCCTTCGTCATAATCGGGCTCTGAGATATGTCAATCCTTTACAAATGCCTTATCATAATATGATACCACCTTCTTGTATGCTTCAATGTAAAAATAGGCTATAAACTATTTAAAATAAGCTTGTGATATGTAGTATTTGATATGGCTCGGTAGAGCGACGATCTTCCGCGGAGGATCGTCGCAGTGGACTTCCATATGCTAATGACGATGTAGTATAATATCATGTTTTTACACAACGCACTACATGTGTTTGTAATTTTTATGAGACTAAATAGACACTTACCCCCATCTATAGCTTTTTAAACAAAAATAGCATAATTTTAATCAGTTAACCTACGTGGGAGATAGAAAAAAACATATTTAGAAAAAGCAGTATCAGTATTTAAAGGTTTAAAAGAAAACAAAGTTATAAAACATCAATATATATTTTACTATCTGCACTCCTTAGCTTACCTGGCGTTCTTATCGAGATAATGGTAAGTCAAGATAAATGTAGTAAATAAACCTAAGTAGTAAATTTACACAGGAAAACATCTCTTAAATCCGCGGCTTTAAGGACATATTATGTAATTTTACTATTTATACTGCCAGATCTAGCTACTTAACAATATTCATAATTAATAACATACACAGACGTTTGTTGAGCAACACTCAATACGGAGACTGATTGAAATATACGTCTTTGTTCCCCGAACGGTATAATCTAGGAGTCTTCAAGTCAAGAGTAAACAGGTATAGAAAATATCTATCTCTTATAGGCAGGCGTGCTGCATCTACGGCCTGAACATCGCTTTTCATCAGATGAGATAGCGCTACCGACATCCCATCTTCTAATTTTTAAGCATTTCCGGGCGTGCAAGTCCGCAAAGCCTCGGAACATTTTGCTATTATTTAGATCGAAACATTGATTAGAAACGAGCCGTGCGCAAAATGTTGTTCAACAAATTGATAATACATATTTATATAGTAAACCCTATAGCGTGTTCTGGAAAAATCTAATTTTTGCGATAAGGCAACGGGAAAATTGGCTTCCGACCTTCTCATGTCATTTTATATCTGACAACGGGCTGGGTGTCTACTACGAAAACCCGACCCTAGTTACCTAATTGATGTGTAACTTGTATTTTATCGTACAAAATGAAAAATAGATTAATGTCTAACAATTAAATCGCATGATAGATGGGTAGAGGTCTTATGTACGCTCATCTTCACGATTTTGAAGCCGGGCCTAGAATGTGAACTTGGCCTTGGGTAACTGCCGGAACCCCGTAGTGTAGCAGGTTTTCTACTTGATAATGGTTAACTATTACGAAGTGAAGAGATAAAACAATTTTTATTAAATGAAAAACCTTGTGCCTTTCGGAGTAGAAACTCTTGGTCCATGGGGACCAGGTGCACTTGAGATTTATAAAGATTTGGCTGGGAGACTGAAAGAGTCGAGAGCGAATACGCACATAACTAAGCCAAAGGGCAGTTCAATATAATGCGAAAAGACTAATTCCTGCCGAAAGAGCAAAGTTGCGTTTTCACCGTTACTCAAAGATGTCTCATATGCCGATATGAGATATGAGATATATTATTTAAACGCAAGCAAAGCTTAAAAAAAGCCGACTTCACCGCTTTACCTTCGGTACTTCGATCAGATTAGATGTACTAAACACGCATTATTGACGATATTTCAAGAACTACTGATCAGATCTTGATCAAATTTAAATGGGACCAATTGGAAAGCAACGTCATTAAAACAAAAAAAGACGTGTGGCACTCGGGGACTGCCGCGGTAAAGCTATTGCATAGCATTTTTTATCAACTTTTGCAATTTTATTTATTTATTTATTTTATTTATGCAGTATTTTTTTTCCTACCACCTAGAGGCGAGTTGCTGAATTAAAGAGACAAGCGTGATATTTCAAAAAAGTCATTAAAAGTTCTGTTATTCATCGATAGATGGCAAAGCTAAAAAGTATCACCGCTGTGCCGGTCGGAGTGGGGGGTGTTAGGTTATTTTCGTTACGGAATTTCTGGATTCGGTCGCCACGCCCAAGGCCCGCGATAGAAGCTATGCAATAGCTTAAAAAAAATCAAACTCAGTGCACTTGGAACGAAGATATGAGGTAACACACATCAAAAAAATACAGTCGACTTAAGTACCTCCTCCTTTTTTGTGAAATCGGTAGAAATAAAAAAAAATTTTTTTTTTCAAACTTTAAATGAAATTACGCATCAACTGGCGTTCGTAAACACGTAGTTCCCAATGACCCTTAGATCGGCGATTCCCTGCACAGATTATGTCTACCTGTTACAGGGGAAAAAAGCAAATTTCGTGAATTTCGCCAGCGAGAGTAACAAATAATTGTCTATTCGCCGAAAAAAAATAATTTCCCTTTGTACCTCACTTAAAAGCGTGAATTATGAAAACGGTTAAATATTTCATTAAAAAAGCTGACTTTACCGTTGTTTTCTGAGATATAAAGTGAAATGTCATACACAATTTTTGTAACAGACTTTGAAGGAAATTATTTACAAAAAGTATGATCCAGTTTCATGGCAATAGATTTATGACTACTTGATATTTTTAATCTGTATATCTGTTATAATGTTCTTAGGGATATGATATACAAGCGCGCGCCCCGGGCGCTGTGCAGGTAAAATGTATGGCTCGTAAGGGACCTTAATATACAAAGCGACCGAGGCGCGCGGCCGAGAGGCGGGCGCGCGCATTCCATTACTTTTAACTTTTTTTATCACTTGCTATGCCACTTGACTAAATTATTACCTCCTTGATATTTATGTTTGCCTAGTTGGTAGGTACTTTTTCGAATCCGAGTGACTTATTCCTATCCTTGAGAATATATTGTTTTGCATATTTTTTTTGTCAATTATTATTATTATTTTTTATTTTTTTATTTGTGACAGGCTAGTGTTTGACCACTATCTCACCTGATGGTAAGTGACGATGTGATCGAAGCTGGTAAACACACTAGACCTGGAATACGCAGGCTCTCAAGGATAACTGCCGGAACACCGTATTTGGCTTGGCGGCAGACTGTCAACTTGATGGTGGTAAGCTACTTTGGTAGCAAGCCAGGCGAGCAACTCACAAAATGCTCTACCACCTCTCAAATGTCACCTGATTAGCACCACCCGGGGACCACGTGTAGGGAGTCAGACTTAAGGGGTATCCTCCTACGGACGTGGGTGACTCAGCCCCCAAAAATTAATTCTTAAATCTAAACGATTCTTGAATCCATCTAAACACACACAAAAACATATGTCAAAATCGGTCCAGCACGGTCCACATGTACAGAAGAATTCTAAACATACTTAAAAATTGCAGAAATCTGAACAAATAAAAATCAATTGATTTTTGTTTTTGATTGAAAACACAAGTTGATCGATTTGGCTATTTACCGCCTTCAAAAAAAGAGGAGGTAACTATGTTCGACTTTATATTTTTTTTTTAATGTATATTCACCGATCTCTCCCCCATTTGCGGATCGATTCTCAAAATTCTTTCAGAGATTTAGATTATATTTCAGAGGTGGTTCCATATACATTTTATCGAAATCGATCAAGCCAAAGCCAAAATATAAGCTATGAAGTCGGTTTTTTAAGCTTGCTTAAGTTTATTATTGTTTTGTATTGTTTGTAATGTGTCAAGACAAGGTATGTATGGAAGAAAATTTGCTTTTTTTTAACTTAATTAACGTGTGTGTAGCCCGTTAATTAATTTAAATATAAATTACCGAGTCTTGCTGAGTTACTTGCGTCTTGAAAATATCAAAAACTTTTAATGTAGGGTTGTTCACTTTAAAGGTTTTGATCTATGCCCTATGGCACTAAACACACTATTAGTAAATTAACATTTTTTTTAGCTGATATCTACGGGCCAATTGCCTATATTTCCTAAAACTATATACAGAAAAGACCTAAGTTACCTACAAGACATCGAGCTTATAGATGATTAAAATCGTTTGTATGTAAAAATGTGATTAAAATTATTAGTATCAAAAATAATTACAAACATCTGCAAATCATTATTTAAGTTTTTTGCATCATCACATACCTGTCCTATAAGAACGGAATAATATGCCAACCCTACCCTGGCCTGCTTTAAAAATCTTTCATAGCACCAACTAAATTTAATTTCAGTTTTATAAAAGAAAATTATGGTTGCGTCCATGCTATCACGAGAGTTTTCATTATAATAGAGTTTGCAAAACACCAGATTTTTAATCGACTTTTAAATGGGAGGTGGTTTACAATTCGACTGAACGAAGCACGAACCACCGCATCGCCATCAGGTGAGATTGCGGTCAAGTGCATCAAGTCTATTGATTACCTACTAATATTATAAATCCGAAAGTTTGTGTGTAAGTGTGTAAGTATGTTTGTTCCCTCTTCACGCTTTAACGGCTGAACGGATTTGGTTGAAATTTGGAATATACATAGATTATACCTAAGATTAACACATAGGCTACTTTTTAACTTGATAATAGCGGGCGAAGCCGCGGGGCACGGCTAGTTGATTATATAATTAAACGCAAGCAAAGCTTAAAAACCCGACTTTAAGGCTCATTTTTGGGTTTGGCTTGATCGATTTCGATAAATTTATATATCACCTCTGAAGTACAATCTATCAAACAAAAAAAAACATCAAAATCGAATCATAATTGGCGGAGATATCGCGTAACATACATACAAAAAAAAACACACAAACGAATCAAGAACCTCCTTTTTTGAAGTCGGTTGAAAAATAAGAATATTTTGGGTATGAATCGTGTTTAAACCACATCGTCGCTTACTATCAGGTAAGACGGTGGTAAAAAAATTGCCATCTAAAATAAAAAAAAAACGATTGGTGAGTTTTTATTTGTTTGAAAAGGTTTGTATCAGTATTTTTCATGAAAGACAAACGTTCACTATCTCACCTGATGCGACTAGACCGCGTGGTCGATTTCCGGTCGGAAAAAAATCGTTACCAACGTGCTTGGTTAGGAACGTATTAGGTCAACTGCCAAAATGGTGTCCGGCAGCTATACTTAACATATTAGATTAAGATATTTTAGTGACGAGAACGCAACTGCACAACCACTAAATGGCGACGGCAAAAAATAGTTAACCCTTTTTTTTTTGTAGGGGGGAAAATGCGAAGCACTTCCCTTCCTTCCCAGGGGTAGAGGTAAGGGGTGTGTGGGGCTCAAACCCACAAAAACCCCCCGTTAGCAGTCCCTCGCATCTATGAAACATAATGATGCTAAGTAAATAAACAATTACGAATATCCTTACCATATTATATTATTAATATTATAAATGCGAATGTAACTCTGTCTGTCTGTCTGTTACGCTTTCACGCAAAAAATACTGAACCGATTTAAACGAAATTTGGTACACAGATAGTCTAGAGCCTGAGAAAGGACATAGGCTACTTTTTAACCCCGAATTCTGGCTGGTCCGGGACTTACGCGGGCAAAGCCGCGGGGCGCAGCTAGTCTTGAATAAAAGTTTAACAATTGCGAGTATTGAAAGAATATCAGGTTAGTTTCACAAATAATTTTCCAGTTAGCATTTTGAGCTAGCAATATTGTGAACGTAATCCAGACTAGCCCTCGGTCTCTGTGTTATTAAGTAATTTTTGATAAAATCTCGGTACAGCATGATAAATAGCAGAGACAGTCGGCTGCACTAACTTCTTCTTATTTTTAAAAGGATTTCACTTCTATACAAAATTGTAACATGCCGATTTCTGTACATTTAAAACATTGAAAAAAAGCTTACACCTCTATCTATG
The DNA here is from genome assembly GCA_948107665.1 of Lomographa bimaculata. NCBI lineage: Eukaryota > Metazoa > Arthropoda > Insecta > Lepidoptera > Geometridae > Lomographa > Lomographa bimaculata. The sequence continues at coordinate 14,429,641 of OX403603.1, read as the reverse complement.
CTAGAGCGATTAATGCCAAAACAGCCATTTTTAGAATTCTTGTCTGTCTGTCTGGGTGTTTGTACGCGCATCATGCAAAAACAACCGATGCGTTTGTTTGTTGATGTTTTAGCTAGTATGTAATGCTGCATTGAATTAAAAAGCAAAAATTCACATATACATTTGAAATTGAAATGAAATTGAAATGAGATTGAAATGAAATTGAAATGAAATTGAAATGAAATTGAAATGAAATTGAAATGAAATTGAAATGAAATTGAAATGAAATTGAAATGAAATTGAAATGAAATTGAAATGAAATTGAAATGAAATTGAAATGAAATTGAAATGAAATTGAAATGAAATTGAAATGAAATTGAAATGAAATTGAAATGAAATTGAAATGAAATTGAAATGAAATTGAAATGAAATTGAAATGAAATTGAAATGAAATTGAAATGAAATTGAAAGGAAATTGAAACTAAATTGAAAGGAAATTAAAACTAAATGAAATCGAAATGAAATTTATTGACTGTAGCACATTGATAATACAGTAATTCCAATGGGCCCTAATCAAGGCATTTCCTGTATCTTGTACATGTTATTACAGCTGACTGTACCTGGATTACGTAGGTACTGCAATCTCATTACAATTTTGATTAACATCGAAGTGAACGAAGAAAATTGTGTTCGCGTGGTCTTTCCAATTTAATAGTTTCGAGGTTCGGCGAACTTATTAATATTAATCCGTTGGCTTAGTTAGCTGCGTTTTCGCCTCCTAAGCATGGGTATCGGGTTCGATTACCGGAACGCAAGTTTTCTCTCCAAGCAAAATTTGTGAAAGGCAAGAATTTGACCACTATCTCACCTGATGGAAAGTTTCTGATTTGGCAGTAATTTTGCGAATCTGGCAGTAGACAACTTTCATGAGTGCCTCTTTGAGGCCCATATGAATAAACTGCTTTTTAATTTTGCTTTTTTTTGTTCTGGTTGTTATTATGTGTGTGATGTGAATATTTCCGACACCCACGACGCAAGTCATGAAACTTAGTGTGAGGTTGTGAGTGTGAAAGTGTTTGTGTTTTATGTTCATTCTTGTATTGTTTCTTATTACAGGCCTAAGATATTTGACTCGAAGACTTGGCTTTAGTACATTATTTCGACCCCATGTAAAGGGTTATTAATGTAATATCAGAACGTTCTTAGATCCTGATTCTTATTCTAACCTTTAGCTCATTTTAGTTGTAAAACTTTTTCTGAATTCTGTATTTTCTACCGACTTCACAAAAAAGGAGGAGGTACTCAAATCGACAGTATTTTTTGTGTGTTACCTCATAACTTTTTTCCACGTAAACCGATTTAGATTGTTTTTTGTTAGAAAGATGTTGCTTTCCAATTGTTGCATTTAAATTTAATCAAGATCTGATCAGCAGTTTTTGAAATATCGTCAATAATGCGTGTTTAGTACATCTAATCTGATCAAAGTTCCGAAGATAAAGCGGTGAAGTCGGTATTTTTTTAAGCTTTGCTTGCGTTTAATTATTAATATTATTTATTCTATACAATTTATAATTCAAAGTTGTTTAAACTACACTGTCATACAAAGAACGGCATCACCGCGCCTCTTAACATGCACGCATTATAATTTGTGTTTATGTTTGCGTTAAGTAAATACTAGTGACATATAATTATATTAAAAATCATAAAACAAAATTGGCAATAGCCGTACCACGAAAAAACGTTGTTTAAAATGTCTTGGGGAAAAAACGTATGTTCCCGCCCGGATTCGAACCCGATACCCGCTACTTAGATCATCATCACTCATTATCAAACGTTTCATCTATTTATGAATAAGCTTAGGGTTGTATAATTAAAAGTTAAAGGCTGTATAGTAAAACAAATCTTGAAGCATTTGACTCCTAAGAATAAAAACAATTTTTTAGATACATACTTATAGTCAAGTACGTCCGAAATAAGAAGACTATTGATACTTCAATACTATATAATAAAAGAACATATAAAAAAAAAAAAAAAAAAAAAAAAAAAAAACATTGTACTCAGTTATATATAACTAGCTGACCTGCCCGGCGTTGCCCGGGTAAAAAAAAACATAGCATATGACACTCACAAATAAGTTGGCTTTATATTGGTAAAAGATACAAAATCGTTTAAGTAGATCCAGAGATTATCTCCTACAACCTCACAAATTCATATAAAATTATATAGTATAGATAAGAATAAATATATATTCTATACTAGCCCCGCGGCTTTGCTCGCGATGATCAAATTAATAGGCGTTAATCCTAGTCATAAGCTATGTTCACTTCAAATTTTATCCAAATCAGTTCAGCAGTTACAGCGTGAAGAGGGAACAAACATACTCACGCACTTACACATAAACTTTCGGATTTATAATATAGATATAGAACATATAGGTTCTACATCCTGTTTCAATAAAATAATACTGACATGATTATTATAATTTTTTTTTTTTTTTTTTTTTTTATGTGTGTTACCTCATAACTTCTCTCCACGTGAGTCGATTTCGAAATCATTTTTATTAGTTTGGTAGACGTTGCTTTCTAATTGGTCCCATTTAAATTTGATCAAGATATGATCAGTACTTCTTCAAATATCGTCAATAATGTCTATTTTGTGGACTACTTTGACGATGTTCTCGTTGAATCGACTTCAAAAGTTACCTCATAACTTCTTTAGTTGAGAGCCGATTTTAATTATTATTTTTTTAATTGAAAGCTGGTGCTTTTCATGAGGTCCTATTGGAATTTGATTAAGATCTGATCCGAAGGTTCCGAAGATAAGGCGGTGAAGTCGGTTTTTTTAAGCTTTGCTTGCGTTTAATTATTTTTAATTGCCCAGTACCTATTCGTCCGCCACAGAGCAAGCAAAGCAGCAGCACCGAATTTGTTAATTTGCATCCCGTTATCACAGGACAGGCGTGAGATACAGTTTTAACCGGTTTTAACCGCTTGAGAGATGCCGCTGTAAGCTTCTGGCGCGCGGCCAGCCCACCGTCCTGAACGTAGACCCATGAAATCAGTGGCGGATCCAGGATTGTCGCTTGTGAGGGACTTAACCCCGCTGAGGGTAGGTTTTGTTGCTGTTGCATCACCGAGCGTTCGTGCTTTTGGGGGGAAGCCTTGAGCCCCTTAGACCCCCCCCCCTGGATCCGCTACTGCATGGAATGAGCCACACCTGTCAGAGGTGGGAGACCGAAACAAGGAACTTAAGAATACCAAAAGAGCCTACTCTGAAAAAAAATATGACAAGACTTTAAGGATCCTATTTTTTTTATTATCTCACCCTGATAGAAAGTGATGATGCGGCCAAAGATGTATTATTATTATAGAGGGGCAGGGCTCAAGCTACCGGTAGGTCAGTGCTGCAGAGAGAGGAGCCTCCTGACAATGCGTATGTTTATTATGTGTATTCACAATTATTATTATGTATTATTATTTCTGTATAAGACTCGATACCAATCTTTTGCCGAACATCCGAATAACAAAATAAAACATCAAACAAACGCTTTCACAGTCACAGCCTCAAACTAAGTTTAAAGGCTTGTATCGTGGGTGTCGGAAACATTTACATATCACACACAATCACACCCAGAACCAGAAGCACAAATCTCCCTTGGGAAGGAAAATTGTTCTGCCGGGAATCGAACCCAGGACTCACCAGTCACCCAGTACCAACTGGGTCGTCAATATCTAATATATAAAATTCTCGTGTCACAGTTTTCGTTGCCATACTCCTCCGAAACGGCTTGACCGATTTTGATGAAATTTTTTGTGCTTGTCCGGTATCTATGAGAATCGGCCAACATCTATTTTTCATCATCATCATCACTTTTCATCATTATCAACGCGGGTGAAACCGCGGGGCGCAGCTAGTAATATATAATAGTCAATATAATATTATATCACATCACATAACGCTGATATTATAAACGCGAAAGTTTGTGAGTGTTTGTTATTTCTTCACGCTCAAAAGACTTGATCAAATTTGGTATGGAGGTAGCTGACACCTTAACACATAGGCTACATTTTATCCTGGAATCCCCCGGGACTCCAGGATAAAACCGCGGATGAAACCGCAGGGCGCAGCTAGTAATACTATTACTTCATAGGATTTGCATTCAATTTTATATGTAAATAGGTTAAACCTAGGATTAATACATAGGCTTTTAAAATTGATTACTAAGCCTCAGGGTACAGTGCATTTAAAAATTCACATTCAGATTGAAAATGTCAATTATTTCAGAATGTGTAATTTGTTTTTAAGTCATGCATTAATTTTAGGTACCTTAATATTTTTTTTGCTTTTGTTTATACTTTGATGATTTTTCAGCCTCCAATCACATCCAGATTCTCTATAGCAATACAAATTAAAACCAGCCGTCCTAGCCCGTTTTTCTAAGGTACCTGCACACGTTTATGTATAACTTACAAATAGTTAACCTTTTTGTGAAAAAACTAAATTTATATCCTAATAAAAAAAGAAAAAGACTGTATTCCAGCAAGCTGTAGTGAATTACTGAAGTCAATTACTAATATGTAAAGAAAATATCTGACATTTTCCATCAAGTCGTAACCAGTCTATTTACCAACAACATTGTCAGAAAATCACGAAAACTCAATCAAAGTTTTCTTATTATGAGCTTAAGGAGAACAGCGGGAATTGAACCTATGACCCCTGACAGAACCGCTGATGTTATCGCCCGACTTATAGGGTGTTAGTGTTGTAGGTATATTACTTTATTAGACGCTTTTTGCTTGTGGACCAAAGTGAAATCGATAGGATAAGTAGATTTCATAACTAAACATAAACAAATCATAACTAAACATAAACAACACAAACGCTTTCACACTCACAGCCCCACACTAAGTACGATGACTTGTGTTGTGGGTGCCGGAAACATTCACATCACACATACAATCACAACCAGAACCAGAAACACAAGTTTTCCTTGCGGAGAAAGCTTGTTTCCGCCGGGAATCGAACTCGATACCCCCGCTTAGAAGGCGAACGCCACCAAACTAAACCAACGGTCAGTTCAAGATATTTCTACTGTGGTTCAAGTATTATTTAATTATAAGTATATAATTGTTGTGTTTATTAATTTTGTAATAGTATTATTCGATTTAATATTATCATAGGTAGGTTTTCAATAAGGTAAGACAGCGTTCAAATGTCTGCTTACCCAGCATAAAAAGATATTTAAAAACCCGACTTGCAATGTACTAAAAAGTATACCTACCTATTTTTATTACCTATTATGTGATTATATTATTAAAACCTTGTCACCGCATTATTATAAGACTTGATAATATAAATAAAACGCAAGCAAAGCTAAAAAAACCGACTTCACCGCTTATAGTTTGGTTTTCGCTTGATCGATTTTGATAAAATTTATATGGGCCCACCTCTGAAGTATAATCTCCCAAAAAAAAACATGAAAATCCATTTTTAATTGGCGGAGTTATCGCGTAGTATATACACAACAAAATAACATACTGTTGAATTGAGAACCTCCTTTTTGAAGTCGGTTGAAAACGTTGATGTTTAACTTCACGTCGTACTAACCATTTCATAATGTAAGTTTTCAAGCTACCATGGTCACTTTCACTATAAATGTTTGTATCAACATTTTATAATGGTTATTGAAAATGAAAAATTGTAAGAGAAACCTAATACGATTTGCAAATACCTTTTCAATTGCACCCCACTTAACACAGTAGGTATGTTGATTGTATTTTATTAACCCCCGACGCAAAAACGACAGGGTGTTATAAGTTTGATGTGTCTGAGTCTGTCTGTGGCATTGTAGCTCCCGAACGGATGAACAGATTTTGATGTTGTTTCTTTGTTTGAAAGGTGAATTAGCAGGGAGTGTTCTTAGCTATGTTTGATGAAAATCGGTGCAGCTGTTTTTCAGATAGAGCGACGTCGGGGGTTTAGTCAAAATTTTGTTTTTTCCACTTGTTTATTTTACACAATACTGCTCTTGGTGGTCGCCATATTGAACTTTGATTTTACCTTTATGTCTTTGGTGACATGGTCTTCTTTCAAAAGGCAATATAAGAGTTTTTGTGCGCGATTTTGTGTAAAAACAGAAAAAAAAAAATCTATTTATTCAGCAAAAAATATATTACACATAAATTGCACAATAAAACAATAAACGAAACTTAAATTATACTTAAACAAATGCGGACGAAACGTTTTGCCTCCACATTAATTATGCAAACTGCAAAAGAATGGAATTCCTTACCTGAGTCTGTGGTCCCTGATAAATACAATATGGGAGTCTTTAAGTCGCGAGTGAATGGACATCTTCTAGGCAAACGTGCTCCATCGTCAACCGCATCGTCACTTACCATCAGGTAAGATAGCGGTCAAACGTTTTCCTATCTTAAATAATAAAAAAAAATGGAGTGTCGAAAGCGTTGCGACTCAGCTTACTAAGTTCCAACGCCTTCAGCGCTCCATTTTGTTGTAGAGTTAAGTCAACAATTGATTTGCTGATTTTCAGTCGCAACCCGCACCACCACAACGTTACAAGTCTTCCAACTTAAGTCAGTGAAAATAGACTTGGTGTGAGTGTGAATGAGTTCAGAAACTCAATTTGCGTTTTAAAACAAACTGTTTTATCTACCATTAGCTATTTTGTTGTGAGTAGGTATATAATATAATCTCATATTAATTGATTTTTATTTTCATTACAAATTATTAGATCCTTAAAAAAATCTTCCAAATAATAATAACATTTGTAATAATCCTAGGTATAAGCTATGCACATTCCAAATTTCATCCAAATCCGTTCAGCCGTTACAGCGCGAAGAGGGAACAAACATACACACAAACTTTCGGATTTATAATATCAGTATGTTTTAGAAACTGTTTGTGAAATTGTCCATAATGAACTTCTTAATTAGCACATACAGCAGCGGATTACCGTTTTAGTGATTTATTTACGTTCTTCATTTCCAGTGGGATTACTTAGTGTTTATAATATGTACTAGCTCTTAATTAACTCGACCCGGATTCTAAGTACCTACATCAGACCATTATTGCTCAAGTAATTATTTAGATCGTATAATTATGGTACCTAATCGTAATAATCATTTATATTTGGGATTTTACAATCACTCACGGTTAGTTTCACGCATTGTTGCGACACTAGATTTTTTTTTTCAAAATCAAAATCAAAATCGTTTATTCACATGGGCCCCAAAGAGGCACTCATGAAAGTTAATTAATCTATTGCCAGATTCGTAAAATTACAGCCATCTCGAGAAGAACCTGGCAAGAAACTCGGCGGCGCATTTTTTTTCATTCATTTTTTTTTAAAACATTCTTAATTTCTAATACATAATTTTCTTAACCTAGGTGTTATTATGGTAGTCGCTAGAAAGAGCCTGTGCAGTTTGCCTCCATGCATCCCTGTCATTAATATAGTCTGTGGTTTTGTAGTAAGCTTTTTTAATTAATGCCAGTTTTATTACAGATTTGAACTTTCCCAGTGGTAATTCAGTTACAATTTTAGGAATTCTATTGTAAAATCTAACCCCATTTGCCATAACTGACTCTACAAACGTTTGACTACAATCAAATCTGATGGAAAGTGACGATGTAGATTAAGTATATACTTAGATATAGCTTGGGATTTGTATCACAAAATAATGGACCTCTTTGCCTGAGTCTGTGTCTCCTCGGAAATGTTTTTGTGATTTACTGGAGCCAATTTCATAGATCGGCAGGCGCAACACTTGCAGGTGAAATCGGTTTGGGCATCTAGCTGTTGAACCGCTTATCTTATTTATTCCCAAAAAAAATATATACACATGAGAGCCAAAGAGTCGCTCAATAAAACATATTTAAATTTATTATTATCTTTTTACCCGACTGTGGGGTGCAAACGAGGACACTCACTTAAATTTTCAATACATATAAAAAGTTCTTAAACATTCGTATAAAACGTCTTATTAACGAAAAAGTGCAGATCATAGAAGTACTTCACTTTTTATGAAGTTGGGATTTTTTATTTATTTGACTTGTTATGAATAAGGGAAACTTCATAAGTGAGGACTTTTCTGCTGTCACTTCAAAATGTAAACGTTACCTAATTCAATAATTAAAGCGTAAGCAAAGCAAAAAAAACACTTTACCGCTTATATTTTGGTTTTGGCTTGATCAATTTCGATAACATTTATTTACCTCTGATAATAATCTACCAAACAGAAAAAAATTTCGAAAATCGATTCATAATTGGCGGAATTATCGCGTAACATACACACAAAAAAAAACATACAGTCGAATTGAGAACCTCTTTTTTTGAAGTTTGAAAGTACGAATACTGAATACAGTTTTTATATTTTGATATAGTGTAGTTACTTGGCAAAATAATATATTATGCTTCACTATAAGACAGCAATCAGAGCTATCACAAATTGCCATAACGTAAACAAACATAAGGAGTAGGCCGTGCCGAAGTTTCCAATTGATTTGCCTCCTAGTTTGCTCTTACTTCTTGTTTGCGAGTTCGAGAATTAAATGAGATGCTCAGATGAACGGGATCTGGGATGATTGTAGTTGCAGAGGTATAGGAAAGTGAACTGATTATATTGAAACTAGCCGTGCCTTACGGCTTCGCCCGCGATTATCAAGTTATTAAGATACTTGTTAAAAATTGTGTTAGGGAGAAGAGCATTGCAATGCCGCACGGCATTTAGTTTTACGAGTGGTACTGCAAATGTAATAAATCCGGCTGGAAGGAGGCAGAACTGGTCATTTTTTATTGATAACTTAAAAATTACGTTTGCTCGATCGATCTATTATTTTGGGCCCTTAGGAACCTACGTTCGTAATCCGGGGGTCTTTAAGTCTAGAATGAATTGGTAACTACTATGGAAGGCATGCTACATCTTTGCCCGCATCATCGCTATACATCATACCATATAAGGCATATAAATACATTTGCTGGTACACTCACTAATACCTATTTTAAGCAGTATAGGCAACGATTTGACCTCTGATAATAAGTAATGATGCTATTGACGATGGAGCATTTTTGTCTAGAAGATACTTATCCACTCGTGACTTAAAGACTCTCGCATTATACACACTCACAGCCCCACACTAAGTTTGATGATTTGTGTCGTGGGTGTCGGAAACATCCACATCACACACACACCACAAAAAACACAAATTTTCCATGGACAAAAAACTTGTATTTCTACCGGGAATCGAACTCGATCCTGCAGCTTAGTAGGCGAACGTTCACCCAACTACAACAGGCAGTTAAACGTGGAAGCAAATCGCTTCGTGCGTTTGTGGAATATCAAGTTCAAAATCATTTTTCGCTAACAAAACAAATCACAACAAATTCAAATTAACAGATTCGAATTAACACTACATTATCTAAGCCCGGTTTAATTCATAGACAATCAAACAATTTAACAACACTACGTCCATCAAACACGTTATCAATCCATTACTGGTCATAATGTACGATCCGCAGAGACCCCGTAAACCATACCGCATATAAACAAATCAGGGGTCCATAAATAAGTTGAGCCGATATGTTTGAACTGCAAACAATGTTCGATATATTCGATATATTGCCAGGGGTTGGGAGGGTGGTGTTATTGTATAATTAACGCCTGTGGGGTAGTTCAGGCTCATACAATAAGCCGTAAAGCAGTTGATGTTGTTAGTAGTAATAGAGAATTAGTTATGCATATTTTTTACAAATTTGATGATTTTAGTCAATTGTTTACATTCATACATTGTAAATAGAAATATCATAACGCAAGCAAAATTTAAAAATACCGTCTTGACCACTTAATATTTGGAAACTTGATCAAATTTAATGTATTAAACACGCATTATTGACGATAATTCAAAAACTAGTGATCAGATCTTGATCAAATTTATACGGGACCACATGGAAAGCAACATCTGTCAAACAAAAATAAATTTAAATCTGTTCACGTGTAACGAAGTTATGAGGTAACACAAATAAAAAAAATACGGTCGACTCGAGTACCTCCTCCTTTTTTGTGAAGTCAGTAAAAATCTTCGGAACTTGGATCAGATTAGATGTACTAAACACGCATTATTGACGATATTTCAAGACCTACTGATCAGATCTTGATCAAATTCTAATGGGACCAATAAGAAAGCAATATCTTTCGAATTAAAAAAGAGTTTTCGAAATCGGCTTACGTGGAGAGAAGTTATGAGGTAACACACATTAAAAAAAATACAGTCGACTTGAGTACCTCCCCCTTTTTTGTGAAGACGGTAGAAAACAGTATTTTCTTTATAATAAGTGTCCATCGGCGTATTCATTCAAAAAAAATGTTGACAAACTCACCCCACATTTTCCTTTGATTTAAAAGAAATCACATTCTTTGATGCATATTTACCTTGTTTCTGTGATCTGTGATTTGAACACACTATCATATTCCCCTGCTTCAAAAATATACCGTATTTTCTATAAAATAGAGTATAGTTTACAGTGTTTTAGGGTAGATAAAGTTTTTCCTTTCATCTTTTTTTCTTCCGCCCATCAGCCAGTCAAGCTAATGAAGACCGGTCCAAATCATATCAACCGACTTCAAAAATGGAGGTTCTCAATTCGACTGTATGTTTTTTTTGTATGTATGTTACGCGACATCTCCGCCAATTATGAATCGATTTTGACGTTTTTTTTTGTTTATTCTTCAGTCCCATATAAATTTTATCGAAATTGGTCAAGCTAAAACCAAAATATTAGCTGTGGAGTCGGTTTTTTTTAAGCTCTGCTTGAGTTTCATTATTTTAGCCATTTTGTTCGGGTTTTTTGATGTTATTGTTTTATATTTTGACTGCACGTCAGTTCGTATTCTGTTTTCAGCCGACGCCGCGCCGACGCAAACAAATTTTGATTTAGTATTTATTTGTGTGACTTCATCGAGAGTTATCTCAGTTTTTACCTTCGTATTTTTTTATAATAGTATGTAGATATATATAGTAGTTATAGTTATTACTTTCCTTTTTTATGCTTGATAGGCAACTATTTCACCACTATCTCACCTGATTGAAAGTGATGGTCACTTTTAGTCAAACGCTTGTGTAGAAAAACAGAGGTACTAAAAATATATAGGGAAGTAAGAATGTCATTTTTTTAAGTACCACTATCAACATCCAAGTACCTATCAACATCTTCTTTTAGTGGTCTAACGAAAAACCTTTATAAAAAAACTACCTGTTGCCATTATCAATATCGAGCAAAAACGAGCAAAAAAAACAGATTTGTTGTATGGGAGCCCCCTTAAATATTTATTTATTCAGGTTTTAGTATTTGTTGTTACAGCGGCAACAGAATTAGATCATCTGTGAAAATTTCAACTGTTTAACTACACTATTCATGGGATACAGCCTGGTGACAGACGGACAGACAGACGGACGGACAGCGGAGTCTTAGTAATTGGATCCCGTTTTGCCCTATGGGTACGGAACCCTAAAAAAACACTGGTGCGTGAAGCAAGCAGTTACAAGGATTATCTACAGATCAATGTCATATAGATTTCGAACTTCTACAATTTAAATATTGCTGCGTCACCTTGTAATATATATTAAAATTTTAAGAGGGTTTATTCCTTTTGTCTTCCCTCTTGCTCGCACATTCGATATTTTTAATAAATACAATTATGTACGTGTGCTTTCGAAAATGTTTTCAACTAACTAAATGGACATTAATACAAGGATGTTAAAACCTTTTTTCGCTATCATATCCTTCAATAAAATGAAAAAAACAACAGAAATTTCAATGAAATTTTCCCGCTTTCTTCGTTTAACTTAAAGATATGAAACACGAAAGGTAGATTAAAACACTTATTGTATTAATGCCCATAAAGTTGGTTGAAAACATTTTCAAAAACACAAGTAGCTAATTGTGTTTATTAAAAATATCGAAATTTGCGAGCGAGAGAAAGAGAAGAGAAAAGGAATAAACATCTTTATCATTAACATCTTTATGTCATGTATTTTTTTTTAGAAACTTCGATCTTTTTAACCTGGAACAGTGATTTTTGCTCACTTTAGACAGTCCAAAAGAGTCATACCACTGCTAAATGATAAGACGTGTAATAAGAACAATTTTTACAATCTCTCTAAACCCAACCTTAAATTACCCGCCACAAGCTTTCAAAATGGCCGCCGACTAGCTTCTTTTTATCGTGCACTCAAAAGAGTCCGGTTGCTTTTCAACCAGCTCATTTTGAAACCGTTTCAACGATAAAGGACCTAAAATTACACGACGTATAGACGGTTCTTTTTTAATTTCACCTAGGATAAGTTGAAGTTTAGAGATTTTGAAATGGATTTTTGAGAGTGGCGTCTCCGTGAGGAGACTGTTGGCAGCTTTAAGATTATGGTAACCAAAAGTTTATGTTTTGACTTTTGATGCGGATGTATCCATTTTAACCGACTTCAAAAAAAGGTGGAGGTCCTCAATTCGCCGGAGTATTTTTTTTTGTATGCTGGCTGATTACTGGAAGACGTCTGGACTTATTCGAGCAATTCTTATTGTTTTTAAGGTTCACGTGGTCCGAACGACAAGAGAGAATATCCAATGAAGAGTTTCGGAGATATTTGCAATTGAAGTTGGTTATTAGTTTTTAAAACTCGTATTAATAGGCGTGTTAAGATAAAGTGAGATCCTATTAACAAATTAATAATATAGTTACTTAATTAAATCTGGAACTCGGTGTTAAATTCTATTTTAACAGGGAATATTTATTCATGAGATTTAAATATTTTGTTGTAGATCGTTATAGATATAGAATTACACCTTTGAGCTATTGGCCTGATTGTTTCGTGATGCCAGTGCCCGCGTTTTTGACGTTAATGACTTGTCAACTTTCCTTCATGGTCGTGGCCGGTAACGCTTAGACTATGTATAATAATAGTCTAAGGGTAATAACGTCACATCTCCTGTGTATACAATTGCTCGCTGATTGCAGTTTCAAATGTTTATTAATATTTTTATGTATCATATTTTTGAATGGCGATAATTTTTTCGGCGATTTATTAACAAATATGCATATTCTTTGTAGAACACTCAGTATGCAGATTTGACTCGTTTGGTCGGTTTTAATAAAAACTATTTGTAAAAAACAACTGTACAACTTAAGGGGCTGGTATACGTCAATGCGAGCACCTTTTTTAACCACAGCCAATTATCCCCCTTACACTTTTGCACGTAAAGGTGTATATTGCGTGAATTACATCGTGGCGGTTACGCTAGGTCGCGCGTGGCGATCTTTGATTTTTAATGGTTTTATTCAAATTTCGTGAAAATGCGCCTCAAATAAAAAAAAATAAGCTGAAGACATCATTCGTCTAGTAAGTATACGTATATGAAATAACTTTCACAGTGTTTTGATAAAAAATGGCGCAACGAAATGGTTACAAAAACACAAATTGATGTTATTTGCATTAGATTTGATATTTATTTCCTTTATATTTACGAACGTTATGAATATTCTAAGAAGAAGGTATCAGTAATCGTATCACACAAATTACGACAATTATTTTTATTTATCTGATTTTGTTATGAATGCCGAGTAAAACGGTTACAAAATCACGCATTTTAGTTGAAATTCTGGTATCGCCACCTTAAAGTGACCTGTTGTTAGTTTTCGAATGTAAAAATGTCCAATGGAGTTTTGACGCGAAAGTGAAAAAATGGCGTTGTTGATTTTGTACAATTTTCTAAACCTGTGATTCATCGAGTGTTTATGTGTAATAATGGTAGATTATTAACCGTTAATACTTAGTCAACGTGCATAGGCAAATGATACCAAGATGAAATACGTGATGTTTTTAATTTTTCTTTCAATGTAAATTAAAGTTATTGTATTGTTAGTAATTTTAAGAATTCCTTCTATTTTTATTTTTATTATTTCTTGCTTTTTGAGTACATTTGGCAAATGATAGGCACGCCGAAATTGTCATTCATATTGGAAAATTCCCTTGTTGTTAATTTTAAGTTTAATTATAATATGTATGATGTGGCAGTGCTATATTAATAAATAAATAAAAAATAAATGTTTGCCTTCGCTCCGAAACTCCAATAGAAGTTCTAATAAAGTTTCTACCACTTTACTAGGATATGACTTGACAATGACTGGACCTTGACTCTTTTACTTGACTTTGACTGTGACTTGTGAGTAGGACTTTTAAAATGAAATACACATTTAATATTTTAAAACTTGACACTGGATAAATGCACCAGATTGCGAAGCCAAAATAAAAAAAAAAGTCCTATAATAATAAATAAACAATTGTTTATATCCGCGCATTTCTAATTGGTTACCATAACCGTTTAACTATTTATTGCATGTTTAAGCGAGCCCTTAAAAACTTATCCCATGTTTTATAATTTACTCATAAAATGCAGAAGTTAATCATGATATCTTAATGTGAATTTTTATCCTCGCTTACCAGTTTTAATTAGTGAGCGTGACTCCAAACGGAAAATTAAAAGTTTTTCAGACTACTGAAATTTTGCGGGAGAAGTATTATATCGAAATAAAGAAACAGCACCTCCGACGAATACCACAATAGAGTTTTTTAATTCGTTTGCCGTTACGTTTTTAGTTCTTGAAAAGCTGTTTTTCTAACAAGAAGAACATGAAAAACAGCGCTATGCGGACATGTATGCTTTTAATAAAACTTGCCTAACTTGAGGTTAAGTAGGCTCCAAATTGGACGATTCATCCTCACGAATATTAAACATATGAACTTTAAAAACGGTCGATTAACAGCATTTTTTTATGTGTAATAAATGTTCTCAAAATATTTTATTCGGATATGTTCAGCGATACACGATTGAATAAATTTGGCTCGAAATTTAAACTTGACAAAACACTAAATTTCCCGTTCCCGTCAGTTGAATGAATAAACTTTATTCTGTTTCTATGAAAGATATTTTTTACAAAAAATATTGGGTGTAATCCCAACAAACATTCAAACCTCGTTGTGAACTAAATATTTTTTTTGTAAAAGAGTAAATTTTTCTTTTTTTTTTCTTTTGTTTTGGCTTCGCAATCTTGTGCATTTATCCAGTGTCAATTTACAAAATATTTAATGTGTATTTCATTTTAAAAAAATATATGAAAGCGCGCACGCTCACTATGCAGGCAGTTCTACAAGGCTACAGTTTGGCTCCAGTCCGCCAACTCGATACCAAGTCGCCTTGTCATTCGAAGATTTACAAATTTTGCAAATAAAAACTAAATATATTTCTATAGTATCTAGTAGTATTTAAAAGTTTGTATGAGAGTGATTGTTTACGTATAAGTTAGTATTAATTGACGTGAAACTTTTTTTTTATGACAGATAGGTAAGCATTTGGTCGCTATCTCACCTGATGGAAAGTGACGGTGCGGCCGAAGATGAAGCATGCTTACCTAGAAGGTACCTATTCACTCTAGACTTGAAGATACCCAGATAATACTGTTCGGGGAACAAGGACGCGAGTAGAGAGTTCCACTGCTTCGCTGTACGGATAATAAATGTAGAAGCAAAACGCTTTGAGCGGATATGATATATGTGATATATGTTCGTCTTGTGTCCGATAATAGAAAGAGCAAGGGGAATCAACTAATGTTATTCGAATGCACACTATCCGAAATGCAAGCGATAGAACACCGACAGGCTAGCTACCTTACGTCAATGACCGAGGCTCTGCAACATGGACTCAACTAGCTTGTCATCCCCAATGAGTCACTTTGCTCGCATATCAATAGTCAAGAGCATCAAGCTGATACGTCAATAATGTACTAAAGATAATGCTCGAAGCGATTCGCTCTTACGTTTACCATCTGTACGGCGAAGAAGTGGAACTCACTGCCCGCGTCTTTGTTTCCTGAACGGTTTAATCTGGGAGTCTTAAATTTTAGAGTGAATAGGTATCTTCCAGACAAGCTCATTGGTCCCAGGTTCTGCGACGACCTATTTGCTACTGAGTAAACATTTTGTTTAAAATCATCCACAGAGCGCTACACGAGTCTAGAAAACTAATACTTATTTTTTTTTATTTATTCAGAACAGCATTAAAATCCGACACCGTTCGCTTCCAATCGCTAACGCCTCTCGGATTTCTATTATTTTCCATCGACCTCGGCTTGCTTTCTATACATTTTTTACTGGAATAAAAAGGTTGTTCCACCTTTTCATCCTCAATTGGAAAGGTGTACCTATGCAAACAACTGCTATAATTTATTTTTGGAGTTAAAGTCCTTAGATAATGACAAGGATGCATGTAGGCAAACTGCACAGGCTCTTTCTAGCGACTACCATAATAACACCTAGGTTAAGAAAATTATGTATTAGAAATTAAGAATGTTTTTAAAAATATGAATGAAAAAAAAATGCGCCGCCGAGTTTCTTGCCAGGTTCTTCTCGAGATGGCTGTAATTTTGCGAATCTGGCAATGGATTCATTAACTTTCATGAGTGCCTCTTTGGGGCCGATGTGAATAAACGATTTTGATTTGATTTGATTTGATTTTTTGTGTTGCACTTCACTTCTATGCCAATAGCAATTACGTACTAAAGATTCTAATTAGTACGTAATTTACATTATCGAAAAATATTGGAAGCATATTTTTTTCTTTTTTCAATGAAAAAAAATTAACATGTAGCGCGATGAAAATCCGCGTGACGTCACGCCTCAGTACACTTTTCAACCGACTTCAAAAAAGGAGGTTCTCAATTCGACTGTATTTTTTTTGTATGTTACGCGATATCTCCGCCAATTATGAATCGATTTTGATGTTTACACGGAAGCAAAGCTTAAAACGCAAGCAAAGCTTAAAAAACCGACTTCAACGCTTATATTTTGGTTTTGGCTTGATCAATTTCGATAAAATTTATATGGGACCACCTCTGAATTATAATCTATCAAAAGAAAAAAAAACATCAAAATCGATTCATAATTGGCGGAGATATCGCGTAACATATAGCTTAGAGAGAATAAATGTATCTTCTAGGCTAACATGTTCCATCTTTGGCCACGGCGTCACTTTCCATTGGGTGAGGTAATAGTCAGTGTGTATCAAGATTAAAAAAAATAGAACATCATTCGTACGAAGTTAAATATAGGATTGAATCAAATCCGTAATCCGGTCGAGATTACACGAGAAGTTGCTAATTCCAGCTGGAGATTGGATCCGTAGTTGGTCCTAGTTTCGGAGCAAGTTTTTCATTTCTATTTTGATATGTAGTTTGCGACTGTTGGATTGTGTTCCGAAAAAATGAATGAAATTACTTTTTTATGTTACTGGGAAACGAGCCCTACCGTGAGCGACACGTTTGCCCATAACCTTTTGTTATTACCATTGTGTTATAATATATAACTAGCCGTGCCCCGCGGCTTCGTCCACGTTTATCAAGTTAGCTTAAGTGTTAATCCTAGATATAAGCTATGTACATTAGTACAAAGTAAAGAGAAGTAAAGAGAAAACTAAATACTTTCATACTCACACATTCCAGACTTACTCAAACTTTCGTATATATAACATTAGTGTGAATTAGTGAGGTAGAAAACATATAGTTAGTGTATATAATATCTTATATATATAAAATCAATGCCACTTTTCGTTATAATTTTATAACTCAAGAACGGGCTCACCTATTCAAACCAAATGTTTAGGCATTGTTCGGACTATTTAGTACATGGTTTATGTGAAGTTCGCACAAAATCGGTCGAGCGGTTCTTCCGGGCCCATTTATCACACCCGGGCGAAGCCGGGGCGGATCGCTAGTAGTCTATATAATAGAATAGTGTATAGTAGTTAAATAAAAATACTGCAGTAGGTAGCTAGCTTTTGACCATTATATTTTTTATGTGTATGTGAGACGAGCGAATCGCTCGCCACAATTAAGTACCATCCAGAATTTTGAAATTAAACAGTTCAAAATCTTGCAATAGTCACCCCTGACTCATTAAATGTTGAATCTCTATGATTTTTATGTCTTTTACCTTTGGGATGTATCCGCTAAGTACCAGCTAGAAGCTCTTGAGTCTATTGACGGCATCGTCACTTTCCATCAGGTGAGATAGCGGTTAAATGCTTGCCTATCTAGCATAAAAAAAAACTGTAAATTCACTGGAATCATTTCTCTTCAATCCGAGATGCAGTCATGTTTGCACACTGCAACTCAGATTGAAAACAAATGTGGCTAATGGTTTAATGTCTGGACCACAATTATACTGCACCTGTCACTACAATGCCCTCAATATATGTTGAAGGTTAAGAAGTTGTGATAAGCACGTCTAAAATAGGAAATGCCTCTTCCTCGACTAGCGAGGGATCGTATACACAATCCCGATCCGGGAGTCGAGGGAGGTCTAGGGCAGTTGCCCCTAATCATGCGCTGGTTAGTATCAAAACAAAAAAAATCCACAAAATAAAGAAGCAGTTGCTTATTAAATACAAATCGACTCACCGAAATGCAAGGTAGTCCTCGCACGGCGGGCCCGCTTATACCGATTCACATGAGATCGTTTCTTTGATAGGAGTGTTACAGAGAGATTCACAATTCACAAAACAAAAATATTTTTGAAGAAATCGAGATAGTCGAGGGTAGCTTAAACCTCATCAAACCGCGGTAATTGCTGACTGATGCGCGGCTGAACAGCAAGTGGCAGCACACCTTACAAACTACCGTCAGTTTGGTAGCAACAGTCAAATGTAACACACCTTATAAAATACCCTCAGTTTGGTAAGAACAGTCAAATCCAATAACTACCAAAATACATAACTGCAAAAAGCAATCAATATATGTGATGATAATGTCAGGATTTACATGAGCTAATTCCCCCATGCCCGTTTTACCATCTAACAACAAGACAAACTATCAGACATCATCCATTTTTTGATTTTATTTATATAGCATTAGCCATGCTAGGCAGAACTATATTGATAAATTTAAAAAGTAAAAATTATAGTTTGAGGCGGGGTTTGAACCCGCGGGCATCGGGAGTCATGCCCTATTGCTCTAACCACTGAGCTATTCAAGTTACGAGCAACTGTTATAAAAGTACACACATTTGACTACTTTCTCATATGATGTTAAGTGACGATGACGACGGACGATGGATGGACTATGAATGAATAATTGTAACTTAAGTGAGTTGTTTAAGTAAGTTGCGTTTATGTACTTATATATGTATATAATTATATTTAATTTTAGAAAACACAGGCCTACAAAAGTATTTTATAACACTTCTTCTAGCACCACACTAATATTGAACTTGTATCGTGAGCGCCAGGAACGCTCACATCAAACACACAATCAAACCCAGAACCAGATACACAATTTCACCTCAAGGTAAATTGTGTTTCTGGTTCTGGGTTTAATTGTGTGTTTGGTGTGAGCGACCGGGAATCGATCAGTTCAAAATCACCAGCGAGCAGTTCAAAATTCTTAGAAATTACAAGTATTTAGTTAGGCTCCTTTTTACACACATCTACTTTATTCGAACCGAGTAAAGAAACCAAACCTCATATCAGAGCAGGAACCCAACTACAAATCCTAGTAAATACAACTTTGCATTTAATAGCTTTTAACATCAATTAAACTTGGCTCTTACTCTATATTTTTCCTCCATTACGCCACTCGGTTACCGCGAATGAGACCGGCCATTTTCTTCAAAGTTCATGTAATTGAGTTCCGACGGCTAATTGCTGGTTTCGCAATAAACTACACGATTATTGTTGGACGTTCGATACGAGCAAAAAGTTTATAAGTTAAAATGTGTAAGGTGTTATAGTTGTTAAGCAAGTATGCGTAAAATACCGAAGTTGATGACGACCAAGACTTCTGGTTCTAGGTGTGATTGTGTGTGATGGAAATGTTTCCGGTACCCACAATACAATTCTTTGAATAGAATAGAATTAATTTATTATTATACAGAAAAATAACATAATTTAAGAATGTCATGTAACAGTGCATGGACTCGTTAAACATATTGATATTTAGCGAGAAAAAATTACATACTTAACTATTTTAGAGGTATGAATGCATAATTTATGTCTGTCTCCCTCCAGACAGAAAAGCAATGGTTATAAAATAATTATATTAACGTAAATATAGTATTAATGTCTTAAAGATCATTATCAGCTATAAAGGGGCTTTTATATAGGTAATATTATTGATAATGGATTATGCAATAAAATTATAAATGTCTCTAACTATATAACAAACGATGACAATATTTTTTTAAATACTTTTGAACTTAGTGTTAGGCTGTGAGTGTGAACGCTTTTGTTTGGCATAGCATGATTACCACCCTCAACCACATCATCGGTTACTAATTGACCGAGCATGAAGCGCGAGCGTAGAGATTCCGTTTCAGCTAAGGCAAAAATGCTTTCGTATGTCCGGATATAATATGTCCGGTGACCGGGTCCGGGTTCTCCTCTACAGTTCGCATTTCTCCGATCCTCGTCAAATTTTAGGAACTGGTTCTATTTGGAATTTTTATTGCTGATTCAGGTTTTGGAAAAATTTTAATATGTGTACCTAATACTTACAACTCCTTACTGTCTAGAATCAAACATACAACGGCGTAAAAGTCCTAAGACCCATACGAAAAAATAACAATTTAAATGGTTAGTTTCTACAAGAAGTTCGTAGATTATGCGAATAAGTTTATGTGTGTTAATACCGGCTTTTTGTTGCGATTCAAACACCATCAATTATGCAAATAGCAAGATAGTTATCGCATGAGCAGAATACTCGCCTAGGGTAAGCAAAAAAGTACTGCTTGACAAAAAAGTGGAATAATTTAAATAATAATAATAATATAGTTAGAAAAAATCTACGGGCAAATTGCCAATATTACCTAAACTAAATTAAAAATAATACATCTACTAAACGAAATCTAAGTTAACTACAAGGCACCTTATAAGTAACTCAAGTGCTCAAGCTCAATCAACACATTGGGTAGCGTTAACATCATGTTAGCGGCATTGCCTCTCTAAATTGCAAAGTTAAAAATACGTTGGTTCTAATAAGCACCAGCAATTTGATAACGCGTCGCCTCAACCAGGAGCTACGATATTTTTTTGAAAATAGAATGAGCTTCTGGTCCCCACGGGCCCAGTGTCTCAACATCAAACGGCTCAAATATAAAACCACTGCCGAGGTTTCCATATTTTAGCCGCTTGCGCTGCCCTGTCGAATTTACTGCGCCAACTCCATTCATATTAAAAACAAAGATACTTGGTTTTATATATAACTAGCTGTCCCGGCGACCTTCGTTCCACCTAACAGTCAATGAATGTGCATATTTAGGAAGCCATACCCGGCATGCGTTACAATGTCACGTGACTATATTATTACAACCTTCATGTTTATGTTTGCCTAGTACTTTACCAAATCCGAGTGACGTATGAGAAAATGGAAAGCATGTCGAAATGTAAAAAAAATATTTAAAGAAATGTACATTCTTAAAAAGTATCCTATGTCCTTCTCCTGGCTCTAAACTACCTCCCTGCCAATTTTCAGCTAAATCGGTTCAGCCGTTCTTGAGTTATAAGTGGAGTAACTAACACGACTTTCTTTTATATATATAGATGTTATTATTTACACATATATTTCACATGTAAACTAACTTTAGGTGTTTATATTATGAATATAAGTGTGATAGGTAATGTGTCACGTCATAAAGATAACATTCTAAAGAAACACCTACTTTAATGAATGAATACTGATACTTTATTTGTGTTTGTGAAAAGAGATTTAAACCAATTCAACTATACCATAAGTTTTTGAAAAAATCTGTTTTGATATATATTTTTTTTTGGCCTTTTTTTCCAACTGTACAAAGTTTACCATCTACGGAAGCTTGCATGATTCAGCCTTGCAAAATAACGTCAAGTTATTATAATAGTTTAAGTTCATTACGGTTTGGTAAGAAGTATGTACTATATACCCTTTTAGCAGGCACTTATTATTTTTTTGTCATAAAGGAAACATACAAAATACTTTCTCTACGCCTGATTCTCGAAAATAATAGTAGAGCGCATATTCTTTAATTTCATGAACTGTTCTTATATTAATACGAGTTTATACAATAATAATAATAAACAATATTTTTTAATACAGAGGGCTTCTCTTAAATGGGATTGGGCGGGTCACATAAGCCCAGAGAGATGGGCTAAATTTGTTAAACCATGGGTAACTGAAGACGAGTTACATCGTACAAGTAGACCCGGAAATAGTATATAAATATAAATACAATTACAAATTATAAACCTAAATACAGAAAATAACATTATACAATTCTAGCATTCTTTTATTACTGGTTAAATTACGTATTTGTTATCAGCAGAATACTTGGCACGAAGGTTTAAAATTTAGTAAATTCACAAAGAATACATACCAGTCATCCGATATTATTAAATACCCTATTAATAAAGCTTTCCAATCACAGCCCCACACAAAGTTCGATGACTTGTATCGTGGGTGCCGGTAACAATCACATCACACACACAATCAGAGCCAGAAACAAAAAAATTCCTCAAATTCTAACTTCAAATTTTCTTCGCGTACACTGGTCCGAGCGAGCCAAGTATTTATCGTTGTGTAGGAGCTTTTATAAACAAACAAACAAACGCAAACGCATTCACACTCACAGCTCCACACTAAGTTCAAAGACTTGTATCGTGAGTGCCGGAAACATTCACATCGCACACACTTTACACCCAGAACCAGAAGCACAAATATCCCTTGGGAAGGAATTTGTGCTCCTGCCAGGAATCGAACTCAGGACCCACGGCGCAGAGGGCAGACAGCTATCCACTGCACCAACTGGGTCGTCGAATAAAAAACATCATCGTTATCTACAAATGAATGAAAACGACTGTTTCTGTCCTTCTTTCTATTCCCGTTTCCATACATAAGGAAACAAAAATTCCTAATACCCATTTGCGGGTGCGCCCGTCTCGTCCGAACATTTGTCTTTGTTATATATTATTATTATTGTTCAATATAAGACGTCAAAGTTTCGCATACAGAGAGCCTCATTTCATAACTCGATAGCAACTATTATGTTTTACAGTGCAAGGTAGGGGCAGCAGCGGTTTTAGTCCGTGTAACAAAAGACACAACCAGAACACGAAACACAAATTGGGGAGAAAACCATACCATCAGGATCAAATGCTTACTTAACGAGCATGAAAAATATCCGAAATAAATTCGTATTCAAATTAAAAGTTGGTTATTAACTAAGTTCTTTACTGTATATAGTCTTAGCTTAGTTTAAGATAATTAAACGCAAGCAAAGAATAAAAAACCCGACTTCTCCGCTTATATTTTGGTTTTGGCTGGATCGATCCTTATATGGGACCACCTGTGAAGTATAAACCTACCAAATAAAAAAAAACATTAAAATCGATTCGTAATTGGTGGAGATATCGCGTAACATAAGTACAAAAATAGGAAAAAAAAACTTACAGTCAAATTGAGAACCTTCTTTTTTGAAGTCGGTTGAAAATATAGAAAGTTAGAAATCTCTTTTAACTTGCGACTGCAGAGGTGGAGAATTTATGGCAATGGCAGAGGTGCTTTGTTGGCTGAAAAGTAAAGGAAGAAATGTTCCAGCTCCTTTTGAAATTGCAAATGTAAAGATGTTTGCTTCGTGCATGTTTCATTTGCAATGTTAAAATAAGCATAAAACCTGCGTGAAATTTGAGGGAAATTCACACAAAACGATAAATTGTGCTCAGAAATAGAAGCAAAAATTAATACAAACGATCCACACGTACAAGTTAGTACGTGTATTAGTAGAGCCAGTGCGCTAGTGTGCTCTACATTTCTCTTACTGCTTATAATGTTTAACAGCTATGTCATCAGTAGAGATCAGAGAGAGTCAGCTCAGATCAAAGGAATAATGGCTAAGGTACTTAGACTAAGGAAGAATTAGATCGTACCTTGATACATAATTATAGGCAGGGTAAAATTTAGAGATATATCTAATTACTTTAAACGAGCAATTCTTGTATATATATATATATATATATATATATATATATATATATAAAGTCGGAAGAAACGGCTCCAACGATTTTCATGAAAGTTACAGATTAGGGGTTTTTCGGCCCAAGGAATCGATCTATCTACGTTCCAGGAGAAATGCTCGGTTCCCAAACTGCATTTGAAAAACCGGGATTAAGAAACTATCAGCGCCTTCTATTACGCCATGACCAATGTAAAAATCTGTTTCTACTCGACACTAGATGGAACTTTCTGAGGCTACAAATTCAAACACATTCTACCAAGAACAAAAAACCGAGCAAAGCTTGGTCATCCGGATATTATATATCTAAATAATATATATATATACCAAATCACTGACTAATGAAAACTATGAATTACAAAAGTGCCAATATTAACACAAGTACCTACCTAGATGGTCGAGATACTGGGACCGAGGTATCGCAACAATACTATAATATAATGTGCTCTAAACTCATGGGGACGAGCTCATCCTATTTAAAAAAAACGTATCAGACCACCTGGTTGATGCGACACGTGGGCAAAATGCTGATACTTATTTGGTTCAACATATTAGCAGAGGCATGCTTTTTTTTATGTTTGATAGGTCAGCATTTGACCACTATGACCTGATGGAAAGCGACGATGCGGCTGAAGATGTAGCATGCCTGCCTAGAAGATACCTATTCACTCTTGACTTGAAGACTGCCAGATTATACCGCTCAGGAAACAAAGACGCAGGCAATGAGTTCCACTCCCTCGCAGTACGGATGATAAACGTAGAAGCGAAACGCTTCGAGCGAGCTGGAAGTATGTCAACCATGAATGGATGACGCTTGACTGTTTTTCTTGTTGTTAGATGGTAAAATGGGCTTGGGGGAATTAACTCGTATAATTCTTGCGCACACTCTCCGAAATGCAAACGATAGAAAACCGATAGACTCGCCACCTTACGTCGATGACCGAGACTCAACAGTTTTGATGCTATCCACTGGTACTGGGCTTCAGCACTTAAGTGACCTAAAAGCTCAGTAGCTTGTAGTGCGCTCTTTTACTGTATAGATGTACATAGTTTTAGTTGAGTTTAAGAAAATGTAGTAAATTTGGACCGAAGATTTCGTGTAGTAGTGCATTTTTTTTATTTTATTTAAATGCACAGTTTACACCCAACTTCTATTCAATGGCACCTAAATAAAAGATTTAAATAATCTACGACTATTTTTATAAAAATATTATTCTTCTATACGTGAGTACTAGACTGGACTCCTCCTATACGATTGGATCGATTTTGTTAAAATTATTTGTGCGTGTTAGGGAGGATTCAAGAATGGTTAACATTTACGATTCGACCCTATAATCGCGTTTTTTAATTTACGCGGATGAAGCCAACTAATAATAACATATATAAACGAAGAAAATACAAATTGTTGTTACCAGAACCCAAAATGTATTGTGGTCCTTTTCTATATATCTCATCACATATATAGAAAAGGACCACAATACATGCTTATTACAATTTATAATAATATTCCCCAAAATATAAAAACCGAATCTAATGATAAATATTTCCAATCAAAACTGCGTAAATTACTGAGAAACAAATGCTACTACAACATCAATTAATATTTTGAAGATAAAACGTTACAATCTCATAGCTAAATAAAACCTTAAATACATAACTTGTATATACTATGTGAAATTAGAAGATACTAACTCTAAATGATCTCAACTCCAATATTATATTAGATAGATAGACAACATACTTGCTTATACCCTACATTACAGGGTGAATATCTTTAATTTCTAAGTTTAGTCTTATGAACATATTAATATAATATAGTACATGCAATGCATATGAATAAATAAATAAATAAACTTGATTTAGTTTAGCCACCCGGCCCACTCCCTCGAATTTCGCTGTAAATCCTGAAATTCGGAAAAACAGCCCGTACTGCCCACAGTCGACTGACAAACATTCCAAATAGTCACAATTTATTCTGAATAGAAACTAAATTATCCCTTTCATCCGAAAAACCTATTTCAACCCTCAAATAAATCACTACCGGTATTGTAACGAATTTGACCCAAACAAATGCAATTCCGTACATTTGGCCGGTCGCCAATCGACTATTCGACACTGCATTTCAATTGAGCGAATTTGAACTTCCCTAATACTTTGACTGACTGCTTTGTGATCGATTTTGGCTCGACTTTGTATTTGAATTTAAAAAATCGGCACTCGCAGTTGGCGCATACAATTTTTCGAAGTAATTCGCGAAACTCGCAATGCAGTAGCGATTTTTCTGTTAAAGCCCTGCATTTTTTTTGCAAATAATATTTAATATTATTTTATTTGAACTGCTCGTTGGATTTTTTGGGTGGCGTTTGCCTTCTAAGCAGGGTATCAGGTTCGATTCCCAGCTGAAACAAAAGTTTTCTCCCCAAGGAAAATTTGTTTCTGGTTCTGGTTGTGATTGTGTGTGTGATGTAGATGTTTCCGGCACCCACGACACAAGTCATCAAACTTAGTGTTGGGCTGTGAGTGTGAAAGCGTTTTGTTGTTTTCTGTTTTACCAATACGTTAACATTATTTTTATCTCCTATGTATTTTACTTTTACACATAAAAACCCCTTGTGTTTTAAACAATGGATATTATTTAAAAAAAACAGTCGACTTGAGTACCTCCTCCTTTTTTGGGAAGTCGGTAAAAATCAAGGAGACGTAAGATGTACTAACAAATACGATACTTTATAATGATATTAAAACAGTCAAGGGGATAAGTATCAAAGATAAGTATGATGCATTACTAATGAATAAACCCTTTGTTACCCTTACTTTATTTACTGGTTTACTATATTAATAACTACTATACTATTAACGCTTAATCGTACTTCTACTTAGTCAGTCGTTAAATGACTATTCGACACTTTAATTGAGCTTTTGAGATTGATTTTGGCTAGACAATGTATTTAAATTTTAATAAATCGACACTCGCGGTTGGCGCATACAATGTTTGGAAGTAATTCACATTGTAATAGACACTCACACTGCAATAGGACGTGTCGATTTTCTACCGACTTCACAAAAAAGAACGCGATAAATAAGTTGACTGATTTTTTTAATGTGTTTTACCTCATATCTTCTTTCCACGTGAACCGATTTTGTTTATTTTTACCGACTTCCCAAAAAAGGAGGAGGTACTCAAGTCGACTGTATTTTTTTTTTATTTGTGTTACCTCATAACTTCTCTCCAGCCGATTTCGAATTTTTTTTGTTAGTTTGAAAGATGTTGCTTTCTAATTGGTCCCATTTAAATTTGATCAAGATCTGATCAGTAGTTCTTGAAATATCGTCAATAATATCTATTTTGTGACGAATAATGCTTACTTTGACGATGTTCTGGTTTACCCGACTTCAAAAGTTACCTCACAACTTCTTTCGTTGTGAGCCGATTTTGATGATTCTTTTTTTATGTGAAAGCTGGGAGATCAAGGTTCCGATGATAAAGCGGTGAAGTCGGTTTTTTAAGCTTTGCTTGCGTTTAATTATTGTTTGGGAGATATTGCTTTCCAATTTGTCCCATTTAAATTAGATCAATCTGATCACTAGTTCTTGAAATATCGTCAATAATGCGTGTTTAGTACCTACATCTAATCTGATCAAAGTTCCCAAGGTAAAGCGGTGAAGTCTGTTTTTTAAGCTTTGCTTGCGTTTAATTATCCTGTCTAAGAACTTGATCTAACCTCTTATCTAATATTATTTTTTTTGTAAACAAAGTTTTAAATGTTTACTCTATTTTACCAATTTTTTTTTAATAATAGGAATATATAAGTCCTTACTCCCTATTAGTGTCTCTGAATATACAAATTTTCTTTTTAAATAAAATCCCCTTGTGTTCAACAATGGATATTTTAAGGCCATAAAGATGTAGCGCGCATGATGAACTACAATTACAATAACATTTGACAAATCTTAATTTTGAAAATACGACACTGGTGCTAATTCTGTTGAGCACCGAACTAACCTAAACTAAACTAAAAATAAACCGAACTAACCTAAACTAAACTAATTTTAAGCACTGAACTAACCTAAACTAAACTAAAAATGAACTAATTTTAGTCAAAGAATACCTAAACGCTATTCTTTCAAGTATAAGATCACATTAAAAATAATCCAGATCCTTTTCATGCAGACTAATTTGAGTTAATTTTTTTTATTTTTAGTCTTAATTTGACGTAAAACATGTACATCAGAATAAGAATTTGGTCATTTTCACTAAATAGAGTAACTAAACTAACTTATTCCTGTCAAACTTAATTTTAGTCTAATCTTGCATTTTCTGAATAGGTTTTGGACTAAAGCAGGACTAAAACTAATTTTAGGCTAGTTTAGTCTAATTCTGGACAACAGAATCGGCACCATTTTATGTACAAAGAGGTATACTTGTACCTCCCTCATAATAATCGTAGAGTAGAACCATATTAAATGTGAACGCCAATCCACCGAATTCGTCAAACGATCGAGTGTCAAATGTATGATATTTTTTTGTGGAGAGGCGTGCACATTTATAATGGTTCTACTCTACCGTCTATTAGTCCGTTCCGTACAATCGTCGCTGATCGATACCGACTTTTATCTACCCACAGTTGTATCATAAACTCGGGTACGAGGGTGTAACACTATATCTTCACGCCACATCCGCCGGGGGCGATCAATCTTGACCTCCCTTATCAATCTTTTCCTTTGCTCATTAGATCTAGGAGATCACTTAACGATTTTTAATTCATTAGTAACACAATATTTAATTTGGTGACCCTATTTTAGGCCCGATCATGAAAACAACGCTTCGTTGTGTTTTTCCGCTGCTTGATGCAAATATGTTTCGATGTCAACCTACGTACGTTTGTTCTTTTGTGACAGTCTAGAGACCAAACGCGTGGGCTGATTTTGGAGATTCTTACGTCTCTCTTCTAATCTTGCGAGTCTAAAGACATTATGTGATAGTAATTAAAATTCTAGATATATGGCGATAACCAGACCTCTTAAATTTATTTTCTTATTATTTTTTAAAATTTCTAATGACTATTTAGAATCTATATAATGATGACAAGTGGGTTAGCAACCATTGTCACTCTAAATGTTCAATACTTATAAAAAGCTGTGTCAAAGGTCTTATACACATCCTTCTAAAGCCCATGATACTACAGTCCTAAATAAACTTAGGCATTCAGACCCAGAGCATTCAACATCTAAGTAATCATAACAACACCCATAGTACTTACTTTAATAAAAACCGGCCAAGTGCGAGTCGGACTCGCGCACGAAGGGTTCCGTACCATTATCTATAAAAAATCAAGTTTGTTGTATGGGAGCCCCCCTTAAATATTTATTTTATTTTTAGTATTTGTTGTTATAGCGGCAATAGAAATACATCATCTCTGAAAATTTCAACTGTCTAACTATCATCGTTCTTGAGATACAGCCTGGTGACAGACGGACGGACGGACAGCGAAGTCTCAGTAATAGGGTCCTGTTTTTACCCTTTGGTTACGGACCCTAAAAAAATGAATGAAAAAAAAGAGCCGCCGAGTTTTTTTACCAGAGTTTTCTTCTCGAGATAGCTGTATTTTGCGAATCTGGTAGTAGAGTCATTAAATTTCATGAGTGCCTCTTTGGGGCCCATATGAATAAACAATTTTGATTTGTATTTTGATCACCGCGGTTCAGAGCAAGGATTGTAAGGGACTCAAGCCAGAATATTATCATACAAAAACTTGCAAGAACAAAAGCTAGAAAATATCAGAAACGAAGATAAAACTTCACTTAAACCGTAACGGGGGAAGAATCCTCGGAGGCAAGAATTAATCTAAGAATAACTTCCTTTGTGAAAGCTTTTTTCTAATTTTGTAAAAGAGAAATGGAACAAATACCAAATATCATTATGTTTCGTGGAATTGCTTTGCACTGCCATTGTTGTCAGGTACAGTCGACTCATCAAAAATATAATTTTGATAATTGTTTTTATGTTTTCCTTATTTTTTTTCGAGGCAGTTACGGCATTGTCTCTAAAATGGAAACCGTTGGAGTTAACTCTGTTATAATTATAATAATAATAACGGAAATTAGAGTAAAGTAGCATTTTGATCTCTTTTCATGTTGGATGTTTCCTGAAATGTTTGTACAGTCCTGGAACTTCGATGTTTAGTATAAATTGTAATTTTTTTTAGCTCAGCCTTTAAAAAGTATAGAGATTGTCTAGGGGCCAATTGAACTTAACACACGTGTGTTTTTTATTGCACGTTTTGCCACATTTATTTTCATTATTATATTAACATACATACACATACTGACAAACATATTAACAAATTAAATATATTCCCTTTGCTTTGCACAGTTGGGTACAATTAACAAAATTAATTTATTGAGTAAACATCTTTATTGCATCATATAATTATGTTACATTAAACTAAAAACTGAATTAAAACTAACCAAAAATAACTATAACTAGAAAGAAATATGTACAAAACTTAATCTAATAGACCGCTACCAGTTAGCAAAGTACCAAAAATTCTGGCAACATTGCCATTTAATTTATTATATAAAAATTTATAACGAGGCGACAAGTAACCAGAATGCTGGTTCTTATTTAGCACAAAAAAATTGCATCGCTATTCAACGTGGAAACGTAGCCAGTATTCTGGACACTTTTCCTTCGGCAAGCGCTTTACAAAATTGTTGAGTGCTATTTGTTTTATTCCCTTTTTGTAATCTCATGTGACATTGTTATTATTATTTAATAAAAAAAATACTATTAATGTAAAAAAAATAGTTTACTATCTAAGTATATCGTTTCGATTCTCATTTATCTTAAAAATATATAAAAAATACCAAAACATAGTAAACATTAAGAAATTTAAATTTAATAAGTAAAGCTTTAAACAGTAATCAGCCCCCTTCACTCAAACTTTTTAAAAGGCATTGATTAGACCCCGAACTTCCACTAAAAGAATAGGTACGGTAATTACGAACTTGACCAATTTGAATAACAAATTTGCGAATAGAGAAATTTCCCTTTGAATCTGGCCCTGGCTCAGACGACACGGTATCTGTCGACCTTTTACCCGTATTAAGGGATCAAAGGTTAAATGCTGGTGATTATTTAACTTGATATTTTTGGTGCACTGAGTCCGTATGATCCGTCATTTGGAACGAAAGCTTAATGCTCTTCAATATATAGGTATACGTATATACAACGTGTAACACAAAGTAGTAGTAACACTCAAACCAAGCATCTAACTACACGTATGGAGTCTAACAAGAACTTCTGAATTCGCGGCAGCAGCATGAATATTGATTTAAGATGAATTGAAGTTTCTAAAAAAATATGTCATTTGCAACCCTATTTCATCAGCTACCGTTCTACACCACATAGTCTTTGGACCTAGACGTCTGGCAGTGGTGGCCATAATAAAGTCAAGGTCACGCGCCACAGATGTAACCGTAGGGTAGTCAACCAATTTAAAAGATATAATTTTTTTTTTTGCATGTAAAAAAATATCTCCGTTTTTGACTTTCGTTCTCTGGCAGACGATTCCTGGGACGAAACACATACACACCACCAATTATTACTACACCTTTTTGATACAGGTTGTTTAATTTTATAGAATACTAGCCGTGCCCCGCAGCTTCGCCTGCTATTATCAAGTTAAAAAGTAGCCTATGTGTTAATCCTAGGTATAATCTATGTACATTCCAAATTTCATCCAAATAAAACCGTTAAAGCGTGAAGAGGGAACAAACATACTTACACACTTACACACAAACTTTCGGATTTATAATATTAGTAGGATGCTTGTTTATGAGCTCCGCATTCGGCGCAAATCAAGCAAGTATCTACGATACAAGTCATCAAATTTAACGTGAAAGTGTTTATGTTTTTATATTTAAATACTGCATCATGGTCAGGTAGACGACATTCTATAATTGGGTCGCACTATTTGTAAAAGCATCAATATGTAAGTCAATATAATGTATTGCTGTATACCAGTTACATCCATAAGTACAAATACATAAATGTCTGTCTTCTACGCTGCGGGTGCTAGGTTCGATTCTCGGTGAAAGAACAAATTTTATGTTTCTGGAAATTTGTATTCCTGGTTAATTTATTTTTACTGCATGCACCTTTTAATCTTGGATAGTTTAATCTACACGCAGAGTCCTCTTAAATATTACATGCAAAATGTACTGAGCAATACACACATTCATTATTAAAACACATTTTTAACATGCTTGCATATATTATCTATTATTAGGAAGCTAAATAAACATACGGTACTTTGTATTGCATCGTACGACCGTATTTCTTTCTTTATTCTCTTGGTTCTGGTTGTAATAGTGTGTGAGTGATGTAGTTGTTTCAAGCACCGGCAATACAAGTCCTCCAACTTAGTCTGGGCTGTGAGTGTGGACACATCTGTTAAATACTCATACCAATAGAATTTCCATCTAACATCACTTCGCTAAGATCCTAGCAATTTTATTAGTGATCTTTGTCCTACTTTTCATATCCACTAGGAAGCCCTGTTTTCGTGCACCAAGTTAAAATACCTCCGTTTTTCTACTTAAGCGTTAAAAGGCAGGTAATTAGACACCCTTTACTCGTCACTTCGTTAATCCACCCGAGGTGCCTATCAGGCTCACGTGAAGTCTCAGGATATTTACGAGAAGGGCTTTACACTTACCTAACACTTAGGCGATTAGTTTGGATCGAGACAGTTTGATGCATATGTATCTTCAAGCTAAAGAGAAGATAATATTCCTTATAGTTCAGTGAGAGTGTACGCAGGAATGACACGAGTTAATTCCCCCATGCCCGTTTTACCATCTAACAACTTTTGGGGGCTGAGTCACCCACGTCCGTAGGAGGATACCCCTTAAGTCTGACTCCCTACACGTGGTCCCCGGGTGGTGCTAATCAGGTGACATTTGAGAGGTGGTAGAGCATTTTGTGAGTTGCTCGCCTGGCTTGCTACCAAAGTAGCTTACCACCATCAAGTTGAAAGTCTGCCGCCAAGCCAAATACGGTGTTCCGGCAGTTATCCTTGAGAGCCTGCGTATTCCAGGTCTAGTGTGTTTACCAGCTTCGATCACATCGTCACTTACCATCAGGTGAGATAGTGGTCAAACACTAGCCTGTCACAAATAATAAAAAAAAAAAAAACAACAAGACAAATTGTCAACCGTCATCCATTTACGGTTGACATAACTCAAATACGCTCGTTTCGATTCTGCGTTTGTCATCCGTACTGCGAAGGCCTTCATTGCCCGCGACTTTGTTCACCAAACAGTATAAACAAACAAACGAACAAACGTTTTCACACTCACAGCCCCCACACCAAGTTCAAAGACTTGTATCGTGGGTGCCGGAAACAATCAAATCAGACACACATTACACCCAGAACCAGAAGCACAAATATGTCTTGGGAAGGGATTTGTGCTCCTGCCGGGAATCGAAACCAAGACCCACGGCGCAAAGGGCGGACACCTGTCCACTGCGCCAACTGGGTCGTTGACTGTATAATCTGGGAGTCTTAATGTCAAGAGTAAATAGGTATCTTCTAGGCAGACATGCTACATCTTCAAATGCTACATGCCAAATTGTATCTAGCTTATTCTAGAGATGAGAAACCAACCGTGATGAAGAGGGTTAACTACTTACTGTCAATCACTTTCTCAAACATATCATATACGATTATGACGCATTTGCCAATTTACACCCATGCCATGGGAAGTTACTTATAATGCTCTGCGATAACACCCGTATACTATTCTCCCGCTAAGTAGAGCCACTTCCGTTTCGCTTTTTTCGTCATCTTTACAAAACCTAACTTGGCTTGGAGTTTAAAAATTTCTAAAGATGTCGCGAGACCACGTGTCCTGCCAAGAGCAATATCATAATTTCATTGAAATCGGAAACATGTATATCGTACCGGTTGCAAGCATTTTTAGAACAGATTGCGTCTGAGATTTGGCACGGCGTTTTTAGAGTGGATAAGTATAGTATGATGGGATGACCGCCTTTTCTGGTTATATTTTATGTGCTTGAAGATTGAATAATCCTAAATTATAGGTACAACATTTTATTAGAAAATCGTAGACAAACCATTTATTGATGTGAAACCTTCTTTAGCGACGTTGTGCACTTTTTGGGATGGGTAAAAAATTTTAAACTCGCATCAGAACACGCGACCTGATCGAAAATTCGTAAGACGGAGGGAGAATAGACCGCCGGTGCGGCGTAGGAGAGGAAGTAATATCCCCTCTCTTACTACCGCGCGGCGAAAATGTATGCCTGCTCCTGCTGTTTACAGCATTTTGGAAACGTTATAAATACAGTCGAATTGAGAACCTCCTTCATTTTCGAGAAGTCGGTTAAAAATCAATCAATCTATGTAATAAGCAAAAACTGTATCCATTGCACATTTGCTGGCAAAAATTAGCCTCTGCTCGCCGATAAAATAAAAATATTTTAATAATGTAACCGGGAACCGGATAAATACTCGAATTGAGAACCTCCTTCATTTTGTGAAGTCGGTTAAATATCAATCAATCTATATAATAGCAAAATCTGTATCCTTTGCAAACATTTTGCTAGCAAAAATTAGCCTCTGCTCGCCGATAAAATAAAAATATTCTAATAAGGTAACCGGGAACCGGAAACAATTATCTGATAGTAGCGGCCGATGGCTGCGGTTATCGCGTCGATTTATTGTTAGGGGTGGAGGGCCCTTATGGGGTGTGAGCTTGAATGCGCCGGAGGCTTGTGAGTTATTGGAAGTATTTGTCTTACGTTTTGTGGGTTATTTTGAGTGCTCTAGATTAGGAAGTGATTTAGCAACTATGTAGCGGCGGTCAATTTCGATTGATGTCCTGGTCTGTAGAAAATATTGGTATTTTCTTCTTTCTGACGATTTTCCGTTATGTATCATTTATACTAACATTATAAATCCGAATGTTTGTGTGTAAGTATGTTTGGTCCCTCTTCACGCTATAACGGCTGAACCGATTTAGATGAAATTTGGAATGTAGATAGCTTACACCTAGGATTCACACATGCTACTTTTTAACTTGATCAACGCGAGCGGATCATCGGGGCAGGGCATTTCACTTGTAAGAATAGAAAAGAATAGAATGTTCTTTATTGTACACCAAATACAGTTAGTTACAGGGGTAATCTTAAAAAACTAAAGTACAATGGGCGGACTTATCGCTAAAAGCTATCTCTTCCAGTCAACCTTTGGATGGAGAGAGAGAGAAGTAGACGATGTAGTAGATTTTACCACCCATTTTATTAACCTAAAATACAACAAATACTATTTTTAATTGACTAATAGTGGTAAAGGTAATAAATAACCTATGGACATTAGCAGCCGTGTTAGGATAACCTGTGCTACAGCAACTATCACTCCCTACCTATTTCCAATTTTGGTATAAAGGGTAGGATACGTATTCCAATATTTTAGGTATTACACAAAGAATTTGTGCTAAGATAACATCCTAGTAATATTATAAATCTGAAAGTTTGTGTGTAAGTATGTTTGTTCCCTCTTCACGCTTTACGGCTGAACGGATTTGGATGAAATTTGAAATGTACATAGCTATGCCTAGAGTTAACACATGGGCTACTTTTTAACTCGATAATAGCGGGCAAAGCCGCAGGGGTATGGATAATCCTACTAATCCTACTAATATTATAAATCCGAAAATGTGTGTCTAAGTATGTTTGTTCACTCTTCACGCTTTAACGTCTGAACAGATTTGAATGAAATTTGAAATTTACATAGCTTATGCCTAGGATTAACATATAGGCTACTTTTTAACATTATAATAGCGGGCGAACCTGCGGGGCACGGCTAGTATAATATAAAAAGAAAAACTTTATTGTGTATGAAATACTTTATATTTCAAACAAATAAAATTTAAATCGGTTTATAAATGACGGAGTCAGAGGTAACAAAAATACAAATGAATTGAGACCTCTACCATTTTTTCTATAGTCAGTTAAATACTTTCATACATTTATACTGGCATCTGTATATAGCATCTCACTTAATTCCCATCCAACAAATAATCGACAATCCCACTGAGTGTTAAGAATACTAAATCAAGGACAGCTTAAAACAAAATCACTCTGTATTCTCACCGAAGCCTTGTTAACTTCGGCTTCCGCACTTTAATCATTATGTAGATTTGAATAGAATATGAAATGGTTTGTGCACTGATGCAAATATTTGATTGAGACCTGGGGGTCTATTCCGGGCATAGATTATCTTTACATCTACGTTCAAATCTGTAATAAAACGGGCATTAATTAAGAAAGCTTACTACAAAACCACAGACTCAACGATGTTGTAGCTAAAGTAATAGGATGGATAACTGACAAACTTACAGTGCCGAATATCAAACATGCATGGAATCTTATCACAACGGGCTTAGAGCGTATTTACAATGTCAAATCGTTTTATCAATTGCATAAAGAACCAATCGTGGTTGCGGTCCCGTTGAAATCGGGTGAAAGGTTAGAAAAGACCCCTGTGTCCCTCTCGCACAAGAGCGACTAGTTCTAAAAAAGTTTCCCAG
Organism: Lomographa bimaculata; assembly: GCA_948107665.1. Taxonomy (NCBI): domain Eukaryota; kingdom Metazoa; phylum Arthropoda; class Insecta; order Lepidoptera; family Geometridae; genus Lomographa; species Lomographa bimaculata. The sequence goes on along the minus strand of OX403603.1, from coordinate 14,392,942 downwards.
TGGTAGAAATTATAGTAATAATAATAATAATAATAATAATAATAGTTTATTCACAAAAAAACATCGATACTTATATCTATAGACATATAGTAGGTATGATCAAGTAAAGTTATTGTTGCATATGTACCTAATGCAGAAATACAGTAAAAATAATCTATTCGTTATAGGAAAGGTGAAGCTGCTTGAACTGCAATTACTGTCTGGTTAACACTGACCTCATACTAGGATTCCCTGTGTTATGAGGATCAGTTTCTCCCGTTTGTGCTAGTTTTGACCTGATAACACATATATAATGTATAAAGATATATAAATATGTATATATATATAATTTGGATTAAATTTTCTGGAAATATTTTACTCATTGTGTTGTGTCTAACTTTGTAAAAGTAGTGTTATGTGTGTATGTGTGTGTATGTGTGTGTATGTGTGTGTGTGTGTATGTGTCTGTATGTGTGTGTGTATGTGTCTGTATGTGTGTGTGTGTGTATCTGTGAGATTGAATGGAGAGGGTATATCATAATCATCATGATTTAAATATGTTCATTGCTATATTTCAGTCAAAACGTTACGTTATTTAGCAATGCGTAATAGGTTCTCAGTTTGTGAGTAATCCAAATTAAGAAGCCATTTGGTAATTTTCTTTTTGCAGATATATCTTGTGCAATTGAAAATGTCAAGAATTTTATTCATTTTTGCATAAGTATATGGCGCCATAAATGAATAACACCTCTGAGCAAAACACGTGCGGTAGGCAGGAGTGTTCCACTTCAACAGTCGCTGGGACCTTTTGGTTATGATAGCTTTGATTGGTGCATCTTTGTGGAATCTTAAGTTGATAGCCAATAGATAAAGTTGTCGAACTGTCAAGCATTGGGTTTCACTATAAAGGGATTTAGTGGGGTATCTTAAAGGTTTTCTGTGCGCAACTTTTAGGATAGCTCTTTGAGCCCTTTCAGCCCTTATTAGATATGAACTGCATGCGGCTCCCCAGACACTTACACAATAGCTTATAATAGATTGTACTAGTGAAGTGTAAACTAGTTTAATGGTTTTAGTGTCTGCAACTTTACGGAGTCTAATAAATATAAATTTAAGCTTTCTGATGCGAGAGCAAACAAGATCGACATGTTCTTTCCAAGTTAACCTGTCGTCTATTATGAGCCCCAAATATTTAATGTGACTAACTCTTTCGATATGTGGACATTGGCAATGGTTACTATTACCATCATGACAAGAGTGTATTCTGAGCGGCTGTGTTTGTAGGTGTGGTACGCCACTATTTCTTATTTTAAACTCCATGAACTTGGTTTTAGACGTATTTAATGTAAGTAGGTTTTTGTTAAGCCAGTTCGTTACAAGTTCAAGCCCCTGTTGGACATTTTTATAAACATTATTCCAGGAGTTTGCATGGAACAGTATGGCAGTGTCGTCAGCGAATGCAAATATATTCGATTGGGCTATGGGAAGGGTGCAGAGATCGTTGATATATAAAAGAAATAGGGATGGACCTAGTACACTTCCTTGCGGGACACCGAAAGACACGTCATAGAGTTCACTATAATGACCATCTAATTTAACTCTTTGTTTCCGGTCGGAGAGATAAGATCTGAACCAGTCCAATGCTATTCCACGAATGCCAGATTGCTCAAGTTTGTTAAGAAGTATAGGACGGGATACTGTATCAAAAGCTTTTGCCAGGTCGAGGAAAACGCCGATGCATTTCTGACCATTATCAAGTTTACTAGAAACATGGCTGACCAAAGACATAACGGCGTCCTCCGTCGACTTATTTGCGCGAAAGCCAAATTGATTTTCTGCCAGTGCGTTGTTTCTTTCAAGAAAATTGAGCAATCTTTTGTTCACAATCTTTTCTAATAGCTTCGACAGCGAACTGAGCAAGGATATTGGCCTATAGTTTGATATTTCTTGGCAGTCCCCCGTTTTGAGAATTGGGCAAACATTGGCTATCTTAAAACAATCTGGGACAACGCCTGTACTCATACTGAGATTGCACAGATGGGCTATAGGTCTGGCTAGCTCCAATACACCTAGTTTGAGTACTTTATTACTGATGTCATCCGGTCCAGGCGATGAGTCAGTTTTAAGACTACTTATAATCTTGTAAATTTCAAAGTCATCAGTTGGAGTAAGGAATAGTGAGTTTGAATTTTTTGTAAGAATACCAATTGAGTTTGCTAAATTTGTTTCTGTAGTTTTAAGTTTTGACAGTATGCCTGTGGCTAAATGCTCTCCAATATTAGCGAAATATTGATTTACTTGATTAAGTGCCTCTTTTGGAGTATTGGCCAGCTTAAGTAGATCAGGACTCTGTGATTTTATATTTTTGATATCAGCAATAGTTTTGATAGCATTCCAAATTTTCTTACTATTACCTTCGCTTTCTTTAATGAGTTTGCAATCATAAGAATTTTTTAGATTTTGCAGAAGGTTATTGCAGTAGTTTCTGTAAGTTTTGTATTGGATTTCTAGTATTTTGTCATTTGGATGTTGTTTTGCTGCTAAGTGCATTTCGTCTCTTTTCTTAATGCTTTTGATTATGCTAGGCGTTATCCAATTCTTGCGAATAGCTCTAGAGTTCTTAACAATTAGCTCTGATTGGTGAGATTTTATTAATGCATTTAAAATATTGAGAAAACTGCTTACTGCAGAGTTAATATCTGATGTTTCGTATATACTAGACCAGTCTATTTGTTTTAGATTTTGAGTCAGCTCTGTATAATTAATTTTTACAATTTGCCTTGGTGGTTGTACTGCTTTTAATGAATTAACCTCAATGCCTGTAATCAATGTATCATGGTCTGTAACATCCGACAAACAAACGGCCACATGAACCTTGTATCCTGTCTTCAATAAAACATGATCAAGACAATTTGGTCCTCGGGTAGGAAGTTCGTGTCCAGATATTAAGCCGTAGTGTCCGATCATGCTCAAGTATTTGTCAGCTTTAATGGCATCCTGGCAGTTGGGCTTGATGTCAATGTTTACATCCCCAGTGATACATAGAGATTCGCATTTATTTTGCGTTATTATTTGTTCCAAGGAGTCAAGAAAATTTCCCACATTATTTATTGAAGGAGATCTATAAATAGCTACAACTGAGAGTATATTGCCAATATTTGCTATGAGACAGTTTCCGTCATTGAATTGGGGTTCAGAAATTGAGATATTTAAGTGGTTTTTAACGAGTATTATGAGACCATCATTTTGATTTAGGTAATTTTTGGAACAATAGCAATTATAGCCGTCGAGCGTAATAGTCTGTAGTAATAATAAGATCTTATCTGTCGTAATTATTTGATTAATCGAAACCTTACAGAATATGTTTCTAACTACCTACTATCAAACTATTCTCAATAAACCGTTTTTTTTTCCTTATAGTATTAGGTTTTATGATATTATTTTTGATATATGGGTATACAAGCCAAGCTACACAACTACATCCACCATTTATAAAAATATTTTGTATAAACAAAATAAAGTTATCCTGCTATCATACTTCCTACTAATATTATCAAGGCAAAAGTTTGTAAGTGTGTTTGTAGTTTGTTCCTTCTTTACGCTCAATTATGATTATATTAATGAATACGTTTGTGAATATAGAATATGCATACATTTTTATTCGATTGTTGCCGTTAATACATTGCCGGAAAGCAAGTTTTTCTTCCTAACAATACATCTAATATCGAAATAAATAGGCATTGGGAAATGCAATCAGGTTTTTTTTTTATTCAAATAGGCAAATTTTTGACCACTATCTCACCTGATAGTAAGCGACGATGTGGTCGACGATGGAGCAAGCTTGCCTAGAAGATACCTATTCACTCGCGACTTGAAGACTCCCATATTGTTCTCATCAGAAAACACTCAGGTAAGGAGTTCTATTCCTTCGAGGTTCCCACAATGAATGTGCAGGCAAAACGCTTAGTGCGCATTTGTGAAATGTCCACCATATAGCGGTGTCGCTTAGCAGTTTGTCTGCTTGTCCGACGATAGAACGGGGATGGGGGAACTAGATCGTGCAGTTCCTTAGCACACTCTCCAAAATGTATCTCTCCAATATGTTCCGATAAAAAACCAAGAGACTAGCTGCTACCATGCGGCGCGGCGATGACCCAAGCTCTGAAGCTTTGAATTAGTCAGCTGCTCGCTACCAATGTGTCTCTTGGGTCTCCACTCAATGGTGTCAAGAGTCTCAAGCTGGTACTTAGCTGAACCGTCCCAAAGATGAGAACAGTACTCCATACATGATTGGACTTGTACTTGATACAAATTGAGCAACTGTCCCGGTGTGAAGTATCGTCTCACCTTTGCAAGGATTCCCAGCTTTTTTGCAGCTAGTTGGGCTTTTGACTCGATAGAAGTACCAAAATTGAGCTTTGAAGTTAGAGTCAAAACGAGTAACTCGAGATGGTCAGTTACTGGTAGGGATACATTTAGGAAAGTTGGAGTCAGTTCAAATTGACTCCGTATATCGGAGAAAAAAAGTTTAGCAAATTTAAACACAGCGATTTGAAAAAACAAATAGAATTTAAGGAAAGTTGACGAATCAGTGACCACAAAAATGTGTAACTTAGTTACGATCAGCTTAGCCAATAGCGAGCGTTTTGCTATTTTGAAATTTCCATCCATTTTAATTATTAAAACTGCTAACAAAAAGCAATTAAAGAAGAAAATCATATTATGGGAGTAATTTTGAAAAAATAAAGATTAAAAAAAATACTTGACCTGTATGTAAATTGTATGCTTATTTCCTATTGATAATTTATAACGTTGTTATATTTTTCTCGATAACTATTATAGGCCAAAATGTATGGCATTTGTTTTATTCTTGAAAATGTTGTGTTAGCGTTGGCTTAAAGAATTTAGTAATTTTTAATTTTGCATTGGGTCACACTTTTTGACAACAATTTGTACACAACAATTTATGACAGTTAGGTGTCATAAAAGTTAGGGTTTACCTTCATTGGATTTTTTATGGATATATTGATGATCTAGTCGTGCCACCCCGCAGCTTTGTCTGCGTTTTTCAAGTTAATTAGCAGCCTATTTGTTAATCCTAGGCATAAGCTGCGTACATTCCAAATTTATCCAAATTTATTCAGCCGTTACCGCGTGAAGAGAAAAAAGACATACTTAAATAATGCCCCAATTACACACAAACTTTCGGATGAATAAATTAGTTTAATATAAGTATATAATAATAATATTTACTAAGATTCTGACATATCAATGTAGTAATAATATCTGTCATCGATTATCTTTATTCTAGGATATAAATTTAAACATGGATTGTAAATGTATCTAGAAGCTTATTACAACAATTTATAGCACATATCTCCGCTATTTTGAAAAATATCGAATCTGCTCACAAAATATCACGAGAATCGGTTATGAAATGTGACCTGTACCGGAGAACAACCGGAAATCCGGACCTACGAATGCAATTTTGCCCAAGCTGAAATGAAATCGCTTCGTTCCCGCTTTGCGCTCGTTCGGTCAATTAAACCGAAAGTAATTTAGTCTTTCATAATAGTTAATAGCTGACCCAACCGGCGTTCGCCTGGGTATAAAACAAACACATATACGCATATATTTTTATAGTCGGATAAGCGGACAAAGCCGCGGATAGATATTAGTAAATATATATAATGTTAATTAAATTTAAATGCATTTAGAAACATCAGCGTGGATTTTAATTACGCATATATTATATCTTTATGAATGACATAATAATTTTATTAGATATCATATTGTAGCATGATTACACAGTTAAATATCATCAATAAGCATATATCATTCAAGTAGAACATAATTCAAATGGCTCAAAAGGTTATCCCACAAATCTTAAAATCAGGGTTACCCTAAAGAAAAGGGACACAGAGGTTCTTTGTGACCTCTCACTAGGACACAGATTTTCGGCGAAGTCGTCCCTCCTTTTACAAACCGTAGGTTTGTTTCCTATCTCGATGCACAGACTATATTAATGACAAGGATGCATGGAGGCAAACTGCACAAGCTCTTTCTAGCGACTACCATAATAACACCTAGGTTAAGAAAATTATGTATTAGAAATTAAGAATGTTTTTTAAAAAAATTAATGAAAAAAAATGCGCCGCCGAGTTTATTGTCAGGTTCTTCTCGAGATGGCTGTAATTTTGCGAATCTGGCAATAGATTCATTAACTTTCACGAGTGCCTCTTTGGGGCCCATGTGAATAAACAATTTTGATTTGATTGATTTGATTACGTCTAAAACGAACGATTTTCTTTTCTTATGAACATCGAATCAACTGAAATTTAAACCAATCGACTGTCGTATCGACGTCGCATCAATTCGAACAATCGTATTTTGACGACCAGTATAGACCAACAGAGCATTGTTTTTTACACGACAGCGCGACGCAAAGGAGGATAATTTATTTATCAGCCTATGAATGTTTGTTCCTTTGTTCGCTCTTGAGACGCGTGGGTCGATTTAAATTATTCTAACGTCAATCGATGTGTCTTAAACTTAGGAGTAAAGACACGACAGCAAGGATTTTATAGCTAAAGTAATTGTAGGTATCTCCTATTTCTATGCATCTCATCAAAATTCAATAATGACGACAAACAGATGTCACATTGTGATAAATTTGAACGGCCCGTTGGTTAGTTGGGTGTGCGTTCGCCTTCTAAGAGGTATCTTGTTCGATTCCCGGCGGGAACACAAGTTGTCTCCCCATGGAAAGTTTGTGTTTCTGGTTCTGGTTGTGATTGCGTGTGTGATGTAAATATATTCAGCCCGAGGTACAAGCTATCGAACTTAGTGTGAAATCGTTATGTTTAACTATCTAATATTTTACTGCAGTCTTGACTCCTATTTATTGGGATAGCGACAAAGCCGTAATAAATAAATATTTCTCTTTTGTTGGGTTTTTAATATTAACTTCAAGTAAACAAAGAACACAATCCCAAGTTGGAGCAAAGGTGAACGGTTGCACAAAGTTGCAATGCTTTTTCATCGTATTACAAAGGAATTAATTTGATGTCTCTGTAGACTTAAAATTGAGTTTATAGACTTTTGTCTCATTAGGAGGCGCTTGTTTAAACTGTATCTAAAGTTTTTGATAAGAGACTGATGATGTAATTAATATACATCCTAAATTTCAATCAGTTACAAGGTATCTCTATAATCAGATAGGATTATAACGATACCTTGGGCTTTAAGTTGACTTGGGTGGTTCAGCACTCTGTCCGTCCGTCCGTCCGTCTCAAAAACTTTTATCGTCTAACTAAACCATACAATAGAACAACTTCATTTTTAGAGAGTATGTAAAGCTGTGGCTCGAACCCAAAAATATTCAATTATAATTATTATTATATGGAGGGCAAAACATTTTTTTTTCTATCCGGTGTGAATTTTAACTATTATATAAATAACTAGCCGTACCCCGCGGCTTCGCGCGCTATTATGAAGTTAGAAAGCAGCTTATGTGTTAATCCTACAGACGCTTACAGATTTACACACATACTTTCGAATTAATAATATAAGTAGGATAATAATATGAAGCAAAGTCACAATTTTGAGACTCTAATAGGTCTCTAAATAAAGTTACAATATTAATATTGAAAAACGACTACAGTATTAAAGTTGAAACTTACGCGTATTATCTTTAATGCGATCTAAAAAATAAACTAAGAAACTACACCCGTGCGATGCCGGGGAGGGTTGCTAGTATGATATATTACTAACACTATACAATAAATATATACAAATAATGCTATACGTAGTGAACCCTGTATTCCACATCCCATAAGTCCTGTGTCGTAGGATCCAATCTCTTTCAACATTGTTCAACTACATATTTTATAAATAATAATATCAAGACAATGAAACTAAGACGTATCTATTATTGACTTCCTGATCCCTTCCGTAAATAGTTTATTCCCTTATATTTCTGTTACAGAATCTTGGCATACCCCAGAGTATACGTCCCTCTCGAAATGTACGTCACAGTCACTACGCATGTGTCTTCAGTCTTCACAAAATAAAACAGACAAAAATGTCTGTACATTAACAATGTTGAAAGCGGATGTCTCTATAGACATATTTAGAAGGTATTTTATTTGTTTCGACGTATCTTTCCGGCTGTAAAGCCAATGCTGGAAAGCCGTTTGATTTTTCTTGTTTACAAATTCAGCATTACTGAGACGAAGTACCTTGTAAGGGCGGATACACGTGGAAGCGTTTATTTAAAATCATGCAGTAGAGCACGGAGGGAAACTGCACAAGCGCTTTCTGGCGACTACATAATATAAATATAACTAGGTTAATATATATCCTGTATAAGTGTTTAAGAATGTTGAAAAAAAATTTAAATATGTTTTCTTGCCAGGATCTTCTCGAGATAGCTGTAATTTTGCGAATCTGGCAGTAGAGTAACTTTCGTGAGTGCCTCTTTGGGGCCCATGTAAATTAACGATTTTGAATTATGAATTTTGCGAGCTGAACTACTTTAATTGCATAGTTAAATCTGAAATATTATTTTAATATGTTCTCAAGATAAATATTGTGACTTCTTCATCTTCTAGGAAAAGATAAACATTATACCTATACACTCACACGATATAATCTCATAATATACTCCCATATTGTAAAAGGTATCCTGTTTCATTTTGTAAAATCACTTTTTCACTCATCACTAAAATTGTATGGTTCCTATAAAAATATGGAAATTAAGTTAAAAAAAAACCGACTTCACCGCTTTATCTTCGGAACTTTTATCAGATTAGATGTAAACACGCATTATTGACGATATTTCAAGAACTACTGATCAGATCTTGGTCAAATTTTAATGGGTCCAATTGGAAAGCAACATCTTTCAAACAAAAAAAATAAAAATCGGTTTACGTGAAAAGAAGTTATGAGGTACAACACATAAAAAAAAATACAATCGACTTGAGTAACTTTAAATTGACTTTAATTGGTTGTGGATATCCGATTAAAAAAAAACTTTTATACATTACTACATTTCATTGGTAAATAGCATTATTACCGCGCGGTTTTTTGACGCCCCGCCTGTACTTAACCTGGCAACATTTGGTTGTATGCCAGATTATCTCGCGCACACGCTCTGAAGATTTTAATCACTCAACAGTGTTGCCAAGATGTCGCAAGCCCCCGCCAAGTTTCGCAGTTATTTTTTATTATGGTATCATTGGCTGTTTAGGTGACAAACTTGAATAAGAGAAACAAGTATGAAATAAGAAACACTTGAAAGTTTGTGTTTACTTCCTTGTTGCTTTACAACGCTTTTGTTGCTTCCTGTACTTGATGAAAATTTTTTTTTTCATTATATTTTTGATTTGTTTATCTACCATTTATTTTTTATTTATTTATGTAACTATTTTATCTTACGTACTCGTAGTATAACCATTGCCATCCTAAATTGGTTTGCATTTGATATTTTTTCATAATAATAAACATTGATATTGCAATGAACAATGAACTGCCCCTTGGCTTAGTTGGTTGAACGTTCGCCTTCTAAGCAGGGGTATCGGGTTCGATTCCCGACGGGCACACAAGTTTTCTCCCCAAGGAAAACTTGTGTTTCTGGTTCTGGTTGTGATTGTGTGTGTGATGATGAATGTTTCCGGCACCCACGACACAAGTCATCGAACTTTGTGTGGGGCTGTGAGTGTAAATGCGTTTATGTTTTTTTTTATATTTTTATGCAATGCTCTAAGCAAAACCCACCAAATAGTATTTTTGTTAAGTCAGATTATAGCAATTAACTGTCGAAGACAAAAAAAATATACATCAGTATGTGTCGAAAAGATTTATATCACTTACACAATCACAATCAGCACCAAAAACACAATTTCCCCTGGAGACAAAACTTATGTTCCCACAGGGAATCGAACGCTACTACGCTCAACTACGCCTACGATACAAAATAAAGTGACTCAAACTACGCCAACGGGCAGTTTAAATAATACTCGATATGAGCCACTTTATTTTGTATCCTGTATTAAAAATATACGCAAACAGCGACAAAATTTCTCTATTTATTAAAAACAGCGCAACTTAACACGTATTTCAAAAGTTTGAACAATCAAGCAAGTTCCAGAACTCTAGTATTTCATAAAACGCTCTCGGAGTCCAGGCACGAATCACAAAATCAACCCCCAAAGAAACATTAACAATCTGCACCGTATTCTTGTAATGTACGCAATTGTGAACAGAGCCTTGTCTTTGACACATAACGTTCAACTTTTTTTTTTCAATGTCCTTCTAAAACTACGGGCCAATTGCCGACATTTCCTAAAACTAAATTAAAAAAAAAAAAAAAAAAAAAAAAGACGTGTGGCACTCGGGGACTGCTGCGGTAAAGCTATTGCATAGCATTTTTTATCAATTTATGCAATTATAATTATTAATTTATTTTATTTATGCAGTTGTTTTTTTTCCTGCCACCTCGAGGCGAGTTGCTGAACTAAAGAGACAAGCGTGATATTTCAAAAAAGTCATTAAAAGTTCTGCTATTCATCGATAGATGGCAAAACTAAAAAGTATCATCGCTGTGCCGGTTGGAGTGGGGGGTGTTAGGTTATTTTCGTTACGGAATTTCTGGATTCGGTCTCCACGCTCAAGGCCCGCGATAGAAGCTATGCAATAGCTTAATAAAAGAAAAAAAAAATCTTTATTTATAAAAGCACGCGAGATGTCTTCGTAGATACAGGCTACAGCATTATGGTTCAATCGTCGATAGCTCGGTAGTTGTAAATGCGTCTATCGATTGAATCCTGCTTATCACTCAAGCTTTTGATGAAGGTATCATCATAATAAAATACTTGGTGGTGAAGGCCACTTTACGTGAAAGTGGCCTTCACCACCTTACCAAGCTAGCTAGCTTCAAATGATTAAAACTCCCATATCAAACATGCTCCATTGTTGACCGCATCGTCGTTTAACATAAGATGAGATAGTGATATGAAGAACTGGGGGCTCCCCCATAAGCGCAGAGAACCTCCACGCGGTGCCCCTGGCAACTGTCTGAACCCGGTAACGCAGGTGTTCAGACAGGCTAATACTCTGCCTCACAGTTGTTACGTGTGGCAACTGTGGCCCGGAGGACTTTTGCATCCGGGCCTACAAGATAGTGACTGCTAGCGCGTCCCTATTTTGCCCCACCTCGGCGAGGGACTGCTCACAGGAGCATTTTTAGTGGGTTCGAGCCCAACATACCCTTTTCCTTCACCCCTAGGAAGGAAGGGAAGTGGCAGAAGGCATTTTAACCCGCAAAAAAAAACAGAATAACATGAAGGACTGAAATGACCGATTAAAGAATCCGACTGTACCAATTAAGAATTCATAATAATTATGTAACATTTTACTTTTTGTGTGATGTATAGAAACATTCGCTACTGCCGAAATTGACAACGCAATCTGAAAACTCTCTGCAGAAGTACGTAAAGGAAACTTTTCCATTTCAATACATAAAAACACTTCACGGTTTGTCGCAAAGTTACTCCGCGGCCAAGTCCGAGATTTATTCGTTAAGGTTTATTCGTTAAGATTTATATGTAAAGGTGGCTCTATACTTGTGTAAGCTAAAACAGACAAATAATAACTGTTTACCTAAGGACATACTTAGATTTAACATATTATGTTGTCATTATGGTGTCTATAAATCAATCTTATTTATTCAAAGTATAATCAACAACATATATCACATTAAACTAAAAACGAAATTAAAATTAAACGAAAAAAATAAAATAAATTATAATTAGATATAAATATGTACAAAACTTAATCTAATAGACCGCTACCAGTAGCCAAAGTACCCAAAATGCTGGCAGCATTGCCACGTTGAATGGCAATACTCAATCTCTGTCCAAAATATTTGCCAGCATTTTGGTCACGAGTTGCTTCGACCAAACGAACTGTTTACCTTAAAATAAATTGAAATGTAAAAAATTTATTTTTTAATGCTTCCGCATAAATCTATATATTACTAGCTGTACCCGGCATGCCTTGCAATGCCACGATTAGAAAAAGTGTTTTACCTCTTTCACGTTTATGGTCGCCTAGTACTTTAACGCGGTTTCACCCGCGTTGATAATGATGAAAAGTGATGATGATGATGATGATGAAAAATAGATGTTGGCCGATTCTCATAGATACCGGATAAGCACAAAAAATTTCATCAAAATCGGTCAAGCCGTTTCGGAGGAGTATGGCAACGAAAACTGTGACACGAGAATTTTATATATTAGATAAAAAAATCAATGCCACTTTTCGTTGTAATTTTATAACTCAAGAACGGGCTTACCTATCCAAACCAAATTTTTAGGATTTGTTTGGACTATTTAGTAGATGGTTTATGTGAAGTTTGCACAAAATCGGTCGAGCGGTTCTTCATTTATCACACCCGGGCGAAGACGGGGCGGATCGCTACTACCTTACTAAAAACTTTTTGGATATTGTTCATACAAAAAGGGGATGGAGGGTGAAAAATACTGTATGGCCTATTCTCATACGAATATAATGTACAAAAAAATATTCATTAAAATCAGTCGAGCCGTTTCAGAGGAGTTAAACCACAAACAGCGACAACAGCGGTGACACGAAATTTTTATACATTAGAAGATATAAAATATAGTTTACGTTACGTTTTTGACTTATTTTGTAAGAAGGCTGTTTGGTTTTCCAAATAAATAAAAAAAAAACAAGACGTGTGGCACTCGGGGACTGCCGCGGTAAAGCTATTGCATAGCATTTTTTATCAACTTATGCAATTATAATTATTTATTTATTTTATTTATGCAGTATTTTTTTCCTGCCACCTAGAGGCGAGTTGCTGAACTAAAGAGACAAGCGTGATATTTCAAAAAAGTTCTGCTATTCATCGATAGATGGCAAAACTAAAAAGTGTCACCGCTGTGCCGGTCGGAAGGGGAGGGGGTGTTATAGTTATTTTCGTTACGGAATTTCTGGATCGGGTTTCGTCTACACGCTTAAGGCCCGCGATAGAAGCTATGCAATAGCTTAAAAATAAAATAAAGTCAGGTTATTTACACCAATTATAACTTGAAAGCGGCTGGACCGGTTTTAATATAACTTTATTCTATTTTTTATCTTTAATGTTTCTTAATAAACATAAGCCGAATTGTAGAATAAATAATTTAATGGATAATTCTGGAATCTCCTTATATGCACTTGTTTGTTATTCAACTCATGTGAGCATGATATAAATGTTGCAATTTTTTAAATAGAAAACAACGTAATTGTATTTATCTATTTTTGGGGGAAACATTTCAGTGGTGCCCTTAACGGTAAACTAGATGGCGCTGACCGTACTCAGTACATTGGATGTCTAGTTGTAAATGTTTTTTTTTGGTGAATACTAGTATACGTTTACATTGCTCTTTTTTCCTCAATTTGTATCCAGTATTTGTATCTATCGCTATATCAAAAACATTCAGAAATGATAAAATTTCATCCCTAAACATTCTAAATTAACAAATAAATAGTAGGGTGTTTTAAAACCGCAAGTCTTTACCGCAAGTCTTTACTTGCGGTTTTAAATCGGTACGTGAGACAACACCCTACTATTAATTTGTTAATTTAGAATGTCTATAAGACGAGATAAATATAATATAAGGGCATGATTTATTATGGCGATTATAATGAGAATTGGAGAATACAGAAAGTTATTGCGAGATGTTCTACTTTGATAAAGTATGCGAGCAAAGGTCAGAAGCTAATATAAAAACGAAAAACATATAACTATTCGTGCCCCGCGGCTTTGCTCGCTATTATCAAGTTAAAAAGTAGCATATGTCTTAATCGTAGGTATAAGCTATGTACATTCCAAATTTCATCTAAATCCGTTCAGCCGTTAAAGCGTGAATAGGGAACAAGCATACTTACACACAAATTTTCGGATTTATATTATATTATAGTAAGATAGTAGGACTGGTAGGATAAGGAAAGCGTGGGGATGAGTTAAAAGAAAAGAATATGCACAACGCCGTGTACAATATATTTTCCTTTGGCTACCATTATTAACATAGATGAATATATTTATATTATTTACAATTTACGTATCTGTTTTATTTGCTCTAATAAGAATGTCACTCCACCCCTATTATTTATACATATAACTCATTCTCGACATTTAATTCAACACAATGAAAATTAAAATATTCAAACGTAATCCACATGTTTATAATTCGCTTTGTATTTTAATTGTGTGCTTCGTGAAATTCAAATTGTGGCCCTTGCCTTATAAATATGTATAGAGGTGAGCGGAATGTGTAAATAATCTTCCCTTAGCATTGGAGAGAGCTGTGAAATTTGGCTATAAGTGTTTTCTCTGTTTAGTTAAAAATTCTATATTTTGAAATTTCTAAAGGAGGACAATTATTTTTATTTTAATTTCGCCTGTGACATTTAATAATAAATGTTTTCAAGTTTATAATTTACTAGTTTTTGCCCGCGGCTTCGCTCGCGTTAAGAAGTATAATTTTAAAATTGACAAAGTTTCATACAAAATTTCATCCCCTATTTTTTCCCCTTGGGGGTAGAATTAATCAAAATCCTTTCTTAGCGGATGCCTACGTCATAACATCTACCTGCATGCCAAATTTCAGCCCGATCCATCCAGTGGTTTGGGCTGTGCGTTGATAGATGACTATGTCAGTCAGTCAGTCACCTTTGAGTTATATATATTTAGATTAATCACAGTCTAAGTCAAGTAAAAAGTGATCGTTCATATTCACTAGAACTTCTGTTGAAGTTGGAATCTTTACTAGAAATTCTATCACGTTTTTCAACTTTATATAATTTGCCTACTCTCACGCACATTCACTTACTATTAACGGTTAAAAATCCTCAATGAATATACATGAACAATCAAAGAATGATAAGCTGAGTAAAATAAAACTAAATCAACAACGCTATATTTATTGTCGAAGCTCAACTTTCCAAAATTCTAAATGCATAAGCCAAGTTCCCATGCACGTGATGCACCTGCTAATAAATTAATAAAGCCGATGAAACTAAAAAAAGCACTGTCCAGGTTTGATGTGAAGGCGCTGCGGCGTCTAGTCAAAAAAACTTTTACCTTATCATATTACAAGATGGATCCACAAATGTGTGCATAACGATCAACTCCAAATTTTGGGAAATGGACAAGATTAGACACTTTGATACTTAGGACTTAGGCGTTGTGTTTAATGCTACATATTCAAATATTCGAGTGATATCTTAACTGACGGAAACTTCCGGAGATGCAGCATGCTTGCTTAGCAGATACCAATTCACTGTAGACTTAAAGACCGCCAGATTATACCGTTCAAGGATAAAAGTCACGGGAATAGTTACTTCTTCGCCGTACTGTTTTGTTTTTTTTAATCTAACTAGATAACCCGACAGACGCTATCCTGTCTTAGCACATTCATCAAATGCGCAAAGAAAAAAATATCATCAAATTTTCTGAAATTTTCTAATTTTTCTACAAAGTTTTAGAAATCTAGATAAAAAGATGAATGAAATTGATAAAGTCGTTCGCAAGTTATGGCGTGACCACTGAAATAGGGATTCATTTGTATATACATACATTTATATATTTTTCATCTAATAAATTGTAAGTGCCTAATAATTCTGGATGTCCGTACCCATCAACTTGTATTTGCTTATGACGTATGACCACCAGGTTTACCATTTTGTATCTATTAGAGCGTAATATTTGCCCAACTTACATTTAGTTTGACCCAATTCCCTTAGCGGTATCGGAGCTCATAACACTATCCGTTAATGACATAAATAGATACATTACATTTAACATTATGATATTCCAATGACTTGATATTTACTGGCAATCAAGGCATACCAACCCTTACCCTGTTGAGTTAAGGTTAGTGTTTCTATGAATATATTTCAGGATACAACTCATTAAGCGATGAGAGCCTGTTTCCGGCATCCAATATGTGAACAGGTAATGACCGAGTATTGACAGACAAATATTTACTAGTTATGTGTAGAGAAAAGTTAGGACGGTGAGTAGATTGGTCGTAGAGGTATGTGTACAGTTTGTTTGGAGAGGTCTTTTATACCTGAACTTTAATTGAGACATGTTTTCCTGGTACTTAAACTTTAATTACGCTTCTAGCTGCGCCTCGCGGTTTTATCCGCGTGAATCCCAATATCCGCGGGTCCGGACCCGGTGGAATTTTGGGACAAAAAGTAGCCTATGTGTTTATCCAGGGTGTCAGCTATCTCCATACAAAATTTCAACCAAATTCGTCCAGTTGAAAAAGCGTGATGAAATAAAAAACATACAAACACACTCACAATTCGCCTCTATAATTAAAGTGCAATATTGTGAAAAGAGGAAACAAGCAGTTCGCTTGATGGTAAGCGTCAAGCCTATGTATGACATCTACAAAGCCAGAAACTTTGAAAGCACATTTTTCATAAACATAACATAAACTCTTTCACACTCATAGCCACACAAAAAGTTCAAAGATTTGTATCGTGAATGCTGGAATCATTCACATTATAAGCACTCAGAGCCAGAATCAGAAACATAATTATCCCTTGTGAGAATTCTTGTACGGCGGATACCTATCGGGATAGAAAGAAAATCAAATAAGTCCTTTAAGCTGTCACTAGATGGCAGTATAGGTAAAATTGACTAGCGTTTCGTTTACGGTTTAGTAGCACAAAAAGTTGAAGACTTATTAGAAAGTATTTGTTGGACAGGTCTCAGTTCGGGTGAACTACTACTAACCTAAAATTTCATACATTTCTAGCTCGTTGTCCTCCGTCCAACCCTCGTCCTCTAATCATGGTCTTTCAGTTCGACAAAGTGAAATCAAATTATTCAAATATTTAGACAACACTGGCCGGAAATGAATTTAGATTAGTCTGTCCCGAATTAGACCGGGTTTGGAATTAGAATTGGCTGTTGATTGGCTAGTGGACACTTTGCGTTAAATGAGGCTCATTTGTTGGGGAATGTGGGAGCATAAACGTACGCACTCGAAGCCGAGATTGTACGCCAATGGTTAGAAAAGATGAAAAGGGCCGAGTTCCTAACTATATAACTATAATTAAACCATTTCATGTTTTAAAACGACTTATACAAGATGAATATTTCAAACATTAAAAAAAAAAGAAAAGTTTTTTTTTTTAAGTATATTTAATGGATGAATTTCGGATTAAAGGGCAATGTACTCAGTGATACTACAGGGCTTTAAGAGATTTAACACCTAATATATCAAGGTGACGAGCGTTGTGCCTTGCCGTGCAGGACTTTGACGTATATAAGACTCTGGCTAGCACTGAACTGACGGAAGCGTCACGCCTACCCTAATGGATAGGCGTGACGCTTCCCATCAGGCGAGCGTGTTGCTTATCTCGTCACTCAATTATATAAAAAAAAATATGGTGGGGACATAAGTTTTCCGGTCAAGGGAAATTTGTGTTTCTGGTTTTGGTGTTTCTGTGAAAGTGTGGTTTTATATTTCAGGCATCCATGTTACAAGTCTTTGAACTAAGAAAAAAAGGATACGATAAATCCACGGCTTGGAGCAGCGCTCAGAGCGATAGGAAATGAATCCCTACGGCCGCGAGTTCAAATCCCGCTAAAACCGATAATTATCCATTCTTAATTCACTTCTCAATTAATGTTTTTTAAGAGAGGAAAAAGTAACAACATTTGAACACGGTGTCATGATATGTCTTTTTTTTAATCTCACGCATAAACACACTGATACAGCTGCTGTATAAGATCCTTAACTGCATCATCAGTGCTCTTGCGTGCTCTAGTAGTGCACGCAGTAAGTCGTTCGCAAGACTGCTCGTTGTGACGGCGAGCATTCGTCAAGCTGAGGTCGAGTTCGTAGCCCAAGGAAACGGCTGCTCTTGACAAGTCCTTGAGGCAGGTGTCAATTTCTGATCTGTAAAATGATAGGTTTAAGCGGTGAGTTGGAATATATATATATATATATTATAGAGTAAAACGAACTAGGAGTCGCTTATCCACATACGTTTATATGCATTACGCTGCGATCTCTTTCTCTCTCGCACAATACGATGATCTATTTCATCCACTTCATAGTGATAACATATATAAATTACCATTTTTCAATAAAAAAACAGTATTTCGAAAAGAAAAAAAAATCTTGTTCTCACTGTGCCTGTGTATTTTTGCAATGTCTAAAGACTGAGCATTTAATCACAATCATCTTGCTAAAAAACTAGCGACTAGCGACGACGTATCGTTAGACTTGAAAGTGCAAGATTGGTAGTGATCACGGCAATTATCTTGGACGCTATCTAGGCTATCAACAGTTAGGTATAAATTCTTGGGTTTAAATCGATGTTTTCTTTCAAGAGCCTGAAGAAGATAACTAGAAGAGAACTTCTATCTTTTGTCGTAAAAAGAGAACGGCTTTCCTTTTTTGTAAAAACCGAACTTTCTCCTGCTAAGCCAAAGTAGCTTATTTCCAACCACCGAATTCTTTTTTAACTTAAAAAAAGAAGGAGGTTCTCAATTCCTCGGAATCTTTTTTTATGTATGTTAACTCATAACGCCGTCATAATTTAATTTTAAACTTGTATGTATTATTATACATACAATAAAGAACTTCGTTCCAAAAATTCTCTTACATAAAGTCTTCTTAACTAACACATTAAGATGCTGTTATTGGAGCAGTAGCAAATCATACTCACTTCGACATTGATCGAAGGTTCTTCCCGAGGCCGAAAGATTTGGCGACGTCTTCCAACGTAGACTGCATGTAGGTACGCGTGATACTGATCATCTCCTCAGCGTATTTCCCCATCTTCGCGATGGAAGACCTGGCTTCCTCGGCACAGGCGTAAATGAGGGCCACATGTCTGCTTGCCAAAGTACGAGCAGAACGACGCTCTTCATGGCACATATCTAAAAATAATCAATTTATTTGCTTTAACAGGTAAACTAACAATAATTTAAATGCAAGCAAAGCTTTAAAAATCTACTTGCCCGCTTTATCTTAGGAACCCGTAATCAGATGAAATACGCATTATTGACGATAACTCCAAAACTACTGGTCAGATCTTGATCAAATTTAAATGGTACCACAAAGGAAGCATCAGCTTTCAAATAAAGAAAAAATCATCAAAATCGGTTGACCCAGAAAGAAGTTACGAGGTAAAATACAAAAAAAAATAGTCGAATTAATAAAATAAATAAATAAAAAATCAATTTATTGCCAAAAATAACACATCACAACATTAAAACATATTTACATATATATTTTTTATAAGTGATAGACAGACCGCCTCAGTCTGAGAGACAACGTTGGTCTACCGGAAAACTACTGAAAAATTAAGTATCTCCTGCTTTTTAAAGTCTGTAAAAAATTACCTTCTACAAAGACTAAATGGTTTTATACTTTTGTATAATGTTGTTTTTGTACTTTAACCGATTTGAGCAATGTTTTTTTATGGTAATTGAGTGACAAAACGAACAAATCGCTCGCATAATGGTAAGCGTCACGTTTGTTTTTTTTTACAAATCAGAGACCCCCATAGTTATGAACATAAGTCAAAAGGCAGCTGCTCGGTAAAGCTGCGTTCATCACCCTGAGAGATTATATGTTATTGTATGTAATTTCGTTGATGTTATGTAAGTTGATGTTTGTATTGTATGTAATTTCACTTCATATTATTATTTTTAAGCTAAAAGTAGTTTATGTGTTACTCCTTCAGCTTTCCGATTTATAATATTACTGAGATTGTAACAGATATAATTACACGTTAAAGTAGTTATTTCTAAATTACTTACAATACAATACAATAACATCACTTTAACTAAAATCATAAATAAAAAACTTTCCACATAAACTTTAATTCCCATTGCACCACCTTAATGCACCCCCGGCAAAAAATATAATATTTATTATTTTTTAATTTATATGCACTCATATACCAATTTCCATCAGTGTAACTTGAACTTTCGACATGAACTTTTATCTCCCATTGCACCAACTTAACACCAGGGGTGTTAGGTGCACACCTAGCAAAAAAATATTAATTATTTAAGTTTTATTTTAAATTAACTACTCAAATGCCAATTTCAATCGCTATAAGTTTAAAAACAAAGAACTTGCATACAAACGTTTTCACCCCCCATTATACCCCTTAGGGGTACAATTTCCAAAAATCCATTCTTAGTGCACCTCTACGTGCTAAGACAAATGTACCCTCCAAATTTCGAGTCTCTACAACCAGCGGTTTAGGCTGTGCCTTGTCTCTAAGTCAGACAGTCAGTCCGAGAGTCAGTCAGTCAGTCAGTCAGTGAAGTATGTCTGGACAAAGAGTCTTATAGTATTAGATAAAGTGGGGAAAATACGGTGTGTTTTCTAACGTCAATAAAATAAAAACTGGATCAGATGCATCTAATAAGCGAAGACATTCAATACGATACAATATGTGTTTTGTTCTTGAGCTATTTGTGGATCTCAGAAAAGAACGATAGTGGTAATAATGGCATAAGAATTTGAATTTACGCTTCTCGTATGTCCTTTCAAATTTGTAGTCAAACACTAGTGTATTGTTTCAAACGGAGCAGTGCTCCAAAACTCCAAAACTTTTATGTTCGAAAAAATTTGAAAGCTATAGGAAATTGATTTGGATGTTCTTTATTTGAATTGAACTGAAATTGTAGTGTTTTATAGCACTGCGCTAGAGAGGAATAACAAAATAAACAAATGCACTCAACTAACAGCCCCACACTTACTTTAAAGCCTTGTACTTGCCTTGATTTTACCTTGGGTGCCTATATATAGCATACGGAATCAGTTTAGCCCTTTTTTTGTGGGGGGAAAATCCCTACTACTTCCCTTCCTTCCCAGGGTGAAGGGAAGGGGTGTGTGGGGCTCGAACCCACTAAAAACCCCCTCGTGAGCAGTCCCTCGCCGAGGTGGGGTAGGGTCGCGCTAGCAGTCACTATCTTGCCCCGGCGGTAGGCCCGGATGCAACCCGGGCCACTGCGCCCATGGAGGGGTGACCTTGCTCACTAACGCCACCCCCAGACGTGTGGAGCCGTGCAAGCCAATGGAGAGGTTAATCAGTTTTGCCCTAGCTGAAGACGGAGACGCTTCGCTCGGTAAACTTACTTACCTGGCACATTCAGCGTATCTGCTAAGTCAGTCAATTCTGTGTATATCTGCTGTTTCTTCTGGACAGCCTCATTAACGTCATCCTTGATCTTGCGTAAGATCTTGCCAGTCAGCTGCTGGTAGGAGTTCTGAATGTTCCGGTGGTAGGTGTCCAGGAACGGAGCTAGAACTGTATCCATGTACCGAGATATGTCACTGGAAATAGATCAGCTGCGTCATAAATAGGTCATAGGGTCATGTAGCTCTCTGTGTGGTAGGACACTATTTTGTATTACTTATACGTTAATATAATTAATATTTAAATAAATTTCGATGCAATACCGAGTACCGTATACATTTGGGAGAGTGTGCTATGGAATTACACGACCTAATTTCTCCATCACCATTCCATCATCACCACCAGATAGACTGCATTGCGACACTTAGGAACTTGGTATATTTTGTTACACTAGAGCCTATACAGAACGTCGCCAGCGCGGTAGGAAGCGTCGGGGCGCGCTCCTCCGTTGAGCCGCGCGGCCCAGCCCGCTTTTCAAAATCAAAATCAAAATCGTTTAATCACATGGGCCCTAAAGAAGCACTTATGAAATTTAATGACTCTACTGCGAGATTCACAAAATTACAGCCATTAAGCTTTGTATATCAAGGTCCCTTAGGGGCCATACATTTTATGTCCACAGCGCCGGGCCGCGCGCCTCGGACGCTTTGTATGTCAAGTCCCTTAAATATGTTAGATATTCTTCTAATGCACACGAAGTGTTTTGCTTCCAAGTTCATTATAATATGCGCAATGCAAAAGATCGGAACTCGTTGCCTGAGTCTGTGTTCTCCGATAAGTAAAATCTAGTTTTCTCTAAATCATAAGTAAACTAGTGCTCAATACAATACAATATAAAAAAATAATACTTTATTGTACACCAAAAAAGATACAAACTAAAACTACGAAATTAACATTTTTAAGTATTATAATGGGCGATCTTATCGCTTTCAGAGATTTCTACCAGACAAATATTTCATTTTCTTTAGGTGTTTCACTCCTTGCAAAGCGTACTTCATCGTCTACATTCTACTAGACGCGAAGCACGTATCCAAAACCACTACTAGCAAGAAACTTACTGATTTTAACCGCTTAGCTTCACCGACAGATACAAATATCGCTGCCCAAGCTGGCGTAATATAAAAATAGTAAAATTTCCGTCTTTTTTTGGATAATTACCTGTTAGTCAGATCAAATTCGTTGGTAATCTGCCGCCTCGTAGGGTTCCCCAGACGATTTTTTAGATTACCCAGGTGCACCTCCAGTTCCACTGGTTGATGCTGCCATGGTGGTATCTCAAAGCAGGTCCCACCGTCTTGACGAAGATCGTTACTACGGGACTAAAAATAATTGATTGTTACATAATTACTGTTAAATCAGGGCAATTACATAAAAAACATTATTTTTTTGATATTTTTGTTGAACGGCTTAGTCAGCGCACCCAAGTCGAAAAAAATTGTATAGAAATAAATAACCTTTTTCACCTTTTAAAGAGGATAGGCTCTTTTGACTCTTGGTTTGACCACTATCTCACTTGGTTGTAAGTGTTGATAGTGGTCGGAAGTGGTAAACACGCTAGGCTTTGAATGACTGCTTCCAATAATCGTAATGATAAAACATACAGGGTTGATGCAGAAAAAAACAATTTATTACATATAATAAACAAACGATTTCACACTCCAACGGGCAGTTCAAATTGGACGTTCGAATTTTCATTTGTGTGTGTGATGTGATGTTTCCGGCACCCACGACACAAGTCATCGAACTTAGTGCCCGGCTGTGATTGTGAAAGCGTTTATGTTTATAATTAAATCAACAATTATTTTTCCATTCTGTATTCAAGTTAAAAATCATATCAAATATATGAAACTATTTCGCTCCAATCAATAATCAATAATTACGATAACTTAACCTAATTTATTACCCACAAATCAATTAACTCACCCTGCAGTTACTAGAGGGTTCCGTGGCATCAATAAATCCGTGACACGCAAACAGAACACTCAGTTTAATAAACATTTTCATTTTAATAATTAACTTTGCAATCAGTTGCTATGGATTTAATCATTATTGCATTATTGAAACGTGTATTGATGGGACATTGTAATTTAATGCCAAATACTTCTCTTGAAGTTTCACAAATACTTTTATGGATAATTGGTTATTTACGGTACAGGTTAAAATTGTAAGCTTTGAAAAGTGTTTTTTTCTGGATTTTTAATACAATGAGCCTAGTAAGAAGGCATTTAGGTTAATTATTTTTCGTAGACTTTTACCCTTGATTGATGGTATTGTTCAAAAACATCCACAGTGGGATATAATATTAATTCAACAATTTAAACAGTTCAATGTACTAAAAAATCAATAAACCCGAATGCGAAAAACGTGAACCTACTTTTTCTGTAAGTCTATGTAATTATATCTTTTTCATTTTCTTCATATTGATACCGTATTCTATGGGTTTGGTTATTTTTTTTTATTAATGTATTACTATTTCGCGCCTAAAATCCGCCATTTGTTTTTTTCTTTCAAACAAATATCTAAAAACAATTGGGTTTTTTAAACAAATCTGGTATCGTAAGATTGTTAACTGTCGAAATCCATCCAACCATTTGGAAGTCACGAGGTTATAAGGAATTTTACATATATACATACACACAAGATACGCGTGAAAAACATAGCCCTTTCTTGGCAGCCGGGTAAAAATGACGCTGTCCATGATAATGATCCATGATAATCAAAATATGATTGAATAAGGTTGAATAATCAACCAACTTCAAAACAAGAAGGTTCTCAATTCGACTGTATGTATTTTTTGGGTGTATGTTACGCGATATCTTCGCTATTAAATTTATAAATCGGTTTTGAATTTTTTTTTGTATGGTAGATTATACTTCAGAGGTGGTCCCATATAAATATTATCGAAATTGATCCAGCCAAAACAAAATATAAGCGTTGAAGTCGGTTTTTTTAAGCTTTGCTTGCGTTTAATTATTTAGATTTCACTATGTGGACACGCTCAAAATGTAAGTGTGATCGGTTGACGAAATAACAACGTAATAAATTTCAAAATTAGATACACGTTTGTCCAGATCTATGTTATCAGTTGATACTAAGACGGAGTATTAACAGACAATAGTTCGTGGACATGCATGACTGTTGGCCAATCATACAATGTTGAAAATCCTGATTTTCGTTTTCACTCCATAACTCCAATAGTGATTGGTCCATGGCTATTAAATTAATTTTTGAACGCACTCTATATATTTGACCACAGACAAATGTGATATATTTTTATGCTGGATAGGCAAGCATTTGATCACTATCTTACCTGATGGAAAATGACGATGCATCCGAAGATGTAAAAAAAATACATTTACTACGTTCTTTTTACAAAATAAGCTAACTTTTACCAAATAATTTTGTGATAGTTACTAAATGATTAAAGTTGTCAAATATAGCACTAAAATGTTAGTAATAGGAATGAAACTTATTAAGAAGAAGATTACTTGACAACGAGATTAATTAAGAAAGCTTATTATAAAACGACTCCATTAATGACAAGGATGCATGGAGGCCAACTACACAAGCGCTTTCTAGCGACTACATAATATAGATATACCTAGGTTAATATAATTATGTATTAGTGTTAAAGAATGATTTAAAAAAAATGAAAAAATGCGCCGCCGAGTTCCTTGCCAGGTTCTTCTCGAGGTGGCTGTAATATCGCGAATCTGGCAGAGGGTAACTTTCATGAGTGCCTCTTTGGGGCCCATATGAATAAACGATTTTGAAACACTTTTCTCAGTGCAGGTGGAAATAAATAAAAGCTTGTATAACATTAGTCTCAATCTAATATTCTCGACAAACAATGCCTGATCAAAACGTGTACGATCAAACATCCCTATTTCATACAGCTAACACAACAATTACCGTTTGCAATGAAACATGAAAACGTTCTGATGGAAACCGCGGCGGTTATTCAACCAATTAATTACCAATATCGATTATATTCACTGTACACGATACTTTGTTTTCGTACTCAACATTTTAGAGTCTAAAACTACTGAAGGGAGAGAAAGAAAATTAATTGTACTCAAACATTTTCCCTCTTCGGTGACTAAAACAAAGACATTTTCCCTCTTCGGTGACTAAAACAAAGACATTTTCCCTCTTCTGTGACTGAAACAAAAACAATTTCCCTCCGAAGTAACATAACATGGGGTTGTTCAAAAAGAGAGTGAATAGGTATTTACTGAGCAAGCGTGCTCCATCTTCGACCGCATCGTCGCTTTCCATCAGGTGAGATTGTGGTCAAAGGCTAGCTGAGTCCCAAAAATAAAATAAAAACATTCTCCCTCTTCTGTAACTAAAACAATCATCTGCTATTTCATTGGAGCACCGAACTAACACGAATTTGATACGTCTAAAATTTAGACTATGAGTGCAATATTTTTTTTTCTCTCTCTTCAGTGGTTTTGAACTGCCCATTGGCTTAGGTGAGCGTTCGCCTTCTAAGCAGGGGTATCGGGTTCGATTCCCGGCGGGAACATAAGTTTTCTCCCCAAGGAAAATTTGTGTTTCTGGTTCTGGTTGTGATTGTGTGTGATGTGAATGATTCCGGCACCCACGACACAAGTCATCGAACTTAGTGTGGGGCTGTGAGTGTGAAAGCGTTTATGTTTATGTTTTAGTAGAGCGTTCTACTGCTTCTTTTATCTATGTTACCTGTTAGTGACGATCGAAGCTGGTAAACGCACTAGGTCAAGAATAGCTGCCAAAAACATCATTTAGTGATTTGACGATAGTTTTTTCTTACTTGGTAGTGGTAAACTGCCCGTTGCCTTAGTTGGGTACGCGTTTGCCTTCTAAGCATGGGTATCGGGTTCGATACCCGGCGGGAACACAAGTTTTCTCACCACTGAAAAAGTGTGTTTCTGGGTCTGGGTGTGATTGTGTGATGTGAATGTTTCCGGCACCCACGACACAAGTCATCGAACTTAGTGTGGGGCTGTGAGTGTGAATACGTTTATGTTTTATTTGTTTACATATTCATCGTTTTAGACTATGCTTACAATCATGTTAGGGCGGTGTTCTAACGATATAGCAAATCGTTATTTTACCTAAATGTTTTATTGCTATCTCACCTGTAAGTGACGATGTGGTTAAAGGTGGTAAACATACAAGCCCACAAATAGGTGCCAAAAACGTTTAATGATTTGACCACATTTTTTAAACATTATGCATCCTTATGTGGTAGAGCATTAGGAAATGCTCCTAAGCCTTGCCCCGCGGCTTCGCTCGCTATTATCAAGTTTAAAAGTAGGCTATGTGTTAATCCTAGGTATAAGCTATGTACATTCCAAATTTCATCCAAACCCGTTCAGCTGTTAAAGCTTGAAGAGGGGATAAACATACTTACACACTTGCACACTTGCCACACAAACTTTTGGATTTATAATATTAGTAGGATCTAATAATTAATGACACTCGCGATAGTTTTCAAATTCTAATAGACATTTCAATGAGCTCCTCTCCTACACAATTCCTCCAAGACCGTTCCGATAAAGCTATCCAAGTTTTAACAAATTGGATTATCCGCCCCAAAGCGCCTCTCTCAATATCAAAACAACCCCTAATAAATCGGGCATCCCCTAATAAATAACGAACTAACTATAATGCCTTTAATGGTTCTGTACAGGAAGTGCGTGACAAAATAACAATTGGGGTAGGAAATACCACCCCCAGGTAGGAATTATGTAATCAGATCGGGGGCTGTTTGGTAAAGCGCTTCTGTATTTAGATGTCTATATTTTTGAAATTAGAACTTTAAACTATTAGCATAATAATGGCTAAAATTAATGAAATCCTTTGTTGCGTTATTCCTCTTCCATCCAAAGGTTGCCTGGAAGAGATCGCTTTTAGCGATAAGACCGCCTATTGTTACACTTATTTTGTAAGTCATTATTTTCTATTCTGTTTTATCACAAATATGGTGTTCAATAAAGAGTTTATCTATCTATCTATCTATCATCCTACTCAGTTTAATATAAACTTTTATCTTCGTGACTGTACTTTACTGGGAATTTGCATTAGATTTAAGTAAAGGTTATATATTTTTTATCTTCATATATATATATATATATATATATATATAGCTAAAAATGTAAAATAGCACATTTTAATTTCATAAGTGTATTTATTAGCTGTACCCCGCGGCTTCGCCCGCTTTTATAAAATTAAATAGTAGCCTATTTGTTAATATTAGGTATAAGCTATGTACATTTCAAATTTCATCCAAATCCGTTCAGCCGTAAAAGCGTGAAGAGGGAACAAACATACTTACACACACACTTTCGGACTTATAATATTAGTAGGATATAATTTCACATAAAATTTGTTCTACCCATTATTTTCTTATTTAAATGCTTTTCAATTAATAACATAGAAAATTAATATGAATATTCCCTTTTCACTTCACAATGTTAACAATAACACGTCCTGTAAGAAGAACACATAATTTAAACACAAGCAAAGCTTAAAAATCTGTCTTTACCGCTTTATCTTAGGAAACCTTGAAACAATCAAATATTGAAGGTAAATCAAAAACTACTAGTTTAGATCAATATAAATCACATGGAAAGCAACATATTTAATAAAAAAAAAAACTTCAAAATTTGATTACCTAAAAAGAAGTTATGAGGTAGAGTAGAACCATTTTAAATGTGCACGCCCCTCCACCAAATTTGTCAAACGATCGAGTGTCAAATGTATGTAATTTTTTGTGGAGGAGCTTTCACATTTAGAATGATTTTACATCTATCTAACACACATATTTTTTTTAAATATAGTCGAATTGATAACCTCATACTTTTTTTGGAGTCGGTTAAAAAGAAAGTAATTTTTTTTCTACCGACTTCACAAAAAAGGAGTAGGTACTCAAGTCGGCAGTATTTGTATGTGACTCATGAAATCGTTCCACGTGTACCGATTTTAAATATTTTTTTTTTGTTTGAGTGATGTAGCTTTCCAATTGGTCCCATTTAATATTGATCAAGATCTGATCAGTATTTCATGATACATCTTCAATAATGCGTGTTTAGTACTTCTTAACTGATCAAGATATCAAGTTCCGAAGATAAAGCGGTGAAGTTTTTGTTTTTAGTTTTACTTGCGCTTAATTATAATTTCCACTATCTGAAAACGCTCAAAAATCTTAATCTGTCCGTTCTGTTGACGAAATTACTAACTCCCTAAACTATGTACACGTGAGTCCAGATCATCGTGTACATCCTTAGGCGAAAAGTCGATTTCATTTATGTAATATTTCCCGTGCCTATATTAAAATCGCCTGTTATCCGTGGGTGGATACAAAAAAACATCCAGCAAGAAGGCGAAGAATCCAACATATTACAGTTTTTGCTTTCCAGGTATTAGGAAAATGTTTTTGAATCCGCCTTGGGCATTACAAACTTTTGAAAGTATGTTTTTACTTTTGGCATATTGAATATATGTAGGTTATTAGTGGAATAGCGGTCTTTGTTTCTTTAGTGACTGAAACATAATATAGCATAATTATTATAGCATAATTATTATTTATGTGCGTAACCTAAGCCAATGCAAAATTATTTCTAACTTGCCGTCCGCGTCGTTGCCGTTTCGCCTGTCATTTTGTGTTTTTTTTATAATTTGGCTCAGCATTCTACGTGACGAGCAATACATATATTTCAAGTTAACTGAATAGTTCATAAAAATAATAATAGTTACCAGACAGCCGTCAAAGTCAAGAAAAAGAAACATGGTCCTAGAACCAAGCTATATGATGTCTATATGTTGGCGGATTTCCACATAAAAGTGTCAGACTGTAATTGCTCGTACTCACACACGATTGTTTGTAGGGAACGACCTATAACATAACATAAACCCTTTCACACTCACAGCCCCACACTAAGTTCGATGACTTGTGTCGTAGATGCCGGACATCTCACACACAAATACACCCAGAACCAGAAAAACAAAGTTTTGTTTTTTGAGGAGAAAACCTTGTTAAATTGTGAATATGAAGCTAATAAAAAATAAATAAAAAGCTTTTATTTGTTCTAGACAATTTATATACAATGGCCTCGTAGAACACGTCAGAGAAAAAATATATATGTGACACAATACTAATCTTTGGAATACATGACGCTTAATACTATAAAGTTTAAGGATAGGACAGCAGCAGCAAAATTAACAGGTTGGAAAAGAGTTGCACGAAGTCCATATTAGTCAATTATCAAGCACAAGTCCGTTCATGTATGGACTCTTCACATCTTTGGGACGGTTCAGCTAAATACCAGCTTGAGGCTCGTGATCCATTGAGCGAAGAGCCAAGAGCTCAATGGTTACGAGCAGCTGACAAATTCAAAGCTTCAGAGCTTGGGTCATCGCCGCATGGTAGCTAGTCTCTCGGTTTTTTATCGGATACATTTCGGAGAGCCAAGGAACTGCACGATCTAGTTTCCCCATCCACGTTCTATCATCGTACAAGCAGACAGACTGCTAAGCGACACCGCTATATTGTAGACATTCCTCAAATGCGCACGAAGCGCTTTGCTTCCACATTCATTGTGACCGCACAGGAATGGAACTCCTTGCCTGAGCCGGTGTTTTCTGATAAATACAATATGGGAGTCTTTAAGTCACGAGTGAATAGGTATCTTCTAGGCATCTTTCCATCGTCGACCACATCGTCTCTTACCATCAGGTGAGATGTCAAAATTTGTCTATATTAAATTTTAAAAAAAGACCGTTGGAAAACTATTCTCACCAAGCTTATTTTCAACAAAGTTGAACTAAAATTTTTCCTCCTTTCCGCACTTTACCTATTTTTCACTTCGCCTTATCCGTGTATATAAAATATTCTGGCAGATATTTTCGCGGTTAGACTCGCCTCTTATTTTGACGAAAACTCTGTGAATTCATACTTTTGACTGTAAAATCTCGCGCTTCTAGTTTATGAATACCGTTCGGTGTAATATGGTGCCTCTATTCGTGTCTTGGTAGTTGTACAGGGAAGTAATTCAGGTGGTTTTGTTTTTAGGAAAATCTTGTTGAAATAAAACTTTTATGCAGGGCTTTGAAATTGTAATTTGCAACCTTTTTGTGTGACTAAATGTGCTGAGGGAACTGTGATAAATGGTTTAAATGGTTCCCTGTAATACAAAGTTTCACTTCTATCGTGTCTTTACCTCATAATTTCGTTCCACGTGAACCGATTTCGAATTTTTTTTTAGATTGAATGATGTTGCTTTCCTATTGGTCCCATTTATATTTGATCAAGATCTGATCAGTAGTTCTTGAAATATCTTCAATAATGCGTGTTTAATACATCTAATCTAATAGATAAAGCGGTGAAGTCGGTTTTTTAGCTTTTCTTGCGTTTAATTATTACGTAGCTATCTAGCCCCGTGACTTCTCTCGCTTATTTAAATAGTAAGAAGCTAAGTCACTCTTCAATAAATAAGCATGTCTGGGTCGACCGAATGGCTAACGTCGGTCGCCCCCGATATCGCTGGAAGGATGAAGTGGAGAAGAACTTGAAATGAAGGTGCAATTGTAGCCAAAACTTGCGCAAGACAGAAAGAATGTCGTCTAGTGCCGAAGGCCAAGACTCACTTTAGATAGCTGCACCGAATTAAGTAAGTAAGTGAACTTCATTAATTAAACTTTCTGTCAAAATTCTTTTAGCCGGTTTTGTGTGATTGAATGACAAATTATGTATAGCAAAACAGACATATATTTTTGTGCCTTTTGGGGCTCCGACGACGCTGCAACCGTGAGGCCCTGGGGACCACTCAGACGCCCCGCTAAATATTTAACCTACTAATATTATAAATCCGAAAGTATGTGTATAAGTGAGTGTGTATGTATGTTTGTTGCCTCTTCACGTTTTAACGACTGAATAGATTTGGATGAAATTTGAAATATACATAGATTATACTTAGGATTAACACATAGGCTACTTTATATCTTGATTTTAGCAGGCGAAGCCGCGGGGCACTGCTAGTATATTATATAAATCTAAAAGATTGGTCGGGGCATCAGATTGAGGCAACGCGTGACCGAAATCCTGGCCAAAATTTCGCATAGCAATAGGGGACAGTCCTAGTGTCAGAATTTTCCAGGTGCCTGAAGAAGTCAGACATGTATTACAGACAGACTAACAACCAGGATCAACAACTTAACGTGCCCTCCGAAGTACCGTGACACTCAGTAGAAAATCTTACTAAACGTGCATGTAACCTGTGCTTTTCAAGTTCATCCCTGCCTTGCAGCTGCTACGTCATTTGCCATATACAGGTATCTACCGTACATCAGCTTCCATATGCAAGGACGTTACATCAGGACCTCGGTGCAGCGTACCCGAGTTCTAATTAAAGCAGGACTACTATTTCATCTAGAGACAGCTATTGCTGACATAGTCTTACCAGACTACGATACTCAATAACATAAACAAACTTCTCACAGCCCCACACTATATTCTCAAAGACTTGTCATGGTGGTCAAAAACAATATTACTCGCAATTACGCCCTGAGCAAATTCCTCCTACCAATTTGTTTGGAGAGGAAAATTGTGCACCTGGTGGGAATCGAACACAGGAACTTGGACGTTTCTTGCCAACTAAGCCAACAGGGTCATCAAATAGTACCAAAGATTACGTTCAGATAAAATATAGCACTCTCCATAGACAGAAAAAATGAGAACACCGAGTAAGTGTGTTCTTAGTTCTCAGGTGTGTTCCTTTTAACCGACTTCAAAAAATGTGCAGGTTCTCAAACCGACTGTATGTTTTTTTGTACGTATCTTACGCGATCATTCGATTTTGATGATTCTTTTTTTGTTTGGTAGATCATACTTCAAAAGTGGTCCCATATATATTTAATCGAAATTGAATTGAAAAAAAAAACAAAATATAAGCAGTTAAGTCGGTTTTTTAATCATTGCTTGCGTACCTATTATATATAATTCTTCTGTATCTGTGTATTTGACTGAACTTCTTCTTAACGGCTGGAACGATTTTGATGAGATAATTTGTATGTATTATGGTAGGTGGATTCAAGGATGGCTTAGATTCACAATTCGATTCAATAAATAATGTAACGCAAAAAAGCAAACGCATTCACACTCACAGCCCCACACTAAGTTCAAAGACTTGTATCGTGGGTGCCGGAAACATTCACATCTCACACATTACACCCAGAACCAGAAGCACAAATATCCCTTGGTAAGGAATTTGTGTTCCTGCCGGGAATCGAACCCAGAACCCACGGCGCAGAGGGCGGACACCTGTCCACTGCGCCAACTGGGTCGTCAATGTTTTTTAATTAATTAGGATGCGCTAGTATTGCATAAACAATAATAATCAATGATTAGCGTAAAATAGAAACGACGAACTAGAGATCTCAGGTACAGATAGATTTCAGCTTGCACTAGTCATTACCGTACTTTAGTACCTACATGTGTGTAGATTCTTACACTACGGTATCCTTGGTACGTTGCAGTACGTGTACATCGGCGAATACCCCGATATTCGCTGGCTTGCAGCACGTTTAATCTCTAATTAAATAGGTACTGCTGAATGAAATTATGTTTGATGACGTCACCATCGAATCAATGGTGAATATTTTTCTTATGCTGTATAGACCCAGCATTTGACCGAAATCTTACCTGATGGAAAATAAAACATGCCTGCCTAGAAGATACCCTATTCACTCTAACTACGGGCCAATTGCCTATATTTCCTAAAACTAAACTAAAACTATGTACAGAAAAGAACTAAGTTACCTACAAGACATCGATCTTATAGGTAACTCAAGTGCTCAAGCCCACTACCAGTGGGTAGCGTTCCCATCATGCTGGCGGCATTGCCTCTCTGAATTGCAATGCTAATACGTTGAGCCAAATAAGTGCCAGCATTTTGATCACGCGTCGCTTCAACCAGGCGCTCTGATAGAATTTTGAAAATAGAATGAGCTCCCGGTCCCCACGGACCCAGTGTCTCAACACCAAACGGCTCAAATATGTAACCACTGCCAAGGTTTCCATATTTTCGCCGTTTGCGCTGCTCTGCCGAAGTTGCCGCGACGCCAACCCCATTCTGTGTTTCAGGAAGATGTGACGGAGCTAAAGTATCGACACAAGTTGCATCCTATACTAAAGTCTAAATTTAAAAAAAAATCTTCTTCTTCTTCTTCGTCCTTTGACTTCCCCCATTTATACCTGACTGCACAGCGCACATCTTCTCTGTATGTATGGATAACTATATTTGTAAATTTCTTTATTACCTCGTATCTTCCAAACGGCTAGATGGATTTGGACAGTTAATGTATTGTTATATTTGTTTTAAGACCCCATGTTCTTAGATAGGTATTTGAAAAAACAAACAAAATGGCGGATTTTGGCGCGAAATAGTAATACGGTAGCTAATACCATAGACCTACAAACAAATGTATCTCAAGTCTTACACAAACTTCATGAAATAAGTGTACCGGATATTGACCTAAATAAACGTGGATATGTATCCACGTTTGTTGTTAATTGGTTAATATATATAAATTTGTATTTGATTGTTAACCAACTAAAACAATTATGTTTTTGTCTAATCTCCATTATACTTTTGCTTACAATAATTTATTAGAGTTTTCGGCTTCAACAGGCGACGATCGTGTTATTTTACGCGATATCTTCGACAATTATGAATCGATTTTGATGATTTTTTTGTATGGTAGAGTATACTTCAGAGGTAGTCCCAATAAATTTTATCGAAATCGATCAAGCC
Source organism: Lomographa bimaculata (assembly GCA_948107665.1). NCBI lineage: Eukaryota > Metazoa > Arthropoda > Insecta > Lepidoptera > Geometridae > Lomographa > Lomographa bimaculata. The sequence continues at coordinate 14,358,905 of OX403603.1, read as the reverse complement.
AAAACCAAAATATAAGCGGTGAAGTCGGTTTTTTAAGCTTTGCTTGCGTTTCAATTATTGTCGCCTATGTTTCGTGGATACTAAACTTATTATGTATTGATAGATTAATGTCCATCTTGGAAAATAGTAAGCATCGTTTTCGCGGCACGCCGTTCAAGTAAAGCTACTGCTGCTTCATCGCTTTCACTAAAGTTGGTCCGCCTTACAAACAGTGTTGTACGCTCTACTCAGCAATTAATTAATTACACCAAGCTACCCCGTTAATTGTTGGTAAAACCTAACCAAGGACGAAAGAAACAAAAAACCCCAGACGAACAAAAACACCGACTTAAACACGTACTCGCGATGTTCCTCACGGTGTTGCAAGTGAAAAAAATTTAATTAACCATGTAATTAATTCAGGTAACGTCGCTTCCCAAGCTAAAGATAGCTAGCTCTTGGGCTGCGTTTTAAAAAATACATTATGAACGTTACTTTAGCGAAGGAAGTGTTTTTATAGAAATAATGGACGCTCTTGTAAGATGAATTGTGGAGACAGAATTTAATTTCATACTTGACAAGCTTGGAAAATGGATGCAGAGGTAATGGTAAGCGCCACCGAGTTTCTTGACAGGTTCTTTGATATGGCAGTAATTTTGCGAATCTGATAATTAGTTCTAAAAAAGGAGGTAGTTCTCAATTCGATGCGTATTTTTTGTGTTTGTTACATCAGGACTGCGTCATTTATAAACCAATTCGGAAAATTATTTTTAGTTTGAAAGCTTATACTTTCATAGTGGTTTTATTAAAATCAATTCAGTAGTTTGTTTTAAAATCAAAATAACTGTTAGTCATTTGTAGTCTCAGTAAATTACTTGTTTTGCTACCCAAAGAATTTTTCTATTTTTCAACAGACTTCAAAAAAGAAGGTTATCAATTCGCATGTTTTTTTTTGTACGTTTGTTACGCGATATATCCGCCAATTATGAATCGATTTTGGTGTTTTTTTGTATGATAGATTACTTCAGAGGTCCCATTTAAATTTTATCAAAATCGATCCAGCCAGAACCAAACTATAAGTCGTTTTTTTTTAAGCTTTGCTTGCGATTAATTATGTACATAATATTTTCAGCGTAATTTAAGTAGAGTTCGTTTTATTTAAAACTGTATATCGATTAACAAAGGCATACATTATCCTTGTTATAGGTACCTGTGTTGAAAATTTTCTCAAATTGTCTTATTTTCTAAACATATATTGTAAATGCTATCATGTTTTCGCAGTAGACATTATCTTAATTGAACAAAGCTTTAACAAATATTCTTTATAATATCTTTGAATTTTCTCCCGTCGCTGCTGGTTGCGAGTTACAGCGATAAGCGGGTACGTCGGTTCATATTTAGTTTTGTTTTTGATATTATATTAATTGCATATTTACATAAACGCTTTCACACTCAGCTCCACACTAAGATGGACGACTTTCAACGTGGGTGCCGATAACATTCAGGAGTGGAACTCGTTGCCTGCCTCTTTGTTCCCTGAACGGTACAATCTGGGTGTCTTCAAGTATTGATTACCTTCTAGGCAAGCATGTCCCATCTTCGGCCGCATCGTCACTTTCAATCTGGTGACATAGTAGTCAAATGCTTGCCTATCCAGCATAAAAAAAACATCAATACACAGTAACACCCAGACCCAGCACAAACTTCCCTTTGGGAGAAAACTTGTGTTAGCACCGGGATTCGAACCCGACATTTACTGCTTAAAAGGCAGATTAACCAATGCCAACGGGCAGTTCTAGTATATCAGAGACTAATAGTATTATTTCTGCCTTGATGTTAGAACATCAAGTCTCCTCTAGAAAAATGTAGAAATGGCTCGAAATAAGTTCCTGTAAATAGTTCAGTGTTAAAATATTCTACTTATATATTTCACGCCTAGTTCCTTGCAGTTAGAAGTAGTGGAACTCATTGCTCTCGTCTTGGTTCCCCGAACGGTACTTATAATCTGGGAGTCTTCAAGCCAAGAGTGAAAAGGTATCTTCAAAGCAAGCATGCTAAATCTTGGGCTGCATCATCGCTTTTCATCATGTGAGATAGTGGTAAAATGCTTGCGTATCGAGCATAAAAAAAAGTTGATAAGATTAAGACGTAATTTAAGGTTGTGCAAAATAAACAGTATTTGTTTTCCTATTACTAAGCCTACGCCGTCTATCTTCCTAACCTTGCTTGTTTATTGGACTGGTAGCCAGTTCTGGTGTTAGAATTTCTCAGGCCAGCTAATGGCATCCGACACGGCCTAACCTTAAATTCGTATTTATGCATGATCATAAAAATGTATTTTTCATATAAACCATTATAAGTTTAAATCATATAGTGATTAAAGTAAAAACCCTACAATAAACTAAAAAGGTCCTTGTGGGAATCGAACCTAGGACCTGCGGCCTAGATAATCGAGACATACACTCTGCCTCAACAGGATCGAACAATAAATACCTATATTCATTCTCAATACTCAAATGTCAATGTCAGGACGTCCTGAAAAACAGAAACAGCCGTTTGACAACGTTTATATAGTAGCAATTGTTGTATATAGTTTTAATTTAGTTTAAAATTGGCTCCTAGTTTTTAAAGAAAAGAACTTTGTGTATGTTTTATGTGTGATGTGAATGTTTCCATCACCCACGATCCCAGACTTTGAACTTAGTGAGGCTGTGAGTGTAAGAGCGTTTATGTTTATATTTATGTTTATATAGTTATTAAATTTATACCGCTTTTCGCTCCAAATTCGACCAAACCCCGTCCGCTTCCGATCGTCATCGTGTCCAATAACAATCTGAGAAATTTCAAAATGTTAAAAGTTTAAAATAAGAAAGCCGGCGACGACGCTCTGAACGTACATAAAATTAAATATCCGGAAAGAATCAAGGCGTTATCTGTAATAGAAATCTCTGGATTTATCGGGCTTGTGGCTGTGGAATTGTACTGGCTTCGGAATGAAATATAGGCTGAACAGCGGCTTGCTCGTTGCCGCTTTACTTTTTTTAAAGACACGCTGTATTGGCGCGCTTTGGAGAGTCGGTGCTGCCAGACTAGGGAGTAGACGCCCTGTGATTGATGTGAATAATATTATTCCTTTTGTAATTTTTAAACTTTCGCGATTCGAATACATAGTTTAGGTAATATCTCGGGACTTAATCGCGCTAAAAAACTATTTTTATTTACCTCGACGTTTCGGCCAAGTTGCATTGGCCATGGTCTCGAGAAGACCTCAGTCTTCTAACTAAATATTATTCCTTCTTAGATAATTTGGCGATTTATCATATTTGACGATAGTTTTCATGGACTGATATTTATTATAAAAGGTAATAGTTTTAAAATTTAACGGTAATACCATAATATTAACTGTACTAGGTAAAAAATCATTTGTAATTTTAGGTTTCACTCTTATATTAAAGCTCCTATTAAAAAAAACTGGACACAGTGATAATATCTATGTATGTTTTTTTCTGTTTATTCCTTTTTATGTTCGCCTTCAGAGATTGATTTTGTGCCGACAAAGATTTTTGCTGACAGGCTATTATAGCTTCTAGGTTTTACTATTTCTCCTGGTAGTAATCGGCGATATGGTCGAGAATGGTAAATAACCTAAGCCTAGAATTATTGTTCAGAATTTAATCCATATATGCGACACTTACATCTGTTGAAATAATACTGAGACAAGGAAAATTATTTTTTCCAAAACATTATAAAGCTTTTTCAGTTTTTCGAAATTGGCCTCGAAATTTTTTGAAGTGTATTTCGATATAACCCTTTTCAAGTTTAGATATCCACGCTCACAAAAAAACTATGTATAAAATTAAAAAAAATTGCTAACAAACCTAGATTCTAGGTACAAAGGTAATATAAATACTGCAAAATCAAACTACATTAAATTTCCTTATGTTTTGGTTAACAGACAGATATATTCTTCTGGGACAGCCACATCATTGTCATGGCAACACTTCTCACTTCTTTTTGCTCAACAACGTTCGGCTGCAGTGATTGATTCCGTTTTGTGGTTGCTGCGGGTTGCTTGTTGTAAGCGGTATATATGAGTCTCTTTTATTGCATGTTCAAGTGAACTTGTAGGTGTCTCCTGTGTGAAAATGACAAAACGAGGAGGTCGCTCGCCTGATGGAATGGCCATCCAGAGTTTTGAACTTAGTCAAAATCCTGCTCGGCAAAGCACTGCGTTTGTCACCCTGATATCAGGCTTAAGGCGGGGCTACCCTGAAAAACGGCGTTTCGAACTCTGTTTTATTCGTAAATAGCACGGATTTAAATCTTGAAAAAATATATATGTTATTATACAGGATGTGATCATTACTTTTCGGCCATAAGATTTGTTACATATCGCTGCATAGAAAATATGTGTCTAAATTGTGATAAAAATGCATTTCATTTGATTAATGTTAGGATTTGTACAATTAAACTTGTACCAGCAGAAACCTTGTAGAAAATGTGATTGAAAACGGCCGTCATAATACGAATTATTAAAAATCTCTCCCTCTAATTCCGAAATCAAATGTTTTCACTCCTCCCGAAAGGGATTGCCGCGAGCTCGCAACGCAATATGCATACAGTTCTTGGAAAGGCTCGCCTTAAAGAGATGTAACATCTAATATCTTTTAGATGTTAAATCTCTTGAAGCCCTGTAATTTAACTGGAAACATTGCCCTTAAATCCGAAATTCATGTTTGCACACTACTGCTTAACAGCTGAATGTATGGCAACGTTGTGGTACTGCCCCAGGCGGTCTGAAAAAGATCGAGTTCTATCACTACAACATTATTGGAACGAAAGTTCCTTATCGCGCGTTGCGAAAGGGGGCTAGACGGAAAAAATTAAGACCAAAAGTTGTAACGACACTTTTTGCTATAGTTGTAAGCCATACCTCGTTCTCGTCCGATCACCGAAGTTAAGCAACGTCGGGCGCGGTCAGTACTTGTATGGGTGGCCTGGGAACACCGCGTGATGTTGGTTTTTGCATGTTTCTTTTAATTTTGGAACAAAAGTTCCTTATCGCGCGTTGCGAAAGGGGGCTAGACGGAAATTGAACTACGTTCTATCCGGGTGTCCCTTGACACCTCTCAAGTTTTTTTTAACAGAGTATGGAACATTCAATTATTCATGTTAGGAATTTTTGGAGCCGCTAAATAATACTCGTATTTAGTAACTTCAAAAGATCAAGCTTTCACATTTCGATAATATATATAGAGCATTAAATCTAAGTAAATGAAAACCAGAATCATGATTAGTAAAAGTTTAAAATTGTTCTCTGAAATTGGGTCATCCTAATCGTACAATGTGCGACTTCAAAAAATATTGTTCTTTTCTTTCTTCATCCAAAAATTTAATAATAGAAGTAGCTAAATAAATGAAAACATATTTTTTTAATTATCATACGGTATAGTTTTCACACAAAACAAGATTTTATCATTTATTTCTTACCCGAGATAAAACAGCGAGGCGCGATGGCGTAGCTCTGATCTATGTATATATTTATCACTTGTTTCATGGGTGCCGGAAACATTAACACCACACACACACAATCACACCCAGAACCAGAAACACAAACTTACCCTAGGAAGAACACTTGTGTTCCCACCGGGAATCAAACCCGATACCAGCTCCATAGACACACGCTCACCCAACTAAGCCAACGAACAGTTCAATAATATAAATCAATTTAAAATTTAAAACTATCGTGAGTACGTAAAACTGATTAGACGTTATGTTTCAATGTTAAATACAGCTTTTTTTAAGTGTGTGTTTTAAGTAGTATATAACATTGAAACAACATAAAAGATGTTTCAAGTCATATAAAACAAACCAGTCCGATCTCTAACAACACAATCAATCCGAGACCAAAACATTCCTATCTCTGTGCAAAGGGAAATAATAATTCCTACTCTATCGGGAATGTCCTTCAACAAGATTTTTCCATACGACAAAAGCAATTTATGTGATAACGTTCGGGAAAATTGCCTTTTGCCCTTTCTTTCCGTCTATTGAATTTATTGCCCGATTCAAACTGAGTGATATTTATTACACAACTATAGGTTTTTGGTAATTTATTGTTAATATCCATAGGTAAGTGAGGTTGCAGGTTGCTTATTGTACGATTGAGAAAAAAAAAATTAGATTGAGTAAACCACCTCAAATTTGGTGTTATTTGATAGATCAGAATCCCTCCACATAGCAGTACTTTTTATGACCATGCTTTTACAGTTAAAGCAGTCCGTCTGTGGAATGCCTTACCATGTTCCTATAAGACGATCTCCTACTTTGAACATATTCAAAGATCGGGTCAGAAAATTATACCTCTCCGAAACATAGGTAAGTAATGTTATTAAATTCCTCTCGTCTTTTGCTCTAGATACTTTCCCGTTTTTCACCTTAGCGTTACTAGGAAAACATCTTAAACATATACCTATATAAATTTCATCTTATATATATATATATATATATATAAAGAGATATCAAATATGGCAAGTAAAGTATTATTATATGATACACAAAATAATTATGTAAAATAAATAAATAAAATGTATTAATATATATATAGAACTACAGAGCAAAAATCTCGCGCTTTTGATGATTTTCTATTATATATAAGCAATACCTAACTCGAATTTTTTTTTATACTGTATGGCTAATATGGGCTTAATATTTATATTTACAGTATCATCAATTTATGTGGATTATTTTGTTATTTTTATTTCTTTTTCAATAATTAATAATACTGAGGATTTTTATTATCAATGGCATATATAGCCAAAACCAAGTACTCCTCTTAAGGCAAAACGTGTACCATTACAAAGCTCCTGTAACCATCCTTAAACCTGCACGTTGTACAATGTCATTGTAAGGGCATGTTTTGACAAATTAAATGATGTTTATCTTTATCTATCTCATTATGAGCAATTAAATGAAATTAACGCATTTATACAGCGATTGTTGTCACCGCCACATAGCGAAGTAGTAGAACAGGACGATCCAAAATTACTCTTATTCATCTCTACATACGTTGCTAAATTCAATAACTAAACGCAAGCAAAGCTTAAAAATCCGACTTCATCGCTTCATCTTCGAAACTTTGATCAGATTAGATGTACAAAACACGCATTACTGACGATATTTCAAGAACTACAAATCAGATCTTGATCAAATTTAAATGGGACCAATTGGAAAGCAATCCCTTTCAAACAATTTTATTAGATTTTTTTTTTTCGAAATCGGTTTACATGGAACAAAAACATGAGGTAACACAAATAAAAAAAATACAGTCGACTTGAGTACCTCCTCCTTTTTGTGAAGTCGGTAGAAAATAGTCGACTTGAGTACCTCCTCCTTTTTTGTGAAATCGGTAGAAAATACAGTCGACTAGAGTACCTCCTCCTTTTTTGTGAATTCGGTAGAAAACATCCCTTTTGCTTCGGTAAAGGGCGACAATTTACGTTTCCTTACAAAAATATACTACAATGTAACGTAGATATGCAGTTCTCTGCACTGCACCGCATCTTTCTCGACTGAATTCACCCATTTAGCTACATTAGCGGGTTCGCACGACTGAATGTTTACCGCCCCAGCGCTGACACTAGTCTAGAAAAACGTCAAGGGAACGCACAACACTGGATAGGTAATATATCCACTTATATTATACTAGCCCTGCCCCGAGGCCTCGCACGCGTTAATTGAGTTAAAAAATAGCCTATATGTTATTCCGGAACCTAAGCTATCTATATTCTAAATTTAATTAAAATAGGTTTATTCGTTACGGAGATACGTGGTAACAAACATTCACACACACACAATCTTTCTCATTTATAATACTAGTTGGGTATACACCAATAGTTCGCCTCGAACAGAGATCTAGCTCCTACATTTTGCGTAGTAGATAAAAACTTTTGAAGTTCATTGCATATAACTTTTCTTTTTTTTTACTTTTGGTATCTGTATTTGTTGTTTAACAAGAGGACACAACTAATATCATATGTAAGTTTCAGTGTTATACATTTAACCGATTTTGAGAAAGACCCCGAAACGAAATAGATCTAAAACTATGATATATGTACTATGATAACTATAATATAAAAACAGTAACTTATTAGTTAGACAAATTGTTAATTTCTAACACAGATTTTTTCATAACGGAACTCTACTCACAGAGCTCTTTTCAAGAATATCCCACACGGGGCTCCCATAATATTTCATTTCATATATATAATTTTAAATGTCATTTTTGGCTTTGGGCCTTAGATTTACAAATTAATTTAAAGTTTCTTGCTAGTTGACTCTGACATACAGAAGGACGGACGGACAAAGTCACCGAAGTCAACTCAAAGATTTCGCTGCGCTCGATTTACTTGCCCAAAGTACTCGTTTTTGTATTTATGATGATAGATTTGGGGAATTAAATATTTTTAAACGTTTAGTACATATATACTCAATAAAAAATCGCTTTCACACTAACAACACCACACAAGACTTAAATGGAAACATTCACATCACACACACATCTAGGAATTGCCACCGGGAATCGAACCCGACACCGGCAGAGAAGAAGGCAGATATTATTATGTAGCTAACCTAAGGCAGTGGGTAGTTTAAAGGCTGAATCGGGCATCCAGCAAATGTGCTCAGATCTACTTGGTTGTACTTAGCGGTAGTTCTACTACGTCGATGATTTTATTTATGGATTGCAAATTGCCGCACTTTTTAGCAATTAAATGCATGTTCCATATATTCTGTATATTGAGTATTTTATGTAGGTATATTAACATTACGTATAACAATATAATTTAAGTAGCAATTGTACATTACATTAAACTAAAAACTAAATTAAAATTAAACAAAAAAAAAACTATAATTAGATATAAATATGTACAAAACTTAATCTAATAGTCCGCTACCAGTAGGCAAAGTACCCAAAATGCTGGCAGCATTGCCACGTTGAATGACAATACTCAATCTCTGTCCAAAATATTTGCCAGCATTTTGGTCACGAGTTGCTTCGACCAAACGCTTTGTTAATTCATTGTAGAATGTATGTGCTCCCGGTCCCCACGGTCTCAACGTCTCAACCCCAAAAGGCACAAATATATAACCACTATCAAGATTACTATATTTGCGCCTTTTGAGAGTCTCTGCTGATTCAGCCGCAACACCAGCCTTATTTTTAGTTCCAGAAAGATGAGACGGTGCTAGGGTGTCTACGCAAGTTGCATCCCAAACCAAAGGCCGTCCCATCTTCCATGGAATCAGGGTCATTCCGTCAGGCCTTTTACCGTCATCCATATATTCTTACTTAATGCTTCTATTCTGAATTTTTAGACAAATAATATTCATTGAAGTTTATTGGAAATCATAAAACAGAATGAGCAATACCATTGAAACCAACGTTTTTCGTGGTACCACGAAATATGTTGGTCTCAATGTTTGGAATGATGTCCCAAGAGGTTTCGCAGTGGTATTTAACAAATTTATATTTATAACATAAATAGTCATAGTATTTTTACTGCGCAATCACATTTTTTTCTGCACCTTCTCGGATGACTGGTAAAAAATGCTGTATTAAAATGCTGCATTAACTCTTCTTTGCACAGCTAAATTGTGCGATCAAAAAAATGATAAATAAATAAATATTTCTATTCCTGTATTCTCGAATCCGCGGTATCTCACGAAGGCGTGCTACAATGCTGCACCTTCCACAATTCTTTCCGTCGTCTGTTTACGACGACGGAAACCGGCGATGGTCCCGAGCACTTGATATTTAAATACAAAGCAACTCCCACATAAACTTTAACAGCTTCGGTTGCAGATTTTTGTGCGTTTTCCTGCAATCTCACATATCTACAATCTCATCAAAATACGTCTTTTACAGACTTTCCAACATTTCCATCAACAAATTTAAAAAGTTTCGTCACAATATTATTGTATTGTTTGTTTAATTAATTGTTGTTAAAGAAAATCATTCATCATAATTAAACGCAAGCAAAGCTTAAAAAACCGACTTCAACGCTTATATTTTGGTTTTGGCTGAATCGATTTCTATAAAATTTATATACCACCTCTGAAGTATAATCAACCAAACAAAAAAATCATCAAAAAGATTCATAATTGAAAAATCGGAAATATTACGTAAATACAAAAAAAAAACCGTCGAATTAAGAACCTCTTTTTTTGAAGTCGGTTGAAAACATTACATTTCATATCAAGATAAATATCTTTAAATGCAATCTGGATAGGGAAATTTAAAACGCGGCGGTTTGAAAATCTTTCATGGCCTGATCATGGAAAGTTGACCAATCATTGATATGAAAAATAAAAAATCTTTCGTTTTGCTATTTTAAATTTCTCTGGATTTTTATCACTTACTAACTGCACCCCGCGGTTTTACCCGGTTTAGTCCCAGACCCGCAGAAATTCCGGGATAAAATTTCTTTCATAAGAACCTTCTCCTGACAATAATTAACACAACAAAAAAAGAATAAGTGAAATTGTTCCATCCGTTCACACGTGATGCGATGACCAAGGGAAATAGAGATTCATTTTTACATATATAGATTATTAAGATTTCTAATTAATAATCTATTATATTAGTATATTAATTATATAATTAGTAACTTAAATATAATATTATTAAATTACGGCTATCACTCACGTCATTTGTCATCGTCGCGATCTCGCGGCGTAAACTCATCCCGAAGAAGAGCATCGTACATGCTCATAACCTAGGTCGACAATATCGATCAAATGACGTGAGTGATAGCCGTAATTTAATAATATTATAATGTTTAATTCTCACGAAAACTTTAATAGTAAAACTTAAATATAGGTTTAATGCTTCTTGCATTGAACCTATATTTATGTTACATAATATAAGAATAATCCCTATAGGGCGGATCAGTAAACACGCATTTATTTAATAATTTTGTAGTGGTATATCTTTTGCAAAGTACGCCTTGGGCAGTGCCACCCCTTTGATATTGAACCACCAAGCAGTAGAGTGCAAACATCACCGTATTCTGGATTGAAGGGCAATGTTTCCTGTCAAAAGATATTTAACATATCTAATATCCCTGGGTGACGCGTGCAATGCTTTGCTGCATAGGATTATGACATTTTTTTAAGTTGAATAGGCAAGCATTCGACTACTATCTCACCTGATGGAAAGTGATGATACAGCGGAAGATGTGACACACTTGCCTAGAAGATACCTATTCACTCGAGACTTGAAGACTCCCAGATTATACCGTTCGGGGAACAATGACGCAGGCAATGAGTTCCACTCCTTTACTGTATGATGATACTGTATATGATGATATGATTTACTGATGATGAACGTAGAACCAAAACGCTTTGAGCGAACTGGAGGTGTGTCGACCATAAATGGATGACGTTTGATAGTTTGTCTTGTTGTTAGATGGTAAAAAGGGCATGGGGGAATTAACTCATGTAATTCCTGTGCACACTCTCCAAGATGTAAGCAATACAATACCGATAAGCTTGCCACCTTACGTTGACTATAAAGTTCAAAACTTTAGGTGGCACTGAACTGAAAAAGGCAAGCGTGACGCTTAGGCAGGTGACATCAGGCAAGTGACTTGCTCGTCTTGTTCTTGTCTTATCTATATAACGCATTACCCATCAGTATCAAAGACTTACCGTATAGCAAATTTATAAATAAACTCAAAGAATGGCTGCTAGAAAAAACCTACTACACTGTAAATGACTTTCTTGACAATTGTAAACATCATTAAAATTATACTTATATTCAATCGTGGGACTGTAATAACTTATGACATAATTATATTTTAGTAACATTTTTATCTTTGACATAAATATTCTGAAATTTTGACCTCTCTTGACATTATTACTTTCCTTTTTTCCATTTCTACTGTCTTATTGTAATTGGGCCACATATAGAATATTATGACGCTATAAAGATATCTAACTACCTAGCCCTTAAATCAATATTTGCATGTCACTATTATGACCAAGTGTGTGAACTATATTGATACACTTAACCTTACATCTGTTTATACCTACACTTGAAGCAAATAAATGCATTTCATTTCATTTCATTGTCTCTCACAATCACATAAAAAATCGAGCTTAACTTTATTTTACTTATTTCCTATGTTAAAAGACAAAACGCGGGCCTCAGTACCTACACAAAAACTCTACCAATTTCCTCATTTACCATCAAAACAAAAACAACGCTATACATAATTAATGTTAAAATTACTCTTTATTAACATCTGATCTCGAAAAAAATAAGATATCTACCTGGATAGCTTCCAAATTTTCTCTTCAAGCATTTTTAGACGCTGTTAACTTAATTGGGGACGGAATGACTCGTTACGTAATAGGAGAGGGCCTTTGAAATAATTAATATACGAATATGGAAACTTATACAAATTCAACCTTAATGCTTCACATTAAAGGTGAGTAATGAGACGGTTTTGGCTTGATTGCATCTTATGAGAGTAATTTCCTGCTTTTTGCGCCTGAATCCTGTTATGGATCTAAATTCGATCAATATGTAGCAAATAGTTTTCTTTGAGCATTATAACTTCCTGCTTATGGCGATGTAGTTATCCATCTACCTTGTTCTGTTTGCAAAATAAATATAAACGCTTTCGCACTCACATCCCTAAACTTATTTCAATAACTTGTGTCGTGGGTGCTGGAAACATTCACATCACACACACAATTACACCCAGAACCAGAAACACAATTTTCCTTACTGGAGAAAACTTGTGATCGCGCCGGGAATCGAACCCAATAGATACTTAGAAGGTGGACGTGCTTAAGTCTACGGGCAGTTCGATTATTTTATATTATCTTTTATTATCGTAAACTTTGATATTTTGTCATTCTTGTAAGTTTGCTTTTTGTAAACTTTTACCGTAAATAATAATTATTAATGTATGTCCGAAAAAGAAAAACGTCGTTTAAAAGTCTGTCTCGATGTCCGATAGTAGAATGGGGATGGGGGAATTAGATTGTCTAATTCCGTTGCACACTCTCCGAAATGTATCCGATAAAATACCGAGAGACTCGCCACAATGCGACGATGCCCTAAGCTCTGAAGTTTTGCATCAGTCAACTGGTCGCTGTTAATAAGTCTCTTTTAAGTATTCTACAAAATAGTTTTAACGATAGCATTTTATCTACTCTACACTCTGGCCCGTAACCTCATTTCTAATAAAAAGGGGTTATTTAATCAGGGGCTACCACGCCCTTCGTTCTCATTCCTTCAGCTAACGAGCTAAAACCGGCCGATTGGCTCAATAATGTTTAGTCACGTACAAAAGTCGTAGTTAATCACATTCACCTACGACGACGAGATGATTCGAGAAACCGTGGTAACTAGTGATGCTTGAGAATTTTGGGCTTTGCGGTAGTTTTTGTAAGGACCGTTTACCTATTATTTATTTCTATTTAGCTGCGTCCCGCGGTTTTTATCGCGTACGTCCCGGATCCGCGGAAATTCCGGGACAAGAAGTAGCCCATGTGTTAATCCAGGGTGTTAACTATCGCCATACCATTTCATCAAAATTAGTCCAACCATTTGAGCGTGAAGAAGTAACAAACATACTCATATTTTCAGTTTATGCAATTATGCTTTCGTATGTCCGGCGGATGCCTAGTTGTTCCCCTCTACCCCCTCTATTATACTCCCCTCTATAGGTCGTATTTTTAATCGATTTTCGTGAAATTTTGTAATCCTACTAATATTATAAATCCGAAAGTTTGTGTGTAAGTGTGTAAGTATGTTTGTTCCCTCTTCACGCTTTAACGGCTGAACGGATTTGGATGAAATTTGAAATGTACATAGCTTATACATAGGATTAACACATAGGCTACTTTTTAACTCGATAATAGCGGGCGAAGCCGCGGGGCACTGCTAGTGTTTGATAATTATGTTAATAAAATTGTCGATTCCGTTTTTGGAAATTTTAAAAATGGCGGACATAGGTGATTGAAAACTCAAATAACATATTTCAACCATTTCAAAAATACGGGAGCTCTTCAGTTCACCAGCTACTAGGTACTGGTATATTTATAGACGAGCAGAATGGTGTATTTTTACGCCGCAGGCTCTAGCGTTTTACGATTCCCAGCAGGATAACAATTTGCCGTCCCACTGTGGACAGTCCCTGTGTTGGACATTTGTGCCTCTGGGTGTGATTGTATAATTATGTGGTCTACCTAAATGTTTCCGTCCTCACAATACAAGTCTTTGAAAAAAGGTAGTGAGTGTGAATTAATAACGGGCGCCATAAATCGGGTACTTCGACGAAGCAATTCACTCGCCGAATAGCATACTAAACATAACAATGGCACGGAGGAGAAAATACATCTCACAACTGGCACTTAAAAACAAAAATACTGAACTCTAAGCCGTTTTAAGCAGCATCTTAATTACTTCTCGAGCGAATTATTCCCTACTTTAACAGCAGTTAGTTCCTGTTTAAAGTAATTAATTAGTAAATGCATGTCCGCCTTTGTTACGTCGTTCGGCGTTGCAATTGTTTTCTTATTTGCTGTGCGCAGCGTTTTAAGATTTGTGTGCATTTTGTAACCACTTGTGAGTAATTACACACCTTACGTTCTTGCTATTGTATAGACATAGACATATATTTATTTGTGGCAAAAAAAATAAATTGATAAAAGGGTACAAATAGTTTATTTTTTAACTTTTTTACCACAGACTGCCCTCAACTCAGCATAATGCTGGTTTAAAAACCAGGGCTGGTCTTCCGCTGAGAACGGCAGGTGACGTCGCACACGAAATTTATGTATGTCGAACGAGGTAAAGTAATTTACGAAGAAATTGGAGAAAATCATGATAAGCTGTCGTGATAGGTTGATTTCGGTATGGTAGATAAATTTGGGAGGTAAACTTACCAGGCTAGGATGGAAATGAAATACCTCCCGCGAACTACAACACCGAAGTTGAAAAGGTATTAATTAAAATTAGTATTAATTAATGTTTAAAAAGGTAAAGGCACTTACAGCCCCACACTAAGTTCGATGACTTGTGTCGTGGGTGCCGGAAACATTCACATCACACACCACAACCAAAACCAGAACCAGAAATACAAATTTACCTTGGGGAGAAAACTTGTGTTCCCGCCGGGAACCTAACCCGATACCCGTACCTACTTAGAAGGCGAACGCCACCCAACTAAGCCAACGAGCAGTTCATCGAACCCTAGCTAATAATACTTGTCTTGTTCACAAATTTTAAAGCTACGAGGCGTTTGGCCTTTCATGCTGTTTATAGATTTATATAATAACTAGCCTATAGAAACCTTATATTTCGACCGGGAATCGAACCCTGTACCAGCTGAACAGAAGGTGAACTACGCAAGCGGGCAGTATAAAGATATCTCTCTACGACTATACGAACTTATATGATACAATAGCCGTTCCCCGCGGCTTCGTCCATTATTATCAAGTTAAAAAGTAGCTTATGTGTTAATCCTAAGTATAAGCTATGTACATTCCAAATTTCATCCAAATCCATTCAGCTGTTAAAGCGTGAAGAGAGAACAAACATACTTACATACACACTTACACAAACCTTCGGATTTATAATACTAGTATTATCATTTGTTCGTTGCCACAGTCTGTGTCATTAAAAAATATTATTTAAAATTAAACAAACAGTTATAAGCATTTCATTTAAAAGTAAGCTTATTAGTTTGGAACTCTCCCTTTGTTATGTGAAAGCATATATAAATTTTTAATATTAATAAAAACATCGTTTTTATTTTGTAGAAATTACGGCCATTTTTTTACAACAATTAATTAACCTTTTTATCGATGTGTGTCATAAATAAATATGTTTTCTTCCTTACATTTAATTTATTCACAAATAATGCGACACCCTTATAACTTTCTCGTAAATAATTAACGCACTTTGTTACAAAACGTCAATAAGAGTTACGCAAATAACATTATCTTTCGAAACACTAAACATTTTGTGACCTCGTTAGCGATTCTCGACCTTAAGCCTTATCTTTAGGTCAAGTGTTCGTCTGCGAAAATAGAATATAATCTTCTTCTGATTTTACAACGTTTTTTTCTTGTATTGAATTTAAATATTTATACCAAACATTATGTTAATATTTTGATTTAAATAATTGAAGTCGTCGCGAATAAACACAGATTGTGTTTATTGAATTCGTAATTCTCGCGTAGGAGTGAAAAAAATATATTTTTCTACTAAATAGGACTCGTGAATCTATCTAGGTTCAGTGTATTAGGTCAATAAACAACGGTAATTATACGGGCATTATTACATAATATAAACATAAGATAACATAAACGCTTTACACTAAACAAACACTCACAGCTCCACACCAAGTTTGATGACTTGTCGTGGGTAACATTTACATCACATACACAATCACAACCAGAAACACAAATTTTCCTTGGCGAGAAAACTTGTATTCCCATCGGGAATCGAACCCGATACCGCTGCTTAGAAGTCAGACGTCAAACCAACTACGCCAACGGGCAGTTCGAAATTATTGAAACAAGCTACATCTGTAACGACTGAACGGAATCTGATGAATGTTACAAATCTTCAAAAGCTAAAATTACAAAGCTAAAATTACAAATCTTCGACTAAAAAAACAATTATTCTTATCATGACTGAGAACGTGCATGAGTGTAGGCAAAACATACAAAGCTTAAACGTGATTTTCGCCTTCGCTCTAAAACTCAGAAGTTGTAGTAAAGTTTCTACCAATTAGGACATTACTTGACTATGACTTGACCTTGACTCTTTCGCTTTGACTGTGACTGGTGAATAGAACTTTTAATATTAAATATGTAATACACTTAAATATAATATTACTTGACACTGGCAAAACACATAAAGATAGCAGAACCAATCCTATCCTACTTCCTACTTAATATTATAAATGCGAAAAATTTGTGTGTGTATGAATGTTTGTTACCATGTATCGTCGCAGCGAATTAACCGATTTTGATTAAGTAAAAAAAAAGATATTTTAGGTAAGAAAAGAAGAGTTTAGGTTCCGGAATAACACATAGGCTACTTTTTAACTTTATTAACGCGGGAGAAGCCGCGGGGCACGGCTAAAAGAATACATGGCTACCCAGAAAGAACCTGTATTCTGAGGGATAGTAATGAAAAACAGAATTATTTTCCCTTAAGGGGGATTTTGAGACTTTTAGCGTCAAAATCCCCACTAGCCCAAATTTCCACAGTAATGGGGATTATGAGACTAAATGTCTCAAAATCCCCATTAAAGGGGATACCTAATGGGGATTTTGACACTAACCCAACTATATCAAGCTTGTGAGGTTCACACGAAGTCGCTGAATTCCGCTCCGTTACATGGAAACCCGTCTTGATACAAACCAAAGTTAGTAAATATGTTTTATGTATGTACAAAGATAAAAGAAAAAGCGTATTCTGCGTTAGGGCTCCTTTAATTTAAATGTAAAATCCGTGCAGACCGCTCGTTCGTTTAATTAAAAATCTCTTTGTTTACTGCGAGTCTTTGTATCTAAAGTGTTTGTGGCACTGTATTAGAGATATGAAGCTTCTGAAGCGTTTCCAGCTGTGTCTTTCACTTGGTTATATAGCACTCTAAGCGTGATACACCTTGTAGTACGTATCTGATCGACAATGATCGTTACGGCCGGGACATGAATGATGTTTTTGTTGACTATAAAATTATTAAGAAATAATGGAACTGAAAAAAAATTACATCTTCATCTTCAAAAAGTTCAGTTTCCACGCTGCATGGTATCATTCGCGGGTTCAATTTCTGGATGAAAATGAAAAAATGGTCTTTTTTCTCAAGCTATTTCTGTTTCTGTTTCTGAGTATGATTGTGTGTGTGTAAAGTTAATATTTTTAACACCCAGACCATGTAACAACCAGACAAACTGTCAAACGTCATCCATTTATGGTTGACATGCCTCCAGTTCGCCCGAAGCGTTTTGCTTCTACGTTCATCATCCGTACAGCGAAGGAGTGGAATTCATTGCCTGCGTCATTGTTCCCCGATAGGTATAATCTGGGAGTCTTCAAGTCAAGAGTGAATAGGTATCTTCTAGGCAAGCATGTTACATCTTCGGCCGCATCGTCACTTTCCATCAGGTGAGATAGTGGCCAAATGCTAGCCTATTATGCATAAAAAATAAAGATACAAATTGAAGTGGTGTTGTGAATGCGAATGTCTTTTTTAATCAAAATGACAACTAAATTCAACTGTTTTATAATAACATTAATAAAGTTCTGAATTACAAAACCATTACTGTATAGTATCAGTCATTTTTGTTCAATTTCAAAAATTAAAAAATAAGAATAGATGTATAGATCTCGGTTATATGCGATTTTTTACTTCAAACACTTACCCACGACGTATTAACAATATTTCTTCCAGCTCAGATGAACGGGAGCAATTTGTTACTCTATACAACGATGATCGCTCACGTATGCATAAGTAAGACGCACGTACTAAGTTAACAAAGTGCTTCTGGTCACAGTGAAACCTAATAGAGAAGGAAAACTTTCACTACTGAGATTAATCAAGCTGCGTACACATGTCAGTTTTTAACCCTTTCAATTATTTCAGGGTCTACGTGACGGAGTATATGAAAACAATCTTTAAGCTTCTGGAAACCGAATAGCAAGCCTGAGCTTCTGAAGATCGCTCAAAGACACTCGTATTGATTCTGTTTAGGGCCGCCTGAAAAGGGTAGAGTAAGACTATTTGGAGGAAAGCGAGAGCTCTCGGGAACCGGTATATGTAGATTCAACTAGTAGCTGAATTGGATCAATCAGAATTTCAAAAAATATCTGTTTAATCCGCCGAATTTATAGTGATTGTGTCAATTCAGTTTTTTAATTGATTCAAAAACAAGAAAAAAAAAAAGTTTACAAAAATAAACTTATAATTTTATTCTTATAAAAATAAGAACCCCACGGGGCCTTAACCTAGGCAGAAAAGTTAATTAATATACTCAATAATTCAGGCAGGTTACTTCAATAATCTCACCCCTCGCTAATCATTGTTGCAAGGGAGAGCATCCATACGTGATATCCCTGGCATGGTTAAAGTACGACATAAAGGATAAAACCAGCTTATAGGTATTAAAAGGCAAACGTTTAAATATATTTACGATTATTCGACCTAATTACACCAGTATAGAATACAATTTTACAAAACAGAATGTTTTCTTAAATTTTAAGACATGTCCTACTGCTTCTTTTCAACGGGGCGTAGGGTAATTGCTGTAAGGAGCTGCGGAAGACAGCAGCGGTTATTAATGAAGGCTGCCCCCCTTATTTACAAGTCATTAACCGAGCGTGCACCGTAAATGTTCAGGCCTAGTCTGTTCACAACTTTACAATGATTTCTGTGTTACATTTGTTCGAGCAATATGCTGCTACGCTTGAATAAAGTTGAGAGGAGGAGAGAGTTGTCAATTGTTTTAATTATGTAAATCTGTTAGGTTTTATAGCGCTGTATGAAGCATGTGATTCTTGAACTATCTTACTCCTACTAATATTATAAATCCGAAAGTTTGTGTGTAAGTATGTGTGCAAGTGTGTAAGTATGTTTGTTCCCTCTTCACGCTTTAACCGCTGAACAGATTTGGATAAAATTTGGAATGTACATAGCTTATACCTAGGATTAATATATATGCTACTTTTTAACTTGATAATAGCGGGCGAAGCCGCGAGGCATGACTAGTTAGATATAAAGGAAACAAAAGAGGTTTACCTGTTTTGTTTCCTTCATATCTCATAGTTTAGTAATAGTGTAATAGTTTTGGCTTTATAATTATTTAAGACTCACACGCTGTCGTTTAAGGTCTGTTAATTGAATAGGTAGGTCGCTTGTATTAGGTGATGTTCTGGGGCACCAATGGAGCACTAACTGATGCAATCCACGCTTCAAGGCACCAAATTTATATTTTTTTAATTAACCTATGGCTACCGATTTTAATTCCCGCTATAAGCGATATTTTAAAAATACATTATGAGCTACTAGTTAGAGTCTTAATAAATTTAAATATTTATAAAGTTAGAAAATGCCAAACATTTTCACCGTAGCATTCTTCATCACACAAAAAGTAATACTTTTTCGCAGCGCTTTAAATTTTCTACAAGTTTTTCGGCTCAATAACTCAGTTTGAATCCAACCACCAGCTTGGATTAACGAAATTTTCCGACGAAATCCGATTTGGTTTCGACGTCCAATCTTGCTAACCTCTAGGATTAATAGCGAGAATTAATCTTAGTTTAGTTTCTAGTGCACAACTCTGCAATCCAAGCAATTGGAGTAATTGCCGCTTATTTAACGGAATACTTAATAAAATCTGATGCTGACCTGACTCTTAATTAGACCAGGACACGGTCTCTTCACTAAACTTTATAGTAATAGTTTGGCGTATAATATGACTTGACCATCTCTATTAATATTTATTAAAGAACTAGAAATTACTTAATCAGTCAATATCTTCTGCAATCTTAATTTAATTTACAAAACCATCTAAATACATTCTAAAAACTAAATCAAAATCGGTCCAGCCGTTTGGACCTACGATTTCACAGACAAACAAACGGATACACACTACTACCCCTCTCTTTTGACGGGGGTTAAAAACAAACGCACACCCACAAAAAATAATAAATCAGAAAAAAACAGCCCCATACTAAGTTCAAAGACTTATTCCGTGGGTTCACAAAATATTTACATTACACACACAATCACACACAGAACCAGATAAATGTCCCTAAACACTTTTACACTTACATTCCCAAACTAAGTTCGATGACTTGTTTGATAGGTGCCAGAAACATGCACAACACACACACAGTACCAGAAACTCAAATTTTACTTGGGGAGAAAACTTGCGTTCCTGTTGGTACCTAATCGAACCCGATACGATGCTTACACAGAACTTTTTTATAGGTGAACTGATTTTGATGAGTCTTTTCTCACTGGAAAGCTGGTGCATGTCGTACCATTCAAATTTGATCAAGATCTGACTAATTACTTTAAGAAATCCTCTATAATGCGTATTTAATCTGATCACGGGTTCCGATGATAAAGCGATAAAGTCGTTTTTTAAGCTTTGCTTATTGTTAACAGGCCGTGCCACGCGACTTCGCTCGCTATAACCAAGTTAAAAACTGGCCTATATGTTAATCCTAGATATAAGGTATGTACATTCCAAACTTCATCCAAATCTGTTCAGCCGATAAAGCGTGAATAAGGAACAAACATACTTACACATAAACTTTCGGATTTATAATATTAGTAGGATAAACACGCGAAATGCAACTTTGTATTCATGTCCACGCATAATTGCTGCGATGATTCTGTGTAATGCGCATAATTCTGTCTGATTTGTTATTTATTCCCAATTAATCCTCTGAATTGTAAAGAAGTCACGATAATGAAACTCTGTCGTATATTAATTATTTGTATAATTATATTTATTCAACTGAAACATCATTACAGCTCGAAACCATTGGTCTCGATTCGATTTCTTTCTTTTTAACCGACTTCACAAAAAAGGAGGAGTTCTCAATTGGATTGATTTTTTTGTGTGTTTCCTTATAACTTCTTTCTAGGTGGATTGAAATCGATGTTTTTTTTTTTTTCACACTTTTTATTTGAAAGTTGTGCTGCTTGGCATGTAGTCCCATTTAAATTTGGGCAACATCTAACCAGTAGTTTTTGAGTTAACCTCAATAATACGTATTTAATTAATTGAATATGATCAAGGGTTCCGAAGATAAAGCGGTGAAATCGTTTTTTTTTTAAGCTTGCGTTTATGGCTTGGTTTCAACTGGACACAGTGTCCACTAGGTAAAACCAGTTGTAAATCTGGGAGTCTTGAAGTCAAGAGTGAATAGGTATCTTATAGACAAGCATGCTTCATTTCCGACCGCATCATCACTCTCCATCAGGTGAGATAGTAGACAAATGCTAGCCTATCGAACATAAAAATGGTCACAAGTTGCAAGATAAGTTACGCCGCGTAAATATTGTTAACTTCGTATTGTTTTGCTAAAATTTCAAATATATAAAAAACATAAGTCAATATTTCCTTCCGAACAAATCACAATATCCATAATATTTTTAACAGTATAGATCAGTTAGGTAAATACATATCTCCGAAAAAGGATTCCGTATGAGTGTGTTCGAACAATTAGAAATATTAAAACATAAAAATGGCATGTTTACACTGTTGAATGAACAAACAGATCTGTTTCATCGTCGTTGTTACGTATTTTCTTTGGAAGGTTTGCGTCATATCCAACAGATGGCGGCAGCGGAGCGAGTGTATAAAATAAAGATTTCCTGCCCGCGTGATTCATTTCCCCCGGTTACGCTGCAGATGCTACACACAGAGGCTACACAAAAAAACCGCGCGATTCACTCTCGTTCTAGCGTTCGGCGAGTCAACAGCTTCTGAGGATGCCTTGTGTTGAGGTCAAACACGTGTCGAACAGGGTTCGGCGAGAGCAGAGCCTTCGGCGAAGATCCTACGATACTAGCACTAACGTTCGGCATGCGGGCGGGCTGGCGCTATTAAACTTTAATTCTTTTTTTTAATCGTTAAATTGTATCACCTCATGTGATACATTATTATATTTAAAATGTTATTTTAAAGTTCTTTTACCTATCTTAATGGCATTTGTTCATTTCTATTTGTTTGGTCTCTATTCTATGGTATACCGCTGTGATAAGGCACCACCATATCAGGGTTTGTCGTCAGGAATTAAACAATAAACTTGCTTTTGAACACTTACATTCTTCTCTTAATTAGCACACCCTTTCGATTCGAGCTCCCAACCAACACTGACTTGCTTCTTACAGCTCCACCATCTGCTCGATGACATCAACCAATCACAACCCGGGTTCCTACCCGCAAATTATTAAATTTCGCTCTATGATTGGCTGAAATCATCGGCCGACAGTGGCGCCATGGATAATCCAGACTTACCCACATAAAATAATATTTATCGATACAAAATACTAATTATGATTGCACATTAACAAACCCTAACACCGCTGATGCCGTTTTGTTTTTTATAAACTAGCCTATAATGAGTGAAAGAAATTCCACAGTAGGTTATATTATGTTACAATCGGTTGATTAGTTTGGACTCTACAAGCATACATACATACATACGGTACATAACCTTCTTTTTTGGTTTGCCGTAGTTGCATAAAAACAAGCTGGCTTAAGTCGAGTCATTAGCTCTAAGTTTAGATCGCATCACTTTTCGTATAATCTTTTATCATACTTTATAAGTCACGAACTTTTTCTATCATATTTTATACATAGCCAAGAACTTTGGTAAAATCACAAAAGCAGTTTCCAAAATAACTAAAGCTTGTCATTTTGGTTTTATACTTAAGTTTTAATAATTAAAAAGTTCGCTGGAATGTTCATAGTTAGTTTTTTAATCAATTTTTATGATTGCTTGTAAAATATTCATAAAATAGATGAGATTAAATTTCACCTTGTTGAATTTTATCGTAGAGTGTAAAATGGAAATATTTTAATCGGTCTCTAAAATAATATTCCAAAATAAATACTGGAAACGGGATTGAGCTGATCATGAATAAATGCAAATGTAAAGAGCGTAGTTTGCTCCGCGTCTTTTGCTTTTTGCGCGTTGCTTGGTAGGCAGCAGCGGTTATAGATTTCGATTTCCGATCCGAGAATACATGTTTTTGTACCATGGAAAATGTTTGTTTCTGGTTCTGGTTGTGATTGTGTGTGTAATGTGAATGTTTCCGGCACCCACGACACAAGTCATCGAACTTAGCGTGAACTGTGAGTGTGAAAGCGTTTATGTTTATTTATTTATGTTAATAGATTAAGAACGTTAAAAGCCGCAAATTTGCCCAGTAGATGCATATTTATTTGTGTTTTTTTGGGTAAAGACGAGGTTGAGACTGAGCCCATGGGGCCGAGGCCCACTGTATATCTATATATGTGTCACGGAGGCTGATTGAGGCAACACGTGACCGAAATGCTAGCCTAAGCTTTTCACAGTTAAATATCATTCGCACTTAAGTATCACCATCATCGACAAACCTGAAACTGTTAAACATTATACTTACATCTATACAGTAAAAAAACATTTTGGGAGATTTACTGGCAGTAAATTTTAGAATATGTTTTGTATATTATTTTTTTAATATTAGTTCATAGTTTTATAATATGTGTAGTTTTATAATACACATATTTTACATCAAGAGGTTATTTCACACCTTCCTTCCTACATTAAATCGAGAGACATATTTTGTCCAAAAAAAACATTTCCACACGCATTTCACGGCTCACCCCTGCCTGTTCCGGACGTGCCTGAACTACAACCCTTTGTGCGCTAAGTCCGAATAAAGTTTTACATGAATTCGAAACAAATTGCGTCAACGGCTAATTTTGGGCGGGTAATCTTGTTTGCGTTTGTTGTCATAGGCCTTTACTCGAGAACCTATGTTCATTTTTTTGACTATGAAATGGAGTATTAGTAGCTTACTATTATAAATATTTACGAAATCATACAACAGTACATCAATCTTCCACGACCAGATAGCGCAGAGGGCTGATCTCTGCCCTCTGCGTCGTAGTGTAAATGTTTCCGGCACCCACGATACAAGTTTTTTACTTAGTGAGGCGCCGTGAGGGTGGATGCGTTTGTTCACCCCTCTTTTTGCATCTGGGGTTAAAAACTACGGGCAAAAAGCCTATATTTTAATAAACTAAACTGATTTTTTATTAATATTTTAAATCAGGCAACTGCTTTTTGTGTCAGTGTAGTTGTAGAGTATGTTTAACTAACACTTCACAGGCAGATATCATACACAAAATCAAAAATGTATAACTAAATATTAGGTAAACATTCGCAACATTATTATATATATACAAAAATAATAGATTGCTCGCTGGCGTAGCTGGTTTTACGTTTGCCTTCTAACCAGCTGTATCGGGTGCGAAAACAAGTTTTCTCTGCAAGGGAAAATTGTGTTTCTAGTTCATGTTATGTCTGTGTGTGTGCTGTAAATAAAAGTTTATCAGTCTACCATAGTAGAAGGACAATTTTTCATGCTCACTTGGCTATGCCTTATCGAAATACAGTCCGTAGTACACTAAAGACGATGTTCAAGTAGCTATCCTTGAAGGCCAGTTATTCTAGTCTCCGCGTGTAAGCCTTCCTCGACCACATCTTCACTTACGATCAAGTGAGATAGTGGTCAAACGGATCAGAGATAAAATAATTAAACGCAAGCAAAGCTTAAAAAAACCGACTTCCTCGCTTTATCTTCGGAACCTTGATCAGATTTAATTTATTAAACACGCATTATTGACGATAACTCAAAAACTAGTGATCAGATCTTGATCAAATTTAAATGGGACCACATGAAAAGCACCACTTTCAAATAAAAAAATAATCATCAAAATCTACTCACAAAGAAAGAAGTTATGAGGTAACTTTTGAAGTCGGGTAAACGATGACATCGTCAAAGTAGTCCACAAAATAGACATTATTGATGATATTTCAAGAACTACTGATCAGATCTTGATCAAATTTAAATGGGACGAATTACAAAAGACTCACGTGGAGAGAAGTTATGAAGTAACAAACATAAAAAAAAAAAACAGTAGACTAGAGTAACTCCTCCTTTTTGGGAAGTCAGTAAAAAAAAGCTTGAGCTAACAGCTGAACAGGTGTTATGCCGCTTATACCTCTATCCTTTATGGTTTATCACTGCACAGCAGTTTACTAAGCCTAACCACTATTTGATAGACTCCAAACTAGATGCCTATGTCACTACGTCACGATACCTCAACGTAAATTAGTTTACCATGCTCGCGCATGAATGCCCCACTTTACCTTAAATCTCACTCACACGAGAACAACTCCAACACATAATCCAGAATCGATATTCAATACTAACAAGATCGGGTAGAATCGAGTCGCGTTTAACTCACAGCCGATAGAGATGAGGTGTACTTGTATTTGAACTAGAACGGTTCCAAAGCTTATATATTATATAGAATAGGATAAGCCTAACTAAGGCCACTATTGTCTGTTGGTAAGTGATAATGCAGTAGAAAAGATAAATTTAGTCAGAGTATTTTAGTTTTAGAACAAAAATTGCTAACTTTAATAGGCTGCCTGCGTCTTTGTTCCTTGAACGGTACAATCTGGGTGTCTTCAAGTTTAGAGTGAATAGGTACCTTCTACCTTCAAGTATGTTCCATCTTCGGCCGCATCGTCACATTCCATCAGGTGAGATAGTAGTCAAAAGCATGCCGATCAAGCATAAAACTAAAATTTTGATATATATCATTTAAAAGTTACTTTATAATTTAACAAACGCCTAGCGCCATAACGCATTTAAAGAAGATAAAGTTCACCCTCGATGTGTTTGTTAACAATATATTAATTACTAGCCGTGCCCCGCGGCTTCGCCCGCTATTATCAAGTTAAAAAGTAGCCTATGTGTTAATCCTGGGTATAATCTATGTACATTCCAATTTTCATCCAAATCCGTTAAACCGTTAAAGCGTGAAGGGAACAAACATATTTACACACTTACACATCTTTCGGATTTATAATATTAGTAGGATAGTAGGATTAATAATATATGGCTATACTAATTACATTTAAATTAATATTTATCATACAAGACAATGAATACAAGAAGTAGATAGAAGATTGTGGACATTTTGTGTGTGTATGTATGTTTCTATATGTGAGTATATTATTATATTACTAGTATAAGCAGATTAGTAACTGTATGTGTAGTTATATCATAGTATGTTTTTTATTATTTAATTATAATTTAAAAAATGTGTTTATATGTACATACACTAGAATTTATATTAGGGACTAGCTTTTGCCCGCGGCTTCGCTCGCGTTAAGAAGTATTATTTTAAAATTGACAAAGTTTCATACAAACTTTCATCCCCTATTTTATCCCTTTGGGGTAGAATTAATCAAAATCCTTTCTTAGCGGATGCCTACGTCATAACATCTACCTGCATGCCAAATTTCAGCCCGATCCGTCCAGTGGTTTGGGCTGTGTGTTGATAGATCACTATGTCAGTCAGTCAGTCAGTCACCTTTGAGTTATATATATTTATTTATATTATATTATATATTAAGATTGGAGAATAGAACTATGTAATAAGTGACCGTTCAAATAAAGAAAAAAATTCGGATTCACGACATCTGTAATGAGATTTGACTTCCACTAATTGCTGTTAATTGCTTGTGGGAGTGAATTGCCATGTCAGCTGTCGTCAACATCAGAACTTTTCTTTATTTCCGCGAGTTATACAATTGTACATGGTTCTTTATGATATAATGGGTTGGAGCTGATCAAGATCAATTAACGCTACGTTGCTTAATTCTGCAGTTATGTGAAGTTTTGAACTGCCCGTTGGCTTAGCGAGCAAGATTTGATTATACACTGTCGGAACTACATTGTCTTGTTTCTTTTAATTAGCGTACTTTTTAAATACTCAGCATAATATGTGGCAGCATTTAAAGGAATCACTTATTTATTTTATTTTTTTTAATTGTAGTTTGCTCAAAATATTGTCCTGTTTATTTTTCAATTTTTTTTTTTATTTTTGCTTGTTTGTTGTTCATTTTATACATATGTAAATTTATATATATGTGTATATTTTATATTATTTAGACTTATTTTATTTATTTATTTATTATATATTTATTATATTTTTATATATTTATAATAATGTAATATGATATTATACATATATATATATATATATTTTAATATTTTTACTGTTATAGATCCGCCACCTCTGGGTTGTGACTGAAAATCAGCGCCTATTGGCAATAATGCTGAGTCACGACCCTTTTGGCAATTTTTTTACTTATGCCTAATTACCTTTATAAGCTGTTTTTTATTGTCTATTTCATGTTTTTGTTGTTTGTTTATCTTATCTTTAGTGCCAAATAAATGTATTTCATTTCATTTCATTTATAGCCCGACAGATAGACAACGGGACAGTTAAAACTAAATAAAAGCTTGTAAAAAGACAGTCTAGTTCAGATACGTGGGTTAAATATTTAAATTTGCCTGGGAAAACTGTTACGAGTCTCACTCATCTCTCGAAGTCGTGACTTCATTCGCACATGATCAAGGGCAGGCATGGGCGGGCGGCTCAAAGGCAACCAAAGTTAAGGGCTTCCTTCACAAGAACGTATTTACGTGCTGAAAGAATATGTTCAATTGTTTGCCCTTTGTTGTCGAAAGCGAAACGTTTTGAAATGTTGCTTTTCAGTGTTTGCTTAGATTTTTTTCAGCGGAGATGTTTTTCATTGAAAACGGATCAGCTTCTTCTGAATAAGTGAAATCGGCAAAGGTTGGGTTATTTTCTGTTTCTGTTTTAGATTGTTTAACAAGATTCCTACAAAAGATTGAATATAAACATAAATGCTTTCATACTCACAGCCCCACACTAAGTTCATTGACTTGTGTCGTGGGAGCCGGCAACATTTACATCACATACACAATCACAACCAGAACCAGAACCATGCAGCAACTAACTTACGGATCGATATGATATATATATAATTATATATATTTGATTTTATGATATACAATATGTATAATATATATATCATCGCTATATACGATCCGTAAGTCCGTCTTTCTGGTTCTGGGTGTGATTGTGTATGTGATGTAAATGTTTCCGGCACCCACGACAACATCCACAAATAGGTATCTTCTAGGTAATCATGCTACACCCTCAGTCTTTCCATAGGTGAGATAATAGTCAAATGCTGTATTTACTTCCATGAGTGCCTCTTCAAGGCCTATGTGAATAAACTTTTTTGAGTTTGAGCTTGTATAAAGATCATTATAAAAAAAATATAATCATGCATGCTAGACTTGGCTTAAGTTCTTACCTACTGTAATATAAACCCCTCTTTTAGGCACATTAGGTATACCGTTTAATGAAACCGAAAACACTGTGGCAATTATTTAATTTCATTTGCACTTATAATTCATACTCACAGCTCCACACTAAGTTCATTGACTTGTGTCGTGGGAGCCGGAAACATTTACATCACATACACAATCACAACCAGAACCAGAACCATACAGCAACTAACTTACGGATTTATATGATATATATATATATATATATATATATATATATATATATATATATATTTGATTTTATGATATACAATATGTATATACCTACTGTAATGTAAACCCCTCTCTTAGGCACATTTTACTGTTTAATGAAACCGAAAACACTGTGACAATTATTTAAATTCATTTGCACATTTAATGCTACAGAATATTGAAATTCCAACGAATAAATACACAACGCTTACATTATATCGCATTCACAGGTGGACAATAATATCCTTTGTCACAACCGAAATCATTTCTGAACAACAACATAAATAAAATAAATCCGTCCGTAACAATAGCAAGCCGCAATATTCGTCCGATTCCGATCATATCCGATTTTTTGTCGCAAATGAAATATACAAAATATCTGTCAAAAAACGCCGCAGATGGTAGATCTCTCCGTCTCCCATATCCCGGGTGATTCGATGTGGCGTTGAGAAGTAATATGTCATTGAAGGACGACAAATCTAATGCTGTGAATAGGCTTTGTACTGAAAGACCAGAAGAGTATTACTACCCCATATTAAGTTCCTAAAATTCCAAAATTACAACTCCAACTTTTTTGACGACCCAGTTGGCGCAGTGGACAGGTGTCCGCCCTCTGCGCCGTGGGTCCTGGGTTCGATTCCCGGCAGGAGCACTAATTCCTTCCCAAGGGAAATTTGTGCTTCTGGTTCTGGGTGTAATGTGTGTGTGTGATGTGAATGTTTCCGGCACCCACGATACAAGTCTTTGAACTTAGTGTGGGGCTGTGAGTGTGAATGCGTTTGTTTTATTTGTTTGTTTGTTTTATATCTAGTAGTCTGTAGGGTAGCGTTAGGACACAACCCAACAGATACAGGTTTTACCATTACAGATTTTTTATCTAACCAAATGGTAAGATAAGACCATAAAACGCATCGAACACAAAATTTGTCTACTTTTAAAAACAATGCATAATATAATATTTTTTTCCGGTGTACTATTTATTTTTAAACTTCCAAATATGTATATAATAAAACGTAAGCAAAGCTTAAAAAAACCGACTTCACCGCTTTATCATCGGAACATTGAGCAGATTTAATATATAAACACGCATTATTGACTATATCTCAAAAACGAGAGATCAGACCTTGATCAAATTCAATGGGATCACATGAAAAGCACCAGCTTTCAAATAAAAAAATTATCATCAAAATCGGCACACAACGAAAGAAGTTATGAGGTAACTTTTGATGTCGGGTAAACGAAAACTTCGTCAAAGTACGCATTATTCGTCACAAAATAGGCATTATTCGCGATATTTCAAGAAGATCTTGACCAAATTTAAATGGGACCAATTAGAAAACAACATCTTTCAAACTAAAAAAAAAATTTTTTAATCGGCTCACGTGGAGATAAGTTATGAGGTAACAAACATAAAAAAAAAAAAATATACAGTCGACTTGAGTACCTCCTCCTTTTTTGGGAAGTCGGTAAAAATACGGTTCCATTGCCTATATATCCTTAAAGTATATATATCTATACAGCAAAGACTTAAGTTATCTCTATTAATTATTAGAATACTTTGAAATTGCATTTCTAGCTGTCATATATAACGAGCCAATGCCCCGCGGCTCCGTCCGCGTGAATGAGGTTAAAAAGTAGCCTTTGTGATATGCCGGAACATAAACTATCTACATTCTAAATTTCATCAAAATCGGTTTATTCGTTACGAAGATACGTGGTGACAAACATTCACACACAAACTTTCGCATTTATAATATTATAGTACGATATACCAACGTGCCGCCCCGATGCCGCACAAAGGCAATTTCCGGTGGATTAAAAAATATTTTGATACAAACGTTGGCGTAATTGGGTTCGCCTACTAAGCAGGGGGGGGTACCGGGCTCGATTCCCAGCTGAAGTATTCTATTTAAGTTTTTTTTTTTTTGATGGTTCTGGTTGTGAATGCTTCCGGCGCCCACGACACAAATCATCCAACTTAGTGTGAGTGTGAAAGCGTTTATGTTATGTTTAATTACGAACAGAAAATCAGCCAAATCAGTTCAGTCGTTCTCATTTGATAATTTTTTATTCTTTTCACATACATTCAATTACTTTTTCATGCGGTAATACAGTTTTTTTATTTGTATAGATGTGAAAGTTTGTTCAGGGATCGGTGTATGTTTGACATAACAGGTATCTATAATAGCTAAACAGAATTTTATTAATCCATATGCAGATAATCTTTAACTAATTTCAGCTACATTTTACACGGGAAAAGCTGCAGAATAATGTTAGCTACAAATATAGCTTGTTAAAAAATGCTTGGGCAAAAAAAACGATGTCCTTAATTAATAGCAAACAGATTTAATCGAAAATAGTCAAGATAAAATCTTATCATCTTATTCTCCCCCATGGTATGAAATTTTTTCACCAATTTCCCGGATTTTCCGGAGCAAAATCTAAGTACGTAGTAAAACATTATTATGCTAGCGACGTGAATTGCCAGCTGCTACGTTCTTGCTACGACTACGTCTGCGAAGCTACGGCGTAGAGACGATGCTACGAAATTGCTACGACCACCTAAATTAACTCCGTAGAGAGTGATTTATATTATTTTGGACTGAAAATGTTAGATCTGAGTGGACGAGAAATTAAATACGTGTTAGTGTTTTATCTGTAGTCAGTACTTCATTTACACTATTTGTCTTACAATGATGATTTGCATGAAATCATTTAAATTTAAACAGATTACAGAATTGTCGTCGACGTCTCTATCTCGATGGCTTTTAATACTGATTTAACTGCATTGCTACAGTTACTAACGTAGCCTTGCAATAAGTTGTTCAAATTATTTAATACCTACAACTATATTTGAAACAAAAGTTTCAAATTAAGTTATACAGTATATAGTATATAACGTGATTATTAATTTACCCTTACTTAGAATATTAACGTTAGTAATTAATAATTACGTGTTCAGTTTTGTGGAGGATAGAGCCATATTATTGTATATAATTAAACGCAAGCAGAGCTTAAAAAACCGACTTAACCGCTTTATCTTCGGAACCTTAATCAGATTTGATGTATTAAACACGCATTATTGACGATAACTCAAAAACTAGTGATCAGATCTTGATCAAATTTCAATGAGACTACATGAAAAGCACCAGCTTTCAAATAAAAAAATAATCATCAAAATCGGCTCACAACGAAAGAAGTTATGAGGTAACTTTTGAAGTCGAGTAAACGAGAACATCGTCAAAGTAGTCCACAAAATAGGCATTATTGACGACATTTCAAGAACGACAAGGAAATGGGACAAAAAAAAATTATACCGTCGACTTGAGTACCTCCTCCTTTTTTGGGAAGTCGGTAAAAACGGCTACTGGTCAGAAATAGTAAAATAGTAAGCGTTCCAGCAGCTATCCTTGAGACCCAGTCATTCAAGGCCCAGCATGTAACCTTCGACATCATCACTTACCAACTGCTGAGATATGAGATAGTATTCAAACGCCTTACAACGAGCAGAAAGCTAAAGAGGTCTTGAGCGGTATGCATAATGCACATGAAAAATGCATTAAACATAAAAGTCTCAGCCCATATATCTCACCTCACATATAAACTGAACTGCCCGTTGGTTTGGTTGGGTGAGCGTTCGCCTTGTAAGCGGGGATATCGGGTTCGATTCCCGAGAACACAAGTTTTTTCCACAAGTATTGTGTGTGATGTGAATGTTTCCGGCACCCTCGACACAAGTCATAGAACCTAGTGTGGAGCTGCGAGTGTGAAAGCGTTTATGTTTATGTTTAAACCATTTGATTGCCTTCCAATGTTTGCTCATGTTCACATACAACTAACTGGCATAACAATCGTGACTGCCATAAGCCGCGAACGACTCGAATAAAAAAGAAATCCACGCAATGAATGGCATCGAGTCAATTATACAGGGACGACTCGTACAGACCTCATTACATAGAATATATCTCGGGGAAAGGTGTGGACCGTCTTACAGCGGGTTGAGTAAGTAATTATTAGCACGTCATCACTTACGAAGGTGAAATGTTGTATGAGGCTAGTATAGTGAATAACAGCGGTTTCTTAAATAAATATCTGTTTCATATAATTCTTGGGTGTTTTTCTCTTTTAAAGAGCAGTATTGTTTTATTTTAGTAGTCTCGGACCCACGAGAATTCCCTAATAATTATTGAAACGAAAGCAAACCAAAAAAAAACTGACTTCATCGCTTATATTTCGGTTGTGGCTTGACCAATTTCAATACAATTTATATGGGACCACCTCTGATACTCTACCAAACAAAAAAAACATCGAAATCGATTAATAATTGGCGGAGATATCGCATAACATACATACAAAAAAAAACACAATCGAATTGAGAACCTCCTTTTTTGGTTTTGAAGTCGGTTGAAAAGATGTGTTAATCCGGGGTGTCAGCTACCTCCATACCAAATTTAATCAAAATTGGTCCAGCAGTTTGAGCGTTAAGAAGTAACAAACATACAAACACATTCACTAACCTTCGCCTTTATAATATTAGTGTAATTAGTGTGATATTAAATTAAGCACGATCAATATTATGCGTAAATTTAATTACATACTTATTATTATTATTAACTATACATAATAGCAATGATTCAGTAGCGCGAAACCATAATTACTATAAGTAGTAGTACAATAAAGTACGGCTAAGGTTGAACATTATAAGAAAAAAATAACCAATATTTTTTTATTTCTTGAGTAGATACGTAAGATGCTAATGGTAGAAATTCTAAGTACCCTTTATTCACATTCATATTTTATTTGCATTCCACAATGTAACTTAGATGGTAAACTTAAAATTAGTACCAATTATGGACCCTGTCGGGCACAGCAAAATGTAGGAGAGAGGAGGGTACATTTACAATATAATAGCTATATCTGGTACTTTACATCTACAATTGTGGATCTAATTTATCCCAACGGTGGCCTCATTTGGAAATTACCTGCATGTTAACATGACTGAAGAAAGAGGAAGATGAAAACAAGTTCTGCTGACCCAAACTGGCCAACACAAACTGGTACGAGTACAAGAACATGGTACTGATCTCTAAATTATCTTATTGTTTCTTATCTTTACATGTCCTACTATTATTATAAATCCGAAAGTTTGTGTGTAGGTGTGTAAGTATGTTTGTTTCCTCTTCACGCTTTAACGGCTGATCGGATGTTAATGACATTTGGAATGTACATAGCTCATACCTAGGATTAACACATAAGCTACTTTTTACTTGATAATATAGCGGGCAAAGCCGCGGGGCACGGTATATTATAATTTATTAATTTTTTTATTCTATTATTAGTTGAAATACATCTTGATTTTATTTATATAGCTCCATGCTAGGCAGAACTATAGTGATAAATTTAGAAAGGAAAAATTATCGCTTGAGGCGGGATTTGAACCCGCGGCCATAGGGTCTCATGCCCTATTGCTCTAACCGCTGAGCTACTCAAGCCCCGCCTGAAGCGACGAAATTAACCTTTCCTGTATATTAACGTCTTACGGGGACGTGTGACGTCATCTACCGAAACAGTTTTATAGAAACTACAGCGGCCAACAAAATACATCTTCCCGTGAGGTATCGCACCACACCTCAGCCGGAGCATCCCATTTCGCGCCGCGCACACTTTTAAAAGCTCGCACTTGACGTTTATTTCCTTTTTATTCTTTGTAATCTACGAATTTAATATAGCTGGCATAAAAATATAGCGTCTAAAAAAATGACGTGCCTATTTAATTTGAGCCCGGGAGGGAACGTGTATTTGAATTTCGAACGTCGAGTTCTTTCGAAACGGTTATAATAATAAATATGATATTGGATACGTGTGTTCTGAGTATAGACAATAATTTAGTTCTTAGCACTCGATTCTTTTTACCCGACTGCCAAGGAAGGGTTACCTGACTGCATCTAAAAGAGAGTATATAGTTTTAGGGTTTTATGTTTGTTTTTAGGGTTCCGTAACCAAAGGGTAAAACGGGATCCTATTACAAGACTCCCCTGTCCATCCGTCTGACTGTCCATCTGTCACCAGACTGTATCTCATGCACCGTAATAGTCAGACAGTTAAAATTATCACAGATGATGTATTTATGTTGCCGCTATAACAAAAAATATAAAAAAGAGTAAAATAAATATTTAAGGGGGCTCCCATAAAACGAATATGATTTTTTTTGCTCGATTTTGATAACGGCAACAGGTAGACACTTGAAGTATGCTCAGAATATTTAGTTATGAATTCACTTTAAAAATAAATAATTATATTAAAATAAAACAAATATTTTTCCTTCCTTTCCCTCCTTTTTTTGTGAAGTCGGTAAAAAATAAGTCTTGCAAATAGAAATAAACTATGCTTCTATAAAATGCAATAACTTTGATTTTCTTCAAAACTTGTTAAATTAAGATTTCCTAAATCCATCAAGACATCTATCGATAAGGACACACGCTCCTTCTCTATCTCTCTCTCTCTTTAACACCCAAATACTTGCATCGTAGCGCCATTTCTACATTCAAAACAATCTGTCTCATTTTAAACCTTATTGCATAGATATAAAATAACATTTCAAATGTTTCAACACGGATTTTATAGCATCCGCCGTACGTCAAACGTCAACCGACTGTCATCAAGTCGAACAACCAGCGTAAGTTGACCTTTAAGCTCGTAAAAAAGGCCGGAGGGCAGAGGTCTGCTTATGTTTGTGTAAGGATTATAATTTTTGATCCTGCGAGTGCACTAAACCATATACGTGGCTCATTAGGTGCCGATCCTGGGTAAACGAGGCGAGTCTAATTGCGGGCGCTCTTACTCCCTCAAAAATGGCGGGTGCTAGAATAGGTTACGGTAATTTCGAATTTATGTTTCACACTCTTTTAAACATTTTGCTGGAATTCCCAGTTGGAAAGCTAGCGTGATTTTGCTGACTCCAAAAGAGTAGTCGGTAAATGTTTATTTCTAGTGCCCTTCGTTGTAAGCCCCTATCTTTACGACGTAACATCGATATCTATGATGTTTTTGTTTTTCAGTCTAGTACAGCATGAGCTCTATATAGGTTGATGATGATGATTTTTATTCATATAAAGATTAAGAAATCATCATCACCCATTTCGTTCCCACTGCTGAGATTCAGGCCCGGCTCTGATTGGAAGATAAGCTATCCCAGTGCGGGGAAGACATATAAAATAATACATTTTGAAATGCCCGTTATTTACATTATATATATATTATACATATTTGGGTGCGTGTTCGCCTTCTCAGCTGGAGTATCGGATATATTAATAAATTTCTAGTTGTAACCCTGTGTTAGATGTGAATGTTTCAGGCACCCACGACGCAAGTCATTGAACTTAATGCGAGGCTGTGAGTGTGAAATCGTTTATATTTTATGTCTATAATACAACCATAGACTATTGAATGACTACTTTACAAAATAAATTGTTCAAGTACCTAGTAATCTCTTACACAGTGAAATAACGTAAGTAAGTAAGAAACGCATCCGGGGAGTGAAGGCCTGGTGACCAGTTATACAGGTTTTTGAAAAAACCTGTATTACTGGTCCCAGGCTCTCACAACACGGGTATAATCATTGTATACCTACTAACTAGTGTGTTTACCAGCTTCGATCACATCGTCACTTACCATCAGGTGAGATAGTGGTCAAACACTAGCCTGTCAAAAAAAAAACAAAACTATACTATACTGTTGTATTAGTTTAGTTATTGTGAGAGAACAAATAAACGATTTATTAAACGATTATAGACGGTAGAGTCTACAAACACTCCTTTTAGTCCTTAATCTCCATAGATATAGCACAATACCGTCACAGATCAAAACAGCATCTATCCACTCCGAACGTGCTTTGATGAACTCAAAGCGAGCCTGGAAGCCGATTATATCGAGAAACTACATGCATAGTCATAAGATCTGTGCGACGAGTGGGTGAAGAATGAATTTGTTTGGGTGTTTCTTTATGTTTGTTTGTGTTTTTGAAAATTACAAGCTCAAATTTAAATTTACCTGTTATATAGAAAAAACTCTCAGCCCCACATTAAGACATGTATTGGAGTTGAGTTACTACTTACTTGAGCACTTGAGTTACCTATAAGCTCGATGTCTTGTAGGTAACTTAGTACTTTGCTGTACTTAGTTTTAGTTTAGTTTTAGGAAATATAGGCAATTGGCCCGTAGATTTAGAAAGACATGTATTGGAGCTGGAAACATTTACATATCACACACGCTATCACCAGAACCAGAAGCACAAATCTCCCTTAGGAAAGAAAATTGTGCTCCAGGAATCGAAACTAGGACCCACGGCGCAGAGGGCAGAGAATTGCCCACCTCGTCAACTGGGTCGTCAACTACAAACAATACTTATAAACTTTTAAAGTTT
The DNA here is from genome assembly GCA_948107665.1 of Lomographa bimaculata. Classification (NCBI taxonomy): domain Eukaryota; kingdom Metazoa; phylum Arthropoda; class Insecta; order Lepidoptera; family Geometridae; genus Lomographa; species Lomographa bimaculata. The sequence goes on along the minus strand of OX403603.1, from coordinate 14,321,252 downwards.
CACGATTCGAACACATAGTTTATTAAAAATAGTTTTTTTCGTACGATCATATCTCATTCACTTAAATTAGTTTTACGTGCTATTTATATTATCCAGGTTACCAGTAAGTAGCACGAGAAACTACCAGTCGTAGAACGGCAAAATTGTATTAACCTCTTTAGATGAAATGAAATTTATTGACTTCAGCACATTGACAATACGGTAATTCCAATGGACCCCAAACTAGGCATTGCCTGTATCTTGCGTGCCCTATAATGGTGCGTTAACAAATATATATTTTCGCCAGTCTGTTCGTGAATCAAATAAAATAATGGATTTCACAAGTGCCAATAGAGACTTCATGATTATGTTATAAGTACCTAATCACTCACAAGTAATAAAACATCTATTTGTGGTTGAATTATTCCAATTATGATAAAAAATATTGTTATAAAATTATAAGGTATTAACAAAGTTGGTTTACTCGCAGAATGTCCCATTTGCAACTGGTCTGTAAGGTACATCACCATCTTAAACTACCACCTTGGCTGGTAATAGCATAGATATTTTTTATCTTTACTAATACTCCATAAAAGTATCAACAGGGTTGAAAAACTTAACAAAGATCGGTAAAAATTAACCAAAAAGTAAATCAGGAATAAACAAATCAACATCGGGAAAATATTTAAATTATGTTTTGATAGTTATTAGTTTACCTACAAATATAAAAAATGAATGGTCTTGAGCACTTAAGTTGGCACTTACGCACTGAAAACAAATTTAATTACTAAATTCAATAAAAATTATTTCACTCTTTCCAGAGGTTGTGTAGAAAAGCTCATAAAAATATAATTCCGGTTATATCACACTTTACTTATCAAACATTCGAAACACTTATATACAACTAAAAAAATACTTAAGATAAACAAGAATTACAACAAATTTAAATCCAATTGCCTAACCAAAAGTCTCAAAATCACAAAACAGCAACAAACCACTAAACTTACATTCCAGAAACTCTAAAAGTTACTCTCTTCAAAAACAAAGGTAAGAACTAAAACAAAGTCCCTCTGTCACGCGCTCCGCAACTTCTCGAAAGTCACTGGAACTAAATACGAAAACCACTCGTAAAACCAAAACCGAGAAGATAAACTTCAACTTTGAAGTCGAATAACTTTTTTGTGTGAAAACTACATTATTGAGGTGATTCTTATTAATTTGTATATTTGAATGGTAGGTACGTAACAACAAACGCATTCATATTCACAGCACGTTAAGTTCAAAGACTTGTATCATGTAGGTACATTCACATAACACACAGAATCACACCCAGAACCTGAAGTTCTTGCCTCAATAGCTTACCTATTTATCGTAAAAAAAGCTTAAATTTTCTGTAATTATTTTTTATATTTATACGCTTTCACACAACATTAAGTTCGATGATTTGTGCCGGAAACATTCACATCACACACACAATCACAACCAGAACCAGAAATAATAAGAACATTTTTTTCTTGGGGAGAAAACTTGTGTTCCCGTCAGGAATCGAACCCGATACCCTGTTTACCCCTGGTTTTGTTTTCCTGCCGCCAATAGAACCCACGGAGCAAAAGACAGAGACCGCTCAGCTGCGCCAACTGGATCGGCAAATATTATAAATAGATATTATAAAAACAAACAAACGCTTTCACACTCACAGCCCCACGCTAAGTTCGCAAAATTGTATCCTGGGTGCCAGAAACTTTGACATCACAACTGGAACCAAAAACACAAATTTCCCTAGGGGAGAAAACTTGTTCCCACCGGGAATCGAAGTCAATACCCGCTGCTGAGAAGCCAGATTCGCAACTAACTACCAGCGGGAAGTTCAGCAAGTAACATTTAAAAGGAGATGAGAAGTTTCATTAAGACGATATACAAATTCAATTTAACAGGAAGTGCAGTATTTAATTTTTATTAAAAAGAGATAAACATTAATATTATAACGCCACGTTTCACTATCTCTTGCAAATCGTTTTGAATGAGAACCATTCACAATAAAAATAACATTTGACCAATACCTCACCTGATGGAAAGTGCGCATCATCACTTTCCATCAGGTGAGGTAGCTTGAAGATTGTACCGTTTGGCGAACAAAGATGCATGCAAAGTTCCACTTCGGCGCTGTACGGATGATGAACGTAGAAGCGGAACGCTTCAACCGAACTGGTGGTATGTCGACCATAAATGGATGACGATTTATAGATTGATTTTTCGGACATTTTATTTTTCATGATTCAGCATTAAAACATACTTGAAACCCAAAATTTTTATCCTTCTACGATCAACCCCTATTTTTTTATTGAACTAAAAAAATATTTCCTAGAAATAATATATATGGCAAAACAACATTTACCAGGTCAGCCGTAGTATATTATTATATATATATATATATAAATCAATAAGCGTGCATTAGTCTTTAAATTCTAGGCTCGAACGATATAAATATCTATTATTTTTTTGTTTTGTTCACCTCAAAACGGTCAGTTTCGGCCAAAAAAGCAAAATTGGCAATTTTTATGAGAATTGCTTCTAATATACACACATACATTAATAAAATCATAACCACCTTTGCTTAAGTACTTGAAAAAAAGGGGTCGAATGAACCATAAATGAATGATGAACTCATCTTCTTGTTGGATGATATTTAAACTGAAAATAATATCTTTCTTCAAACAACAACATTAATAATTATCCCTCCTATTATCCTCCTTTTGTATATCATTATAATTACCGACGAACCCCGATCCAGCTTTGCACTCGACCCCTTTAATTTCTAAGAAACAGTGGATTAATGTCGTCTTTAATTAAACCCCTAAATGAAAACCGCGGTTTTACGACACAAGCTTTTTTAGGGTTCCGTAAAATGAAACCCATAAAACTTTATTAAAAGTTATGAAGGAGTTGGAGAGTTAAAATTGTGTTTGTTTTGGCTTTGTGCACATATTTATAGAAGATTTATAACTATCATCAACGTCAACCATTTTTTTTTGATGGGGAAAAGAAAGAAAGAAAGAAAATACACTTTCTTTTCTTTCCTTCCCAGGGGTGAAGGAAAGAGCAGTGTAGCTTGAACCCATTAAAATCGGTCAACACGTTTCGTCTCTAGAAAGCCATATAATAACAAACATACATACACAGACTGATCAACACAATACAATCCTTTGCGTCACGCAGTCGTGTGAAAAGATGCTTTTAGGCGGCTTGAGAAATTATGACACCAAGAAAACCACAGAATTAGAAATAGTACAACATCAATTATGCATGTCTTTAAACATAAGCGCTTGCACATTCCGTCACCAAACAAGTCATCAAACGTATCCCCACACTAAGTTTGATTACTTGTATCGTGGGTGCTGGAAACATTCACATCACACATACAATCAAAACCAGAAAAATAAATTTTCCCTGGGGAGAAAACTAGTGTCCCTGCCGGGAATCAAATCCAGTAAGCAGGGGGCTTAGAAGGCGAACGCTCATCCGACTAAGCCATTAGGCAGTTCCTAGAGCAGTGCTCTTTTAGACTGTACGGAACCATTTTCAACGATGTCAAACTTTACTTGACCATTTTTTTTTCCTTTGCCAGTATAAAGGCGGACGGGTTAGGGTCCTTGGTATTTTCAATTATGTAGTTCTATTTGTTTCGTTTGAGTTACGCACCTGACTTCGGGTCCGGAAAAGTTGAATTATATTCGGGAAGGTATATAAGGTCAAGGGCCTTAAGTTGGGGCTGGATTACAAGGAAAGTTATAACGATGACAGCTTTAGGTTTATCACTTCTCTTTATAAACCCCACTGATAAGGTTATTGAAATAAACGTTATCGCTTTCACAGTCACAACCCTACACTAAATTCGATGATTTGTCTTGGGTGCCGGAAACATTTACACCATACACACAATTATACCCAGAACCAGAAACACAAATTTGTGTTAACAGAAAACTTGTGTTCCTACCGAGAATCTAATCAAACCTGATACCAGCTGTTTAAAAGGCAGACGAGCAACCAACTACGCCGGCAGTTCATATTGAATTGATTATATACAAAAAATGCGGTTTGAAGAGAGTTGTTCATAGATATAATTAAAAAAAAGGAATAAGTATCAATACAAAATACACGTAAACATTACTTTGATAAAGGTACATTGGTACATAAAGGTACTGGTTACACGCCTCAGTAAAGAGATCACCAAGGTGCATTCCAGACACGAAAGAACCGGCACCAAATCGCGAGACGGGAGCCGACTATGCCCTGACTCGAATTATGTGGGGCGCCGGAGGTTACGGCACTCCACTCGCTGAAGGTGTGTGCCGCATGGGTCCCACAGCAGCACACACTTTCAGTGGTTTGAGACGGAGATCTCTTCTTTGCTGTGGAATGCTCTTCCAGTAGAAATTAGAAGGACACAATCACTTAACATTTTTAAAATGCTGCAATGGTTAACTCCATTGCAGCGGCAGAGGCAGGTGGTGGTCTCCCTCTGCGGAGCGATCATGAAGCAGAAGGGGGCCGTGGAGTGGACCAGAAAGACCAATTTCTATTCTGACACGCTTCGGAGCAGACAAACAGGGGGGCGAAAGAGGCGTTCAATCTCCTTCTCTGTGGGAGGGTTAATGGTGGAAAAAGGAACAGGTAAAGAAAGGTGCGACATTTTTCCCCACCAAAAAAAATAGAGAATATTGCCCCACTTGACTGAAGTACGACTTGACTATGGCTTGTCCATGACTACAACTGTGACTAGGACATGTTAACGGCTCCAAAGCCACTTGTATCACGACTAAAGGACTCCATGTATTATGGCCATCCTACTAATATTATAAATCCGAAAGTTTGTGTGTAAGTATGTATGGATGTTTGTTCCCTCTTCACGCTTTAACGGCTGAACGGATTTGGATGAAAATTGGAATGTATATAGATTATACCTAAAATTAACACAAAGGCTACTTTTTAACTTGAAATTAGCGGGCGAAGCCGTGGGGCACGGCTAGTGATGTTTATAAGGACAACAAAAACACTCTTGCTGAAAAACCGTGACTTTTAGAAAATTTAAGAAAGCCCACGTACCAAACGCCTTGAAACAAATTGGCCGCTCAATTAGCCAAAGTGTTGCCAGTATGCAAAATAAAACAGCCACGTACATAAAGTTATCCACAATCGAGAAGTTTCAGCCCAACCTGCTAGCTTAGCACAATCTTCCGCGAGATTAAGCCCATGACCGCGATTTGTACTAACAGTATGAGAAGTTGCTTAGAACTGGGAGGTACGGGGATATTAAGTATTGGTTTTTTTTTATCAAGTCAAATGTGAATGTCGAAGCAATCCAGCTGCAAACGTCTGCTGACACGGAGTGAGAAGACTAAAAATAACAAAACCGTTTGAACTAGGGTGTTTCTTCCATTTAATAGAAACAAGAAGAAAAGTGCCAGTGGACACTTATTCTGATGACAATCTAAGCTAAATTAAAGTACTCTTATATGTTTTACACACATTGATATTTTTTTTTTACAATAAGGCCATAACAAAAGGTGTACAAAGGCAAGCTTAACTCTTTACAGAGTTTTCTTCCAGCAAACCCTTTAAGCAGGAATTATTATAAGAACGAGTAGGTTGTTGTGTACATCAAAATATGATAATAATACAAGATACTAATAATATTATGTTAAAAATATACATTCAAATTTACAAATGAGAATATATACATGATTTAAAATATAAATAGATAAATATAAACAAGAAAATAAAGTAAGAATAAATACCAATATCAATAAATATGACCTATATATTTAAATCTAATAACTTTAAACGAGCAATTCTTGTGTATATATATATAATATATATACAAGAATTGTGTGTGTAATCAGGATCTCAGAAACGGCTCCAACGATTTTTATGAAATTAACAGATTAGGGGTTTTTCGGCCCAAGGAATCGATTTATCAACGTTCCAGGTCCGAGAAATGCTCGGTTCCCAAAAAGCATTTGAGAAACCGGGTTTAAGAAACTATCAACGCCATCTATTACGCCAAGACCGATGTAAAAAACTGTTTCTACTCGATAATAGATGGAGCTTTCTGAGGCTACAAATTCAAACACATTCTACCAAAAACAAAAAACCGAGCAAAGCTCGGTCATCCGGATATTATTTATTTATTTAATACTTTATTGCACAGTAAAAAGTGTACAAAAGGAGGACTTAATATATATATTTATGTTAACATTTAATACGTACAATATATATATAAATTTAAAATTAATTATATATAAATTTAAAATTACAGTGGGCAGGTCTGAGGATTCCGGGTTCGATTCTCGGCAAGAGCACAACTTACAACTTACTTCAGAGACATTTATACTTCGTTCTGGGTATTATCGTGTGAGCGATGTTAATGTTTAGACATCCACGATACAAGTGTTTGAACTTACTATGGGACTGTGAATGTGAATGCATTTGTGTTGTGTTTTACGTAATTTTTTTTTAATGATTGAACACGTAATAGACTAGCGTGATTCTTCCGCGACAACGTCACTTTCCATCAATCCACGCCAAGACTTGCACGTCTTTCGATTCCACCCATTGACAATAACAGCAATTTATTTTCTCGAGAAGTAGTGTTACTGCATATAATTGTATTTAGTTTTTCGCTCTCCCCACAAACAAAACTTGGTCTAGCGCGGCCGCAACTGGCTTTAAATTGTTTTTATAGCTCCGTTGTTTACGAGGGAATGTGATTTACATCCTTATGTCAAACTGTTTATGGACGGATGTGCTTTATTGCACTGGAGATAGAGAATTATTGTACTGTACTGTCATATAATATGTAAATAACAGAGAAGATAACTCAGTAAATACAATCGCAGTTTTTTGTACCGATATGTTGTAAATGTTCACTTGTTCATTCTAAACCAATGATGTTATTAATCCTACTAATATTCTAAATCCGAAAGTTTGTTGTGTAAGTGTGTAAGTATGTTTGTTCCCTCTTCACGCTTTAACAGATGAACGGATTCAGATAAAATTCGAAACGTACACAGCTTATACCTAATATTAACACATATGCTACTTTTTAAACTTGGCGATAATAAGCTAGTTGAGTCCAGATTGCAGAGCCTCGGTCACAGACGTATGGTCGCAAGTCTATCGGTATTCTATCGTTTGCATTTTGGAGAGTGTGCGCAGGAATTACATGAGTTAATTCCACCATGCCCATTTTACCATCTAACAACCAGACAAACTGTCAAACGTCATCCATTTATGGTTGACATACCTCCAGTTCGCTCGAAGCGTTTTGCTTCTACGTTTATCATCCGTACAGCGAAGGAATGGAATTCATTGCCTGCGTCATTGTTCCCCGAGGGGTATAATGGGGAGTCTTCAAGTCAAGAGTGAATAGGTATCTTCTAGGCAAGCATGTTACATCTTCGGCCGCATCGTCACTTTTCATCAGGTGAGATAGTGGTCAAATGCTTGCCTATTATGCATAAAAAAAAAAAGATAATAGCGAGTGAAGCCGCGGGGCACGGCTGGCATATACGAGTATGAAAAACTTCAAGACTTCAAGACTTCTCGTGATGTATTAAACCATGTTGTAACATTTAAAGTTGCAATATGACTGCATTTCGGTAGAGTGTAGCAAGCCACAGAAGAATTAAATGAAAACTCAATGTAAGTCTTTTTTTTTATTCACTATAGGCAAGCGTTTGGCCACTATCTCACTTGATGGAAAGTGAAGATGTGGTCGACGATAGAGCACGTTTGCATAGAAGATACCTGTTCACTCGTGACTTGAAGAATCCCAGATTATTCTTGGAAACGCAGAGGCGTTTCACTTCTTTGCAATACGCATAATTAATATGGAAGCTAAGCTCTTTGTGCGTACTGTTGGAACTTGGAATATCTACTATAAATCGATGTCGCATGGTTGTAAGTCTGGTTTGCCGATGGTAGTAAGGAGATGAGGGAATTCGATCTTGCAATTTACTGGCACCCTCGCCTAATTGTATCCTATAAATGAAGACAAACTTGCAACCTTGCCACGATGCTCTAGGCTTTGGAGCGTTTTGCATCGATCAGCTGTTCGTCACCTATAAGTCTCTTGGATCTGCGTTGAATGAATTCCAGTGCCTTAAGCTGAAACTTTGCTGAGCCATACCAAATGAGAGCAGTTAGAACTCTCCATACACGAACGGACCTTGATACAAGTTGAGCAACTGCCCCGTAGTAAAATACTGTCTCACTTTGGCGAGAATTCCAAGCTTTTTAGCGGCCAGTTGGGCTGTTGACTCAGTATAAAGTTAAAAAGTGATGCCTGTGAGGTCCATTTCTGTTAAGGATACATTTTGGAGAGTAGGAATATATTGGAATTGGCTCCGTTTGGCACAGAATAGTCTTTGTCTTGGTGGCATTAAACTTAACCAGGTTGGCCCCAATCATACTATCATTTTTACTATAGTTTATTAAGGCGAAAGTTAGTGAGTGTGTTTGTATGTTTGTTACGCTTTTTGTTGCTCAAACGGCTGGACAAATGATGAATTTGATTTTTTTTGGTACGGAGGCAGCTGATACCCTGGATTAACATATAGGCTAAAACCGCAGGGCGTAACTAGTCAGATAATAAGTGAAATTGTTTTATGTCAATGAAGCTGCGATTATTACTTACCTATCTATCAATGCTCCATAAAATAAATCCAGAAACTGAAATCAATCTCCAACTGTCTTCGTAAATCAAACTATCTATTCGTCGGCATAAAATCCGTTTAGCGTATCCGAGCTATGTACGGAACTAGAGCTATTAAACAACGGAAAGCCGGAATGTCAAAGAAAAATCAAAGACTATGTCATAATTCAGAACGAACTGCGTTGGAATTGCGCTACCGTGATAAATTATAATAATATCCTGCCTGTTGGCTGAGCGTGTTCGCCTCCTAGGCAGTGGGTTAGCGAATTTGATTCCCGGTGGAAACACAATTTTTTTCTAAGGTAATAAGAATGCATGGAATTTTTAAAATAGCTAAACGCACGCTATTGGCTAGACTGATTCGTGACGCCACTGTCCAGATATTGAAGTCGATGATTGATCTACTTTTCTTTACGGTAGCGGTAATTGGATCGTGTATGTCAAAGAAAAAAAACGTCAAAATGGCCGTTTAAAATTGCTCAAACCTGCTCGCATTTTCAAATGTTGATTTTTACATTAAATGTAATGTGTAATTCTATATTTACAATTCATGCATATTCTGTATTGCAAATACCTAGGTAAGATTGTAAATTTTATGCTAAGGACGCCTAATTTAGAAATAGCTTGAATAAACAATATAAATATACACAGAAATTAAAACTCATTAAGGTATATATATCTACTACAACGACTAAATAAAATGTTCAATTATCACACCAGAACAAACAAACAAATAACAGCGAACCTGTCCGCAGGTCCCGCAGACACATAATTTTTGTCCTAACCGACTACGTTTAATATAAACGTAGGTGCTCGTATATCCTACGAGCACAATAGTACGGGAGCGTAGAGTTACACCCGGGCTTAGCTGTAGAGGGAACTCTGCATAAACAATTGTAAAGCTAGTGAATTAGGTGAACATGAATTAGTGAGAGTTTTTTTTGACTAGATGAGCCGGTAAACGTCTAACCACTCCATCTTAAGCGTGATATGAATTCGACTTTTCGATTTTTATGCTGTTTGTTTGGGTTTTTATAATTTCCTTTTTCCTGAACCACCAATATTGAAGCATTTTCTAGATTTTGCAGGACTATGTATGTTAATACGGCGATTAACTAACAAAACGGTGATTGATTTTTATTTAAAAAAAATAAGCTTAACAAACATTAAAAAACTCCATTCCTCTTCTGTTGGTAAGTAAAGATGTGATCGAGAGGATAGTACTCACTTCTAGAATTTGATTGGTTCTGAGGAAAAACCGCAGCACCATTTACTTGGTAACATTTTTTTCTACTAGAAAACTTGGTAAACTACACCTGTATTTTGGTTCAGTCGTAATTAGCATATAATTACTGAAGATACTGAGGAATAAAGTTGGTTTCAATTTAAAGCAAAACTCCTTTTTCTAATTGACTCTGATAAAACATACATGGACATCACAGTAAAATATTTAAAAGAGGAATCGATTTATTAATGTCGAATCTACTCTAGGCCTGCATTTTATAGCTATAACTCAAAGGCCGGAGCAACAGAAGTAATGTACGATGACAATATCAGCTCCGTCGTTTGACTTTCGACTTTATGCCGCTGTGATATGGTTGTCGGCGTTTATTTGTGGGCACTGCATCACACAACTCCAGGATCACTGTTTCTCCAAGCCATTTAATTTTGCGGGTCTTCAGGCTTCCTACTCTCTACAGAATCCATCATTTGAAGACTTGGAAAGTGTCGGATTAGGAGTCTGTGTTATGGGAACAAGGTAATGCATGCACAAATATTATGAGCATAGCGACTAGGCAAGTGTGTCCCATCTTCAACCGTATCATCACTTTCCATCTCGAGATAGCGGTCAGATGCTTGGCATAAAAAAAAGATTTAGTAAACGTCTTGAGGCTAGTTTTCCTTCGAAATACAACTCACTGGTCCGGGCCGGGAGACTACGAAATAATTTATGATTATATATTTAAAAAAATATGCTTCTCTTAAACAAATTTGTGACTAATTCTGAAGAGTCAAATTTATGTGGCATACTTGTGTACCTAAGAATTTGATGAAAAAGAAATATTTAGACGCATTGAAAACTTCTTACCTTATTGGAGTTGCTTAAAAATGATTATTTTTAATGCCATTGAGGGATGAGGTGAGCAAGTTGCTCGCCTGATTGTAAGCGCCACGCTTCCTTCAATTCAAAACACAGTAATGTAACCTGCTTGGCGACTAAGAATGGCAATAGCATAGTCCCTACTGCATGCTACTGCCCCAATAGGACTCTGCAACAGAGTTAAGTGTATCTCTCTTGGCTGCAATGCCGCCAGCATGATGGGTACGCTACCCACTGGTACTGGCTTAAGTGTACAAGTTACCTATAAACGTGGTGGCTTGTAGAAAGGTTTTCGATAACTTAGTCTTTTGCTGTATCGATGTATAGTTTAAGGAAATATAGGTGATTGGTCTAAAACCAATAATATGATACTTTTATTGGCGCAAATGTAGTCCAAGAGCCAGTGTTGCGTCAAAACATTAATATCGGCGACGCTGAGGCAGCGTTTTAATGAAGAGATATGCATCACTTGGAATAACTTGGGGGGACGCAGCACTAAAGTTCGGCTGGTTGAATCCTGTTTAGTTTCGAGAACGTAGATCTACAAAAATGATGGATGCTTCAAATTTGTGATCTCAATGTTGATGTCAATACTATTACATATTTGAGCCGTTTGGCGTTGAGACACTGGGCCCGTGGGGACCAGGAGCTAATTCCATTTTCAAAAATCGCCTGGTTGAGACGACGCGTGATTAAAATGTTGGCACTTATTTGGCTCAACGTATTATTAGCATTGCAATTCAGAGAGGCAATGCCGCCAGCATGATGGGAACGCTACCAACTGGTAGTGGGCTTGAGCACTTGAGTTGCCTATAAGAAAAAATAATAGTATGTCGTCTTTAGCAACTGTTGTTTAGCATAATCATAATAAAAAAAACAACGGTTTGCACTTCGGGAGTGTTGGCAGAAGTGAAATCTTGAACATTAACGTTGTAAACAGCAGAAACAAGCATACATTTTCGCCGCGCGGTAGAAAGATAGAGGGATATCTACTCTCCCTCCGTCTTACGAATTTTCGATCAGGTCACGCGTCCTGGAGCTTAACATTTTTTATCCATCCCAAAAAAAGTGCACAACGCCGCTAAAGAAGTTTTCACTTCAAAAATGCATGTCACTTGACTACTATCTCGCCTAATGGAAAACGATGAGCGGTTTGATGTTGCATACCATCGTGGGTATTATATGATGCAATATTATATAAGGCTTGAAACACGTTAGAGTCATGCGACCGAGCTCCTCGCCTCCACTCTCACGACTGACTCATCCTGAGGTGGGACAATTAATTTATCCGAAACTAGTCAACAACAAAGTAAGTCGAAATTTAACTAATAAAACCTCTCCACTACTTCGTAGCTCGTTGGTATTGGATGGCACGTAGGTAGAGTTCGTACAGGCTGCGTCGTCAATATTGGTTAATTTGTCTCGTGAACCAACCGGTGACTTCTAGGACTTTGCTTACACCGACATTTTAATTAGGTTACAGTTGAGAACGATTTCTACGAGTTCTTTTGGGGTCAGATTTCTCCTTCTATCATGTTTAAGTATTTTATTTATTCAAAACTATCGCTCATAATAATGGTTTCTTTAATATAGATATAAATTTTAAGCAAAAACTTCAAATCAAGTGAGAGTGTTATAATATTATAAGTGAAAACTTTAAAGTATTTCTGACAGTAGGGTATCAGATCCCTTTAAGCGGCTGGAGATGTAACTTGCTTTCCTAGAAAAAACCTATTCACTTAAGACAGGTCAAACTGTTCGAGGAAAAAAGACACGAGCGTTGAGTTCCACTCCTTCACTGTACGAATGATCAATGTAGAAGCGAAACGCCTCGAGCGAACTGGAATTATGTTAACCATTAATCAATTATGAATGACGATTGTCTTATTGTTATTTGATAAAAAGAATCAGTAATAATTTGGCGTTTGTGGTATATGTAAAATAAACGCTTCACACTCACAGCTCCACACCAAGTTCGATGACTTGTGTTGTAGGTGCCAGAAACAATTACATCACACACAATCACATCCAGAACCAGAAATACAAATTTAGATGATCTTGATCCCTGAATTAGATTCTGATATACCTAGTTCTACCTTTTTTATCATAATGCGCGCCAAAACTAGTCAGCAGTAATGTTTCGAAACTTTGAATACAGACGCTCAGAGCACAAAGTAAATAAGAGCTTTAATATTAAAATCTCTAAGGTCATTATTTGCTTGTAAAGTTTACGATCTACAAGTAGGTCGAGTGCATCGTATGCTTAGATTAAATTTCCAGTACTTGCACATACTGGCAGTCACAAACTAAAGTTTTAATTCAAACTATACATAAAGGTACACATAGTGAATGGCAGAATATGGAGGATATAAAAGAGAATGGCAGATATACCCAGCTCAGTGGATGATGATATTTTTAAATGAGAAAACCGAGTCTTTACGCGGTTATATTTTTAACTAACTTCAATAAAAGGAGGTTCTCAAATCTACTGTATTTTTTTATATTTGTTACCTAAGAACTTTTTTCTTGGTGAATAGATTTTTATGTTTCTTTTTTTATATGAAAGCTAGTGCTCCCATTTAAATTTGATCAAGAATTTGACCAGTAATTACCGACTTCCCAAAAAAGGAGGAGGTACTCAAGTCGACTGTATTTTAAAAAAATTTTTATGTGTTTTACCTCACAACTTCTCTCCACGTAAGACGATTTCGAAATTTTTTTTTTAGTTTGAAAGATGTTGCTTTCTAATTGATCCCATTTAAATTTGATCAAGATCTGATTAAGAGTTCTTGAAATATCGTCAATAATGTCTATTTTGTGATGAACAATGCGTACTTTGACGATGTTCTCGTTTACCCGACTTCAAAAGTAACCTCATAACTTCTTTCGTTGTGAGCCGATTTTGATGATTTTTTTTATTTGAAAGCTGATGCTTTTTGTGTAATCCACAGTTTTTTTAAGCTTTGCTTGCGTTTAATTATTATTGAGTTATCCTCAATAATGCGTGTTTAATTATTCAATCCGATCAAGGGTAACGCGAAGAACAAGGGTAACGGTAACGTGGTTTTTTGTGTTTAAATTATCAAAATAACATTATTTTTGCGGTGATGGGGTGGATCATAGTTGGATCATGAGAGTCTCTCGTAACCACGGCCTGCATCTCTACGGAAACGTGAAAGTTAGTATTATATAATGTAATTATGAAATTAAAAGCGCAATAAGACCCAGTTTTCAATAAAAACATAATGACAATGATGAAAGGTACATTTATATTCCCGGTAACATCAGGCACAAAACTGGATTCAGGAGTACGTAAAGAATCCTACTAATCCTACTAATATTATAAATCCGAAAGTTTGTGTGTAAGTGTGTAAGTATGTTTGTTCCCTCTTCACCCTGTAACTGCTGAACGGATTAGAAAGAAATTTGGAATGTACATAGCTTATACCTAGGATTAACACCTATGCTACTTTCAACTTGATAATAGCGGGCGAAGCCGCGGGGCACGGCTAGTAATTAATATACTTCACTCTAAGTATAGAGACACAACTGCACACTGCACACTTTGAACTGCCCGTTGGCTAAGTTGGGTGAGCGTTCGCCTTCTATCGGGTTCGATTCCCGGCGGGAACACAAGTTTTCTCCCCAAGGAAAATTTGTGTTTCTGGTTGTTATTGTGTGTGTGATGTGAATGTTTCCGGCACCCACGACACAAGTCATTGAACTTAGTGTGGGGCTGTGAGTGTGAAAGCGTGTATGTTTATTTATTTTTTATGTTTTTTACAACTTATACTCTATGAGTACATAGAGTACAAGCTGTGCCTACAGCACTTGGAGGAAATGGAAAGGACATGATAATAAAATTTCAGTTTAAAGAGCTGTGACTAACGAAACTTAAAAAATATTTTGCAATAATCAGCTACAAACAAAAAGATGATTATGACAATATCAAATACGTAACTCCAAGCTTATTCCAAGTTTGTTCTAACAGAAACCGGTAAGTTCAGAAGACATCGTGTGGGGTATCCTCTCGGGAATTTACAAATTAGTTTTCCACTGCAGCATACATAACTTTGATATTAGTAAAGTGAAAGTGTTGCAGCAGAAATGGTTTTGTGCAGAATTACTTTTGAGCTCTTGTAGGTAAGCTGTTTTGATTCAGTATAGGCCAACGTTTGGCCGATGGACGATGGAGCACGCTTGCTAAGATACTTACTCTCACGGGACTTGAACACTTCCACGTTCATATTTAAGCTAGGAAAAGCTTGTCGCAGGTAGGTATATGCCAGGATTTTTCAAGCCCCAGGCTTAACGACTGTTGTCTTACGGATTGCAAAACATGTTTTCTACAAACTGTTTCGGTAGATGACGTCACACGTCCCCGTAAGACGTTAATAATAAGGAAAGGTTAATTTCGTCGCTTCAGGCGGGGCTTGAGAAGCTCAGCGGTTAGAGCAATAGGGCATGAGACCCTATGGCCGCGGGTTCAAATCCCGCCTCGAGCGATAATTTTTCCTTTCTAAATTTATCACTATAGTTCTGCCTAGCATGGCTAATGCTATATAAATAAAATCAATTGATTTGGGTAGACGTTATCAACACAACGTTGAGCTAACTGCAATTTTAGACTCGTTGGCCGTAGTAGTTTCTACAAACTGTTTCGGTAGATGACGTCACACGTCCCCGTAAGACGTTAATAATAAGGAAAGGTTAATTTCGTCGCTTCAGGCGGGGCTTGAGAAGCTCAGCGGTTAGAGCAATAGGGCATGAGACCCTATGGCCGCGGGTTCAAATCTCGCCTCAAGCGATAATTTTTCCTTTCTAAATTTATCACTATAGTTCTGCCTAGCATGGCTAATGCTATATAAATAAAATCAATTGATTTGGGTAGACGTTATCAACACAACGTTGAGCTAACTGCAATGTTAGACTCGTTGGCCGTAGTAGTTTCTACAAACTGTTTCGGTAGATGACGTCACACGTCCCCGTAAGACATTAATAATAAGGAAAGGTTAATTTCGTCGCTTCAGGCGGGGCTTGAGAAGCTCAGCGGTTAGAGCAATAGGGCATGAGACCCTATGGCCGCGGGTTCAAATCCCGCCTCAAGCGATAATTTTTCCTTTCTAAATTTATCACTATAGGTCTGCCTAGCATGGCTAATGCTATATAAATAAAATCAATTGATTTAGGTAGACGTTATCAACACAACGTTGAGCTAACTGCAATTTTAGACTCGTTGGCCGTAGTAGTTTCTACAAACTGTTTCGGTAGATGACGTCACACGTCCCCGTAAGACGTTAATAATAAGGAAAGGTTAATTTCGTCGCTTCAGGCGGGGCTTGAGAAGCTCAGCGGTTAGAGCAATAGGGCATGAGACCCTATGGCCGCGGGTTCAAATCTCGCCTCAAGCGATAATTTTTCCTTTCTAAATTTATCACTATAGTTCTGCCTAGCATGGCTAATGCTATATAAATAAAATCAATTGATTTGGGTAGACGTTATCAACACAACGTTGAGCTAACTGCAATGTTAGACTCGTTGGCCGTAGTAGTTTCTACAAACTGTTTCGGTAGATGACGTCACACGTCCCCGTAAGACATTAATAATAAGGAAAGGTTAATTTCGTCGC
This sequence comes from Lomographa bimaculata, assembly GCA_948107665.1. NCBI lineage: Eukaryota > Metazoa > Arthropoda > Insecta > Lepidoptera > Geometridae > Lomographa > Lomographa bimaculata. Next base: position 14,304,830 of record OX403603.1, on the reverse strand, counting down.
TTCAGGCGGGGCTTGAGAAGCTCAGCGGTTAGAGCAATAGGGCATGAGACCCTATGGCCGCGGGTTCAAATCCCGCCTCAAGCGATAATTTTTCCTTTCTAAATTTATCACTATGTTTTCCAAAGCTTAAAATACATGAGCGTGATCTTACGACAAACTTTATCGTGATGAAATCCTTGCTGCTAGCTTTATTCATATTCTGCATCAAATATTTATAATACTTTTATAATGAATAATTTAGTTGGTATTTTAAACTTCTGGCAAAGTTGGTCGCACATTTTCCTTCTAAGCAGCGGGTATTGGGTACGATTCCCAGTGAGAACACTAATTTTCCCAACAAGGTAAATTGATTTTTCTGGTTCCGGGAGTGATATCTTCTGTACCTTGACGAAAGTAGTGTTCAAATATGATTAAAATCAACTCTAACGCATCGAAATACAAACCAAGAAGTTCACTACTCAAACAACTAGCCACTGCAGGTAGTCACGTTAGGTACGGTCTTACACTTCGGCCTCGGAAACACAGTACTTCACTCTACGGAGCGTGAAGCAATGTACTTTAATTCCGGAAACTTTTGACTCATTACGGTGAGACAAAGAGCTGTGCGCGAGCTAAAGCGGGAAACTTCGAGCACCGCATGCCATTATAAACAGACCTCTAGGACGTGGTGCTGGGGGCGTAGTCAGGGCGATCCTTATGTCCCTCTGCTATTACAATAAAATTCTTTCAAAGATAAACTACGGGCCAATTGCCTATATTTCCTAAAACTAAACTAAAACTATGTACAGCAAAGAACTAAAGTTACCTACAAGACATCGAGCTTATAGGTAACTCAAGTGCTCAAGCCCACTACCAGTGGGTAGCGTTCCCATCATGCTGGCGGCATTGCCTCTCTGAATTGCAATGCTAATACGTTGAGCCAAATAAGTGCCAGCATTTTGATCACGCGTCGCTTCAACCAGGCGCTCTGATAGAATTTTGAAAATAGAATGAGCTCCCGGTCCCCACGGACCCAGTGTCTCAACACCAAACGGCTCAAATATGTAACCACTGCCAAGGTTTCCATATTTGCGCCGTTTACGCTGCTCTGCCGAAGTTGCCGCGACGCCAACCCCATTCTGTGTTTCAGGAAGATGTGACGGAGCTAAAGTATCGACACAAGTTGCATCCCATACTAAAGGCCGTCCCATCTTCCATGGAATTAAAGTCATGCCGTCGGGTCTTTTACCATCGTCACGCATCAGACCATTCGGTTCGAGAATGGCTGGAACGTTGGCACTGGTAAAAGCCCGGCGGATGATATCGTTGAGGCTGGCGTGGCGGGAAATTCGGCCAGCACTTTTCTGGCACGAGAGGCCGTGGTGACCGAGCTGGTCAACAGCAGTACCACACTGACAGCTATGGGCAACATAGCACCTTGCACCCAAACGTAAGCATATAGCGAGAAAGCCTAGCCTCTGCTATTTGACATGTACATTACAGAAATCCTTATAATATCAAATAGAGTAAAAGATGTTGAGCCCTATTATTTATTGTTATTAATGATTCATATACATTGTATTTAAATTAGTATTTCAATAAAAAATGTACTGTTAGATGTAAGATGAAATATTTCACATCAATTGCACGTCTTTGATCTGGACCGAGCTCTTATCGCAAGTTTGTTTTTTCTTTATCTGATAGGCTAAGCATTGGTCTACCTTTTCAAATGATGGTAAGCAATCTAGGCCTGTTTACTTACTTGGTGACAGATTTTTAACTTGAAGGTGGTGTACTACGTCTACATTATTATTAGCTAGCCAGCCTAAATAGCTAATAATATATAACCTGAATACCTGTTCCTACATTACGGAGAAGACACTGCCTTTTGCAACACAGTTTGAAACTAAAGCAAGAGGCATGGTTTCACTCTTTAATGTGTACCTAATTAATAATTCATGTCAATAAATATTTTGTATTTTTAGTATTTTTGTATATACGAGTTTCGCAAGTATATACAAAACTCTTGATCAGATCTTGATCAAATTATATTGGGACCACCCTGAAGGTATGGGTAGGTATACTTTTAAACAAAAAAGAATTTCTCGAATCGGTCCAGGTGTATTTAAGTAATCGGGGAACATACAAAAAAAATATTACATCAAATTGAGAACCCCCTCTTTTTTTAAGTCGGTTAAAAATCCAACGCGATCGCACGACACGATGTCGATGCTATATATAACAGCACGGGTCAGCTCTACTGCGCTACTTGTGACCGGGTGTTCAAGACGAAGTTTGGTTTTGCCAGCCACATACGAGCACACGCCAGGCTACTTCTGAGCCAGGGTCGCCATCGTTGAATACGACGACATCATCAAAGTTAATTAGGGTATTCTTTTTAAAAAAAACACTAATATTTCACCCCTTAACAAGCCCTAGCTCCGTCCTAGTCTAAGGAAGTGAAATAGCGGTGTGGTTGCAGTCGGATTGTCGGCAGTTCTTTGCTGGCAAGAAAACAGAGCTCAAAAGTTGCGGTGTCTTCAATTAGCATTAAGTAAGCTTTCTGAAATGAGGTCTTGCACTTTCTGCTTTCATATGTGTTAATTGTGTTTATTAGTTTAAATGATGTATGATTACGATAACTTATGGGAAACCGATGAGTAAAATAGCATAATCATTTTGAAACAAGCTTTTAGTAGCCAAACTTGAGTGCAGTAGCCATATCGTGGTGACACTTAGAATGAGTAATCATAATTGAATACGTATAAATTTCATGTTTGTGTTGATAACTTTTAAGGAGTTCCCTAGTCAGGACCCAACCCTGAGTGCAGCAACAATGTCATGATAAAATTTAAAACCGGCTATCATATTGTTTCACTAAATTGTTTGACTGTGTTGATCGTTGAAGATTCTCTATTAAAATTCCGTAAGATAGGAGAAATCATTTCTAAATCAGCTTCTAAGATATGACCGAAATAAACAAATACTGCACGTTTATTAAAAGCTTGTGAAATAAAAAGGGTGACGCCGTTTTCATGCACTAAGATGCAAGTGGATATGGGCTGTATATTTAATACGTAGCCCTCCAATCTGTACTTCCCTGCTAGTAGGACTGGTTCCAGCTGAAAGAACGAGTTTCCAGTGTCATAATTGGACATATGAGATTACGTAAGTCATATCTGAAATGAAGTCATATCTACCACGTGGGACTTTGATATTCTGTGTTTCGGGCTCCTGGTGTCACTGCATATGTATTTAGAACGGTGACGTGTTTTTTAACATCAGGCGAGCGTCTTGCTTGCGTCTTGCCGCAAGCAAAAAAATCTTTTATGTAATTATTTATTTAAGGTTTCCGAGCTGATCGATTTACGAATGCATTCACAGTTGAACAATAGGATGCCACATTAGATCATTGCAATTTCCGATTGTTCGATTTAACGCAGTCTAGTCCATTTCGGTTAAATGTCCCAATGCGCTTAGATCAGTAAAACCATGATCAATGTAGCCACCAACTAACCCACAGATGCACCTGTTCCAGGTGGATTTTGCTTGTGTCTTCGATGTAGAGAAAGCAATCGTAACCAAAAATAGATTTTTTTATTATAAACTTTATGTTTTATTGCCGCTAAATGCATTTTCTGGTTATGCAGCAAAAAGCGAAACGTTAGCAAACGGAAACGGAACCCATAAAACCCATTTGGCTAAAGACTATCGACTCCCCCCTCCAGCACGTGTCAAGCACGCAAATGCGCGCTCGCAATCAAGGTAATGCTGTGTTGCCAGGTGCGGCGGGCTCTCGCGAATTTACAACATGGCAACACTGACAGGCTGATTTATTCGCCGGCCGTATTCGCGGTATTTCCAATTGTGGGAATTGTGGAATTGTAAGTTTGTGAGATATTCGGAAGCACGCGTGCTAATGCTTGCGGCAGACTACTTTTCACGTTTTGTTTGTTTTGCTTGTAGTATTTGGTAATTCGATTGTTTCGTTGTGGTTAATAGTGTTGCAGTTGTGGGGAATCTGGTCGGGGCTTGTTTTTTCCAATTTCATTAATATTTTTCACTAAGGTGTATGTACCTCCTCCTTTTTTGGGAAGTCGGTAAAAAAAAAACAAGGAATCGAACCCGATACCCCCCTACTTAGAAAGCGGGCGAACGCCCACCTATACTAATAAGTAACAATATACTAATAAGTTACAATATACTAATAAGTAATTACTTGTTTACTTATTAACAATAGCCTATTCTGAGAAACGATCCGAACACCGGAGCAAGATTAACTCTGCTAACTTGGTAGGAGTTGAGGTTTCAGGACTTCAGTTTGCGACTAATTATCCAATTTCTCATATCGATACTGATTAATGTAACAGTTTACGAGGAATTATGTTCATAAAGTGAGTAATTAACACGTGGATTAAATTAACACGTGTTTTGGCTGAAAAAAAACACAAGACAAATTTACGTAAAAAATATTATCCCTTCTTTTTACTTCACCGTAGCCGAGTATAAATATTTTTGATGAGGCAGTAGGTAGAGATTTTTAAGTCCATGAATGCATATTTTTACTATGTATATATTTTATTAAATATTTATATGCAGAACTAAGATCTAAATTATTGTGTTTGTAAAATTATTTGTATCTGGATGACAGGGCTTAGCTCGGTTTTTATTTTTTTATTTTAAACGATGTTTTCTAAAAATGAAACCTAGCTAGATTGATTTATCGCCCCGAAACCCCCTGCATCCTAATTTCATGAAAATCGTTGGAGCCGTTTCCGAGATTAAGATTAAATATATACATATATATATACACGAATAGCTCGTTTAAAGGTATTAGATTAAGTCAAAAACTAAGCTTAGAAACCAATTTTGAGGTACCCCCTGGCCCGCTGGCTTAAGTGCTTAAGCACTTGAGTTACCTACCTATAAGCTCGATGCCATGAAGGAAACTTTGGTCTTTGCTCTATAGATGTATATAGTTTTAGGAAATATAGGCATTTGGCCCGTAGATAGATATATAGAAACTTAATTACTAAGCTTCGAAAAGTATTTCATAAATCAATAAGTAGAACCTCTGTATTTCTGAAGCCACTTTATACTTTATACTCTTTGTCCCAATGGAAAACCATTTAGCAGAGGTCGAAACCGACCCTTAAAATAACTCGAAATTAACAAAGTTCCTAACATCTGCGACAATGGACAAAAGAGAATAATGTTATGATTGACGATCTGAAGTTCCAGTGAAGGTTTGGATATAGTTTTGATAATCTATTTTAATGTAATAAGACTGTCGAAACTGTAAATTATAAAAGTTCAAGTGAAGATAACTAGATGGCGTTAGGCGTCGAGTTAGATCGCGGTGGTGAGATTTTCCGACGATCTATGTACCAATTTAACGTGAACTTATTATATTGTCTATGCGTTCCGGAATAACTGGGTTTTATTTCCATGGTTCGATGGTTCGATGGTTCGATACACTATACACTATACTACACTAATGCCTATGGTAAAGAGTCGAGCCGTAAACGGGAAGTTTTGGCGCGAAATTAAAAAAATTACGATGTCGATTTTGTTTTAGGTATTTTCCAAAACTTGTCATACTTCTAGTGTTAATGTGTAAATGGTAGATTATTAACTATTCATAGTTTCTAATCGTGCATTACTGTAGGCATAGAAAGTAGAAAAACGTGATTATCGATTTCGCTTTCAAATCACCAAACGAAGTTCTAGTAAAGTAAAGACCACTTTACTAGGGCATGATTTGACTATGATTAGAACATGACTTTCTTTCTTGACTTTGACTGTGCATGGTGACTAAGACTAGTTTTATAAAATACCTAGCTAATTTAAAAATTATTTATTACTTGACACTGGCTAAATGCACATAGTTTGCGAAGCCAAAACTAAAAAAACACGGAAATTGGCGGTGATTTTCGCCTTGTCAATGTCTAGATCGGCAATTGTTTCGGCTTCATTTGGAAGCTTTCTTCAAGATGAGTGCGGAGTGCTTGCCATCGCAAGCGAGGTAAAAGAGTGTAGCTAAGGTAGGGGTTGGGTATATTATAGGTAGTTTTTTTTTGTATGTTTTTTTATTACTGACTAAGCAAACGTTTGACCACAATCACACCTGATGGAAAGAGACGATGTAGCCTAAAGTGGAGCACGCTTGCTTAGTAAATACCTTACTTACTTACTCCGCTGGCTCAGCAACCCAAAGTGGGCCTTGGCCTCCGAGATAAGAGAACGCCATTGGTTTCGATTCTGCGCAACTTCTTGCCAGTTGTGGGTTTGAAGCAGACGCAAGTCTGCCTCCAGTTCGTCGATCCAGCGATACCTTAGCCGACCTACTGGTCTGCGCCCATACCGCTTTTTTTTTAAGTAAATACCCATTCACTTTATTTATACATCTAACGCGAAGCAAAATACTCAAAGCAACGAATATCGCTACTTAGGCGATATCTACGAAGTGTTTACGTTTACGTTATTAACTCTGAGCAAAAGGTGAACTATCCGTCTCGAAAAGGACCAAAAATTATGGAGTTCCCTAATAAAATGGCTGGCGTGTAAATAGACAGCCATTATGTAAAAAAACATTGTGTTTAATAAAAATTACGGGTGGTCAATACTTACCTAAAAATATTATGGTTGACCGCGATTACTTAAATATTGACAAGAACCTTATTAGATATTATATTAATTTGTAATATTTATAAAAGCCCACGTACCTTCAAACTGCTTCGATAAACCAGCAAGTACAGAAGTCGCAAGATAGGAATTAATAACAAAATAACTTGCACGTCTGTCTACATACACCACAGATCATTCACACAGGTGAAGCGCCAGACGGCAACTTTCAATCAGAAAATATCTTGGACGACATACGGTAAAAATCACCAAGTATATCACATACGATTCGCCTGATCACTAGGTATTGGATTAAGTCTTTATTTTAACTCCTACGGTTAATGAATAATAGATTTTTTACGTCACAAAAAAATAAATAACGGCGCGAAAAATTGTTAACAATACACACACCCAAAGATAATGACGACTGACGTAATCACTCCGTTTTAAAAGTGATATATTGAAACACATACTACTGAAAGCAGGACACGGAAGCTCATCACTTTACCTATTCAATATGGCGATGGCGTTCTATTCGTCAGCATTCAAATTAGCCAATCAGAGCGCGTGCAATAATTGCATTTTACTCATCGATAATATTTCGATGATATTACCAGAACACCAATTTTTTTTTTACAGTGATCGGCTATGGATTGCATGCAGTGTATAGGCACTGCAAATGTACCCAAAAATCCTGTCATTCTTATCAAAATGAATATTAGTTTGGATTATTGCTGAATAGAACTTTGTGTCAGAAAAAAAATTGGTAGTACACCAATGTCACCGTTATAGACCTATTTACACGCTTTATATTAGCTTTACTTGTATGTTTGTAACCGACTTCTTTGGGCGCGATTTTGACCCACTTTAAACGGTCAGATTTCATTCAAACTTTGTAGATTTATCGAGGACCGATGACAATACACTAATTTGATAAGATTATACCATTATTCAATTTACAAAAAATTTTGAAAATAAATAATTGTATAAAAAAACTAAAATACACGCTTTATATAGAAAGCCAAACTAAAAAATAGAAAATAAATATTAATAAATTTGAATTAAGAATAGTGTAAAATGTTTTAATAAATATAAATTAATAATAGTGTAAATAAGAAAACAATATTTTATTTTACAAAAAGCGTGGGGTGGATGGTGTCAAAAGTTATAAATATTTCATTGACAGATATGAGAAGAATGATTATCATTTCGATAATATATTAAAACATTTCGATAATGTATTAAAAAGCACCCCACGCTTTTTTTAGTTTGGTTTTCTATGTAAAGCGTGTTTTTTAGTTTTTTTTTAACTATTATTTATTTTTCCCTCGGTCTATCTCATAACGGCTACACATTAAAAGTTAAAACTTACGTATAAAATCAGTTATATCCAGTACTTGAACAAATACAAAAATTAGACAATTATTCTTACGAAAAAAGTTTTAAGCAATTAACCTCAATTTTTTTTCTCTATTAGGCATAATGTAGGCGTCAGGTCTCAATTCGGGCGAACCACAAATTATTGTCTAAAATGCTATTATTTATTTTTTGGTATAAGCATTCACAGAGCAGATGTTATAAACACTTCCATTTATATTCTGATGCATTAATGTACGACTATAATCATAAAAATACTCGTAAAAGTATATCGTATGGCAACACAGAGCATTTTAATAATAAAGCTTATTGCAGGAGCTGTGGCACCGGTCGTGGATGTGCAAAGCAATGCAGTGGAAATCAGTGATAGAACTTCGGGGATTGCCACGAACTTTTTATGCTACGCCCTTTTGCACCATCCTTAGGAGTCGCCTAAATGAGATGCCTGATCATTTAGGAGTTACCTAGCACAAAAAAAACGTTTCGTTAACATTAGGCGTCAACTAACAACCTTAGGAGCCACTTCACTTTAGAATACCGGTGCGTAAGGTTTTAGGTAATTCCCTAAACAGCTACCATTTTTTGTAGGGGCGTCACACGTAATTTGACGGAACTTTATTTAATAACGTTTTACCAACCTTTAGGGGATGCCTAACGACTTTAAGAGCTACCTAAACTTAGGTCACCGATTTGGCAGTGCATAAAGCTTAAGTGATTCCTAAATTGACAGCAAAAATCAGATTACACTTTATGTAAATAAAACGGCTTCAGTCACGATTTAGGGTCGACTCTTGCGACCTAGGTTTCGGGGTTGTCCGATCCCCATCATCAGGCGAGTTCACGACGGAAGGTCACGGCGCTCACTGAGCGATTGGGAATCTCGCCTGATGATGGGGATCGGACAACCCCGAAACCTAGGTCGCAAGAGTCGACCCTAAATCGTGACTGAAGCCGTTTTATTTACATAAAGTGTAATCTGATTTTTGCTTGATTCACGATTTTGAGTCCACACTCAAAATGATTATATATTATTCTTACATGATTTTTTCTTTTTTATTTTGGTCCGCCTTGTTTTTTCCTTCAACACAAGCTGGAGATATCTATAATGCGGGTTATGATCTGTTTTAGAGATGCAATAGGCCTCACTTAGCGACATGCATTTATAAATTGGTATGTAAATGTTTTTAATTGTATCGTGTTGTAGTTGTTTTTGGTTAAGATGTGTATATCCTAAGATGTTGGACATAAAGCACTGTCTACATAAATACACTGTGTTGAACGTAGAAAGTAAAAGGTATGAAATTGGAATAAAAGCTGCTCATGGAAATTGGTTCGTTACGCCACCGCTCGAGTAATGAGACGAACAATCAGTACAAGTATTATGTTAATCTGTTACGTGGGCGAAAGTAATGTATACGTGCCTTTATGTTGAGATTGTTTGGGGTGAATTAAGGGGTCATTAAACTTAGCAGTACCAGTGTTTTTGACGTGATAACGTCTTATAAATCGATGAACACCGGCTGCACGCACGAAAATGTGTCACGTTCCGCCTGAGCCTGAGCGTGCAAGCGAGAGCGCGGAACAATCGATAGAGAGGCACTATCGGCCTAAGCGTTCGTCTTATGACGTTATCACGTAAAACTATCGTCCGTAAATCGACTTTACGACAACCAATTTTTATGCTCGAAAGGCAAGCATTTGTCCACTAACTCAACTGATGGAAAGTGATAAAGATGTAGCATGCTTGTCTAGGAGATACCTATTCACTCTTGACTGGAAGACACCCTGATTATACCGTTCGGGGAACAAAGACGCAATGAGTTCCACTCCTTCGCAGTACGGATGATGATATGCTTCGAGTGAACTGGAGGTTCAGGATTCAGGAACCCGATTAGCCCATTGGACCAGCTGGGTAACGCTAAAGCAAGCTTCCGCGTCTCTCTACCAGCATGGTCAGTGTACTGGTGTGGGAAAAGCCACTCCTGGTGGTGAGCGTTAAAAGGGTTGCTCAGCGGCACAGCGGTTTGAGCAATAGGGCACGACACCCGACCGCGGGTTCAATCTCCGCCTCAAGAGAAATTTTTTTTATTCTAAAATTACTATTTATTGTAAAAGTACTATTTTCTTCCTAGTTATAAAAACTTATGCTTATGCTATAAAAACAAAATTTGTTGAGTGAAAATAAGTAACCATAAACACAACGATAATGTTCCGACATGTGCTGTTGTGATTTGAAGAACTATATTGAACAAATATTGAACCAATGGATGAGAACCTTAGTGTTTTTTTAAAATCCAAATAGGTAAGCATTTGGCCGCTATATCACCTGTTGGAAAGTGATGATGCAACCGAAGATGCAGCATGCTTATCATGATACCTATTCACTCTAGACTTGAAGACTCCCAAATTACAATGGGAAACAAAGACACAGGCAGTGAGTTCCACTCCTTCGCCGTGGGGATGATAAATGTAGAACCAAAACGCTTTGAGCGGATATGAGTTAGATCACTCAAAAATTAATTACATTTGTCAGTTCGTCTTCAATCGAACTTTAAGTAAAAAGTACAGAACACCTTTTGCCTCATTCCCCTAATATTATATCTCAGTAGCACAAATCAGAACTATCTACGATCTACTGAAGACACGTAATCTCTTTGTAACATAATAACGTTGTAGCTAAGTTTACACAAGTAGAAGCCCACAGATTATTTTGCTTGTTAACGCTGTATAACAACGGTTGTAACACTTAATATCTTAGTAGTGGGATTTTAAAACCGCTGAACAATGGTGGTTTAATTGGGTGAAACACATATGGAGAGGTATAAAGAAAACTCGAAACTTTGAGTTTGAGTGTTGTAGCTATTGAGAGCCTGCGTATTCCAGGTCTAGTGTGTTTACCAGCTTCGATCACATCGTCACTTACCATCAGGTGAGATAGTGGTCAAACACTAGCCTGTCACAAATAAAAAAAAAAAAAAAAAAAAAATTCAAAGGCCAGGCCTACTACCCTGTGCCGTACAATCTTTGTTTCTTTTATGATCGATAGGTGAGCATTTGACCACAATCTCACCTGATGGAAAGCGATGATGTATCTAAAAGTGTAGCATGATTGCCAAGGAATAACTTAATTTTTTTATTAAATTAATAAAATAAATAAAAAATCTATTTATTGCCAGAAATAACACATAACAACAACACATTTAAATCAAATTTTTCTATAAGTGATAGACAGACCGCCTCAGTCTGAGGAACAAAGTTAGTCTATTGTGAAAACCACTGAAAACTAACCCTAGCAAGCCAAGACTGAAACGGTCGCATCTATCAGTGCAGTTTAGGGCAATAGGAGTAGATTCAGCATTATAGACATATTTATTCATTATAGACAAGCGTTTGACCACTATCTCACCTGATGGTGAGCGATGATGTGGTCCACGATGGAGCACGATTGCCTAGAAGATACCTATTCACAGTCGACTTGAGGACTCCCATATTGTACCTATTAGGAAACACCGACTCAGGCAAGGTGTTCCATTCCATAAATGTAGAAGAATTCAGTTTTGACTTTTGAAGACTCCTAGATTATACCGTTCGGGGAACAAAGACGAGAGCAAAGATTTCCACACCTTCGGTGTCCATATATAATAGGTAGAGACAATCGTAATTTACAACCTTCAAGTGAAAAAGTCTATCGCTAAATCACTAAAAAAAATATCCTTGACAGCCAGTCTTTCTAGGTCTAGCTGTTTTCCACCTATAACCACATGATCACTTGCAACCGTGATATCTTGATGGATCCATCCGACTGCGAGCTCCTACCACCATCGGGTATAGAAGATTCACTAGGATCTGTAAAAATAATCTATTTTTGAAAAAAAACCTACATCATAATAGGACTGCGTTCAATGCCTATATACGCTCTGATGGCAACTTTTCTCTCTAGCCCGTTCTAAGGCTCTCTCTAACGCCTGTCAATGTCAAATTTCTATGAGAATTCCCGCGAAAACTTGTGCTTGTAGTCAAAATAAAAGTGAAAGATGAAAATTGTTGGATGAAATTTACTGTCATAAGTAGATTACTAGACTATTATTTATTCCATGGTACTATGTCGTTCGCAGCCTTCGAGCGTGTATATAAAACAACCAAACATTTCAACTTTGTATGATTAGCCTAGACTTATGCACGTTTACTAAGTATTAACGGTTAATAATCGACGATTATTACACATTAACACTCGAATAATCACAGGTTTTGAAAATTATACAAAATCAACAACGTCATTTTTTCACTTTCGCGGCAAAACTCCAACACACAAGTTTGTTTTCTAAATCGATTCTGATGATGCAGGTGGTTGAAACCTCATTCCAAAATTATTATGAAGAGCGCAGAAAAGATGATACTATTCTTCTTGACCCTCCTCTTTTCTCAGATCTCTTTTTGGCACGTATGTCCAAGATATTTCGGTTTATCAAACTGACACTGACTCACACTTATTTTGGAAAGTAAATACCTCAATTTTAAGGAATTTATTAGTAATTAAATACAGTTTTCTACATATACTGAGCTAAGTAAATGCTATGGTCTAATATATTGGAGAACAATGAGTTTCTTACTCACTATTATAAACCTTGAATGGTGGGTGTACGTGGTGGCAGTGATTACCTTTTTCTGTGTCGCTCTTATTCTCAACTATATCGTCAAGAAAATAAATGGTAAGTAGTTTACAAGATTTATTTATACCTTCTAATTCAGATGTCTATTGCATCGCTTTAAAAATACTTATTCTCTATTTCTTGTATACGACAAGCAAGCATGTATCTATTCAGAGAATTACTGGTCACGTACAGTACGTCACGAATACTGTCCAAGCAAGTAAAACTCTGTAGAGTGTACTGTCTTCGTGCCATCATGCCTTGGGCTTTAAAATAACGAATATGAGTGAAGCATTATTGTCAATTTAAAGGCTATATCTAGGCCATGTCGCGACAAAGTTGCGATTACTTAAATTTTTTATGTTTGCTTTATAGAATAATGCATAGAAATTGTTTTATTCTATCCACCCTTTTCGGTTTTCAGTTGAATTAAACTTTTATCATCCTCAGTTCGTATATGAACTGACGGTAATCTTCTAGCTGTATGTTGACCAAAACTAAAAAATATATAATCTTGTCATTTATTGAATTAATTTAATTTCTTATATTTACATTTTATGTTCACAGAGTCTCGACTCGAAGAAAGATTCATGAGACTCCAGAACACCGCCCCAATTAATCATTCAGTCCAAAGCCGTAAAGAGTTGCACACTAAGTTACCTCCTAAAAAGCTTCTGGAAGTTGTTGTAGAGCAATCCAACCCCCCGACAGTAAAAGAAATTTCCTTAGTTTTTAATAAAGATAACCTTGCAGAAGCTCAGAAGAAAGACCAAATAGATATCAGAAACTTTCCTAACACGAAAAAGTTAGCCATCGATGCTCCTAATACGTTTAACGATGAAGTTGAAAAAGCTAAAATTATTAATATAATGGATCTTAAAAAATCGGATTGCTTTACTGAAGCACTAAATCTAGAAAATAAAGTTAATACAGGAACATCATCAGATAGTAAAAATAACGCTGGTAACGAATTATTCCATCAAAACCAACCTAATGATAAAAATACCTCAGATGCCAACAACACTGACAACGTTCAAGAACCGATTATACAAAACGACGCTAAAATTGATAGATCACTAGATACCAAAGCTGACGACGATACAGGCCAAATTCCAGAAAACAACGATGATGTAACAAATACATTAAACCTTAAATCCTATCATACTGAATATAATAGGCGGTCGATGCAACAAAACAGCATTATTAAAATAAAGGATTTAAATCCCGGTTCCGTTACTGAAGCAATTAATCTAGAAAATAAAGTTGATATAGAAACTTCATCAGATTGTAAAAATAAAGCTGACAAAGGTTCATTTCTTCAAGACCAAGCTAATACTGATAATACCTCAGATATTCATAGCTTAAACATCACTGACCACGAACAAGATTCAATATTACAAGACGATGCTAATATTGATAATTCGCTTGATTCGGATAGCAACGCTGATAACGACAAAAGCCCAATTCAGAAAAACAAAAACAATGTAAGAAACACATTAGATCCTAAACATAACACTGGACGTGATAAACGATCAATGCAACAAAACATTATTAAAATAAATTCATCAGTCCCTAAAATCAACGCTGATGATGACAATGGATCAATTCTGCAGAACAAAGCTAACATACAAAATTCATCCAATCCCAGAAACAAAGATAATATTACTAGGATACCGTTTCTTGAATCTATGTACGCCGAATTAAGCAAAATCGATCAGTGCAAAAGTTCTCCGCTAAAGTGTAAAGGCATTACCTTAGATGAAAAATCGATTAAAGTAAAAGGCAACATATCGATACCCAATTTGAAGAAACTGCAACAGATGAATCAAGAAGATTTAAAAAAGCTGTCGATAGATTTAGAGAAAAATGTTCTGGAACCGACATCTAAATATAATGTACAAGTTAGAAAATAAAGCACATGCATATACGCGAAACTAATTAAATAAGCACTTTCTATTTTATACATGCGGTGGTCGTTTAATCTTAGGTGTTTTTTACCACAATTTCACCTGTTGTTAAATTATGATGTGGTTGTGAGTGAGGGTTAACCATATAAACGAGAAAGTTTGAATGTTTAGATTTCGTTGCCTTCTATCTTCTAAGTGCTTGGTTCCTGGTGGGAGTACAAATGTGATAATAAAGCTTTAAGCTCAGCTTTGAAGCTGTTCATTAGAACAGCTTCATAACTACATTAGTAGTTATTTTTACGCTCGCTTTGATTGTGCTTTGAAGCTGTTCATTAGAACAGCTTCATAACTACATTAGTAGTTATTTTTACGCTCGCTTTGATTGTGCTTTGAAGCTGTTCATTAGAACAGCTTCATAACTACATTAGTAGTTATTTTTACGCTCGCTTTGATTGTGCTTTGAAGCTGTTCATTAGAACAGCTTCATAACTACATTAGTAGTTATTTTTACGCTCGCTTTGATTGTGCTTTGAAGCTGTTCTAATACATTAGTAGTTATTTTTACGCTCGCTTTGATTGTGCTTTGAAGCTGTTCATTAGAACAGCTTCATAACTACATTAGTAGTTATTTTTACGCTCGCTTTGATTGTGCCTACAAACTCTAAGTTTGTAGCTGTTAGAATGTATATACGAGTAATATGGCTACATGTCGCAGGCTCCGGATATTTTTACGCTGGCTTTGCTTGTTCCTGTAGTCAGTGTGTGTAGTAAATAGATAGAAAATTATTTTAAGCACAAAAAAACATTGTAGGTACATATGCGAACTCAATGCTACAAAGAATTTTCTTTCCGTCTGTATACTATATG
Source organism: Lomographa bimaculata (assembly GCA_948107665.1). NCBI lineage: Eukaryota > Metazoa > Arthropoda > Insecta > Lepidoptera > Geometridae > Lomographa > Lomographa bimaculata. The sequence continues at coordinate 14,289,427 of OX403603.1, read as the reverse complement.
ACAGTCTTCTGATTCAAGCGGTGGGATACGATAGCGATGGTTTATATGTCTAAATTCCCACGTCACATGCTGTAGATACAGAGTATATCTAACACCTTATAGTGTCCGTAGGAAAAAAAGACACTACAGTGCCTTTATTAAGCGAAAGTTTCGACAGCGTGATACGTTCAAAGCCGCGTAGGTAGATATATCATTGACCTATGCAGTGACAGTTCGAGTACATTGACCTCACGTTACCACAACTACAATCGGGAGGCTTACTTCAAAAAATCAGTTTATTACACATTTTAATTAGCTTTAACCGATTTTTTTACTGTTTCTTCTTCTTTTAACATTGTAAATGTTTATAGGGAGGTGTCTGAAGCAATTTTGACCACCTAACATGGCATCAAAAATAACTCCTACACCAGTGGAGTAAGAAAGCTGAATTTTGACATCAGTTTTGGTCATATTTTAACTGTCAATAAATAGGGTTCAAAACTATGGTTTATTTTTTAACTAGTTTTCATTTTTAACCGATTTCAAAACAAAGGAGGAGTTGTGAGCCGATTTTGATGATTATTTTTTTATTTGAAAGCTGGTACTTTCCATGTGGTCCCATTTAGATTTGATCAAGATCTGATCACTGGTTTTTGAATTATCGTCAATAATGCGTATTTAATACATCTAATCTGATAAAGTTCCGAAGATAAAGTGGTAAAGTCGGTTTTTTTAAGCTTTGCTTGCGTTTAATTATATTAACTTGAATTGAAGGTCGATATATTATTGTTGGTCAATTATTATATATTTTTTCATTTTTTATTATTAATCCTTTAAGAAATATTTATTTTCATAAACTTTTATTTAACTTATTAATGAGCTTGTTGATAAGCATTTGTTTTGAAAACTTTAGAAATAATTTATTGTTCTATTAATATTTTAATTTTAGAATTAAAATCAAAAAATGAAACGCATGAAAAATTATATAAAATTAAAAGAAACGTAAAAGTCTTTAAAAAAAAACTTTTTCTTTTTTTAAAGTAGGTACCCAATAAATAAAAAAGATATAAAAATCAATCTATATATATAAAAAAAAGTCGTATTAGTTACACTATTTTATAACTCAAGAACGGCTGAACCGATTTGGCTGAAAAGGTTTGGTGGGGAGGTAGCTTAGAACGAGGAGACGGACATAGGATATTTTTTAGGAAAGTATATTTTTTTTTATAGCTGTATATAAATATCATTTTCTCATACGTCACTCGGATTTGGTAAATTACTAGGCAAACATAAACATGAAGGAGGTAATAATATAGTCACGTGGCATTGTAACGCATGCCGGGTATGGCTTCCTAAACATGCACATTCATTGACTGTTAGGCGGAACGGAGGTCGCTGGGACAGCTAGTTTGAAATAAAGATATTATATTATATATAACCCCCCCATAAAAATGAATACAAAAATAATTCTCATAAATGACATTCTTGAATATTCAGCTTAAAAATTAAAACAAACCCCTCACTTCTTTATTCTACATTAAACCCAGATACTAATTAATTTTCACCCTCAACAAAATCTCTGCTATTCTAGAGGATAGTCAACATAAAGATAAAGAAAATATAATATAATCTATAAATATATATAACTCAAAGGTGACTGACTGACTGACTGACATAGTGATCTATCAACGCACAGCCCAAACCATTGGACGGATCGGGCTGAAATTTGGTATGCAGGCAGATGTTATGACGTAGGCATCCGCTAAGAAAGGATTTTGATTAATTCTACCCCCAAGGTGATAAAATAGGGGATGAAAGTTTGTCAATTTAAAAATAATACTTCTTAACGCGAGCGAAGCCGCGGGAAAAAGCTAGTAAAATCTATAAATCAAATGTAATTTTGATATACATCAAATGTTAATGAATTCAATATAATTATAGATTTTAATTAAAATAATCCCAGATAAGAATATCAAAGCTAATCTAACTTCATAAGAAATAGCTTGAGCTACAGCTCGAAGACCCCCTATGTTTTTTTTAAATAGTGACACCATTCATTTTGTACACCATTGGAATTGCGATCTAGCCTTAAGGCCTCTGCCTCGAATTTTGCGGACAGCGGGGCGGCGGCGGTGGCGGCGCGGGAGCGGCAGGATCTTATGCGTAAAATCAAATGGACCGGTTCTCGAAAACAGCGGCGCGGCGGCGGGCAACGAGCGGTGCACTCCAGTCTAGCGGTGACCACTCGCGCTGCGCGTCTGCATTCTAGGGTAGTGGTGTGCAATTTTTTTTGTGGCGTATGCATGAGCTAATAATTTCAGCAATCTCACAAATAAAACTCACCTTTTAATTTCCTTGTCCTATAGTAGGGATTCAGTTCTTCTTTAGCCCACAATAAATCGAGCGTTAGGAATAAATTCGAATCAAAAACATTTTGTCGCCGTTGTTCAGACATTTCGTTCGCGAATAAAAACAAATATCTCGACAACACAACCACGTTCCCAGTATAAAAAGTTACTCTATGTAACCACGAACACAACACTACGCTATAGTGCCGCGCAATATACCCGCTTGTTTGGAGAACGGGTCTGCGTTGCCCGCCCCGCTCCCGCGCCGCCGCCGCTGCCGCCCCGCTGCCCGCAAAATTCGAGGCAGAGGCCTAAGTAATTTAATTTTGACCTAAACTGCTAAGTAGAGTAGTATACTAAGAATGTGTCCAATAACATTTTTCTGACTGTCTCAATTACACTTTGATGTGTTCTTTGTTAATAGCACTCACTATATTACACTGTCGCATCACTACACTAACTCAAAAGGTTTAGTTCTCTTGTCTTCTCACAAGTCTGTGTTAAGATTATGCATAGTTAAGCTTTAGAAGACCAACCAGCTACTATAATATCCTTAATGTTGTACAACAAAAAATAACCCTATTTTTTTTTCTTTGTTGTTCTTTTTTTTTTGGGGGGGGGGGGGGGTAGGGGGGATTATATTTTTTTTATGTGGAGTAGGTAAGCATTTAACCGCTATCTCACCTGATGTAAAGTGATGATGCTGCCGAAGATGTGACATGCTTTCCTAGAAGATACCTATTCACTCGAAACTTGAAGACTCCCAGATTATACCGTTCGGGGAACAAAGACGCAGGTAATGAGTTCCACTCCTTCGCTGTACGGATGATGAACGTAGAAGCAAAACGCTTTGAGCGAAGCGCTTTGAGCGGGTAAGTTTGTCAACCATAAATGGATGACGTTTGATAGTTTGTCTTGTTGTTAGATGGTAAAAAAGGCATGGGGGAATTAACTCATATAATTCCTGTGCACACTCTCCAAAATGTAAGCGATAGATATCGAAAACCACTTACGTCGGCTTACGTCGCGTCGGTGAATTAAATTAAAGCACTTTAAATCATTATGACAATCATGGAAGGACCTGAATAATATACTTTTGGTGTTAAAAAATGTCCAACCGGTATTCTTAACAATAGTTTATTTACAAGAAATACATAGCTACCACACGCTACACACATTTGGTTGAAGCAGATCGGGCACCGTTGCACGGGAGGCGCCCGCGACGGACGCGCCATCCGTTCGAGCCAGGCGCGTCTAGGGTGTGGAAGCCATAATATGTAGTCAGTCAATCAGACGATAGCAAACTGATCGTACAGAAGCTCTCGGACTTTGTAATACTCTTCGGAAAGCACGCCTTCGAGCGCCACGCGACCATTCTCCAACTGAAATAAAATGATCCTGTTACCTCTGATAGGCTAGCGTTCGACCACTATCTCACTGCTGTAAGTGATGGTGTGGTTTCCAAATGACCACCTTAGTTTTCTCGAGTTGGTTGATCCAGGTGGATCGCATGAGTGTTAGGGACTTGATATACATAGCAGGGCTTGAAATACCGGTAAAATGTTGGTAACGTTACCGTAGTCAAACACGGTAGCGTTATTACTACATGTAACGTTTTATGGTTTAACGTTAATCAATAGGCGTGTTACCGATATATTTATATAACGTTAAACGTAATTTTACCGGTAAAAGTAACGGTAATTGATAACATTATTTCCTTCGACCCATATTTCAAAAAACAAATCGATTTTTGTTTGCTTGTTTGTCGCGATTCGCGTCTCCGTTCGTCGTTAAGGGCAGACTCCAAACAATGTTAGCTTAAGTTATTAATTAGGTAACTACTTTTAGATGCGATAACGATACTTTTCACTTCGTAACGTTATTTTATTGTTACGATACCTAGGTAACGATAATTTATATTACCGTTATACAGGTATTATTGTGAAAATAACGGTAATTAACGTTACTTTTTATGTTATTTGGTAACGTTAACAAGCCCTGATACATAGTGCTCTAGGCGCGCGGCCCAGGCGCTGTGTGAAGATAAAATAAATGGCGCCTAAGGGACCTTGATATACGAAGCGCCCAGGACACGTGGCCGGGCGGCGTGCGCGCGCCTTCGACGCTTCCCCAAGCGCTTCCGTTGTTTTGTATAGGCTCTAGTGTAAGGGACTTGACATACAAAACACTCCAGGCGCGGCCCGCGGCGCTGTGAAGATAAAATGTATGGCGCCTTAGCCACCCTTTCTTTTTATTATATTATGTAATTGAATGCAGAGACGATCAAGTCACTCGCCTGATGGTAAGCGTCACGCTTGCCATTTACAGTTCACAGTACTACCCAGAGTTTTAAACTAATAAAAAAAAATCCTGCGAGGCAAGGCACTGCTCTCGTCACCCCGAGCTATAAGATGTTAAATCTCCTTATGCCCTGTAATTTGCCTGGAAACAGCCCTTCAATCCGAAACTACGTTATTTATCTATATATATATATAATTAATTGACGTTTATAACTAACAAAAACTCGAGAACGGCTGAACTGATTTGCCTAATTTTGACTTTGTAATATTTGTAGAAGTCCAAGGAAGGTTTAAAAGGTGAAAAAATATAAAGAAATTACAAGTAAAAACCACTATTTTACATATATATCCCATACAAACAGTTCGTACCTGTCAAAGATTACACACAAAATTAATTTCTGAACGCACTATAAATATTTGACCACGGACAAATGTGACATATATGTTTCTTGTCAAAGTTCAGACAACTTTTATAGGCGGTACAAAGTTCTCCGGGTCCGCTGGTTTGTTAAAAAGGTTACTTTACTCACACGTCGTATAGCTAGAGTCCCGTTGCAGCACTCCAGCGCTCCGCCCGCGAACTCCGCGGCGAGCCCGATCTTGGCGATGGCGGCTCTGAGCTCGGACAGCCGCACAGAGTTTATAAACTTAGCTGCGTGCGCGCCTCCCGGGGCTTCTTCTAATGACATCATCACGTCGGACTCCGCCTCTTCGTCTGGAACACATACTTTATTATAAACAAGTCATACTTTAAAAAAAAAATTTAACTCGAGCTTTTACAAGTTGTAAATAAAGAGGACTAAAAGTTATATAACCAGAGAACTTGTCAAGACGAATCAAACGAGTCGAAACTCAATAGGGTTGCGTCGTTTTATTACAGAATTTCTATGACCACCTTCCAGCTCCATCATCAGATCCTGGTTACCATTGAAAGACAAACTACTCGTCAAGCATTTCAAATGAGCCCAAATTAAGTTGTGTCGTTTCATTGCGAAGTTCCTTTGGCCACCTTCCAGCTCCATCATCAGATCAGTACCATGTCATCATAATATTGCATTATCACGCGATTTACACATGTATGCAACATTTCAGATCAATCGGTAACCGGGAAGTGGAACAAAGTTAATTTGCAAGATTTGATGAAAAACATCGCGACAGGTGAAACTAAATAAAAGCTTGTACCAGTGGCGGTGTCTGCGTGCCGTTGATGCCTGTTGGAGACCTGCGCCGACAGCCACGCTAGCTCGGCTGCGCCGGCGCTGCGCCAAGCCACGCCCGACATCAAACTGTCCGTCAGCTTCACCTGGAAACAGAATAAAAGCAGATTAAATCCAGCGAAATTACTGGGTGTTCGCGCAATTTATTGACGCTTCATTTTTTTCCTTTCCTACCCTCATTTTCCTAAGAATACAGTGACTTTCGCTGGAATTACCACTTCGTGGCCTACCAAAAAAAACACGAAAATCGGTCGAGCCGTATCGAAGGACTTCGATCACAAATACTGTGACGCGAGATTTTTATATTTTATATATTTAAGATGATTAAGCTAAATAGTAGTAGTACTTTATGAAGAAAGCAGCTCAAAAACTCTGCAACCTACATTTATTATCATTATCATCAGGCTATATGTCCATTACAGGGTATAAGCCTCCTCTCCCTTATGCCATCTCTGTTATGCGCTGATCGTATCCAGGTCTTTCCTGCGATCGTCGAGTTTCTTGTCAGGTACTTTTTAAGATGGCTGTAATTTTGCGAATCTGGCAGTAGAGTCTGTAACTTTCATGAGTGCCTCTTTGGGGCCCATGTGAATAAACGATTTTGATTTTGCTCTCTTGATTGGGCAACTGGTTTGCCAACGGTTCGCTTGCCTTTTCATTAATTAAAAGTAAAAATACCTGATAAATATGAGACTCGGTTGTCGCGTCTATAACATCGCCTTTCTGCGGAATGTAAATCTTCTCAATTCCTTCAGCTATGCAGTGCTTTCTGAAATGAATAAGTCAAAATCAAAATCAAACATTTCTTTAGCGAACAAAATGTTACATTTTCAAAATAGAGTATATAAATGACTTTGTAGTACTTATTTGAGGTACGGAATTATCTTATGGGGTAACTCAGCATATATTTCCGATATGTTGTTTATTATGTTTAAATGCTTATAAAATTATTTTTATAAAATCTAGAACTACACGCAGGCAACGAGTTCCACTCCTTCGCCGTACGGATGAACGTAGAAGCGAAATGATTCGACCAAACTGTGTGATATGTGAACCATAAATGTATAAAGTAGGAAATTGAGAAGGGAAACATTATCGTTTAAGGCGAGGATTGAAGCAGCGGCCATAGGGTGTTATGTCCTGTTGCTTTAATCGCTGAGCTACTCAAACCCTGTCTGAAGCGATCAAATTATCCTTTCCTTATTATTAACGTCTCATGTGTGTCCATTTTCGGAAGTCCACTTTAAAAATAGTAATGTTTTTATTTATAATTAGCATGACAACTGAACAGTTTGTATCATATGAGTATGAGAACTTTTTTTCTTTAATATATTCATTTATTAATTGTTTTGTTTCAATTCACAAACAAACCAAAATTCACAGCCCAACACTGAGTTCAAAGACTTGTATTGTGGTTGCCGCTATTACAAATTCTTTATTATGATTTTTCAAATAAACTTACTTCAAAATATAATATTTATTTTCTCTGTTAAGTCTAAGGTATCGAAAGTCAACTATCTTTAGCGTGCATATCACGAGGCGCGGCGATGAAGAAATGATTAACACTATACCTGAGTTCCATTCATTTTCTAAAGCTTTTTGTAATCTTAAAGTACCGATAAGCGTTTATTTATTTACAATGAAAACCAACAGCCGAAGCCAATTAATGGTCCTCACGGATAGAAACAATATATTTTAATAATTAACGCAAACATGACATTCGTATCGTTAAACAAAGAAAAACATTATATTTAGAACTTCTTATCTAAGTCGGTGGTTTGTATTAAGTGTTTAAGTATGTTTGTTCCTTCTTCATGCTGTAACGGCTGAATGGATTTGGATGCAATGTGGAATGTACATAGCTTATACCTAGGATAAACACATAGGCTACTTTGTAACTTGATCAACTCGAGCCGCGGTTCACGGGTAGATAGATATTCATATATTTTTTTATATAGAAATAATTTGAAAAAAAGTTGTAAAATGTAGATCGCGAAAGTTTAAAAAGGGTATACTGACTGTAAGGTTTGGAGTGCGGTGCTGGTGGCTCGAAGGCCCACAATAGCTCGCGGCTTGGAGTGCGCGACCACCCTTAGCAACGACTCGCCGTCGCAGCGACCCTCCAGCTCGATGTACTGTATGGAAGCCTTCACCGCCACCTGACGGACTGACGTCACGCACTTCGTCGGAATCTCCGCAATTTCCACTGTAACACAACATATATTTTATTCTTTATTGTTAATCTATATAAACGCTTTCACACAGCCCCACACTAAGTTCGATGACTTGTGTCGTGGGTGCCGTAAACATTCACATCACACACAATCACAACCAGAACCAGAAACACAAATTTTCCTTGGGGAGAAAACTTGTGTTCCCGCCGGGAATCGAACCCGCTACCCTTGCTTAGAAGACGAACGCTCAACCAACTAAGCCAACGGGCAGATCACATATATAAAAATCTATTCACGTTTGTTATTCTCACAAAAACTCAAGAACGGCTCGACCGATTTGGCTGATTCTTTTTTTGTCTTCGTTATGTGTCAGGACAAGGTTTGTATGTAATTTTTTTTTATCAACCTGAAATTGCACCCGGATGAAGCCGGGGCGGATCGCTAGTATGATTTTCCGATTTTATAAGGTTATCTGTCGAGTTATTTATTGGTATTCCACGTACCGTCCGGTTCCTGTTTGGTGACCGGCGCAGGCGCAATGTCTTTGATCTCACCCTCCGCGTCGACAATTTCCGCCAATCTGTAATCCTCCGGCTGGAAATACAACAAGATATTTAATTAACTCTAATCCCTCTAATCACAATCTAATTCCCCCATCCCCATCCTTTATCGGACATGGAGACTGACTCCTAAGCGACACCGTAATATAGTAGACATTCCACAAATGTGAACGAAGCATATATAATCTGAATCTCGGAAACGGCTCCAACGATTTTCATAAAATTTTGTATGAAGGGGTTTCGGGGGCGATAAATGGATCTAGGTCTCATTTTTAGTCTCTTTTCTTTACAATTTTTCGAGAATTTCCAAAAACGAGTCTTTAATATGTGAGTGAATAGGCATATTCTAGGCAAACGTGCTCCATCGTTGACCGCATCGTCGCTTACCATCAGGTGAGATAGTGGTCAAACGTTATCCTATCTTAAATAAATAAATACCTAACTCTTACACTATGACACTGTTAGTGATTGATTTTATTGTGTAATAACCACCATCAAACCACATGGTGGTAGTCACCATCAACCATATGTAGTACTAAATTTATAAAAAAAAGTGTTATAGCTTGAGGCGGGGATTGAACCCACGGCTATTGGGTGTCATGCCCCACTGCAAGTTGATAAAAACATTATCCTTCATTGCGGCGCGGAGTTGGATAAAAAATAATTAAACGCAAGCAAAGCTTAGGAAAAACCGATTTCACCACTTCGGAACCTTGATCAAATTCAAAGTATTAATAACAATTACACGCATTATTGACGATAGCTCAAAAACTACTGATCAGATCTTGACCAAATTGAAATGGGACCAATGGGAAAGCACCAGCTTTCAAACAAAAAATATTTTGAAAATCGGTTCACGTGGAAAGAAGATATGAGGTAGTTGGGTGCGCCTTGTAAGCATCGGGTATTGACGAACAACAGTTTTCTCGTCGAAGAAAATTTATATTTTTGGTTCTGGTTGTGATTGTGTGTGTGTGATGTGAACGTTTCCGACACCCACGTACCAAGTGAACTTAGCTGGGGCAGTGAGAGTGAGTGTGAAAGCCTTTATAAAAAAAAAACAAGGATCATTTTCGGTCTATAAGAGCTTCAAGTTGGTACTTGGATCATTCTGAACACTGCTCATAAGAAAAAGCTTTTCAATATGGTTAACCTTAACTGGGTACAATACCTTGATGAACTCGCCATAGTCGTCAGTCCGCGTCCGCTCGTCATGGCACGGGTACATGGCATGGTGCCGCTTGTTGGACTTGAAGCAGCCTCCCGCGCGCACGTCGTGCCTCACGGGGATGTCATGCCGCCCCGTCACCACCCACATCTCCAGCTCGCCGTCAGAGTCCGAGTCTGATGATATCCCGGCGATTTCTTCCCTGGGAAACAGGACTTTTTAACCGACTGCAAAAAAGGAGGAGGTTCTCAATTCGTCGGATTTTTTTATTTATGTTCACAGATAGCTCAAAGACGCTTATAAACCGTTTTGGAAAATTTTTTTTTTGTTTCAAAGGGTGTGCTTCCCACGTGGTCCAATTTGAATTTGATCAAGATCGAGAAGAGTGTGGGGCTGAGTGTGAAAGACCTCAAGTAATAAAATTACATTTTAAGTTGTATCAACAAGTTATTATATCTGATAACTTGTTGATATCTACGATTTAACGTTAAAAACATGCATACTCACTTGGGCGGGTTGTTGACGAATAACATCTGCTGCTGTAACATTTGCTCGAGCTCCTGTCCCTCTAGCCTCATCCTCTTCTTCACTGTGAGTTCTATCGTTCTGTTGCCGCCCTTTTCTATCAGGTCTCGTGCTAAAGTACCGGGGGATGTCCTGAAATGTAATTACTACCTTTTTGAATGAAGGCTTCTAGATATATTTGTCAATTAAGCGTTATCAAAAATATTCTTAATGGGCTAATTCCTCGAAAAAAATTACTTAGTCTGTCAATAACATTTTCAAAAAATATTGGATACATTTATTTATTGTCATTTAAAAAAAAATACGAAGATATAGTGCGTAGAAATACTGCGTGACAGTAAAAAGTTTACTGAGGCGTGACGTACTTTGTTAATTTCTATTGATTTGTAAAATAAAAAATGTACGGCCAATATTTTTGAATGAATTATCAAGAATGAAAAAATGCTATGTTTAAAATATCATCTATTAAATTAAGCCAGCAGTTTAAGAGTGAAAGGAGAGTTACACCTACACTTTAGCACCTACACTTTATATAGAGGGACAAAGGCTGGGTCACTTTTTGATATCGGTTTGATTTACTATATTACTATGATAATAACCTTGCCGTCAAAACTATGGAATTCTGCGGATGCGGCGCCCACAACAGGAACAGATCTCTGGCAAACCCACTCTCTAAGTCTGGGAATGAGGCGAGCACCACTTTGGGGCCCGGCGTTCGAGTCACCTCGGCGACTGAGTGGCATAACTGCAAGTGGCGGAGCGCAAACGGGTTGCTTCGGGCGCCTTCGAACGCTCGCGTTAACTTGTCACTCATCCATTCGATCTGCGAATGGAAATGTTTATCTATTAATCGAAACATGTTGAGAAAAAGTTTTCCAAGCAGTTTTACGCAGTCGAAATGTTTATCTATTAACCAAAACATGAACAAAAACATGTTGAGAAAAAGTTTTCCATGCGGTTTTAAGCACTCGGAATGCTATTCGCAACAAAACAATTACACACCCAACCTAAGTTGGTACATAATGGAAGTGCTGCTTGTTAACAAACATGTCATTTTACTAGGAATCTGCGTCCACCTTTTCCCGCACTCCAAAATTAGATTTGTCGGATTCTGTTCAAAAAATTTACTATTATTGTGATTTCTAAATAGAGCATTGTTAGATTCATTTTTTGCCGACTGTTCCTCCAATATTTCTACTTACTTGTGATTTTGCAAACTCCACCACATTGTAACTGACATTAGATAGAAGCAGCAGCGAGTAAGCAACCAGACCCGAGTCTTTATTTCTCCACAATTGATCCAACATGTGAGCCAACTCCAATACTCTTCCAGCGGTGTCTGAACAGACTAGAACGCAGCCCCCACCTCGGAGAGTTGTGAGGATTGTTGCTGGAAAGAGAAATTTTTTGTTATATCGCAAGAACTGCCTGCTGGTGTAGTTATTTGCACGTCTGCCTAATAAACAGAGTATCAAGGTTTATTTCCCAGTGGGAATTCTCCCCAAATAATAAAGTTAAGAGAACTTAATTGCCGCCCGATAGGCAAGCATTTGACCATAGTAATGATGCGGTCGAAGATGTAACATTTATTTACACTGAACCCTAGCTCATAACAATACTTACTCATAACTACTACACTACTTAGCAGTTTAGGTCAAAAATTACTTATTAGTCTAGATTGTAATTACAATGGTGTACCGTGAAATTGGTACGTCATTATAAAAAAAAAATACTTACTCATAAGCTTTTCATCTCTCAACCGCCTCCGAGGTTGTACATAATCAGCGTTCATAGCTCCTATTAACATCAGTGAGGGCCTCATGAGCCTCTCGATCTCACAGCCGTTGAGATGCCTCTCCTTCTTATGGTTGAAATCAGGAGCGTAGACTATGTCCTCCTCACCTGGAGCAGCGATACGCCATACTGTGCCACCGAGGGAGTGGCCAGCTGACAGTGGAGTTATTTTTAGGCCTAGGCCTTTACCTGAAAATAAGAAGCTGGTGAAATTGAGAATATCGAGGGGTCAAGTTCTCTTCATTTTACATATTTTAGGTTTAGGTTAGTTACTACAGTTGTTATAGTAGTCATAGTTTACCATCTTCTAGTGGAAAAATATCAAGCTAACTTTGAGAACCAGTTCCATTTTAGGTCTAGCATTTAGGCATTCTAAGGATATCACTTACCAACTGCATATAGTATTTGAATGCTGGCCTATTTTTTTCTTTCAGGATAGGCAAGCATTTGGCCACTATCTCACCTGCTGGAATGTACTGATGCAGCCTTAGATAAAGATAAAATTATATAGAGTGAATAGGATATTTTCTAGGCAGGTGTGCTCCATCATCGACTGCATGGTCACTTAACGTCAGGTCAGATAGTGGTCTAACATTTGCCTTTTTTATTTTTATTATTTGACAGGCTAGTGTTTGACCACTACCTCACCTGATGGTAAGTGACGGTATGATCGAAGCTGGTAAACACACTAGACCTGGAATATGATAAAAAAAAAAAACAAAGTTTTAAAACAAGGGATAAGTATCTCAAGTCCCAGGGTCTTACCTTTCATATCAATACTCTGATTATATTTGAGCTGCACAATCCTATCAAATGCCATATCCACATCATCCAATGTAAAAAGATCAAAATCTTCAACGTTTTTGTGGGACTGGTACAGATCATACATGAACATTTGTCCCATTTTATACACTGGGAGTGTCGCATAAATGGGACAGTTGAGACCAAGCTTGCCAACTGCATAAGGTAGGGCTCCAAGATGAAGCGGGTCTGAGTGAGAGAGTAGGACAGCATCTATCGAGTTGATGTGCCTGAAAGTGATGAATGAAATACAAATAGAATGGATTAAATTATTTAGCATGAAATTAGATCAGAGCTTAGGTTAGGTTAGGTTATATCACCACTTCTGGGGCAAGATAGTGACTGCTAGCGCGACCTTATCTTGCCCCGAGGCAAGGGACTGCTCACGGGGGGGTTTTTAGTGGGTTTGAGCCCCACATACCCCCTTCCTTCACCCCTGGGAAGGAAGGGAAGTGCAAGACATTTTCCCTCCAACAAAAAAAAAAAAAAAGTTTATATCACCACAAGGTAGCTCGAGTCTCAGTATTTTATCAGATACTTGCAGTGTGCCAAGGAACTACACAATCTAGTTCCACCATCCCCATTCTAACATCAGACAAGCAGTCAAAATAGGTCTAATAACAGGGACATTGCTACCACATGATTATTTTGCAGTCATGTTTATTAAACACACTTTATACTCTACTTGCTAAACACTTTTTAACAATCCTACTTCCGACTAATATTATAAATCTGACAGTTTGTTTGTAAGTGTGTAAGTATGTTTAAAAAACCCTCTTCACGCTCTAACAGCTGAACAGATTTGGATGAAATTTGGAATGTACATAGATTATATCATTGACACATAGGCTACTTTTTAACTTGATAATAGAGGGCGAAGCCACAGGACTCGGCTAGTATCCAATAAAGGCAGAAAAAAAAACTTGGTCCATCAATTATATGTATATATGGGTGGCCCCTTAACATTTCTATTTATATTATTTTAATTGCGGTTTTTGGTTTTGGGACACAATTCTTACTCTATGAGAATTTGAAGTTATTAGATTGTATGGTTTAGACGCTAAATGTCTCTGATCAGATGGATGAACAAAATGCTGAACCACCCAAGTCAAGTTAGAGACCGTTTCCCTTAGTCATTTAGTGACTTTCCTAAGGCTATATAGTTTTTAGTTTCCATACATGCAAGCATCAGTATTGCTTGAATATAAGGAAACTGTGAAAACCGTCATGCTCAGTATAACCCAGAGATGTATATAGCAAATTTAATGCAGAGCAAGCAGTCACCTAGCCGTCGCAAAGAAGGAAAATGGGATGCATGGGATGCAAATGACTTAAGTTGCGTGTATATAAAACCAAAACATAACCTTAAACTCACCTCTTCAGCTCTTTAATAAAGTCCATATCGAACTTCTCATCCCATCCGCAGTCTAGAAGAAACTTAAACTCGTCTACCTGAAGAACATAACACGGCGGAGTCTCATCACCAGCCCCCGAGAGGCAGTATACCTTGATTATAGACGTCATCTTCTACCGGTGGGATTTATTGCTTGTTTTAGAGGTTTTACAGCCTACGCATAGTTTTATAAGGGATCAACAATAGATTTGATGATGGTTTTGGTGCGTCTTCTTTTAAGAAAAATGTATGTCAATCAAATTTTTGTTAGAAATTATAAATAAACTGGCTGGCGTTGACAAACAAACAGCAACTTTTTTTTTATTTTGGCTCCGCTAGTCTTCTGTCAAGTTCTGTCACGCAACCGCAAGGCAGTGTTGCAACTCAATTTAACTTTAAAACAGGCAGAAGAAACGAAAACTCAGAGATTGGATTGAAGTCAAAAGCAATTGAAATTTAAGATAATTATATTATAGGCTGCGCTTCCATGTTGAGTGACTGGCGAGTGCGTGGAAGTGATATTATAACAGCATCCTTAAAGTTGTAGCAGATGATCCGTGTGCACCTGTACTGAGACATTACGTGCGGTTGATGACTGAACTAGGCAATAACCGTATGGTTACCGAACGCACGCACGGGGTGCATCTCAGAACCACGACACAATATTGAATAGATAATTGTATTGTAGGGAAAAAAAAATGTTTGCTTTGTTTTATGTATGCCTGTAATGTTTACTTGCCTTGGACCGTGGACGCTTGCTCTGGACGCGTGACCGCCTCGGACCCCTGGGTCACATAGCACGACCTGGGCGCACCTCCTGATGCGCGCCCAGGTCGTGCTAAAATTGTACTAGTGTCTCCTAAAGTGCTTCACTTTGTAACCGTAATTAAATTAACCAGAAAAAGTATTATCAATGTGTATTTGTGGGATCGTAACTTTATTCGTTTTTTATGCAAGCATTGGACCACTATCTCTGATGGAAAGCGATTACGTTGACGAAGATGTAGCATGCTCTGCATGCTTGTCTAGAACATATCCAGTCACTATTGACTTAAAGATTCCTAGATTCTACCGTTCGGGGAACTAAGACGCGAGAGATGCACGATGGACGGATACGAATAACTGGTAACCTAAATACAGCCACAGACGGACTAGCCGATTTATCAAAAATAGACTTCACAAGATGGCGGCGTTAGTTCCGTTCCGGAGTGATTACATTATCCATGGTTCCGGTTCTGACCCACTGCCAAGTGACCAAAAGTGACCCTTGTCGCACTGTAGTTGGGCCGAACTGTTTATTACCCGTTATTCTATTTCCCTAAACGAAATAAGATAATTAATAGGTGACTTGGTGTAAATGAAAGCGCATAATATTTTTTTACCTTTTTTTAAATATATATTTCATTTATTCCCGGACCGGTTCACATTAATAACAATATGTAAAGAAAAAATAAGGTACGATTCATTAAATACAAAAAGTAAGACACGGGGTTCTACTGTTCACTATTTATAAAAATCTGATCTGAGATTACACTAATATTCATTCTACAAATAACACAATTTTATCTACTTTTACATTAAAAAGTAGTTTTCATTAATTCTAATTTAGGTACAAATAGTTTATACATTGGACCAGGCGTCCTTAACAAAAAATGTACACCAAGGTCAGTACATAAGCTTTGCTTTTGAGATCTCACGCACTAAAAAGTGTGCAAAATATGAAGTTAGGGCGATCAAACAGTGATATTACGTATAATCTTTGTATTTACAAGACAAGTATTAATTAAATAAAAACACCGACCTCAGTTTACAATATCCAAAATAACATCAACCCATACACACAACAGTAATCGCAGATCAATAACATTTTTACATAAATTTAACTTAACAACTACTAAATCTGGCACATCTCTCACACAATGACGTCACGGAGACGCCGCCGCACATTGCTCTTAAAATTATATTAAAAACTATTAAATAAAGTAAATATTCTTAACATAAGAATAACAGAACGCTCGCGTTACAACAGGTCGATTGGAATAATAGTATATTTCTCGTTTTTACACCCGTAAAGGGCTCGTAATCTTTAAAAGAAAAACAACAATATGTATATAGTCGCGAGACGGTTTACTTTTGAACTCTCTTTTGTTAACTTGTGATGATATCCACTATATAAAAATATTCATAAAAAATTAGCAATACATAATTTAGCATTCAACAAACAGTAAGCGTTCTTTTGCTTTCGTTACAACCTCTTCTAGTTTAAATAAATTTTAAAGTCCAAACATAAATAAATATGAAGCCTTATTCTCATAAATTTGTCAATCTCCAAATAAATAAGGTGTTTGTAAACTTAATATTTTTACAACAATCTGAAATCATTAAAAAATCGTCAGCCATCTTGGAACCAAAATGGCCGCTAGGCATCGCCATGTTTTGAAAGCAGGTCAAAGATGTTATTACCACCGTAGGTTGCTCACAAAGTAAAAACGTTTTTATATCCGTAGATGTCAGTACAGCTATAAAACTTATATTATTTTCGAAGTCACTTGTATTGGTAACAGGTTTGAGGTATTCGATATTTTAATACTGTTCCACTTTTAATAAACCATCTATCTACTCAACGATTATATACAATAGGCTTTATATACTCAAGGATAAGGTACACAATTCGCTTAATATTACACCATTGAATGGCAACAATCCAAAATATCACTAATATATAACCAGATACATATGTTTCTTGTTAGTGGAACAGCTACAATATATTTTAATTTGTATAGATAATATTGCTACATTATAATGCATTGTTAAATAAATTCTAATCCATTACACGTTACTGTTTAATTAATGTTACAACAAATGAAAACAGAATGGCACTGTTGCTGAGATATTATCGCTTTAAAGCGTTGGAAATAAAGTGCAATCTACTTTGTAAATTCATGTCCCATAACAACAGACATTCTAATAAGGTTAGCAAGTATGTTGTAGATACAATCAATTCCCACTGTTAAAGAATGATCAAAGCGCATCACGAACTGAAAGGTGCACATTATTAGCGTTTTTTTAAATTGTAATTATTGTAAACATAAATATAAAGAGTCTCAGACCCTCCATAAAGGCTAAAATGTATAAATTAATAGAAAACCATACATAAAACTTCAATAAAAAAATAATTCAAATTGATTACGACACGCATTAAGGCGCCACAAAATCTACCCTCGAACAGTGCCATTAAAACAAAGCAATAAAACAAAAATAACACTAATTTTAAAGATAAATGCCGAATACGGCCCTCCGCATTTACCCCTTAATAATTAGTACAGTCGGAGAAATAATGCCTGTTACAAAAATCCAATTAATTTCCGCGTACTAAAACTACGTATAGCTGCAACAGTCTTCCACTTATTTATCAATATAAAACGTAAAACGCGATTATTTTCCATTTGTATTTTATTGCGATTTCGCGCTACCTAAGTCATACGAGCACAGCGTGATTTCGAATCGAGTGATACGATTATGATACGTAAAGTAAAACTATGTTTCGCTATTTGGCTGCGCTACTAAAATTCCACGTATCATACTCGAAGCGAATTCACGCCGCATTGAAAGGATTATTTCCACGACCGTGCTTAATCTCGAACCTCACAGTAAAACTAGAATATACTTTTTTAATATACAAAAATAGTAACAAGTTTTGTACTAGATCCATTTATTTGTACATTGTCGGCGCGTGGACACGATGTATGAAACCAAATAACAAACGGCTGGGAAATCGTACAGCCTAGCCGTTTACATTCACAGCCATGGTCCTACTAAACTATGTACAAGGTTTTAAATGCAAACTAATCATCGCCCGTGATATGTTTTGTGATGATGAAGGCGTCTAAACTGGGCGGGCGATTGGGTAACTGAACGTATTTGTACGTAACAATCGAATTGACAGATCGATTTAGCATACGTTTTGAATACCCGAGTGAGTTTCACAACAATCGATTTTGTCTCACTGGCAGAATTACAAAAGATGACTCTCGATCGCCACGTTGAAAAACTGGCTGATATTTAAAAGAACTAACTAAGAAAACTTAACTCGATATAAAATCAATAGTTTCAATTCAATATCGATAAAACAGCGCACTTCATTCTAATCACAAACAGCTGAAACAGGCGATAATTCGCTCTCGCTCCCTCTTATCACACAGAGTAATCGATCGATTTCAATTCGATCGACGTCGATCACAACCGCCCGCCACATCGCGGCCGCGCGCCTTAACAGAAAGCAAGAAGGCCTTACACCGCAGGTATTACATGCTCTCACCGTGTAGTTCATCATGAAAGTACACTACTGGTATTACACTGCCTCGAAGGCTGGTTTTCATAAATTGAAGGTTATTTACCACTGGTATTTACTGCCCGTCAGAGCCTGGCATTCAACATGTTGACAATTCTACGCCATTGATGTTTCTGGCATACATTTTGAAGGTTCTACGTCCATTGGTATATAATATAGTTAATGCCTGAGGCTGGATTACAAAATCTTGCAGTGTCACGCCACAAAACAGCGGTGTTCATCGAAACCTGGCCTGTACAAGTCTGGGTTTTCCCTACTTTACTGGCGTGGTTTTCAATCTTACACTGCCGGTATTACGTCTAGCTAACATGTTGAACGCATAACATCGCAGACACATACATATCGTACAAACACTGTGTATACCGCAAACTGGCTTCCAAAACATCATTGCCAGTTCTAGCTTACATGTTTTAACGTGTCACATGGCAAGTCCAACACGGAGTTACCAGCGGACAACTCAGGTGTACATCGCAAGCTGGCTGCCGATGTCCTCACTGCCGGTTTTGGCTTTCAACATGTTGCAGGTTTTACACCGCCAATTGGCTTTCAAAATGTCGCCACTAACTGTTTTCTACATACTGAATGAGCTACACGGGCACACCAGCGGTATAACACGGGCACACCGGCGGTACAACACGGGTACACCAAAGGTACAACAGGGACATACCGGCGGTACAACAAGGATACACCGCGGCGGTACAACAAGGGTAAACCAGCGGTACAACAGGGGCACACCGGTTGTACAACGCGGGCACACCGGCGGTACAACACGGGTACACGGCGGTACAAGGCGTGTTTACCGCAGGCTCGCCTCCAGCATCTCTACAAAGAGTTTGTTCATGGGCACCCGACGGTCGCGATGCACTGACGACCAGAAGCGGCGCACGGCGACGTCGGCGTGTCGAAGCGCTGGCAGCACTAACAACAGTTGCTGCAGCGCTGCATTTGCATTGTATGGCCTGTAAGTCGAATTCCCCGTTAGTTTTGAATATTGTGATATACCTAGTTATTCTCATATAAGAAAGTCAAGAGATTATTCTTAAAAACTCTATACTTTTGAGCACACGTTTATTGCATAGGCATTTTATGGTAAGGAAGAAGACAAGCAAGACCCTAGTCCAATGATAAGCAGCAACACATGTGCAGTGCTATCCGCCACATAGTATAAAAAATCTTCTGCCTGAGTACGTTCATCACTGCATGTTCCTCATGTTCGTAAACTCCTCGAGTTTGAAATGCCCAATGCATTAGTTAGACTTGGTGACCAGGTTCTGATAATGAAGCCGAAAAGTAGCAAGTAGAATTCTTCAATGGCTACTAGCAAATCTCTTGGACTTGGTTGATTTGAATTATAAGTACGTGTGATATTCAGTTTTTTATTGAATTTATTTATACAATAGAACGTATTATCAGAAGTTCGGAAAAAAGTAAGATTGAATCAATAAAACTAACCTTAAAGCGGAAACAGCGTCATTAAGCGCTGCGAGGATGGCATCTCTAAAGCGACGCAGCGCTGCGTGCTCATCGATCCTCGCTTCCGAGTTGGCCAGCGCCAGTGCTTTGAGCAAATAGCACTCTTCGCGGATCGCAGCCGCACGCTCGAGACGTTTCGCTACACCGGCAATCTGGGAATTAAGAGTTACATTAAAAACTATATCATACAGAATCCGTTGTGTATTGGCTTGAATAAAGTGTCCAACATAGCTTTACTCATGGAACCAAACTGGATTCAAGTGGAATGGCCTTTATTTAACAGCAAAATAGCATCATTTTCAGCATTATTCTCATATAAACATGATTGAAGTTCGCGAAAGTTTAAAAAAAAAAAGGTTATTCCAATATTTATATTATCTTACTAGAAGATCCCCGTGGCTTTGCCCGCGTTACAATTTAAAATCCGTAAATTGGACTTCATAGGGTAAAAAAATTAAATGAGACTCGTTAAGAACAATTATTTTCGATTGGTATTATTATTGCTTGCTTATGTCGTAGAGATATTGTAACGAGTTTGAATTTTGGCAAGCTTAATAATAACAAACAAACAAACGCATTCACACTCACAACCCTACACTTAGTTCAAGGACTTGTATCGTGAGCGCCGGAAACATACATCACACACAAATACACCCAGAACCAGAAGCACAAATATCCCTTGGGAAGGAATTTGTGCTCCTGCCGGGAATCGAACCCAGTACCCACGGCGCAGAGGTTGAATTGTGTCATTAATTTCCCCTTCCCTCACAGTTGGACCTCGAACCAAAAGAAGAAATAAAGTTTTTTGTCAAACTGGATCGTCAAAATAATGCCTAATATTATGTTAATTTTTTTATGGATTAATAATATTTATTGCCACAGATCCATTCTAAAGCATTGTCTGAGTACATACATTTCGAGAAATTACTGTCTTGAATTATACGGTAAGATACAGTACCCATCGATGGAGCGTTTTCAATACAGCGACCGTCGATGTAGACTGTCGATATCATAAACTAGACCAGTCAAAAATGTCTAAAAAACGTATACCTAATGCTATATTGGATGGAAACAAATTTAAAAAAAACTTTGACTAGCTGGCTTCTTAGCCATTGTTTCTATACAGTGTTAAGGAGGGTAAGATTTTTTTTAAATCTTTATACTAGATAATATATATAGACATAGAAATCATCATTAGCACAAGTGTTCGCCTTAAGCAGGGTATCGGGTTCGATTCCCAACGGGAACACAAGTTTTCTTCCCAAGGAAAATTTGTGTTTCTGGTTCTGGATGTGATAGTGTATGTGTTGTGAATTTTTCCGGCACCCACGAAAGGAGAAATCGAACTAAATGTGGGGCTGTGATTGTGAAAACGTTTTGTGTGATGTTTACTAATTACATTGTTTATATGTATTCTGGAAAATAAATGATTTGATTTGTAAATATAACAACAAAGCTTACCTGTACAAACAATTCATGGGCACCAATATCCTTCGCGTGCTGTTCATCCAAAGTCAAGTCATTAGCAAACCGTAGTTTGAGCGGCCCAGTGCCTCCCATCGACCTATATGCGAGCATTAGGCTCAGCATCTCGGCCCATGTGCTTTGCAGAAGACGCATCTGAGGAAAGAGACGGAAATATAGCTCTATCTCTTTTTACCCCACCCGGGCGGATATAGCCAACTATTGTGTGGAAATATAAACAAGTCATACCTTAAAAAGTTTTTTAAAATTAAGCATTTACAAGTTGTAGATAAAGAGGACTAAAAGTTATATAACCAGAGAACTTGTCAAGACTAATCAAACGAGCCGAAACTCGACGGGGTTGCGTCGTTTCATTACAGAGTTCCTATGACCACCTTCCAGCTCCATCATCAAGACCCTGGTTATTTATCATTGAAAGACAAACTACTCTTCAAGACGATTCAAATGAGCCCAAACTCGATGAGGCTGTGTCGTTTCATTGCGAATTCCTTTGGCCACCTTCCTGCTCCATCATCAGATCAGCACCATGTCATCATAATATTGTGTTGTCACACTATTTACACTTGTATGCTTAAAATTCAGCTCAATCGGTAACCGGGAAGTGGATCAAATTTAATTTGAAGGATTTGCTGACAAACAACTGTACAGGTGAAACTAAATAAAAGCTTGTAATTAAGAGTGAATGTAGGGATGGTGGTGTGTCAATTAGTTAATTAATGTAATTTTGTATGTGATGTATATGTTTCCGGCGCTCACTCTTGTTCTTTATAACTGCTGCTTGTCTTGTAAAGATCGGGCTCAGTGGCGCACCTTGGGAGAGGCCTATGTCCAACAGTGGACTGAGATAGGCTGAGTATGATGTCTTGTAAAACCTGATACATTTAGTTGTAGTGTTCTTGTAACCTGCTTGATGTAGTGCAAGTGTCCTTGTGACCATTTATTTTAGTTTTAGTGGACTTGTCACCTGATTCATTTAGTGTTAGTGTCCTTATAACCTAATTGTTTTACTATTAGTGGTCTTGTAACCTAATTCATTTACTGTTAGTAATCTTGTAACCTAATTTATTTATTATTAGTTACCTTGTAACCTGATTCATTTACTGTTAGTGGTCTTGTAGCCTAATTCATTTACTGTTAGTTACCTTGTAACCTGATTAATTTAGTGTTAGTGTCCTTATAACCTAATTAATTTACTGTTAGTGGTCTTGTAACCTAATTAATTATGTTAGTGATCTTGTAACCTAATATATTTACTGTTAGTTACCTTGTTACCTGATTCATTTACTGTTAGTGGTCTTATAACCTAATGTGAACTGTTCATTGGCTTAGTAAGAGGGTATCGGGTTCGACTCCCGACTGAAACACAAGTTTTCTCCTCATAGAAAATATGTGTTTCTGGTTCTGGTTGTTATTGTGATGTGAATGTTTCCGGCCACGACACACAAGTCATCAAACTTAGTGTGGGGCTGTGAGTGTGAAAGCGTTTATGTTTATGTTTTTAATTCATTTACTGTTAGTTAGCTTGTAACCTGATTCATTTAGTATTCTTATAACCTAATTCATTTACTGTTAGTTATCTTGTAACCTGATTCATTTAGTGTTAGTGTTCTTATAACCTAATTCATTTACTGTTAGTGTTCTTGTAACCCAATTTATTAAGTGCGAGTGTACTGTAACCGATTTCTTTCTTTTCTTACCTGATCATTTAGCTGCAGCTCCGTGAAGCCAGGTATCTGTTTGGCCCAGCCAATGACTCCAACCAGCTCCCTATCATAGAGGTCTGCGAGTAGAGTAAGGGTCTTCGCCACGGGGTCAGTGACCCCGGGCGGAGCGGTGACGCAAGTCAATGCCTCTGGCTCGTATGAAGATAACGCTTCCAGCACCTGGAAAAACGGATACATCTATAAATTTCCCCTTTCTTTCATCGGATGGCATGACAAACTGGAGTCAAGTTGGGAGTCTTCAAGTCAAGAGCGAATGTGTGTCCTACCCTACCCTGTGTGCTACATCGTCCGCATCGTCACTTTCCATCAGGTGAGATAGTGGTCAAATGCATATCATAATGCTATCGAGCATAAAAAAACGATCACTTTTTTTGTGGGGTAACGCCTATCACTTTCTTATCCTTCCAGAGGTGAAAGACATTTCAGTATCACTTTTTTTATGAGGAGGGGGTAAACTCATACCACTTCTTTTCCTTCCCAGTAGTAAAAGAAATTTCAGCATCACTTTTTTTTTTGTGGGGAAATGCCTATCACTTCTTTACCTTTCAAGAGTTGAAAGACATTTCAGTATCACTTTCTTTGTAGAGGGAAAATGCCTTACAGTTCCTTTCTTTCCTAGTGGTGAAAGACATTTGTAAATATAGACATTCTTATAAATAGACAATTATATATAAAGACACACTTATATTTCAGCAGTACTCCCTCAACTTACCTTGATATCATCGAGATGCGGTCTGGGCTGCAGCGGCGCGGGCGCATCGGGCGCGCGGCGGTACTTCTGCCTCCCCCCCCGCACGCGGTCGAGGCGCACCCCCTCCCTCAACATGCCCGTGCGGAGACACTTGCGGAACCGACACGCCTGGCACGCCTTGCGCCGCCGCTTGTTGATCTCGCACTCGTTGGACGCGGGGCACGTGTACTCTATGTTGCCCTGGTAACGACAGTTCTGAGGGTTATTAGAACGCTCGTTTTCTGAAGCCTTTGCTTTCGATACCTAACTATGTCTATAGGGGTGTATATTTTTATATGTACTGGTCGTTCTTCTAGAACTGAGATCTCGCGCCTATATTATGTCTATTACAGAAAAAAATTGGGGTTTTAACTTTTTTCTTTATAATAATTGTTTGTTAATTTATTAGATTGTTTTAAACGGATATGTATACAAGTTACGGCTTTAAATATGCAGCCGTTTTTATTAGACTTAGTATTTTTATTCTTTTTACTTAGACCCCGTAACAAAATAGGTCTTAAACAGTGACTTTGGTTCAACAACACACCGGCAGATAAAATTTTAAAATATTTGAACCTTGCCTCTTTAATATACAATATAATACAAACACTCTATATTGCACACCAAGAAAAATAATTGTTTACAACAAAAAAAATAACAATATAGCAATACAATCGGCAGCCTTATCGCTAAGCAGGGATCTCTTCCAGGCTACCTTAGGATGAAGAGTAATATTTTCTTTTAGTAAAATGTGATCAGTGTTGCGGCAATGATATTTATATAGGCATTCTTTTAAACATACATAAATAAATAAAAGATAAATACAAAATATATAAATAATATACAATAATATATAAATATTATAATGCACATACTTAATATAACCTAATAATAAATTAATATTAGTGATGAAACATCAATCATAATAAATCAACCAATCATAATATAAATTTTAATTGTCAATTATGGCTTTACGCTATAATTTACATATTCTCTGAGATTTTGAAGTTATATGCTGGTATGGTTTGGATGCCAAATGCCTCTGAAAGCCGGACAGACGTATCATCGTTTGTCATCGTTTTACCAAAATGTTTGTCTGTACAACCATGTTTTTATCCTAAAATAAACGATTTTAATTTTTTTCATTTTCACAATAATATTATTAATGTCATGTAGAATACAAGATGAAAAAATGGCGTTATTGATTTTGTATAATTTTCTAAAACCTGTGATTCTTGGAGTGTTAATGTGTAATAATGGTGGATTATTAACTGTTAATACTTAGTAAATGTGCTACACTTTGCAAATCATACAAAGTTGAAAAACGTGATTTTTGTCTTCGCAAAATTCCAATGAAAGTTCTGGTAAAGGTTCTACCACTATACGGACTTTGACTCTTTTACTTGGCTTAGATTGTGACTGGGACTTTTGATTTAAAATACACTTGAAATATATTGTTACTTGACACTGGCTAAATGCACAAGACTGCGAAGCCAAATTAAAAAAAAAGTGCTGAGCCACCCAAATCAACTCAGAAATCTCGTTTCGCTCAGTCAACTAATTACATAATTTACTAACATACACGATTTTAGGATTGCAATGTTTTCTACTTGTTGTTTTCGGTTTTTGTTGTTTTACATTATACCATTTTGTCACAGCATCGTATCTACAATAGGTGCCTTAAGTCTACTCGTTATCAGGCCACCATGAAAGTTTTGTATTTCAACAAATTGTTATAAAGATAATGCTGATGATAAAATTATACGACGAACATAAACTGTTAGTCTCTGGTTGCCAGGAGTTGCCAGGGTGTCAAAGAAACTCGATACTGGCACTTAAATGTAGCATAAAAATGTAGGTGTTAACACTTTTTTTTTTCCTTTTAATTTTGGCTTCGCAATCTTGTGCATTTAGCCAGGGTCAAGTAATAATATATTTCAAGTGTATTTCATATTAAAAGTCCTAGTCACAAGTCACAGTCAAAGTCAAGTAAAAGAGTCAAGGTCGAGTCATAGTCAAGTCATGTCCTAGCGAAGTGGTAGAAACTTTACTAGAACTTCTATTGT
Source organism: Lomographa bimaculata (assembly GCA_948107665.1). Lineage (NCBI taxonomy): Eukaryota > Metazoa > Arthropoda > Insecta > Lepidoptera > Geometridae > Lomographa > Lomographa bimaculata. The sequence continues at coordinate 14,263,339 of OX403603.1, read as the reverse complement.
AGTTTTGGAGCGAAGGCGAAAATCACGTTTTTCAACTTTGTATGTATTGCCTACACTTGTGCACGTTTACTAAGTATTAACGGTTAATAATCCACCATTATTACTCATTAACACTCGAAGACCCACAGGTTTTGAAAAATTATACAAAATCAACTACGCCATTTTTTCACTAAACTCCGTGTTAACACTTTTATATCAAATGCAGATGTTACTACGTATGTTAGGGCGATAAAGGTTTACAAAAATTGCCCAAATATATCAAGGTACTTAATATAAAACAATTAGTCCTGGCTTTTGATTAACCGTTTTTATAGCGTAAATTAATATTTTCAATTTAAATAAATGATGATGATTTAATATCGTAATAACTTGAGCCCAGTGGCGGATCCTGGTCCGGGATTGTCGTTTAGGGGGAGCTTGACCTCGCTGAGGGTAGATTCGGCACGAACACTATCGCGGGCCCCACCGCAGTGTTCGTGCTTTTAAATATGTATGGTAATAATTGAATAATATTGAAATGTTTTTATTTTAATTAATGATTCATAATAATTAAATTTACATGATAATTATTTGACTCAAATGGCATTGCAAACTTTGTTATATTTAAAATTAAATAACAGAAACATATTATGACGTTGCACATCCAGTAGTTAAGAAGGGTAGTTAGTATGGGTTAAGTGGTGCTATGCCTATTGACGCTACGCAGCGTCGGACGTCCAGCGACAAGATGGGTTGACGATATGTTTAATATTGCAGATAGACAAAATATGAGAAAGGCCTCTACCCAGCAGCGGGATCAAAAGGGCTGTGGATGATAATGATAATAATGCCTTATGAGGGTTTCAAATATTTTCTGCGCCTGCTTGTACATAAACAAACAAACGGTATCACACTCAGAACCCTACACTACTTCAAGGACTCCGTTGTGGGTACCGCAAACATTCATATCACACACACACAATAAAACCCAGAACCAGAAGCACATATCCCTAGGGAAGGATTTTTTCTTATTTTTTTTAAAAATTGTTAAATTACTAATACAGAATTACAGTAACCTAGATATATCTATATTATGTAGTCACCAGAAAGCGCTTGTGCAGTTTGCCTCCATGCATCCTTGTCACTAATGTAGTCATTCGTTTCATAAGCTTTCTTAATTAACGTCCTTTTAAGTTAGAATTCAGTTACAATTTAATAATGACCTGTCATTTATTATTTTTATTAATCTACTGGCATCATCAGCTGTAGACTCACCTGTATTGTCCTCTTGAAGAACGCCTTGCAAGCTTCACAGCTGGCGACTCCATAGTGGAAACCAGAGGCTATGTCTCCGCAGACGAGGCACAGCCTTCTCGGAGCGTCATCATCTCTAGCGCCACTCGCTGCTGCAGCTGTAGTAGAGGAACAGTGCTGCTGTTCTGGGCTGGTGTTGCCTACGATTGAGGCGTCTCCGGGAGAGACGCAGAACTTGATTTCTTCTTTTGGTTCGAGGTCCAACTGTGAGGGAAGGGGGAATTAATGAGACAATTGCCTATTAGCGTCTGTATAAGTAATTAAACGTTTTTTTTTAATTTCCGATAGGCAAACATTGGACCACTATCTCACCTGATGGAAAGTAGGAGGATACATATTCACTCGTGACTTTAAGATTCCCGCATTATACTTATCGGGAAATACAGGCTCGGTAAGAAGCTGGTACTTCGCCGAGCCATCCCAAAGATGAAAACAGTCATCCATACATCAACGGACTTATGCTTGATAAAAGTAGAGCACCAGCTCTGGGGTGAAGTACCCGTGATTAATCACTGATTATTGAAAATCTAGCAAACACGAAATGAGTACAGGAGATAATTATTACTAGATAATTAATCTTAATAAGAAACATCTAGAAGGTAATTCGTTTTTTTACAAAGTATCGCGAATCATATCTGTATCTTATTTAATTTGTTCTATCATTCTTATTTCCGGCACAAAGCATGTTATACTGCTGTTCACATGTCATAAGAATAAATTAATATTTCTTTGTTGTATGCAGCGTTTTTGTAGATAAAATCAAAGTTCGGTGCAACCTTGTTCAATACCTATGCTTCACGTGCAAAATAACTACTGCTTTTAATTAGATATTTATCACCATTATTATTATTAGACTTGTATGCGCACGATATATACGTAATTACATGCATATTCGTATATATATATATATATTAAGTTACCTACTTTAAAATAGAAACGTACAATTATCTTGAATTGTACAAAAAATCTCTCAATATCAAATTATAATATATTTTTTTTACATAGAATCAAAATGATTAATATTTTCTTCACGATCGAAGGATATAAGAGACATAATATGAATGTTACTCTCATATATCACAGTTTTTTTTTTATTTGGATCTTTTTTAATATACTTGACGTGGCTGAACATTTAATGCTGTACATTCATTGCATTGATGATTAAAAGGGAGATAATTGAAAAATATGGTAAAATACAGTGAAATCATTAGTTTATAATTAAAACTACCTACCTTATATAAGTTTATGTACCTAATTAGATAGCAGTTTTGTGGGTATATTTATATGTCCAGTAATGCATGGTATATACATCGAAATAATAATTAGTATATAAGTATCTATAAGTATGAAGATACTAGGGTACTAGGACTTACTAGGTTATCATATGATTGAAAAGTTTACCATTATCACCTCTAGCGGATGGATGCATGTAATTTCGAATACAAAAATGTCGCTACAGACGTACAAAGTACTAGGGTAGCCATATACCAGAAGTGCTTACCATTTTGACCTCTGGCGGCTGCATCATAGGCATCTGCCTAGGGTGCAGAGGCTGCGCGTGCGGCGGCTGGGGCTCCGGCGGCGAGTATTGTGGCGAGGGGTCAGTTTCCTGTTTCACTCGGCGTAGCATCGGCTCGCCAGACACAGCTGACATCATCTGCACCTATTGAACAAATACGAAGCTTGAATATACATGTGTGCGGGTGTCGAAATTCGGAGAAGGCTATGTATTATGTATTACGTATCAATAATAAAGAAACTACCTAATATACCTACATCCTAGTGTTTAGGTTCAGGTAAATTCTAAATATACTCAAAATTAAACTGCGTGACGCACCCGCACAGTTTTAAATCGATTCTATATGAGGTCTATAATTAATATATGCATTCAAAATTATAACAAAAAGTACGTTTACAATATAGCGTCTACGAGGCAGATTATGTGAGCCACTGCGAAGATGAATAGCTTTAGTTTTTATTAGACATGAGTAGGTATTGTGCCGTGAATCATTATTGAGTCTATGATTAAGTGCTGCAGTTTATTCGTTGTTTTGGGGTTATGATTAGCAAAATAAAATTAAGCAACTAGATCTGAACGATATCAATTGCTTATTTTTTTTCTCTTTTTAACTTTAGGATGGTGAACTGCAACTATATTTCGGATAAGGTAGCCAGGCAAGCATGAAAGGTACCCTTTTATTTGTATGGAATAAGCCGTGCATAGAGGTAAAGGAAAGAGGTGTGTCGGGTTCGAACCCACTAAAACCCCCCGTGAGCAGTACTTCGCTAAGGTTGGCAAGATAGGGTCCCGCTAGCAGGCACTATCTAGCCCCGGCGATAGGCCCGGATGCAAAGCGGACTACTGCGCCCATGGGGAGTAACCTTGCTTACGAAGGCCACCCCCAGACGTGTGGATCAGGTCGTGCAAGCCAATGGAGAGTAAATTAAATGCACACACCACACACAGCCCCCACTTTTGATCAATCAAAATTTGAAACATTACTACCTATATAATACAAGTATTTATTTGAATTAATAATGCAGGTTGCATCATATTTTATCGGGGCGGCCTTGTCTTATGTTCATTTCCGTACCGATCCCTAATCAAAACTTTAACATCCAGTATCCAATCCATCCCAAGGTTGTCTGGACTATATCGCTGCTGTACGATATAATCGCTAAATAACCCAATTAGTTATAATATTTTGTTTTTGGTGTGCAAATCTTATGATTTTTATGGGATTACAAATTGTAATACACATTGCAATATATTGTAATTTACGATATATTATAATAAATAGATAAATAAGATATGAAAATATTTAAAGTTTAATTATCCTTCCTACTAATATTATAAATCCGAAAGTGTGTTAACGGCTTAACGGATTTTAATGAAATTTGGAATATACATAGATTATACCTAGGATAACATATAGGCTACTTTTTACTTGATAATAGCGGGCGAAGCCGTGGGGCACGGCTATTATAGTATACAATACAATACAAAGACTTTATAAGCGTCTTGCGTTATTATATTCTTTAATTAGTTACGAGTACGATATCTGCTGCAGTAGCCCGATTGCTTAGGTACAACCTACTTGGCCTATTTACCTACTGGCTACCTCTATGTAATAATTAAATACTTATTATAACTTACTAATTTAATATTAACTTACATTAACAAATTAAAAAATACTTGACATCCTACTAATATTATAAATCCGAAAGTTTGTGTGTAAGTGTGTAAGTATGTTTGTTCCCTCTTCAGGCTTGAACGGCTGAACAGATTTGGATGAAATTTGGAATGTACATAGATTATACTTAGGATTAACACATAGGCTACTTTTTAAATTGATAATAGCGGGCGAAGCCGCGGGGCACGGCTAGTGTATTATAATGTACACTAACACTTATAACAACACTATACACAAATACAATAACAATACATAATTATGACATCTTATTTTGATTTAAATTTATACATTATGATTAATAAAGCATGTCGTCCTCCTCTGCTCTAAATTGTTGTGCCCAACAGGGTCTCTAATGTACTGTCATTTATTTCTACCACCTATCTACATTTAGAGAATGCAATAAAGATTTGAATTTGAATTTGAATTTTACGATCCGGGCGAAAAGCGACATTATTGCCGCGTCGTAATTAGCGAAATGTCGGTGCAGCAAAAGCGGCTGGATTACCAAGATTAGTTCAGCTGAAAGATTATAGGATCTAAATTATTTATTTGAGACCTAAGAGGATTGTTGGCGTAGTTGTGTTGTCACTAGTCAATTGCATCTTTTTATATAGCATTATTTAGGTAGGTAGAGGAGTACTTTTTATCCGCATTTATTGATATAAAATTAACTTAATACCATAAGGGTAGCAGCGTATCCAGGATCTAAGGGGGCTAAAGCCCTTCCCAAACGACAATCCTAGATCCGCCCCTGTGTTAGAGCTTACATACCTAGCTTAGTGATATATTATGTCCGCATTAAGTCGATCGACCCAATAACATGTATACTAAAACATCACGTTTATTGTAACGTTCTTTTGCAAGATAACGGAACCATTATCTTGCACTGAGAGTGCGGCGAAAAGTTATCATTTACTTAGCAACGACGTCAGACAGTAAATTGGTACTAAAATTAACTAGGTAGATAACTACATATTGTCTACTTCATACGACATACCTATATATCCTACTAATATTATAAATTCGAAAGTTTGTAAGTGTGTGTGTAAGTATGTTTGTTTCCTCTTCACGCTTTAACGACTGAATGGATTTGGATGAAATTTGGAATGTACATAGATTATACCTAGGATTAACACATAGGTTACTAAAAAGTAGCCTATGTGTTATCCTTAAGATACAAAACTTGATAATAACGGGCGAAGCCGCGGGACACTGCTAGTATTATCTAACTCTATGTGAGTGAGTGTGCATGTTTGTTACGACGAGGTATTTCTGTAATATCAGGATGTATTTAGTTGAAATAAAATATATAGATAGTCTTATTATACCACGGAATAGGATTTTTACATTATATTAAAATTTTGCCTTTACTACTTAATAAGTACTTTACTACTTAATAGGTACCTGTTGTTATTCTAAATCAGGAAGGTACCCTTATGGGTAAATTGAAGTATGAACATATCTCTTCCTCTATTTAATTATCAAATAGTAGACTATTTCCACGTTAATTTTAAAAAAGAAGGATGGAACTCAATTGATAGTATAGTGAATATTGTTTGTCTAATGTTAGCACGGAAACAAAAACAAAAGTTTGCCGATCTTAATAAAAAAACAAGTGCAAACATTTACTCTTTCAATATAAATAGAGAAGTACAGACATATAAAACTTTAGAACAATTCAGATAAAATAATTTGACGCTAAGTCGGTTTATGATTAGTTTATATACGTATAAGTAAGTATATACCTACTAGTAATAAAAAGAACATAATTCAAATTAACAATGCTGAATGCAAAAACCGAAACTAAAATCCGAATAAACAACCAATGCGCTCACAAGAAAAGCAGTCGAACAAGTTTTAATATTAAACAAGTAAATTCGGCGAATATTTAAAAATCGTGCCAACATCGCATCGCCGACAGGTATAAGCGAAACGAAAAACATTCTCTATCATTATTTACAGCGAAGAGCTGCAACAACACATTTATCTACGATAACTAAAAAAAGTTTCAAGGATGCGATAATCAAGTTCAACGTACCCGTGACATTGTCGATGTTATGTATGTTAATAATCATGATGCAAGCGACCAAGTGCAAGCTATCGTCTAGGTACCTACTCATTATGCATCACTAATCATACAGTCTGTTTCATAATGTGAAACGGTATGCGTTTAACATACTATTGTTAAGAATTTGCTATTTTCCAAAATACTATTATGTTAACGAGCATACACGTGATAATAAGACATTCTATGGACAAAAAGTTTGTAAAACATGTCAATTTATGGATATAAAGAAAATATCTTTAAAACTCAATAACAACCATAGCTCAATAATATTTACTCGGTCATTACGCTAATTTAAATTTTTGGTAAGACAATTCACTCCTTTATCCTTATTATTTTTTAGTCTTTACTCAAATTTCGTAATGTCAAAACGGTAGATTTTTTTACGTGTGATAGTTTTAGTTTGGACTCTATCAAGTGATATCAGACCTCCTATTACCTAGCCTCTTTTGCGAGTGGTTTCTATTTGAATTAAGCAAAAACGAACCTTATTTCTTAGTTAAGTCGTTTTCAAATTGAAACCGTTCGCAATAGAGATAACTAATAGGTCTGATTACGGAGCTTGAAACCTCCGAGCTTAAACTCAATTCAATTCCTCACATATTAATACTATATTCCAATTTCAAAGTTTAAGCATAGGCTAAAATAATGGTATATTAATATCAAACTAAGACATCAGTCAACAAACAACGCGAAATGTCGTCAATTTTTTTCTAAATTGCACCAATCTACCCAAGTTAACAAGTTAGGAGCACATACCATATTACCCTGAGAATACCCGTAATTATTTCAATATTTGTAAAATTGTGCACAATAATATGTGAGAGTAAAACTCCAACAGACCATTTCAGCTACGTGAAGTAAATCTGTGTAAATTTGATCTACTCAAATCTATTTTTATTCCAGCCGTGATTATAAAATATTTGTAGGCACGGCTGGAACGCAACAATAGTAGTACCTACTTAGTACCTATTATAAAACACTGGATTTTACAACAATTTTGGTTGAAATATTTATTGGCTTAGAGTGATCGTATTAAGTACCTATTAGTACAAGTACTTTGATTACAACTACAGGTAAACGAATAAATACACTATATTTAACGGATTCATATTTTTAAATAGTTCCCGGAACGACGGAAAGGTTTTAGGAAAAGGTAATTAAAAACACTTAAACGCTTTCACACTCATAGCCCCACACTAAGTTCGACTTGTGTCGTGGGTGCCGGAAACATTCACATCACACACACAATCACAACCAGAACCAGAAACACAAATTTTCCTTGGGGAGAAAACATGTGTTCCCGTCGGGAATCGAACCCGATACCCCTGCTTAGAAGGCAAACGCCACCCAATTAAGCCAACGGGCAGTTCAAGCAGAGAGCTTTTTTATCAAGATATATTAGGTACCTATACCTAATGTGAGACCAGTGATATTTAGAAATGAGAACAGATGATTGAGTAAATATATATAAAAAAAAATACAATGGAGAAGAATATTTCAGTCTCTGAATTCATACCTAAAATAAAACAATGCCTTTATCTCTACAAAACGTGGTTGGTGTAGGTCAGCACGATTAGAAAAAACTCTACGTGCGCGTCATGACTACAGCCACGTGACCTGTTCGTGCTTCTGATGTCATAAAAGAGAGATTACATTCGTTTCCATCACTATAAATTACATGAAATAACTGAAAATATGCTGATGTTTATAGTGAGTATAATGTATTTTGTCTAAAGCTCCAGAGATAAATAGATTTTTGCAAAAACAACGCGGACTAGAGAAGCCATAAGTACCTATAAATCCGTAGATTTCTCGGGGTCTAGTGATCAATTATTAATAAAAAAAACGAGAAAAACATCTTGTATGTAAATAGAATGATTCCTCACTGCGCCGCGACACTATTTATGTGTGTACAAAATAGGTATATTATATTAACAGCACGCGGTTGAGTTCAGCGACCGTGCGTCCGTGGTCTCACCTTCGTAGATAAACGTCATTTGGAATAGTGCGGGCCGACCGCGACCGCCAAACAACGCCACGCGCTGTAACTACGCTCGCGCCCGTTGAGGCAGGCTCTCTTTGGCCTCGAGCGTCGAGGCAGGCTCAGCCGCCTCAAATTGGGCGCGTTGTCCCATCACAATCAGGATCAATTTGGGATGGCGTGATAGCGTCGTGATAGCGTCTTCATGTTCTACTAAAGGCATTTATTTTTCTTCCTGGGCATTCCTGAATTTTGCATCATATCGCTCTGATTAGGTGAGATGATTATTATCGTGACACGTTATGTCAAACTTCAAAAATGTGAAATACCACCTATATACGGAGCATTTATAGCATCATCTGAGATATTAACTAACAATTAAATTTGATACAATGTATTTACAAGTGTAATAACTAATACTTATTTTGGTACATTTAGTTGTAGCTCCGTCGGATTTTTTTTATTTATGCTCGATAGGCAAGCATTAGACCACAATTTCACTTGATGAAAAACAATGATGCAACGGAAAATATAGAAAGATTCAATTTAGTTTCAGTAAAACTTAAAATGAAATAAAGCCATTGGGGAGTACTTTGCTCCAAACACACATACACACTTTTTCCTAATTTACCAAACTCAAATTAAACCGAACTCAAATTAAACCAAAAAGGAAAAATAACCAACAAAACCGGCATCAAATGTACTTATTCATTGCCAATAAGACCATCGTAACAAAGTAAAATGGCAAATAAAAAAAGATAAGTATATTGTAATCTAATCTGTTCTGTCGTATGTGTTGTAAAAAGTATCTGAAACAGATATCTAGATACTAACGGCATTTATTCATTGTGTAGAATGTTAGACCTACCTCAACATGACATGACGGCATTCGTCACTCAGTACTTTTCCGTGGTCTATCGCGCAATATCCGAACAATTTTAAAGCATGATAAATTCCCCACTCTCCAATTCTGCATATATAATGTTCCCATAAACAAACATTTTATTCCAAAGCAATCGTGTCACAGTCTGTGCAGACACAATACCAGTGATCCATATGTTTGCACAGATGGATTGTTGTTTGACTCATACCTACCAAGTTAAAACTATTCATTATTTTGTTACCAAACACGATGAAAAGTCTGGAATATAATCATATCCTATCATTACCTGCGTATGACAAATATTGATTTGAGAATTCCTAAAATGTACAAGTTTCACTTTTACTTCGACCTATTGAACGAGTGGGCGTTTTTGTTGTCTTCCCACCCTTCACCTCGAGAGTTCAGAGTGGGTTCAAATGTAAGTCATTGGGTCAGTAGCGTGAAACATAGACGAGGTAGCTATGTAATATTTTCGGGTGGGCTTACCAACGGGGATCTAATTCGGGTGAAGCATGATTTGCTTTATATATTATTGTAAAAGCAGAGTCTGATGCTAACATAACCATTTGCTATGCTAACATACCTAGTGCCTCTATTACCTTCTTAAAAAGTAATTTTAATGCTTTTAAAACTTTTCGGCGTGTCCAAATTTAGATGCATCTCAAGGTTGCAAGATACCGAAATACGTCAGTCAATGGTTACGTCACCTCTGCATTTTTTCGCGAGTAATAATGAAGCTAGAATAGAAGTCTCTATTTATTCGACAAGATTGATAATATTTTGTTAGCATTTGAATTGTTCCAAGGACTAAGTATATTAGTGGGCGCGATTCTATAAGACCACTCCCTTAACCTAAAATTCTCTAAAATAAATTAAGATGTGTCAAACTTAATTTCAGAGAAGCCTAGGATTTTAAGATTCAATTGAATAGGTACTGCGATGTATTCCATATTAATTTCGACTGTCCCTTATTGAGTGAAAAGCCTTTTCTGGGCATTGTTGGTCGTACATTATATGGACTTCAAATTAACGCATTAGGGCCAAAAATAATGCTGCTATCGTATGGCGGCATTATTTTTGGCCCTAATGCGCGGCCCTATTTCGGGCAATTCAAAGCTGAACACAATATTCTATAAAACAATTTTATTTAGAGATAGAGAGTGTAACACAGAATCGCGCCCAATATGATATAAAAATATTGTTATAGTGTTTCAATTAAAAATACGTAATAACAACAGCCAAATATCGAAACTTAATTATCACACTGAATGACTGTACCTACCGGATAAGTACAATCTGACAGTGTTCACGATGCGACTATTTTTGAATCGTGATTCGTGAGCGAATATAACGACTTCTTTTATACTTTTTTCGTAGACCGCATGTACATTTGCATCCGGTAAGATAGCGAGCCACAGGACACGATTCTTTAGCCAGGGCATTAGAATATTGCTACGGTACCCCTGCCTGTCGTAAGAGGTGACTAAAAGGGGTCTATTGGGTACGGAGTTGGAGTTGGGGCTCGAACCACCACTCAAACGTATCCGAAGAGGATAGCAGTGTGGTTTGTGTCCTCTACTGCTATGGTGCCACAGGGATGTTGTAGATGTCCCAAGCCTTCAACAGCAATCTCGCGTTTGTGACGGAACGGAGGCACAAATGTTAGTGTCTCCGGGAAGAGCTAAGAAGCAAGGATAGAAGGGTTCGTGGCGTTCAGCGAGATCCTGGAGCCCACTTGAGGCTGGCCACGGAGGGAGTTTTTATGAGTGAAAATCTCACATAACCCGGTTGCTCCCCAAAAGTAACGCCATTAAAATAGATGGCCAACTAACTAGTTAAAACAGATATAACTGATGACTCGATCTCGACGGAAACTAGCAAACTGAGAAACGTAAGAAAACGACCAGCTATATATAATAACCGGTAGGAATCACACGAGACGTAGGAATTACGAGCGAAAAGGCCATTTTATCATCTAACACCAAGATAAACAGTCAAACGTATAACAAACGTGTACATCATCTATAGTTGAGATACCTGCAGCTCACTCGAAGCGCTTCGCTTCTACGTTCAATTATTCGTACAACGTAAGACTGGCTTATTACCCGGGTCCTTGTTTCACAGTATTATTTAGGAAGTGTTCAAGTCTAATGATAGGTCATTGGCAACATCCTTTTCTATCATTTAAGATAGAGGTTAAAAATAAGATAAGTGTTCCGTTCCTCGTAATCTGCTTATTTAATTAACAGGATCTAAGAAACTATATCGCAGTCTTCATACATATCTGAATGTGTCATAATATCAAAAAGATAGCTTAAACTGTTTCGGAATAACTACTATTCTATTGACAATAACATTTACCAACGTCTAAACTATGCGCATAGTAATTATTGCATATAAATTAGTGACACTAACAAACATTGAACTGAAAAGTCTATACTGGGTACCTACAGAAAGTAAAAGCGAACTAGTTGACACATGTAGATAAGTAGGTAGTTACCTACTAATCCACTTGATGTAATTTCGTTTGGATAAGACTATATGTACGGCAAAACGTGACCAATTTTATATTTATTATTATCAGAGATAAAGCGTGAGTAGATGCTATTAGAATTTAGGGTAGGTCAGGCAAGATGCGTAATTGTTTAATGAGGTATATTTAGTGTCGGCCAGACCTTTTCGTCGGTTCTGTATAGGGTATAAAATAGGTAGGATGGAGGTAACCGCGTGGTTAGAGGGGTTGGAAGGCTGGGGCGGGAGTTGGCGGGGGAGGGAGGTATGTCTAGACATCGGCCATGACCGCCACACGGTTTCCGCGCCACCGAGGTTGCCGCGACCCACAGCCCGAGTGAGACAAGCTGTGCAGCTGCTCTATATGTTCATATACCTACTAGCAGATCCCATTATGTGGAAAATGATGCATAGTTTCGCAATATTCCTCTCTTCATTGGCATAATTAAGGAAAAGTTATTTTTAACTAAGATAAACGTTAAGGTGTATGTCGTGTCATACTTCTGTAATATTATTGTTTAATGTAATAAGTAGGGGAATGTAATTATAGGTATGGGATTATATAAAGAAAGTTCATAAAATATAACTAGCATTTGTATGCGATTCCATCACTATCTCTACATTTTGTCAGTAGAGAAGGTAAAACGTATTTTGTGATACATGCCTCATATCATCGTCTAAATCTAAAACTTGGTAACCTAACAAACACTCATCCTATTAATGTATAAGTATTACCTATAAGTCTACAAAAATTCGGTCGAATAACAGGCTAAGCGAGAAACGTAGACGCGACTCGGTCTGTGAACTCGCGTGCGATTCGACATTGCGCCGACATTGAGTCGGGCTAAATAACGCAGATAGCGTGGGGTCGACGACCGACATCGCCCAATATCACGCGGACGATCGCAGGATTCGCAAGCACCTGCCTACGCCGCATGGCTATCTTATATAACTCCAGCACGCTCCGTAATACCGACCTGCCCCAACAGCACAAAACTTGGGCCCCAAATTACCATACATTCTCAACCGAAATAAAAAGCAAACGAATCGTTATTTTTACCCGTTATATACAATACTTTTTTCAAGAATTTTTGTGGCAATTTTGTCACAGCAAGCAGTTCTTTGAATAACATTGATCAGCATAATCACCATTGGTAGTTACGTACAATGCGAGCTTAAGATCTTGACGAAAAACATGCCAAAATCAAAGACGCTGCTAAATTGCCATTCGGAAATTACGTGAGGCGCTTGGTTTGGGGGGGTCTTGGAGGGAGTGAGGCAGGCGTCGGGTAGTGGGGGCCGAATATCTCAGTTCGGGGTGACATTGTGCGGCCGTCGACATTATGCCCGACCTACGCCACGGCAGCAGCGCTCAGCCGGGCGCCCCGCACCTCCCAGGCCACGGAAAGAGACGCGCGGCGCTCCATCCGCTCTTTGTATTTCATCACATCAAATATTTAGTTATTTACTAACTAAATACTTGATGCTAGACTTTCTGCTTTGTCACACTAATCTTCTAACAGACATTCAAAGGACAGATATCACTTATACAAAGCCTGTTGTCGCATTCTTACATAAAAATGGCGCAATGCGTTTCAAGAAACTAACATTTTTATCGGGAATTCTATTGACATCTGACAGCACGACATTAAGGATTACGGGGAAATAAGGACTCGAGAACATGTTAGTTACGCGTTTTGCTAAGTTGGCATTCAGCCGTATAAATATGTTTTATTTACACAATTATAATTACAAAAGAACTCGACGGCCAGATGGACATTGGACATATTGAAGAGCGTAGCGTTTGAATCCATTACAGAAAGAATTTAATGAAAATGTGTCAAATGTACATTTAAACTTTTAAAACAGGTGGAGGATTTTTTTATGTGTATTACCTCAGAACTTTTTTATAGGTGAACCAAATTTGGTGATTCTTCTTAATTTGTTTTAAAGCTGGTGGTTATTTTATGGTCCCAATTAAATTTGATCAAGATCTGACCAGTAGTTTTTGAGTTATAAAAATATATAATAATGGGTATTTAATTTATTTAATCTGATCAATGGTTCCAACGAAAAAGCGGTGAAGAAGAAGAAGGCAAAATTAGTTGGTATTATTGAATTCGAAATAAACACGACTCTCATGCAATACAAATATCAGTAGAAAGCCATTCTAAATAGCCCTCTAAATAGATTAAAATAGAAGTTTTGTGTCGTAAACAAAAACAAATCAAAGCTTTGTCTCGACACAAAAATTTGTACCACGCTGGTAGAAAAATAGCGGCCAAAACATTTACATCCTCCTCGCGCGATCAACACATAGATAAAAAGAGTGCAACAAGTGCTAATGCAGATCAATGGCACGGCCTGACTTTCAAAAGTCCGGTGAAAAATATACAATTCAGTTTACATATAATATCTTTAGTAGAGAGAACGTGAGACTTTTATCTGATAACTATCAACACGTGGACATTTTCAGTTTCAATAATAACTAATTCTTAATTTATATTCCGCGATATCTCGACTTCATTACAGCCTACCAACAGGAAAGAGAGATGCTTCACGCCCCTTTGATTAAAATAACATTAAAATTTATTTTCTACTGACTTCACTAAAAAGGAGGAGGTACTCAAGTCGACAGTATTTTTTTTTTATGTGGTTTACGCTTTTACCTCATATCTTCTTTACACGAGAACCGATTTTGAATTATTTTTTTTGTTTGAAAGATGTTGCTTTCCTATTGGTCCCATTTAAATTTTATCAAGATCTTATCAGTTCTTGAAATATCGTCAATAATGCGTTTTTAGTACATCTAATCTGATCAAAGTTCCGAAGATCCGGTGAAGTCGGTTTTTTTAAGCTTTCCTTGCGTTTAATTATATTTTATAAATAAGAGCTTTTTCTACTGTAACCAAGCTTTAGGACATAAACTTATTGCATTCGATTAAGAATCTTATTGCGTACCTAATACGAATACTAGTAAATGGTCTTAACTTATAATTCTAATCATATATCGGAGAAACGAATCACCGTTTGTTTTCTAAAAAATATATAATACAGAATTAAAATTCTGTTGTTCAACTCAGCTGTTGTGTAGACTTAGTTTTGGAGACGAATCATCAGTCATACATCACTGACAGATAAATTTCATTCAATTGTAGAGACAATTGCGTAGGATACAACGATTGTCTTACATTAACTGGAAGGATGTAACAGGTTAGTATGATTTCAAATTGATATAACGTAAAACAATTATTTTGCTGGACATTTCACAAGTGGTCTTGACGTGATATTATGACTACAACTTCAATCACAAAACAGATAGAGATTACTTTCAGGGATAATGTTAAGGATCGTCTTTAGGTTTCTTTTTATTTCCTTATAATGTCTTTTTTGTTAGCGATTGATTCGTAGATTATATTTAAGAGGCAATTTACAGACATTTAAAAATTCGCAAAAGGGAATTTAATTACTCTAGCAGTTTCTTGGTGTTTTTAATTTTTCACTACCTTAATAAGTGAAAATCTAGTTACAGGGTTTTTCTTATCGAACCTATATTTTGCATCGATATAAAGTGCAAAAGAGTTTTTTAATATTTTAGTGTAAATACTTCGTATTTATTTCGGCAAACAACGACTTATCTACAATTTTGTATGTTTTATTTTTTTATTTTACTTCTATTAAATTCATGAGTATACGAGAATTTCGCACTTAAATATATTGTTGTTGCATAGGAAAATAAATGAGTTATGCGAACCCCTTACAGTTTTAGAGCAGCAAACCCTTTGCGAGACTGATTACTCAGGACCAAGTAGGTGTGTTATCTATCATTTACTAGCCAACTACAAGTTTACAACACTTTGTTACTATTTGGTGGCTATTTACAATTTTCTATATGAACAATAATGATCATTAATAACAATATAGTAAATGATGACGACCGCAGCATCTCTTTCCTCTGCGCCGTGAGTATCAGGAGGTACCACCCAGTTTGGTTCCCGGCAGAAGCACAATTTTCCATCCCAAGGGAGATTTGTGCTTCTGTCCCGTGTGATGTAAATGTTTTTGACACCCACGATACAAGTGTTTGATCTTAGTGTGGAGCTGTGCGTGTGTGAATTGTTTGTTTGTATATAGTATTGCGTATAAGTTATCGACAAACTGCCAATATTTTGTTTATTTACTTACGAATCTTAGTGTCACAAGTTTCTTTAAAAATAACCAAAGTCATCTATACGAACGTAAGTGAGACATAAAACATGATTAAAATTCCACTTTTACTATAAAATAAGTATACCTAACATTAACCGCAACAATTATGAGGTTACCAATATTTTTTTATTACATAAATTGTACAAAAGACTCACATTGTAAAACGACGACTCGATCATCTCCAATGCGGATGATTTAATCGAAAACAACCACGCGCCTTTGATTGCACACATTTTAAAAACAAATCACATTGCACAAACACATACGTAATAAGGGTCGTTGCACTGTAGCCAATGCAACTCGGTTATTTTAGAATTAATTTTGTCTTTCGTCTGACAGGGAAACTTCATGCTGTGAGCGACTCGCACGCACTGTCTGTACGCAGTGCGTACACGCAGGCCACGCCTGCGCCCCTCCAGCAAGCACGGTCAACGCACGCGCCGCCCCGCGACTAACCACGTGCCTTTCAGATTGGTCCCTTTAAGTGTAACTCAGCGAATAAAGGCAAAACGTTTAATTTTCCTGAAGCGCTGCCAACACCGATGCCTGTCATTGGTCGGTTGCAGCGAATCGTTACGTTTTAATCCCTTACGTTGCATATTGAGCGTGTATATTTAAAGGTTACACAACAAATATTATCTACCTATGTTAATAACTTATTAATTATAGTTCAAAAGTAACACGGACTTCGTTTTAGCTCAGGAATGGTGTCACAGAGAGTAATAAATGTAGTTAATTATTATTTAGAACAACCACGATACTCTACCACGATTTTTCCTGCACCTTCTCGGATGACTGTCAGAAACTGTGAAAATGCTGTATTAGTCCTTGTAGTACAGCTAAATTGTGCAAAAGAATAAATAAATACTAAATAAACCCAATAAGTGTAGGTTTATTTCTAAGGATTTTTAGTGATAGGTACATGATAGTACCTATGCTATGTACGAATTACCTACATAAGCTAACTTGGTAGGTTATATCCCCGTGAAAATGTCAGAGGCTTATAACTTATAACCAATATAAGTTATAAGCCACTTATTAATTAAATAACTTTTACGTCTCAGAGCAGAAATAAAAACTTAATAATAATAAAAAAATTGCAAGCCATTCAAAAACTTTTGTTAATAGTAAGGATAACCTTACATTTTTATAACGTAAATACGTGTATATAAAAAATATTTTGTCATTATACAAACAATTATTAATACATATGTCGAATTATTAACATGTATGTCGCATGTAATATGTATAGTCGATAATGTCGCGTAGTATCGATCCATTTTTATCGTCTTCTATCTCAAAAAACGGCTTTAGGTACGTTCGAAAGTTTGTGTATAAGTGTGTAAATATGTTTGTTTTCTTTTCACGCTTTAACAGCTGAACGGATTTGGATGAAATTTGGAATATAGGTACATAGTTTATACCTAGGATTAACACATAGGCTACTACTTTTTAACTTGATAATAGCGGGTGAAGCCGCGGGCACGGCTAGTGAAATATAAACACTCGTAAATTTACCTACTAGGTAAAATAACAGGACACTAATATTATAAATCCGTATAAGTTTGTGTGTACGCAACGGCTGAACCTGACCGGATTATAATAAAATTTGGATAAATATGGTTCCCAGGATAAGTATAGTAATATATGCTTCCATTAAACTTGACAATCGACTTAAACGCGGGCGAAGCTAGTACATATTAATGTAAAGCAACTTCTAGGCAAGCATGCTACATCTTCGGCCGCATCATCACTTTCCGTTCTGGTGAGATAGTGGTTCAATGCTTGCCTATCGAGTATAAAAAAAATCTGTTTGTGTGTGCGTATTTCTGTATCCAGGGATTTTTTGTAACTACTGGATGAATTTGTAAAATATAGTATGACAGTTTAAAACAGACTAAAACTATATTATGTAAGTATTATCAGCATACTATGTATATAATCAGAGCTATAGAGCCTGCAATAGGATAGGTATAAGCGAATATCAACAACTTAGAACTGTGCGCTAATATTATGAAGGCCTATGATACTTATAACAAAATCTTTTACACCGAAGCTAAAGTTGTCGAGATGTCTCAGTTTACAACTAAATTTTAAAGCCAAATGAGCGTAATTTTATGAGTTGTCATATAATTTACTATCAATCAACTACATCGGACAACTCATTTAGCGTCACCGTGGGGCACACATCGGAGTTTTATATATCCAATTGCCTATATTGATTTTATTTATATAGCATTAGCCATGCTAGGCAGAACTATGGTGATAAATTTAGAAAGGAAAAATTATCGCTCAATTTATCACCACAATTGCCTATATTTCCTAAAACGAAACTAAAATTATATACAACAAAGAACTAAGATACCAACAAGACATCTAGCTTATAGGTAACTCCAGTGCTCAGTGGGTAGCGTTCCCATCATGCTGGCGGCATTGCCTCTCTGAATTGCAAAACGATAGTACCGAAAATTAAGCAACTCCCAATTCACAGTAATACGCTCATTAATTCATAACACAACAACGTGTCATAAATTAATCAATTGAATGTGGATTAAATATTCCAAAAGAGAAGGTCTTGAAATGAAAACAACACAAACACATGGATTTAAATGCACCCAATTCAAACCAAATGAAGAAAAACGAACCACGTTCAGATCCTTACAACAAAAGGGAAGCAGCAGAGCAGACAGCCTAGAACGCGGTGATGTCATAAAAGCAGTTCGATATAAGGCAGACAGACAAAAACTAACAGAATCAAGTTAGCTTGTTACCGAGCTATACCTATGCAACGTATCACAGAAGTATGTAGGTGCTAACCTACAATAAGCCAGACGAAGGCCTTGAAATATAATATTAGACTTTGCACTTTATTTTCAGTAGATATCTAAATCAAAATAAACAATTTAAGTACAATACTAATTAAAAAAGTTGATTCAAACTTTGACCATGGAAAACGCCATTACATTCCTGATAAATTAACAGGGTTTTATAAGATGGTAAAACAACCCCTAAAAGTGATATTGGTAAAGATAGTAGTACTGTAGTACTGTTTGTACATCAATATACATAGGTAATGCACTAAAAATATCAATTTTATTGCAAGATACATAGCATGACGCACTGGTATCTAAAATACTCGACAAGTTGAAGAATCCTGATAGAGTAAACACAATTTGTCCAAACACAATATAAGATATAGGTTGGTTAGGCTTGCCTACTAGACATTTTATACATCGTCGGGAGAAACGAAGGTTATAGTTCATTATATTAAGTATGTACGGAAGCCTTACACAAAATTATTTAGATGTTAGGAATCATAATATTCTTAGGCCTAGAAGGAGACGCATTATAATGAGAAAAAGTACCTGATAAATTGTTTCGTACAAAAGAATATACATACAAAAATAATTAAAACTTTTAAGTAATGATGATAACAATAAACCCTTTCACACTCATACTAAGTTCTATGACTAGTGTCGTGGGTACCGGACCAGAACACAAATTTTCCTTGGGGATAAAACTCAAGTTTCAGGAATCGAACCATCGGGTTCGATAAGCAACGGATATCGATCCGTTGCTTAGAAGGCGAACGCGCACCTAACTAAGCCAGTTAGATCATAATGAAGCTTTGTAATAACGAATCGAATAGCAGGAACAAAGATTTTAAAACCAGTTGATAGCGCATAAAATTAGGTAGAACAAAATCGAATTTCACCTACATCGCTGGATATATTGAATTTACACCTAACTCTACTGGTACTCGCCTACCGGTATAAACTTTAATTCTTTGCACTGCCAAATGCCAAGGTTTACGAGTATTTTGGGATTGAAACAAATTTTTATGTAATATATTTACTAGGATTATTTAAACAAAAAGAAATAATTGAAGTAGTAATAAAAAGTAGTCCCTAAAATAAATAATATTGTAGAAAATCCGACTTCTTCCCATTAGGTTACTTCGTCCCATTTCCAATAGGTTATGATTCAACTCAGACTTGAGACTACAAATACTCAATAATGAGCACATGCAAGATTAAGACCACTATCAACCTATACCATTTCATTGCAAAAGAAGAAACTCATACGCAGTTAAAGCAACTTGAGACTTGGGGCTCGTTAGTGAGCATTTCGGTATCGATAAACATCCTGGCGCGCGGCGGGCCCTAGGCTGTCTATGTGTAGGTTGACTTAGGGCAGGCACGGCGTCTGCGCGCCGACCGGGAGGCCGCAATTCGTTAGCTTTTTTGGTCATAGGGTTGCTTGCCAACCAATTTTCTAAGTACTTAACAACCAAACCGTGATTTAAGCTAACAGAACGTGTAATGATAACTAGTTCAAGAACTTTAATGATATTGAATTCACGCGAACATTGGTAGTTAACAGAAAGTACGTTGAAAAATATATCTAATTGGATTACATTTTTGCTGTAAGCATATAGCGAGGCAGAACAAGAAAAATTATCTCATGGGACATTCTCATATTAATGACAAGGATGCATGGAGGCAAACTGCACAGGCTCTTTCTAGCGACTACCATAATAACACCTAGGTTAAGAAAATTATGTATTAGAAATTAAGAATGTTTTAAAAAAAAAAATGAATGAAAAAAAAAATGCGCCGCCGAGTTTCTTGCCAGGTTCTTCTCGAGATGGCTGTAATTTTGCGAATCTGGCAATAGATTCATTAACTTTCATGAGTGCCTCTTTGGGGCCCATGTGAATAAACAATTTTGATTTTGATTTTGGACGGTACCAGTAATGGCAGCATGCATATATTATTCGGTGCTATGTCTATACTGTAGATATATATAATTTTAGATTAGTTTTAATAAATATAAGCAATTGGCCCATATATAGCGATGTACAATACTATAAATATAAAATTGTACTTGACTAGGTAAGTCCATACTAATAGTCAATATAATACGACCCAGTTGGCGCAGTGGACAGGTGTCCGCTCTCTGCGCCGTTGGTCCTGGGTTTGATTCCCGGCAGGAGCACAAATTCCTTCCCAAAGGATATTTGTGCTTCTGGTTCTGGGTGTAATGTGTGTGTGATGTGAATGTTTCCGGCACCCACGATACAAGTATTTGAACTTAGTGTGAGGCTGTGAGTGTGAATGCGTTTGTTTGTTGTTTGTTTAATAATATTAATATATTAGACCCATTACGCCATGGGTCACAGTGATAATGGCAAGCAAACTAGGCCTAAAATAACTGATTGTTTGTTTTGTTTGTTATGATGAATGGTCTTCTGGCCAACGTCAAGGTGCTAGCTAGTCCAGTATTAAGAAATGCCCTATCACCATGGTGTTCATCACGATGTAACCTTTACCTAAAGCCCAAAATCGGATTATTTAAATATAGTCGACTGGGATAAAATGTATTCAAGGCAGCCCTATAATCGAATAGTGTGGGAGGGAGGAGGCAATTCGTGGAATAACTCTCGATTGTGTGTGCGTGAGTTTCTAACACAAATAAAATCGCACTAGTGTGCGCGCCGCCGGTTCATTGTCAAGGCCAACAGCCAAATCTCCCGCCTGAGCCCCCCCTCACTCCCACCTCAGTCTAACCATAGTCAATTATTTGTATTCGCCGAAAACATTTGCTTGATTCGCGAATATTGCTCGGACAGAAGAGGCTTCATCTAACACTGGGCTATGTCGACCCGCAATAGTTAGCGTACAGAATGAATTAATAAAATATTTCGCCACGGTTCTGTTGCTTCTTAGGTATTGGTACCGGTTGTGGTCGGTGTCGACGCGATAATCGAGTATTTTTAACGTTGCATATCACATTCCGCCGGCTTTTTTATCTAACCTGCGGCGTTGCGCTTGTTTGTGAATTTAACTGCACGTTGGCTTAGTTGGAAGAGCGTCCGCCTTCTACGCGGGGGTATCAGGTTCGACTCCCGGCTCCCCAAGGAAAATTTGTGTTTCTGGTTTTGGGTGTGATTGTGTGTATGATGTAAATGTTTCCGGCATCAACGACTCAAGCCATTGAACTTAGTGAGGGGCTGTGTGAGTTAAACCGTTTATGTTTATTTTAGTCGACGCAAAACAACAATACTAACATGCGTCTACAGATCTAGACGAGACGCTAAAATATCGGCATAGTGATGGATGATTTAGCTGCACGTTTTATCAAGGTCCACCGACAGTCATAACTCAGTCTGCTCGCAAACCTATGCAAATTGCATGACTAAAAGAACAGTCTGTCGCAGTTTATGTAATTGTCGTTAAGAAGGCGTTTCAACAACTTCAGTCCCACGTAATACTTAGATAAATCCGAAAAACACTATCATAAATTGATAATTTCAACATAATAAAAGGTTCCTAAGCTGTCATCTCGTTCAATTTTATTGATATACATAGTACTCGTGTTTGCTGAGTTTACGGAAGTTTTGAGTCTATTTGTTTCTTATCTTTTGCCCTGTCCATGACCACAGACTTATAACCTAAGGTCTATTGATATCAGCGATGGATCAACATTCTAGTGATACTAAGACAGTTTGCGCTCATTACAATAACGCGATTGCTAAAGTTAAAATACAATGTAACAAATCTATCATTCACACTGTAAGTAAACTTATTAAATATGTTCATACAGCAGAATGTTTAATTACTTAAACGATGCGCAGAAGCGTCGTGCGTAGCATAAAATACTTTATTATAGTCTGTTATCATTATTGCATCGAACATTTTCAGTTACATAACGTTTTTTGTATTTAATGTGAGTTTTGTCAATATAATTCTCACAATTAACACACGAAACAAATATCAAATGGGAGTAAATAAAAAACAAAACCTTATAATCATTTCTTTTTACGATTTTATCTAAAAAGACAACTTGCGAGGTCTTTTTGCATCACTATTACCGTATGATAAGGAAAAATAAGGTTCTTTCCGAACATTGGGTACATTATATTTGGGCAATTTTAAAGAATACCGAGAAAACAGGTCGTGACGTCATAGAAGGGTTGAATAATTAAATAAGACGTATATTCATACATATTTCACCCAGAATAATACCGGACTGTTAGGTAATGTAAATATGTGTCAGCCCGTATAATGCAAAGATTGGGCAGAGATAAAATGGAAGTCAAGGTCGCGTTTTATCAAAATAATAATGCATCGTACTGCACACAAGAGATTAGATAGAAAGCCGCACGTTGTTTAAGGTTTTAGTTTTTACAACGGACTTCTTTCTAATTTTTATCATTTACTAAACGATTTTTAAAACAATAACAATAATAATATGCAAATTTGATTATTATTTATAATTTGCTCACCCACTCCGGTTTCGTGCGGATGGTCAATGGGATATGGGATTCAAAAAGTCAATGGTATTCAATATTGCGTAAATAATTTATTACAGAAAGGTTCAAGATTTATTGGTTATATTTAACTATCGAGTGACTTATATAAAAATGAAAACCGCATTAAAATAATTTAAGAAGTTTGAATATCTATGGGCCAAAAAAGAAAAATGCAAAGCTAAAATATAAAGAAATAGATAAAACATAC
Source organism: Lomographa bimaculata (assembly GCA_948107665.1). Lineage (NCBI taxonomy): Eukaryota > Metazoa > Arthropoda > Insecta > Lepidoptera > Geometridae > Lomographa > Lomographa bimaculata. The sequence goes on along the minus strand of OX403603.1, from coordinate 14,239,677 downwards.
AGTTTAATAGAAGAACTTGTTTAAAGCAGTATTGAACGAAACAAAGATAGCCGGTTATGTTAATAAAGTTATAAAAAAACCCGCAAATTGTTGCTGCTATTATCAGAGTCAAAACAAATGCGTATTTATTCCATAACTCACGACAGAAAATATAAAAGAGATAAGGACGAAATGAGAAAAATATAACCAAATTCCGGACAAGTAACCTATTATACAGACACATGATAAAAAATGCTTAGGAACGAGGCTGGATCAGCTCAACATGCAATAAAATAGTGCCAAATTTTAATGTTATAATTTTGAAAAATTGCAAAATTGATGTAGGTACCTAGTGCGCTGAGGTATCACTCGTATAGAATAATATTCATTTAGTTATATTCGTAAACAAAAGTTAGCAGTTCTATTAGTCATCAGGTGAGATATGGTGTAATGTTTGTCTATATCGAATAAGAAAAAAAGTAAGGATTCCCTAATAGCATTTTCACAGTAAGAAATAGAGACAGATTTAAGAGCTAAAATATAATTTGAAAAGATATAAAAGTAAAACTGACGTCATTCGTAGGAGAAGATGTGATGTCAAAGATATTTCCTAAATGTGAATAAGCAAAATATCATAAAGATATCCTGTTATTGCTGATGACGAGGATTGAGAACTTAATGGGCAGTATGATAAAAAAATATAATTATAGCAGATAGAAAACTCTACTACCATAAATCATGATTAAGATTGAACTACCTAAAGTCAGTATATATGTATGTATTATTATATAGTCAAACACGAAATGGTAGTCGTCTCTGTGACAACGAAAAACCTAAACATGATATAAACGAAACATATCAGCAGGAAATTTGGGCGTTGTTACAAAAAAACCGCAAATAAATCGGAGCTACTTTGGAGACTTGTCAAAAACATTGGCAAAAAGATTCCGAGCCGAGTGTTGAGACGTGAAAAATAGAAACGTAACCGTTAGGCGGCTAGAGGCGGCGGGCTCGATCGATCGACGCGTTGGGGCAGGTCGGGCACGCCGCCTCATGCGTGCCGGCTGCCGGTGTTGGAGACAACAGCCATGGTGTTGCTCAGGTCCAGTTCTCATTTACACGTTTCAGGCATTTTCAGTGGTCTATTGGAGATTGTGGTATGCGGAATCATTGGGATGCATGTGTGAAATTTCAATTTTATAGTATAATATCTTTTATTTACTGTATGTAGTAACTGTATTTTATTGGACTTGTCTGGTTTAGTAAAAAGATTTGAGATATTCTATATTCTGTGTTAAATTATTAAATAGCATATATGTATAATATATAAACCTGTACATAAGGCGTAATAATACATACTATCAACTAAATTATTGCATTGATAGATATGCTATGAAATTATATTTGAAGAAAAACAATGGTAATTATGGAAAATGTTATGACTCTACTCTTAGGTTTCGTGACAAACAAAGACTTCTTTGAAAATAATAAATCGATCTCCGAAATATATTGTATGCACGTTATTTCAAATAATACACAAAAATGAAATAAGAACACGAAATTAAATTGGTCACTTTAATCTAGACTCAATAAAAGTATATATGCGTCCCAGTTGTAGAAGGAAATATCACTTATTTGATAAAATTCGGCAGCCGGGCCCGGCCCGTTGATAAAATGTTAGGATAGGTCAAGGCGAAACTCATTACACAAAAAATATTTCACAAATAATATCTACAGCTGCCGAATTTTACCATTTAAATAATAATGGAAAATGTACGCACCACTTCATCCATTTCCATCCAGTCCATGTCGGCGTATTATTGTAATGTCTAGGTTAGCTAAGTCTGGGTCTAGTTGTGCGCGAAAGTACTGCGCGTCGCGACGTTCTGTACACGAGTGCACTGTGTCGTATATGAGTTGCACCGAAAATTCGTTCCCGCCACCAGGTCCCGCGCCCCGCACCTCACCCCTGAGCTCGCAAAATTTTCGAACTTCGAACGAATCGCGCAACACTAGCGCCCCCTCCCCTCCGTACGTGGCCTTGAACTTGGACTGAGCGCCGCTGTCGACCCATATTCGTACCGTCCCCGCCCCCCGCCCAGTCGCGCGCATTGTCACGGCCAAGCCACCTGAATGGATCTATGCGGGGAATAAGACACAATTTCGCTTGCAGAGTATAGCACTCTCATTTTCATTTCGCGTTGTTACGTCACTTCGAAGTCGAACATTGCAACGGTGGATTATCAAGCACATGCTAGCGATATCTAAACAACTTTTTACGCCCGGCTTTATTGTTTTGTTTATCCGCATTTATATTATGATTATTCCTGAATTAGTGTCATCTGGAGCAGATTTTTTTAAATTTAGATTTGCCTGTTGCTTTTATAAAGATGAATAATGATCAAAGGTAGTCAATCTGAATGTTCTTCACTATGATTTTAACAAATAACAATACTCGAAATTATGTCTAATTTTAAGATATCAGGCAAGCTGTGCATTCGTGAACAAACAAGCAGACACTGTTATTTTACTGTTAATCAATTTTATTATAAATATTGTAACTTTATTATAAAATGCCTTTGTTTTTCTTGCTATCGCTGCGCTGTCTGTAGTGACCTAACGAACGACACCGATGTGTTTCGCATTTGTCGCAGCATAATAACAATACAATGCTTATGACGAAGGACACATTGAGTCATATTATGGACACCGCACCGGTAAAGAGCATAATAATTATGTAACAAGTTTTTATCGGGTACATCAGACCTTCATATTGAAGTTCAAGTTGAATATTACTCTCCCTTGTTTTCAGGTAGAGTTACTTGTATACACCATTAGATAAATTCGATAGGACTGGAATACCTAGCCTATAGACTTTTAGTCTATGGGGTCTGGGGGTAGCATGAACCCGAATACACACCAAACTAACCCTGCTTTTTGACAGGCAATGAGATTGTTTTTTCAACCGACTTCAAAAAAGGAGGTTTTTAATTCGACTGCATTTTATGTATGTATGTTACGCAATATCTCCGCCAATTATGAATCAATTTTGATGATTTTTTTTTTGTTTATTAGATTACACTTCAGAGGTAGTCCCATATCAATGTTATCGAAATCGGTCCAGCCAAAACCAAAATATAAGCGGTGAAGTCGTTTATTTAATTTGTTTTTACCGACTTCCCAAAAAAGGAGGAGGTACTCAAGTCGACTGTATTTTTTTATGTGTGTTACCTCATTTCTTCTTTCTACGTGAACCGATTTCGAAATTTTTTTTTTAGTTTGATAGATGTTGCTTTCCAATTGGTCCTATTTAAATTTGATCCAGATCTGATTTCTAGTTTTTGAGTTATCGTCAATAATGCGTGTGCAATTCATTAAATCAAGGTTCCGAAGATAAAGCGGTGAAGTCAGTTTTTTTAAGCTTTGCTTGCGTTTAATTATTTAAATGTATTGATAACAAGCAATATATGAACTGTTTTGAAACAATAACTCCTAGCTTAAGTGTTTATTTTATTGATGAACCAGCATTAGGTTAGTAACTGTAACGCAAGGTTTACAATCAGGTGAGCGAATTGCTCCTCTCATCTCTCAGTGAGATAAAAAATATGTTTTTGATATTTATCTCTTAAAAATGTGTGTGTACAGTCAACAGTGGAATAATATCATTCACCAAGCAATGTAAATGAGCGCCATCTGACGATACTTTGCCAAACCAAAATACGACACTGCGTTAGATAATTCAACTCAAGCAAAGCTTAAAAAAACCGACTTCACCGCTTTATCTTCGGAACTTTGATCAGATTCAACGTATTAAACACGCATTATTGACAATAACTCAAAAGCTAGAGATCAGATCATGACCATATTTAAATGGGATCACATGGAAAGCACCAGCTTTCAAATAAAAATAATCATCAAAATCGGCGCACAAAGAAAGAATTTATGAGGTAACTTTTCAAGTCGGTCAAAAACGAGAACATCGTCATTGGTGCTAATCCTGTTGAGCACCGAACTAACCTAAACTAAACTAAAAATAAACTAATTTTAGTCAAAGAATACCTAAACGCTATTCTGATTTTACGTTGAACTTAATTTAAAAGTTAAAATGACGGTACTAAAATTGATTTTGACAGCAACCAAATTGAATTGTATTCACAAGAACCGCAATCACATATTCCTCCATTATAGACTTTGTAGGTCAGTATTTGCTTCATTAATTGCACGTGTTATTCTTTCAAGTATAAGATCACATTTAAAATAATCCTGACCTTTTTCATACAGACTAATTTGAGTTTAAAATTTCTATTTTTAGTCTTAATTTGACGTAAAACATGTACATCAGAATAAGAATTTGGTCATTTTCACTAAATAGAGTAACTAAACTATCTTAGTCCTGTCAAACTTAATTTTAGTCTAATCTTGCATTTTCTGAACAGGTTTTGTACTAAAGCAGGACTAAAACTAATTTTAGGCTAGTTTAGTCTAATTCTGGACAACAGAATCGGCACCAATGTAGTCCACATTATACGCATTATTGAGGATAACTCAAAAACCACTAGTCAGATCTTGATCAAATTTGAATGGGACCAATTGGAAAGCAACATAAACAAAAAAAAAATCGGTTCACGTGGAACGAAGTTCTGAGGTAGTCACAACGGGCGGACTTATCGCTAAGAGTCTCTTTCAGTCAACCTTTGGACGGAGAGCGAGTTGATTTTGAATTATGGGGAGAATACGCATAATCTAATACTATAAGATGTTTTGTCCCGAACATACTGATTCACTGACTAACTTAGAGACAACGCGCAGCCTAAACCGCTGGTCGTAGAGACTTGAAAGAACAATGGCGAACTCCCATACATCATTTTAGTTGAAGTAAAATAGCATCGTATATAGATAAAAAAATATCATACGTAAGGCCGGTTGCCTTCTGAGCTTCATTTTAAAAGAATTGTCGTTTTAGAAGGCCTAGTTATTAAGATATTAAACAAAACATATTTGTAGGTTATGGCTCAGCACACTTTGCCGATCTCTTTTTGAATACGCCAACAGTTCTGACAGTCGTGAATTTGTGATAAAAGCCCATTCCAAAGAGCCACCACTACGTTTAAACTTGAAATATATTATTACTTGACACTGGCTAAATGCACAAGATTGCGAAGCTAATATTAAAAGAAAAAAGAAAAAAAAAACAAACGTCAAAAGTGAAAACGTCATTCATACGACAGTTTGGTATTGCCATGACATTTGCTTTTTCCCCTTAAATGTCGATGACTGCAATAGCAACCGCAGCTATTTTTAGAAAACCTGTGAATGACAGACGGATTCTAGACAGCTGATGGTTCATACATAAGTTACCATAGTATTTTTTGTTTTATGGATACATCATAAGCATTAGCAATACGGCTTAGGAATATAGAGATGCACTAGGGTAAGGCAATGGACATGGTAACATCTTATTATATAACCACAGCATAGACAAAAACGGAAAAATGAAAAATGATTGAAAGTAATCGTTTTGTTTCTTTTAATGTGTATTTTTTTACCTGGCTTCGTCTGCCTTTTCTGTTGTTTTAGTAAATCTTTGTAATTTATTTGAGTGAATTTCGTTAATTTCACATTTAAATACGATCAAACATAGGCTAACTAAAATTTCGCCATTGTTCTTTGGAGGATACATCTGTCTTAGTACGTAGAGGTGTACTTTAAAGGGGTTTTTGGCAATTCTACCCTTAAGAGGGTTAAATGGGGTGAAAACGTTTGTATGAAAGTCTTTTGTTTTTTAACTTATAGCAATATAAATTGGTATTTGAGGAGTTCATTTAAATTAAAAAATTAACTTAACATTTTTTTTATTGCCAGGTTTACATTAAGGTCGTGCAATGGGGAATGAAAGTTCATATGGAAAGACTTTTATTATTAAGTTAAAAAGATGTAAATTGTAATAACTACGTATAATAGTATAATAGTAAATTAGAAATAACTACGGTAACGCGAAGTCAATCAAGCTAATATTATAAATCTGAATGTTTGTGTGCTTCATCAGGATTAACACATAATTAGGCTACTTTTTAACTTAATTAACGCGGGTGACGCCGCGGGACACGGCTAGAGTTAAAATATAGGTCATGTATATAATATTTAATTTTTATAGCTATGAAATGACACCTGCCTATGACTTTTTTCTTTTACCAATTTAATTATCAGTGTATTCGAAATAGTAATACGCACACTGACTAGACATGGTTATATTATCTTTAGACTAGGCTGACCTGTGACGCCATTTTTAATATCAATAACCTGCCAACTTTTCTTTACGTCAGCCATTGGGCCGTGGACTCTAGACGTTACAGAAAAACTCAAACGTCAAAATGGCCGCGTTTAAAATCACGCGAACCTAATTTCATTGTAAAATATTTATTTTGATATGAAATATAATGTTTACTAATAAAGAAACACCTATATGTGTCTATTGGCTATGTATCTATTGCTAACCCCTCGAAAGCTCTAGAAAGAAGAACTGTAGGGCTAGCACGTAAGCATCACGCCTTGGCGACGTAGCTCGGAACGCGACATTTCAGTCTATGATATCAAAAATTAAAAAAAAAGGCAAATGCGAGTCGGACTCGCGCAGGAAGGGTTCCGTACCATTATCTATAAAAAGGGCAAAAATATCGCGTTTGTTGTATAGGAGCCTCACTTAAATATTTATTTTAATTTATTTATTATTTTGAAAGTGAATATATAACTAAATATTCTCTGAATATTTCAAGCTAATTTTTGCTCGATATTTATAACAAAAACAGGTAGAATTCCGTTATAAATATCGAGCAAAAACAAGCAAAAAAATCACGTTTGTTGTATGGGAGCTCCCTTTTATTCTGTTTTTTAGTATTTGTTACAGAAATACATCATCTAAATTTCAACTGTATAACTATCACGGTTCATGACATTCAGCCTGGTGACAGACGGACAGAAAGACGGACGGAAAGCGGAGTCTTACTAATAGGGTCCCGTTTTACCTTTTGGGTACAAAACGACTAACTAATGTAATTCGTATGACATAGGAGATTATTCCGCGGTTAACGATCGCCGTTGTGGATGTTAATATGAGGAAACCGGGTCTTTTTAAACGTGTATTTTCAAAATAACATTATTTTGACTAACCTCAACGTTTCGGTAGGGTTCCACAGGCCGTGGTCACGAGAGACTGAGGTGGCAAGTGTCAGCGTCTTGATTAGCGAGCAGTATTTGCAACCCTCACCCGCACTAGTTCTTCTAAGTCCCTAGTCTGACACACAACGCTTACAACTAGCTACCGTACATTCGTAGTCTAGCATCTTAAAGAATGAAATTCTAGCTCCAAGATCTACTTACCCACAGCCAGCCTTAAAAACCCGTCTTATTCTAGGCAGAGCTTGCTTACCACATTACCCTTACCAAGCGGTAAGATTAAAAGTAGGAAAAAAATACTACTATACTGTCCCAAACTTAAATCAATAATATATATATGCACTTACTTTTTATATGAGTAATCCGGCTCGAAGGACCAAAAGTATGTGCCATGTTAAGTATTTGTTATTTAGTTCACCATTCTATACATGTGAGAATGTATGTAACTTGTTCTGGCTTTACATTTATTCCAAATGTATTGAATTATCAGTGCGAGCTTTTCTTTATTCTTCCCATGAATCCACAAATAAAACATGCTTCTGCTGCACAAATTAGTAAGCAAATAAATGAATTAGAAACGATTAATCAAAACCCACACTTAAATGACAGGATTGACAAGCGACATATTTCAGGACACAAGATATTCATGCATTAATGTTAACACAAACAATGCGAGACATTAAACATTTATGTGCAAGACAGTGGATCATCTACAACTATTTGATTGAACGAACAACAATATGAAGAATGCAAAAGCAAGTAGAATTATTTAGATTAGTAATCATTGCAATAGCAAAAAACACCCTACCAAAACCATGACTGCATTGTGTAGCAAAACTAGACAAGAGTTGGTAAAGTGTATGGCATGTCTGGCCATGGACTAATCGAGTCCAGGTTGCAAATTCTTGATTACCGACGTAAGGTGGTAAGCTTATCGGTATTCTATCGCTTACATTTTGGAGAGTGTGCACAGGAATTACATGGGTTAATTCCCCCATGCCCTTTCTACCATCTAACAACAACACAAACTATCAAACATCATCCATTTACTGTCGAAATACCTCTAGTTCTCTCAAAGCATTTCACTTCTATATTTATCACCTCTTTATTCACCCATTTGTATAATCTGGGAGTCTCCAAGTCTTCGAGTAAATAGGTATCTTCTAGGCACCCATGTCACATCTTCGTCCGCATCATCACTTTCTATCTTATCTTTATTCTTATTCTATATAGATGAGATAGTGGTCAAATGCTTGCATATTCCGCATTAAAAAAAAACATTATCTAGTACTATTAAAACTAAATGATGTAAAAGTTTTAGTCATAACTTGGCAAAATATATAGACATTTTGTTTTCAGTTTCATTTTATTCAATAATAATAACTAGTCTTTTTACTGAATGGCTAGTATATTATTCATCATACATACGAAGTGTTGGTCTTAATTAAATATTAAAATTTGGCATTTCAGTTTTTAATTTTCATGACTTTCTTGTATGTAAAATTGTCTGATAAATAAATGAATTATAATAAATATTATTTAATTATAATTATAATAATATATATTATTTTTGCTCTCCAGTTTTTGGAGATGAGTCACTTACAAAGGCCGAAGCCTAGTGCTAGTTTATTATCTATAATAGTTCTACAAAGTCCTTAAATGCTAACTGAATATTATAATCATTTAAACGCAAGCAAAGCTTAAAGCCCACTTGACCTCTTATTTTGTTTTTTGTTGATTTTCTCATTAAGCGGTAAATCAATATCGATAATTTTTTTATGGAACCACCTCTGAAGTATGATCTACAAAACAAAAAAAGAATCATCAAAATCTCGACATTATACTGTACAAATGTCATTGTAATATTACAATAAAATTGCTCTATGACCTTGTCAGTTGTAAGACAATAGTCGTTAAGCCATGTCAGATGCCTTTAGGCTGCTTGAAAAATCCTGGCACTAGATCTGCTCACTAGGCTATATGACAAGTAACCAAAACATTGTGGTAGACCCCTAGTATTGGCATAGCAGAAATATATTTCTACTATGGTATTGGTATTGTCAAAGAAAACTCTATCTACTAAAGTTGCATATGACAGTATGAAGACTCTTCTCTATGTAATATAAATATTATAACAACAATGTTACATAATATGAGGTGTAATGTCCAGGTAGCAGGTTTTTGAAAAAGTCAAGCATCTTAATGTGCTATACAATTTTAAAAAATACTTATAAAAAAAACATGTTTTTTTCGAAAAAAAAATTATAACTTTTTATTTTCTACCCACTTCACAAAAAGGAGGTGGTACTCAAGTCTTTTTTTTAATATATTTGATACCTCATAGCTTCGTTTTTTTATTGAAAGATCTTGCTTTCGTATTAGTCCCATTTAAATTTGATCAAGATCTGATCAGTAGTTCTTCAGAATTATCATAAATATATTCAGAAATATCTTCATGAATGTGTGTTTAGTACATCTAATCTGATCAAAGTTCTGGAGATAAAACGGTGAAGGCGGCTCTATTTAAACTTTGCTTGAGATTAATTATGGCTTATAAAAATATAAATTTGTCAATTTATAATATGAAATTATGATAATTATAAAAATGACATATTTTAAAATTTGATACTTTGAAGGTTTTAGTATTTAATACCAAAATTTTACTTCAGCCAAATGAGCTTAACTGCTAAATAGGTTGGTCATGTTCATTGAACTAATATGTGTCTCAATCAAGGACTCCTGCAACTACCTCATACCATCAAACATTATACCATCAACATGTCATCAGTATATTATTTATAGGTAAAGAAGCAACAAGGAATAAGTTAACACTATTAAGTTTGGAGTATAACAATAGAATTCATATTATATTTTTCATTTACATATATTTTAGTAGTCAAGACATGCCATACTCTTTCCCAGACTGTTTAAACATCCACCGTGACTGAACTTACCTCAGTCTAACATTGTCACTGGTTGTCCGTCGCATATCTCTTGCGAGATACATCGGTGATGGAAACTCGACACTAACATTGCAAAATGACAGCCTGGAATAGAAAGAAAATCGTTGTTAGAGCATTTTTTGTATAAATAGGGTGGCAATACATCGCTATTGCAGGAATCAGGGGCACATTCTTCATCAAATGAAACACTTAGGTTCCATATCCCTTAGAGCAGTTCTCTCAGAGCAGTCTTCCTTTAAGGCATCAAACTTATAGGTAACTCAAGGGCCTTATAGGTAATGCAAATCATCAGTGGGCATCATGCTGACAGCATTGCCTCTCTGAGTTGTAATCATAATATTATTTTGAGCCAAATAATAGTGCAAAGGCACAAGTTTTATTCTTTTAATCTTAATAGGAATCTTTACATGTAGAACATTTCTTAATTAATTATTTAAAATATTAAATTTAACTAAAATCTAAATTAAAACTAACCAAAAATATCTATAACTAGATATTAATATGTAGAAAACTTAATCTAATAGACCGCTGCCAGTTGGCTAAGTACTCAAAATGCTGGCAGCATTGCCATGTTGAATCGCAATGCTTAATCTCTGTCCAAAATATTTACCAATAATATAATACAAACATAAACACACTATTATTATAGTGTGTTTATGTTAGAATTATAAGTACCTAATTTATAACTTAATATACTGAGTTCACTTGTTAAGTAAGTGTCATTATGCATATCATCTACATATGTACAGTAAATTCATGGATACATGACCAATATATGGATGCAACCTGAGTTCTAGCCTAAGGTTCTAGCAAATGCAATGTAGCCACTATTATGTAAACACTGGTATAAATTGTGAAAGAGTTTTAATACTTACAAAACAACAATTATGCCAAAATTATCAGAGTTAAAGACGGTGACTGCAACGATATTATTATTGCTAAGAACTTCTGAACCACAAGAAACAATTTTCTGGAAAATTAGAAAATATTGGAACTGTCAAAGTCCCAAGGCTGCAAGGTGCAACCGCAGAATTCAGTTCTTATGACACACGAATAATAATTATTGCAAATTACTATTGGGCTGATAAGTTGTGTATAATAGCAAGATTCCTGACTGGCATAAACTTCTTAAAAAATCTCAAAATTAAGGTTAGAAAATCCTTGCACTTTCTACTCTTGAAGTGACTTTTTTATCTGTGGTTTAATGCACTTCTGCGAATGACGTGAGAATTGATACAAAGTGCAGCAAGGTAAAATTAACCACTTTGTCTTTATCACTCTATAGCTCTTGGTTTTATACGTTATGTTCTTTTCATGCTCCATTTCTACATACATTTCACTGGAATACAACCAATCTAAAAACTGTAGCGTAAAACCATGGAACTAGTAAATACACTACTAGTTCCATGCGCAGATCTTATTTCTCTGGAGACACATACGGTTTGTAAGCTGCAAAATCCTTTGGTTTTATAACGTGCTAACAACATCTAAAGATAAAGTAACCACAACGTTTTATTCCGCGAGTGAAAATATTTAGCTAAATTGTTAGCCGTAGGTTTGTTATCTCATTCCACTTTATTTCATGTCATAATACATTTTTGAGACAGGGTATTCAATTATTTATTATTGCGATGCATCGAGATAGGCAACAAACCTACAATACGATTACTTTATACTTTATTATTTCCTAGCTACAAAATCTTTGTAGCGATGACATAGTTTTGCCCATAGACAAATAAGTTTTGCCGCGAAAGTGAATAATGTTGTCGATTTTGTATTATTTTCAAAAACTTGATAAATGGTCAATTATTAATTTTACCGTTGATACTTCGTGAGAGTTCATAAATATAGGCATATCATACAATTGAAAAACGTGATTATCGTTTCCACTCCAAACATTTTTTTTTTCTAATAAATGTTTTAGAAATTTTCTGCCCCTTTATTATGATTACGACTGAACCATGGCTTCTGAGAGTTCTGAGTAAAACTTTATATCATAAAATATATGTATTATAACATGAATTATATTATAACTCGACACTGGCTAAATGCACAAAGACGCAGAGCCAAATAAAAAAAATGCGATGACATCTGCGACTGCGACGTCACGACTTTTCGCGACACGGGCCAACTCATCGGTTGTCTTTGACGTAAAAATATGTTTATTTTCGGTATTTTATGTTATGAATTGTGAATTATTTATTGCGAGATAGATAGTAGGAACAATATCAGTCATGGAGGTATATTATCTCGTATGTGTTTTGAGTATTTTCTGGCATAGCGCTGACGCTATCATGTGGAGCTTATCCCCCAACACACAGAAGTGTCTCAAGGAAGAATTGCATGCCAACGTGCTTGTAGCCGGCGAATACGATGTAACCGAAGTTCCTGGACAGCGAGTCGACTATATCGTAAGTGGTTTTGACAAATTTTATTCAGATAGTCGTGTCCCGTTACTTCCAGTTTCAGAGATTTAAAAATGATTTTCTTAGCCTACTAGACAATTAATTACAGAATAACTGTAGAACTAACTTTCATAGTTAGTTCTACATCTGGTGCAAGATGCATACTGTAAGTAAGAAGTTAAAGCTATCGACTTCATAAATAAGCTTGTAGTAAAAGATAATTTATCGTTATCAACCGATGGGTTCCACCCTAATCAATGACAAAAAATGCTATATTTAATTTTAGAATCGCATGTAGTTCCTGAATCATTGAAAACTATTCAAAGATAACTTCACTGAATGAACTTTAGAATGTGAAATACGTGCTGTAGATATATTAGTCTAATCGACACTTATTTTTACAGATTCGGGACTCCAAAGGTCATATACTGTCTCAGAGAGACTCCATAACTAAAGGAAAATTCACATTCGTCACAGAAACCTATGATACATTTGAAGTTTGCTTCATATCTAAAGTACCTCCAGGCAAGTTAATATACGAATTATATTGTATATAATACAAACTACATAAGACAGCTATATTTCCCTTGACCGTAACTATATTTCCCACGAAAATGTCCTGCCATATTAGATTCAAAGTGATTGCCGCTGCAGATCTTAAGCTGGCGTGATGCTAACGATTGAGACAATGTCTTATCTATAGATTTTTTAATAAAAGAATATTTTATGCTTAAAACTAGCTATAAAACTCAATAAATTCTATGATACTATCTCACGTTAAGTATGACAAACAATTGCTGTCAAGTTTTATTATTAATATTCAGCAGGTTAGCTGTACAAAGACAGACATTTGCATTATAATGTAAGTGCTCATATGTGCTCTAACTTTCTGTGCATTGCCACATTTACTCTAATAGAAATAGTACCAAGGTTGAAGGAGACGTATTTACTTAAGGCTCTATGCCGCCTCATCTGCATATTTCTGCACAACTTAAGACCTACCCTGAATTTCCCTTAAAGATTGCATTTCCACTGAAAATCATACACAATACACTCTGCTTAGAAGGAAAATGCCTACTAACATCGCCAGCGGGCAGTTCAACACTACAAAGGGACCAAGCAATGTGCTTGCCGATGTCTTTTTTTTTAATGCAGTTTAGCAAGAATTTAGCACTATCTCACCTGATGGAAAGTGATGATGCGGCTTAAGATGGGACATGCTTGCCTAGCATGTCCCATCTTAGTCACTCTAGAATTGAAGCCACCCAGATTGTACCGTTCAGGGAATAAAGACACAGGCTATGAGTGAATGTCGCGGAACATTGCATTTTCAAGTATTTTCTTCATCATAACAAGGTGAAAGACTTACAAAAAATATTACATTTTTTAAAGATTAAGGCTGGATAAGCTTTTATTATTACTATGTAAGTTTCCAAAAAAAGATCGAGAACTCTAACCATGTTTAGTAATCAAAATAATGCTATTTTGAAAATAAAAGTATGAAAAGACCTGGTTATCTCATATAAACATGATTGAAGTTCATGAAAGTTTGAAAATTCTAACTCAAACTCTAGTTTCAAAGAAAGTGGAAAAGGAGCTTTGGTTTTGGTTCACAACTCTAGTACATTAGTGTAACTATTTAATAATTTGCTTTCAGAGCGCAGAAGTATCAACCATGAAGTGACTCTCGACATCAAAATTGGCATTGAAGCCAAAAACTATGAGGGTGTAAGTATTTCAATTGAGTTTTAAAAATGTTAACCATGTCATTTTTCACATTCAAAAATAGCACAATTTCAATAGATAATCACCAATAATCTATTATTTGCATTTTTCAATACCATGTTTAGTAATGGATCACTGCACTTTAAAATATTGGCCATCTTATGACCTGCTTAAATTAAAGGAACAATTTTTTTGCTGAAACTGCTTAATTTTTTGCCATTGCTATAATGGAATGATAAGAGTCTACCTGCCCTGAGCGTGAAGTTTTGCCAGTTGTTCAACTAGTAACAAACAAACAACAAGGCTCAAGGTGTAGACTGTAGAGCACACAGTGCAATGCTGTGCAAGATTTTGAAATTTCAAAATTCTACGTGGCACTGAATATTAGTGTGTATGTGTGATGCCTACCATCAACTTTGTGACTTGCATATTGTTTTTGTTTAATCAGTGGCCTATGTTAGAGTTGCCTCTTCTCTGCTAAATCAAAGCTATTGTTGGTCTCTTTGTTTGAGTGTCATGCAATGAATCTCTAACAATTTAGACTGGGTATATAATTTGTCATATAGATACAGATACATTACAGAGGACTCTAACACTCCATGGGAACGAAGTCGTCAGCAACCTCTTATATATATTTTTATACAGTGAAATAGGTGCAAGCAACTAAACTTTTTTGATAAAAATAAAAAATTACACCATCCTATTGTTCTTTCTGACACTTTCAAAACTCTTCACTGGTAAATTCTATTCTATTTTCACAGCAGAGTTTAAAAATCAACAGTGTTAAGCAAAACTCAAAAACATCTAAAATATAGGTGATATAGTGGTCAAACTCTAAGCTATCAGAGGTAAAAAAAGATTTTAATTGATGCACAAAAAGATCATGTATGTATGAGGACTTCATGGTATTGAGTGTCTGTTTCTTTTCTTCTCTGTAATACTGCTTCAAGCTTATTTAGTGTTATATTTTCTCCGCTACATATATATTCTGCTTTATATGAAGGTATTAATATATTTATGTCAACATGGTTGTTGGACGTTGACTGCATCAACAGGATAAATGGGTAATCAACTGGCGTATACTGCACTGATTTGACTAACAAAATCTAACGTTACACCATGTTCTTGCTATCTATTTATTGAAATTTTGTTTTCCAACATTGCTACGATACATTTACATGTTTGTTTGTGTTTTTTTTCCACATTTTACTACCTAGAGCTAACTAATCGCCTGCATCTTTGTTCCCTCAACGGTACAATTCAAAACTAGGTACCTTCTAAGTAGGTATGCTACATTATCACTTTTCATCAGGTAATATAATGCTCAAATGTATTTTTTTTTATCTATATAGATAAAACAATTTAATTTCTTAAGACAAACTACATAAATACATATACATTGCTAAACACCTGTCTCATTATATTCTTCTATGTATAATCAGACAATAGATTTTCCTTTCTTTTTATAATTTAAATATGTCTAAATGATCAATTTAATGCTACCTGTAACAATGTATAAATATTCCTACTAGTTGAGCCCCGCGGCTTCGCCCGCTGATAATGATGATGATTAAAGTAGCCTTTGTCCTAATCCAGAGTATAAGCCTACCTACACATCAAATTTCATTAAAATCGGTAAAGTGCGGTTATGGAGATACGTGGTAACAAACATTCACACACACAAACTTTCGCATTTATATATTAGTAGGATAGGATAGGACTACTTACAATGAATTCAATTATTAACCTTTAGCGTTTGACATTATTGCATGCTCTGGCTGTAGGTTTCCATTGCCTAAACATCTATCTACAAAGAAAATGTATTGAACACGTTTCATGCAGTAATTATTACTGAAACAAAATAAACACAGATGTTACTATAATGGCTGCGTCACACAGCACCCGACTGGAACGGTTGGTGTAAAGGGACACAGGAGTGATCGTCTCCCGTGCAGCGGTGCCTGCATCCGTGTCCCTACACGATAATCCGTTCGAGCCAAGTACGTCCAATACGTGGCATAAATCAACACATATGGAGACAGGGGGCGCAACGGACACAACAAAAAAAATGTCACATCCGGCAATTGATTTTTAGTATTTAACTAAAAATCAATTGCCGGATGTGACATTTTGTATAAATAAATATATAAATGTATGTGTGTGTGTGGAAATTGGAACAACTAGTATTTAACTAGTTGTTCCAATTTCTACACACGCACGCATACATTTCATAATACACACATACAGCAAAATTATGTTTAAAGATATAGATGTTGTTTGGTAGAAACCAACAGTAAGACTACTTATTTGTTGATCCATATTTACTTATAATTGTTACTGATGATGTAGTGAGGCAAGATGTTTTTAGATGTAGAAAATAATTATGTATTTTTCAATGAGTTGAGTGTAATAAATAACCCATGTTAATAGTTGTGTTGTCGAGTGATGATAATATTTGATGGTCACAATGGAGACGGCAGTACTAAGATGTCAGGGACTAAACATAATTGTTGTAATTTCTAGATTGGTGAAGCAGCTAAGTTGAAGCCAATGGAACTGGAGTTAAAGAGGCTGGAAGACCTATCCGAGGCCATCGTGCAGGACTTCACGATGATGAGGAAGAGAGAAGAAGAAATGCGGGATACCAATGGTAAGATTTCTACAACTGTTTGCTTGTTGGACTGGTGTCTGGATTTTTCATTCTGCTTGAAGGCATTTATAATATGTGTATGGAGTATGGATGCACCCGTAAACTAATGATAGTAAGGATAGTAATGTAAAACAAAGTGTTTTTCCTCTTAAAGAGGATTTTGAGCCTATTAGCGTCGAAATCCCCTTTAGAGGTGCAAATTCATGCTAAGGGGATTTTGACGCTAAAAGTCTCAAAATCAAAAGATTTTTCATTCCGCTTAAAGGCATTTATAATATTATTATAAAGTATGGATGCATCCATAAACTAATGGAAGTAAGGATAATACTGTAAAATAAAGTGTTTTTCCTCCTAAAGGCGATTTTGAGCCTTTTAGCGTCGAAATCCTCTTTAGAGCTGCAAATTCAGGCTAAAGGATCCCCTTTAGCCTGAATTTGCAGCTCTAAAGGGGATTTTGCCACTAAGCGAAAGCTGGTGTTTTTCATGTGGTCTCATTGAAATTTGAACAAGATCTAATCTCTAGTTTTTGAGTTATAGTCAATAATGCGTGTTTAATACATTATATCTGATCAAGGTTCCGAAGATAAAGCGGTGAAGTCGGTTTTTTTAAGCTTTGCTTGCGTTAATTATTAAACCAACTTTTGTAGCTCCTACCTATTGGTTTGTGAGTGGATGAGCATACATAGTAGAATATTTTCTCACCTAGCTACTATATACACAAACATAAATGCTTTCACACTCACAGCTCCACACTAAGTTGACTGTGACGACTTGTGCCTTGTGGCGGAAATGTTCACGTCACGCACACAAACATTACCAGAACCACATATTTTTCTTGGGGAGAAAACTTGTGTTTCAGTCGGGAATCGAACCCAATGGTTAGAAAGCGAACGCCACCCAACCAACCAGAAATATACATAGCAACAACAGAGACTGGGATGAAATCTATACAGATAATGTATTTTAAACGAACTTTTCTAGCTGCGATAGGTCAGTTGTTGTGAACTCTCCTACCTATCGGTTTGTGAGGTGTTGAGCATTGGCATTACGTACTAGTGAAAGTAACAAGGTGATGATTAACCTACCATGATTTCATGGTAGGTTATTTTCTCGCCTGGCTACCATATACCAAAACAGTAATTATTTAACACTAAGAAAAGTCTGTCACCAAGGAAGATGGTGTTCTGGCAGTGATCTTTGAAAGCCAGTCACATTCTAAGCCTAGCGTGTTTATGGTGGTAATTTGTCTACATCATTACTTTCCAATTTGTAAAATAAAGGTTAAATGGTAGCCTATCAGAGGTAAAAAAAACTTTAATTTTTGCTAATGGGCGTTGGGGATTTGGGATAACTAACATACTGCCTAACACAAATAACAAAATGATTTGATCATAGTCTCCTTTGTCATCTTATTTCAGAGTCGACCAACAACCGTGTCCTATTCTTCAGCATATTCTCCATGGTATGCCTCCTGGGACTTGCCACATGGCAGGTACTATACCTACGCAGGTACTTCAAGGCCAAGAAACTGATAGAATAGTTCAATAATCAACACGTGGATAAAGTCACTAGGGATCGCTATGCACAAACCTTTTTACCTTTATGAGCTGCCAGTATTTTAGTATCTGGCACAGAACAAAGTTTATAAAAAAACTAAATCTTTTTTTTGTTGGACTGATGTCTACAGGTGGAAAAACCTAAGAAAGCGCGTGGCAGGAATCGGAACTAACGCCGCACACCTTAGTAAAAGTATTAATTCTATACGAGCAGCGCCCTCGCGAACTATCGTCCACGTGATTACTTAGATTGGTCAACCTGTAATTATTTCATCACATAATCGTTAGTTACTTTATCCACGGGAATAGATCTTTTAATTTTAAAGCAGTAAGTTGGAATTACTTAACAGATGTCTGATTTAATAATTTTGTTGTAAATGATCGAGTTCGTGTCTGTTTACGGATGTAAAATAAAAAACTATTTAAAATACAACTTCTTTTAATTATGAACCCTCAATAAAATGGACGTATGAGATGGGCATTGACCAACACAACAAATGGACCTCGGGTCTAACACAAACTTTACGAATTAAGTGTACCTCAACGCGCCTAAAGAAGTTTTCACTTCAAAAAATTTAAATAAAAGATTTTCTTATGGACAGGAATACGTCACTCTGATTTGGTAGTACTAGAGGCAAACATAATCGTGAAAGAGGTAAAACATTGTTTTCCTTACGTGCCATTGCAACGTATGCTGGGTATATATATGTATAGCTAGTAAGGTAATAAATAAAAATCTTCACATTTTCGGTAACTTATTTAATCTCGTATAAATTTTACTATGAAACAGGCATTATCTCTTCCGTAAATTGTACGGGTCACGTCGGCTCTCACAACACTAGAGAATGTATCTTTCAACACAAGTATACATAGCTAAGTTTACTTGAATACAAGCACACTTTATAAGTTTTACGGTTTGAGGGAGGAAAATAAAAATAAACGACCAAGTCGCGTCACCACGTTGCAAATACAACGTTATATATTACTTTTATAACATACACTATGCTATTCGGAATAAAACACAAGCAATTCGTTGGTGATTTTTACACCAAATCTGACATTCATGACCACTCATCTCAGACCCCATACATATTTGTTTCGATCGGTTTTAATTCGAAAGCGACAATATTTATTATTCGTAATATTCATCAGTCATAATATTAATTATTCATAATATTCAATTTAATTTTAGCTTAATTCAAATTGAAACCGCTCGCGACATAAGTAGGGGTAGGATAGCATTTCGCAGTGGTTTATAGCTAATAGAAGACGTTCCAACACGGTGCCTCTGTTGCCACAAACCGCCAGAACTTCATCAAAAAATTTACAAAATAAGCCACTGAAGCCGGAGGTTAGTGCAGATCTTACAGACCTACAAACGATTTGACCCTACAGGAATGCGAGAAGTCGAGTAGATGACGACAGTAACTAATCTACCATTATCTAAATTACGAGCATATCTAAATGTCCATTCTTACTATACTGCCATCACAAGAAAAAAAGACGTAACTGTCATTTTTATCAAAATTTAGTTATATACATCAGAAATGCCTTTACTATTTAGCATAATTATGTTATGACTTGTAGCCTGTAGCAGATGCGTCTAAATTAAAAGAAAGATTTAGAAGGTTGCGTTTAAATATTTTAAAACAACAAAAAGCACTAGTAGATGTGTCTATTTTTCCTGATTCCGATGATGACTCAAATTCGACAAAAATGCAGATACGTCTTTTATCATTATGACGGCAGTATAATAAGAATGGACATTTAGAAATGCTCGTAATATATAATCTGTGCCTTAATAAAAGAAATCACTTAACTACACGCAAACTTTGCCCGACAGGTTGGAATGCTCAACCCACCAAATATAGTGGAAAAAACAGTAAGTTAGTAAGCACATATTGTTTGACCGAGATGTTGGATCGTCTCCTCACAGAAATCCCCTGTTAGCTTCTGTACTATACAATCAAGGAAGGAGTCTATATTTCTAATATATAAAACAATACAATTCATTTGAATACATCTGTAGAACTGGTAATTTGAGCCCTGGGCTCAGACAGCACGCCTGATTGTGTATCGGAGCATTATAAGTCATAATAGACCGGACATCTACCATCAATCAATAGACTCTCCATAGCAATTTGGAATGATATCTTAAATTGGCGATAAGGAATAATATTCCCAAATAACATATCAAATGCGGATCAAAAAAAAAGCAGACGATAGATCGGAACCCACTGTAAAATGTGTTAAGGCGGTTCCATGATTGAACAACTATTGTAGAAAGCACATACTACGTTTTGAACGTTATGGGATAACAATACAATGACAAAATTAATGTGACATACAACACTTAATTATATTGATATTCGGAAGAATCTTCTAAACAATATAAATTAGAATAATTATCATAATCAAATTACCTAACTAAATATTCCATTACTTTTCCGTTTTCATCAATGTTAAAAACGAAAGTACAAAATCAAATTGTATTCAAAAATACTTTAACTCAAAAGGGAGAAAATCGTGGACTCTGATTATTTGAATGTTTTAACGTACTGTAAGTTTAACCATATTTATAATCTATTAATGATCTGTTATATTTTATTATATTGTTCCTACAATCTAGAAGTATCCGCTAAAGACGCGTCTCGAGCGCCGTTTCTCTCATGGAACAGCCTTAAGGATATAATCATAAGTCTATTATAGAGATAGTTAATTAAGTAACTTACTATATTGAATTCTAGCCGTACAATATACACGTATTTATTTGTTTAGTAAACCTATGACTCCACCCCTTTTCGCTACCCTAAAATCTCCATATCTCAAGTGTACGAACAATAAATTACATGATGATACAAATGCACAATTTAAACAAACGTTTGCATTAATAATAATATAAATAATTACAATAAATCCAGATGAGTGATGCTTTTAAAAAGAATATATGAAGAATCTATGGAATGTTACATACACTAGCTAAGATAAAGCCCCATTTATTTATAAATAAATAAAAAGTGTTAAAAATAATCTTTACAATACATAAAGACACCGGAAGTGTTAATTTTTTGCTTTTCATAAAAAAGTAATAAAATCCAGCTATACACATATAAATAATTTCTCCATCGACACGTAATTGCACTGATGGTGGTTTAGAAATTAAGTTACTTTCCTTATTTACATACATAAATACAACATGAGCTACGTCACTAATAGTTCCAGTCCATGTTAAATATCTACAGCAGTAGGAGGTTTCGCAGCCAGTAGGCTTCAAGTCTTCGCCACTAAGGACGCATTTGGTTCGACGAGATCGACGTGTGGAAGCACCGTTGTACGCGAGACGATTGAGCCCGCGTCCCCGCACGCCACTCGTTCGAACTAAGCGCGTCCTGTGTGACAATGCCGTAATACTGATCAATTCAATCAATTATTTACAAATTCTTTCAATATACTTATTCATATTATAACTAGCTCTGCGTCGCGGCTTCGGACGATCTACATAGCAAATTTTATCCCCCGTTCCGCTACAGAACTACATTTCAAACACATACAAAGTGTGCAGTTATAACGTATATTATCGTGCGGAGTGATTAATATGAAGTATAATGTTTACGATAGCAAGATGTTTTAGGCTGAACTGATTTAGATATAATTTTGTAAATAGAAAATTAAACCTAGAATTGAACATGGCGATTTAATCCTAATTTAACGCGGTCGAATAGAAAAACCTAGTAGCTAAGTACCTAGTAAAAATTTAAAAAAAAAACAGTGCGAATAAAGCGCTTATGTATTTTACAAAACCAAAAAATAGTTAAATTTAGCTATAAGTACAAAGCGACAAACCTAAGTCATATTACAGGTTCTTATATTAGAGCCCCTGCGCTGCACGTTTATAAAAATAGTACCGCCATTTTGAGAAATGTCATTTCAAAATGGCGGCGTATAACTTTGGACAGCGTTTATTTTTGGTTCTGTCGCACCGTACTTGATGCTAATCAACGCAAGATAGTTTATACCGACTCTAATACTAATAAGCATCAGTTAATAACGCGAATCCTCCTATTGCTAACAACAACCAGACAGGACAATCAAGTTGCCGCGCTCGGCTCCACTATGTGTGCCGCTTCTGTACATGTATTCTCTAAACATCAAAGTGGCGAATAGTCCAACTGTACAGTAAGGTGCTTTACGCCCGCTTCCCTGAAAATCCTCGCGGCCTGCTCCGTCACGTATCGAGGGTCGACTTCCTTCGCTACTTCTATTTTGATGGCTCCAACGTGGACATCGCTGCACAATGTCCAGAAGTGGGGCTCTTGGACTGCATGCACGCCCGCTAGCCCTACCACTCGCGTAAAGAGGTTGGGTAACGCTCGCTCGATAGAGGTTGGAGTCCTTTGCATTAGCACCCCGGCTGAGTCCCGCACTAAAGGTATCACACTCGCGGCTATCAGTAACGCTATAGCCATCGAGCAGATGGGGTCCGCGCGCATCCACCCGAATGTCCTCATCAAAAGAGCCGATATAATCACACCGACGGAACCTAGCGTATCTGCTAGGACGTGAAGGAACACACCCCGCATAATCGCGGAGTCTGACCCTGAAGGGGCTTCATCGTCATGAGAGTGTCCGTGGTGGTTGTGGGAGTGGCCGTGACCGCCGTGTGAGTGGCCGTGGCCCCCGTGGCCATGGCCGTGACCGTGGTGGAACGCGTAGATGCCAACCAAGTTGACGAGGAGACCGAGTACCGACACTAAGAGTAGACGCTCGTGTTTTACCTGCAATTTTTGAAAATTATTAGCAACTGAAAATAGAACATTCTCACAACAGACAAACACATTCACACTCACAGCCCCACACTTAGATTAAAGACTTGTATTGTGCCGAAAACATTTACATATCACACCCAGAACCAAAAGCACAAATCTCCCTCGGGGAGGAAAATTGTGCTCCAACCGGGAATCGAACCCACGGCGCATAGGGCAGAGACTTGCCCACCTCGCCAACTGGGTCTTCAGCATACAAGGAAATAAAGTTATTCTTTCCATTAGCTGTGAAAGGACGCAATGTTACGCTCGACTGGCTATTTTGTGTAAGGTGTATTAAGTACCTATTTGCAATGAATTCAAAGAGTTTCTGCCTAGCATGCTATAGAACCAAATCAGTTTAAGATTCAAGGACAAACTGTTGAACAAGTCGACCACTGAGATTTTCTCTTCACTATTTGAGCTAAATGCCTTTAGTTAACACCTAAATGTAGGGTATTCAAGACCGTTCTCGATTTTTTCTTCACACTCACAGCCCTAAATCCTATGACTTGTGTCATGGGGCTGGCAACATTCACATCAAACACATAACATTCACATCACACCCAGAACCAGAAACACAAATTTCCCTTGGAGAGAAAACTTGTGTTCCCAACGAGAATCAAACCTGATAAGTACTCGCTGCTTAAATGGCATACATTTTTTTGGATAAGTGAGTCCACACTAGTAAAAAAATAACGCCATACCGCAGCCTACAGATTTTTTTTTATGCTGGATAGGATTGTGGTCAAATGCTTTCTCACCTGATGGAAAGTGATGCTTGCCTAGAAGTTACCTATTTATATATTTTACCTCGTAACTTCTTTTCGCGTGAACCGATGTTGATTTTTTTTTTTGTTTGAATGATGTTGCTTTCCAATGGGTCCCATTTTAATTTGATCAAGATCTGATCAGTAGTTCTTGAAATATCGTGTTTAATACATTTAATCTGATCAAGGTTCCAAAGATAAAGCGGTGAAGTCGGTTTTTTTTAAGCTTTGCTTGCGTTTAATTATTGTGAAGTTTAATTCGAGATTGGGGTCGGTGAGCTAACTTACTGTTGTAACTGAGGAGGCTCGTCATCGACTACAGAATGAGAGAGAGAAAGAGATATAGAATGAGAGGCTAATTAACAAATGACGCTTTAGTTGAAGCCAGATTGCAAAGTCTTGAACATCGGCGTAAAGTTGCAAGCCTGTCGGTATTCTATAAAATACACTACGGTGAATGTGCTCAGGAACTACACAACCTTGTTCCCGCTTCACCGTTTTTCCACCCTACTCTAGAAGAACGGCGTCGCGTCACCCATTTATGGTTGAGATACCGTTCATTCGCACGAAACGTTTCGCGTCTTCGTTCATTTATAGAACAGCAAAAGAATGGAACGCTTTGCCGTCGTCTGTGTTTCCCGAAAGGTACAATTTGGGTGTGTTCAAAACTAAATAGGTATTTACTAAGCAAGGGTGCTCCACATTAGACTACATCGTCACTTTCCATCAGGTGTGATTATGGTAAAACGTTTGCTTAGTATGTAATAAAAAAAAATTTGGTAGCTACTGGCTACGACTCGCTATTAATATTATAATGTGGTACCACATTCTTTATTCTGCAAGATTACATGTTACGCATGATCGAAGAACTTATTTCCCTGCATTGGTCAACGTCGCATTTTGGTACAGTATGTGGTAACTATAGCATTCACTGAAACCGTGGCTCTATTTCCAAAGAGATGAAAAGGCTTGAACTACGTGCTCAAGTTGAAAACACTTCTGGTTTCCCAATCTAATGTCAACATTATTACAATAGCACAGTGGCGAAATTTGTTTGCGGTGACGCAGTGAAAGTTTGCCACTGTATATTTATTCTGATTTTAAATATACTGTAAAGTATTACGGTTTTCTATAAAACCTTGTTTCGATTCGATTTCGTTCGATAAACATGGCGACTTTTATTTCTGATATGATGTCTGCATAAAATATGAACATATTTAAAAAAGGGTATGATTTAGAAGGCCATCAAAAATTCTAAACGGTTACCAAAATGGATAAATGGTCACCAAATTACGTTACCTAAAATAAAATTTCCTGTGACAGAACCTAACAGGTTAAGGTTTGTTTTGTTTTAATAATTAATACAAAAATATTTATAATACGAAAAAAAAATATTTATTTCATAATATTTTAGGAAACGTAATTTGGTGACCATTTATCCATTTTGGTAATCGTTTAGAATTTTTTTGGTAGTAAAATAGGTACTTTTTTGTGCGGTTCAATCGATATCAATAGATATTTTTTCCGTTATAAATTTATCAATAAAGTTAACGAATATTAAATAAATTATCGAAATAGCAAAATTAATTGAATTTTTAATGTATGTTTTAATAAGGAGTTAATATAACCATCACTTTCATTCGTTATGCTGATAAAGATTGCATTTCAGCAAGTGTAGTATAAATAGAACCTTATTGCATATCACTTAAAGTTCTAAATTAATGAAGATATTTATATGTCAACAGCTATAAAATCCTTTTTTTATGGGCAATAAGGCATCCGACTTAGTGATGTAGGTCATGTACGTA
Organism: Lomographa bimaculata; assembly: GCA_948107665.1. NCBI lineage: Eukaryota > Metazoa > Arthropoda > Insecta > Lepidoptera > Geometridae > Lomographa > Lomographa bimaculata. The sequence continues at coordinate 14,213,846 of OX403603.1, read as the reverse complement.
TACTTCCTCCATATTGTAAATTAGCAACTATGTACTAATAATTTAAACGTAAGCAAAAACTAAAAAAAACGACTTATATTTTGGTTTTGGATTGATCGATTTCGATAAAATTTATATGGGACCACTTTTGAAGTATAATCCAAAACCAAACAAAAAAAGAATTTTGGGAATCGGTCCACAAATGGGGGAGAAATCGGTGAACATACTTTAAAAAAATTAAAAAAACATACAGTCGAACATAGAAACTTTTTTGAAGTCGGATAAAAAGGTGGGAAACGACCAGGCGTGTAGGCCGCAAGTAAAGATTTCAAAACCAACCGATAGCGTATTAGGCTAATTTTTAAGCGACTTCAAAAAAAAAAGAGGTTCTCAATTCAAATATTTTTTTATGTGTCTTACATACACTTATGCACATTCACTAATTATTTATTAACGGTTAAAAATCCATAACATAGCACAATAATATTATTATACATATACCGTCATTGATTAGTAGTGATTTTCTGATTAAAATACATTTTACATTAGTTACATTACATACATTAGTTACATAGGCATTTTTTAATTTCGCGGGAAGACTCACTCATAACCTTTTTGCCTAGGTTATCATATAAACACTTATTATGTACTTCTTCATTGAAGTTTGTGTGAGTGTGTGTATAAATAAGGTAGCTTGTTTGTTTGGGTAGGACGGATTAAGATAAAATTGGGTATTATCTACATACCAAATTTTATCCTAATCCGTCACATAGATTAAGCAGAAATAAATAAAAAGTAATACATCATTGATTGACACATAATTTTGATTCGAATTCTGTAAACTCTGGTTTTTTTATGATGAATAGGCAATCATTTGACCACTATCTCACAGGGTACTATTAAATCATTTAGATTGAAATTATATTTTTATAATATTTATTAATTAATTTATTTATCACGATTTTAATCAAATGTCACTAGTAAAACTGATGCATCATACTGATCTCGTGCTTCCTTCAAGGCACTTTCCTCTTCTTCATCGGTTAGTGAGAATTCTGTTAGGGTTGGGTCTAATAAAAACGCCAATCTCTTTTGAAACTTTGAACAGCTAACATTTAGGTTACTTTCGTCAATATTTAGCTTTTTTTTTATTTGAAATTATTTCAAAGAAGTAGTGTCTGTGTCCTTTTTTAAAAAAAAATGTTTTTATTCGTACAATACATTAAATACAGAAATCGTAATCGCCCACAAAAATACCGCGGTCAGACATATTTTAAGGTGAATTGAAAACATTTGCAGCGATATCAACTGATGGCGACGACGCGACGATGTGATCGACGGTGGAGTGGCTTGCCTAGAAAAGACTCATCACCCTTGACTTGAAGATGCTTTTTTCTAATTATCACTATCACTTAAAAAGAGAACATATCCGCATTTATCAGATAAGCTTATCAATAACTTGCAATAGAAAAAAATGTCGTATCTAATTTAGATAAAGTAATTTTCTTTTGACACGGTATTGCAGTACGTGTGAGATAAGTAAGATTTCATAATCGGCTACATTCTATAGGCTTATATATATTTTATATAGGTTTATACTATTAACTATTCCGTGGTAAAGGTAATTAATTTACTTGTAAAAATCACGCACATTTTAAAGTATTAAAGATTTAGAAGGCTTCCACATAAAGCCGAAACAATCATACTAATATTATAAATCCGAAAGTTTGTGTGTTTTGGATGGAATGTACATAGCTTATGCTGAGGATTAACACATAAGTTATTGTTTATATATCAACGCGAGGGAAGCCGCGGGGCTCGACTAATATTAAATATGTATGAGATTTAAAGATAGGTTCATTCATATTAATATTTTGAATCTTTATAGTTATAGAACTACACAACATAACTTTTTTATTTAAATTCCTTAAAAAAGGAGGTTCTCAATTAGACTGTATTTTTCAAACGACTTCAAAAAAGGATGTTCTCAATTCGACTATATTTTTTTACGCGATATTACCGCCAATTGTGAATCAATTTTAATGTTATTTTTTGTTTGGTAGATTATACTTTAGAGGCGGTCCCATATAAATTTCATCATAATCGATCCAGCCAAGACCAAAGCGTTGATGTCGGTTTTTTTAAGCTTTGCTTACGTTTAATTATTTCTATGTATGTTACCTCAGAACTTTTTTCTAGGTGAACCGATTTTAATTACTTTTTTTTTTTAAAGAATATGGTTTCAATTCGGTTCCATATAAAAATTGACAAGATTGATCAATAGTTCCGGATATGTAAAGCGGTAAATTCGGTTTTTTTTAGCTTTGCTTACGTTTAAATTATTATCTTTATACATATAACACACCAATAGAAACACCTATAACATTAGTATCTAATTTAAATGCTTTACAATTAGGAATTTTAATGAATAAAAAGTGATAAAAATGCATGGGAAATTCAAACATAACGCACGCTTATTGGCTTTACTGATACGTGACGTCAGTTCACATATTTTTGATATCAATGATTGGTCACATTTTCTTGACGGCAGCTGTCGTTCAACTTTCCTTAGCAGATTGGATTGTGGATTTTACAGCCCACAAAAGCGACTATGCGGTCGAAGATGTAGCATTACACTAAAGTAAGAGATTGCAAGAAGAAAAGGACATTAAATAAGAACGCTTATTATAGAATGACTACATTAATGACAAGGATACATGTAGGCAAACTGCACAGGCGATTACTGGCGACTACATAATATAGTAATTATTTAATAGAATTCCATTATTAGGCATTTTAGAGTGGTAAAAATGCGCCTCCGAGTTTTTTGCCGGGTAATTTTGCGAATTTGGCAGAAGTGTCACTTACCGATTTGTGGCAATGGCACCAATTATTTATTTATGTATAACCATTTATTTTTCTATTTTATTGATGTTAGGTGTTTATAGTCACAAATAAATGTATTTTCTTTCTTTCATGAGTGCCTCTTTGGGGCCCATGTGAATAAACGATTTTGAAAATATTTCATTGTTAAATATTTACATAAGTATTTATTTGAGTATAAGTATTTATTATGCAGCAATAAAATGCAATTAAAAGACATGTATTGTAATTTAAATGAAGCTATAGTAATGTGTTAACATAGGTATTATTATAATACCGTTGTCTTTTTGTGAAATTTAGTTTATAAATAGTTTTCAGAATGTGTATCTTACTTTAGAGAAAGTTATATTGAAAATTAGGAAAGCATGCTCCATCTTCGACCACATCGTCTCTTACCATCAGATGTTTGCTATTTGTGACAGAAACTATGTTGAAATAAGGAAGAGGAAAATTACTCGGAGTGGGATTTAAACATGTGATATTTTTTCTGGCGCCCCCCCCATAGTGAGCCTGAGCTAGTGCGCCATAGTGAGCCACTATATACTAAAAAGTATTTTGTTATTAACGCTTTCTCAGTCACTGCCTGACTTGTGTCGTAGGTGCCCGAAACATTCACATCACACACACATAGTACCAGAGACACCAATTTCTCTTGGGGATAAAAACTTGTGTTCCCACCATGGGAATCCTAAGTCAATAGGCAGTTCAAAAATTATTGGTGACTAGCAAAGCAATAAACAAACAAACGAACAAACGCATTCACACTCACAGCCCACACTAAATTCAAAGACTTGTATCGTGAGTGCTGGAAACATTCACATCACACACACATTGAAGCAAGTCTCTTCACAAATTCTTAATATTTTGTCATAGTGCTACAAAATTGCAGCAACCTTAATATATGAACCTTTTTTTAATTGTAGTTATTGTTGATCTCGCTAAAAATATTTGTCTTTAACTTATTTTTACACATCTGATGGTCTCACTTGATATTGCTGAGATAGTGGTGGCAATACTACAGAAAGTGACAAAAACAATATAATTTAGGTGTTGAAAAAATGAAAGAAAAAATTTTTTTTTTATGACCAATACGCTAGCATTTGACCGCCATATCACCCGATGGAAAGCAACGATGCGGTCGACGGTGAGACTTGCTTGCCTAGAAAGTACCTGTTCAGTCTTGACTTGAGGCCTAAGTTATATTTATTGGGGAACAAGAATGAGGTAGGGTATTCCACTCCTTTGCAGTCCGCATTATAAAAGTTGTGGCAAATATCCACCATGAAAGGATGTCTTGACATCTATTCAACACTTTTGTTTCAATTTACAATTAATAACTTGATTAATAATTTTACTAACAATTATAAAGTGTTAAGACACTGGGCCTGAAGGAACCGGGAGCTCATTCTTTTTTCAAAATGTTACCAGAGCGCCTGGTTGAGGCGACGCGTCGTTAAATAAGTACCAGCTTTTGATCACGCGTCGGTACTTATTAATATTAACGTATTAACATTGCAATACAAATATGGGAATGCTACCCACTGGGGGTGTGCTTGAACACTTGAGTTACCTATAAGTTTGGTGCCTTGTAGGTAACTTACCTATATGTATAGGTGTTTGACGTATAGATGTATTTAGTTCTAAGAAATATAGCCAATTGGCCCTTACATATAGTACAGATATAAAAAATGAAATTGTTTACAAAATAAAATATATTTACCTCAGGTGGTTCAATAGCCCTTTCCACAGCCTCGCTCATAATGAAGAAAGCAATAAATAGAAGGAATAGTCCATTCACAAAGCCTGCTAATACTTCTGCTCTAGCGTATCCGTATGAGTAGCGCTCATTTGCTCTCCATTTGGATATGACTGATGCGGCCAGACCGGCCACCAGCCCCGTGCAGTCGAAGAACATGTGGAACGCATCCGAAATAAGACCTGGAAGTTAATGATTGAATAATTAACCAGCTTTTTTGTGTATCTTAAGAACTTGTAAGTGTTACTGCATCAACAAATAAATAAGTGCCAAATTATTATTTTTTGCCTGTATTAACAGTCAAATTTCTTGCTTTCTCTGGGATAATCGTAAGCGGATGGAGTTATATCTGGCTTGTAAGGAGAAAAAAAAACAAAATAAAAAAAAACCTTCACACAAAATTTATAACATCTAATATTAAAACCTTTTTGCTTAAACCACTTTCGTCACTAATTATTTCGAAACAAAAACCCGTTTTTTTTGTATTTTAATGGTTCCAATGAAAGACCACCCTTAGGTATGACCAGTATTCTGCTCAGTTGGAATCATTTTGCCACAATAACTTTTATTCTATTTTATTACTCATGTATTTTGTTACTGTTGCAAATAAAATATTTTATAAAAGCATTCACACTCACAGCCCCACACTAAGTTCGACAACTTGTGTCGTGGGTGCCGGAAACATTCACAGGGACAATCACAACCACAACCAGAAACACTAATTTTCCATGGGGAGAAAACTGTGTTCCCACCGGGAATCGAACCCGATACCCCTGCTTAGAAGGCGAATGTTCTTTCTTTCTTATTTGTAAACTCTACACACATAAATTGAAGGGACTGGGTATTTTATTGCATTATAGAATCATAAAGTGTTTTCATTAAACAGATACTAAAAGAAAACAAAAGCCACAAAATAAATAAATAAAAAGAAAACAAAATAATTTTACGACTTTTTGCATTAGGTAAGTAGGTTTGTGTAAATCTTACTTTAGGTCTTGTAAGTAAGTAAAGTAAGATTTAGGTCTTGTTAATAGATGGATACTTGTATTGGCATAATACACAATAGTTTAGGTTAAAAAAAAAAAACTTATTTGCCATGGAGCTTAAAAGTTTGAAAGCAGCAAGAATTTGATTAACATAGCAATAAGTCTGAGGATAGTCGGAAATTATGGGGAAGTATAATAAGTAAATATGTACTAGACAATTACAACAATCATTGACGAATGAATTTCTAAGAATTTTGGGTGTCACACTAAATTTCAACAAGTCATTGCTTCAATAGATCATATATTCGACAAGGAATAGTCCGACAGAACTGAGGGGGGGCACGTCCATAGGAGGATACCCCTTAAGTCTGACTCCCTGCACGTGGTCCCCGGGTGGTGCTAATCAGGTGACATTTGAGAGGTGGTAGAGCATTTTGTGAGTTGCTCGCCTGGCTTGCTACCAAAGTAGCTTACCAACATCAACTTGAAAGTCTGCCGCCAAGCCAAATACGGTGTTCCGGCAGTTATCCTTGAGAGCTTGCGTATTCTAGGTCTAGTGTGTTTACCAGCTTCAATCTCATCATCACTTACCATCAGGTGAGATAGTGGTCAAACACTAGCCTGTCACAAATAAAAAAAAAAAACTAACTTCAACAACCCCTGCTTCGACAACAATTAAAAATGAATTGTTTTGTTTTATTTAGAACTTATTATTAGTTATAATTAGCATTTCTCTTATTTATGTTTAATAAGCATTTCTTTTATTTATGTAAAACTCCAGAATTAATCTTTTATACCAGCTCCAGCATTGTTGTCCACAGCAGTTATAATATTTATCACAGAGTAAAAGAATGATAGAAAATGTATTTATTTAAAAAACACAACATTACACCATAAAAACAAACTTAGCAGAATAAATGAACAAAAATAAAAGTACATAAATAATCAAAAATATAAAAAGTAAAGGGAAAGATGGTATGATATGAGTGTCATGAATAAAGGTCCAAAATCAGCATTCAACTAAAGTTAAATTAAAGCTTAGTAACTGATTTTTATCTCTTACCCATGATTAGGGCTGCTATCACCTAATTTGCTAACGCCAAATAAAAACTTCAAAAACCGAATATTTGAAGGAAATTGAGGTTTTTTCACGGACTCTTAAAATTAAGATGTTGTTTAGATTTTTATTAATTGAAATAGTTAGTTTCCTATACCATGTCAATAAAATATCCTAATGAACGATTTTTATCTTAAGACTTGTTTTAATTTATAATTTTATATAAATTAGGCAAGCACGACACATATTCGACCTCATCATTACTTTCCATCAGGTGAGAAAGTGGTCAAAATATTCGGGATTCCCCTGACACAAGTGTCCGGTTTTCAACCTGTCACTTTTTGAAAACCCCTTCCGGACAGACCCCGGACTCCCTCTAAACTAGGACAAATCCAGGGAATCCCGGATGGATGGCAGTCATATGACTTCTTAAACAACAGGACAAAATACTATATAATATAAACTAAAGAATGACAATTAAAATGATACCTACAACAGTTAAAACAAGAACTATATACAATAAAATCCAAGAAAAAGATCAGAAAAACTCAAAAGGTAACTCACCTAAACTATTCGTCCATACCCCGTAAAACAACTCGACAAACGCAAAGGACAAATTCAAAATCAAGAATAGGAATAAATTCCTAGAATTTTTGTCCGAATATATTAGCCTGAACCAGCTTTGGAGCTTGTCTCCGATGCCTCCGACCGGAGACCTGTGATGGCCCATGCCCATCGGGATCCGCGTTTCCTTCTGCGTGAGGGGCAACATTGTGTTTCTTGTTCTATCCCGATGTCCAAATCACCTCATCACACACCAAATTCACTCAAGAATCACGAAAACATTGCGAGTAACATGCCTACGTGTACTTCACGGGCGGTTTATAACCTTGCCGATAAGAATTTAACCGTACAAATAAGCAATTTTATTTGTGTATGCAGTGAAAATTATAACTTGTAAAGTAATGTAGTACTCTCGCACATTATTTTATTCATCTGATCTATTTTTTATTTAGAAACTAAAATATCGATGGACAAATCGACAGACAAAATTAATTTGCCCCATATATACCCAGATATATCTATATTTTAATTGTGTATACTCTTTGGATAAATCAGTTGTCATCAGTCAGAGCTGCCAAAGTAAAAGCCAAAAGATCCCGACTATATTTTTTTTGATCGCATGATCATAATAACATAATAATATAAATATAACATAAGAAAACTGCTTATTGAACGCCTTAAAAACACTAAAGTGGATAAAAAGAATAACAGTAATTTCAGTGCAGTTAAGAATTAACTTAAAATTAACACTCATAATATCGCTTTCGTAATTATTAAATACTGCTTGTTCCAACATTTTTGAATACTTTGCGGTGTTGTCAACATTGTAAGCATTGTGATCATTAACAAAATCGTAAAGGACACATCTTTTACCATTTTTAACCCTTCTGACGAACCCATTCATTTCAGAATCATATTTTCAGTACTTTTGGCGGCATCTTTTTCCTGTGTTAATAGCACAAAAAAGTTGGCAAGGATTAATTTATCAAGTTTTGATAAATTTTGATATAGATAGATATTTGCTTTATTTGTCACTCCTTACACTTATCACCTACAACAATTAAAATTAACTTAAATTAAAGTGAACAATCGGTGGTCTTAAAACTTTTCCAGATAAAAAGATTTTTAATAATTCGGTGCAATATAATATATAATATAATTCATGGTCATTGGTTGCTGTTTGTTCTGTAACATTTTAATAAAGGTATGTATTATATTTCTACCTTTTGGGGTTAAAACGTAAACGGAGTGATTCTATTATCTCTGTTGAAACGCTGCATACGTGTCAGTGGCAAATAGCTGCATTAAAATTAAAAAAAAAATATCTCATGTTTATTTCGCATCGCAGCACCGATAGCAACATATCTAAGAGGTGCGAGATATTTATTCGTATATCTCGCTTAAACTTAAAACTTTAATTTTAAATTCTAACACTAATCCACGGTACTCATTATAGACTAGCAATACTTCCATGTCATACCGTCATAACCACAGACTATGTTATCAAACGTCAAAACTGTTATGCTGAGCTGCTATGGCTTGCTCAAAATATGATCCAGAAACCACAGAGAGAAAGGCCGAATAGAACAATTTATTGCACCCAATAAAATAAATACTTGAAAATTAGGTAAGGTAAAAAATAAAAATCAACTAAATACTGTTTTGTTTTGATGATAAGCATCAACTTTCACTAGACTTTTTTGTCTATGCCTTAGCAAACAAATATTGCATTCATTGGTGCGATTTGACTACTAGACGTCATTGATACATATTCTACCAATAGCAATAAAAGCAATTGTTTATCAAGCTTCTGTGATTGGCTACATGTAACAATTTCTGATGAGTCATAGACTTTCGAAATGACACTCGTTTCCGGAAAAGTTTTGCAATAAATCTATGAAGTAAAGTTTGTATTGTTTATGATTGGCAAAAATCTAGTATTATTTTAGTACATTTTAAATAGTTACTCGCTAAAATCTAGTATTACAGTGATATATTAGCAGTCTGTAATTAACGAATGTATTTTTTGTTAAATTATTGTGAAAAAGGTTCAATAGTTGCGATTCTTCCCGCCACAATTTTGAATTTGGCTCACCGGATATTCGTCTATAGATGCGTTTGTTTCCGAAAAGTGAACGTTTCACGAGTCAACAGCAACGTCTTTCGAGAAGTTCTAGGCGCTGTTTGCGACATTTTTCCTACTTTTATCCGTCATCCAATGTTATAAGTGATGAAATAACACGTCGCGTAACGATTATTTTCATTATTAGTGTTCATAGTTGTAATTAGGTAATCGTAAGATTACATTATAAGCTAATATGGGCGACGAAAGCCACCCGAAAACTCTCTACGTCGGTAACTTGGACGCGAGTGTTACTGAAGTTTTCATATGCACGTTGTTTGGACAGATAGGAGAAGTAAAAGGCTGTAAGATAATAAGAGAGCCGGGCAACGACCCATATGCATTCCTCGAGTTTACTACTCACACGGCGGCGGCCACAGCGCTGGCCGCCATGAACAAGCGAGTGGTGCTCGACAAGGAGATGAAGGTTAACTGGGCGACGAGTCCCGGCAACCAGCCCAAGACGGACACCAGCAACCACCACCACATATTTGTAGGCGACCTGTCACCAGAGATAGAAACGCATATACTGCGGGACGCGTTTGCGCCCTTCGGAGAAATCTCCAACTGCCGGATAGTCCGCGATCCACAGACGCTCAAATCTAAAGGATACGCTTTCGTATCATTCGTTAAGAAAGCCGATGCCGAGGCCGCTATCCAAGCTATGAACGGCCAGTGGCTAGGGTCTCGCTCCATCCGCACTAATTGGTCGACGCGTAAGCCGCCAACGAATAGGCCGAATGAAGGCGCCCCTAGCAATAAGCGGGCCAAACAGCCCACATTCGACGAGGTTTACAACCAGAGTTCCCCTACAAATACAACGGTCTACTGTGGTGGATTTACAAGTAATGTAATTACCGAGGAATTAATGCAGAACACATTCTCACAATACGGCCAGATTCAGGACATACGAGTGTTCAGAGACAAAGGCTATGCCTTCATTAGGTTTACTACAAAAGAAGCTGCGGCACATGCCATTGAAGCGACACATAATACAGAAATTAGCGGGCACACAGTCAAATGTTTCTGGGGGAAAGAGAATGGAGGATCTGAAAACCAGGTTTGTATGCTAACTTGTAAAAGATTTACTTTCAGGTAACAAGAATGATTCAAGAGTTGTGTAAGGATCTCTATATGGATACTTGTAATCAGTTGAGACTGCTATGTAACCAACCAGATGATGTAACTTTGTATGAATGATTCACTTGGCTACATATGTAATCAAACCTGGAATATGTTCTCGTGTTTGTATAACAGGCAAGGAACATGATGCAATATGTAAGGTATAAGAAACTGTAAGTAATCCTTACCACTAAACACCATAATCATTCATTTTACCTCAGGATCTTTGGTAGACTTGAAAACTTTATAGTGCCATGGTTATGGTTAGTTTCACTTAAACATCTAATTGGTCCTTAAAACGATCAGTAAAGTCCCTAGCAGCAGTATTTGTTCCATTTTCAACATTGTTGATATCAATGACCCTTTATAAGAAGTAGCACAAAAAATGTAAACAAAAAGTTACACCTCAAGTGTTAGTAAACACAAACCTCTTGGTATTTTAATGTGACATTGAGTTTTATTACTGAACTGAAATAAACCATGTTAGCAATATACGAGGAGCTATGTTTTTATGAGGAAAGTGTTGAACCCAAAAATAGTTTAAACTTATAATGTAACAAAAGTTTAGTGTTGAAATTCTGTCAAACTATTTTATGTGAACATATATATGTATATACCTACACATATAAGCCTAAATAAATTCTCACATTAATATTAGTACCTGGATGACCGAGCAAAGCTCGTTAAAACAATGTTTTCTAAATATGATACCTAGCTAGTTTGCTCCTGAAATCCCCTGCATACTAAATTTCATGAAAATCGTTGGAGCTGTTTCTGAGATTCAGATTATATATATATACAATAAATAATTGTTTGTTAAGGTATTAGATTAACCTGAAAGTTTGTGGGATATAAAAACTTTATAAGTAAGGTAAAACTAAAACTGTTTTTTAACCTAAAACTCAAGAGAAGCCATTACAATATTTGTGTTTTGTAAAACATGTAAATATAGATACAAACAAAGACTTCCTTTGTTCACGGAATTTAGCCTGCATAGTCACTAATGATTGAAAATAAGTAACATAAATACTATATTGTTGGACAAAGATTTAGTGGAGAAAGCAAGCGGACTGTGAAAAAACAGTTATGATAATATGCTCAAAATGTAGGTTAGTTTCAGACTCGTAACAAGTGATCCATGATACCAGTGTTTAATTTGGAATATGATGGTTTCCTAGTCAACAGCCTTATCCAGAAGTTGCCATCTTGTCCAACCCCTTTGACAGTCGTAACAGATCGTCATAGTAGTTCACTCTCCCACTTCCTGCGGAGTCTTCCTGTAGCATTAGTAAACTATTAACAGGTATGCACACAACTAAGGAAACAGGTTGGGAGACGAAACAGGTCTAGTTCATCACACTAATATTAAGTAATATTATAAATCTCAAAGTTGTGCGAAAGTATGTTTATTTTCTCTCCATGTTATGGTTGAGGATTTGGATGAAATTTGGAATGTACATAGCTTATACCTAGGATTACCATGTAGGCTACTTTTTAACATTGGCGAAGCTGTGGCTAATCATATACATATCATTACATAAACATAAACACTTTCACACTCACAGCCCCACACTAAGTTCGAAGACTTGTGTCGTGGGTGCCGGAAACAATCACATCACACACACAATCACAACCAGAACCAGAAACACAAATTTTCCTTGGGGAAGAAATTTGTGTTCCCGCCGGGAATCGAACCCGATACCCCTGCTTAGAAGGCGAACGCTCACCCAACTGAGCCAACGGGCAGTTATATATGCATTTCCATAGCTACATTTATTATAGCAGTGAAATTTGCAACACTTCTAGTTTAAAAGTAATAAAAACATACTAAAGTAATTGTAAGTCCCTCTGAATATAGTTGAATAGGTATTTCCCCATATTGATAAGAACAAATGCTTTGTTTCTGTTGTTCCAATGTTCGGTCCATATTAAGAAAATATTGGAAGTATGCCAACACTTTTGTCTTATACTATGGAGTAATTAAAGTAGGTACATGTTTCTTTTTATAAGAACTGGCTGATGGCTTAGTTTGGTGTATGTTCTCCTTCTAAGCAGGGTAGCGGGTTTGATTCCCGGTGGGACCACAAGTTATCTCCAAGGAAAATTTATGTTTCTGGTTCTAGTTTTGATTGTGTGTGTGATGTGAATGTTTCCGGCACCCACAACACTAGTCATCAAACTTAGTGTGGGGCTATGAATGTGAAACTGTTTTTGTTTGTTTTTTTTAAGATATTTCATATTAATTTTGTCTCTATGCTGACTATTGCTTTCAATAAAATAATATAGGTATTAAAATTTTTGTCATGTTATCTGTAATATCTTATTCAGTGTGTCATTATTATGCCAATATATATATATATATATATTGGCTCATTTAGTCTGTGCATACATTGTATGAAATCTCTTTGTTTGAAACTGTGAATGTAAAACATTGTTTGTCTTCAATTATGCATTGATAGTAGATACTTTATAGATAATGATTAAATATAATTCAGAAAACATTTTATTATTATATCGTGGATCAGAGTGTTGTTTCTGGTATCACACCACAAAACAAAGACATGGTTATACAAAATATATTCAATTAGACCATTAGACATTATTATTTTTGAACATGTTTTTAACTAGTAAGTAGCTTATCATCTATTGCAGTCATGCATTTCATATAATCTGTCGAATTTTGACTGAGATACCTTGTTTTTGAAATATATAATTCACACTTGCAAATGTAAATATCTATATATTATTTTCCGTGTATTTGTAAAGAATAATTTGGGAATTACCATATGTATTTCCCAAAAGTTATCCTCATTTTTATTTTGTTAATTTGGTCAAAAATTATTGGTGTTATGATTTTTTGTGTCGATCACTATTTCACTTCTTGGTAAGTGATGTGGTTGAGACTCGAGATTGGTAAGCAAGCTAGAATGGGAACTAACCAGGATATAAACTTTTTTAAACTTTTCAAATGTATTATTGTTTTTTAAATAAAAATCAAATAAAAATCAAATCAAAGTCTGCTGGTGAAGTTGGGTGCATATTCATAGAGGGTGTCCGCCCTCTGCGCCGTGGGTCCTGGTTTCGATTCCCGGCAGGAGCACAAATTCCTTTCCAAGGGATATTTGTCCTTCTGGTTCTGAGTGTAATGGTTGTGTTGGTGATGTGAATGTTTCCGGCACCCACGATACAAGTCATTAAACTTAGTGTGGGGCTGTGAGTGTGAAAGAAAAAAGATAAAACCTTGCAATTCTGACTCATATATTCCATAATTCACTTACAAATTTATCTACAAACTTGTGGATGCACGTCATAGGTGTCTGTCTAAAACTCAAATAAAGTTTGCTATTCCTAAGGGCTGCTACAGCTCATTCTCTCTACACCACAATATACCTAGCACCATGATGTACCCAGCACCACAGTGAATCCATGGAACGCTAAGAAGTTTGTCTCATAATTGTGAAAACAATCTTGTTTTAGTCGTACTAACTTTCTGTATTAATCATTTTCAGCCTTCATCCAACCCACCTCCTTCAGCGCCACCTTCGATGGGCCAGCAACAACAATATCCTTACCCATACCAGCAGCAGGGAATGGGATACTGGTATGCCCAGGTAAATAACAATATATTCTTGATAGCTCTTGTGACTCATCTATTATTCATGATGCACTCGGTGATATGGTCAGTGGCATCTGAATCATTGATTGTAATTTTAATTGATCAGAAAAGTTCACTTATTTTATGCGGAATAGGCAAGTAATTGATCACTATCTCATGTGATGGAACGAAGATTTAGCATGCTTGCTTGGAAGATACCTAATTACTCTAGATATGACTCTCAGATAGTACAGTTGAGTGAACAAAAACACGGGTAATAAGTTTATTGGCTCTAAAGATAATGAGTGATGACTGAAGAAGGGTATTTTTTATATATATATTTTTTTTATTTAAGATAGGCAGACTTTAGACCACCATCTCATCTGGTGAGTGATGATGTGATTGTCTATGGAGCAAGCTTGCCTAGAAGACCTATCCACTCACTTGACACTCGACTTGACAAGACCCCATATTGTACTCATCAGGAAACACCGACTCAAGCAAGGAGTTCCATTATATGATATAGGGTAAAGCTTCAAGCAAAGAAATGGTATGTCAATGGTAACTTGAGTAAATATTTTTATAGTGTTGAAAAACTAGATTTTGCTCTGTATTTGGCCTTAACAAGGTTTCTTTTCTGACATTTGCAACTTATAAAAAGTTCAAATAGTTCTGAAGGTTACATCCATCAAGATCATTTATCACATGTAAGGCACTAACAGTATACAGCTCAATCTATTTAGAATACACGGACATAGGTACTATCTAAATAGTGAATTATTTGCATTGAAATTTACCAGACTAAAAGCTAGAGCCTGCCTAGGCCTTTAATTCTTTGCCACTATTATATGGAGATTTAATGAATGTCAATGTTCATGAATTCAATGGCATTGAATTAAATGAATTTGAAGGGCTGTTAAAAAAAATGCTGTCACACTTACACTCATTTAGTGAGATGACTTGTGTTGGAAACTTTCACATCTCACACACATAATAATAACCAGAACCCGAAACACAAATTTTAAGGAGAAATCTTGTATTTCCGCCAGCAAACGAACCCAATATCCCTGCTTAGAAGGCGAACATACTCCCAGCTAAGCCAAATAATCTTTACATAGTATAAAATGAAGTCGCTTCCGCTGTCTGTTTGCTTAGATCTTTTAAACTATAAAATGGATTTTAATGCAGTTTTTAGCAATAGAGTTTTAGATATAGTGATTCAAGAGTAAGGATTATATGTATAATACATACATATTATAGTACAGAAAAGCCGAAAAATTCAAAGATTTGTATTACCCGGGCGAGGCGGGGCGGGTCAGCTAGTATAATATCCTATATAAAACCACAAGATACTACAAGATCTTCATTTAATGGTAGGCCTTATCCTCAACTACCACCTATACAAAATAGGCATCACAGATAGCCCTCTGTGTAGGGGATGCATGGAGGAAAATAAAACCGTAGATCATGTTATAGTTCAGTGCGCTGTGACTGAAAAAATTAAGAGCCACCACTAACGCTAGAGCAACATTAGAAACCGAGAGACTCTCAACAGTCATATGTAACAGCTTCGCCACTGGATCAGTTATGCCAGCACCCCAAAACCACACTCTGTTACTTTAAGGAGTTGGGGTGGATGGGGTAGTTCCTGGCAGGGGGAAATGCACAAGACTCCCCAAATGGGACGTCAGTGCAGGCTTTACCACATTGAACAAGACTACTACCCGCCAGGTAGCAGAGAAATGTATTTGATATTTTGTTCAAGATAAGCAAGCTGATTACTATCTCATCTGATGGTAACCGACGATGTGTTCGACGATGGAGCAAGCTTGCATAGAAGATACCTATTCACTCGCGACTTGAAGACTCCCATATGGCACTTATCAGGAAACACCGATTCACGCAAGGAGTTCCATTCCTTTGCTGTTTGCACAATGAATGTGGAAGCAAAATGCTTCGTCGGCATTTGTGGAATGTCTACCAAATGGCGGTGTCGCTTAGCAGTTTGTCTGCTTGTTCGATGATAGAACGGATATTAAAATATACTAATAATTTAACATCAAATACACTACTTTGCCCCCTGGTCTGTGGACTCAATGTTCAGTTTAACAATAGCACCCAAGTGAGGGCTTCTATTATATTTTTACTGTTAATCAATGACTATTTTATTATTCACTAGCCGTGCCCCGCGGCTTTGCCCGCTATTATCAAGTTAAAAAGTAGCATATTATGTGTTAATCCTAGGTATAAGCTATGTACATTCCAAATTTCATCCAAATCCGTTCAGCCGTTAAAGCGTGAAGAGGGAACAAACATACTTACACACAAACCTTCGGATTTATAATATTAGTAGGATTTTATTCTTGGTTTACCTAATGCTTGTATATGTATACAGTTGCTATTTACCTGATCTTAATTATTTAATTGTTATGTGACTTACCTAGAATAACAATCACTGTTATTGTTAAGATCAATAAAAAATCTGAATCCGAGACATCTTGTCAGTTTTCACTATATTAATTATTCGAAAATATATTCAAAGTTCATAACTGTCTAAACTCAAAAAGTGTGCACAAATTTATTCAATAATTTGCAAATGTGTAGGGTGTTCAAAATAATTCGGGACCCGTTGAATAGTAACAATATATTTGACAACTGTATTTATTATTTCAATTTTGATAACTTGTAATTGGTTTTACAGCAGGGTTATCCTGCGTTGCAAGGCTACATGGCTCCAGGGTATGCCTACCAACAATTCACCGCCGCCTATAGTAACCCTCAAGCAGCTGCTGCTGGTAAGTGTCTATCATTACTAGAGCATCTATGTAAAAGTATTCTTTATAACACTTTTGGATTTACATTAAATGTATTGGTTTGATAACAAACTTACTGTTTGTCTATGAAATGGATTGAAATATAATTAAACGCAATCAAAGCTTAAAAAACCGACTTCACCGCTTATTTTTTATGCTTTTTTTTGATGCCGCTTTTGGTTTTGGCTTGACCGATTTCGATAAAATTTATATGGGACCACGTCTGAAATGTAATCTACCAAACAAAAAAAAAACAAAACCGATTCATATTTGGCGGAGATATCGCGTAACATACATGCAAAAAAAAAACATAGTCGAATTGAGAACCTCCTTTTTTTAAGTCGGTTGATTAGCACTAATAGAATAAAAAACCTGATGAAGGACTGTATATACCTATAACCTACCAACAAGTAGTGGTCAACACACGCCTATCAAAAATAAAAAAAACAAAGTCAGGTAAAACCTTTACCTACATTAAATCTAAACTTGAAACTCAGATTGACCATGACCACTAAACATGGTAAGTTCAGTAGTAGCGCTGACTCTGTCACGCACACATCGACGCACGCGTACAGCCGATATAGCCGAGTCCTGAATAGCTATAGGAGCGGGTAACGCACACATAGACACATACTTACCTTCAAATCAGATGATAAGAAGTTCCACGTTTGTAAACTCGTTTTATTGCTTGTTGTTTGCCGTGATAACTATAAGTCAGAACTATAAAGTAAGCGTAAATAATTACGCTTTTTAATGACAGCGAATCCCCTTTATATTCGATGTCAGCTGAGATTCATAATTTCACTTTTTTTTTTATTGTTTGAGTCTAAGCCAGCGTTTGACTACAATCTCACCTGATGGAAAGCGACGATGCGGTCAAAGATAGAGCACGCTTGCTCAGTAAATACCTATTCACTCTCTTCTAGAACAACCCCATATTATACTATTCGGGAAACACAGCAGACGGCAGGGCGTTCCATTCTTTTATACATTTTATTACTAAATGTCATTTGTTCTACGTAACAAACATTGTGTCAAACATTTGCACACTTTGTGTAGTAGGATGTTGTGTACAATCAAAATTAGATATTCTAGAATGTGGGTTTACCACATTCTAGAATATCTAATTTTGATTGTTGATCGAGCTTTGTTTTTTAAACAATTTTAATTAACAACTTAAAAATACTCTTATTTAACCGATTTCATAAAAGGGGTAGGTTCTTAATTCGACTGTATTTAATTTTTAATATGTAGTTATTGATTACTCGAAGACGGCCGGACCGATTTTGACAATTCTTTTTTGATTTGAAAGTAGTTGGTGTCAAAAGAAAATAGACACGTTCTGATCAAGGGAGATTAGGCGGTGAAGACGTCTTTTGAAGCTTTGCCTGAGTTTAATTTATTTTAAATGTTTCATTAGAGAATTTTACTTTTAAATGGGCGTCCCCGTATCCGCCCTCTTATGACGCGGGCCACGCGGCCTCTAGCGAATCAATTTGCAAAGACAAGAAATAATCAGCTTGCATCATTTCTACTATTTCACGTATTATACAGATAATGACGAATGAAATCTTTTCACTCTGATAAGGTATTTGTTATCTCTTTTAAGGAAGTGAAGTCGCGATAATGGAAGCCTATAAATATACATACGTTCGGTTTCATACCACATCCTCATGATAAAGTTATTTTTTTTTAAGTGTGATAACTTGATAAGCAAGCATTTGACCATTACCACACCTGAAGAAAACGATAATGCGACCAAAGATGCAGCAAGCATTCTCTCATCTTCGACCACATCAAGAAGTCACATTAGACTTGAAGAATCAAGAATAATGTATTGGTTAACTGACTGATTATAACGCTATGCAAGGCGTTAGTGCAATTTTCAACCGACTTCAAAAAAAGAGGTTCTCAATTTGACCGTTTTTTTGTATGGATGTTACGCGATATCTGCGCCAATTATCGATTTTGATTTTTTTTTGGTAGATACTTCAGAGGTTGTACCATATACATTTTATCGAAATAGTAAAAATCAAAATATAAGCAGTGAAGTCGGTTTTTTTAAGCTTTGCTTGCGTTTAAATATGTAACATCAGGTAAACTTACATCGGGCATTCAATATTTAGACACAACAATGGGTATATTTTATTTAAACAATTATACAGCCATAATTATAGTAAAATTTTAATATAATTATTTCTGAAGTTAAGTATAATCTGTATAAAATGCATGAAGGCGATTCGATGAGTTCCTCTCTTTGATTGTAACAACTTTAATATTTATATTTTACTTTATACTTGTTTCCCGCGACTTCGGTCGAGTTACTTCATTAAATAAAAAGTAGCAAATTTTCTTTACATACATACCTTGTCCTGACTATTACGAAATCAGCCAAATCGGTCAAGCCTTCTTACTTGATGATCTTTCATAGATACGGCTAATTATTATTTATATAGTTATATTTTTGTAAAAGTATATAGCCATTATGGTAACAGCATTATATACATACTACAATATACTTCACTAAAGACATTATATAACAAACTGTGACGTCAGAAACTAACATCTTCATTTAATTACCGTGCATTTACTCATAGACGATGCAATACCTTTTGAAATTTAATACTGTAACAATCTTGTCCGGACATACTGATTCACTGACTGACTTAGATAGCACAGCCTCAACCGCTGGTCGTAGAGACTTGACATTTGAAGGGTACATTTGTCTTAGTACGTAGAGGTGTCCTAGGAAAGGATTGAGAAGAGTGTGCTCAGGAATTACATGATATAATTCCTCCATGCCCTTTTTACCATCAAACAACAAGACAAACTGTCAACCGCATCGTCACTTTCCATCAGGTGAGATAGCGGTCAAATGCTTGCCTATCTAGTATAAAAAAAAAAAAAAGATTTTTGGAGATTCTACCCCCCAAGGAGGGAGGAGGGTTAAATGGTGTGAAAACGTGTATGAAAGTTATTTGTTTTGGGACTCTATAACGCGACGCAAAGAAGGGGTAAGGCGTTTATCAGCCCATCTATGTTTGTTACTTTGTGGCTTACTAGAGAAGTGTGTGTGTAAGTGTGTTTGTTTTCTCTTCACGCGGGGCAAGGCTAGTAACAAAATAAGCATAGTTGCTTTCCTCGAGCGCTATTGTGTATTGAGTCGGCATTCATATTCTACTCAAGGTTCAGTAGAAATGATATTGTGTAATAATACCTGTCTTTGTCCGATAACCTAACGCAACATTCAGTATTGTTAGTGCAATCTATGAAAATAACAAAGCGTTTAATAAAAGCTAATTAAAATCGCACAAGGAGATAGATAAGCGTTGTAAAAGAGTTCATCATTCGTCACCCTATTGTAGGCACTTAAACAATTAAGTCAGTTTTTATTCCGACTGCGCGACGCAAAGGAGGTTAATGTGTTTATAAGCCTATGTATTTACCGTGGTTTGGAGGACATGTTAAGCTGTCAATTTCGGTTGTTTGTCGTGAGAAAACAGTCGGTAAGCCATGTTGGATGCCTTCAGGCGGCCTGAAAAATCCTGACTAGTGCTAAACTAGTCTAAACGATAAGCAACAAGCGAGCCTATGTATGTGTATGTATGTTTGTTACTTTGTGGCTTGTAAAGACCAAACGTCTTTTTAATTCTTACGTCGATCGATTTGTCTCAATTTTATTGTGCGATTTTTTTTAAAGACGTGACTGTAATCAAAATTCAATATGGCGAATGCCAGACGCCATATTAAATTTCACCTGTTGGTAAGCGACGATGTGTTCGACGATGGAGCAAGCTTGCCTAAATTATATATAATACTATGAAGATATCTATTCATCCGCAACTTGAAGACTACCACAAAATTATAGATACATTTCGGAGAGTGCGAGTAGTGCGACAGAACTGCATGATTTAATTTCTCTAGCTCCCTTCCTTCATCGGACAACAAGGCGTACTAAAACAAGACATCCTTTCATGGTGGATATTCTTCAGATAAGAACCAAGCGTTTTACCACAACTTTTATAATGCGAACTGCAAAGAAATGGTGTGATACTTTCCCACACGACCACGAAAGATAATAATGTTTTTTTTGCGGTACATATTCATAAAAAAATATGTACTTTAATGTACTTTTGAATTTAAAAACAGTACCCTTCATTTGGGCATAGAAGTTGTGGTCGTGCTGTGAAGATGCTTTCTGGCACGACCACGCGTGATTCAACATATTGAGATGATTTTTAATATATGAAAATATACAAATTAATTGTACTTAAAATATTAATACAAAATTTGAGGAATCTATAACTAGGTTTATGTAAAATTATATTGGCATTACAACATTTTTGTATGATATCATATAGCGCCATTGTGTTTATATCAATGTCCAATTCGCAAAATGTCCAGTGGTAGCGGAACGTCCAATTCGCGGAATGACCAATTCCTGGAATGTCCAGTACGCGGAAAGTCCAGGTTAGGCGGTACTTCACACCAGGTCAACTGCTTTACTTGTACCAAGTACAAGACTGGTCACGGAGTACTGTCTAGCCGCCTTTGGGACGGATCGGCGAGATATCAACTGGAGGCTTTGGAATCTATCGAACGAAGTGGTAATAGACTCATTAATAACAATGCTTTAGTTCAGTATCGACACAGTCTCGAGCATCGGCGAAAGGTAGCAAGCCTATCTTCTATAATTTTTTTTATTGCGTTACGGAGTGTGTTCAAGGGAAATTGCATGATCTAATTCCCGCATCACCGTTCTACTACTGAACTTCTAGGCAGACGGCAATGCGACTTTGTCTAATGATTAAAATACCTACCAAAAATAGAACGCCCTGCCGTCTAATGTTTTACAAAATGTATATATGGGGTTGTTCAAGACGAGAGTGAATAGTGATTTACTGAGCAAGCGTGATCCATCTTCGACCACTACGTCGCTTTCCATCAGATGAGATTTCGGTCAAACGCTGCGCTGGCTTAGTAACGATTAAAAGATAAACATCATTATCATTCCGTACCTCAAACGGAACAATTTTGTAAGTTATGATCCGTGAATATTGGACGTTCTGCGAATCGGACGATCCGGATATTGGACATTCCACGTATTGGACATTTTGCGTATTGGGCAACCCGCGGATTGGACGTTTCGCTAACACTGGACATTTTGCGAATTAGACATTCTGGGACTAAACGGTTTTAGCTATGTTATGTGCTAGGATATAAAACAATTTAATATTACATAAATCTAGTTATGGATTCCTCAAATTATGTATTTATATTTTAAGTACAATTAATTTGTATATTTTTATTAATAAAAATCATCTTAATATCTTGAATCACGCGTGGTCGTGCCAGAAAGCATCTTCACAGCACGACCACAACTTCTATGCCCAAATGAAGGGTACTGTTTTTAAGTTCAAAAGTACATTAAAGTACATATTTTTTTATGAATATGTACCTCAAAAAAAACATTATTATCTTTCGTGGTCGTGTGGGAAAGTATCACACAAGAAATGGAATACCTTGCCTTCGTTCTTGTTTCCCGATAAGTATAATTCTAGGCAAGCATGTCCCACCGTCGACCGTATCGTATCGTCGCTTTCCACCACGTGAGATAGCGGTCAAATGCTAGCCTTTTGGTCATAAAAAGAAAAAAAATGCGGGGCAGTCCCTGGGGACTGCCGATAGAAGTGAAAACTATATACTTATAGGTCATGGAAAGCGATCGGTGACGATGACGCGAGTTCCATGATTTTTGTTCACCAAAAAAGTGCTCAACAGGGATAAAGAGATTTTCCTTTAAAAAAAAAATGCACTCATCAGGAACCACAGACGAGTTCAATTCCTTTTTTTCTATTAATTTTGGCTCCGCAATCTTGTGCATTTAGCCAGTGTCCAGTAATAATAGATTTATAGTGTACTAGCTGACCCGCCCGGCGTTGCCCGGGATAACAAAAGCTTACGAATAAAAGCTTTCACACTCACAGCCCCACTCTAAAAGTACTATAAGTTGTGTCGTGGGGCCTTAAACAATTAATACCACACACACAATATTCACGTCATACCCAGAACCAGAAACAAACTTCCCGCGGGGAAAAAACTTTTGTTAGTGTGTTCCTAGATTTGAGCCCGCTGCTTTGAAGACGAACGCACACTCGTCTACGCCAGTGGGTAGTTCAAAATTCAAAGATGACCCACCGTGCGTCGCCCGTTTAAAAAATCTACACATAAACACTTCCACATTCACAGCCCCACATATCAGTGCCTTGTAGCGTGGGGCCGTAAACATCCAAGATTTACAACATATTAAAAACCAGGAACACAAATTTCCGGTAGGGAGAAAACTTCTGTTAACACCGCGAATCGATCCCGCTGCTTTAAAGGCAAACACGCACCTATTTACGCGAATAGATAGTTCAAAGTTCAAAAAATGACCCGCCCGGCGTCGCCCGGTTAAAAATATACAAATAAACACTTCCACATTCACAGCCCCACACTAAATCCAAAGACTTGTATCGGGGGGCCGTAAACATCCAAGATTCACAAAGCATTCACAACATACTCAAAACCAGGAACACTAATTTCCCGTGGAGAGAAATCTTTTAGGTAAATTACTACCGGGAACCGAACCCGCTGCTTTGAAGGTGAACGCGCACCCATCTACGCCAGCGAGCAGTTCAAAGTTCAGGAACAATCCGCCCGGCATCGGCCGGGTAGTAAATATTAAAAAACATACCTACCCATAAACGCTTTCACATTCACAACCCCACACCAAGTTCAATTACTTATATCGTGGGGCTATAAACATCCAAGATTCACACAACATTCACAACATACTCAAAACCAGAAACACAAACTCCCGTGGGAAAACACCTGTGTTCCCACCGGGAATCAAACCCGCTGCTTTAAAGGCAAACTCCCACCTAACTACGCCAGCGGGCAGTTCAAAGTTCAATGATAAGCTATAACCGACTAAACAAAAAAAACAGTCGAATTTATATAAAACTCCTTCTTATGTAAGTCGGTTCAAAACATAGAAGTATGCCGGATTACGCAGTAACTGTTACATTCTGCGATCCACCGTTTTCACCCTCAAATAAACTTGACGATTTCTCTTAGACTATAGGTCCATATTATATGGATATGGAGTAAAGAGCAAATTGCATCTACGTGAACTACGTAAGCCGATGAAATAGGATTTTTTGATAAGGATTAATATTAAATACTAAAAAAAAGCCAACGAAATAGAAGCCGCTATTTTTTAATGTGCAGGAATTCGTAGTACGTGTCGATAAATTTCTGACCCGTCCCGTTCACGGGAGGGCTCCCGTGAAACTAATTTCACGATTTCTCATAGACTATTTATCCAAATCATATGCAGTAAAAAGCAAATTGTATCTACATGAACTACGTAAGACGATGAAATAGTTTATTTTGATAAGGATTAATACTGAATGTCTCAAAAAGTCAACTAAACACGGGCCGCTTTTTTTTCACATTTTTAACAGAGAAAAGTATTTTTTCTGAGCTATACATACATGTTAGATATATGCTGTCGCGGACTTTTTTGTAAAACTCATGAAGGCCAACATTTTTGCCATACATTGTATTCACCTATGTCTTACCGTTTAGTCAGCGTACGCCGATAAAGCGGAAAGTTAGCAAATTTTTCTCCGACTTGTCTTACGAATATTATTATTTCGAACTGATAACTAAGTTCTATCCCGACAAAACATAGCCTATGACACTAAGTGATAGTGTAGCTATCTATTAGTGAAAGAATTTTCAGATTCGGATCAGTAGTTTTAGAGATTACCTTTTACATACAAACAAACAAACAAACTTTACCTCTTTATAATATTAGTATAGATTTCATATAAACAGTCCTAGTCACAAGTCAAAGTCAATTAAAAGAGTCAAGCTCCCGTCATAATCAAGTCATGTCCTAGTCAAGTAGTAGAAACTTAGAATTTCTATTGTGAGTTTTGGAGCGAAAGCGAAATCACGTATTTCAATTTTGTATGATTTGCCTTCTCTTATTGCACGTTTACTAAGTATTAACTGTAAATAATGCACCATTATAATATTATAGATATAATAGGAGGCTTGTAAATGGCTACTTGTTATAAACATTAAGACTTATTTTGTATCATTAGCTGTAACAACATAAAATAAAAATAAAATAAAATTATTACTCATTAACACTCGATGAATTTTATTGGAAAATTGTACAATATCAACAATGCCATTTTTTCAATTTCACAGCAAAAAGAGTTCCGTTCCTTATAAAGAGCTTGTTTATAAAGTGTGTGTTTGTGTTCAGCAGGGTACCGCATGGGCGTCCCGGGGTCCGCGGGCGGCGCCGGCTGGAGCGGCGGGCCGCAGCCCGTCATGTACGCGTCCGCCATGCCGTCCGCGCAGTACCCCACGCAGTAGCGCCCGCCGACACCACACGCATGAGTTGCCACCGCCGCTGCCTCGCGACTACTCTGCAACCTCACATGTCTCCGCAACCTCCGACCGACTCGTCGCGTCACGTGTCACGCAACCTCCGACTGACCCCCTCCTGTCGCTCACGTCACGCTATCTCCGACAGACTACTTTGTCGCTCACGTCACGTGTCATGGGTTCCTCTATCTCCGACTGACGGACTACTTTGCCACTCACGTCGCGTGTCGCGTTCCGCTAACTCCGACTGGTCACTCACGTTGTCGATCGTCCTCCCGACCTTGCGTAACCGTTTAGTGTAACACGTACTTATTTCTTGTTTTAATTTTAACTTATATAAATGTGTTTGTATTTTAAAATGATCAGTGATTCATAGTGAAAACTATACAAAATAAGTATTTAAAAACGGCAGATTTTTACATAGTCCAACAATTTTCTGCGCACCGGCCTGCGCTTTACGCGCGGGCCGGTCCACAGTATGAATTGTTGTACCATAATTTATTTTAAATAGTTTTTGGTATGAATTACTCATGCTTTATAGATACATTTGTATAAGTTAAATGAAATTAAGAAATAAGTTCCTATTGTGGAAACGTTATGTTACAAGTTGATTAAACCCTTACCACTTTGTAAGCCCTTACGACTTTGTAAGTTTGCGGACGAGAGCGACCGAGTTGCCAATGTTGGGAACAGTCTCCACAACTTAACAAGCTTTGGGCTGCCTGAGTTATAGACGGGATTCACTATGTATTTTAGATTTATCTTGAAGGACTCGATATTTTCGGTCCCTGTCTAACGCCATGATCACGAGAATGGTTCATCTGATAAGTTCTCGTGATCGTGGCGCTTATAACATTGCCGAAATATCGAGTCCTAGAAGAAAAATCAAAGACGAAATTATCCCGTTTCTAACATTCATTCCACTTTGCCAATGTTGAGTGAAGTTGGAAGCAACATTGACAAACTGTCGACAACTTTGACAAAATTTCTCCGAAACCTTGACTAACTGTCCCCGCAACCTTAGAAACTATCCTACCGACTGCCTGAGCCAGTTTGCTAATGTTGTGACACTGTCCCAGCAAAGTTAACAAATTGTCTCCGTAGCCCCAAATGATCCCCGCAGTATGAATTCTGTCTTATTTCTGCAGACTTGACTAACCCGCATAAACAATCGGTGCTAAGCGACATCTTGAGTTCTTATTAACTGGAACTATCATACCACTACACACATACATACAAGTTTTAACATGCTATATTAGGTTTAAGGTATTTACATACAACCTTCTGGCTGACAATAGTATGATTATTCTCAGGATAGAGTGTAAGCAAATGGGAAAGTTTTCTCAAATGTAACTACCATCGAAGTAAAAGGTTGTGTATGTAACATCTACCTAATGAAATGTTCGGTCTTATTGTTTATCCATTTACTTATTGTGAATGGTTTTAGAGTTCATTATCCAATAGACAAAGCGGAGATGTATTGTATTAGTTTTTAATAATGTTTACAGAAAGAAAATACAATTATGTACATGTGCCTTGGTGAAGGCCATTATCTATTATCTTGTAACGATATCTCTGTTAATGTATGCAGTAACTCACCTTATAGTCTTATACAATGTTCTAGAAATTGTTTATTTTTGTATAAAATGATACATGGTTGCAGAGTACTAAGAGGAAAGTCACTTGCCTCAGATGTATAGTGCCATTCGATAGAGTAGATTTATTGGCAGTCTCATCTCTCGGCAAGTTTCTTGAGTGTTTATCCTGAAGACATCAAAGTGGAGGGAAGAGAATTCAGGTTTAATGTGTCCCGTAACCACAGCTTTGGTGGCGTTTTGGATCCGATGCTATTTTAGATGGAATAGTTAATTACTGGTATATATCGGCATTGTGGTCACAATTTTTATGTGATTTGAAGTTTGCATGTGCCTCATTAACGCGACCTTTACATTTTTGTACACTTAATATACTGATGACATGTCGAATCTAAGATATCATCGGGCACTCAGCGGTGCGCTAGAACTAAAATATCAGATTACTATCGAGTTAAACTCTCGATGTATTGACATTGGCTAGGTTGTCATAAGAAATGTACAAATGTTATAGACCAGGAATCAACTCATGCTACCGGCGGGGGGTGGCACGAGTCGCTCAGTTCGCTCAGGTTTCTGCACTATCCACAGTTGCGTGAAGTTGACGAAGCAAAGGCGAGTCCTTTACACGCTCTTCGCTTTATTGTATCTGATCTGTCAGCAAGAAACGATCTCATAGTTCTATCATTTGCCATCTTTAGCTTCGTTCTAGAGCGAGACAGCATGCTGGTAAGTAATCGCTCAATGCTGAAAGGAGTTGCTTTCTTGCTCGCACATTTCTGAGGATGGGAAAGGGTAGAAATATCGGGCGGTTTCATGCAGACAGGACAGGTTCAATTCATAAGCGATTAAGCTTATTTGAAGTAAACGGCCTTCGCCTTTGTGCGAGAGTGTAGGGTCTTGCAGCCAGCTAAGAGTCTTGAGAATTTGCCATCAGCCGCCGCGTCCGGTGCAAAGCGACGCGACTTCGCCGCGAGCGAGCCGCGTTGTTGATAGTCGCCTACATAGATAGGACATAACGAAATAAATTATAAATTTATAAAAAAAAAGTTATATATAGGGTGGTGTCGCGAGTGGCCTCGTGTACATACGTTGATATTTATTGGCCGACTGAGCTATGTTCCAAGACTCCTCACGACGACGCGCCAGACGGTTTTGACGTATTTATATTAAGTTCGGCACATGTTGTTTTGTTTGACTTGAATTGTTATGATTTATTGTATGGAAACACTGGTGAGTCAATAAAGCAGTGGGTCTGGGACACCGGGCGTTTAATTTCACCGTCCAGCACAACTATGGAAGACTTTTTTTCTGTATTTTGTTCATTTCTGGGTCCAAATTTAATGTGTCGACCGCTCGGTGCACTACTGTGATCATACCGCGCGCATATTCGGATTACGCAAATTATAAATGATTAATTATATTGTAAATTCATAATTAAAAGGTCATTTTGTATGAGGAAGAAATAAATAGTTTAAGTTTACTATTATATTTGGTTATTGTTGTATCATTGCGCGGCAACTTAACTGTCTCTTCCCCTTTAATATCTCCTTACCACAGAAGCTAAATTCCTTAGGGATGGAGTATTTATGGTCAATGTAATTAAACTGCATAATGTATGATAGGTAACAAATTCATTTAGTTTAGGAATATCGATTGATATTTTTGCTATATAGGTGATACTACTTAGTCTGCTACACGTTTCCGTAGCAACACAGATAAAACAATAATAACTTTTGTGTTATTTTACGTACAACGAGTTACAAGTCCTACGTATAGGTGTAACTTTCGCTTTAGCCAACATACAACCAATTATTCAAAACTAGAAAAGTTGTGTACCTTTCTTGTTTTGAATAATTGGTTGTAGGACATAATAGACTTTTATATGAAAACGACCAAATAATCGTACCTGGCATATGGCTTCAGCAGTGCTATTACGAGCAGTCTTATCTCAAAGAACGTGACTGAGAAATGAAAAGGTTAGATAAGGTCTGGAATATAAATGTCTGGTGCGGACATGCGCTACTCTTCTGCAACTAATTTGTAGCGATCAGCTTTACATATTGGGGGTAAACTAGCCCTAGGTACCTTACAGTATTATAGGATCTCAAGAAGTCCTGTGAAGATATATGAACTAGTAAACTTTAAAGTTCAACTGTCTTAAAAGTATGGTACGAAAACATGGGAAATCACTTATTAACTATCCATGGCGATTTCGGGGATTACTACCGTAGTAAAACTATGTTACTTTACTACCCCAGTATATAGTTGTGTATGAGGGCGCGAGATGAGAATAAAGTGTAGTTAAGTATAATATAATGCAATGGAGTGGTGAGGTGCAGACCCAGTGGAGTTAGCACGGAGTCTGGTAAGGTATGACGGTGATGCAAGAACTTGAAGTCAGAGCGGATCATCACCTAGGTCCTGGGGCATAGCTCAAAGCATAGCGCTTTACCACATAAATGTGAGATCGGCATAACGTTTTCTGATATCCCCTATTTCGATAATAGGTTAGGGATCTGTAATTCTGTACACGTAGTATTATCATTTATTCTGTGACACTGGTGTACCATAAAGATGTGTTGTGTCATTTATCATGAGTGATGTGAGGTAAGTTACTTTATTATTATTATATTTCCAACTTTTCCAACAACAAATAATATATGTTCCAATCATCATTTATGCTAGGTGAATGAAATTTTATTATTATTTGATGCTATTGTGGCATTTATGAGCCGATATTTACGGTTTTCTTTATCCCAGTAGTAAAATCAACTACTCAAATCAACATCTCAAAATTCTTTTTTTTTTGTTTTTGTAGGATTTTTTGTCGAAAAGGATAGGAATATCAACTTCATGATATTGAGGAGCTGGAAATTGATGAAACTATATCTATTCCTGACAGCTTTGCAGTATTTCCGCCAGAAAATTGTAACGATGACGTCACCGACGAGGATTCAGGGGACGAAAATCGAGTCGGAAATCAAAATTTGCCAGGTTCTCAATTGAGGACTCTAGCACTAGTGCATTATGATAATATGTCAGACGATAACTATAGTGATGACCAAATAACTTTAACAGAAGTCGCATAACAAAAACGTACCAGAGGGTGCAGTGCTTCCAGTGAAAACCAGTTACCAGTGACACCTCATACTTCATCCCAACTCTCAACCAACAAAAAAAATGGTACCTATTTACCTTTGATTTGTCACTCTCTAGATATATCCATCTACAATGCTTGGCAATTGTATCACATTGATGGAGGGATTGGACCAATTGCAATTCCGTTATATATATATATATATTGCAACTGGCCTTCTACAAACATCGCAAAAAAAAGTACAAAGCCAGGTCGCATATCACAATGTTGTTGCCAAAGCTCTCGATACGACAACAACAGGCATCTAATAAAATATCAAGAAAGACAGTTGAGACATGTTGTGTGCTTATAAAAAGGCAATTTTTCCCGTGTAATGTGTGATGTGCACCCAAAAGAATGTTTCGAACTTTACCACACAAAACTATAATGCTTGCTTATTTTGCTATAAATTGTAATGTTTATTGTTTTTTCCATGTGTTAGTAATGAACAATAATAAAACAGCTTTGTATTTTTTTTCACATACTCAAGCAAATTAACAAAACAGATTTTTTAAAATATTTTCCTAGCTTTTGGTCCATGTAAGGAAATACATATTTTAATTTCATTGAAATCAAACACAAAACGCTCTTTAGTAACAAGTGGGTGGACATGGCGGTTTTCTTCTGATATTTTTGCCACCATAATTAGAGCGAGTGCTTACTGTACATATTCGGTACATAACCGCAGAATAATAAATATTATACTGACTTAATAGTTATTTGTGCGGGGTCGAGCAGGGTTGGGAAAGATTTTAAGTTACACAAACAATAACTCTTTATAAAGAAGAGATATGATAATTAGTTTTCGTGAGACAACAGTAACTGAAAACCACCACCTGTTTGAAAATCAACAATACATTTTCATTATAAGAACAACGGCTATTCTAACGACTTCAGCTGTTCACGTCCGACCTAACACCACAGAATAAGTACAAATAACCCTTCAGCAAGTATTTTGTAGCTAAAGTAACAGGTTTGTTTCCTATCTCGATGCCCTTCAGTCATTCGAGATGAAAACTGAAGAGTATTTTTTTGCCTAGGTACCTATAATTAGACAGCAATAATATTTGCTAAAAATCCAAGGATTATTGACGAGTCATTCTCGCATATTATAATGGTTCGTAGTACTTGTTCAGTTACTGGCGCTGTGCTGACTTTACCTATCCTCTGTTTTTTTATGCTGGACAAGTTAGCATTAGACTGTTATCTCACCTGATGGAAAGGGATGATGCTGTCGAAGATAAAGCGTGCTTTTCTTAGAAGATACCTATTCACTGAAGACTTAAAAACTCCCAGATTATACCGTTCAGGGAACACAGACTCTGGCAATGTGTTCCACTCCTTCGCTGTACGGATGATGAACTTAGAAGCAAAACCCTACGTGCGAACTGGAGGTAAATGTAGACTAGAAAAACCATAGGCTCGCGAGCTAACGTCGATGATGACGGAGACTCTCGGATGATGAGCAGCCTAGACTCGACTAGCTAACTACCTATCACCAATATTTTGGTAATAAATTCAAGAAGACCACAGTAGGTACTCCATACACGAACGAACTTAAACTCTACAGATTGAACAAAAGCTGCCTCGGTTGGAATTCTCTGGCCTTAGAGAGAATGATAAATTTTCCTTTTCTTTCCATTATTATACTCTGCTTCGCCTCGCATGAATAACAAAGAAGACGATTGACGATGAAGTCGTGAAAAGATAACGGAGTCGCTGAAAGTTTCTGATTTAGATCTACGCAGTGCAAAAAATACTTGATGTGTCAATAGGTAGGTACTAATGATTCTGTCATTTATCATTCTTCACGGTCAAAACATACATACTAAAACAAAATTACGTCAAGATCACCTACTCCTACAAGAATCCGCCCCGACCTACACAGTTCAGTCAGAGGGCAGCATTTCCAGTCGTTTTTATATACACGATGATTCACCGAACAAAACATCGCCCTCAGCAATATGATCTTGATGTAACTGAGTACGATGTACGGTGATGTACTGGTCTATTTTGGTCAAATTCTTGACCTCCTGCTGCATTACTTTCAGGGCCTTATATTATCCTTAACATAATTCCATCATTACGCGCATTTTGTAAATTCTGTAAATCTCGAGCGGGACGCGAGAATGACGTGAAAATTGCAATGACAGTGATCTAAAAATAAGGGCGTCGGCGTCGCGGCGCTGTGGCTCTGTTCACGCGCGCTCTCCAGTCGAGCACGGACCGCCGCGAGTTACAGTCGAACGAACGTAAATAAATCAGCAGCCATGGTGTACGAGAGTGACTTCTACACGACCCGCCGCCCCTACAGCACCTACCGGCCCAGCACCTACTCCAGCGTGACGGTGAGTGCACCCTCTAACACCCGAGCGTGGCTCGCACCTCGCCCCATGTCCCCCGGGAGCCGGACGCCCCTCGCACCAGCTCGACCCTCGACATTCGCCTCCATCGACGGCCATCATTCGACGTATCCTCGAAATCGCAATCGTATATCTCGTTCCGACCGAGTCGTGTAAATTTAACCTCGCCATCTTCACAAGTGTTCACTTGTCGATGTTGTGTTTTGGCTTGTAAACATCATTGCTTTCATAAGTTCCGAGCGGGGCCGGCCTCGGCCGGACCTGAGCTCGTCCTTAGGGCGTAGGGCTCGATTCGAACGGTGACGGGCCGCAAGTGGGTCATTTCGCGTAGAACCGGAGTCGGGAAGCGGAGCTACCGCGCGCGCCAAATATAGCCGCGGCTGGAGTCGCGCTCGCCCGACTAACGGCGATTCTCCGCTTGCAGCGGCCGACGCTCGGCGACTGGGAGAAGGTGCCGTTTGTGCCGCGGCCGAGCCTCGTGCCGGACCCGGTGACGGCGTTCGGACGGCGCACGCGGCCCGGCACGCGGCTCTCGGTGCTCGAGCCGGTCGCGCGGCAGAACATCGCGCCCAAGCCGGAGGGCAAGCTGCGGCCGCTGGCGCCGTACGTGTCGCCGCGCGAGCACACGCGCGACCGAGTGCTGGCGGCCGTGGCGCAGCGCGAGCGCGCCTACGAGGCCGAGCCGCTGGGCACGCCGCGCGACCACATGGACGTGGCGCTGGCGCAGGCGCACGGCCTGCCGCTGCACGCGGCGCGCCGCCACGTCTTCTACAGCAACTACGCCTCCTACTGAGGGTCTCGGTTTTGTCGTGTCGTGTGTCGCTTTCGCTAGTCGCTAGGGTGTCGGGTGTGGTGCGGGGGCGGGCGGCGGGCGGATCGCGACGTAGCTCGGGGCTACAGCGCGCGGTTGTTGCAGACGCCGCGCCACTACGTGGTGGTGGACCGGGACGTGGCGCCGCGGCGCGCGGAGGAGCAGTACTCCTACTCGTACCAGAGCTCGACGCAGCGCGCGGGCGCGGGAGGCAGCGCCCTTCCGCAGCGCAGCAGCTACAGCAGCACGGTGGAGCGGCGCACCGGCAGCGGCCCGGGCGGCTACTCCTACTCCAGCGAGCGCTCCAGCAACCTGGGCGGCCCCGGCGGCTACTCCTACTCGTCTACCAGCAGCGGCCGCCTGCCCTACGGCACCAACTACCGCCACTACTCGTACCGCGTGTAGGCCCGCGCCCCGGCTCCCGACCTTGACCGCGTCCCTCCACCCCCTCCCTAACTCCGCTTCCTCGTACCTAATCAGTATTCGCTAATGCAACGATTGCTCCACTTTGATCTGAACAAGTGGATGTGAATCCTTTATGTTAATTGTTAGGGTTTAAATTATTTAAAATTTATGATTTAGACTGAATTTTTAATAAAGCTTGCGTTTTCTAATAATTCTTTTTTCTTTGTGTTGTGTTCACAAACTCCTTAAAAACAGATCGATGATGAGCTCGATCTTCCACTAACTGTTCTCTAAATGTTGGTTTTTGTTTATTCTCCTCTGTTCTGTGTCTGTTCCTAAAAACTCTTATACCTTTTTTACATTTAGACTTACCTCACAATCATGTCTTGGACACATATATGTGAAGTAAATTCTAAATTCTTGGTGACAACATCAGTACGTAATACGTAAATAAATGTAGTGAGCGCTGTATTATTGTAGCTAATACGAATGATACTACCCTCACTTTTACATTTTTGATATTTATGTTTGTATGTACATAAAATACGACAACAGTTTAAGACAACAATAGTCCTAGTGTTACCAACATTTAAGTAAACACAATTATATTATGAGCTTACAAAAAGATACAAGACATATATAATTTTTTTAACCATGTAGGTCCTAGTTGCCGAAGCAAAAATTATAGGTAGAGCTAGACCGCTTAGAAGTCAAACGACCAAGCAATACATAAATTAGGTATCGCTTACTATCTAATGTGATCCTGTTTCTTCGTTCCTTCGGTGGCAGCCCCTGACGTCAACTTACTACCTGTCATCATTACTACCCCTGTATCACGAACCGTACATCACGTACTTCCCAAAACTCTCCCAGGTGAGTCGATGACAATGGTAATCATGCATTACAATAATCATCACGCACCTTTGGCACCAATATGTAATTCACGCAACTTGTAGATAGTCACTGTTACTTATAAATACAGTAACTGGAACTTGTAAATAAAGTAAGTAACTGATTCTTGTATATACAGTTACTGTGTCTTGTAAATACAGTAACTGTATCTTGTAAATACAGTACCTGTTACTTGTAAATACAGTAACTATTACTTGTAAATACAGTAACTGTTACTAGTAAATACAGTATCTGTTACTTGTAAATACAGTATCTGTTACTTGTTAATACAGTACCTGTTACTTGTAAATACAGTAACTGTTACTAGTAAATACAGTACCTGTTACTTGTTAATACAGTATCTGTTACTTGTAAATACAGTATCTGTTACTTGTAAATACAGTATCTGTTACTTGTAAATACAGTATCTGTTACTTGTTAATACAGTACCTGTTACTTGTAAATACAGTGACTGTTACTTGTTAATACAGTACCTGTTACTTGTAAATACAATGACTGTTACTTGTTAATACAGTACCTGTTACTTGTTAATAAAGTAACTGTTACTTGTAAATACAGTGACAGTTACTTGTAAATAAAGTACTGTAACTTGTAAATACAGCAACTGTAACTGTAATTGTTTTCAAATATCACGGTTATTATAATTACTAATTACATTTCACGAGGCATTTGTAATGACAACTTTTGTGATTACAAACACTAATTGGCTGTTATTACAACGTGTTATATGTAATTGTAATGACAGTACGTTATTGTGTTTTGTAATAACATGAGGTGTTGTCACAAATGCCTGTTTATTTAATTGCCTGTAGTATATTGTCACCTGCGAAGCAGCATATGTAAATAAAGCAACACTGCTAGTCCCATTCAAACAAAAAACGCACAACATCCACCCCCACAGCACCAGTATTCATTATCTTGGTTAAATCTGGCTGCATTGTTATTAATGCAGTAGTACATACTTAGTCTAAACTTTTATTATGTTCTTACATGCTTGTAATAATGATGGCACATATATAGATATTTGGCTGTATTTACATGTAAGTTTAGTAGTGATGATGCATGGGAACACGGAAATCATTTATTATTTATTTTTAGGGTAGTAAGCTTTTAGTTAGTTACTTGAGTTTTATGCAGTCTCAATATACTGCACCAGATATAAGATACCTATGTTGGTAGGTCCGTCGCATTTTATAATTATTATACTATTTAAGGTACATACAGAACTTGAGTAGGTACTTAATTATAAGATAAGAAAAAGTATGATATATTTTACGTATAGTAACGTAAGTATGTGTTATAGTTGTCATGATATAGTAACCAGAAAGTGTCTGCAAATAGCACAGATGAAGAGAAAGATTAGGGTATGATAGGCTGACATACAATACAATACAATATTTTTTTATTGCCCACCAAATAAAAGTAAAATTGTAGACTTAAAATAATACAGTTATATGAGGTAGTACAATCGGTAATATACCAAAATAGGTAACAGTCCCAAACGAAAAGTTGAATAAAAAACATCCTGAAAGTAAAAAAATAAAGAAGGAAAAATCATAACAATACATACATATTCTTAAAATCATAACAAGTAGACTAAGCCAACACCCGAAAAAACTGAGCGGTACAATCTGGGTGTCTTCAAGTCTAGAGTGAATAGGAACCTTTTAGGCAAGCATGTACCATCTTCGTCCACATCCTCACTTTCCATCAGGTGGGATAGTGGTTGGTCAAATGTTTACCTATCTAGCATTAAAAAAATATTGCAACTTAATAAAAGCTTGTAAATAAACAAGTATGACGATTTTGACGAAAGATAAAAGTGACAACATTGTCGTAACTAGGTAAAAATAAAGTTGTTCAGAGGTTGTATAGATATACCGTCTCTGAACAACTTTAATTTAAACATTGGAATTTATCCTGTCTCAAAATATTTCGTGAATTTTCTGATACTCTCGGGCCAACGGAGATTGTTTACCTCGACCCGGTTTCATCATCGTTGAATGAAGAATTTAATGAATCATCAAATGAATGTTTATCTAAATTTAAATAAATCGTGAAACTTTTCTTTCTATTGTGTCAGAGAGAATCAGCGTAGTCAAGGCAGACATATATTATTATTTATATCATGCGATATTTTTTACTGTGATGATATCACGATATAAATAATTATTTATATCGTGATATCATAATTACACCTATTTAAATAGATGTAGCCTTGTAAATATTATAGTAACGATAACAGTAATCTGTTATCGTTACTTTAATACAGTATCACACAATCTTTTGGAGAGTTGGGTCCAGAATGTGCACCAAGACAAAATGTGAATTTGGCAAAGTGCATTTCTCTCAAAGGGCTCATAACGGGCAATTTTAAGTATCTTTTTGCTAAGACTGATTTTTCATTTTACTGAAGCCCCAATTATGCTTAACTAAAACAATAATATAAAAAAACTGAAACTTGGTAATAACTTCCATCCGGGTGTTCTTTATTTAGGAAACCGATAATATAAGACTAGTAATTAAAAATGCAAACAGCTGCGTCTAGTGGTACTTTCCGATTATGATATAAATCAGTACAACCTGTCAGTTGCAATATCTCGTGGGTACATTACACACACACTTCCACACCCATAGATTATCGTAATAGTTACCTATTTTGCACGAGATTTATAAGTAGCTATTAATTTAATTAAATTAAAAGGATAATATAACATTAACTTCATTGTATGTAAGAAAGTAAAGTAGGTAGTTGTAGTTATATCAAACCGCACGTGGATCTACACGTTTTGATAAATATTTTAATAAGTTTTACTAGCATTCTGGCATTGAAAACTATTTTAACGTTAGAATAAACACATAAACGTAGAGTACACTTTTAACGACGGGGACACGCTCATGCATTGGCACATCGTAAGCTTCACGAGTAGGTAAGATAAGACGTTTCAAATAATACTTTTGCAGAAAATAGTGATAAGCAAAGTTTTTATAAGCCTCATATAATTACGAATTTAAAAGTTTGTGATTATGTCTGATGCAAGTAATTTCGCTAAACGTTCTGAATTGTAGCTACCTAAATTATTTTTATCTTAACTTATAGTCGCCAGGAGTAGCTAGTATTTTACATATAATTGTCTACTGTAATAAATAACATAAGTTAAGTAAGGTGAGCAATGATACAATAAGTGATACAATAAGCAAAAATTCTGAAATATCCTAGCTTGTAGCAGACTTCTTTGTTTGTTTGTTTAATAAATTCTTATAATATAAAAAAAGTGTTACCGATTTAATTGCATTCATAATTTTCTTGACATTAACGGAAATCTATACAGTGCAGTGTTGCAAATTAAAATGGTCACTATCTACCAAGATACAAGTTCTTTAACCTACCTAGTTTGGTGGCTAGAGCTACATCAACATTCCTTTTTTATTCATGTATATTTTATATTTGCATGAACTGAAATACTTTTATTATTCAGGTGATTTCCAATTTGGTTTAAAGAATTTTCCTATTAGTTCTACTACTGGTAGAAAGACTTACGAGGAATTAACTGCTAATATTAATATTTAAAAATGACTTATTTAATATTTCCCGTAACGCATAGTTTTGATGAATAATCATTATTTCTTTCAACAACAATACAGCTCACGATAGTAGGCGTCGTCGCGTACAAATGCTTGGCGTCATGCCAGTCCCACTATAATGAAAATGAATGTATTTAGGCAGCTATTGGCATTTGTGAAGTATAACTAAGAACGACACACGCGCTTTGCAAATTAAAACAACATTACATCGGCTTATAAAATCTTTCTTCACACTCCCACGTGCACAAGACGAAGCAATGAATTTTAAATAAAACATTTTAAACACACTCACAGCCCGGACTTAGAATTGTATTGCGGGTGCCTAAAACATTCGTACAAGTACAACCACACATTTCCCTTCGCAAGAAAATGTGTGCTCTCACCGGGAATCTAACTCAGCACCGAACGAAGACATATATTTAAACAACTATGCCAGCGGGGAATATTTTTATACAGGATAGGATCTAGTGATATTATATCTATATGTATCTTTATCTACCTACTTTTATCTTAAATAATACTAGGTAGTCTAGGTACTACATGTTTTGCTAGTTGTACAGCAGCGGGTATCGAGTTCGATTCCCGGTGGAAGCATAAGTTTTCTCCCCAAAGTTTTTTTTTGTTTCTGGTTCTTAGTGTGATAGTAAGAGTGATGTGCATGTTTCCGACATACACGACACAAGTGATCGAACTTAGTGTGGGGCTGTGAGTTTGAAAGCGTTTATGTTTATGTAATTATCTATTGTTACATTTTATTAGATTATAAATAATAGAGAGCGTTTATTAGATTACAATGAACGAGTAAGTTTTTATCATTACATTATCAATTGATAAATAATTAAACGCAAGCTTAAAAAACCAACTTAACCGCATATATTTTGGTTTTGCCTTGATCGATTTCGATAAAATTTATATCTACCAAACAAAAAAAACATCAAAATCGATTAATAATTGGCGAAAATATCGGGTAAAATACAAACAAAAAAAAACATACAGTCTAATTGGGAAACTCCTTTTTTTGAAGTTTGTTGAAAAATTTAATAACGTTCAGTCATTACAAAAATAACAGCGAACTGCCAGATTTTGTATTGTAATACTCAGGGAGATTAGGCACATGAACATCTTAAGAGCTGAGAAGCTTGAGGAATGCATGTAATAAATCCCAGAAGGCCAATTAAATTTAAATCTGGATACAGAAATGCATTCATTAAATCAAAGTAAGAGCAGGTGGTGATTTAAACGTGCATATTTAATTATTTAACATGAAATGTGCGTGAAGAAAACGAAAATTATACTGCAACACTAGCTTCTGCCCGCGATTTCGTACCTACGCGTATTAGATAAAAAGTCCCATGAGATGGGACTTTTTGTCCAGGTAAAAAAAATTGTGCCAAATTTCATCCAAATTAGAATAGTAGTTTTGGTGAGATTAAGCAACAAGCATCCATCCAAAATTTCATATTTATTATAGTATAACTTCGTCAATAAACGGGCTATGTAATGATATATTTTTTTAATCGGATAATTGTTTGAATCAATTATTTATTTACTTATTTATTTGTATCTTTTGCCCGCGACATCGTACTCGTGGAATTTAGAATCAAGTATCTATATTTTTATTTTCGCACAGACAATTGAGAATTAAATACCAATAAAATGGACTTGGAACGGCTAGGTAAACAGTTTATATTTGTGCAAAATAAAACAACAAAAACTAAAGTATTTTTTGTACTTGTACAACATTTGATGTTCTACCCAGGATACATAATAAACAAATGTTCTTAACTAGCGTCCCGTGAGCAAACAAGCACATAATGTGTGAGAATCAGTTCTTTTTTATATCTGTGATTGGCAAACATTTGACCAATGTCTCACCTGATGCTAAGCGACGATGTGGTCGACGACGGAGCACGCTTGCCTAGAAAACACATATTCACTCTCGACTATAAGCCTCCAAG
Source organism: Lomographa bimaculata (assembly GCA_948107665.1). Classification (NCBI taxonomy): domain Eukaryota; kingdom Metazoa; phylum Arthropoda; class Insecta; order Lepidoptera; family Geometridae; genus Lomographa; species Lomographa bimaculata. The sequence continues at coordinate 14,173,756 of OX403603.1, read as the reverse complement.
ATTGTACTTATCTGAGAACATAGACTCTGCCAAGGTGATCCACTCCTTTGCAGTGCGCATAATGAACGTGGAAGCAAAATGCTTCCTGCTATTTTTTTTTATGGTGGAAAGCTAAGAAATATTCAAACGCATTTATACTCAAATATTAAAAATAAAGTGCCAAACGGAAATAGATCCATGGATAAAGAGAAAAAGGGAAATAATAAGCGGAGCAAGGGATTGGTTTCCGCTTTTCTTGGCACAAGACGAAGGCCACGGGAAAATATTTCCCCACCCATCGTACTAGCTGGAAATATCTAGAGCTGAAACTGTAATGGGAGACTCGACAATGTAGGATTACCTACTCTTGTTGAGACGGTAGCAACTGCTGAAACCTGGAAACGGCCCTTGTGTCCTAATCTAATATTATAATTAGTGTTTGATAAATCAGTTATCCTTCAAAGTTCAAATTCACTTTTATTCGATTAAATAATAAATAAATAAATAATAATAAACGCATTCACACTCACAGCCCCACACTAAGTTCGACGACTTGTGTCGTGGGTGCCGGAAACATTCACATCACACACACAATTACAACCAGAACCAGAAACCCAAATTTTCCATGGGGAGAAAACTTGTGTTTCCGCCGGGAATCGAACCCGATGCTTAGAAGGCGAACGCCACCCAACTAAGCCAACGGGCAGTTCAAAAAGATAGAGAAGAGAAGAAAGAAGAAGAGTTCGAATGATTCAATTTAATAAATTGACTTGACAAAATAACTGTCCATTCAACGAAAATTGGTGAATTGTATAAACGGATTAAATGATCAAACTGACGAGTACAAAAAACTGTCGTATTCGGATCCAAGAAATTATGAAATTGACGAAATGGATACTAGCGAATTAGAGAAACTGACCAGTGGTCACCCGACTCAGTCAGCCACAAGTCCTGGCTGCAGCAAACGTAACACAGGTTTTGAAAATTCTAGCTCTGAACTAATGTGGGTAAAGTAATTGCACGACGTAATAATTGCTCACCTATAATGCAAAAACTTACGAGAATGCAAGATATTATTTACTTTCGATATTTTTTTTGGTGACGCATAGAAAAACTTAAATGTTATATTTCACTCTTTTCAAAAGGTTTTTTTATGCCAAATAACATAATAATATTATGTCATCGCATATTGTGTAGTTAAGCTTTAGTTTAAGTTTTAGGAGATAAAGGTAATTGGCCCGTAGTGAATCTGTTTAGGTGTAATTTTTAGTTAAATTAGAGTTTACCAACATTTTTGTCCTTCGCGATATGCAATCGTTTACCCACTATCTCATCTGATGGTAAGTGAAGATGTGTAGGTAGTAAAATAAATCTTAAATCTTTAAGTAGACAAGAGTATGGAATAATAATATATTTAGATGCAGTGAATGTAGCAACGTAGTTGTCTAATTATTATCTATCAGAATTGAGATGTCTCTATGTGAGAAACACTAAAATGTTTTAAAAGTGTTTGTATTTCATCGCTCACAATTAGTTACCAAACAGCGAAAGAAAATTATTATCTCGTAACTGGTTGGTTACATAAATGGAAATATATAGATCCACGAAAATGGAAAAATAAACTGCTTACACAACTAGTTACAAAACAGCGAAAGAAAAATCTTCTCTCGTAACTGGTTAGGTAAATCTGGTTACCAACGTGGACGAAAGCAAAATTATTCCGTCATAGTACTTTTAAGATCCAAGTTTCTAATAAGAATATATATTTTGATGTAGGTAATCAATTACAAATTAATTTCGGGGAAGCATAAAAGTACTTCAGGTGAAACTACGTGAAATAATATTGTTCACGGAAATGAAGTAAATAGAAATAATAACAATGAACTAGATGCTGTTTTTAACATTCCAATAAGTCATAATGAGAAACCACGATCCAACAAGATCCAGATTAATCGGGTAAGATACAATGTGGCTGTAAATAGGCATGATTATAATTATAAGTAGATTACAAGCGGGTATAAAGAAAACAAAACACCACAAGGCGGCGCGGCGCGTGCGCAGTGGCACCGTCTAATTTTACTCCTCCGTCGGTGATTCACTCCGCCATTGAGACGCAGAAAGGTCTCGACGAAAATAGCTAGGATTTGGCATATCATAAACAAATCTAACTATGGTTTTCGCGTAAACATGTAAAAAGCTTTAATAAATGCATTTTTTCATTATTTTTCTACTGCAGCTGACGTTAGAGCATAATTACAATCAATCACAGTCAATATTTGGCAAGCTCAACCTGCGTCAGATTGATCAGCAACTTTTATTTCATAAACAAAAGTCACATCTTTATACATGGCATGAATGTAATCTTATACATGATCTTGCATGACTACTTAACCATCATGACGAATACATTCATGATTTGCTTCAGATGTTTTAACTAGATTATTTCGAGTAAACAACATTAATCATACACGAGCTTGTTTCTCTTCGACGGAATTGAAACAACTATTTTAAGCAGTTCTTCTCATGTTAAGCTTTGCTGTATTTATTTAACCCACGTTAAAACATATTTATTTTTTGCTACTGCTTTTACATTTTTAACTTGCAGTGTACCTATCTATTATGAATATCATTTGCAATATGTTATGCCGTCTACATGCCTATAGCTTGTTTTATCATAATAAGGTGAACGCAAGCTCTTACGTCAAAAGAAACCCTCTGTAGAACTGTTCTTGTATCTAGAAGGAAACCGTTCTTTTTAAGGTTTTGGTTGGTTCTTAGAAGATATCAATCATTCTGATGCAAACAATCAATGGTGTGAAAGCTTGCGTCAACCTTCCTTTCGAAGCAAATATGAGAACCTAGCTTCAATTGCAGGCTGAACTGATATACCGCCCGACGTCTCGCTCTGTGACTCGACTCGTCACGTACCCTGAACCACCGCATCATGTGGTGAGGGTGCGAGTGCGTCCGTCGGTGGTGCTGAGAGAACTGGACCGCATCCAGTACCGCCACCGCCCGAACCTTGCTGTCACAGCTCTGGATGACTACTACAGATCCGAATCTACCAAGGTATGGGTCGGGAACTCTTTTTCCCCTTATTTAATTCTAAATCTAGCATCGATTGTTCTTGGTGATGTTCTTGAAAATCTATGAAGAACTAGTGTATTATTTTAGAATAATAGAGCAGTATATTGTAATGAGATAACATGTTTTTCTTTTCATAAGATTTAGTAGCCAAAGATATCTTTCACACTTGTTGCTTCTGAAACCTTCCCAGCACTTGCTAAATTTAAGTTTTAGTGTCGAAAAAATATTGGCGGAACGTAAGTTCCGCAAATATTTCGTTATGTAAATTTGGTCTGCTTTCGTTAACTACAACTTTTATCAAACCAGAAGAGACCTGGGTTGGATAATTATCAAAAATCCAAAAATTTTTAAAACCCGTCAAGAGTTTTTGATACAATTCGACATGCATGTAAGTAAATGGTACGTCTACATTTTCAGGCTTGGGAAGACGAAACCCGTCGCATCCGCGCCGATACTGCTTCTCTTTTGCAGCGTGCGCGCTCTGTGGTCCCTCGCGCTAAAACGGTCGCCCCTCTTGATACCATCTACTCGTGAGTAACCTTCCACCTAATTTTCCTTTCTACATGTCATATCTGCATCCCGGTAAGACTACAAACATAACTAAAATCAATGAAAACCTGCCAAAACCCATTCACATTCAACAATGTCATATATCGGGTGCCGGTGTGCTAGATGATGAAGGATTTTGTGCAAAGCTTATAGAGATATATGTTATTTGTGGCATAAAGCCACGGAAGCTTAAGAAGCGAGAGCATCCGTCGGAACGAAGGATATTAAAACGGATAAACGAATTTGGCAATAAACTAGAGCCTCAGAGACGATAAACCTTGAGGTTTCCTTGTCCCAAAGGTTTAAACGTCAAGCTGAAATAAATATAAAATAAGCATCTAAAATAAGCAAAAAAACATTGGACTCAGGGTCGGTGTAGCTAGAACCTTGCTGACGTGAGAACTAACATCTAATGACAGGTCAAGTTTTTCTTGGCCTAATGTCACATCCCAGAAATAACTCGTTCATTGATGTGCCTATCAGACGACCGCCCTGGCACTGACATTGACGACGCTCGCCGGTCGTCATTTGGCAGTGCTGTACAGCGTCACCAGAAAAATGCTGGCACATTAGCCCGTTTAAAAGTTTGGCAGTAATAACTAAGGTGTTCCAGCAAAGTTGGTGAAAGTATTCATTCCGTGGTTGTATTATTTCACAGCCAGATCGTGTACTCGCTTGTTTTGTGTGTGACGTATAGTACAACCCGTAACCGAGCACGTTTTAATTATAGACTGGTTAAATGCCAGCCAATGTTTGCAGTGTAGACCAATAAAATATTTACTGCTTATTTTCTCACTGCTATATTTGTTTACATGGATGATCAGAGTCTATAACGTCCTTGAGTGCTTGTGGTTTTTGTATACCGATTTTAACGACTGACGAAATTGCGTCAACAGATACTCATACGGCGAGCCGATCCCCTACCGTTTCAGCAACGATGCGTACGTGGCCAAGCTCTACGTCCCCTTCCGTAGCGTCGCCGACAACATCAACAGCATTTCCTTCTACAACGAGCCTGCCAAAAAGTTCACCGGTAAGTATACCGACGACCGCCGCGACACGGTACAGTTACGAAACACTATTGAATGATGAACTAAATGAATCAAATGCTTGATCTTCTTCCAACTTCCTTGTGGTGTCCATGTATCGTCCGTTTCTGTTCTGTTTTACAACCGACTAACAGTTAAATTCCAGTGTGACCCCGTGGTAACATTGAGGTGTTCTCGCCAGGACGCGGAAACCTCGCGTGCGTGCACTACTCCGGTAAAAAGGCCTTCTCCAACCGCAGACCCCTCTATAAGGAACTTAGCATCAGGGACGACGTGAACCTCCTATCGTTCTATGCCAAGAACAGGCTTGCGGCCGCCGGTCTGGCCGTCGAAAACGTCACAGGTACCTCGTCGAAGTCGCAACGCTAGCTCCGCTTACTATCCTTCGCTTAATTCATAAAATGGTTATGTTAAACAAGGTTAAACGTATGTAATTATCGCGTGCCGACTGCGTTCGGTAATCTAAACTGGTATCAATAATAATTAAAATGGAGAATAAAGTCCGTGTCTAACACTGTGTGTGGTGTCTCTTGCAGCGAGCGGCGCGCCGGAACAGCCGACGGCGGCGCAGTGCGCGTAACTCCCCGCACCCTCCCGCTGGCTCTCGGGGCGACGCGACGCGGTCGCACAGCGCGCTTGCGCCCGCGCCGCGTCGTCCCGCGCCTCCCGATCTCTGATCTCGGTATAACGAGCCAGACACCTTCACCTAACCCTCAAATCATATATTTTTCTATTCACATTTTTATCCAAATCATTTATGCTATTTTTATTTACGAGTTGCAACGAACGAAGTAATTTTAGATTATTTTCTAGTCATCGTTGTGATAGAGCGGTGTAGTGTTTTACCGCGCCGATATTTTAAGCGGTGACCGAGACGTCTCGTTTTCACTTAACTCGACTGATTTTATTTAACAATAAAGTATTTTTACCGAATCTGTAGTTGTTTTAATTATTATATGCACGTTAGATGTTCCTCGATTCACGCTTCTATAATCTAAAGGCTTACTTAACGCTTCGCTTCCTGACTTACCCTGAAAAATTCAATAAATACACAAACATAAATAAAAGTTAAGTTAAAAATAACGTAATAACAAGATATATAATTTAAATTGTTTAGGTACACACCCCAGCTACAAGATGTTATGTCCACAAAATACGATCTACGGGTCATTCTACAATATTTCATACATTTTTCAACCTATAACTTTAGTTCAACAGAATGTTATTAAATTCTACGTCATTTAGTACCAGCGAGATTGCAGACTGCACCATGTCCATTCGCATCACAGCATGTAGCAAGCATCAAAATGAATAGTAATCGTTAAAAAAGCAAATTCATATACTCAAGCTTTGCTATCAAGCTTGATGCTGGGCTCTAATTGCTTGGTGATGAGACAGATCATGACCTCAAGCGGTGTGCTGCCTCGCTTACTGTCTCATTTCGTCCCGCGCCACCGCAATGACCATTGCATCGATCACGCATTGTGAAATGTCTAGCTATTGCCACTGAGTCATTATCATCAATGGTCATTGCCGGTAAGGGACCCGCATAACGTTGGCCTCGGTGCAGTGAAACTGCTCCCATGGAGGCCGAGCCGGAAGTTCCAGACGCCCCAGCCCATGGAAGATCCGGCGTTGGAGCTGAAAGCAGCTAAGGCCGATCGCGAGGCGAGATTCCGCGCCACAACTGCGGAGCCCGTACTCACCCCGTCTGTAGACCTCTCCGAGATCAAGAGGAAGAGGCAGGAAGAGGCCCGCGCCGCTGAAGAGAAGTAAGTTACACGAAGTGGCGTGACTAGATATACTAGAATTTGACGATTCAGCAATAAACTAACAGAAAAATAAAATTGTTACAGGGCTTTGAAGGAAGAAGCTAAACGCGATGCTGAGCGCAAGGCTCAGGTAAGACTTTTTTCTAGAATTCAGTAAACGAGAAAATCTAGCAAAAAACTGGTAATTAAGCTTACGTTTTTTTCTAGGCTGAACGTGAAGCTGCCGAGAAGAGAAAAGCTGAAGAAGATGCCCGCAAGGCTGAAGAAGCTAAACGCAAGGCGGAAGATGACGCCAGGAGGGCTGAGGAAGAAGCCCGTATCGCTGAGGAAGCTCGCTTGGCAGAGGAGGCAAGGCAAGCAGAAGAAGCTAAGCTCGCCGAAGAAGCTCGATTGGCTGAGGAAGCTCTACAAGCTGAAGAAGCTAAAAAAGCAGAAGAAGCCCGAGTCGCTGAAGAGGCGCGTCTGGCTGAAGAAGCGAGGATAGCCGAAGAATCGCGTTTGGCGGAAGAGGCCAAGTTAGCAGAGGAGGCGAGGTTAGCAGAGGAAGAAAAACTGAGACAAGAGGAACTTGCCAAGTTAGAGGAATTTGAAAAACAGGCCCAGGAAGAACGCGAAGCTGAACTCGCACGACAGGTACATAATTACAACTTAAACTTTAAAATTCGTACACATTGTATTAAAACTAACGCTAGATTTTGACGGTTTAAAATTTAAATAATGGATGGTAAAACTTTAACGTGAAATTTGATTGCAGGCTGCTGAGCTAGCTGAGATCGCGAGACAAGAGTCCGAACTGGCTGCCGCCCGCCTTGAAGAGCTGTCACACAGTGGTTCAACGGCTGAGGTTGCTGAGGTAGAGACCAGGTAATTATTACTACCATCTATTAATAATATCAAAAAATTGTAATCTTACGAAAATATACCTACATGAGATGTGTGTTTAGATTTAAATACGTTTTTTTTTATGTTTTATAGGCAAGCATTTGACCACTATCTCACCTGATGGAAAGCGATGATGTGGCTGAAGATGTAGCATGCCTGCCTAGAAGATACCTATTCACTCTTGACTTGAAGACAGCCAGATTATACCGTTCAGGAAACAAAGACGCGGGCAATGAGTTCTACTCCCTCGCAGTACTATATATTACTATTAGTATTCTATGCGTATACTAATAGTAATTGTATAAACGGATATAGGCGAGTAGTAAAGAACCCTGAATCTGATTCAGAGTGTTCACTGCCTCCACATATACTATACAAGATGTTACATGCCAAAAGGTAGAAACAAAGTTCCATATTGATCCTGCCGGACTCAGCAACTTAGAAGAGAAGAGGACGCTATCTTATTACCGAAGTGTTAAAGTTTTCTTTAAATAATCATGTATTGAGTAGTATACTCTTATTACGAGTAATAGTTTTAGGCTTTTCAGAAATTTCGTGGTATTTGTTTCTTTTGTAAGGTCTGCTGTTAGCGTATTATATATCCCTACAGATATGGGCTGTACTAGCAGAGAGCATCATCTCATTGCAATCTTCAGCATTTGCCAGGAAGAACCTTAAGGTCAAAAATAAAAACAGATAAATTTCGCATGGAGTGAAACTAGAGACCACGTATTTAGAGACCCCAATCCCTGAAAAGTTGTTGACCTAAACACGATACTTCATTTTTTTTTTTTTATTACTGACTAAGCAAACGTTTGACCACAATCACACCTGATGGAAAGTGACTATGTAGTCTAAGGTGGAACACGCTTGCTTTGTAAATACCTATTTTCTTTACTTTTGAACACGCCCAAATTGTACCATTCGGGAAACACAGACGACGGCAAAGCGTTCCATTCTTTTTTAAGCGTTCTATTCGTTCTATAAATGAACGAAGACGCAAAACGTTTCGTGCGAATGAACGGTATCTCAACCATAAATGGGTGACGCGACGCCGTTCTTGTAGACGTAATGTGGAAAAAAGGTGAAGCGGGAACAAAGTTGTGTAGTAATTGTATCTATGTCTTACAAATATCTAAGGTCATCTACTTGTACTTGATAACTAGATACAATATCTCGCTCGGCCAACAAATCAAAATGTCTATTAGTACTTATGTTGTAACGGTTGAAATACTTTATTGATGTGAAAATATTATTGTTTAGCGAAACTCCTGCTGATGAACCAGAACCTATCGTTGAGGAGCCAGTAACACCTGAGGCAGATACTGAAGCCCCAGCGGAACCTGAAGCGGAACCCGAAGCGGAAGCTGAAGCTGAAGAAGCCAGCGAAGACGAGAAAGCAGAACCGGATCTAACTGATGAAGAATAACCTAACCAACACTGGCATTATTCTTTTAGTACTTTCCGTCTTAAGCTAAATATCGTTCATGTGCATTTCACTACTAGAGCAGACATGAATGATATAATAGCTGTTCTGGTGGTTTAATTTATTTCTCTTGTTTACAAATAACTTTCTTTTGCGTAATAAGATTACGTAACAATGAAAGCACTGTGACGAAAATACTCACTACCACCGTAATTGTTGTCTTAACTAAAAAGATTTAGATTAAGCGTTTGATAATATTATATTTTGTTAAAGTTTAACATTAAAGACAGATTTTGCTTCTGTTTAATGATCGTTTTTATTATACCTGAAATATTTAATAAGTACCTAAGAAATGTTTGTACCATCAATTAAATATTTGAAATAGCTATAGGAGTCTCTCAAGGTTCATGTAAAATGTAACTCATCAAGGTATTGGTAAAAAGCTTAACAATAATATTACTACATGATTTCTCATTTAAAGCTCTTGAAAGTAAAAAAAATATTTTTTTTAACACTAATCATCTGCTTATTGTATATTACATCTTAGACCGCATCATCGCTTTTCATCAGAGGAGAATTTGGTCAAATTCTTGCTAAACAACCATAAAAAGATCCTCTCTGACCTAAAATGAAAGATTTATTAAAGCTTTTAGAAACAAGACTCTCGATATTAAGTTTCTGGTTAAGTGACCTGTCAAATTACACATTAAAAAGTGTGTGTGTGTGTGTGTGATGTTCATCATTAGGTATCTGTGTAACAGCTGGACTAATCTGTATGGATCAGTGTTATTGGATATCACTGACAAATCTTACCATATCTACACTTTTAATACAGAAATCATACAAAGCATCAATCATTGTTTGAAGATGGGTGTTGATGTCCTTTACTAAACAGTTTTATTCATGCACAATGAGAGCCATCTGTTATGGGGTTTTGACAACTCATTGACTACATGACAACCCAGTTGGCGCAGTGAACAGGTGTCCGCCCCCTCTGTGCCGTGGATCCTGGGTTTGATTCCCGGCAGGAGCACAAATTCATTCACATGGGATATTTAGTCTTCTGATTCTGGGTGTAATGTTTGTGTGATGTGAATGTCTCCAGCAGCCACGATACAAGTCTTTGAACTTAGTGGGGGGCTGTGAGTGTGAATGCGTTTATTTTTACATAGCTCCTACTTAAATCCCTCAACAGCAGACAAAATTAAACAATTTCAGTTTAAATAAGAAGTTAAGGTTTAGAAAGATGCATGCTAGGTATCTGACACCCGCCTTACCTATGTATATGTCCCAGTTAAACTATTAAAGAAAAAGCACAATGTTCATTGCCAACTTTTCATGTCTAACTGTGTCACATATGAGTCATAGAGCATTTTATGAACTGTTCATGGTTGTTACACGATCACTCAAAAGCAGCCAGACTGCCAGACCAATTTGTTTTTTTTTTATTTGGAAGTGTAAGGTCTCAATTTGGTCTCATACAGTTATTAGTGTCAAGATCTTATAGCGAGGGTTTGGGAGATAAAGAGGTAAAATCAGTTTTTAAGCTAAATAAACAATTGACAAGTGTGGGATTGAAGAACTTAAAGACATATTTGGATAACATCTTATATTAAAATATTGAAAATAGTAACCTTACGACTATGATGTTAGTAAATGCTACAAGTCCATCTTGACAATTTCCTCTGCTGCTTTCGCCACTTCCTCTTTAGTGACGGGTGCTTTAGTTTTCTTCTTAGATTTAGGTTCTAGTTTGGGTGGAGCTGCCTTAGGCTGGTTGGGTTTTGCATTTTTTTTTAATTCCACAAATTCTTTGTCTATGTCTGATACCTTTTGTTTGATCTGCAATTAAGATACAAATAATATTAGAGATTTTTGAGATTTCTAAGTATAGTAATTTCAATCGTAAAAATGGCTTTTAACTGTCAAATGTCTGGCATCCTGTGGTGAGACTGTGTAGGAACAACAAGAAACGTGTCTCAGTTAATTCGCGTAAGGATACTGTGAGTGTTGTGTATCGCGATCGAGTTCAAGCTCAAAGTGATAACAATGGTAGTGGTGTTCAACGCAGTAAACGAGTATGAAAGCGGGTAGACCGTTTCGTATGCTCGTAAATCCAAATCTTCATCCACCCCACTACTCCAGTTACTCCGAGATCATGGCGCTGGCAACAGTGCCGAGATATCGGAAACTCAAAACAAACGATATACTTGGTAAATATCCCGTTATTGATACAAACATTTATAGTATTAAAGTAAGTGGTCAATTTAAAAAATATTGCTTAAGTCGGGGCTTGAAGCTGCAGCCCTATGGCTCTTATGCCATACTGGGGAAAAAGAGTGTTCCCTATCTATATAGGGAACACTCTTATTGCCTAGTATGGCCAGTGGCAAAAATTATAAAAACCAATTGATAACATTGGGACAAATTTTTCTTTATATCAAAATTGATCAGCAGGGGTGAGAGCAAGGTAAATGCATGCTAGTGATTGGCAATGTGAGCTTGCAATTGATCAATCCGAGCTTGTAATTGGCAGATTATCAGCGTCAATTATGGCTCTTATGCCATACTGGGGAAAAAGAGTGTTCCCTATCTATATAGGGAACACTCTTATTGCCTAGTATGGCCAGTGGCAAAAATTATAAAAACCAATTGATAACATTGGGACAAATTTTTCTTTATATCAAAATTGATCAGCAGGGGTGAGAGCAAGGTAAATGCATGCTAGTGATTGGCAATGTGAGCTTGCAATTGATCAATCCGAGCTTGTAATTGGCAGATTATCAGCGTCAATTATAGCAGCAGTTCCGGAACAACCAATCACGTTGAATTGATGCTATAAAAGGACCCCAATCTACTCGATGGTAATGGGCGATACAATAGTTGTATTCTGACAACCACAATTTCCTACTATTTCTATTGACCTCTGATTTTGTACTTTACTGGACTTACCCAGTAAACTAAAATAAAAGTAGCAATACCTCATTAGTTTTATAATTTAGATACGGACTGTTAAGTCAATTACTGTTTTACTTATATTATCTGTTAAGTCCTAAATTCTGATAACACTATAGGTACCTAGGTTCAAACTAAATGTTAAATTCGCGGAGTGGGGACCTGGTGACCTGTAATACACGTTTTTTTAAACCTACATCAGGCACCAGTCTCTCACAACACTGGTTTACGCTTTAGTAATAAGTACCTTAATTTTTAACTAGCAGATAAGTATACCTGTGTGAGAGAAAAATAAATACATTTATTATTATCATTATTAATAACTAAACCAATAACTAAAATAGAATAATTGACGAAGCCTAAATTAACTTGGGGTGGTTTAGCACTGACTCCGTCCGTCTGTCAGTCTATGAGAGGCATTTGGCGTCTGAACCATACAAGCCAACCTCAAATTCTCAGAGAATATGTAAAACTCAGTAGCAAATAGCAATTAAAATAAAGTATACATGAAAACATTCAAGACAAAACCACCAGACAGGGAGATATTCAAGAAACATTGTTTTGACATAGGTCTTACATTTTTTAAACCCAGATTCACAGCCTTAGCTTTCGTTTTTTTCAGACTTTTAGCTCCTGCTACTTTAAACACGTTGGCTTTAGGTCCCTTTTTATTTTTTCCCATTTTACTATCTAATAGAGTCAATTCAAACTTCAAACTACGATTCTCAAACCAAAATATAACCTCCAACTTGTGAACTTGCGCATAAATACACAGACCACAGAGAGTACTAAATATTTACTTCTATATAATAATATATCACAGAATACTACTACCCCCTACCGGAGATATACATCTTGCAGATAAAGAGTATACAATACTTGATTTATCTATGGCCAAAGATATGTAATGCATCGAGATAGGAAACAAACCTACGATTACTTTAGCTACAACCTCAGAATACAGAAAGAACCAGAAGCCGTGACCGCGCCAAATACTGAAGCGTCAAAAACTACTCTTTTTGAAAGTAGTTTTACGCTGACGCGAGTAGTTACTTGGTGACCGTCAGCGCGCGTGACGTGTTTTACCGCTGCATATTAAATTAAATTATGCCTTCCTGTGCTGTCCCTACGTGTAAAAAATTCATCTGGACTAAAAAAAAGCAAGATGGGATCACATTTCATACGTAAGTAGCGCATTTAGATGTTTTGTTATTTAATAATTGAATAAATTGTTCCGTCTTTAATTGTCGTAAATAGTGATACCTCCATTTTGTTGGTGTGCCAAATATCGAGTTAAAATTTTCCCTAGAATAAATACTTTTATTAGTTGTAGTTTTATATTAAATAATTGACTTTTAAAAATCTACTTGAATAGTTATACATTGTTTCTGGTAATCACTAAGTCAGCGTGCTTATAGGGACATGTCTGTCTGTACATCAAAACAAACAACTTTTGTTCTGCTACTTTTGAAAATTCGCGAAAGAAAAAATCTACTGTCCCATACATTTTGTCGGATATCGGTGAACTTTTTGTACGGGGCTACCAATTTTTTTACTACGAAATTAACATTAGATTTTGTGAAATTTTAGCTTTCCTGCTGATGAAGAAAAGAAAACGCTTTGGACAGAAATTACTTACGCAGCAAAAAGGAAATTAAATGTTTTCATCGAAACCGTATTTTATTTTAACATCATTGAGCTTAAAGGAAGACTCACGCTAGACTGTATCGGGTCCGAGCTGAGCGTCAGCCGTAGCACGGGCAACTAAAATTATGTGTATATATTTTGTATGGACACACTCACACTATACCGAGCGGCAAACGAGTGACGGCCGAGCAACGGACAACTCACGGAAACAACTCGGTCTCGCCTCGGCTCGGCACACTCCATTCCCTTGTAGTTGAAGATTCAAATTCTTTATCGTCCAGAGCGATCGTTATAGGCGCTACCTCCAGATCGTCATAAGTCAACATGATTGTGGTCTAGTTGCAACACTATTTTTGCTCTGACGAGTAGACTATATCACGGCGCAACGGTAATTGCTCGGTCGAAGCCTCTCTTACAGGCACGGAACCGGCTCAGTGACCGTGCTACGACCGAATCTCGACTCGGACCCGACACGACCTTGGGTGAGTCATCCTTAATAGGTAAATAACAATAACTAATATAGTTTTACAATGAGCATTACACAGGTAGTCTATTTGGGGTGCCCTAAGCCGAAAGAGGTACCATTATACTGTTTCAGCTTAGTACACCCTAAACATATTATAACCTTGTATATATATAAAAAGTGGTGGATAGTTATTATAATTTTATTTACTTATGTTTGTTTTTGTGTCAATCCGATCGTATATTGATTTCATTAAAAGTGTGTGTGAATAGTATCAGTTATCTGACCTAAAACATTTACCCCAAAATCGGGTAAGTAATGTGTAAGCTAGATACATTAGGCGGGTGGAGGTGAGACGGGCGCGGGACGCGGGTTTTGTTTTTTGGACACAGCGCGCGGCTTGCAATCAAAGCTTAAAGCGGCTTCTGGTTCTTTCTGTATGCTGAGGCTACAACATCCTTGATGTAATGTAATCGCTACGATTTCTACACCTTCTACCACGGAGGAAATAAATAGCGAAGAATCGAGATAGGAAACAAACCTGCGTTTTAGCTACAAAATCCTTGCCTATAGGTAAGAAAATGGGAAATAGCCTCCTCCAACTTCACCCCCAACGTTCTAAAATTATTTTTAAATCAATCGTGGCTTTCACGCACACAAGTAACTTTCTCTTCTCACCTTTTTCTTTCGTTCATTGAACTTCATTGAAGGGAAACGGGCTTTTCTCCGATTCAGCGTTGAGCAATTTTTGAATTAAAGTTACGGTTCACGCTGACATACCACAAGCTCCGTGTCAAGAGCCCAGTCCGCATGGCGACCAAGATCCTCCGCATCACCCGGAAAACCCCCTGCGGTGAAGGTTCCGTGAAGTAAATAACCTCTATTAATAACGAGTCTGGGTGTGGAGTTTGAAATATAGAAAAACCTCATAGAGAAAAACTTTTGAGGTTACTTGATTATAACTTTTTTTCTATATAATTGTTGTTTTATTTCTGTATTTGGTGTTCAAGTACAGGATATAAAGAATATTATACGTAAGTTCCAGCTTTCAGCGGACAAAATAGGTCTAAAAACAGTGACTTTGGTGAGAATATGAAGTCATTTACTTATATGGTTTAGACGCTAGATGCCTCTGACAGACGGACGGACAAAGTGCTGAACGACCCAAGTCAACTTAAAGATCTCGCTTCGTTCGACCAATAAAAAAAGTTATATATTGGGTTGCGTTTTTTATCCACGCTTTCTCTATCCGGACTCTGAACGATATATAATTAGCACCATGGATGAAATATTGAATAGTTTAGTATGGCTGTCGTCCGAATGGTTTCAGACAGAAACCGATGAAGGCGCCCCACTTACGACTTGAGTGAAAATGGTAATCGCGATCTTCAGTCCTGAAGGATCGATCAGTGAGAGTAAGTATGACAGTCAATTTCTTTCAACAATTTTCACCTTCAAGTTTTACTTTGACTTCAGAAGCTTTTCGCTTTGCCAAGCGTTCCTTTTATAGCAAAACTTTTATGACGTGCCGCGTAATGCCTCGAAAACTTAACATCAACTTCTTCTTTAAATGGATAGGGCTTTAGTTTGGGTAATAAGCTTCGAGATAGGAAATAAACCTACGATTACTATAGCTACAAAATCCTCGGAAATAATCATTAAGTTCATGGGCTGTCTGTCTGTCGTACCCACAGAATTCTGCCTATATCACGTAGATAGCTCACGAACTTTATGTCAACCTTTGTGACCGACTGTCATCTTGTGAATTCATCATAATCACATTATCTGTGGCTAGTACCAAATAATGCAGGCGTTATTTGTTGTAAATGTTTAAATATTAATTCCGTTTTGCGCAATATTTCCTTAAAGTAACCATTGTTTGTTTCTTATTAAAAAGCCAATAGAAACCGTCAAAATTGCTTACTACTCCAAATACAACGGAACCATCTGCACCATGGCTAAGGTAAAAAGACCCGACACAGAACGACTTGTTTGTTTACTTGCAATCGATTGTAAGTCGAAGTGGAAATATTTAAAGCTATACCGGTAATTCTTGTTTTTTTTATTAACCGGTATGTAAATAAACTCGCTTGAAATTCTTGTTTCATAGTTGCCAGTTTTGTGCAGATTATGTGCTCATTTGTGATTAGATCGGAGCGAGAGGGTTTGTGTTAATAATTTGTAAAAAAAATATTGAAATGGGAGACGGCGCACTAACATTGGTAAAGTAATTTTTTTCTATAAATTACTATTGTTTGTGAGTGATAATGCCTAGGTCATACGTTTATCACTAGGTCACAGTGGCTTATTATTTCATTGTATTTTTACTTGTTTGACATTGTTATATTACCTACTTATTATGTAATCATATGAAATATTATCTATTTATTCCTTTATTTCATTCCTATTGAATGGTTTCCTATAATAATTTATTTTAATGAGTAATGTGTTATTTACATTACATTTGAATTATTTGTACTTATACATTTTGAAATATCAACTCATGGGTATAAAATTTACATATAACTATTTTCTGTTTTGAATAGTTGGGTATGAAATCAATGTATCAGAGTTGGCTTACCTGGCCAGAATACATGTTCTTGGGTAAAGACCACGATTTGGTTAACATCTTAAAGGATACCATCTCAGTACCTGTTTAAGTCTTGATTATCTCTCGGTAGCTGAAGAGAGCAGCTGAGAATGTTGTTGCTCAATGTAATTAGATAGGCACATGTCCAGTACTGGTAGACCATGAATGCTGATTATGATGTTAGTGTATGTCCTACTAATGTAACCGACGTCCAACTTTGTTGCGTAATTCCTCTCCATCCAAAGGTTGTCTGGAAGAGATCGCTTTTAGCGATAAGACCACCTATTGTTACACTTATTTTGTATGTAATTATTTTCTATTATTTTTTGTCACAAATATGGTGTTCAATAAAGAGTTTATCTATCTATCTATCTATTTACAAGTTATTAAGGCCTTGGGTAGTAAGCGCGGTAGCCGACTTTCAAACATACCTGCCAGAACAGTGATTGCTGCTTGGTAGATTGTCTGCCTAATGGTGGTAAACCTCCAATATTGAGTGTAGTTACAATATAATAC
The DNA here is from genome assembly GCA_948107665.1 of Lomographa bimaculata. Classification (NCBI taxonomy): domain Eukaryota; kingdom Metazoa; phylum Arthropoda; class Insecta; order Lepidoptera; family Geometridae; genus Lomographa; species Lomographa bimaculata. The sequence goes on along the minus strand of OX403603.1, from coordinate 14,156,841 downwards.
AATATTTCTCTTTTGCACACCAATGCCAGTAAAAATTTAAAACTTAAAGTAAAACGAGTTACATGAGGTTTGTTCAAAGGGTGATCGCACATGACTAAGAAAAATACTGGTTAGCTATTACGTAATCGTTTGTAACTTTATTTGAAAACAGGTTTATTGCTCGGCTAGTCAAATGTTAATTTAAACTAGTTATTTTTATTATGCTCTTGTTATAGAAAGGATTATACTTCTTATTTAGATTTGAATTTATATGATAAATATAGCTTATAATTGTGGCAGTGAATCACAAGTAATCCCAAATAGAGTTTAAAACAAAGTCTCTGCCACCAACGTAAGTTAGTAAAGGTACTTTGGTACTTGGGCTATTTTCTGCAACTAGGCCGATTGTGGGCCCATTTTGCGTAGCAAGCAGGTATTCCATCATTCTGGCCGAGTCTGACAAACTCGGCTCGAAATGAGGAAGAATGCTTTATAAATTTGTTAAGAGGTAATACAGTTACTTATGTTAAATCTCAAGTTGTATGTGCTACCAGGGTGGCATATACGTTAAAATGAAAAAGCCCTTAATATTGATAAAAAAAAAACACTTACATATTGGAAAGTGTGCTCATGAATAACATGATATAATTCCTTCATGCCCTCTTCACCATCTAGACAGATGGTGAGATTCAAGACGAACTGTCAAACCTCATCCCATCTTTGGCCACATCGTCACTTTCCATCAGGTAAGATAGTGGTCAACTGTTTGCCTATGTAGCATTAAAAGGCAAGAAATATTTTTTAAAGTTTTTTTAAAATCAAGCTTTTACCAGTTAAAATAAAATAAAATAGGATGAAAAAGTTATATATTAATAAACAGAAAACTTGTCAAGACAAATTATAAGTAGCCCAAACTAAATGGGTTTATCTTGTTTAGTTCAGAATTTTCTATGACCATCGTCCGTCTCCATCACTAGACTAGCTCCATGTTATTGTATCATTGTATTGTCACAGGAGATATATAAGTACACGAAATTTGAGTGAGTACATCTAATTTACTTGCAAGATTCAATTACAGACCGACAATTAGATAGACAGTGGGACAGGTGAAATTTAGTTTAAAAGCTTGTAATAAGAGTTGACTTAGGGCTTGAGAGGCTTTTCTGCGAAGCGGTAATGGCGCAGAAGGAGGCCGCGGAGCGGGCCAGAGAGGCTGATCCCCTTTCTGACCCGATCCGGCGCAGACGGACGGGGTCCCGGGAGCACGAGGCGGTTCGCCCGCCTCCTCTCTCCTCCTCTGTAGAGGGGTCACTGGTGGAGAGTCAGGGAACCTCTCCATCGGCTTGCACGGCTCCACACGTCTGGGGGGTGGCCTTGGTGAGCAAGGTTACCCTTCCATGGGCGCAGTGGCCCGGTTTGCATCCGGGCCTACCGCCGGGGCAAGATAGTGACTACTAGCGCGACCCTATCTTGCCCCACCTCGGCGAGGGACTGCTCACGGGGGGTTTTTAGTGGGTTCGAGCCCCCTTCCTTCACCCTGGGAGGGAAGGGAAGTGGTAGGCATTTTCCCCCCCACAAAAAATAAAAAAAAAGATGGGCTTGAGAGGCTTAAAGTTGACTTGAGTTAGGCTAGTCTTGAATCTCATCCCAAAATTTTTTCAGGACATTATATACACGACTCATCTTGATTAGAAGATAGAAGTAATTCTACTTCTCATTCACCCCATAAACATATTTTAGTTGTTTCATTAACACAAGGTATTATTTTAATTCCAGCCAGTATTATATTCGTACTGGCGAAGCTCATGCTCCTGGAGAGTCAGGATAGCACTCAATCTCAAAGAGATACCGTACGACATAAAGCCTGTGAGCCTCATCAAAGGAGGCGGTGAACAGCACTGCAACGAGTATAGAGAAGTCAACCCGATGGAGCAAGTCCCCTCACTTAGTATTGGTAATATATTTTCTTTTTTTTACTATTTACAACTTATCATAGTAGTTATAGCCTTTTATTCAAAAATAATTTACATTAAGAAAGAATTATAAAAATATTAAACACCATTTTTTTTACGCTTTCACTAAGCTTAGTTACTAGTGTCGTGGGTGCCGGAAACATTCACATCACACACACAATCTGAGCCAGAATCAGAAACACAAATTTGGGGAGAAAACTTTTGTTCACCCTGGGAATCGAACCAGATTACCTTGGTTAGAAGTATTTGGTTGAAACGATTTGGATTTTACAGTGACATTTACATTAATAATACAAATCAGCTATCTCATTCCTCCTTATTATGATGGGCTGAACATTGACTTTCATGAGTGCCTCTTTGGGGCCCATGTGAATAAACGATTTTGATTTTAATTCCATTATTATTCCTACTTTTCAGATGGGCATACTTTAGTAGAGTCTTTAAACATAATGCATTACTTAGAAGAGACAAGACCCCAGCGACCACTCATGCCTGCCGACTGCTTCAAGCGAGCCAAAGTTCGTGAAATATGTGAAGTAAGTTCATAAGGAGTTGTGCTGTAACAGTCACAGTCAGTAATGCTTCAAATTCAACAAAGGGAAATTTCTTTACTTAATAACTAACACGACAGACCTATATAAAAAACAAACACATCCACACTCACTTCCCGACACTAAGTTTAAAGACTTGTGTCATGGGTGCCGAGAACATTCACATCACACTTCAATCACCAGAACCAGAAATACATATTTTCCTTACGGAAAAAACTTGTGCTCCAACCGAGCATTAAACCCGATACCCCTGCTTAGAAGGCGATCGCGCACTCAAACAAGCCATCAGGCGGCAGTTGAAAATCAATATTAGGTCTAATTGCTGCCTAGCTTCCAAGGTGGCTGTCTTTGAGTCTAGATTGACTTTAGGTTGCATTCTCGCTCGCCATTAAGAGTAGTATGTATCTCATCTGTTGAAATAGGAGGTTGCAAAAAAGAGACACTAATAAAAACGTAAGCGAACTTAAAAAACCGACTTCACCGTTTATATTTTGCTTTTGGCTTGATCGATATCGATAAATTGTATATGGGACCACCTCTGAAGTATAATCTACCAAACAAAAAAGGAAATTTGAGAATCGTTCCACAAATTAAAAAAATACATACAGTCGAACATAGTACCTTCTCCTTTTTTGAAGTCGTTAAATTACGAACTCAAAAAAGTCAAATATTTAACTTTTGAAATTCCAGGTGATATCATCAGGCATACAGCCGCTCCAGAATCTCGTAGTACTCATCTACGTCGGAGAAGAGAAGAAGAAGGAATGGGCACAGCACTGGATCACCAGAGGATTCCGTGCTGTCGAGAAACTGCTGTCAGCTTGTGCTGGAAAGTACTGCGTGGGGGATGAAATCACGCTCGCTGACTGCTGTTTAGTTCCCCAGGTGTTCAATGCTAGAAGGTAATGAAGAAAGTGCTGCTAGAAAATACTGCATGGAAGATAAGTTCATTCTGTGGTCACGGTAGGGGTGATATGGCCTGCACTGACGTCCCTCTTGGGTTCTATTGTCTTATTCCCTAAGTGTTTATTCTGAGGGTTCTACTTACTAATATGACTTTATAAGACACAGTTGTCAAATTATAGGTATTAGTAGGAAGTACTGAATAAGAGGATAGATGGCGTTGGTCGACTGCTGCAACAAAGAAGTATTGAAAATGTTGCCTGCCGTTTAGAGGGAGATTGTTTGAATGCCCAGCATGATACAGGAGGAGGTACTCAAGCCGACTACATTTTTTATTTTTTTTATTTTTATGTGTGTTACTTCATAACTTCTTTCCACGTGAACCGATTCCGAAAAAATATATTTTGTTTGAATGGTTTTGCTTACCAATTGGTCCCATTTAAATTTGATCAAGATCTGATCAGTAGTTCTTGAAATATCGGCAATAATGCGTATTTTGCGGACTATATTGACGATATTCTCGTTTTTAACCGACTTCAAAAATTAACTCATAACTTCATTCGTTGTGCTGGAAGTACGCTTTAGTTGAACAAATCGACTTCTCTCTTCTCTGACTGACTTTTCTTTATTCCAGATTCCACGTAGACCTGCGGCCATTCCCAATCATCTTACGCGTGGACCGCGAGTTAGAGGCACATCCCGCCTTCCGTGCGGCGCACCCCTCCTCACAACCCGACTGCCCGCCGGAGATCGCCAAGTGAACGTATCGCCAAGTAAACTGACGTCGCCAACCGAATAAAGATTACTGAGTAAACAGTGTCAAGATTGCTAAGTAATTGATTGGTACCTTCTAGGCAAGCATGTTTCATTTGGGTCCATATTGGCTCGCATAAAATCTGAAGTCATAATTTAAAGTGGCATAACAACTTTGGCCCACGCATCAATACGCCACATGATGATAAGCATAACGTTTTAGGCATAAAAAAAATCCGCATAACAATATTGAGTATAATGATAAAGTGGCCTAAAACAAATGTGCATAACTATAACCTGGCGCTTCGCCGTTCGCTGCCGCGGCACGCTCGCTACGCTCACTCGGCTCGCGCGTTTTTGTGGTCACCAGTAACCTACCGCTGCTCCTCGCTTCTCTCGTCATCGCACCTATATATGACTTAACCGACAATTCAAATATTATGCCTAAAAACATTAGGCCAACAAATAGTTATAAAAATAAACGGTATGCCCTAACATTGTTATGCCAAATCATTAATATGCCAAAACTTGTTATGCGAAACATTTTCGGCCAAATTAAAATAGGAACTGGAAAATTATGCAAGTCAATAGGTACCCGTTCCATGTTGCATCGTCATTTTCCATCAGGTGAGATAGCAGTCAAATGCTTGCCTATCTAGAAATCTCTAATCTAAAAAAAACAGGTTCTCAAGTAAACTGTTTAAACAAAATAAACTAGAATTACTTAGTAAACAGATCGCGAATTAAACTAAGGTTGTTAAGTAAACAGACCGCCAAGTAAACTGACGTCGCGTCGTCACTATTGATTTATTTTAGTTTGATATAACTAAGATTGTAAGATTGTAATCTATTTAGATTGCGAATTGAATGGATTGCCAAGTATATAAATCGCCAATATAGAAATCCATACTGCCATACATAGGATGAACCTGACATGCTCATAGAATATAAACATTCCCTTTGCATGTAACGTTAATTTAAATCTTTGTAGTACAGTTTGTAGTTACAAAATTAGTTCTAAGCAATCGCGGCATTCACGCTCACTACGCCCGTTTTGCCATTTCATAAGGCGTGAGCGTTGTCCGTTGATGACGATCTAAGCGGAACTATAATGCGATGATCGTGGCCTTTACTACAGACAAAATGTTCGAATTTTGAATGTTAGACGATCGCGCCGATTTCTTTCGCACCGCGGTCGCGTTCGTGACGTGAGCGTTATTTGTGACGTCATCTTCACTTGACATTAATGACCTCAACGATCACGCCCAATAGTGTAACGACTCCGTGAGCGTTGCGATCATTGCGGACGAATTCTGGAACGCTGGGTTTATAGATAGCTTAGCGTTTCTTTTTATTTGACAAATATAGACCAATGAAAAAGTGCTGCCATAGTTCTAAAAATTTACAATTTTTCTATTGTAGCGTAATTGTAATTTAAAAATGTCTCTATTAAAAACTCTTGTAAACCATACCACTAGTTAACACTAATGTTGCCCGTAACCCACTACTATTATATCTCTAACTAATATTATATATTAACTACTCTACAGTCTATACTGACATTGAAATATACCTAATAAGATATTGAAATTTTATACCCAACCACATCATACAATTACATACATTACTGTAGTATTATTTCATCTTATTTTTAATAATATACACATGTATAGTGATTTTCTACGAAAATTCTTCCTTGGCCCTTAATTTTTTCTTTGTAATTATTATCTAAAGCGTCCGCAATATAACTGTATCAATTATAATCAATTCGGCCGCATCGACACTTTCCATCAGGCGAGATAGTGGTCAAATGCTTGCCTATCCATCATAAAACAAAAAATAAACACTAATAAGTCATAAGGACAAGTAAACAAAGTAAATTATAACAAAATGTTGAATTTTAAGTAATTTTAAAATATTTATGCTTGCGAAGAAGTTTGTACAAGTTTGTTACACGTTAGTGTTATATCTAGATTAGTCAAATCGAAGATAAGAGTTAAAAGACCCGGTTTGTCAGTTGTTAGATCAGTTGGCCAACCGATTATAATTCGCTGAGCCACGGGCATGAGCGGAAGTGTTCCTCCATACAGTGTGCTAGTCTAATGAGGTAGTTATACTGATACCTATGACGTACAATTTGAGCAATCAATGATTTTATTGGTAAATGCTCCTATATACATTATTATACACACAAACACATTTACATTTTGTTTATAGGGCGCTCGGGACATATTATCGTAGTAGATCTCGAGATACGTTACAATACATATATTTTAAGCTTCGATACATAGCTTAAGATACAAAGGAAATAAAATGTAGTTACTTCATATCTGATTTTATATAAATCACGTCTTCTTACGCCGTATCACAATAATGTAAATAAATAACTTGTAATAGTTGAGCGCCGATTGAGTACAAAATAATTAAAACATCGAAGTCATCTCTAAATCTGCTATGGTAAATTAAACGTTATTTCCTTGTTAATGCGGAACAATGAAATATACACTTCGTATTACGAAATGTATATTTCATTGTTCCGCATTACGAAGTTCGTAAGTATTTGTAACTGTAACACTCACGATTGGAACACATACTCGTAGTTTTGGTAATATCACTGGTCCACACTAAAAACTAATTTTATTTACCTCGACGGTTCTGCCATAAATAGTTTTTAGCACGATCGATACCGTGATATTACATAAAATTCGTAAATATTTATAGTAAGGATTGCGTATTGTGGGTTATTGTATTGTTAATCATTTCTTCTCTATCACCACCTCTAAAAAGAATGTATTGGTACTTTTAATGTATATTTGAACACTAACATTGTAGAAAAACATAATAGCTTACAGGTAACCAATCTATATTCTTCCATGGTTGTAACCAACCTCCGTTCTTCCTTATTCACCTACCTACTAATAAATAATTCTACCTACTACGTACTACTTTATGCCTTTATACAGCCTTTTTACATTGATTATGTTTGTATAGCATGCAAGTTTAGGCAGAACTAAAGGTTGTACATTTGAAGGGGAAAATATCGCTTGAGGCGGGGATAAGGTGCACCCATGAACACGCGGCTATAAGGTGTCATGCACTATTATTGCTCTGACCACTGCGCAGTGCTAACATGGTAACGCAGCGGCAACAATGTCAAACAACAACTAAATTCTAAAAATCGCTTCGGTAACACAAGTTTATCAAACGAAATAAGGGTTTAAGTGTTTAATTTGCTAAAGTAATCACTTGACAAAAAAGAAAATGGATAAGCCATAGTTGAAGTAAATAAGATAGGGTGACGAAAGATGGGCGGTTAATTGTGCTTGTGAGTGTATTTCGGTAGATGGCGTTGTGACGTAATCTCAATAAGACGTTAATAGTAAGGAAAGGATTATTTCGTCGCTGCAGGCTGGGCTCGAGTAGCTCAGCGGTTAGAGCAATATGGCATGACACCCATGGCCTTTGGCTCAATCCCCGTTTTAAGCGTTATTTCCTTTTAATTAACAACTTTAGTCCTAGTTTACTCGAGTCGTTCATCTGTCGCGAAGCACCAAACGTTGTTCTGAGAGATATCCTTGAGAGCCAATTCCAATTACTACTGTAATTTTTCTACAACTAACCTTTTTGATAGTTCAGAAAAATGTTGCGTGAATTTAGAAATAAAGCTGTTTTGTTGGCGTTGAAGAAATAGTAACTATCATAGAATTAATACTTAGTCTATGGATAAGACTAATAAATATAAGTTCATGTAATCTTGTATAGATATAATTAAGTTTAAGCATTTTTACAAGGGTTTCGGGTCGTGTACTTAATATACAGTGATATTAAATTTACTTTATGTGCCATTCCAATTTTATTCCATGTTTTGAGATTTTATATTCTAAAATGTTTTTGTTATTTTAGAAAAATATACTTTTGTGTTAAGTTTGGATAATGTTTGGATCAGTGTAATTTTGTTACGTATTTTATTGGAAATAAACAATTTTGTTTCAAACTTATGTATTTTATTTCCTTCTAGTTTATTGTTGTTTTTTAAATATTTAACTAACAGATGCGGATCTAGCCCTATAAAAAGGTTGTGGCCACAGCCACTCTAAAATCGGCCAAGTGCAATTCGCAGTTTGATATCGCTCATGATCGATATAGGTTCTATACATAGTACAAAGTATGTACAAAGGAGATGTTTGTAAAATATATGACGCACTTACCAAGATTTTGTAGTGTACTACTACGTGGGTAAGGCCGAAGGGCGAAAACTAGTAAATTAATATATCTTTAAAATATTTGTTCGCTCACGAAGATCAGTGTTTGTTTGCACATCAATACTGAAATGATTTTAATGAATTTTAACAACTTCAAAAATTTTTCAAAATTAAAAGATCATCATATGAAATAGCAAAATAGAATAGCTAAGCACTTAGCCTTCGAAGTAACCGCCATGTGGGATGTAGATTTGACGATCATTGTCCCGATGATCGTTTCGGCGAATGGGCTAATAGCGAAAAGCCTCGAACACCTCAAGAGGCTTAGACGGTTCGAGCAAGGATTAGATTCAAAAGGCAGTACACCTGGTTGGCAACGACGCATTGTCAGGAGGTTCCTCATTCTGCAACACTTCTTTTCTCATAGAAGTGTTGTAAAAAACCTACACCTAAGAACAAAAATATATAAAGATAAATAATAATAGATACTTGTTGTATATGAGAACAATAGGCGGGTACAGAAAAAAAAACGAATTTTGCTATTATTTATTATGTATTGAAATTGACGTAAGTAAGTACATACATCAATAAATAATTATTATCCAAATATTTCAACACCAGAAAAAAATACGGGTTATGTAATTTTACCTTTGTGTCTGCTGAGAATTAACGAATAATGTTTCCGAAGACAATTAAAAAGTTATTTTGTGGACAACAAACTTTCCTATTGCAAATTTTAGTTTTATATTTTGTAATATTAGCCGAGTTGTGAACGAACGCAGCCGTTGTTATGAACGCAATGATCTTTTAAGTGACAGCTACACACAACAGCAATATTTAGTGTTGCCGTAACAAAAGTTTACCCAACTTTGCTGATGCCTCTCTTTCTGACTGATATACATCCTTGTGCCAAATATTTTCATTTGTATTTCTGCCTGTGTGGGGTATTGTTAAAATGAGGTTTGACAAAGTGTGAAACCGATTTAATAACGATTTGGTAGGACACCAAAGTCACTGTCTTAAGACCGATTTTGTCCCAGGGTTTATCTCAAAAACGGTTTAAATTTCAAACCTTTACATTCTGTTCTTGAACAACAAATACACAGACCAAACAATTTATATGAAGAAAAAAGTATTGATAGAAAAAGCCGAGAGAGAATGCCGCCAGCATGATGGGAACGTTACCCACTGGTAGTGGGCTTGAGCACTTGAGTTATCTATAAGCTCGATGCCTTGTAGGTAACTTAGGACTTTGCTCTTTAGTTATATATAAAGTTCAAGTTTAGTTTTAGGAAATGAAGGCAATTGGCCCGTAGATAGAGGAAACGGATAATTAAAAAAGTTGTATTCAAGTAACTTCAAAATATTTGCTCTATTAGGCAAAATGAAAGTGCGAGGTGTCAGTTCGGAGCGAATTTCTGTTAATTTACGCTACCTACTGTAATTATCGTTTGTTATGAATTCGGTTGTATTGGTCGGTAGTCGGGAGAAAAAAATGGGAGCTGAAGTTATATCTGTGGTTAACACAGCGCTGAGCGCAGCTAGCTGTCAAACGCACACGTCAAACGTATCGAACGCCCCGGTTGGCTCGTTTGGCTTTCTCAGTCAACCGTGATATGAAAATTGCCGAGCATTGTTGTGTTTCTCATCGTATTTGGCCCCGCTATCGTACTGTGTCACAAATATGAAAGCAGTGTCGTGTTTAGTGATCAAATAATAATGCCATAAGTGGCTAACATTAGTGCTGTGCTGTGTAAGCTGTGTTGTTACGATGACCGAGAAAAATAAATCTGAAAAGATGACTAATGCTTCGAAACCTGTTCCTATGAAACTCTTCGCCGCCTGGGAAGTGGACAGGACGCCTTCCAATTGCATTCCCAGGTTAGTTGAAGCTGTAGATTGGTTGTTGGATGCAAGTTTATGTTAGAATTCCTATGTAGTAGAAGCGGCTTAGATCAACTGGGTTGCGATTGCTGTAGGCTGATTTTGTGTTTTGTTGATTATGTTCGGTCCATGAATTCGTGTCGCATGTGTCATTGTTGCCGGCTTATCAGGACGCCGTGCATTGTGAGCTATTTTCGTAATCAAACGTCCAATTAGGTTCTGTTATTGTTGTTCTGATTATGGTTCTGCTGACCACTAGATACAAGTTTAAAAGTTTGAAAACTAAGTTTGTAACTTGAATATGTTACCTCACAATGCTACACCACTTTGATTTTACGCCGTTGTTTTGAATCGTTTCCATACAACTTGTGTTGTTGTGGATTAAGACTGCATTCATAGCCATTTAGTCACAGTTGTTAGACTCACATTTAGTTGGAATGTCTACAGCTTGTTAATATTTATATTTTTTTTAATTATCTATTAAATATTTTACACTACACATATTGTAGATAAATTAGTTATTAAAGTTTTATTATATATATTATTATCTAAAAGTGTGTGTGTGATGTTTTAATTGAGGTATCTTTTGCAGCGGCTTGATGCATTGACATTTTATGTGATACATAGAAAGCAAGCAATTTTTTATCCTGATTAATACTGGCATTGGTTAGGCTAGAATTTTTATCCTGATTAACATACATTTGCAGTACTAATACAGAAAATATTCAATAAATTTCTTCAGAAGACATACTTCATTTGTCCTTGTAATTGTATTATAAATGTCATAGACCATTGTCCATCTTCTCATTCCCCCTTTGTTGACCTTTTTGTAAATATATTATTTTTCAAAATAAAACAAATCATTTAATATATTACTTTTTATAATTAAAGAGGTAGTCATGTCATTTTACTATTAAAAATCAAAGTTGCATGTAAGTTAACTCTTATTGGCAAATTGGAAAACTGGCAGCCATCTCAAACCTGACATGAAACTTGCTGGTATTATTTTAGCCATACCTTTTATTTCTGGACCAATGTCCAGAATTTTTAACACTCCTAATCCACACTAGGTGCAATGAATTGTGTAGTGGGTGCCGGAAACATTCACATCACACACAATCACACCTAGAACCAGAAGAAACATTTCCCTTGGACAAAAAACATGTGTTCCTATTGTCCAACCCCTGTGAGAACACAAGTTTTCTCTCCAAAGAGATTCTTCCAGATTTTCATCCGGAAGCAAAAACACAAATAGACTTTATAAAAATTGTCAACCCAGCACTTGTAGCGTTGAAGTCTATTTGATTTTTTTTGATGCATAATACCATAAAAATAAAACAAAGGAAAAAGGCAGGCGAGCATTTAGTAAATATCACACCTGATGGAAAGTGATGATGCGACTGACAATTTAGCATGCTTGCCAAGATACCTATAAACTCTTGACTTGGAACAAGGAATAACAATAAATTCCACTCCATTGCAGTATGGATGATTAATAATCCAATACTGCCGACAAGGAAAAAAGACGTAATTCGTCAATATTTAGTTACATAAAATAAAAAGATGTATATATGTAGCAGATACGTCTTTTTATAGATATGTAGCAGATACGTGTTTTTACCTTGAGACTGCAGAATATGCCAACTAAGGAGTACAAGTGTAAATCAGAGAATACTTGTATTGTTGCAAGTTTGGATTCATGACGAACTACCTGTTGGCTTAAGTAACACAGCAAAGTTAACTTGTGCTTCGTCAAAAATATCTGGCTTTGATGTGAATGTTTCCAGCACCCACGACACGATTCATTGAACTTAGTGTGTGGCTATTAGTGTGAAAGCGTTTATATTTATAGAGGACTAGCAAACCCGGCGAACTCCGTTTCGCCACTATAAACCTCACGGAGCCCGAGACCTTTCCAACGAATGCAAAACCGTGGAAATCGGTTCGTGCGTTCTGGAGTTATAACATCAGGAAGGAAAACCCGACTTATTTTTATATAGTAGATGAGAAACACGAAAAGAACTGGGAATTTGAGCGTAGTTCTTTTTCATAGCTCTGAAAACTAGCTGTTTCCGTTGGGCTTACGTAGCTGATATGTATCAAATGATTAGTGCTGTGGGTGTCCAGGATATGAGTGATTCACATAGAATTGTCACTGTTTGATAGCTTTAACAAGGCCATAGGGGGAATTATTCAATTTATTTCCCCTTTTATATCCAAGATAAGTAGGAGATGAAGTGAGACAGTTCTCACCTGATGTTAGTGATAATGTGGTCCATCTCGTATCATAGACAGCTTACCGACTTCACAAAAAAGGAGGAGGTACTCAAGTCGAATGTATTAAAAAAAATAAAAATTTATATGTGTTATATACCTCATAACTTTGTTCCACGTGAACTGATGTTGCTTTCCAATTGGTCCTATTTAAATTTAATCAAGATCTGACTAATTGTTTTTGAGTTATTCTTAATAATGCGTATTCTGTGGACTACATTGATGATGTTATTGTTTTTAACAGACTTCAAAAGTTACCTCATAACTTCTTTCATTGTGAGCCGATTTTGATGATTATTTTTTTATTAGATAGCTGGTGCTTTCCATGTGGTCCCATTTAAATTTAGTTAAGATCTGATCACTAGTTTTTGAGTTATTGTCAATTAATGCATGTTTAATATGTTGAATCTGATCAAGGTTCCAAAGATAAAGAGGTGAAGTCGGTTTTTTAAAGCTTTGCTTGCGTTTAATTATGCATTAGAGTTTATTAATAGCTTTAAATAAAATAAATAAATAAAACAGTATTTATTGCCAGACACCAGAAAAAATTTTTCTTATATTCTACAATATAATATAACGTATAAGTACCTATATTCAACTTTACTATTTTTTTATAAAGAGTGTTAATAAGAAATTGCACGGTATTGGTTAGACTGATCCGTGACATCACTCATTTTGTGTCAATGATAGGTCAACTTTCCTTTACGGCAGCTATAATAATAATTGGTCGTGGATGCCTCAGAAAAATGTCAAAATGGCCGCATTTACAATTAACTACATTTCATTTCGCCAATATATTAACATAATATACAATATTCAAATATTCCGAATTAAGCCTCAAGCAAATAACATAAAAATGAACCTTGTAAAACATCAAGTGTGACTTCATGCAATTCTTTCTTCAAAATACGCACAAAGGCATATAAAGAACTGAAGACTGATTATGCGAAACGGTTTTTTTTATGCTCAATAAAAACCGAAGGTTCTTATTGTTCCACTATCGAGGAAAACAGGGTTTCCGAAACAGATGCAGCAACGAATCACGATCAGTATACTAAAATAAATATTATTGAGTACTGCCTGCGCCCCGCGGTTTGACCCGCGTAAGGCCCGGACCTGTGACTGTATGGAATTGGATTCATCAAAATTAATAAAAATTGCATGGTTTAATTACTTAAACACGTGTTAGGTAATAATGGAAATTGGTGATGGTCATTAGGAGTCAATTTTACCGCAGCAATTTTGTGTCAATAAATTTGTGTGGTGTAACTTAAGCTATTCTTTGTACACTGCTTTGTGCTAAACTATTAAATAAATAAATAACTCCATTGTTTTGTCAGTTTCGCTTCTTCCTATATAACACGTTTACCAATTATGGGCAGTATTTTAAGTTTAATCTTGACGTTAAATATTATGACCAATTTGCAGTGTTGAAAGTTAAATAATCCCTTATTAGTGAACACAACATTTGAAGATGACGTAATATATTCGTTTTATCATTCATATAATCTATTCTAAACTTGAAATTCAAAGACATCTTGAAAAGCTCGTTGGTTTGTTTGGGTGCCCGTTCACTTTCTAAGCAGGAGTATCGGGTTCGATTCCCGGCCGATTAGAAACTTGTATAAAGAAGAATGCGTAAACAATTTTCTTGTTGAGATTTTGTCAAAATCCTCGCTTATATCACGGTTTGAGAGGGGCAGCGTTACACTAGACAATTTCTATCAATAACAAATCGATAGGGAACTAATCAACTAACCAATCCTTTGATATTCTCAACTGACCGCAAGAACTTGAGCCTATAGAATTATAGATGCACGTGCGTATGGTGAATTGTGGAGTGATTGAGTCATTGCTGCATTGTGGCCACAGCAGTGGAGTCATCTTACTGTAACTTGAGAACTGCAAACCGTATACATAAGGATAGTAGCTTCGATGACAAAAAAAATATTATTCCACAAGACAGTTCGTTAAGAAGCGAAGTAAAAACGAATAAAGAATATTGGAATGTCGAAAATCTTTCCCCACTACCTCAATATGATGCATTTGATTCGATCTTACACGAAACGGTGAAAGAGAGTGTGTACATACCACCACTTTAACCAAACCGACCAAAAATATAACATCATCATCATCATCAGCCTATGGAAGTCCACTGCTGGACATAGGCCTCTCCAATTGCACGCCACTAAGCACGGTCCTCTGCTTCTCTCATCCAGCTCCTGCCAGCCACATTGCGAAGATCGTCGCTCCACCGAGCCTGAGGGCGTCCTGGGCTAAAAATATAACATTGTTACTGAACTTCCGTTGACTTAGTTGAGTGAGCATTCGCCTTCTAAGCAGGGGTTTATATTCTCACTGGGTATCGGGTTCGATTCCCAGTGAGAACACAAGTTTTCTCGCCAAAGAAAATTATTGTATCTGGTACTGGTTGTGATTGTGTGTGTGAAATGAATGTTTCCGGTAACCACGACACAAGTTATCGAACTTAGGTTGGGCTGTGAGTGTGAAACTGTTTATGTTTTTTTTTATTACAGACTAAGCAAAACCTTTGACCACAATCACACCTGATGGAAAGTGAGGATGTAGTCTAAGGTGGAGCTCGCTTGCTTAGTAAATACCTATTCACTTTACTTTTGAACACACCCAAATTGTATCTTTCGGGAAACACAGACGACGGCAATGCGTTCCATTCTTTTGCTGTTCTATGTTTGTATTAAAATTGCATCTTAGTTATAAAAGAATGCACTACATTGTTACAAAAGCCTGAAAGAATGCTACGTAACAATTCCTTCGCAAATAAAACTGAACTGACAAAATATTATTAAGCAATTAGCAAAACATCGAGGTCACGGCCGGAGTAAATCCAATTAGTATGTAATGTATCGCTGAACTGACAAGGTCAATTAGAAGTAGTGAATTAGCTTACAGTGTTAATATGGAAGTGCCGGCTACGGTTTGTGACAAGTGTGGTCATAAACGTACGAAATATACCGTCATTGGAAAGTAGTGCACAATCCTGCAGGGGGTGGTTTAGGATCGACAACTAAGCAAAAAAAAATAGTAAAAAAAATGTAAAAAAATATTTTTTTTTCAATTCATGAACAGCTGTGACCTCTCGTGACATCTCGTCACATGTCGACAATTTTGAATTTTCATCAAATGACGCGATTGAAAGTCAGTTATATTTCATAAAATTAAATATAGGTAACAAACAATATACTAGGTAATGTAGGTAAGTATACCTATTACAGCAATTTAGCTTTTTTCCACCGACTTCTAACGACAAAAAAGGAGAAGGTGAAGTCGATTCGAATTTTTTTTTTCTTTCCAATTGGTCCCATTTAAATTTGAACAAAACCTGATCAGTAGTTCTTGAGATATCCTCAATGATGCGTGTTTAGTACATCTAACCTGATCAAAGTTCCGAAGTAAAGCGGTGAAGTCGGTTTTTTAAGGTTTGCTTGCGTTTGATAATTGCGGGGGGAGGGGGGGGGGAGTGCCTACCACTTCCTTTCCTTCCCAGGGGTGTGTGGGGCTCAAATTATGATCAGCCGGTAGTTATAGTGAGCACCTATCTTCTTCTTAGCGTGTCGATGACAACACTTATACTATCATAACCCAATATTCAGCGACGCCGCCGACAGCATTCTCCTGGCTTTGTTCAGGTCTTCTAGTGCACAAGAACTTTGGCTTGTAATAAATGAGCCAGTTTGCGGTGACGCTACCACCGCTGGTACCTATTTTTTTTGTGGGGGAAGTACCCATACCAACCTGGGCTATAACCATCATAATAACCTGCGTCCATAATAACCTTGTTTCCCGTAGTTAGCTTTTCTGCTGGTCGCGGTGCAGCGGTGGAACAATATTATAAATATATTGTGGTGGAATTATATTATATAATAAATAAAAAGAAGTAAGTTTACTTGTTACACAGTCGGGATTTTAGGTTTTTTTTTTGTATATTGACTTGTTAGGTTCGTTTTAGAAAATATATGTCTGTAGAAAAGATATTTCGGTTGTTAAATATGTCAGAATTTTCTACCAACTTCACAAAAAAAGGAGGAGGTACTCAATTTGACTGTATTTATTTTTATGTGTGTTACCTCATAACTTCTTTCCACGTGAACCGATTTTGAAATATTATTTTTGTTTAAAAGCTTAAATTTGAACTAGATCTGATCAGTAGTTTTTGAATTATCGTCAATGATGCGTGTTTAATAACATTTAATCTGATCAAGGTTCCGAAGATAAAGCGGTGAAGTCGGTTTTTTTAAGTTTGCTTGCGATTAATTAATAGTTTAATGTAGCCAGAGGTAACCAAGTAGGTGTGATGCAGGCGCTGCGGGTGACAAAGATCAACTGTTATTGCGAATGACTAACCTCTTATTATTGAAAAATGCATCACGAGTGCAGAACAATGCAAATTTATAACCAGGCAAATGATTCACATTTGTGGCTCAGTAAAGTTATGTTTATTTTATGTAAGTTGCGATTACGAACTCACTTCAAGCTCTTTAATGTAGCATTAATTATGCTACTGTTATAAATATAATAGAGTAGAATATATTATTTATTCATATAAAAGTATCAATGGTTTATAAATAAAGAAAATACAGATTTAACTAAACTACTAACCTAATACAAAAAGTCATTGGTCGGCAGTGTGCCCAAAATGCTGGCTGCGTTACCTCGTTGCACAGCGAGACTTAATTGCTGTGCAAAATACAAACCGGCATTTTGGTCACGTGTCGACTCTTTCAGTCTCCCAGCCAAATCTTTATAAATCTCAAGTGCACCTGGTCCCCATGGACCAAGAGTTTCTACTCCGAAAGGCACAAATATGTATCCTCTGTCGAGGCTTGAGTATTTTCGCCGTTTCGAAGTTTCAGCTGCGGTAGCAGCGCCACTTGCCTGCTGCGATGTTGTTGGAAGATGAGACGGCGCCAAAGTGTCGACACAAGTAGCGTCCCACACTAAGGGTCGACCCATCTTCCAAGGAATGAGTGTCATTCCATCGGGTCGTTTACCGTCGTTGCGCATAAGGCCACTAGGCTCTAAAATTGCTGCGATATTCGCACTCCCAAATGCCCGACGGATGACGTCATTCAAAGCACTGTGGCGAGCTATACGACCAGCACTTCTGACACAAGAAAGCCCATGGAGGCCTAAGCGATCTACTTTTTCTCCACATGAGCATCGGTGTGGAACAACGCAAGGAGCACCGACGCGCAGTGACATTGCTACACGGAATGTGTTATTATCAAGCAGTGTCCCTAAATTATTTGAAGGCAGAGCCTGCAACCAAACACCCGATTCCCAACGAGACACAGCTAGAAGACGAGCACGCTCTGTGGGGCTACTGGGTGTTTCTAAATGTTTTTTCCATTCCAACTCACAAAGCGGCTTATCCCACTGTCTCTGAGAAGATGGGTGTTTAGGCAGACTACTGTCAGGGCAGGCTAATTTCCAGGCGTCGATAGCCTCAGTCAAATACGACACATCAGAAATAACTAAGCTTGGTGTCAAAATTGTTGTTGCTAAATTTTGTGTGCTTTTAACTGAGGATAAGAAAGCCGGCAAAGACACGCTTGAAATTTTCCGGATACCAAGACCACCCAACCGAATTGGTAGGGAAGCCTGACACCACGCACGATCATCCAGAGAAATATTAAAAATGGAAGTGAGTGTATCTCTAACGATGTTATCTAACTTTTGTAGAAGGTTAGGGTGATTCCATAGTTGACAACACCGCAGAGTATACGTAAATTTTGGTACGAATAAACAGTATTTTATAATTGTGTAGGCCATGTGTGAATTAATTTTCACAAGTCTGTCCGAAACACTTTGGAAATTTTGTATCTTCTCCTCGACAAAATCTGGAATAGATTCGTCAAGGATAGGAGAACCTAGGAGGCGCAGAGAACTATTGTGAATAATTTTAATGTTTGGAGCAACAGTATTGAACAAATCGACAATATCGCGTTGTGCGTTACATGACTCAGACAAATATAATTCACATTTTGAAAAATTTAGTTCTAAACCAATAGTTTTAAATTCAGAAATAATATTAGTCAAGTCCTCGAATACGGTTTTAGCGTCACCTCCCAGAGTTCCATCATCTAAATACCATACATTAAATTTTGACTCTAAACGTTTAATGATGGGATGAATCGCGAGGCTGAAAATAGCCGGCCCAAGAGGATCTCCCTGTTGACAGCCAACTTCAGAAGATATTAGGTCACTACGATATACTAATTTAGAGTTTTTACCATAACATTGCCATAGAAAATTGTAGAGATTTGGAATTTTTTCCTTAATTTCTTTCAACAGGGCACCTCTATCGACGGAATTAAAAGCGTTTTTAACATCTACCTTCAACAGCACCTCTCCTCCTTTGAGTGTAAGATATGTTCTTAGTGCGTGTACCGCTGCCTCACAGCCTCCACGTGTACCAAAGCCTAGTTGTATAGGTTGAAACTCCATTGAGAGATCTTCGCCTATGTATCTGCAGCAGATTTTGGCTGTGAGACGGCGGTACGTAGTACCAACAGCAATAGGCCTTATACCACCATCTTTTTTTTCCAATGCACATAAATTGGCGCCATACAAAATATCGGTAATATCACTATTTACTTTACCTGCCAGCATGTAGTTAACAAGTTTTGTCAGAGCTACAATTAGACCATCACCAACGCCACCACAACCACCACCAGTCAAGTCCTTGATGTGTTGCGGGGTGAGTGCATCAAGTCCGCCGGCAGAACCACTCGGGAATGAAGCAATAGCGCTTACCACATCTTCACTAGAAATCCTAAGCGCATCAGAATTACTTTCTGGGGCTACTGGAAGATTGGAAAGTGCTGGTGCAGGTGGATGTTTAGAACGAAGAGCTGAAAGAGTATCAGCATTATTTGGGGCCACTGTATCATTTGAAAACAACAAACGTGCCGCACCTCTGACATCCCCATCGGCCAATTTATTTTCAATGAGATGGTAAGGGACAGAAGATGAATGAGTCCGTGGTGGCGCTTTTGTTATTAATGGATTTGCAGATAAAGCTATGAAACTAGTATTACCAGTATCATGGTTATTACAATTTTGTTTTATGCGTGATGTCAAGGATGTGTGATTAGTATTGATGCGCGGTACATGGAGGATTTTGTACGGGAATGTCAGAAGGTTTTCCCAAGCTCGCTTTGAGTTTTCATCAACCGCTTTATTTATAACGGAAGTGAGACTTTGTGCTACAAGAACGCGTGCCCCCCTTGGAATTCGACGCACTACAGGGTAATTATTTTTGTAATTAGAGAGAAGTGACCAAAATGGGGTATTTCCTTCTGTATAATCTGTGTTAGGTGGAGAATTTTGATTGGAACTGGATGCGGTATTCCGGTGAACTTTGCCAATGTGTATTTTGAGCCCTCTAATATTTTTAAATGTGCGAGTTTGGGAGCATTCGGTACATACTACTGAGTTATTCAAAGATACAGGGCTACGAGACACATCCCGGCTAGCCATAAGATTTGACTGGGGCCGATTTACAATATATAAAAAACAACATACCAGAATAAAGAATATAAAAATACACAACATATAAAATATCACCAACACGATTAAACACACACACAACACAAGTAGGGAAGGGTTTGCAGCTGCCACGCTACCGAGCAGTCACAGACGAGTGGTGTATGTACTCTTATAATGCAGGTTCTATGTAATTATGCCCATTTTTGCAATTCTATGTAAAATAAAAACGGAAAATAAACATGATTGACATGTATTGTTTGACGGCGGGGTTCAGGTCCGCAGGCGCGAAAATGGCCGTTGCCAAGGACGCTCTTTGGTTGCCCAGGATATTTCCTCAAACAGAATGTGATTATGTTTCAATCTGTAATGATGATTCTTCAATAATAATATATAGATACGCTGTCTTGCACAGATGTTAGTTTGAAATTCCGGCACAAATGCTGGTAATATAAATTAAAATAAATATTTTATTTTGACTACGTCTTCCGTCAAAATTCAATTTATAATAGAGTTTTTAATTTATATTTATATTTTTTTAATAGAGTAGAATAGAATAGAAAATTCTTTATTGTACACCAAATACAGTTAGTTACAGGGGTAATCTTAAAAAAACTAAAGTACAATGGGCGGACTTATCGCTAAAAGCGATCTCTTCCAGTCAACCTTTGGATGGAGTGAGGGATAATTTTATATAATGAGGTCGGTGGTGTAAAAACATACTAATAGACATAAATACAACTTAGATGCCTATCTACACATATACATTAATACATACTAATAAACATAAATACAACTTACTTAGATACCTATCTATATACATTAATACATACATACATATAAACTTACATAAACAATATTTTATATAAACCTACGTAAATATTATAAACAATACCCTTTTAATAATTAATATCGGATACCAATTTGTCCTTAGTTAGTGTGTTAGTTCTAATACTATCTACTGTAGCGGAAGGAAGTCAATAGTTATTCCATGATTCGTATTGGGATCTGAATTATAACAATATATAAGATTTCCGTTGTTTACTTAGAAGTACCTATGTGCTCTGCCTTTTAATAGGTTAAAAGATTTTCAACTCGCGGGTGACGACAGTACAGATAAACAGAATCGATGGATGAGAAGCAGAAGGCATCGCGTCCTTCTGTACAAAGCACCACTTGGGTTTCTGACGGTAGATCATCTTGTTATTTCTCCTTGCAAGCCACTACTAAAATTTTTCAGTTATAAAAAAAATTAACAATCACAGACAAGGAAAACAAAAACGACGCTCAATTAATTGTCTTTAAAGTATCGTACAGTACAATACTTGAATTCGCGTCTCTTGTTTATCGATTTTTATGGCATAATAAGTCATAGATGTTCAAGACCCTGGAAGAGGTTATATATAGAATGAGTAAGGCATAGTCGCGTAGCATGACAGCTGTTTGATCAAAATATTTTAACTATTCAAGTTGATAAGATAATTACTTTCTCTTTAATGTGTATGTAGGTGGTAGAATAAAATTACAGTACATTAGGAACCCTTTTGGGCACAACGATTTAGGGCAGAGGAGGACGACTTGCTTCATAAAATGTGTATGAAGTATGAACTGAACTGCCCGTTAGCTGAGCTGGGTGCGGGTTCGCCTTCTAAGCAGCGGTATCGGGTTCAATTCCCGTTAGAAATTCTGGTTCTGATTGTGATTTTGTGTGTGTGATGTGAATGTTTCTAGCACCCACGATCACGCAACACACAAGTCATCGAACTTAGAGTGAAGTGTGAAAGTGTTTATTATTATTATTTATTAAAATATGTCATAATAATAATAATTATTATTGTTGTATTTGTGTACATATTGCTGTTATTGTAGCTATAGGTACTATGAATCGATTAAAACGAACATAGTTCAGAGTTTCTAACGCCAAAACTTCGAGCTCCACCAAAAAAACCACTCAAACAGCCAGGTCGCTGACCTGCTCCAAATTCCATCAGCACCAGTCATCAGCGCTGTCAACCATGACGGCGCATCAGGTACATCGTTCGGGGTTGTTATCTGTCATGTTGACAGCGGCTAATGTTGCTGTGCCGACCGCCGGCTTTGATGATCTTGGCGCCTGATGTGTGCTTTCTTTTCAATGAGTTATTCGTTAAAAGTGTTATAATTAAAAGTGAGCTCTATTTTTATGATCTATAGGTCTATATTTAATTTGATTCTACTTAGGTAAAGATATATATATAGTAAGCTGACGTCTGCTGAAGACGCAGTGTAATCCAGAATTTGTAACACTGCACTGCGCAATATGATATTCAAGTTTTAATTTTTAAAATATTCAGTATTTCTCATGGTAAGATTAGTCTTAAGTCATCGTGCTGAAAAAATAATAATAATAGCTTTGGCTAGAAAAGGAAGGGAGAGAAAGGAAAAGCGTTCCTTACTTCCCTTCCTTTTCTAGCTAAGAGGATAGTGGCATACATTATTTATATGAAACACCTATGTCTCGTAGTGACTATTCGCAAGCAGCTTTTCCCATCCAACCGGAACCAGTCTTGCTCATACAGTATTGTAATAAATGGGAAAAGATGTGGTAGCTCGTGGTAAGTCAAAACTACCGAGGTACATCATCATCGTGTCCAGATCTGCATCCAATTGATACTAAGCCACTCCGACATTGCGGAAGGCAATTATTTTCTTCGTTATAATGGTACATATATATATTATGTTTCAAATTCGGCTTAAAACACGAAAATTTCGACTTTGTAGTGTACAAAGTAAGTCGAAATTTTCGTGTTTTAAGCCGAGTATAACATTGAAACATAATGTGTAACGATAGTTTTAACATTAAAATGGTACATATATGTTAAATGTATCATGTTTTATATATCTATCTATATTGTATGAATAACCTGATCATAACATTAGTGTGTGTGTATTAGATTGCCGGAAATGTTCTTTCATTCAAATTTTTTTCCCAAGCAACATCAAGACCCTCTTCAATCAGAATGTCATTTCGATAGCTTGATACCGAAACGACGTTCTGATAAGGAAAACAGAACTATGTCAAGTACCATCAATTCCCGGAGAAACTGTACTCACTGACCATGAACTGTCATTGTACTGATTCTTTGAACACGTGAGAAAATAATTACACTTCTATAGTAACACAATATCCAGATGTCGGCCAGATGGTTTCTGTGTGTGTAATGTATGGGCTATCGAATGCCTCATTGTTTTGAACTTGGTGTGGCTTTCGACACCGGCATGCCATTGACTCCTCCTAAACTTTTATTGTATTGTTTCTATGTCTTTTCCGATATTTGTCTTTCAAGTGGAACTCATTGCCCACGTCTTTGTTTCCCCTATACTTTAAACTTTGTTTCCCCATCGGTATAATCTAGGAGTCTTCAAGTCAAGAGTGAAAAAGAAAACATCAAAATCGATTAATAATTGGCGGAGATATCGCGTAACATACTTAAAAAAACATACAATCGAATTGAGAACCTCCTTTTTTGAAGTCGGTTGAAAATATCTATACTGATTAATCAAAACAACAAATTCGGGCATTCAAACGACCTCTCATACAAAAATAATTGGCTATTACCACAGAAACTACAATTACCTCGTAAGTATTGGCTCTATAAATCTCAAAAGTTATTTCGCTTGGTCTTATATCAGTACCGTTACTGCAATGAGAGGAACAAGCCAGTTTTTGCCAGTTGGTCGATGAACCTTTTACAGTTTTTTAGTAGTGATGGTCTCAGTACCAATGTCCGCGCATATAATATGTAATAATATAGTGACACCTTCAATACTAAATGCCTCTTGACTGGGCAGTACGATATTGTTTTAAGTGTTTTTCAAGTTATAAAGACACTTAATAACAGTGCGATCCGCCTCACTTAATGTGGTAGGAATATTAATAATTAAACGCAAGCAAAACTTAAAAAACCGACTTCGCCGCTTATATTTCGGTTAAGGCTGGACCGATTTCGATGAAATTTATATGGGAGCACCTCTGAAGTACACTCTACCAAACAAAAAAAGAATCTTCAAAATCGATTCATAATTGGCGGAGATATCGCGTAAAATACATACAAAAAAAACATACAGTCGAATTGAGAAGCTTTTTTGAAGTCAGTTGAAAACAAAAGCACTACATACAGTAGGTCTCCAAAAGGTTTTTTTGTACCAACACTCAAACTTAGTAATTAAAAATCGAAAACTTAAAATTTTATTTTTAAAGAAAAAAACAGTTATGATCGTAAAACACTTTGTAATGCGCGATAGCAAGGCCAAGTATTCACGGTTATTTTCAGAGAAAATCAATTCCTTATTATTAAATGTGTCGCACTAACCAATAATGTAAGCAAAGGTATCAGATATAAAACATTATATTTTTTTTTTCTGGCTGCTGTAGATATATTTTTTTTATTTAATTTTTCTGTGTGGCCGAGGTTTCCCCCACAAGTACCTGCAGGGTAAATAATACACGCTTGATAATCTATTTACAGGGTGTCCGGTAATTAATGAATTAATTACCGGACACCCTGTAAATAGATTATCAAGCGTGTATTATTATAATTGTAATAAGCAAGGTAAACATATTTACGTTATAATTACCTGTGAATTTGAGCTGTGTTTAAAATTTTAAAATATTCTAAAATAACCACAACAAATATATTTATGATTTCTTAATTTGAGTATACAGGGAGTGAGTTGAAAACCAGCGCTGCGAGGTTTCTCTTCACAGCAAAATGCTGAACTTACTCCTTTTATGCACAAATTCACAGCATAGCACAGGAAGTGTTTCAATGCATTATTTTATTATCTTTGTTATATTATTTATGTGTCTGTTTCTGTGTTGTGATTTTGTGTAAAATAAACGTTTTTTCTTTCTTTCTTTTCCAAACATTCGATGGACATCTCTTTCGTATACCATTATAATTGTATCCAAAATCACTGAATAAAACTTATACCCATTTAAAATTGATCGGATAACACAGGTGCCCAACGCCTGTTCTCTCCGATCCTGTTTATCAGTTTTCGCAGCACCTGATATTTAGCTTATTACCTTTTTACGATCGCTTTGATGCGCATCCGGGGAGCGGGATGGGTTACACAATTTACCTTTAGGATCATCTGGAGGCTGGTTTTACGGTGTTGGTGTTTTACGGGCTTTTTGAGCTATCGTGAATAATAGCTTGGCTGAAGAGAACATTTTTTTTGGGTGTTGTAGAGTTCGTACGTACTTCGTTTTATTATTATAGTTATACCTTCCGTTGAAATTCTTCCTCTACTCTGAGTGTGTTTGTACTTTTCGTTGACTATCTCTTAACTATAATTAAGATTCTGTTGTTATACTTAGTTGCCAAGTTTGCTTTCTGTACCGAGAGTTCTGCGTTCGATTCCCGGTAAAATTATATTTATGGGGTATTTGTGCTTTTGATTCTCGGTGTGAATGTTTTCTTCACCCACGATATATTTTTTGAACTAGTGTCGGGTTGTGCATACAAGCATTTGTTGGTTTGTTTTAATGTGCTGGTGACTAGGATCGTTTCAAAGCTTGGGACCGCGGTCCCAGTCGCCTGATACGTTTAATTTATTTACTTTGTTTTTTACATAAACTAACAATCAAATTATGAGTGATTGGTTCTCCTCTTGTTTTCCATTATCCTAATGATTGAAATTGAACCAATGTCATTATTAAAAGGTAAACGAATTTCAATTATCCGAGTCGTCTCAAGAACTTGCTCAACAATAACCCGAATAGCGGTTCATTGAACATTTTCAATACGCCACGGCACAAAAGGAGGCAATTACTTAACATTGCCTAAAGATGCCTAAGTCTGGATTCTGGATTGAATAGGACAAGAACAAGGACATTCCCGCCTTCAATACTACTTTTCATTTGTCTGTTACAAAAGTATACTGGATTTCAGCTGGTTTAACTGGTTCTAAATATGACTTTAAATTGTATACTCAGCCGGTATTGGTTTTCGGATCGAATATATCGAACTCTAGTCTCTCGTCCTTTGGTAATAAAGCTCAGCAAAGCACGTACAAATAAATTATTCGAAGGCTTGACTAGGTAGGGTGGCAACCGAAGTACAAACAATTCGTTAGGCTACTATACAGAAGCCACTGTACAGTTAATCTCCAAATTTGGCGTTACTTGACAGATCCTTTGTTAACGGTAACAGGCTGACAGTGTCCTATGAATTTGAAAGGTTCAACGCAGTAATTCTGACTCGAGCGTTGTTGTGTCCTTCAGTCAAAGTAATTAGCATCAAAATACTTAGTATTCGTGGACTGATGTGAATGAAGATGATTCATGGAGTTTTAGACTCAATCGTGTTTCCCAAGCGCAGTTCCTACTACAGTCTACACCAATTTAGCACTTTACTTTAGTTTTATGTTGTGTTTTAACTATGTTTTATGTTGTCTAATCATACTTCATTGAGCTTGCTTGCTTAACGTGTGAACTAGTGTCGACGATGAAACTATGAGGGCTATCTTTCAGGACAAGGAAGCATTTCATTGTGTCACATTACGACACGAAGGCTATAAATTCAATAACTCAATAAATAACAATCCGAAAAAGCAATGATATCATTATTATATAGTATTTTTTTTTATAAAATAAACTTGGTTAATCTCATGTGAGATGTATTAGTTAACAAAACTATATACATAAATTTTACTAACAATTTTATTTAAAAAAGAAAGTGCTTATCAATCTGATTGTATTTTTTTATACGTGTTACCTTAGAACTTTTTTCTAGGTGAACCGATTTTGATAATTCTTTTTTATTTAAAAGCTGGTGTTTCCTATGTTGTTTTCTATGTTAATTCTGATTAATGGTTCCAAAGATGAAGCAGTGAAGTCGGTTTTTATGCTTAGCTTGCGTTTAATTTATTCTTCATAAATATGTTTCCCTACGTTTCTATTCCACGCTCCACGATATCATGATCACTCGTACAGCTGTAGCATGTTGTAGTCAACTGCTTTATGTATCCAGTTGATTTATTGTTTGCTTCGATTGACATTGTTTGATAGTTGCACTATACTGCAATCATGGTAGAGTTGATATTGTATGAGTTTACTTTCTGGTCTTATCTGATGGGTTATCCATTATTATCAGGACAATTGTGAAATTTTGATGCCTTTTTATTTTCTGCTACATTTGTAGATTCATTTTTAGAAAAAAATTCACAATGTCTGAGATATTGGGAGTTGCAAACGCAAAAAAAAAAAAAAAACAAATTTCAGCCATGTCGAAAATATGTGAGGTATTTAGCTCACAGATCCACTAGAATTAGTACTAGTATTAGTAATTACTTATCGATTTCATTAGTACCTAGGTATTAGGTATAGTAAATACTACGAAAAATCAAAAATACATAATAAATAATTTGCTTTTAACAATAATTCTAAATGAGTGACCATGACAGTTTAAAATCGTATCGTTAATATTATATGCAATGTACAACTGCGTGACGAAAGGTCATTGTAGAACTGCGTCGTGGCTGCTCAGACCATCTCATGTCCACTTAGGACTAATGTTCTTGCTCAACTTACGGCAACTTAACGTTTTAATAAACGTTTGACTGAAACTGCTGTACCGTGCCTTAGGTATGCGCGGCAGGGCGGGGGGAGGAAAGTAGCTATCGCCCGTAAGCGTTGTCGGCGGACTGAGAGAGTCAGTCGCTTTGGCTTCCTGAATACGCTGTATAGCGGTTAAGGTCCAACAATACCACCATGTTATCAACTTCAGACTTGAATTGTAAATTTCATATTTCCATATTTCCGCTGCAAATTGTGTCAGTATCTCTGTTGACGACAGCCACAAAAGCGTAATCTATCACTGTCATAACCGCCCGCTAACTATTGTCCGAGTCGGGTAATTTCGCGTCACAGCCACTCCCAGAGCCCTGTGAAATGTAGCTTAGTTAGATACGCAATATTCGTGAAATAATTGTCAACACGATGCACTCAGTCTCTGAACATAGTGTGAAGCAGTGAGTGATGCATTAATAAGTTTAAAAAAAAAACTAAAATCATAATTTTTAAACTACCCCGACGACCGATACCCTGTCTGGGGAACTGCTGCTTTTTAAATAAAATGTATCAAAAATCGTTGAACCGTTGCCACAGATGGACACACACATACACACGGATGTTAAAAAAACAATATTCCCTAATTCATTTACTTTGATATGCTACCTTAGTTGCACTGGTCGTGGTCATAATAGATAATGCGGGCTAAAATGTTAGCTTCGGCACATAAGTGCACGAACCTAAAAAACTCGAGAGTGTTTACATATTGTACATAATTTACGTAGCAATAAGGGTTGAGATAAACTAGGTTTTGCAATGCAGTGTAGTGACAACAATGTCACAAAGCAGGATGCAAATGTGAGCGAACTGGAGCATATTAAAGCAATTTTAATGACACACGACAGCGAGGTTGACATTTGAAAATCTCTCGAGTCTAACAGACATACTAGTTTACTTTAGTTAGAAACCAGACTCCAAATAAATGTATATATGGAATATTATGAACTGCTTGTTGGCTTAGTTAGGTAGCGTTCGCCTTCTAAGCAGAGGTATCGGGTTCGGTTCCCGGCGGGAACACAAGTTTTCTCGCCAAGGAAAATTTGTGTATCTGGTTCTGATTGTGATTGTGTGTGATGTAAATGTTTCCGGCACCCACGACACAAGTCATCGAACTTAGTGTGGGGCTGTGAGTGTGAAAGAGATTTTGTTTAAAAAAATGAAAATTTAAAGGGCTTAAAGAGATTTAATATCTAATATCTCAGGTTGAAGAGCGCAGTGCTTTGTTTCCAAAAAAGGAGGAGGTACTCAAGTCGACTGTAGTCTGTTTTATGTAGTCCCATTGAAATTTGAGTGCTTTTTATGTAGTCTCATTGAAATTTGATCAAGGTCTGATCTCTAGTTTTTGAGTTATAGTCAATAATGCGTGTTTATACATTAAATCTGATCAAGGTTCGTTTTACCGCTTTATCATCGGAACCTTGATCAGATTTAAGCTTTGCTTGCGTTTAATTATTCTATTTTATGCAAGTTTAAAAATCTCCAGGTGTCACTTAACGGTAATGAGCAAGCGTGACGCTTACCATCTATTTTTTAATAACTTTATTATCTCATAACAATTAAACTAATTTAACACATAATATAATAACTATGTTAAAACTATCATATTGCTAAAATTATTTATAAGGACTAAGGAGTCTTTTTAAAATTCTTATACATATTCATTTTACAAGCTTTTACTTAACCATGTCCGGGATGGAATCTTGCAACTTAATTTTGAAGCAGATATCTTCAACCGATTGAACTGAAATTTTGTATTAACATTTAGTTTGGATGACAATGCATGGTTAGCTGTGTAATGTAATTCTAAATTCAACATGGCGGTATTTCTTACTATTCAAGAAAATTTACAAAAAACTTAAAAATTTAAGGCTGGGACGCGCGACATTGCGTAACCGCTATATATTTATGGACTACTAGCCGTGTCCCGCGGCTTCGCCCGCTATTATCAAGTTAAAAAGTAGCCTGTGTGTTAATCCTAGGTATAATCTATGTACATTTTAAATTTCATCCAAATCCGTTCAGCCGTTAAAGCGTGAAGAGGGAACAAACATACTTACACACAAACTTTCGGATTTATAATATTAGTAGGATAGTAGGATGTCATGGACTACGACATACGCTCTATAATCGCCTGTGATGACAATCGTACTCGGACTGAAGCACCGCCGTCTGTTAACTAAGTGCGAATTATTCTCAATCCTAATCATTCTATAAAACGTCTCCTGTTGATTTAAATTTTGTAAACGGCTTACAGTCGTCACGAGAGGAATACGTGACTGGAAATGGAATAGGAAAGAAACGCTGTGGATTGGCAACAAAAGTTATCTTTCTACGGCATCTCATCATAAATCACTTAGTAAAATATACACAACCGTACCTAGAACGAATACCTTTACGAACGGAAATATCGCAAATGTTTTGTTCAAAAATATTCTATAGAATTAAATCTGGGTTTCTTCAAGTCTAGAGTGAATAGGCGGATGGAACATGCCTGTCTAGAAGGTTCTAGGCAAGCAAGTTTCATCTTCGGCCGCATCACCACTTTCCATCAGGTGAGATAGAGGTCAAATGCTTGCCTACCTAGCATAAAACTAATTGCCTTAAAACGCTATGAAATTTTTTTGAGCCGCCAATAATTTGTCTAATTAAGTAACGACAAAAAATAAAGCTTTTTTATTTGGACAATAAATACTTGAAAATATAATCTAAATAAATAGAACCCAGAAAAATAATTGGTGAAAGTTTTCTCTTTAGAATAATTTTTCAAAGTTGGGGTCCTTTGAAACACTAATACAGTTCTTATATCGGTTCTAAAATAGATAAAACAATCGTAGATAAATAATTACTAAATAAATAGAATCCATTTCTATTTAAAATTTCTGTGTTCTCACGCAATACGAGTTTAATAATGCTAATTTGGAAGTTGCGAAGGGTGGAGAATTTACTTAAACATAAAAAGAGCTTAGTATTTCATGATCTAGGGTTAAATCTCCCAAGCCCTCCATTGTCAGTGACCATGATTTCTGGCGTAGTTTATTCAACTCCGACATTGATGGTGACTGCTAGTGTAGACAGAACAATAGATAGTACTATTGTATGTTCTGTGAAAACCCAGATCCTAATCACCTGTTTGTTCTACCGTTTCCTGTTAAATATTGAATTTAAATATTGCAGATTGTTATTGTTAATTGACATTTCGTGAATACATAAAAATAAATGTCAATTAGTGTTTATTATTGACCGACTTCAAAATAGAAGGGGGTTCTATGTTCGGCTGTATTTTGTTTTTTATGTATGCTGACCGATTTCTCCCGTATTTGTGGAGCGATTTTTAAAATTCATTTTTGTTTGGTAGATTATACTTCAGAGGTGGTCCTCCAGGATGAAGTCGGTTTTTTTGTCGGCTTTGCTTACGTTTAAATTACACTTATTTGAGATATAAGTACTTGTCTGTTGTGATTTTGCGATAAGCGAAATGATTATTCAATGTATCTCAAGTATTCAACAAGTTTAGTTATATTATATATATTCTTTTTTATGTACGTGTCTGCTCGCTCGTTGGATGCGCCTCCGCTAACTAAGCAAAGTGTTCGATTCCCGATGGGAACACAAGCTTTTACACCAAGAGAAATTTGTGATTCTGGTTCTGGATGTGATTTCGTGTGATGTCAACGTTTCCAGCAACCACGGTTTAGGTTTTTAAACTTATTGTAGGGCTGTGACTGTGAAAGCGACAGTTAAAAACAAAGTTGGTTAGTAAACAAGTCATATTTTAAAAAGTTTTTAAAATCAAGCTTTTACAAGTTGTAAATAAAGAGGACTAAAAGGTATTATAACCAGAAAACTTGTCAAGACGAATCAAACGAGCCGAAACTCGATGGGATTGCGTCGTTCCATCACAGAGTTCCTTTGGCCACCTTCCAGCTCCATCATCATCAGATCAGCACCATGTCATCATAATTTTCCAATGTCACGCGATTTACACATGTATGGAAAATTTCACCTTAATCGGTAACCAGGAAGTGGATCAAATTTAATTTGCAAGATTTAAGACAATCATCGGGACAGGTGAAACTAAATAAAAGCTTAAGTTTACCTTAGAAAATAAATTGGTTTGATCATTTTCTTCCAGCACTAATGCGTGAGTGAACGTCGGTTATCATTACTATTATTATAATTAACTCTCACAATAGAAATAAATCTGATGAGTATAGAGGTACCTATGTTAACATACATACTCAGTTAGCCTTTTTATACATTACCTTCTATATGTAACAATTTTCAAGTTCAGCAATTAGTTAAGATTACATGATTTCCGTGTTAGTACAATAAACTAACGCAAATAGCCTTCAGAACTAAATTTAACACCTCGATAACATTGTTCTCACCGTCATCTCGGTGTGAATTTTACTACAATATTTAACTAGTATCTATTTTATCAGTCACTAGGTAATATATAATTGTTCAGACGTGTACAGTTACAGGGCCATGTACTATGGGTCATTTTTAATACAAGATAGGCAATCATTAGACTCAAAATCAAAATCGTTTATTCACATGGGCCCCAAAGAGGCACTCATGAAAGTTAATGAATCTATTGCCAGATTCGCAAAATTACAGCCATCTCGAAAAGAACCTGGCAAAAAACTCGGCGGTGCATTTTTTTTTCATTCATTTTTTTAAAAAACATTCTTAATTTCTAATACATAATTTTCTTAACCTAGGTGTTATTATGGTAGTCGCTAGAAAGAGCCTGTGCAGTTTGCCTCCATGCATCCTTGTCCTTAATATGCAATCATTAATATGCGGTAGAAGATGAAGCAAAAGAAATCTATTAGTTGTAGAAGACTCTCAGATTATACCGTTAAAGGAACAAAAACGCGGTCAATGAGTTGTAAGGATGATGAATGCATAGAAGCAAAACGCTTCAAGCACACTACTATAAAAGAACAGCGTTTACTTGTCTTGTTGTTAGATGGTAACAAGGATTTTAAAAGAAATGTGCACACAATAAAATGTATCGTTACCACACCGATAGGGTAGCGAGAGATCATATCTCGATGATTTAAACTCTCATTTGCACTCGATTATCTTAAAAATAATAAAGATAAAGATAAAAAGTTATTTATTCAGGAAGAACAGTGTTTGGTACATATTGATTAAGGATAAAATATTTATGTGAGTAATAATTTTGCGATATTATGTACCTTTGTGATTCTCTGTCCCCAGCACTAGGTCTCCTAAGAGCCTAAGAGCCATCTTTTTTTTTTTTTTTTTTTATTTGTGACAGGCTAGTGTTTGACCACTATCTCACCTGATGGTAAGTGACGATGTGATCGAAGCTGGTAAACACACTAGACCTGGAATACGCAGGCTCTCAAGGATAACTGCCGGAACACCGTATTTGGCTTGGCGGCAGACTTTCAACTTGATGGTGGTAAGCTACTTTGGTAGCAAGCCAGGCGAGCAACTCACAAAATGCTCTACCACCTCTCAAATGTCACCTGATTAGCACCACCCGGGGACTACGTGTAGGAAATCAGACTTAAGGGGTATCCTCCTACGGACGTGGGTGACTCAGCCCCTAAATCTTAAAAATAATATACACCAAACGATATATTTGTGCATTTGGTAAAATTCTGCGTCTTGAGGTTTCTAAACGGGTAAATATAAAGTTCTTAATACATATTATGAATTTTATCTCCATTCGGTACGTATGTAATGTTCGTCACTTGTTGCTAGGATAAAAATAATTTGTTAAAAAAAGACGGATTATTAAATATCTTCAATATCTATATTACCTTTATTTTAAGCCAACTTAAGGCTTAACTGACTTTTTAAATTACTTTCTGTCCAAATTATTAAATGTCTGCTTATCTGTCTGATTGAACATATGAACAGCTGCTTGAATATACTCGTAATAATGTTCGAGTTTATTGCCAGGTTCTTCGTGAGATTCGTAAATTCGCGAGTTCGATTCCCGGCGGGTACACAGGTTTTCTACCCACGAAAGAAATGTGTTGCTTGTTCTGGTTGTGATTGTGTGTGATGTGAATGTTTCCGGCACCCACGACACAAGTCTTCGAACTTAGTGTGCGGCTGTGAGTGTGAAAGCGTATATTATAGTGGCCATGTTAATAAACAATTTTCTGGCATTCGATCACCTGCTCAGTTCACCTAGGTGAACCACGGGTACTTTTTCTTGCCCGTGGTCCACCTTGAATGTTCTGTATCTTGAGTCAATTGTCTGTATGTCAATGTCATTTGGCTGCAAAATAGTCTCTAAATGTTTTAGCACCTTGTTATCAGCTGCACGTAATTTTCCTATCGTATTTGAACTTGTTAGTTTTGCCACTTAAATGACGTGTCTTTATGTAACAGAATGCTATGTTTCAAAGTATTATTGAAATCCTATAGCATTTGTAGCAAGTATCTGTTGCAGCTTGAACAACTTACTTTGGTATATTAGTTTTCTTCCGAATGCTATCTTGCGTTTTCAACCGACTTCAAAAAGGGAGGTTCTCAATTCGACTGTACGTTGTTTTTTATTTTTGTATGTATGTTACGCGATATCTCCGCCAGTTATGAATCGATTTTGATGTTTTTTTTGTTTTGAAGATTATACTTCAGAGGTGGTCCCATATAAATTTTATCGTAATCGATCCAGCCAAAACCTAGATATAAGCGTTAAAGTCGGTTTTTTTAAGCTTTGCTTGCGTTTAATTATGCCTGTATGCATTGTCTGGGCAAGGCCTTATACTTTTCATCGACAATAAGTACGATCTTGGGAGTCTCCAAGAAGAGACAAGACTTCAAGACAAGGAGCATGCTTGTTATGATTGCCACTTAGCATCAGATGAGATAGGTGTCAAATGCTTGACTATACTTATAATTTAAAAAAGTGTTAGTCTATTTTATTTTCATACTAGCTTATACCTTTTATTTTATGAGATACGCATTGTAGGACCACTAGCGCTTCTAATGGTAAGCGACTACAGCGGAGAACCTCAGCAGTTTATCGCCTAATCTACAATTGTAGAACATATTCAGTGAGGACTAGTAATCTGGTTTTAGTTTTTTTTAACGTCTGATAGGCAAGCGTTTGACCACTATCTCACCTGATGGAAAGCGATGTTGCCGCCGAAGATATAGCATGCTTGCCTAGAAAGTCCTAGTACCTATTCACTCTTGACTTGAAGACTCCCAGATTATACCGTTCGGGGAACAAAGACGAGGGCAATGAGTTCCACTCCTTCGCAGTACGGATGATAAACGTTGTTAGACTTCCGTTTTGATGACAATTCATATCAATATAACATATATTGATATGAATTGTCATGCCGGATGGAAAGCGAAGATGCGGCCGCAGATGCCAGCCTGGAAGAAATTAATAATATACCTGCATCTTTAACGTTTCATCTTATTCGGCATTTATATACCGAATAAAATGAAACATTCAAGTCGTCTCGTGTATCTGTAATGGTACTGAAAAGGGTCAATTACCTGATTAATAACACCGTTCAGCCGAAATATAATTAAATTCTTAAAAGTATTATCTTATTTGTGGTTGCATTGCAACTATTTGCAACGCTGTTGACATGGTAGATGGCTGTTTGAGTCACCTTCAATAGGTACGAGATGTTACAAGTGATATTTATAATCGACGACATTCGTTTTACGAAAATAATACAAAATCACAATGACTGAGAATGTCGTGATGACGTTTAGTTAACACACTCCAAATGCCCTAACCTTCAAAGCCCTTCTTACCATTGTTTGACTTATTTCCAACTTATTTACTGTTTTTTTATGTTATTTACAGTTTTTTCAGTGGTAATCTTTTATTATATTAGTAGGAGTAATAAATAAATTTCGTCAAGAATTTTGTTTCATTTCTAGTGCTTCTCAGCTTAAGTGTTCTTTTCGATTCTCCGTGTTCTGTCTAGATCTAGAGATACTTTCTAAACTTGACCTGCCTTACCTCTTACTGTAATAATCACAGAAACAAGATTTGTCTTTACTTAACACGCAAAGTTTCGTATCAGTGGTTACTTATGTACCCAATTATTGTGCGAGTCATTGGCACAGACTTGTAGGTATCTTCTAGGCAAGCATCAATCGCAATGAGTTTAATAATGTTATAATAATTATGTTTTATGTATTACATTATGTTGTATTCATATGAATCGTCTATAACCACCTCCCTAAGAGAATAAAAGAACTTCCTATGAATATGTTTAAATCTGCTTTAAAAAATTGGTTGACTGAAAATGTTTTCTATAGTTTGAAAGAATATTTCCTTGAAAGATTTTTGACATAGCATGAATTTAATATCTCTGACATTTTTGTAGTGTTCTTTATATTTCACAAACTAATTATAATTATTGTATCTTATTCACCATAAATTCCAAATATCTATAATCTAAATAATGATAATTTGTATGGCTTGTATAATCACATTTTGTGACATTGGACGCCCGAGATGGGTCAACTGTAATAACATTACCTGCAATAAGAACTCGCGAATACTAATACTACAGTTTTAGCCAATAAAGAATTATCTTATCTTATCTTATCTTGTCTATGAACAATTTCGCTAATTCTTTTTTGTTGTGTTAATTTTTGTCAGGAGAAGGTTCTTATGAAAGAAAATTTTGCTTCTTTTTTCTCCTTTCAGCTGGTATGTAATAAAAAGAAATTATAGTATGTGTATTGTTTTTTAGACGTATATATGTTTTTATTTAATTTGGTCATAACAAGTTCTTTTAATAGTGCCATATTGTTTCCACTTTTTTATTTCGGTGCATGCCTACAGCCTCTACTTTTCAACCATGAGTGGTTGACTGGTAAAATGGTTTTAGCGTCAAGTCCACCCTTTGTACCTTTTTTGGGCGATAAAGACTTAAATAAATAAATAAGCATATTACCAGGACATCTTCGGCCGCATCTTCACTTTCCGTTAGGGTGAGATAGTAGTAAAATACCTATCTAGCATAACAAAGGTTATGTAAATTGATAGCAAATATTTTTCATTGTCATACACGTAATTGTGGACTGGAATAGTGGTCAAACCTGGTGTAAAGATATTTTTGACTTAAAGACTTGATAACTGTTCTAACACTGACCACAAACGACAAGAGTTACCACAAATTATAAAGGCACTGTTTAATCGGCTCAGGTTATCAAGTCTAATCAACCCATCCATATTTAATAACAATATTAATTACCTACTGTAGCTACCTTCGCCCGATATTGGAGATTTGTGATTAAAGTGTTCCTTTTCACAGAGTATCTAATTGCTATATAAAAAAGTTATTTTAAAGACTTCTTTAAGATTTCAAAAATAAATAAACGCTCTCACACTCAAAGCCCCACACTAAGTTCGATGACTTGTGTCGTGGGTGCCGGAAACATTCACATCACACACACAATCACAACCAGAACCAGAAACACAAACTTTCCTTGAGGAGAAAACTTGTGTTCCCGCCGGGAATCGAACCCGATACCCCTGCTTAGAAGGCGAACGCCCATCCAACTAAGCTAACGGGCAGTTCAAAAAGTTAATACTGTATTTACGTACAGTTTTTTAGTTTGATCTCTATCAAGAAGTTATAATTGAATGCTGTAAGGGACTCTTAAATAGCCATAATCAAGGGAACCGGTACGGCGCCGAGTGAAAGCATTTTGCATAATAACAGCAAGACATAAACATCAACATGTACTCGCCATTTCTTTATGACATTCATTACATGTTACGTAAAAATTTCTCTCACTTATATTCTTGTCGCTGCATAATAGAAATGATCAGTCATCTCAAAACTTTCAACAGTAGTATTGTCCGTTTCTGTCAGAACGTAATGTTGTAGGAATAGCAATCTATTTTTATAAAGACATATATTTATTTGTGGCAAAAAAATCCATTGATAAAAGGGTACAAATAATTTTTTTTTGCATTTATATGATTTTTTAATCATAGAGGACGATGTGGTAATTTATGGAAGGCCCCTAAGCATGGGCCTAAAATGGGACTGACATGGTGATAGTGTTATGATTGTTACTAATTAGACCAAAACTATTTTTACGATTTTACTACTTAGTAACGTAGATTTTCTTCAACTCTTATCCCGAATTCTCAATTTCTCCCCCATTTCATCGCTATGAGATTTCTCCATATATATCAGTTATTTTATGTGACAGCGGATTCATTGGGCGTTTGACGTAACTAATCCCTCGGTAGGAACTCAGTCGTAGCCGCAGACGTTTATTAACTCTCATAATAATTTATCGGCCGTCAGAAGTTGTAAACCTCTGAATCAATAAATCTGTGTCTGTCACTAGGGTGCGGTGGAAGCCGCGTATTTTTCCTGATGATATAGATAAGATATCTATCAGTATCTAATAATCAAATAAGACTTGTTATATATATACAAGCTTTTATTTAGTTTCACCTTTCCCGTTGTATATGTACAGTGTAATCAAATCTTGCAAGCTAAATAAGACCCACTTCCCGATGTCCGACTGGACTCAAATTTGGTGTACTTATGTATCTTCGGTAACAATACAATAACATGGTACCATGGAGCTGGTCTGATGATGGAGACAGAAGATGGCCATAGGATCTTCTGAATTAAACAAGATAAACTAATCGGGTTTGGGCTTGTTTGATTCGTTTGACAAGTTCTCTGGTTATGTAACTTTTTAG
Organism: Lomographa bimaculata; assembly: GCA_948107665.1. Taxonomy (NCBI): domain Eukaryota; kingdom Metazoa; phylum Arthropoda; class Insecta; order Lepidoptera; family Geometridae; genus Lomographa; species Lomographa bimaculata. Next base: position 14,118,478 of record OX403603.1, on the reverse strand, counting down.
TCCTTTTTTATTTAAATCTGGTAAAAGATTGATTTTAAAAAACCTTTTAAAGTTTTCCTTGCTTCCAGGTGATATAAATAAGATATCTATCAGCCTGTAACCATCAAACAAGGCGTGTTATTTTCGTTTGAGAACATTTTGAGATGGATATCTATATAGATTGGCCGTCTTCGGGTTGAATCAGATTATGTCCCAGGAAATTCAATTTGGCAGAAATTGAACGGAGTCGCGTTCAGACGAGTTCACTTGTAATGTGATTTCAAAACCCTCTAACCCATTATTTATAAAAAGATAAATTTTAATAGTTAAATATTAAATATGTGTATATTGTCTTATATTTCTGATGCCAAATGTTACGCGTCAAAATACATACAAACATTGCACGTGCTGAATTTAATCGATGACATGAATTGTGGTTGCCAAAAACATTCATATCACACACTCAATTATGGAGAGAAAACTTGTGTTCCCACCACGAATCGAACCCGATACCTTCTGCTTAGAAGGCGAACGCACACCCAATTACGCCAATAGGCAGTTCAAGCAATACCATAATGCTTATAACATTATGCATTTTACTACCATCACCTGATAATTAATTAAACGCAAGCAAAGCTTAAAAAACCGACTTCACCGCATTATCTTCGGAACCTTGATCAGATTTAATGTATTAAACACTATAACTCAAAAACTACTGATTAGATCTTGATCAAATTCAATGGTACCACATTGAAAGCACCAGGTTTCAAATGATAAAATAATAATCAAAATCGGCTCACAACGAAAGAAGTTATGAGGTAACTTTTGAAATCGGTTAAACGAGAACATCGTCAAAGTAGTCCTCAATAGCTCAATAGTCCTTAATAGCCATTATTGACAATCTTGATCAAATGTAAATGGGACCAATTAGAAAGCAACATCTTTCAAACTAAAAAAAAAAATTCGAAATCGGCTCACTAGGTGAGAAGTTATGAGGTAAAACAAATAAAAAAAAATACATTCGACTTGAGTACCCAAAAAAGGAGGGGCCTTTTTTGGGAAGTCGGTAAAAATAACGTTGCGGCCGAATATCCATTATATATACATATACTACATGTAATTCTATTCTTATTCTAATTAATACAAGTGTACCGTGAATGCAGCCTGTTTAAACAATGTTCTGTTAATGTAAACATAATCGTTATTGTTACAGCCGGAAAGATAACTTTCCTGTTGAGTTATATGTATTATAATGTGTGAATTATACATATACGAGTAATATTAACTTGTTATGTAAACAGTTGGCGTATCTGTGACTGTTAATATTTCTTATTGTTGTTTGTCGATTATTATTGATCTTATGCTTCTCTTTGTTTAAGTCGCAAGTATAGTAGGCCTATCGGTATTCTATTGCTTACATTTTGGGGAATGTGCGCAGGAATTACTTGAGTTAATTCCCCCATGCTCGTTTTTTCATCTAACAACAAGATAACAAGACAAACTGTCAAACGTCATACATTTATGGTTGACATACCAGTTTGCTCGAAGCTTTTCGCTTCTACGTTTATCATCCGCACAGCGAGGAGTTGGAACTCATTGTCATGCGTCTTTATTTTCCGAACGTTACAATCTGGGTGCCTTCAAGTTAGACTAGATAGGTGTCTTCTAGGCAAGCATGTTATATCTTCGGCTTCATCTTCACTTTGCATCAAATAGTGGTCTAATACTTCCCTAAACAGCATAAAAAAAACTGCTATTGGTGCCCCCCGATTTAGCCCGCTTTATTGTAAAAACTTGCATTTATAATGTTACATACATAAATAACCGTTTTACACTATAGCCCCCTCACTAAGTAGACTCGTGTCGTGGATGTCGGCAACATTCACATCAAACACACAATCACAACCAGAACTAAAAACACAAATTTCCCTTGGCGAGAAAACCAGAGTTCTCACCGGGAATTTAACCCGATACCTGTCAACGCCAGATTCAGATAAATAGGTACCTATGTAATATGTAAATAAATTATTATTACCTTTAAATGAGGATAACAATAAGTTCATTGTGAAAAACTGAGAAATTATATTAATTAATATCAAAATTATTTCTTTATTCTAAATGTGTTTGTATAACTCCTTATTACTTTGTTGCCACATTTGTTTTTCGTGATAGGCTCTACCGATCTTTTCACCACCATTTCACTAGTTTTCCCCGACTAGTCGGTTTTATGTAAAATGTGATACAATAGGAATAGTTTAAGACTGGATTATAAAATAATGTATTTGTCAGATCAATGTATTAAATATTACTTATATATGAAATTAAAGACACCTTACAATAAAGATCATCATCATCACCTCACTTTTAACGCTGTAATCGCTAATATAAATAAAAATCTTATTCTTACGTCAATCGATTTGACTCCATCTTGCGAGTGTCACTAAAGACGTGACAGTAATCGAAATTCAATATGGCGTTTGGTTGTCGACGAAAATTGAATTGAAAAATGAAAGTCGACAAACTGTGTTAAATGGTATCATTGAAAAGCATTTGAAAATAATCTTTTGGTTTCTTTTACCATTTTTTATTATTTAGGATCTATAACGATTTAAAGGTTAGCAACTATTATAAAGCTGGGATAAAACTCTTATTTAATCAGCATAGGTCTCATTAGCGAAAAACAGTAAAGTAATAAAAACCGGCCAAGTGCGAGTGGGACTCGCGCACGAAGGGTTCCGTACCATTATCATTGTTATTTTAATTAATTATATTTAAAGAGAACATAAAACTAAATATTCTGTGAATAGTTAAAGCGTCTACCTATGACCGTTATAAGTATCGAGCAAGAAACGGTAAAAAAATCAAGTTTGTTGTATGGGGGCCCCCCTTTAATATTTATTTTAATTTATTTTTAGTATTTGTTGTTATAAAATTTCAACTGTCTAGCTATCACCGTTCTTGAGATACAGCCTTGTGACAGACGGACGGACGGACGGACGGACAGCGAAGTCTCAGTAATAGGGTCCCATTTTTACCCTTTGGGTACGGAACCCTAATAAACAAGCATTAGGTAAGCCAAGAATAAAATGCATAATAAAATAGTAATAGTAAAGGAGTAATTTTTTTAAGCATTTAGATTTTTAGTATAATGACTTGTATGGTCTGTATAATCATATTTTGTGACATTGGACGCCCGAGATGGGTCAACTGTAATAACATTACCTGCAATAAGAACTCGCGAATACTAACACACTACAGTTTTTGCCAATAAAGAGTTACCTTATCCTATGATGATCTATTTCACATTATGATAAGAATCGACATGTGACCAAAATGCTGGATTGCATTTTGTTCTGCATTTACGACTCTTAAGTACAATGAGGTAACTCAACCTGCATTTTAGGCGCACTGCCGACCAAAACAAATTTGCATTAGGTAGGTATGTAGTTAAGTTTGTATATAGATTATTTCATGATAAAAGTATCTTTAACATACATCGATTCTTTATCAATTTTGGAATAGGAACCAATGGGAATCGCTAATGAATTGGGGTGCCCCGATCGTGTCCAATCGATTTTTCCAACAAAATGACGCGGCGGGTTTCGGGAACGCGCGCAAATGAAACTGTCTCCGGCGTTGATTTATCTACTAGAGCTCATAGCTTTGATTTGGGGTATTTTGTCATCCAATAACAATAGGAGGACATTTAATACGTATCAATGTTTAATAATATGAATTTCTAGGATGTCGAACTGCTCGCGTGCGATGTTAGTTGCGCGTCTTCCTTTTAAGCAGCGAGTATCGGGTTCGATTCCTGGTGGTAACAGAAGTTTTCTCCTCAATCAAAATGTCTGCTTCTGTAAACGTGTACGAAAGCGGGTAGTTAGTTTTGTACGCTCGTAAATGTAAATCTATATCCACCCGCACTAATCAAGTTACTTCCTGATCATGGCGCTTGCAACAGTGCCGGAAAACCAAACAATACATGGTAAATAGAAGAGTTTTACCTACCATTAAAACTCATATTATGTCCGGAGCCTTATTCGAGGCCTTTTAAACAAAATTGAGATGACTTCTTCTTGTTTCCGGCCGTATTTAAGTCGTTGTAGTTCCTTTTATCCTAGTAAATATGACAACTTCCGGTTCCCAGTTCACCAGGTGTCGGCCATTAGAGCTTTCTTCATTGTGGTCTCAATAAATTACTTATTTCTAACTTATATATAACAAACACCAGGCAGAACTTACTGTAAGGCCTCGAATAAGGCTCCGGACATAATATGAGTTTTAATGGTAGGTAAAACTCTTCTATTATGTCCTTCCGCCGTTATTCGAGGCCTTTTAAACAAAATTGAGACATTGTTTGTTTTCGCCTGGTGAACGAGACGCCAATGTGAATACAAAAATATATATACTTACTAATTATTATTTGCAGTACATTATACATGCATAATTACAAATTTTACTTTTATAGCTTATGTAGTTATACATTTGAACATTAAATTACATAAAATTAAAATCTTACAGGTTCAAATAAATCTACTAATGAAGGATTACTGGACGTAGGTTTAGAAATAGTGACTGATCTTATTTCTTTTTTATAGAATTTTGCAAATGTATTTTCTGATCTCCAATTTGCCCTAGCCAATATTTTATCTAATGGTTCTCTATCAATCCAAGCCCTAGATGCTACAGCTGATCTCACGCTTCCAGGAGTTGCATCAATACCAGCATCAGACAAGACAGACTTTACCCAGCCCGCGATAACAGTTCGAGAAGCAGCTTTGGCGGGTCCTCGGGCTGTTACAAACAGATTACTCACTTTACCTTCCTTACGTCTATCCCCAGCGATCTGTACCAACCTTCTCACCCATAACACGGGATCTATATTAGAGTTTTCTTTATTTGCGTACAGTTTCCAACCTGATTGAGTGTATGATACACAATCAGTTTTAGATCCGTATATAGGCCAAAAAGTTACACAGTTCGTAACACTATCGTCTACAAAATTACTGTCCGATACACTTAAAAGAGTGAGATCGTGTACTCTACGCCCCGAGCAAAGTAACAGTAAGGTAGCACAACGCCGCGAAACTTCGTAAAGGTTCTCAACGAACAGTTTTCTGTTTGCTAACCAAGATATTACAATATCAGTATCCCAAATATTTGCATTAGAACGAGATTTTGCATTACTTGTCGCTATGGATTTCAATATATGTTTTACTAAAATGTTAGAGCTAAGCTGACCATTATTTTTAGCATTACATAAAGTAGAAACGACTGATTTATGAACCAATATAGTTCTGTAAGCTAACTTTTCTTTCAGGTGGAGATCAGCCAAAAATTGTGCTAATTCTGATCCCGACGGATTAATAGGATTAACTTTAGAGTCTTGACACCATTTTATCCATCGCGCCCATGCCGGTTTGTAAGTATTAAGAGTGGATTCTCGCCATCCCGCCCGCAATAAAGCCTTTTGCTGTGCAGACCAAGATTCTACCGCGTCCGACCACCCCCACATTTCCAAATTTCGAGCGTCATTTCCTGTACTTTTGGTGGGGGGTAGCCCGTCGATAAGTCTATTAGTTTGGACTCTAACTGGCTGATTGTGAATGGGGGAGCAATGGCACGGGCTTTTAAAACCGCTCTCCAAAACGCCTGGGGCCACCTCGGCGCAACTATTAGGTATGTACCTATCGCTCGATTGAGATGCATGAGAACTCTCGGTATTAGGTTTGGAGGAGGGAAGATCCACGCTAGTTTGAACTTCCATTCCCAAGCAAACGCATTGTGTTTCCATGCTGCTTGGTCCGTTTGATCTAAACTGACATATTTTTCTACAACATGGGCTCGATTTGATGCAAACAGATCCACTTCTGGGACACCCCATTTTTGAAATACAACCTGTGTCAACGTAGGAAGAAGGTGCCATTCTGGGAGAATCGACTTCCGAGATAGACGATCGGCAACACTGTTGAATTTGCCTGGAATGTGATGTGCGACTAAATGAATGTCGAAACGATCTAAAACCTTGAAAACCTGATAAGTTAAATTCATCAACTGAACCGATCGACTTCCTCCTTCGTTTCTCAGATACGCCACGACTGATTTGTTGTCGCATTGAAGCAACACCGACGAGTGACTCAGAAAGGGACCGAATCGGTACAAACACTTTAGAATAGTGAACATTTCTTTTTGATTCGAGTGAACCGACTCTTCTCCATCTAACCAATCTCCCTGTACCTGCACTCCGTTCAACTCCGCTCCCCACCCTGTGTCGGCTGCATCTGTCGTGAGAAAATGAGTCAATAACGGAGGGTGAAGTCGAGTCGACTTGTCGCAATTCTGCATCCACTACTCGAGTTCTTTGATTGACAGTAAAGGAAGAGGACCCTTCTTTTCGGATTGGTTCCGAAGAAGATAGTTGCAATGTGTCAAGAGACAACGGAAATTTAACCGTCCCTGCGGTACAACCAACCTGGCATAATTCAAGGTCCCCACTATGCTTTGAACTTCGCGAAGTGATATTCTTTGTTGTTTGACTAACTTTGTTATAGAGGCCCGTAAACTTTGAATTTTCTTTTCGGGTAAGCTTTTCCTGTTCTCCCACGTATCCCATATTAAGCCTAGGTACTCTAATGACTTTTGTGGGACTAGAATTGACTTGGAGGTGTTGACAATCCACCCTAAGACTCGCAGGGTCTTGAGAACAGTCTGTGTCTGCTCTACTAACTTTGACCTGTCCTGGCACGCAATCAAATAATCGTCGAGATACACTACGATACGTATTCCCTGCTCTCTCAAAGTTTCCGCAGTCCAATTTGATAGGGATGCAAACACCTTGGGTGCGGTTGCAAGACCAAATGGCAAAGAGGTCATTTGCAAGAGTTGACCTCTGTAAAGCAGTCTTAGAAAACACCGATGAGAGTGTGCGATAGGCACGTGGTAGTATGCTTGAGTTAAATCGATTTTTACCATCCAATCGTTCGGTTGTAGAAAGTCTGGAATTCGACAAACTGAAATCAGTCTGAATTTGGTTACTTTTAGATACTGATTCAGCCTCTTTAAGTTGAAAATAGGGCGCATGGAACCATCGCTTTTTGGGGTTAAAAAGATGGTTGATAAGAAACTCGGTGTTTGGGGGGCTTGTTCCAAAATGTTGTCCCGTATTAAATTGTTTATAGTTTGATCCATTTCGCAAGATGGAGAAGTTTGATACCGATTGCTGGCGAGATTCAACCGAACAAGTGGAGGTTTCGCTATAAAAGGAATTTTGTACCCCGATATTATATGCAGCAGGGGGGTCGGCGCCCTGAACTCGGCCCATGCATCGGCGAACATTCTTAACCTGCCCCCCGAGAATGATTGTGCTATGTCAATATTTTTTACTGCCTCTCCCCCTACCACGCGTGACATTGGTTTGGCTAAAACTTTGAAAGCCCTGTTGGTTGAAAAGTTTTCTCGGATTATCCGGGGTCCGTTGACGTGCGGAATTCGATTGGATCTTAAATTGAGGTCGAAAAAACCGTTGGTTTCCAGCATGGGCAGGAAAATCATATTTAAAAGCATATGGTTACATTGTGGCATACGAATTCAACGGAACATATGGTCTTAAGTGAGGTGTTTGATATCGCAACGCAAACGGTGCCGTGGGGCGACCGGCTTGGTTGTAGCTACTGGGTCCAGGTTGCGCAGCCTGAGATCCAGATGTAACTCTCTTCTCCTGCGCAGAGAAGGAGGGTCTTGAAAAAATTTTACTAGTACCTCCGTTATTTTTTAAAAATTCTGAGAAACCGTCCTTATTAAATAAAAAATTAGATGACGGAGGTATCTTTTTCAAAGTGGTTTTTAAGAATGTATCTTTTACTAAACTGAGAAATGCATCACGTCTTTGTTCAATAATGTCGGCTCGACGACCACAAAGCAGTTGCAAGCAATCGAGAGAGATTTTTTGAAAATCACCTGAAAATATTTCTTTAATTTTTATAAGCAAAGAGTCTTTATCAACATTATTACCATCGTGAACCCACTGCATTAAATCAGACACGCCCATTTTTAACGCATCACTTTGCATAATAAGTGCACGTGTAATCGCACCCAAAGACCTATCAGTTGCAATCAAATTATTCGCCTTATCGAATTGTTTAATCTCATCGTTTACTTCAAGTTCAATGAACCCCGGCCGAGCATTATAAGATTTTTGGATTTCAGAGTAACGAACATTCATCCAGTTTTCGGAATCAAAATGCTGTAATACATTTAACAAATCCACGTGGTCCGACGACGCACATGGAATTGATGGTTGTTTAAGGTTTGTAGTCAGATCAAATTCAAATTTAAGCGCCGACTCGGCGGGCACTTCAACATTTGGCAAAACCTGCTGGTTTGACGCCAGGTCCTCATTCGTTACCACCCGGATGTGTTGATCCGTATCGGGACCAACCGGGTACCACCCTGGAGGATAAGTACTGCACGCCAAATAATTCTGCATTTGACTTACTTGCTCGGCAAGGTGTTTTAATACCTTACTCTTTTTCCCCTCTATCTCCTTACGCGGCCGCTTCCGCTTACGATGCTTTGGCGGTTCCTCCTCGCCACTGGAGGATGAAGATGACGATGACGGGAGATCATCGCACACGTTTTTATCAGTTTCCGACATTTTGAAAGCAAAAATATTGAATAACGAAAAAATATTTGACGTTGTCACAATGTAATGGAAAAATTTTCACCAAAATGAAAAGCTTTTCACGCAATAATATAAATCTTATTATTTTGAAACTACAACTTATTAATCTTAATTAATCGAATAATTTAAATGAAATTATATTTATACAATTTCCAATTAAACATTTTTTACGAACGCTATAAATACGTTTGACATGTTAACGACTCAAAAATGAAGACGCCAATGAAGAAAGCTCTAATGGCCGACACCTGGTGAACTGGGAACCGGAAGTTGTCATATTTACTAGGATAAAAGGAACTACAACGACTTAAATACGGCCGGAAACAAGAAGAAGTCATCTCAATTTTGTTTAAAAGGCCTCGAATAACGGCGGAAGGACATAATATCCCGATATTGACACAAACAAATATAGTGAAGGTGACCATGGTAGCTTAAGAACTTATATTAATAAAAGGGTCTTCAAATTAAATACAATAAAATAGTCTAAATTTACAAAAAACCATTTAATTTTTTCCATACATCATTTATATACGTAAATGTAAAAAAAAAAATGTTCACAGTAATATATTAATAAGAAATATATATTGAAAATATTTGCGTCTTTTTTTAATGTAGACATCGGTATTTATGATACCTATTTAAACAAACGGAAAATGCATAGCTAGTTACTATATCCTGCTAATATTATAAATCCGAAAGTTTGTGTGTAAGCATGTTTGTTCCCTCTTCACGCTTGAACGGATTTGGATGAAATTTGGAATGTACATAACGTATACCTAGGATTAACACATAGGCTTTTTTATTTGATAATAGCGGGCGAAGCCGCGGGCACGGCTAGTAGTATATATGTATAGCTAGTTTAGTTAGTTGCTAGCTAGTTACTGTCGTCTGCCCGCTCCGTGAGTCACCAGATGGAAAGCGGCTCTACCTTTGATTAAGCAATTACCACCCTCCACTAGCACCGACGAATGACTCTACGTAGACTCTGACGTAGCTTAAATATTATCTCGGATTTTTGCTCTTGCTGATTTTTTTTCTCTTTGATTTGACAAGCATTCGGGAAAGTTCGTCAAAGGCAAACACATTTTTTCTATGGTTTTGTGATTATATAATGGTAGCTTGTGACTTATCAATTAACACCATCTTATGGCGATGGCGGCTGATCAGTAGTTCTTGAAATATCGTCGAAAGTGCGTGTATAGTATATCTAATTTGATCAAAGTTCCGAAGGTAAAGCGGTGAAGTTGGTTTTTTTAAGCTTTGCTTGCGTTTAATTATTATTTTTGTTAATATTCTTTACACGTTTACACGTTGAAATAGATTGGAAATGCGACTGCGTAATAATAAAAAAAATATTACTGACGATCACAAAGTTAAAAGGCTAACAAACTTCAATTTATCCTCGAACATAGTATCACTTTATAACTGCAGGTGATATAGTAGATAATGATTTACCATTTACCCTTTTACCATCGGACAACCAGACAATCAGCCACGCGACATCGGTTTATGGTTGATATTCCAAGAGTGCGTACGAAGGGTTTTGCTTCCACATTTATTATACGTACTGCTAATGAATGGAATTCTTTGCCCGAGTCTGTGTTTCCCGTTAAGTACAATCTAGGAGTCTTTAAATCTCGAGTGAACAGGTATCTTCTAAGCAAGCATGCTCCATCTTCGACCACATCGTCACTTTCCATCAGGTGAGATAGAGGTCAAATGCTTGCCTACAGAGAATAAAAAAAAATAACAAACTGAAGAAAGAAAGAAAGAAAGAAGAAAGAAAACATTTATTTGGCACTATAAAAAAATAAAAATTACAATTAACTTAAAAACTAACATTAAAAATACAGTTTTTTTTAATTATTATTGTGAGTTTTTTGTATTACAAAAAGGTTTAACTCAGCTTTTTGCCGAGCAGATAACTCGACACTGATTTTCAGTTAAACCTGAACTAAGCGGAAAGCATAAAGCATAAAAAAATAAAATAAATAAAGTAAAAAATAAATAGAATCTTAACTTAAAATTAATAAATACAATTTATGATAATATATTAAGCTTTCCCATTGACAAAGGCCCGCACATTGTCATCCAAACTAAACGTGAATACAAAAATTCAGCTCAATCGGTTGTCTTCAACCGATCTATCTGCTTCAAAATTGAGTTGCAAGATTCCACCCGGACAAACATACATACATTGCAAGTTAAATAAAAGCTTGTAAAAAAAAATAATTTCTCGACATGCGCATAAGTTACTTTTCTAGCCTCTATAGTAACTAGTAAGTTACCGTCATCCAGTACAAAATGCAAGTGGTGTAACTTAAAGCAAAGATTGCTAACTATTCTATGTATTGTATATCTATGAGAACCTAGGGATTTATAATAATGTAAGAAGCATATCACGTCCGCCACATAAATTACCATCAGGTGAAATAAGTCAAACTCTAGCCTCTTAAAGATAAAAAAACATTGTAAATGTTAATTAGGTTGGTATAGCCAAACGAAAGGCTTGATCATATAATTTAAAGTATTTTATAGGGTATAATTTAGACGGCCACCAAAAATTCTAAACGGTTACCAAAATGGATTAAACGGTTACCTAAATGGTCACCAAATTACGTTACCTAAAATAAAATTTCCTGTGATAGAACCGAATCGGATAACAGTAGGTTAAGGTATTTTTTTAATAATTAATAAAAAAATATTTATAATACGAAACAATGGATTTATTTCATAATATTTTAGGAAACGGAATTTGGTGACCATTTATCCATTTTGGTAACCGATTAGTTTTTTTTTTTGAAGTATAATAGGTACTTTTTGGACGGTGTTTTAACACAAGCCTTCGGCGACAAAAAAAACTTTGCTCTTTTTTTTTTAATTTTTTTTTGCTGCTCAATCAATTTGTTCTAATAGTCCACTTTAAATAACATAATTGGAAAAAAATATAAACATAAACACTTTCACACTCACAGCCCCACACTAAGTTCGAAGACTTGTGTCGTGGGTGCCGGAAACATTCACATCACACACACAATCACAACCAAATCATAATGTCTCAAATAAATCAAGTCGCATTTCTAACGTTATCGATTTGCAATCGAAATGTTTACATGACAAACACGATTATAAGAAAAATAATACTCATGGGATAAGCCTTATGATAAGCTTTATCTATTGATATACCTATTGTACTATTTCCAATTTGGGCTATATCAGATACGAGATAACATTAAGATTAACTATCAGATATGAGATATTTTTTTCCTCAAATTAGGTATGGTAGTAGAATGTGAGAATATATATCGATGTGACGAATAGTTTTGCTTTACATCCGCAACTTATTGATATGCTTTATGCGTAATAGGTATGTTTAAAAGTAAAGCATCGAGAGCAATATCATTCCTATTATTGATATACTGATTGGCCACAATATCCCTGAATCAATATAATTTAAACGCAAGCAAAGCTTAAAAAAACCGACTTCACCGCTTATATTTTATTGTTTTCTCAAAAAGCGCTAAATCAATTTCGATAACATTTATATGGATCATAATCATCATCGATTCATAATTGGCGAAATGATAGCTTAACATACATACAAAAAAACATACAGTCGAATTGAGAACCTCCTCCTTTTTTGAAGTCGGTTAAAAAGGAATGGTAATAATGGCTCCAAACTCCCAATGTTCCGTGTGTAGAATCTGTATCTTTTACTAGATCAATGTCTTGCATTGTGAGATAAAAATTCACATTTTGTCTATTGCTTGTAATGCTGTTTTAATCGTAAATTGTTTAGTATGACAACGCATATTTCATATTAAACGCTAAATCGGCACTAAAATAAATTGGATCGTTCGAAAATGGCAAACGGGCGTCTTTATCAACTGCCCAATTTTGTCTCGCAAAATTCGATATTCTAGTCGGCTTCGGTGCGTTCACATCCTGAGTTTCTCCGAGGATGACCGGGGCAATTGTGTCGAGTGGTGTGCGAGACAAGACGCGACACTTTCACCGTCACGCTCGATGGACCGAGACTGGCCGAGCGCAGCGACGATCGAATGTCGCGCGCGTCGCTGCAACCGCTATCGACCTTGCTCCTCTATGTAAATGAGGAAAAACAAAATTGAATTAGCTAGAGTACTAATTTTAAATAGGTAGCATTACCACGTGATCTGCAATGCTCATCCGCTGAGCGAAATATGTGCCAGCACGCGTTGCTTCAACTAGACGCTCCCATTAATCTTATGTATTACAGGACACCGGATTTTTCATTGTAATCTAACGTAATGCTGCCAGCATTTTGGAAACGCTGCCTACTGGCAGTATCTCTTTGAATAAGTTTTTCTTCAAAATTTAAGTATTAATTTATATTAGTACTTAACATGTAAACTGATGTAGGTGGCTGACTGTTCCAGACTAATAGGTTCGTACTGACTTACTTAAGTACCTAACTGTTACGTGAAATTAATTATGATGTCATTGCTCATGAAAATGTTGTTAGTTTTCCAATAATGTTTGGTATGTACGAAAATTTGCTTGAAAATTAACTTACCTCATATCAAATTTTAGAACAAAGCTATAAATTTCGATAATCAATATAACCGTAGCGCTACTAATATCAACGTTGAAAGGGAATTATTTGTAGTCGAAGCTCTCTCCGCAAAAAGTATTATGTTATTGAAAATTACATTTAAGCTCGTGAAACTCTCGTCGAAATCTCGGGGGAACTAAATATAATAATGTTACTACGCGAAGGAAATAACAAGTCTTTTAATAAGAAATACCTACGTTGAAACTCGTGGCTCATTACGAGGTGTGCTGAATCGGAAACGATGGCCAAATTATAGTTAACTGCCTCTATTATGCCGTGTTCTCTAGAATGCCTAATGTTAACGTTTGACGTACTGTGAAGAGTATAGGAACATCTCAACAAGTACGATTATATAGATAGCCTTGTGAATATTTAGTTCCTCATTCTTCTTTTGAAATAAATCTAATGGCGTTTAGTAGTCATGAGTGCGGAAGCTATAAGCTAACATTCGTGATGTTCAATCAATTCGCAAAAAGACTTCCATCACCATCAAATCTATTCCCTTTTTCCACTAGGAGGACGTCCTAAGTCACATCCTCTTTCTTGAGAAAGAGCGAGTGAAGAATGTGGTCATCACTTACTCGTGATGCTACTATATGGGTATATGGTGAATAAGAATCAGCATGAGTTTTTATGACCGAGCGTCTGCTTCGCGACACTCCTTGAGAATTTCCAAAAGTCGCCATACGCATTTAAACAATTCATTGAACCTAGACAACAATGAAGATCTATTTCGTAATGGTGAGAAATACCTGTCGGATGTTTATTTCAATGTAAATCAGAGCATGAAATTAAAAGAGCAGTAATAAACAAAATAATACTGGATCATTATTTTCGACTAGCTGTTTACCGGAAATTCGTCTGCGTTGGAATTATTTTCTTTGTGCTATCCTACATTATCAAAGAAAGAACCCTGACAATGTTCGTCTATAACACCTCTGGTATAGGCCATGTGATTGTCAATCAGTCAATCAGCGACATGACAGTTTTATATATTCAGAAGATTATATCAAGTCTCAACCTGGGTAGATTAGTAAGTGAATAATCTATTCTTTACTACCTCTTTTTCCCTCTATGTGTTGTTACGTCTCTACGTTATGGAAAAGGTAACGATGATAAATTTTGAAAAACGTCTGTGCGTAAAATAAAATAACGTTTTGTATTTTGAATTCGGCATTAATTCCCATAGTCTCAGTATCGTGATCTCATTCTCACCTATCACTATCTTTTGTTTTAGTCCTCAAGACAACGATACATTTAAATGTCTCGCAAGTTTTGGTTTAACTCCGTCGTAAGTAAACAGAGAGAGTACTGTAATAGTTTGACATCTATCCTATTAACTTTCACTTTCGCTATTGTTCCTGATCCGTCTGTCTCTGGTCCACTGCTTTGTTTGTCATTTACATAGATGTCTATTGCGGCGTTCATTATAATCCAGATCTTGCTGTCTCAGATCACTTTCTGATATGCATCTTTAAGTATTTCTGTGCAGTATGATTTGGAATACAATAAAATTAAACTTTCTCCTTCGTGAGATCACCTTTCGTCTCTGATAACTGTTATTACATCGACCGGCTTGAGATTATTTTTACTTGTCATTCGCTGTGTGGTTTTATCTTTTTTCTAATATTTGCTGTAAACATTAATGTTCATATTATTTCATTGGTTACCTGTTTGTTTCTTGGCACTGTTCAACATAAACGATTTGTTTTTAGGCAATTGTAGTCAGATAAAAATATTAAAACGGATATTATGATTTTATTGTATTTTATTAATTAAACAATTCTGCAGTACATATAATACATGATCTTTGAATAATAAAGTTTTGCATGGAACTGCAATACGCTTAAGTGATGAGTTACGTCTCATATCATGTCCAGCACACAGGCAACTTGCTCTTTTTTTGTTTTGGCAAAGGAATGGTACCTTCCCCGACGGTCACGCGAGAAGTCCTGCTCGCTAGTGTTTCCTCTCTCCAGCCTTGTGGTCCGCGGTAGATCTTTGATATTCCCGCGACTACATATTAGAGATATACTTAGGTTAAGATAATTCCTGTATTAGTTATAAAGAATTTATGAAAAAAATTGAATGGAATAAATGCGCCGCCGAGTTTCTTGCCAGGTTCTTATAGGTGATAGGTGTAATTTTGCGAATCTGGCAAACGTGATATTAACTTTCATGAGCACATCTATTTTTAACGATTTTTAATAAAGAATCTCAAATTCTCCCTTCCGCTATTTCGTCTGCGTTATCCGTCACCACTTTCTCCATTGTGCACCTGCCTCAATCTACTTGTCGACGATTACGAGGTCGTCTGGTCAGTCACATTGCCTTGTCATTTCGTTTTTTGATGTTGTTTCTAGTTTTCGCTGAGATTTATTGTGACAATGATGGATTTTATAGAAACTTGCTTGGTTATTCAACTTTTAGTTTTCAGAGGCTTTTGTATTAAAACCGATGCTCGTTACATTTTGGAAAATTAAAAATTTGGAGAAGTCATGTAGGTGTTTTCTATTTTTACCTAGAATATCTTTATTTTATTTAAGATTGTGGAGTAAAATTAAAGTCTTCAAAATGTATTACTAACATCGCAAAGTTCAGTATGAGTGTACCTGTGCTAATTTGCCAATATGTGCCCTATAGTATAATCTTAATACGATGCACTTTTGCCGATATCATATTTTGCTTACACTGCTATTTTTGTCTATGTCTTATGTTCTTGTCTACAGAAGATGGTTAGCCATATTCTACTCTCTAATTTCTATAAATTAATTCCATAAATGATTTTCATGTGACATTATAACATTTGACCATATTTACGTACCGGTATTGGCTAAATTTATTAACCGAGCTTGGAATAAATGTAGGACTTCCGTCCCATTTTAGATTTTACGTGCTTACCACCCTCGAACTCGAATAAATTATCAGTTAGAGCTAAAAATAATCTTATATCTATATCTACTATATGGCGAACAAAGAATCTTAATTCCGTAATATTTACATAGTCTAATTCGTATCTGGCAAAAAATTACGTCAATTGTGAACTTTTGTAAGTTTTGTTCTATCTTTACTGCCGTTGCAACACAAACACAATACATGACAAGTTTCACAAAGCATAACTTGTTCTAATTTATCATAAGACTTCGAGTACAATAAGTACATTTCTACACCAATCAGCGTCGACCTAGCTAATTGTTTCTGACGCAGACGCGCGGAGTTTTGTGCTCGGATTAGTGGTTCATTCAATTAGGTATTCAGTGTAAGCCGGCACGTGAGCAAATAATGTGCGTGGTTACGTGACCAAGTACTCACACACACGAAATCATTCATTCCAGTGATTTGCATCAGAATTTGCAATTGCTCGCGCACTACGAGTAACTATTGAATTGAAGCATGGCACTTGCATGTAAACTGTGGCTGTACGGTTCGATTGTAATGGATTGATCGATATGAATCTGTGTATTGAGTATCGAATAGATACGAAGATAAACTTGCACCATTTGCCATTCGATACAATTGTAGTAATGTTTGTATTACCAATGAATGAAAAGTTTCGGGAGTTAATCGACGAACTGCTACGAAAAATGTTTATTTTATTCGTATTAGTTTCGATTTAAAATGCGCTTTAGGCTAACATTTTTAACACCGGAATCACAATATTCCTTTGGGAAGAAAACTTTTGTTTCCACCAGGATTCGAACTCGTACCTGATGCCTGGAAGGCGAACACGCACCCAACAAAACTAACGGGCAGTTGTTTACACACTTTGTTGGTTAGTTACATGCAAGTGTAGCTAATGAAAGACGTGTAAAAAATTTCTAATATATTCATACACGATCGTTCTAATGCATATTGAACGAGTTGTAGTTATGTATGCCAAACAAAATAATTGATTGCTATTTAAATCAATTTGTGAACCGTTAAGATTGACCTTCGTTGCATACTTGTAACGTTCAGTTATTGATGGGTTGCCTGTAATTGATCGATAGTAGTACGTGCTCGGTGAACATTAACTCTGTTTGTTTTTAAAATTACTCGACCGCGCTGTCCATGTATGTTTACATTTTTAATTGAAAATTTAATCGTAGTTGTAGCGTTCGAGATATTTATATTCATACCCTTATACGTCTAAAATATATAACTCAAAGGTGACTGACTGACAAACCACTGGACGGATCAGGCTGAAATTTGGCATGCAGGTAGATGTTATGACGTAGGCATCCGCTAAGAAAGGATTTTGATTAATTCTACCCCCAAGGGGATAAAATAGGGGATGAAAGTTTGTATGAAACTTTGTCAATTTTAAATTAATACTTCTTAACGCGAGCGAAGCCGCGGGCAAAAGCTAGTCTATCTATATAACAGACTCTCTCGACGGCAAACATATAAACGTTAAGATAACTTATGTATTATTAAGTAAGATATTGTTTGAAAAAATTATAAAAAAATTATGCTAACGAGTTTTTCGCAAGGTTCTTCTCGAGATGACTTTATATTTACGAATCTGGCATTACAAGTCATTAACTTTCATGACTGTCTTTTTGGGGCCCATGTGAATAAACGATTTTCAATTTGAATTATTTCGTTCAATTTAAATTATCTTACCTAATGTATGAAACATATAATAATATTAACTACGTTAAGTTATATTAGCTACGTTAACTACGTAAGTAGAGGCCACCTACCTACAAATTACATGTCATAAATCTAATAAAGCTAATAAGAAATGTATCCGGGGAGTGGAGGCCTGGTGACTGTAACGCAGTTTTTTTAATTAACCTGAAAAATGTGCCAAGGAATTACACGATCTAATTCCCCCATCCCCATTCTATCATCGAACAAGTAGGCAAACTGCTAATCGACACCGGTATATGGTAGATATTCCACAAATGCGAACAAAGCGTTTTGCTTCTACATTTATTATGCGTACCGCAAAGGAATGGAACACCTTGCCTGAGTCGGTGTTTCCTGATGGGTACAATATGGGAGTCTTCAAGTCGCGATTTAATAGGTATCTTCTAGGAAAGTTTGCTCCATCGTCAACCACATCATCGCTTACCATCAAGTGAGATAGTGGTCAAACGCTTGTTTGTATTGAATAAAAAAATAAAACCTGTATCAGGCAATACGCTCTCACAATAAGGAAGAATATAATTATTGTACATATACTACTAATGATATACCAGCTTGACCTGATATTTTATAGATACTATACGTTACGTACGATATTTCTAAAACTAAAGTTTGTTTCGTTCGAATTTATGCCTCGTACAAAACAATTCCTTTCGTACACAATGTTGTATTACATTTTAAAATAACGTGGAGCATCTTCGTACCTAGTTCAAATTTAAATTTCAATGAGATTCCAGCATGTTTACATCTATCTACAGCTATTTCAATTTGTAACAACGCAACGCTTGCTCGACTTTATAGTCACTTTCGTTGACTTTATTCCGTTTTACTGTTACAATTATTGCAGTTTTGTGTAATAGTTCTTACTAATGATACAATTACGTAAATGTTAGTAGCATTTTCTCTTATATCCAGTTGACAAAACGTGGATCATTTGTTCAAATGCTAACGGTAAAAGCTCTTACCTGCGCTTAATTTTCGTTGAACCTAATCTTCCAATAAAGTTGTCTAGTAATTAATTAAACATTTTGAAAATCTGTCTCAATTATGCCTATTATTAACATAACATAAACGCTTTCACAGCCCCACACTATGTTCCATGACTTGCATCGTGGGTAGCGGAAACATTATCATCACACACATCATCATACTTTTTTTTTTTTTTTATTTGTGACAGGCTAGTGTTTGACCACTATCTCACCTGATGGTAAGTGACGATGTGATCGAAGCTGGTAAACACACTAGACCTGGAATACGCAGAATACTGAGAACCAGATACACAAAGATCCTAAACCCGGTGCTTGGAAGACGAACGCGCACCCTAAGTAACTAAGTCAACGGATAGTTCGTTATTATTCTGCTTTGACCATCCTTGTATCAGACCTTGTTAATATTGAATCATATGATGATCAGTCCGTATCATCAGCTCATTTTGTTTCTACTCGTGACTCGGAGCCTTCCTAATTGGGAAAGATTTAAGGCCTGATCTACCACCCTGGTCCAATGGTTCATGGATAACAAATGTCCGCGGCGATTCTTTGTGAATTTTGAAAGCGCCGGCTTTCTAACGATGTTTTCAATTGCATTCATTGTTATAAGAGTTCATATTCTGCATAAACTTGAAAAATTCATTGGTGTTGTGCGGCGGAGTGGGATCTGAACTAGGGTTAGTAAGATTAGACTCACGTGCCACTATCCGGCCTCACTATTTTTACTTCGACATTTGACCTACTAATCTTATTCTTTACTCAGTTGTATGTCCATATTTCTCCTTTACTTAAGCAATGCTCTTCGCATTCTGAATTAATTAGCTATCATTAGCAACCCCCACTCGACCGCTATCAGTCATTGACCTGACCTTTCTTATCAATGTCGGTGTTGCGTGTGGGGCAGGATTTACAGTCTTTTCGGCCGAATTGGGATTGGTATCGTTGTTAAGATAAGCCGCTGATATACATATAGACTTTTTATTGCTTGTGATATATGGCCTGAAAAGTTGCATATTCTTTTAGGTTAATTATTTTATTATAAAAATAATAGTGTGAAATTACAAGGTTTAAAGAGATTTGATATCTAATATCTAAGCGTAACGAGCGCAGTGGTTTCAAAAATCTCTTGGTGACACTGTACTGTATTGGGCAAGTGTAGCGCTTATTATCAGGCGATTTGCTCGTCTCGTCTCTCAGTTATAAATAAAAAAAAGGTCTTCTATGTGACGCCATGCATTGGCATTGTCTATTTAATTTAGAGTGTTATATTATTTTAAAAATTGTATGCACGTGTCTGACAATTTAAATATTACAATGTATTCAAATTCATGTAAATATTTAGTGTTAGAGCGTGAAATGAAAACACAACTATTATTGTTGGCGTTTAAAATGTATTCCAGTATTCGATTTATATTCAAAATAAGTTTGCTATTGTTTCAATTATAGATTTTTTAAATAGTAACAAGATTACACTAAAAGATATTCGAGAGGGTTTAATTCTGGAACTAGTCAACCACACGGGCTAACGAGTACAGCGCAGGAATCATACTAACCCTATATTAATAATATTATAAATCCGAAAATTTGTGTGTAAGTGTATAAATGTGTAAGTATGTTTGTTCCCTCTTAACGCTTTAACGGCTGAACGAATATGAAATTTGGAATGTATACAGCTTATATAGGATTAACACATAGGCTACTCTTTAACCTAACAATAGCGGGCGAAGCTGCGGGGCACGGCTAGTAACCTTATAAGTAGTAGTTTCATCTAAACAGTAAGAAGCTCTATACCAACAAAACCTCTGAATGCATATGTATGATCTCTGTAAGGATTATAATTATATATCATCTAACACAAAACATAACTCTTCTTCCTCAGTGTTGCATATTATCTTTAACAACTAGGTTATAAGTATTCCTATCAAGAGCTTTGCCATTAACTAAGTGTGTTTAATTTAAAACGCAAATAGTCGTTTATTTTCAACTACTTACCAAATGGTTCTTACAATACTGTTTGATTACACGTTAAGGTTGGCAAATGTTTATTTATTATTATGATATATCGGAATTCTAATTGTAAACAATGCCGGCTAAGTAAGGTCACCTTGCTATTCCGTTCTAATTTTTAATCTTGTTTTTAGGGTTCCGTACCCAAAGGGTAAAAGGTAAAAACAGGACCCTATTACTGAGACTTCGCTGTCCGTCCGTCCGTCCGTCTGTCACCAGGCTGTATCTCAAGAACGGTGATAGCTAAACAGTTGACATTTTCACAGATGATGATATTCTATTGCCGCTATAACAACAAATACAAAAAATAAAATAAAATAAATATTTCCATATTCCCATACAACAAACTTGATTTTTTTATAGAAACCCTTCGTGCGCGAGTCTGACTCGCACCTGGCCGGTTTTTTTTTGTTTTTTGTTCTATTTGGAGAGGAGACATAAGCAAGTTGTGTTACTGTGCTACTAGAATCATTTTAAGCAACACGTCTATAATGAGTATTTCACATTGCGTCAGCTATGCTGTTTATATTACGTAGTGTTTTACCGTTTATAGTACTAAGTAGGTGCAAAATATTATAATTAGTTCTAAATACGTCAATAATTGAGTTCATATTTCCATAACATGCACGCGTTTCATTAAGCGAGCAGATATCACCTTTCTGAACTACTATTAATGATATTGTTTTGTTACAGGTAAGTGCTGCCACGGGATATATATCAGATATAATAAGGGACCTATCGTGATGCCATGAGATACACCAGACCTTTGTATTGTAAGCAGAATACAATTTCTGTAGATTATAACTAATGTTAAGGTCTAGATTGGGCACTGACTCTATTTGATGTTGGTACACTTTGACAAGACTAGTCTACGCCTCTACTACTAGGCACTGGTAGAGGCTATGCTACTATTATAAACTGCCCAGTCAACAAAATGGGGAGTAGTTTTTTTTTTTCTTTATATGTACATAAACAGACAGGTGACAAACAGATCAGTAAAAACTAAAATTAGTATTACCTAATACCTTTAAACGTGCAATTCTTGTATATTTGTATATATATACGACGAGCCGTGAATTGTTTATTGTTATAAAGGACAAACATAGTTGTTAGGTCTACAAAGATATTGTACATATAAAAGTTATGATACCAATTATAATAATAATAATATGTGCTCCCTAAGGCCTACACAAGGCTAGCCCGTGTCGCGAGCTCCTAGTCTCTTCAATTTGTGAATAGAAATATGTTGAACAGTAGTGTTGTGTCTGTGTGTGCAAGTCATGATTGAATGAGTGTGTTTATGACTGCTTCGTTTTATGTTTAATATTTTGCTGTCGTTACGATGTGTAGAACATAACTCGTTGAAATAATAGGTTATATTTTGTTGCAAATCTCTGCAATATGAGCAAAATTTGGTAGCTTGGTCTACTTCTAGGTTTTTTAGGAAGATTAGGCAAGCATTTGACCTTTATATCACCTGATGGAAAGTGATGACGCGGTCGAAGATGTGACATGTTTGGTAAACTATTAGATAGATGAGTATGAAAAAATGCCAATCTACCACTTCCGTCGTATAGTATACGATACCGCGCTCATCAGATCGAGAAACGCCTTCATAACCAACTGAGCAATCACAGCTTGTCTCTTTTAACTTATTATTTCCAACGACCTGACCGTAAACGTATCCATCAAAATTTAGTTAATTACTGACATTTCAATAACCACAGTACCCACCAATTAGTACTGACCAGCCCATGAAGGCGTACCTAATGCGTGGATGTTTCCATTCTGTGGTGAGAACCTGGGCATTGGCTCATAACAGGCCGGTCCGGCCATTAGTGCTAAAAGCTTATTGATTTCTAATCATTGACTGTTATGTAAGCTGTGATGGGAAGGGGAATTGCAACAATTATTATGTACAAATGAGCTGGAGCAATGTCAGCGTGTGTCAAGTAGAGTTAAGTGAGTGTTGATTTTATAAATATCAGATACATCAGGTCTTTACTGAATATTTTGATGTGATACAATGTGATACATGTGTGATTTTTTTTTCTGATTCTTCTCTAACCCATTCACATTTATTTAAAATAATTAAACATTATGACCCGGGAGCTATCCTTCAGAGTCAGTAATTCTAGGCCTAGCGTGCTTACTATCCTCGACCACATCATCACTTACCATCAAGTGAGATAATGGCCAAACACTGGACTATCCGAGTAAAAAAAATTGGATATCGCTTAAAACATGCTTATTAGTGATTAATTTGGGTTATACTTAAATGCTACTTTGGTGATTCAGCATAAGACGTCGCTTAAAAGGTAGAAGACCCAAGTGAAGGAAGAGAGACGGACTGAGTGTAACCCTCCCTATACCACGTAGTTCCCTACATCTTTCCTATAATCGTTACCCCTCCTACAGAGATTCTAAATTCTAATTATATTTGAATCTGGAAGACTGAGGAATGATGTCATATTATAAACTACGGAATTGGATTAGATTAAATCGTAAGGTAAATACATTTTGTACAAGATTTTTTATTTCCGAGTGGTCTGAACTCCTTAATTTGAAATTGTTAATTCTGTTTGTTTACAGTCCAATAAATCGCCAGCCCTACCACCAGTGGCGGATTTATCAGCAGGCTGAGTAGGCTGGAGCCTAGAGCGGCAGATTTTAAGGGCGGCAAATTTGGGACCATCTTTTTTTACCTAATACACTAAATTCATGCTAATTGGGGCAAAGGTGGTGTAATATAGAGCCCACACTATCGTCCTAATTATACCAACTTTCTTAATGAAATTGTAACATTATGACTTGGGAATCGTAATATTTAATTGACAAAAATATTATAATTAATATGATTTTGAACTAGGATTGGACAGGCCGGAAAGGGCGGTAAAATTTGAGTAGCCTACTTGCGGCAAATGTGTAAATCCGCCACTGCCTACCACTGTAACAACTATCCATTACCGCTATCAGTTCGCTTTCGTGATTAGGTAAATCGCTGTCGGGCGGCCTTTCGTCCACGCTAATGGTTGCATAATGACGCTAACCCGAACTACACCTTCACCCCTTCTAATACGGCGTATTTGGTCTATTTTCTGCACTTTTTGTGGGAAATTGCTTTCCCAACCCGGCAGGGTCAACAACCCCGGTAAACGCGAAAGTGAAATCCGTCACTTGTTGCTACGATACCGATGGACGGAAACGTGCTGCGACTGGGGATAAGTTCTTTTTATTGTGGATTTGTATGGGGATTAAAGTCGATATTCGAACAACAAGCACGAGGCATAATCATCAGAAATTTCATTAGGTATGCTAATGCGAATTTGGAATCGGAATGGATTGGGCTGCCGCTTTACCCTTTTCTTTGTCATGTGATGTAGTTGTTAATTAGGGTTGATAACTATCGAAACGAATTAACTATGTTTTCTAGGTATATGGGATAACTGGCAAATGATGGTTAAAAATAGTTGATACTTATTGGTTATGTTAGTGGAAATAAAGATATCGTCATAAGCGAGGATGCAAAATGAAACGGCATTACAGTTATCATAAGTTTTAATAAAAACGTTGGACGGAAATGTTAAACTTACTTCAATACTAATAAAGAATGAGTCACGCAAGTCGTTTGTGGGACAGTTAGATGCACCACAAAAGCGTCTATTGCGGCGAACGCGGCAATGCGTCTGAAATTATGTCTTATTTGCAAAGTAATCTGAGTAAGTAAGTAACCCCAAGAATACTTAAACATAATAAAATATATATACGTAGTGATTCTTCAATTGCGCCACAAATTTCAAAGCTGTTAAATATTTCCTAAACAAGTGATCAAAAACCAAAAGTTCGAATGGTACATTCACCGAAGCGTTCAGTAGACACCCAATTTAAAGAACCATCCTGAACAAACTAATCTTTCATCAGTTGACCCTTATCCCGCTCTAATAAAATAGATCCTACGGAGCAAGTCGATCGTCTCCATATTGTTCTCGTACTTAATAAACAGGCTGAACAGTTCCCTAAGTAAGCAAGAACTTGGAAATTGTCTTTATTGAATAACGTAGTCCTCCACAGGATTATTTTCAATATTGTCTTACGAAACCAACAATATTGTGAGGAAGTTTAATAACAAGTTCCGTTCGGGCTTATGTATTTATAAATATTTGGGCTACTCGATCTGTTTGAAATCGGCTCTATAACATTTGTGTACCTACAGTACTTAGGTACCTGTTATTGGGTCCGCGTTTACTTCAGAACAGGGGTCGGGAACCTGCGGCTCGCGAGCCACATGCGGCTCTTTGGATGTGACGCTGCGGCTCTTTAGTTCCATACGCAAATATTATTTATATAAAAAAACGTTTTGAATCGATTAACGAGGATTAGACACTATTTCTATCGAGCCATTAACAATCCTTCAAAGGTAGCAAAAAAGTACATTTATACAGTTGAAACAAGTAAATTATGGGATGATTAGGCAAGTATAACGCGTGCATAGCGTTTTCTATACGATACTCGTAGTACAGCAGGTATTATTGTTGGCATTAAGCAAAGACTATTCTGTGGCATTAAGGATCATTGTTGGCAAGAAAAAAAATTGTGGCTCTATAAAAGTATGAAATTTTGTAAATTGTAATTTTTGGCTCTTCCGACTCAAAAGGTTACCGACCCCTGCTTTAGAACAATTAGTACAGTTATTTTTCTTTTGACCTGTGGTTTTATTTACTTATTAGATAATTGTTTCATATATCAAATTAAAACGTTATAGAACACGCTTACCCTGATAATGGTACCTCAGGGTACACTCACCAAATCAGAAAACAAATACTAAGATACTCAGTGAAGTAGTAATTTCCGGTGTGTAATTTTTTAAATTAATTAACACAATAAAGGATATTCTATTAAATTATATACATTCTATGCGCTCTGCATGAGGTTCGTGAAATACTAATATTATAAATGCGAAAGTTTGTGTGTGTGTGAATGTTTGTTACCATGTATCTCCGTAATAAATAAACCGATTTTGATTAAATTTAGAATGTAGATAGTTTAGGTTCCGGAATAACACATAGGCTACTTTTGCACTTAATTAACGCGGGCGAAGCCGCGGGGCACGGCTAGTACTTTATAATTACAAAACCAAAGATCAAAAAAGGCGATTATTTATTTTTACCATGAATTGTAGATCTGGTAAAAAGAAAAAAGTAAAACAATAGATTTTTAAATGTTATGTGTCAAATTTTCTAATTTTGATTGTTATACTTGTATCGAGTTAGGAATGGGGTAAAATTAAATTATGTCAAAAGAGTAGGGAGAGGGAGTGCTTTTATAAGGGACAAAATCGGTACAGGGCTTATCCGGATATCCGACCGGTATAGTATGACCTGAAACTAAATAGATTGCTAAACCTTAATATGACAATTTATAATAGAGCATTTCAGGCTTATCTAGCTGGCTTCTTGTCCGTTATCAGGTCATCTTCACGCCTAACGGAAGCACATACCTTTAACGATAGTTTAAGAACGGCAATTGCCTATAATGGTAGGGTAAAGAAATGCTACCAGTAATGTATGAGGATTCTAGGTTAATGGGTGACGGTTATCCGCCCAGATAGAAGGCAAACTAGGCGGAGAGATTGTATCTTCTTAAGATGTAATGTCTCTCCGATATATACCTGCCTGCCTCTTCATAAATGCATACAGTTTATAAGTCTAAATTAGAATCGATGAGAGTGATTGTAAATACTATAATCGTAACAAATGAAGCCTGCTGTACCATATAATACATTCATTTCATGACTAATTGCACTACCTAATTAAGTAATTGCAAATGTAAGTAGATATAAGTGACGTAAATCAAAACTTTGAAAATACCCCCGACGACCTATCTGGAAAAGGGCTGCATCGATTTTCACCAAACGTAGCTAAGAACACTTTCAATCAAGCATCCTTTCATATTAAAAAGAAACTATCTCAGTCGGTCACAACGTTAAGGAAGTAATGCACACAAACAACAACTGTCTTTCTGTTCTTATTTACCTTCTCTGTTTAGTCGTGGCCAAAAATGGAAGTTGTATTTGACTTGACTTGTAAATTGTCATTTTACAATAAAATTATTATTGATTTAATCTGACCAGCTTTTATTATCTTCATTATGGATTTTTCACAGCCGATTTACTACCTATAATGTTGTAACTTTTTGATAATCCAAAATCTCTTTTATACATGTATGGTAGTTATGGTTATAGTTGGTGTTTTTTTTTGTTGTTCAATCTTAATTATTTTCTTACTATATCCAAAGTTGACAATTGTTTCGGAAAAATATATCTATGTATTCTTCCGAAGCTTTCATCAACATACGAAGTAGCGTTAATTTGTAGAATTTTGTCGTGACTAGATGGCTTTTGGATTAAATATTAAAATCATTTTTATAAACCTTTCACACTCTTAGATCCACGCTAAGTTCGATGAATTGTTCGTGGGTGCCGGAAACACATCTTACACACAATTACACCCAGAACTACAAAACTCCCTTGTGCTACCACCGGGAATCCAACTCGATTTTTTTACGCTAAATAGGCAACCATTTGACCACTATCTCACCTGATGGAAAGTGATAATATCCGCTGTTTAGAAGGCGAACTAAGCCGACGAAGGGTATTTCATTTGATTACAATAACCTTTTTGGATTAAACCTTCTTGATTTACTAATTAAGATAAGGTTTAACGAACGAGAACCTATTAAAACATCTACACAAAACATTCTACACGAAACTAGAGTGATGGATATCAAGCCATTTGTAGAGCAAACTGTTCAACGTTCAACTGGAACGGATTAATTCGATGCAGTTTAGATTTGGTTGGATTTGTTTCGAGTTCAATTGGTGGACATTACTCAGAACGAGCGGGGATTGTAGAAATCTATAGTAAAGGTAAATGGCTGTTGATATTTCAACCCGACGCGTTTTGTAAGGTTTTAGTTACGCCTTTAAAGGCTTATCACTAAAGTTGCAATTTCTGAAAATTACTTGTGTATGAAGAGGTGAACATTTTTCTAATTCTTGTTAGGCAAGCATTGGCCACTATCAGTTAAGAAATGAAAAAAAAGTTAATAGGGAATATGTATCAGATTTAAATATAGGTTCATTATTATTATTACTATCATATTCAAATGTTTTTTAGTTATGTATTTTAATAAATAGTATTTGAAACGCAAGCGAAACTTAAAAAAAAAATTTCATTGCTTATATTTCGGTTTTGGCTTGACCGATTTTGAAATTTTTTTTTGTGACCACCTCTAATGTATACTCTAGTAAACAAAAAAAATCATTAATTTCGATTCATAATAGCTTTTAAATGCTTTTATTTAGCTTTTTTTTTTTTTTTTAAATAATGCCTAACTACGGGCCAATTGCCTATATTCATAATTGGCAGAAATATTGCGTAAAATACATTCAATAAAAAAGTTACAGTAGAATTGAGAACCTCCTTTTTTAAAGTCGTTTGAAAAGTGATAAACATGCATGGAAATTCAAAATAGCAAAACGCACTCTATTGGCTCTATTAGATTCGTGACGTAATTTCACACATTTTTGGTGTCAATGATTGGTTAAGTACCAAAACATTCTTTAATATATCCAACCCTACCATTCTAATATATTCAGTAATTAACTTGTCACAATTATTTATATCGTAAGATCTAGTTTAGTTATTTGCAAACAACTTAGATAATAATATTCTGAATGTTATTATGTTAATCGAAAGGAAATACTCTGATTTATTTATATTTATAACGAATCTTAATTGTCCTATAACGGTAAGCTATCGCAGAAGGATTAGAATGAATATATTACGCGATTCAACTTAAATTATACCTACATTTTTTGCTTGCTAAGTCGCTACCTGTTATTTATCAATACAAGAATCTCGTTAACGGTTATTCTTGTTTTAACAATATAATTATTAATAATATTGTAAGAAACGGGTTTGCCGCAAAAGTGAAAAAATGGCGTTGTTGATTTTGTATAATTTTCTAAAACCTGTAGTTCTTCGAGTGTCAATGTATAATAATGGTGGGTTATTAACCGTTAATACTTAATAAACGTGTATAAGTATAGGCAAATCGTAAAAAGTTGAAAACGTGACTTTCGCCTTCGCTTCAAAACTCCAATAGAAGTTTTAGTAAAGTTTCTACCACTTTGCTAGGGTATGACTTGACTACGACTGTTTTACTTGACTTTGACTGTGACTTGTGACTGGGACTTTTAATATGAAATACACTTGAAATATATAATAGTTGACACTGGCTAAATGCATAATTTTGCGAAGCCAGCGAAGTTAATAATTAAAATGCCAAAGAATCGTAACTACACAGACTCCGAGAGTCTTTTCAACGATAAATTGATGTGTTCCGAGGCTTACTGCGAGCTTCAGGAGCGGATCTTCCGGCTGCACATTCTCGTCACGTTTTTAACCCTCCACAGAATAAATAATATTAACGCCGCGCCGAGCCAAATATAAAGAATAGAGAACCGAGATACCGTTAAGGTCGATTGCTATAATAATTATTATAAAACAACTAATTCTTCGTCGTGAGAACTCGACGCGTTGCGAGTCGGTGGAATAGCCTAAAATTGTTGAGTTATGTGGAGTATTAGAATATTTTATTGCTGTATGGCACCATTTAAAATGTTTCACAGTGTTTCTGTATGTGCTTTGATGTTGTTTATTTTAATCGGTTTGCTGTAGGTATGCGACGATGAAATTTCGGCCAGATTTGGCCAGAATTTCGGCCATGTTGTTGGTCTTAAACAACTGGTCGGTGTAATTTTTCGAAAAAATTCACGCAATTTACAGCCGTGCAATATTGTATTTTATTATAATATGATATATTTTTAGCCAATGCAATTGTTAAAACATGTTTTACTTCACCAATAATATAATATGTATATACTAACAACATTACAATAACAATTTCCAAAAATACAACAATGTATTATCATAATAATATTATCAGTTGCTAAGCTGGTAATAGTACGTTATTCTTGCTTATTGACCCGTTTGCTCAATGTTTAGTGTAGTAATTGAGTCAAATACACATACAATTTAGATGGAAACAATGAACTATATTAGCCTTATAAATGTAATCATGAAAATACTAAAGATTTTGAATATGTTCTATGTATAATTTTAAGTCTGTATAGTCATGTAGCTATGTAGTAGAAGAGGTTGGTATTGTATTGCAGTAGAGAAATCTTGGCAAAGACCGAAAATGTGTCTTACTTAAGAATAGAAACCCGTCTGCTATCTAAAGAGGCTTCAAACCAAAAAAGATCTAAACTTTCATAAGCACCACTATTTCCACTTTCTTTCTTACATCACCCGTCATCCATCTATCATCAAAGGAAACTGATCTCTGTGCTCCACATATGTCCATTCTGATGCCCCTGATATTATTCACTTTCTCGTGCCTTTGTCTTGGGCCTGACTTGACTGATTGTGTTATGGAAATAGGTCGTAGTTATCAAATGGTATGGAAGAAAAGCTTTAATTAGGCAATAAATATTAGGAAATACGCTAAGAATCCAAATCAGGTCAAAATATAGGAATATTAACTAACTATTTTGCAGTGGGCTTGAGCCACCTATAAGCAAGGTGCCTTGACGTAACTTACGTTTTTGCCGTATGGTATATATGTATATATTTTTAGTTTCGTTTTAGGAAATATAGGCATTAAGTCCGTAGATAGACTCTACAAGAGTTTTATTTTTAAAGTAATGTACAAGAGAAAACCAAAAAGAAGCCCAAGATATGCTAACTCTGAACATTCGCTAAGCGCACAAATTTCATTCAAATCCATTCAGACGTTATGGTGTGATGAGGAAACAAACATACTTACACGCAAAGTTTTAGACACAAACTTTCGTATTTGTTGTATTAGTGTGAGTGTAGTTGATCTACTTCTTTAAATTAATTTGAGTAGGATACATTTCATCGTAATCAGAGGAAACAAAATTAATTCGAAAATAAAAAAGTTAAAAGTTTAAGAAGTTTTTTTTTTGTATTTAATGAAATTTGTGCGCTTAGCGTATGCACAGAGTTAGCATATCTTGGGCTTCTTTTTTTGTTTTCTCTTGTATATTACTTTAAAAATTTAACTTTTGTAGAGTCTATATACGGACTTATATAAAGTTTGCCTATCTTGAATAAAAAAAAAATGGTCCCATATAATGTGGCTCGATAACGGCTGTTCCAATTTTTACCAGATACCCATATAAAACTATTCCAATGAACTAGTTTCATTTAAATCAAAAAGACGTGTGGCACTCGGGGACTGCCGCGGTAAAGCTATTGCATAGCATTTTTTACCAACTTATGCAATTATAATTATTTATTTATTTTATTTATGCAGTATTTTTTTTCCTGCCACCTAGAGGCTAGTTGCTGAACTAAAGAGACAAGCGTGATATTTCAAAAAGTCATTAAAAGTTCTGCTATTC
This sequence comes from Lomographa bimaculata, assembly GCA_948107665.1. Classification (NCBI taxonomy): domain Eukaryota; kingdom Metazoa; phylum Arthropoda; class Insecta; order Lepidoptera; family Geometridae; genus Lomographa; species Lomographa bimaculata. Next base: position 14,087,102 of record OX403603.1, on the reverse strand, counting down.
ATCGATAGATGGCAAAACTAAAAAATATCACCGCTGTGCCGGTCGGAGTGGGGGGTGTTAGGTTATTTTCGTTACGGAATTTCTGGATTCGGTCTCCACGCTCAAGGCCCGCGATAGAAGCTATGCAATAGCTTAAAAAATATATATCGGTTGTTCCATTCCGATTAGCACATATACTGATATACAAAGCCTTGAAACCTAGAAAACCTAGTGTCTTTGACTTAAAATTCAAAGACGAGAAAGGTTACGTCATATTTTTAATACTTTCCTTTGATATGACCTATTGAGTTCGATTTCGATTTCTATATATATAATAATATCATCTTCTATATTTATTTATAAAGGCTAGATCGATGTCAATGACTTGATAAGTTTCTATTCAATGATCGTGCGTGTATTGGCTCGTAGCTATATAATGTTATTACGTTATTTATTAGGTACGTTTGCAGATTTATGGTCTACGTTATAAATCTGCGAACGTACCATTCGCATGACGACTGCATCAGCTTTTCTTCCCACAATGTCTATTGAATTCTTTTCTTCCATCTATATTTTTTGAACAGACAGGATTGAATTCATTCTAATAATTATGTATATAAAACGATTACCAATTTATATCCCAAGCAGTACTTTATACTCGAATTAAAATATCATGAACAGAGTGCAATTCTAACACTCACAGCCCGACAATAAGTTCGATGACTTGTCGTGGGTGCCGAAAACATTCACATCACACACGCAATCACACCCAGAACCTGAAACACAAATTACCCTTGGGACGAAAACTTGTATTTCCACCGGGAATCAAACCCGATACCTGCCGCTTAGAAGGCAAACGCACATCCACCAAGGCCAACGGGCAGTTCGGGTTCAGATGAACTCTCTAGAGGATAGAAGTCCATCTACACGGTGAAATGATTGATAAAAACTTAGTCCTGTTAACGGTCGTTTGCCTTACTACTGGTTCCGTTCTTGGGTCATTGGTAGAGGAAGCCTTGGTCGTAGCTCCTTGAACTTGCGGCACAGTTTGAGGTGAACGGGCGGTTACGAGGTCAGGCGTCTGAGGATTCACACATGTTAATTTATAGTAATTAGGTAATGATTCATACGGTACTGTTCTTTCACGCTGCGTATATGTGCTGATGTTATTAATGTTTGTTACAGTATGTGGTAGATTTGTGGTGTAGGTTAGTTAACGATGGTAGAGTAAAATTACTTGTATGTCTTTTTGATATCCCAGTATTTTTAGTTGTAATCTAAACTCTTTTATGAGTTGACGACCCAGTTGACGCAGTGGATAGGTGCCCGCCCTCTGCGCCGTGGTCTCGATTCCCGGCAGGAGCAGAAATTCCTTCCCAAGAGATATTTGTGCTTCTGGTTCTGGGTGTAATGTGGTGTGTGATGTGAATGTTTCCGGCAGCTACGCTACAAGTATTTGAACTTAGTGTGAGGCTGTGAGTGTGAATGCGTTTAGTTTGATGTTCGTCACAAAAAGTTAATCGATATGTCGTCACGTCATCTCAAAAGTCAAAAGTCTTTGAAGAAAAGGTGCAGTAGAATGTTTTTACCTATTCCTCTTCTTCTTATACGGTTTGCCGTACATGCCTTAACCATGGATAATGTTTTGGTACGCGGTATAAATAATCTGTATCACATTTTTATTTCTTCAATTTTCTAAAAACAAGTAGGTGAGTCGATCTTTAAATAATAATATGTATATATTCATTTTAGATCACTCTTAAAACCAGGTACAGTGTGTGCAAACACTTATAGGTCCGTATAACCAGTATAAACATTGTCTTGAGGGCTCTAAACTAGGCTAGGCCTGTATCTTGGAAGCAGACAGGTTAGATTTAGAAACTACGAGTATAAATATTTATAGTTAGCTTATCTAGCTTTAGATAGTATATGACTTACAAAATCGGAGTCAAATTTATCTCCAATTCTTCGACTAATAACAGCTCTCTGAACAAATTTGTTCTCCAACCGAAACTTAATTGCTAAAGTTGTCTGGTCCATTGAACTAATCTCGAAAGGGTGCCCTACGGTCTGGTGGAGCAAGGCTCACGAAATTCAGAACTCTGTAATGAATCTGTCAGCACATCAGTGAAATATCCTTTGAATTACATTTAGAAACCTCTGATCCCATCACAAACTTAAATATATATCTGGTATTTTACTTGTATACCTGCATCTAAATGGTAACGACTTGGTCAGATAGTAACTCTACTTCTATGCAGTCGGGTAACTACTTATGAAGATGTATTACAGCTTTAGACCTTTAGGATTACCGCATGAGTGTGTGTGAGACATTGTGTTCTACCATGTTTTGTGGTTTAGCAAATTTATTCTCTATTGGGCTATGTTAGCTGCTATTTGTTGTTGAAGATTTATGAAAAATGTTTATAAATTTTCAGCAATTTTGTCGAATAAAATGGTGTATTTATTACGCTCCGTGTAACGAGGACAATTTGGATATTACATTTTGATTGCTGTAATGTTTATGACAGTTAATTAATTTCTCTTAGTTGGATATCTTAATTTTTCTTTAGTAAGAAACTATCTACGATGGATAGATATGTTATATTAAAGCGGATTAAACTTAGGGTGAACGTTCTTGATGAGTGGTGACCGTGAATTGACTTGCGAGGAGAGACGATATTCTGAAGGTGGCTGGGCAAAACTCGAAGAGAAATGCTCAATGTTGCACATCATTTAAAAGGTTTTTGTTGAACTGTAGAATGCAATGCTACGCTGATGATTCTTTAAGGCAAAAAAAGTGAGATACATACCATCAGGTGAGATGGTGTTAAATAGTTTGCCCACCTCGAATAAAAAAAAAGTGGGCAACAAAATCTGATGCCCTGATTGTAAAATTAGGACAATTTAAAACTATGGTACACCTCGTTTATACTAAGGGCAGTCTAACCATCACTTACCCAATAGCTCTGTATACCAGCCCTAGCCGACATCACTTGCACGTTGTACCCCTGCTGATTAACGCAAGAGCCACCGGTGGCTAAAAACATGTATTTCTAAAAGATAGTTTGCAGGCAAAGCTAGACTGCAGGTTAGGTACTAATTAATAAAAATGACAACTATTTTACTGTTCAATATTTACATTAGACGGTACAATCGATACTAAAAATAACAGCTCGAAATAAGATCAAATTATGTTAAAAGTCAAAGATCACCAAACATTCCTAAACTATCATAAATGTTTATCAGAATGTCACCATATCATTTAGTGGCAGGATGGAGAGTTAAAAAGAGAAACTTGAGCCTTGACCTTCGCCGTTGACCATTCATTTATTTTTATTAGATCGTCGACAAACGGCCGCGACGACTGATTTACATAACCGGAGATAGCATCCAACGTTCGAAGTTTATATGGCTTGTTCCCTTCCATAGTATTACTATATTTGGGATTGAAGGGTAATGTTGCCAGTGAAAATATAGCTTAAATATAAAGGCTAAGATAGGCTTAAATATATTTAACATTTAATATTTTTGACGACCCAGTTGGCGCAGTGGACAGATCTCCGCCCTCTGCGCCGTGGGTCCTGGGTTCGATTCCCGGCAGGAGCACAAATTCCTTCCCAAGGGATATTTGTGCTTCTGGTTCTGGGTGTAATGTGTGTGTGATGTGAATGTTTCCGGTACCCACGATACAAGTCTTTGAACTTAGTGTGGGGCTGTGAGTGTGAATGCGTTTGTTTGTTTGTTTAATATCTCAGGCTCCCGAACGCAGTGACAAGGATGCATGGAGGCAAACTGCACAGACTCTTTCTAGCGACTACCATAATAACACCTAGGTTAAGAAAATTATGTATTAGAAATTAAGAATCTTTTTTTTTTTAAATGAATGAAAAACAAATGCGCCGCCGAGTTTCTTGGCAGGTTCTTCTCGAGATGGCTGTAATTTTGCGAATCTGGCAATAGACTCATTAACTTTCATGAGTGCCTCTTTGGGGCCCATGTTTATAAACGATTTTGATTTTGATTTTGAGTGCTTTGCCGAGCAGGATTTTGATCTAAGTTCAAAGCTCTGGGTGGCATTTAACTGTTATGGGCAAGCGTGACGCTTACCATCAGGCGAGTGACTTGTACCGTCAATAAATAAACATAATAATTAAACGCAAGCAAAGCTTAAAAAAACCGACTTCATCGCTTTATCTTCGGAACTTTGATCAGATTAGATGTACTAAACACGCATAATTGAAGATATTTCAAGAAGAACTAATCAGATTTTGATCGAAATTAAATGTGACCAATTGGAAAGCAACATAATTCAATCAAAAAAATTTTTTAATTCTGTTCACGTGGAACGAAGTTATTATTTTACCTAATAACCTAATAACACATAAAAAAAACACAGTCGACTTGAGTACCTCCTTTTTTGTGAAGTTTACTTAGGTCTACAATTTCATTCCCAGGACATCCAAGAAGTATAAATGATTTAGATGATGAAATCGCAATAATGATTTTAAGTAAGTATAGATATATAAAGTATCATAGGAACCGACGACGTTTACAATTGTTGAGCCCTCTATATTATAGATAACAAAATATAGATACAACGAAATTATTACCGTTACATTATATTAATTATTACCACACAGTATATTGAATTATGTTCCGTGGGGTAGGTCGGAAGCGAAAATGATTATTATTTGTTTCCTTTATGACTATTTTATACGGTCGTCAAATGTGCGAATGATATATGCCAGTCTAGGGCAGTAATATAAGATTATTGTGATTTCGTCACACTTTCAATATTTATTTTCGTGGATAGTTGGATACACGAAAAAAACAATTTCCTATGAAATGATTAGCCGAAAACAATCCTTGTCTATGCTTTGTTTTCAGAAAACTGTTTTAATCATCAAGCTATGCTTTATTCATTCATAAGAAAATACACGTTAAGCTAGCTTTTTAGTTAAAAAAGATATCCAATTTAGGAGTACGTTATAAATGTAATTATGAGTACATTTTAATTTCAGTATTTCTACCACGCTTAACGTCTAAAATCTACAAATAATGTGCTTATTAATCACTTGATTTTATTTAAGCTTAATAAATCCTAAGGTTCAAATAAATACGTCGCCGTCCTCTACTTCAGATATCTCAAAAGTAATTAAGTGGCAATTCAGACTTAATTTGAAATAAGCTCTCCTAACGAGGACTCTTGGAGACAATAACTTTCTTGGTACGATTTTATTAAATTCTAGTTTATCCCGCGAGTTTTACTAATAACTAAAACTTGGAGCCTTTGAACAAATAACTGGCTTAATAAAAGTTTGCTTTCGTGGGTAATTAGTCGATGCAATTACTGTCGAAAACTGCTTTCGAGACTAAAGCTATCTCATTTTGCTGGATTTTATCAAATTATGTATCTTTGTACAAATATCTTGGATGTAATCACCATAAAACCGAAATATGCTTCGGTTAGTAATATGACATGAGATTGTTTTTAGTGAAGATAAAAAATGTAACTTGGAGTTTCTATTAAGTTTTAACCATTTATCAACTGATTTCATAAAAGGAAGGTTCTCAATTCGAGTATATGTTTTTTTTGTATGTATGTTACGCGGTAATTTCGCCAATTATGAATCTATATTGATTATTTTTTTGTTAGGTAGATTATACTTCAGAGGTGGTCCCATATCAATTTTATCGAAATCTATCAAGTTAAAACCAAAATATAAGCGGTAAAGTCGGTTTTTTAAGGTGGCGATACCAGAATTTCAACTAAAATGCGTGTTTTTGTAACCGTTTTACTCGGCATTCATAATAACAATAGATAAATATTTGTCGTAATCTGTGTGATACGATAAATAATGCCTTCTTTTTAGAATATTCATAACGTTCGTAAATATAAAGGAAATAAATATCAAATCTCATGCAAATAACATCAATTTGAGGTTTTGTAACCATTTCGTTCCGCTATTTTATATCAAAACACTGTGAAAGTTATAATTTGATAAAAACTCACGCACATTTTGAACTTTTAAATTAAAATTAAAACGGGAATTAGCGTGACTTACGCGTTGTCGATGTGTAAAGAAGAAGGCTTCCGAATGAAGCCGAAACAATTGTCGATTTACACATCGACAACGCGTAAGTCACGCTAATTCCCGTTTTAATTTTAATTTAACTGTGAAAGTTATTTCATATACGTATATTTACTAGACAAATAATGTCTTCAGCTTATTTTTTTTTATTTGAGGCGCATTTTCACGAAATTTGAATAAAACCATTAAAAATCAAAGATCGCCACGCGCGACCTAGCGTAACCGCCACGATGTAATTCACGCAATATACACCTTTATGTGCAAAAGTGTAAGGGGGATAATTGGCTGTGGTTAAAAAAGGTGCTCGCATTGACGTATATCAGCCCCTTAATGCTTTGCTTACGTTTAAATTTTTATTACATATATCAAATGTTCTTTTTATCGCAATTTTTTACAAAGAAAAGCTGTTTTTTATAGACAACTTTGCTTTGTGAGAATCAGCATCAATTCATTTTAAGGTGTTATTTTACATAAAAAAAAGTTTGTGATGGACATTTTAATAATTTGGACATTTCGGCTTTTGTACTCCATGACTCGTTGTCTTTGTAGCAACTGGGCACCTTGGACATTTCGGCGTTCGTACATATCGACTTGTTGTCTTTGTAGCATCTGGACGATGTGAGATCACGAAGTGTTCTAGTTACTTGTAAGTCGCTCTATCATCACCATAAAGTTAAGTGCTGTACAGCATTATAAACTCTATCCTAGATTAAACAGTACACGTGTACAAAATTTAATTATGTAATACTAGCTTGTGCCCGTAACTTCGTCTGCGCGGGATTAGTACTTCGAGTAGCTTTCAATTTTATTTTATTTAGACACATAAAAGATAGAAATATGCCGTCGCGGAATTTTTTGTAGGACTATTTAAGATAAACATTTCCTGTCTTTCATATATTATATACCTACGTATAACTCTATGGCAGAATTTTTTCTTACTTACTTGACACTTATCGTTATATTTTGGACAATTCACACGATATCTTTATAAATTATAGCCTATGTGTTTTTCTGATATATTATTGTAAAGTTACATTAGAATCCATTTAGTAGTTTTTGCGTGAATGATTAATAAACATCCATACATACAAACTTTCGCGTTTATATTATTAGTAAGGATTTATCTACCACTACACAAAATGCCCTACACACGCACTCGCATAATCTGTATGCGAGCGAAGTGGGCGCGATTCCTTTGTGTTCACGCCCTTGGCCGGTCGATCTCGGCATTCTCGGCCATTACTTGGGTTAACAGAGCGCGACGGATCCAGCGTGTTATTATATTGTGTGTAGTTATCTAACTACCCCCGAGGCGGTCAATCTTCAATTGTCAATGTGTGATATTGTTTTAATTGAACAACAGCAAATACACAACCGTTATGCGATTACATAAGCGCCTCCGTGACCATCAATGTTCGTGCTCAATGTCTTATAACTATATTCATGGGTTTTTATAATTTAAGGTTGATGTTAGCTAGTAAAAATGAAAAGTGGTAATTATGTAACGTGAAAATTATCGCTTGAAGCAGGGGTTGAAGCTGCGGCCATAGGGTCTTATGCCCTATTGCTCCAATAAGTTCTGTCTAGCATGGTTAATGCTATAAAAATAAAAGCATTATATTTATGTTTTTTGTTCTGTATGTTATTGTTTAAATTATTGTAACCTATAAGTAACGCTTATATGAATGCAATCCTACTAATACTATAAATCTGAAAGTTTGTGTGTAAATGTGCAAGTATGTAAGTATGTTTGAGCCCTCTTCACACTTTAATAGCTGAACGGATTTGGATGAAATTAAGAATGTACACAGCTAAAACCTAGGATTAACACATAGGCTACTTTTTAACTTGATATTAGCGTGGAAGCCGGGCACGGCTTGTAGGTAATTAAGTTCTATGTCAATAAAATAAAACTTCTAACTTAATTATTTTCCAGTCAAGTATAACGTCTTTCATGGCCCTTCTGATGTATAGGGAGTGAGTTTTCAATGAATATAATTCTTACTCTTTAGATAGAAAGCGCAAGCGATCTCTATGGTTTGAACGTCGTATGTTATCAGCCATATTGACCGTGTTGACTCTATGTTTAGTGTACTACACTTTATTTGGAATTGGACCTTGTCCCGATTCTTTTCGATTTCTTCCGAGTTACTGCTTGTTATCTAGGGCGGGTTTGTAATCCTTTTATATGCTTGTGCGTGTTGTTGGAAGAAAAGTTCGCTACCGTAAACTTCGCTAATGTAGAACTACCCATTCAAACTGAGAAGATAGCTTTCGCAGCTTTTATATTTCTTTTTAAATTGTTTTTCTTCTCCTGAAGTTCTGGTCGTTTGGAGGTGATATTTGATTTTTATTATAGGCAAATGTTTAATATCTTTTTTTTGTCAATCTTAGTATCTTTTAGGTATCCTCATTAGTTGAGATATCAATCAACTCAAGATGTGGTTGCATTTTTATGAGTCTGCCTCTGTTTTGGTAAATGTTAAGTAAATATAAATATACAAATTTGTTGTATATATGTATATGGGTACAATTTGCTAGTGGGTGGTATCAATGATGCTCCTATTCTGCCATTGCGGCATGAAACAATTATATGTTAATCGTGACCAGCGATCACATATATCATTATATATATATATATATATTAAGTTCGCTAAGAATAATAATATAATTTATTTAATTTTAGTTTACTTTAAGGAAATATAGGCAATTGGCCCGTAGGTAGAATATAGTTAATATCGAAAAAAAAAAAAAAGTTCGCTAAGATGTTGTTATCGTTTATTGGTTGTAATGCATATGTGTAAGTTTTTATAAAAACACCAATATACATTTGCAAAAGTCAACACTGTCAACATAAACAAATGAAACCTCTTAAAGTTGCTGACGCAAAAGAGATTTACGGGTTTAGACATTGGTCCACAAAAACCAATTTACTAACGGATCTGCGCGTTTTTAATCTGACAGCACATTCAAACACTATGAAATGATTGTTTGTTTTGACGCCAGATTCTACGCAGTAGCCTATTTGAGAGCTGACATCCGCACTCAAGAACTATATCACAGTACATTTTGAATTTCCATGCTTGCTGTTCGAACGTTGTTTGGCTTTTGCAATTGCGATATGGTTCTAAACTGTTTATGTTGTCGTATATGATTGTAGCTAGTAGCTGATCGAATCATATTGATTGATGGATACAAAGCCGATTGGTTTTTTTGGATTCTTGAGCTTTGTTTTCGATCTGTTGTTTATGAAATTTGGTAGGAATTCGCAATGGGTTTTGAATAGTTTATAATAGTCGTAATTATTATTATGATTGTTATACTACGATGGTCCCAAAAAGAAGTATGTTAGTTTACTATGTATGTTCGTTATTTTCTTTATTCCGCACAGTAACCACTAATCTTCTGAACATATTCGGAACAGGTGTATGTGTTGAGAAACCCCGGATTAAGTATAACATCGGCTAAGTGATTCGCTTCTACGTTTATCATTCGTACAGCGAAGGTTTCGAGCTCATTTCCTGAGGCTTTGTTTCCTGAACATAGGTATAATCTGAGAGTCTTTAAGTCTAGTGTGAATAAAAGCCGAAGATATAATAGTAAATCTGAGAAAAAGTCGCTCGAAAATGGGGTCTTGTGCTCAGATTGAACCACATTCGAGGGTTTTTCAGCCACAAGAAACGTCTTCTTCAGGGCTTTCTGCAATTTTGGAACTTTATCTGCATGATCCAAAATTGCTTATTCACATGAGCCCCATAGAGGCACTCATGACAGTTAATGACTCTAATGCCAAATTCAAATTTACAGCCATCTCGAGAAGAAACTGGCAAGAAACTGATTAATTGGAGGAGTTAGTATGTCTCTATTCGTATGATGTGACCAAAGTACTATTAATAATTTAAATTAATTACTTTTAATACTAATACGTTCTTATATCAATACTGCATGAGAATTAAGAATGGCCTGGTGTAATACTTTACTTCAGATATAAAACTACATCGAAAGATATTCGTAGTCCTCCAGTGTTTTCAAAATTAAATTGTAGCAATGTTATCTGTTTTGGTCGTAATTGAGCAACGCACCTAATTCGCTCAGTTGTGTTACAGCGAGTGACTCACGCGGACCCATCAGCTAATCTCGAAATAGCAATTGCACTCGGCCCTGTGACTAACAGCTTTGGCATTTCGTAATCGGACCTTTGGATTCTTTTATAGTTATTTAGAACACGATCGTGGGACGAGCAGACCAATATGGCTATCTATTAACAATTGACAGAGCGGTAACACTGTAAGGAAAACGGCACATAATTATACTTATAATAATTATACATTACGTTGAAAGATTAAACATTTCTAATATAAGATTTAGCGGGTAGGGTTGGCTAAATCCCAGCAACGGACATATAATTTGGTGTTTATAATTAGTAGTAATAGATGTAGTGACAAACATTGAGAATTAAATGATTTGACAAGAGAGGATGGGGGTGAATAGATTGACGAAGCAGATTAATATGGCGAGTGTGAGTTGGTAAGAGTCAACTATAACTTGACCAAGTAGTCAATGTTTTGATGAAAGGCCAGGTCAAAAGTACCCGCAACCAACGAGCAAGTACGAAAAGACATGAGGATGAAAAGAAATCAGGATCTTAGGAGAGGTGTGGTCTCTGCACACCACAGTGGGAAAGAGGCGTGATTATATCTATGTACATAATTTGAATACAAAATATTATATCGACTCTGCGTTTCTTTTGATGGCAAGTTAGCAATATTTCCACAATCGATTCTTTATTAAAAGCGCCCTTTTAGGTTTCCAGGCGATTCCATTGTCTCATATTTGGAGTTGTATTGCTTTTCCGAAATACTAATAAGCAAGCATCCATATTTGCATATGGATGTTTGCTTATTTTGTACACTGCTATATTAATTTTAAGCCAACCTCTTATCATCTCTTAATAAACATTCAAACAATAAAATTATACATGAGGAGTGACCCCTTCTTTTCCACCACTGTAGACTATACAGTTATCAAAGATGTCGAATCCGATTCCATTTGATAGTTCAATTTCCAATTCGCTTGAGCCTCTATCATGAACTCTATGATAGAGGCGCAACTTGCCGCAACCGCAACAGAAGCTGGGTCGAATTGGGTGCCCCAGTTAACACAACTCCGAACTAGAAGGTAGGTGCCGACTATGCCGGCTTGTTTTAAGTTTATGAGCACGTTCTTCATGCAAGGTTAATATAAAATATACTATCGATTCATATAAATGCCAGAAAATTGCGTTAATAAACCTTGGCCCAAGAGAATAGCAGAAAATGTTATGGTGTTATAATTAAAAAACACATTCACACTCACAGCCCCAAACTAAGTTCAAAGATTTGTATCATGGGTACTAGAAAGATTTGCAACACACGCACAATCACACCCAGAACCAGAAGCACACGGATACCCTTGGGAAGTATAATTGAATGAATAAATGAAATAAATAAAATTAATACATGGTGTTACAATTTTTTTAATAGAACAATATCTTAAGCAAAATTCTTTAAATGCGCTGTGTTATTCATTTTAAGTTAACAGGATAGAAATATTTCAGGGATATTTTCAGATACCCCGGGGCGGAATTTTTTTCCTTGGACGTCATTGTTTAGTCCATCCCCTGTATAGACGTACAAACTTAAAACGTATAACAAAACATATTACTATCTACAGGCTAATTGCTAATATTTCTTAAAACTAAACTAAAACTATATAAAAAAATGACAAAACATTGTTGTTTATTTAGGAATGGTAACAGCAATTCCTGTAATATAAAAAGTGAGTAAGAGAAAATAAGAGTTGACAGACTATTTATTAGTTGCTTGTCGTTGGGCAGTACTATTATTTTTAAGACAGAAGTCATGTTCTCGTAAAGTTAATACGAAGTGAGTAATGCCCTGTGATTGGGTATTGAGCTTCATTATCAACACTACAAAGTCTCTATCAAACCCATACTCTTATCATATCGAGTGACCCAGTTACTTTCATTTCTATTCCACCAACAATTTGTTCACATCGAAATAACGATTTTGTATCAAGTTGCTTTCCAGGATTTTGCATTCGCAAAACGGCATTGTTCTCTGTCATGTTTCTGCCGAACCTCGCAACTCTGATGACCTATTTCGTGGAATATCGAATGGAAAACGGGTTCAAATGGAAGCGTCAAGTGTTGAAACGGTGTTTCAATATCGGAATAGTTATATACCTGGTACGTTGTACCCGGTACTGTTCAGTTTCTGACAGCTAGATTGGATGGCCCAGTTAGCAGTCGTGTGATCTAGCGTGGGAATCTGGGCATAGTGTTCTTGTTTTTACTTGTATTATTATATTGTGTTGTCGCCTATTGGTGTATAGTTCACACTGGACGCATTTGCTTCTACTAACGGATCGGCGTACGAGGCGTCCGCACCCGCGTCCCCGCACGCCATCTGATCGTCCAGTACATGACATTTATTAGGATTAAATCGGACTAAATGTCCGCATATTGCATATTTCACTATGTTACATGCTGGGTCAGTCCCACGCGTCATCTGAAAGGTTATCATAGTCATTATTTATCTTCGCGTATCTATCGGCGTAATATTGTAAGCAAAATAAGACCTTTTCAAAATTAATTATTACTAAGAAAGACAGATAGATGTATAACGCTTTATTGTCACAAATTAAATAAATCACTAACAAAAAAAATATAAACTTAAATTAAAGTGTACTATCGGCGGTCTTATCGCTAAAAGCGATCTCTTCCAGACAACCTTTGGATGGAGAATATTATTAAATTAAGATCATTTTATACAAACCTTTTTTTGGCTATTATCTTTGTTAGATTGGTACCTTAAACTAAATTGAACGAGTTCTGCGTCATTTGTAACATTTGACCAGAGCGTCGCGACCTTTCCCTCGAGTGCATGCTGATCACGATAACCAAGATTTCTTCACGATTTTTTTCTTTAATTGTATTCGAAAATGGGCTGTATGTTAAAGTATTAAGGTTGAATACCACAATCCCCAATGATTGCATGTTAAGTGTATGATTGATCATGAATAACTGACGAAGAGAAGGTATGCGATGTCGGTGAACCCTCCAACTAGTCAATTGATGTCAATGGATTATGATATCGATTGAATGCTATTTTAATAGACTTTAGAATTTAAATTGTTGCTTCCGCATAATATGATACGTAGCACTTTTAATACTGTCGGGATCGATTACGTATAAGGAGTTTTAGCAGTTAATAAATGTCTGTTGAGTCGAGTCTTGTCAATAAGATAACGGTGGAATATATTGCTAGATATCTCCAAGCTAAACCGTCTCTACCAAAATTTTTAAATAAATTAAATACATCGATAGTGTTCAGTTTTATTTTGAATTTAAGTTCGTAATGCAGCTTTAAATTTAAAGGAGTTTGCCTACATTAGGTTATTTGTTTGATTTCATAACAGGCATTACTCGTACGTTCTATTTTTTCATGTATTTAAGAGCTTTGTTGCTGAGCGACCACACCCATTAGAGCAAGAACAATAATCAAAACTAAATAGAAACTGCAATATTAACTAAAGAATAAAATGTGTTTGCTGAATTTGACGTTGGGAAGGATGCTGTTACAAAATCCAACATCAAAAATGTTGTGATTCTATAACCATCGTTCCCGTACACATTCCAACAAGATAATATTGATTATATTCCAACAAGATGTATTATGTACTGTTTCCGTTCTAATCTAATAGAAACATTTTTTTTTACAGGTAAGACTACTTACGCCCGAGGCCAGTACTAATCGGTAATAAAAATTATAAGATATAGTTTCTTAAGCTACCATGATTACTGTCATAAAGGTGTGTGTCAATAACGTGATATTTGCTTATCATGAATTTCGTTAGTTTTTAGTTTCCAATATTTCGGCACTGTCGCAAGCGCCATGATTACGGAGTATCTGGAATATTGCGGGTAGATGAAAATTTATAACGACTTATACACGTATACGAAACGGCCTACCCGCTTTCGCATTCGTTTATTGCTTTGGACATACTTCCGTTGTTTTCACTGTTACGCTAAGTTCGAACTCGATTATCGAAACACATAATAAATGGTAAATATCTCGTTATTAAAAACAAACTATTATAATAATTTTCAGTCCAAATTACACTTTAGATAGATAGATAGATAGATAAACACTTTATTGAACACCTTAACAAATACATGACAAGGAATAATAATCTAGAAAATTTTGACACTTTAGTGCGAGACTCGAACCCTCGTCTTAGATATCCGGTCCAACGACTAAGCCAACTATACCATCCGTGCTCAAGCTTATTGCGCGAATTCTTTCACAACGTAGGCTCTGCATACCATGGCTTAATATTTACAATTAAATAATAATTGAAACGCAAGTAAAGCTTAATAAGTAAAGCTAAAACTATCATCATCGCTTATATTTTGGTTTAGGCTTGACTTATTTCGATAAAATTTATATGGGACCGCCCCTGAAGTATACTCTACCAAACAAAAAAGAATCATCAAAATCGATTCATAATTGGCGGAGATATCGCGTAACATACATACAAAAGAAACATACAGTCGAATTGAGAACATCCTTTTTTGAAGTCGGTTGAAAACAAAGATGGGACTTATCTTGTCTCAGTCATTACTTATTTGAAAGGGAGTCTTTAAGTCACGAGTGAATTGGCATCTTCTGGACAAGCGTGCTCCATGGTCTACCGCATCGTCACTTACCATCAGGTGAGATGGCTGTCAAACGTTTGCCTATCTTAAATAAAAAAATCAATTTTAACTACCGTGTTATTTAGGGATAAAATAAGGAAAATTTAAATAACTATTGTAATTGAGCATTCATATAAATACGTCAAGCAAACGTGTAAATAGTAAAATCCGGACGTTAAGCACGTCATATGCCAGTATAAACCAAAGGACAATTGTTAGTTACTATTCATAGAACAAGTGGTGTTAATTAGGTATCTATGTTTCATTAATTGTTCTTATCATGTATTTAAGACTGACAATGTTACCACTTCATTTATATGGTCAAAAAAGGTGAGTACGAAATGTGCTCATTAACACATTCTTAATTAATACTCCATTTAGCAGTTTAAAAAATACTTAGTATCTGAGCTTGATTGTAGTCTTTGATGAGGTACCACAATTTGGTGGGCACAACATCGATCTACTAAAAAATACAGATACAACTCACGGAATCATATTTAATTTTAAATCATCATCAATTGTTTTAAATATGATTTTATTTTTAATCATCATATTACATTTTTTTTTGTTTGTATGTTACGCGATATCTCCGCCAATTATGAATCGATTTTGATGATTTTTCTTTTGTTTGGTAGAGTATACTTCAGAGGTGTTCCATATAAGACGGTTTTTAAGCTTTGCTTGCGTTTCAATTATATACAATAGATTACTTATTTATTAAACAGACAGTAAGATAAAAAAAAACACGGGCCAAAATAAAAATTACAAAGTATTAAACGTACGCTTAAATATCGCATATGTCTATATATAATTGTTACTATGTTTTAAATTTATAAATTACAAACAACATCATCCTAAGGTCATTGACCGATAGCGGAAGGTTTCACTAACATTACATTTGCAAAACAAGCTGTTGATTAGTTCGTTTATATTATGTCTGAATCTAACTGGGTTAGAGTAGAACTAGGATAAGCCTGGTGTAGTTTTTTTTAACCGACTTCAAAAAAGGTTGTCAACTCGACTGTAGTTTTTAAAAATATGTTGTACCTAAGAACTTTTTCAGGTGAACCGATATGGATCATAATTTTTTTACTTGAAAGCTGGTGCTTCTCGTGTGGTTCCATTTAAATTTGATAAAGATCTGAACAGCAGTTTTTAGGAAAATATTAATTTTATTTTAACTTGAAAGGTTTTTTTTATACTTTATATATGTATTTATATTATAAACATATGTAATATTCAGGATTAATCAAAATACAGATTTTTGTGTGTTTTTATGCTTATCTATAGTCTATTAAAATCAAAGTCAACATATTTTGCAAATAAGAACGAAAAGGGATTAATAATAGTTATTATATTTTTATTATAAGAATAAAGAATAACATTCTACCAATATAACTTTACAATCACTTCATTTAACTAACTGTATTTGGTGTACAATAAAGAATTTTCTATTCTATTCTATTCATTTGTTCATTTCTATTCACACCGATGCTCATGTGGAGAAAAAGTAGATCGCTTAGGCCTCCATGGGCTTTCTTGTGTCAGAAGTGCTGGTCGTATAGCTCGCCACAGTGCTTTGAATGACGTCATCCGTCGGGCATTTGGGAGTGCGAATATCGCAGCAATTTTAGAGCCTAGTGGCCTTATGCGCAACGACGGTAAACGACCCGATGGAATGACACTCATTCCTTGGAAGATGGGTCGACCCTTAGTGTGGGACGCTACTTGTGTCGACACTTTGGCGCCGTCTCATCTTCCAACAACATCGCAGCAGGCAAGTGGCGCTGCTACCGCAGCTGAATCTTCTAAACGGCGAAAATACTCAAGCCTCGACAGAGGTTACATATTTGTGCCTTTCGGAGTAGAAACTCTTGGTCCATGGGGACCAGGTGCACTTGAGATTTATAAAGATTTGGCTGGGAGACTGAAAGAGTCGACACGTGACCAAAATGCCGGTTTGTATTTTGCACAGCAATTAAGTCTCGCTGTGCAACGAGGTAACGCAGCCAGCATTTTGGGCACACTGCCGACCAATGACTTTTTGTATTAGGTTAGTAGGTTAGTTAAATCTGTATTTTCTTTATTAATGTCAAGTGATTTTCTTTATTCATTTGTGAATTAATACACAATATTCGTCAACATGAGTATGAATTTTTTTTTTAGAGTTACACCTATTAAAGACTAGGAATAAATAGATAAAAAAATTTGTTTATAGTATTTTTCTTATTTTAAAAACAGACCGAGAGAAAGAGAGAGATAGAGAGAAAGAATGCTTTTAAGAACATATACTTAAGCCCAATACAACGCAAAAAGCATAAAGTTATATATATAATCCAGGTCATCTATGTGTTTCACAGCCTAATTAAATAATAAAGTTTAAATATAATTTGTTCGCTAATGGATGTGATGCAAATTATATTACCGGCCGTGGCTGCGGGATGTAATTACTTAATAATTAATTCGAGGCTCATATTCATTTGACATTTTATTATTTCGGTATGCAAAAATCGAGCAAAATTAAAACGTACGGTAAACATCCCGTCCTCACCGGGATGTTTACGTTTGTTTTCATATTGGTCGAGAGCTTCATATTTCGGCATCTTTACAAGCGCTATGATAACGATAAATAATGTTTTTGAGGGTGGATGCTGTTTATAAGCTGTATAAGTGTTATAATTGTTACTAACGAATAACCGCCTTCACCTTCACAATACATCAGGACAGAACCCTTTATTCAAAGATAAAGTTTTTTTTTGTAAAACATGCGTTTGCATATAAGTGGAATGTTTACACGCTGGTTGCTGTAAAATTTACGAGTACTTGTGTCGATAAAGGTTTTGCTCAAGAGTAGGCGTCAAAAAATAATTTATAAAAAAAATATATACAGACTTATGTCTTTACATAATAAAAAAAATACCAAACGATATTAAAATTTTGGAAAGTCATAGTTTTAAAGAAAAATATTAGTGACTAACTCTTAAGTAATTGTTTTTATACTATTAAGGAATAGTATTAATTGTAAGACCTTTTTGACATGTATTCTGGCAAATAAACGTTTCAGTTTGAATAATACTCTAATACTAATTAAATAAAATGAACACCACTTTTAACTTGAAGTAAAATCCACAACTCTCTCGTTCTCTACAAACAGCAGAGCGCTTTAATTAATACTGCACAATGCTTTAACAACAAGAAACCACGAGCTCCGCCATTATTTACCTGGGCACTAAATTCAAAACAACCTCACAGGTGCTTCTAAAATGTTTGTGTAATAGTACTTTCTAGACTATACTGTAGCCACAGTTTGGTCAACATTTTCAGCTCGAACGATACTTGTAAAATACGAGTATTGTGGAACTTGTTTACCACGCTTTCAACGGTGAAGTTCATGTTTGAAATATGAACGAGCATCTTCTGCAAGAACTTTTTAATGAGGAGTTTAAATTTTGGTAAAGGTATTTGGAGAATTTTGCCGATAAATTTGGAGATTGAGTTTCGCTCTCGTTATGATAATTGCTGTTAATGACGTAAACTATTATTAATATCTCACTATATTTCATTAATATTGGTCCAGCTACAGCGGTTTGCATATGAAGTAAAAACAAAGGGATAGAGATGATGTGACGTGATATGGTATTTTACTATAAAATTTGACACTGCCGACTTTTTAACCCCCCTGACGCAAATAGAGGGATGTTTTAAATCTATGTGTCAACTGTAGTATTATTTTATTTGTTTTAAGTGTTTGATCGAGAGTCTTAAGCCGTTTCTCAGATAGGTTGTCGTGGGTATTTTGAGATTGCCACTTGTTGTTAGCTCTAGAAGAGAACTAACATTGTTTTTGCTGGATGCGTCCTACATCCGCGAGGCTATTTTTATGAAAATATAGTTTTACTGAATGACGCAGTTTTACTGAAATTCGCGCTCATTAAAATTCCTCCCTCGGTTTGCGCTGCTGTGGGTGACGAGTGTACTTGACCGAGTAACTGGAACAGCTAGCGGCCGCTAACGAGTTGCGTTTAAATGTACTTATTTTGTAATTTTCAGGTTTGTGTTTATTATGAAAATTGTGTTAGCGTATACACTACGAGACTAGAGTTCTAAAGGCTTAATGAGTGGTTTATCCTAAAAAATAAAAAGGGTGTATCGTAAAGACACACGATATAAGTTAAGCATTGGTATTACAAGGAAACATTTTAATTATCTTTCCCCACACAAAAAGACTGCGGATCAGAATTTCAAAGAAGTTTAATTCAAAATTTATCAATAATAATTATTCTTGTTTACATGATGTTTCCCCTATTTTCTCATAGCGGACATATTATTATATAGTAAATGATGTCGAATAATCATTGGTTAATACACTTAGGGAGTATTGTTGAGTTACTGGTATCTTGAGCTCCAATTGATAGGGTTTTAATTTCGACTCATTTAACACATAATTCCATCTACTGGTGATAGTGTAGATTAACTAACGTACCCACACCACAATTATGCTTCTCTGTGTGTGAAAGTGTCTACGTTTTCTAAATATATTACTTAGAGCAATTGAGAGAGGTTTTACACATCTGACCAGGTATTTTAAATCAATACGAGTGTACAAATATATGGACCAATTGCTTTTCTATATTCTGTGAACTTGCGTCACCTAACCGACTGCCCAGTACATTGTAATAAGCTGAGTGCTCTTTTATTTACGACTTTAGCGTGGAAATGAACTGCGCTGCGCTACAGTTCCAAGGATACTGCAGCCGGCTTCAAGGTTTTGGACTCTAGCTATGTTAGACTAATGAAGGCAAGGTTTAATTTCCGATAGGATAATAGATTAATGATGGACAAACTTTTGACCACCACCTCACCTGATGGTAAGCGACGAAGAAAAAATATAGATATTATATGTTGAAAAGATTTTATAATTGAAATCGCTAGGTGGCGACTGCAGTGCTTTGCCGAACAGGATTTTGAGCTAAGATCAAAGCTCTGTGTACCATCAGGCTAGCGACTTGCTCGTTTTGTCACTCTAATACCAAAAAAAAAAGAGAGGCGAGATTGTCGCTTGTTTTTTGTTTTGACGCCTATGTTCACGTATTGGTATTTATTGAGCGTTAGACTATTGTCTTGTATTAAGCACTGAGCACTAACTTAAGTTGGATTGATTTCGTTTCTAGACACTTCACGTATCATTTTTATTTCCAAGCAATCAGTACAGAGTTTGCCAACTTTCAATCCTCCAAAGCCAGTTTAAAATGTAAGCGCGCTCTCTAAGCGCTCCGCTTTCCAGTAAGCTAAGAAAACTTCTTTAAAGAAATAACAAGTGATACTGGTATTCAAATAGTACGATGTTTTTAGTTCCATAAGTATTTTTTATCCAGCTTACGGCTTTATAAATGTTTGTAATGAGTTGCTGAAGCTATTTGAAGAGCGAGCTTTCAAGTTGCGCTAGATATTTATCTTGTATTTTTTAAACCTAGAACTGAGATAATGATATTTAAAAAACATACTTGGATTCAAGTATAAGATGGAAGTTGGATCCGTGATTGTTACATTTTTGTTCTATGAGCTTTTAAAAACTACTGAACGGATTTTGACGCAGTAATTCAGGGTGTGGTATATATCAATGCGCCGCCGTGACATCGAAGTGCATAAATGATGTCACATTCAGTGGATAAAACCTGTTAATCTTGGTACTTGTTTCAAGCTCTCACACATTCATAAGTCAAGCTAACTCAAGTCTTCATACCATTAGTAAAACGTAAGAGAAAGTTGAGAACCCTTGTTACTTCTACTTCGATAATAACATATACAAATATTTTTTACCCATATTCTAAAAAGTAAGAATAAACTTCGGTAAAAACAAAGAAAATTGGTACAAACGAATGAAGTTCGTTATTACAAAAGTAGATCGGAAAAACTAATGAAGATTAGAAAAAACTTTCAATCGAGACTTATTTAGATGCTTGAGACAGTTTGAGATTGAACTCAAAGGAAAACTAAAAAACATGTACGGAAACGAGAGTCCTTAGTCAGAAGACCTTATTAGTCTTTGTCTTTCAATACGCCAATAATTCTCCTTCAAACTGGTTTTAAAATTACAGCGTTTTTAGTCGTCTGGGTAATTTTTTTATTCAGCGCGAGCTGGCGATTCAAGTTTTTCCTTTTATAAACTTGCTTTGGTTGAAATTTTAATTAAAAAGCTGCAGGAGTGTCGCGCTGTATTTTATTCATTGGAACTGCACATCTGCTGGTATGGATGAAATATTGTAGAGAACTTAGCAGCGTGTATTTCAGACTATCTGAATAATTTTGATCTTCAGAAAAATAACAGAATAAGAACATTTATGTAAGTTTCAGAGTTTAACAGAGCTGTCAGTTGGATTAATTGGGTGAGTAGTGTTCGTGTTTCTTCTTATTGGGTTCGATTCTCGGCGAGGACACAAGTTTTTTCCCCAAGGAAACATTGTGTATTTGGGTCTGGGTGTGATGTGAATGTTTCCAGCACCAACGACACGAGTCATCGAACTTAGGTGGACTGTGAGTGTGAAAAGCGTTTAGCGTTTAACAGCAAATCGAATGTCAACGGCCTAATGCCCTTCAAAGGACATCTTCTACATTCGTAGACGCATTAATTCTTAAGGTAAACAATCTTCAGTCAATCAAAGTTGGTCTAACCTAGATGCGTTAATAGTCTTAATAGCTCCATTTTTCTCGCACTAAAATATTCCCCGCATCTAATGAAGCATCCATTAAATAAAGTGGCGGTCACGGCCACGTAAATCCCAGTCTTGAACTTGGCGGGCCTCGGAGGCATTGGATGAGTGCTAACAACAACACCGTACAGTCACGCTGTTAGAGAAAATCTTATGATACATATTGTTTTGTTTTTGTCGAATATGGTAGAGTATCTTGTTAACATACCAAAGCTGTTGATATTAACCGATTAACGCAAACACTGCTACACAACACAGCCCTAGTTTTCCGTCCCATCCCTACTGCCGTCTGCCATCTTCATGAGCGCACATGTCCGTAATATAATTAATTATTAATAAAGTCAGTTAATATTAAGCCTTGCTTTAATTATATTAAATTTAAATTAAAACAGGAATTAGCGTGACTTACGCGTTGTCGATGTCTAAATCGACAATTGTTTCGTAAGTCACGCTAATTCTACTAGAATCACAGTTTTACAATAAAATTCCTAAAATTGTAACTGAATTACCACTTGGGAAAGATTCAATCAGTAACAAAACGGGCATTAATTAAGAGAGCTTATTATAAAACGAATGACTATATTAATAGCAAGGAAGCATGGAGGCAAACTGCACAAATGCTTTCTGGCTACTACATAATATAGATATGCCTAGCTTAATATAATTCTTGTATAAGTCATATCAGTGTTTAAAAAATAATATGAAAAAATACGCCGCGCCGCCGTGTTTCTTGTAAGGTTCTTTTCGAGATTGCTGTAATTTTGCGAATCTGGCAGTAAAGTCATTTTTCAAGACTGCCTCATTGGGGCCCGTGTGAATAAAGAATTTTGAATTTGAATTCAAAGACACCTATATTTTTTGTCCTCTTGAATTCACAAACAAACACAAAGTTGAGCTTTGGCTTTTGTTTACGAACCACTCATTTCGGCCAACATTTAAAATAAAAAGAATGTCGATAAAACAATAGAAAGTAAAAAATTTCATTAAGAAAAACGAATGAATTTCGGAATTATAATATGAAACATTATAGTGTACACATGTTAACGCGGGTGATGCTGTGAGATTTGTTGAACTAAAAGCTTTAACGCTACAAATACATGGTTCATTACAATGCATGACTTTTACGCCAACGTAAAGTTGGTTTCTTTCGCTTTATAAAATTAGCAACACTATAAATAACTGCTCATTTCACACACATTTTAGCCACGCTACACATAACATTTACAACAATTAAATAAATGGCCCATCCACGGCCACGTATAAAAACAAATAGCTGTCTTGAACTTGGCAGAAGGACTTAGCATTGAGCACTAACATCAGACTGTCACGCTAGATTGGGGTTCAGCTATGACGGGATTAACTCTATATAAAATACTTGTGTATGTATTCCTGGACATGTTAGAACTTATAATATTTAATAGATCATTTTATAATTTAAACGTAAGCAAAGTTAGAAAAACCAACTTCACTGCTTATATTTTGGTTTTGGCTTGATCTTGGAAATTTATATGGGACCACCTCTGAAGTATATCTACCAGAGGGAGAAATCGGTGAACATACATAAATATATATATATATATATATACAGTCGAACATAGTACTTTTTTGAAGTCGGTAAAAATCATCATCATCACTTATACCCAGGTGATATAATGGTCAAACGGCAAAGGATACACATTATCAATTTAATTTAATTTCTTTTTTACATAGATCCCAAAATCATGTGGACCTTTCGTGTTGAAAATAAAAACACTTATTATACTAATTGCGAAAAAGTGAATTTACATTTTTAACCGACTTCAAAAAAGGAGAAGGATGAACCTATAGATGATTTTCAAATGCCTATACATTTTTTCACAATATGAAGTCTAATAGTCGTGTTTTATTTTTTATTTTATGTAATTGAGAGAGGAGACGAGCAAGTCGTTTGCCTGATGGTAAACGTCACGCTTGACCTCAGTTCAGTGCCACCCAAAATTTTGAACTTGTATAGGTATTCTGCGCGGCAAAGCACTGCGCTCGCAAAATATGAGAAGTTAAATCTTTTTAAGCCCTGTAACTACACTGGAAACATAACCCTTCGATCCGTAACACTGTAATGATTGCACTGCTTGACGACCCCAGACGGACTATGCCAAAGAGTCCTATCACTACTCATTATAAACGAACCACTAAAAAATTAAAATATTAAGATTCATAAAAATCGGGCCACGCGGTTGATCTCTAGGAAGCCACAAAAACATACATGAGCTGAAAAACACATTCTCCTTTGCGTCGCCCATTCGGGTTAAAAGGTCCGGGAATAATCCTTTGAAATTATTTATGTCACGCTCTTAAGTATTAAAACGAGAAATGTTGAAGTGACACAATGCGCTTCAGAAATGTTCGGTAGAAAAATTCTACAAATCCCTCTCGACTGTACACGACCCAAAAAGGACGCAGCAATGTATATACCTCAAGTCGTATAGAACCTCATATTTCGAGGCTAAAAGCTTTATACTTTCAGCATAAGTATCTGAATTTGCTGCGAAATGGGCAGCCGAGAGAAATGAAAAGTATATTGTTAGTTGTTAGCATTCGTATTGGCCACTTGACTGAGCTCTTGGCCGGGATGTGGGGAAATAGCTGAAAACTACAGTTTTAAGAGCCAAACGAGAGGTCCGAAGGCCGAGTATTATAGCGGATGTTTGGGTTGTGATGCTGTATTTGCATATTATACTGGCATTCGCCTTAATAGAGACAATAAGAAAAAAGTGTTCAAATAAAGTGTAAAATAATAATCATTTTTTTTAATCTAGCGGTATAAGTTAAATTTACGTTACTTATTTGCCTAATCTTGACTAGCTTGTAACAGAAATAGGGAACACGCTATCGTGACCTATATAATAGTAAAAATAATATAATTAAACGCAAGCAAAGCTTAAAAAACCGACTTCACCGCTTTATCTTCGGAACCTTGATCAGATTTAATGTATTAAACACGCATTATTGACTATAACTCAAAAACAAGGGAAAGTTGTGTTTTATTATGCTCAATAGGAAAGCATTTGACCACAATCTCATCTGACCGTAAGTGATGATGCAGCCGAAGATGTAGCATGCTTGCCTTATAGAAGACACCTATTCACTCTTGACTTGAAGACTCCCAGATTGTACCTTTCGGGTAACAAAAACGAGGGCAATGAGTTCCACTCTGTTCGGTTTCTGGTTGTGATTTGTGTGTGTGTGAAGTAAATGTTTCTGGCACCCACTATACAATAATTCGAACTTAGTGTGAGGCTGTGAGTGTAAAGCATTGAAAAATATATTACCCATAAAAGTTTTTAAATTTCTTTCGTGACCGTCGTTTAACATAACGGGCCCTTATTTTATAGGCGGCCCTACAGTTTCAACCCTCACATAATCTCTACTCCACATATAATAACCACTGTGAAAATTGCGTATGCTACAATGGATGTAAATACGATTATGTTAAATGTCATCCCTTACATTAAGCCATTAGCAAGGGATAATCGTTTGGTTAATGCGAATATGTAGAGATTGCGACTGAAATTATGTTCTTGGGTAAAAGTTTTACAGCAACATACTTGAACATGAACTGCCCTTTGGCTTAGTTAGGTGAGCGTTCGCCTTATAAGCAGGGGTATCGGGTTCGATTCTCGGCAGGAACACAAGTTTTCTCCCCAAGGAAAATTCGTGTTTCTGGTTCTGGTTGTGATTGTGTGTGTAATGTGAATGTTTCCGGCACCCACGACACAAGTCATTGAACTTAGTGTGGGGCTGTGAGTGTGAAAGCGTTTAAGCGTTTATCTCGTTTGTTGAAATTTTTTACAAAATGATCCAAAAATTAATGAGAATATCACGAATATTTGAGAAGCGTTTTTATGTTATTGTATAATAACCGAACTGCAAAGATTAACATAAAGAAGGTAAAAAAAAGGAGATGGAACGGCTTAATTTACTCTTTGTGATTTCGGAAATAAAGTAAATAACACTTCTCAAGAAATATTTGCCTATGACGTACTTTACGAAGGTTTCAATCAGTAACTAAAAAAAATTAACGATTTTAAAAAGACGTTTGCGCTATAATGTTCTCGGTAATCTTCAGGTATCAAATAAAAGTCCACGAGCAAATTTAACTATTATCACCTGATTAAAAATAGGGTCACCATTATTGGTGACCCTATTTTTAATCAGGATTGATTCTCTGTGTATTTTGTAGTCTCACCACAACCGCCCCTGGGACGATCCCTAAACCGATCGATCTACCCAAAGTAAATAACGTTTTATAATGAAATTGGCTTATTTAAACACTTTCCTCGTCCTTTGACCATTTTGAAATTAGTTTTTCGGTGTTCAATTTATGAAAGCTATCGTCAAAGTAAAATTTCTTTCAATAAAAAAAATGCGCTCTTAAAACCATAGCGTAGGGCTGGATTCTAGTCCTTTTTCGTTAGTTGTAACTATTAAGAAATTCTTTACAACGGTAAGCAACAGACCAACGCGCTGTGATGATGATGCAAAGATAATAATATGTAGTACGTAAGAGCAAAATATAGCTTATGCGTGTTTTACAAGATACATTTCGGAGAGTGTGCGACAGAACTGCATGATTTGATTCCTCCAGCTCCCTTCCATCATGGGACAACAAGGCGTACTAAAACAAGACATCCTTTCATGGTGGATATTCCTCAGATTAGAACCAAGCGTTTTGCCTCTACTTTTATAATGCGAACTGCAAATATGGAATACGCTGCCTTCGTTCTTGTTTCCCGATAAGTATAACTTAGGCCTCTTCAAGTCAAGAGTGAACAGGTACCTTCTAGGCAAGCATGTCCCACCGTCGACCGCATCGTCGCTTTCCATCAGGTGAGATAGCGGTAAAATGCTAGCCTATTTGTTATTAAAAAAAATGTCTTTACTCCGGTATTAGTATTAGCTCGGAGCTAGGACTTGATTCAAGGTCTCTTGAATTTAGTTCTAGCTCTTAGCTAATACTTCAGATGCAAGAGATATGAGAATTGTTCAAGTTCTCTTTATAGAAAAGAAAACGCTTGTAAATGTTCTTTAACGGTAATTTGCACAACGTCCGGATATAGTCACTTTAATTTCCTTACTTCCTAGTAGCTACAATTATCTCGTTCTTTTTCTAAGTAGCCAGACTCGAATTTTGTTATTACTATTTGTAGTGCATATACGAAAGCGTATTCGTCCCTTCTAAGCTCAAAGCCTTTGGTCACTGAGTTAATCAAGGCAGTTCATTCAGACGGCCCCCGCAACATTCCATTCGGTATCTTCCTGATTACAGCGCATAAATCTTAGAGGAGTGACGGAACTCGGAATCACGGTACAAGTCTATTTTAGACATTGTAATGTTATTGTTGACTTAGCGGTAGCTGGTAACATTATATTTCAACACCATATAAATAGTTTTTATAATATTATTAAAAGTACATCATTCACGTCATTTGATCGAAATTGTCGACCTAGGTTTCGAGCATTTACAATATTCTTCTTTGGGATGAGTTTATGCCGCGAGATCGCGACGAAAACTGATAGCCGTACTTTTAATAATATTATGATGACTGATTCTTACGAAAACTTTAATAGTAAGCAGTTTTTGTTAAACCATTGACCTCAGTTGAGATTGCAAACAGGACTGTTTCATGAGTGAATAAGTGGAGATGGATGCAAAGAACATTGATTAGAAGCTGATTATAGCACCGTGTTCTATACTAGATGACGTAGATTTTCGGTTACGTTTACCAAATACAGAAATACAGACTGTCGAATAAGGAAGACCCGACTTCGAAAAAGATACGAGAAACGAGAGAGAAAAAGATAAAGATAGACCGATAGAGAGAGAAGCGCGGAGAAAACAACTCAGCCGGGCAACGTTCGGAAGCTGCTTTATATCTCTTTCGATACTCACAGCATATATAGACTAAAGTCTTCAACCAAGAAGAGTTGCCAAGTATATGGTTTGCTCTGTCTGAGGTGTATCGGTGGAGTTTACCAAGCGATGGCTTGGTTTCCACATGCTTATTGTATGATTATACATGAAGCATGTGGAACTTTTTAGCTATGTTACGAAACATCGTCTTCATTATTATCGTATCATTACGAAAACATACTTCTTACAAAATAAAAGTCTACGCCCAAAAGATTTCCATAAACTTCGCAAGTATATTAAAAATACATGGAATATTATGAATTCTGAATTCATTATAACTTCAAAATACTGTGCGCAATAACAAAAAACTTTTCAAAAGGTCTACAATGTTTGGAAAGTTTAGTGGTTTCTTATTCCAATAGCGCCGTCTGTCAGTCTGTCTATTTATGGTTACAATGTTTTGAACTATAATGGGTAATGGGATATCCAATATAAAAAAAAAGTATGTGAATGAGTCAATGATACCTATTTGTAAATATTTAGTTGAGTGGTTACTGGTCCGTCCAATTTCTGATTGCCCCAAAAATATTATTATCACTGGTTAAAGGCGCTGACTTGACCTAATTGAAATAGGAGGATTACAGTCGAATTCCCCATACAAGAAACACTGGTTTTTCGAGGATTTTATTTTCTCAAACGTATTACAATAGATACTATATTATGAACTCTATACTCTAGAGTTCACTCTATTACTAGTTCACTCTATCTCTGACTACTCAGTTGGCGCAGTGGACAGGTGCCCGCCCTCTGCGCCGTGGGTCCTGGGTTCGATTCCCGGTAGGAGCACAAATTCCTTCCCAAGGGATATTTGTGCTTCTGGTTCTGGGTGTAATGTGTGTGCGATGTGAATGTTTCCGGCACCCACGATAAAAGTCTTTGAACTTAGTGTGGGGCTGTGAGTGTGAATGCGTTTGTTGTTTGTTTGTTATTATAACTTCCAAGGTTGGATGATTTTATTATTTGCTATTATACCAGAGTGAAGAGTATAATAAAAAACAACAAATAATAAATTTGCTTTAAACACATATTTTTTCTTGTTTGAATTACTATAATGTAATATTGTTATTCAAACAGAAAAAGAGATGGGTTCTGTGTTGGACCGGGCTGAACTCATTGTCTACATGCCTTGTTCAAAGGGTCTGATGGCTAATTTGTTTGATAACCTAGTTAAAACACATCTTTATTGTCCTAAACAAACACGTGATTGTAATAAAAGCAACAGACTTGTCTGTTTGATAAAGAGGCCATAAGTCGCCAAAGGAATTTAATCACAAAGACCTTATTGTCTCCAAGTTATTAACTAATGCGAAACTTCTACTTGGACTATTATTCTATAAATAAAGTTGTGTAATTACTATTATTATACTCTAAACAACTATAAATTACTTTTTGTAATTATTTTTATTCAAGACTAGCTTTTGCCCGCGGCTTCGCTCGCGTTAAGAAGTACAACAAACTTTCATCCCCTATTTTATCCCCTTGGGGGTAGAATTAATCAAAATCCTTTCTTAGCGGATGCCTACGTCATAACATCTACCTGCATGCCAAATTTCAGCCCGATCCGTCCAGTGGTTTGGGCTGTGAGTTGATAGATCACTATGTCAGTCAGTCAGTCAGTCAGTCAGTCAGTCACCGTTGAGTTATATATATTTAGATAGATAAACGTGTATTAGTATAAGTGCTTATCTGTTACAAAATGCTGATTCTTTAAATAATTTTTTCTCTTTATATATATATACATTTAATTTGACTTTTTGCAACTGATGTCATCTTCTATCTGTATATTAAAAAATAACATGGCTTGATTCGGCATTTTTTTATTTTGTTCGTAATGAGGTTATGTGTCAGGACTAGGTTTATATGCAATTATTATTTATGTTATATCTGGCCGCATCGTCACTTTCCATCAGCTGAGAAAGCGGCTCAATGCTTACTGCTATCTGGCATAAAACAAATGTTGGAAATTTATCTGCACCCGCCGCACAAAGTAGCACACGCCCGGTCGGGGCGTATCTCTAGTTATTAAGATACTCCAGAGCCCTTGGTCTGTTATTGATTATTGTTATTATTATTATATTTTTTTTGTGACAGACTAGTGTTTGACCACTATCTCACCTGATGGTAAGTGACGATGTGATCGAAGCTGGTAAACACACTAGAATGGAATGGAATCATGGAATCATTTGTTTATTTTACTGAATCAAATGATGTTTTTTGATAGGGTTTAGTGTCTACTAAACCCTCATGTAAAAAACTTACACGCCGGAAGACGAGAAATATACAAACTTCACTAGATAAGTTCTTTCGATCATTAAATATTGTAAATTAAAAAAAAGGTAAAATGTAAACGCTTTCACACTCACAGCCCCACACTAAGTTCGATGTAAGTAACATAATGCAGGTAGACAAGTAAATGCGCGCTATTTCTGTATACTACCGTTCTCGCTGTAATTAAATGCAAACATAATATCCGTATATAGAATGTTTACGCGTTGTCTGTTTATAGTTGGTAGAGCAAAGCCAAAGCTGCTTTGTGGAATAGCTTCCTCCCGTCGTGGAACTCATCATTACTCTGGTTTATTTAGATAAGGTACCAGCTGGCATATCTATTCCAAAATGATAGTCGAAGTAATAATCCCAGCTAGGATAGTCATTTGTTTTAGTATAATATCAGGGAATTAAAAGTATCATTTCAGAACGGCCGGTCCCTTAATGAGTGTGATTATGTAACAACTAATATTAATTGAAACACATTTCACGGGCCACGCACCCTTGTAAGTTTTAAAAACAACTACAAAAAAAATTTTAGATAATTTTAATTATTAATAATTTGGTAGGTACATCTTCGTATACGCTTCTAGGTAGAGGCTCGTCCCGATTGTTTATTGTAAACTCACACACTGCCACAGAGCTGACAGATGCTAGGTAGGAGATTTTTGGTGCTTTTTTTATTAATGAAATTGATTGATTTATTATTACATATAACTTCATTAAAATAAAGAATGTAGCGACAGTGACGGAAAACTTCAGAAGTAATAGATAAGTGTGGCTTCTTTTTCATACACATTTTCCAAGTCGCTATATAGGCATTTTTAAATTTTTTTTTAAATTTAAAAATTCCGACTATTCCGTTTCCTTACCCACAAAGCGTCTTGGGATTGGAATGCTAAGTTTCCCAACGTTCGTTGAACGCTGTTTTTCTCCACTAGTTCAACTAGTTCATTGGCCAGGATATTAAAGTGAGGTTCTATTTTCATATAGATGTACTCAAAATGAGAATATGACTTGAATATAATTAAACGCAAGCAAAGCTTAAAAAAACCGATTTCACCGTTTTATCTTCGGAACTTTGATCAGATTAGATGTACACACATTATTGACGATATTTCGAGAACTGCTGTTCAGATCTTGATCAAATTGAAATGGGACCTATTGGAAAGCAAATGGTGCTAATGGAGCTGACATATTTGTAATGAGACACGAAAAGAAAATCGAACCTTAAATAAAAGAAAATAACGTTGTTCGGTTCACATGTCACTTCCCACTTACAATATCTTCATACATGTTTGTAACAATGCACCTGCATTGTCGTCTTCGTAAATAACAATCTAGGCACGTACGCCTCTTTCAGTAGTTTCAGTTCCAATAAAGTTTGTTCCGATGTACGATCCATTGCTTATTCATGATGACCCAGCACCAGGGTGACGTAGTAACTATTATTTATCTGTGGCGAGGGACGGGTCACAGGACGGAATTAGAAAACTAATAAAGCCGATTGTAGGAATAACAAATTAATGGTCGAATCGAAATTGGAATAGAATCGATTAATTTTAGAGTAATTTAATGGGTGGTGCACGGCATCGTTATCAATTATCGAATAAGCGGAAATAAATACTAATAAGTAATTACCAGATTATAAATGTAACTTGAAAATTATAAAGATTTGGCTGGGAGACTGAAAGAGTCGACACGTGACCAAAATGCCGGTTTGTATTTTGCACAGCAATTAAGTCTCGCTGTGCAACGAGGTAACGCAGCCAGCATTTTAGGCACACTGCCGACCAATGACTTTTTATATTAGGTAAGTAGTTTAGCTAAATCTGTATTTTGATTAATCCTGAATAAATCATAAAATATATTGTATTTTTATCGGATTCTACCCTTTTTAATAAAAAAATATAAAATTCTACAAAATAATTTTAATTTAAACCAAATAAGTTAATTTATACAAAAATAATTAAAACCCAAGTACTGATTCTACAAGAAAAAAACAATTACAACAACAATTATTAATATGCAACGAAAATACGAGAGGTGTTATCGGTCTGACGACCAACGGCGAAATAAGAGGGCGGCGCCACTGCGCGCTTGCTTTTATAGGCTCGAACGTCAAGATGGCGGTATCACGCTAATACGGCCTCTCCTGACGTGTGGTCGTCCTCGGCCACATGCTCCAGGACAGGGGGACACGGCTGGATTTCAGAAGCCATGTCATTGCTAGTGACAATGGCCTCATTGAGTGGACCCTCGCGGCTGTCTTCAGGTAAGTGCGACGTGCTTGGTGCTACGTTGTCAGCGCCAGCGACGGGAAGCTCGTTACATGTTTCATTTTCAGCTGCAAGGAGCAAAACGAGAAAAATATAAATCAGTCACACCACAAGAAGCTGCACAAAGAAAAACCAAAAAGGCATATCTCAGTATAACTCGTCAGCCATAATGAGATATGTACTAATCGTTTAAGCAGAGCGTAACAGCTCCATGCTTACAACACACACAGACAGAGGCAACCCAGTTAGCATGTCTAAGCAGAGCGGAGCTCGATGCTTATAGGGAACTGACAGACAGAGGCAACCCAGTTAGCATGTCTAAGCAGAGCGGCGCGGCGCGCTCGATGCTTATAGGGAACCGACAGACAGAGGCATCCCAGTTAGCATGTCTAAGCAGAGCAGCGCGGCGCGCTCGATGCTTATAGGGAACCGACAGACAGAGGCATCCCAGTTAGCATGTCTCGAGCGGAGCCTAACTCTATGCTTATACGAAACTATCAGACAGAGGCATCCCAGTTAGCATGTCTCAAGCAGAGCCTAGGCTCGACACTTCACGAGCGGACACATACATGAACATTAGTCGAGAGTAAAAGAACAAAATAATGGCAACTTACTCTCAAAAAATGAAGCACACGTCTCGGGGGTCCACTCACCACGCCAAGCAACCATATGCTCGGCGGCTGCCTGAGTGGTCTTACCATAAGAACCACCTAGTAGTCGTAGCGTGTACCGACCGTGAGGCAGCACCTGTGTCACGCAGTAGGGTCCTCGCATGCCCGAATCCAGCTTGCCTGTAACTTGAGCTGATTTAGATACAAAGACCTTGTCATTCAGTTTATATGTTCGAGCTACTTTTCGACCTTTGTTGACGTATGCGTCCTGCTTGAGCCTGTTTGCGTTAAGTAGTTCGTTTGCACGTTGCCGCTGTAGTTCGCGCAAACCATCGCGATTCGGCCGCGTGTCATCAATCGCAACGTCACGAATCAGCGATCTTATTATCGGTGTTGTAGCCTCAACACCAATAAGTAAATGCAGAGGCGATGTTTGCGTCGTTTTATGTTTAGTGCAGTTAAGAACAAGTTGCATTTTCCACAGACGGTCGGACCAATTACTGTCGTGGTTTGTAGCCTCAATACGCAACATATTAAGCAGGGTACGACAATACCGCTCCACTTGCCCATTCTCATTATGCATCTCGGGTGTTATAAAATGAATTTGACTACCTATCTCGCTTATCCACCCCTGAAAGTTCGTACTCTCAAACATTCGCGCCCTGTCACATACGAAGAGTTTCGGGGTTCCGAATAATGACACGGCATTAGAAACAGCCAATTTTAGTTCGACAGAGTCTTGCTTTTTCAAAGCATAAAAAAGGCAAAACTTGGAGAAGGCATCAATCATGAGAAGCACGTACTTGTACTCGTTCGAAGCAGGTAGGGGACCAAGTACATCTACATGTACCGTACTGAAAGGAGTGTCTGGCTTAACCCAAGATGAAATCGGTTGATGAGTGGCTCTAGGGACGCGTTTAGCAGAGAGACAAATCAGACAATGGCAAATGTACTTTTTTACAAAGGCATGCAGACCAGGGAACCAAAAGTGGCGCAAAATCAGGTCTACGGTTTTGTCTGCATTTATATGCTCATGTTGGTCATGAAAAATTCTGAGGAGGCTCAGACGGTGACCCTTGGGGATAAAACAGAGCAACCTAGGCTCTTCACCGGTAGGTGTGTACCTATAATAGAGCAGGTCGTTACAAACGACATAACGGGAAGGGTCTAGTTCGTTATTATTAACTTTGTCAATCAGCGCACGTGTTTCTTCATCCGCTGATTGAGCAATCTGTGCCCAGTTTTTAGGCCGGGTGATTTGGCGGATATCAACAGGATTCCGACTCAGATAGTCGGCATGTTGCATCATGACCCCCTTTCGGTATTCTATCGTGAAGTTGAAATCCTGCATGTATATCCACCAACGTGCGACACGTGGCAAAAGGTCCTTCTTTCGTTCTGTCAATTTGAGAGCATTACAGTCTGTAATAATTTTGAACACAATGCCCAGCAAATAGTGACGGAAGTGCTGCAAGGCCTTAATAACCGAAAGTGTCTCGAGTTCGTACGAGTGGTACCGTGGTTCAGCCCCTTGTGTAGTCTTACTGTAATAGGCCACAACTCGCCTTTTGTTATTTTCATGCACTTGAATAAGAATTGCACCGTACCCAATGGAGCTAGCATCAGTGTGCAATTCTGTCGGTAAGGAGGGATCAAAAATGGCTAGCACGGGCTCACTCGTAAGACACTCGATCAAGTAATTACGAGCACTTTCTTGTTCTGTACCCCAATGAAATGTGATACCATTCCGCGTCAGTCCCGCTATACATGCAGTTTTAGATGCATAGCCGGGTATATATCGGCGGAAGTATCCTGCTAACCCTAACAGTTGTCGGACCTGCTTGACATTTGTGGGTACAGGTGAGTCAATCAACGCCTTGATTTTTCGTTCGCTCGGCTTAACCTGACCTTGAGAAATTATTCGGCCTAGGTACTCAACCTCTGTAGCCACAAATGTACTCTTTTTCATATTTATAGAGAACCCCGCTGACGTAAGAGTTAGCAAGACTTCGCGAACGTTTTCAAGAGCTTCATTTACCGACGACGCTAGAATCAACACGTCATCTACATATACAAGAACCTTGCCCGATTCAATCAGTGATTTGAGCGTTTTGGTAATGATTCTTTGGTAGACAACCGGTGCGTTGGATAAGCCAAAGGGCATTTTCAAAAATTCAAAATGCCCCTCTGGCGTTACGAATGCCGTTTTTGGTATAGAATCGTTATCCAATTTGATTTGGTAAAAGCCTGTTGCCATATCCAGACAAGTAAAGAATTTGGCCTTTCCAAGTCGGTCTATATGGTCTTCTATCAAAGGCATTGGATAACGATCCTTCACCGTAATTGCATTCAATGCGCGGTAGTCCACACACATACGGTCATTACCATCGCGCTTTTTCACTAAAATAATCGGGCTAGCGTAAGGTGAGTCAGATTCGCGGATAATGCCCTTCTCCAATAAATCTTTAATGATCTCGCGTACCTTGGATTTTTCTTCAATAGAAAGTCTATACGGCCTATAGTTCACTGGCGTATCACTCGTCAACTCAATGTGCATGTTGTCTGTTGTCACTGTACTAAGAGCTGTACCCACAATGAAGTGCTCTTGAAACTCATTTACAATAGATGAAAGCTTTTTTAAATCACTACCAACAAGTGGCGTGTTGACAGACAACTGCTCACCGGAATTGACCAGTAACACGTCGGCAGATGTACCAGGAATGCGAGTCAGTTTTTGTGTATTATTCACGCGAATGTAGGCTACCCCCTCACGGTTCAATACATCCGTACCAATAAGCACGGGTACGTTAATGCATTTTTGTGGCACAACGAATAAGTCTACTTCTAATGAAATATCACTAAATTCAATTACAAGAGTGACGTAGCTATTGCACTCAACATGTTGGTCACCTATGCCACGTAATGCCTGATACGTGGGTAGTCGCGCGCAGTCGAAATGTTTCACAACCGATTCCGAAATAAGCGAGACGCGGGATCCACTATCTATCAGAACGTCCGTAGGAACGCCCTGTATAACCGCGGTCGTGATATCACTGTCTGTTTTCATGCCTTGTAACTCGCGACAAAAGTTAACATTTTTCGTATTACGTGCCTCGGACCTTTGCTTGGCGAAACAGACTGTGACGTCATGACCCGGCTTCTTACAAAACGAGCAAGAAGTAACTTCCTCCGGTACATTGGACTTTGGACGTTTCGGACACAAGCGCTGTATATGACCGTTAGCTCCGCAAGTAAAACATTTTAATTCGCGGGTAGGTTGTTTAAAGTTATGAACACGTTTTCGCGAATTTCTATCAAAACTCTTGTCGTGGTGAGATTGCACTATACTAGCTGACATACGCGCCTTTGGTTTTGAGTAAATAGACAAAAACTCGACAAGATCTTTGGTTGTCAACTTTGCATTCGTCGCGGTAGCGCGAATTTGAGCATCGTTGATACCGCGTATGACAATAGCCGTCGTTAATTCATCACTCAGCCCTTTTACTATATTTAAGCGCAACAACGAACGCCTAGCATATTCCGCATACGTGTTATAGCTATCCGAGTTCGTGCTCATAACCTCATACAAAATATTAGCGATATCAATTCGTTTTGAACACAACGGCTTAAATTCAACTTTAAAATTCGTCCAGGTGCGGTCGTTAGTAACCCAGTCATTAAGCCAACTACGAGCGTCACCTTTTAGACAATTTGCGATTCTAGCTAAGCACTCGTTGTCATCCCATCTGTTAATATCGCGAGCCCTTTCTACTTCTTCACACCAAGAATCAATATCGTGTAAACTAGGGTCGAAATTAGAAATATAATAATGGGTAGATCTAACCTTAGTCAGCGCATTAAGCGCACCGATGAGCCGATCAGTAGGATCCGATGCAGACGAAGTACTTGCGAGAGAATCACCGATGCTGCCAGCACGAGACTCAGGTGGCGCAGGCGGTAGCGGTGTGGAAGCCTCGCCTGACGCCACGAGGGCACCGGCCTCAGGCGTCGGCAAGTCGCTACTCGTCGAGGATCTGCCGCTGCTTTCCAGCGCGTTGAGACGCGCTAGAATGGCTCCGAGCTGTTCTTGGAGTATATTAGTATCTATGTTTTGGCTACGCCTTGTCCTACCTCTATTACTAGAGGCGGATCCATCAGCCATGCCTGAATTATTTTTTGTACACCCTTGCGTCCAGAATGATGTGATAGGCTATGGAGCCTATCCCACTTCTGATTTTATCGGATTCTACCCTTTTTAATAAAAAAATATAAAATTCTACAAAATAATTTTAATTTAAACCAAATAAGTTAATTTATACAAAAATAATTAAAACCCAAGTAAGTAGTGTATAATTAGGGGTTCTGGATCAACACTATTCAAATAGAGTACTCAGGCGTACTCTATTTGAATAGAGTTTCTCCAGCCCCCTAATTATACATGCCTAATTTAAAAGAACTGATTCATTGATTTTTCTAATTACTGCTTCATATCAAGAACGAATTGTATAAACTGATCATCATGTTATCTGTCTGATTTAGATCAGTTTCCAGGTGCTGTTATGGACAACTTTAGCACGATTAAGCCCATGATCTTACTTGTGAATTACTCAGTATCAATTATACATTTTTATGTTCAGGCGATAGGGACTTTTTGAAGCTGGGGCTGAGGTTTTAGTACTCAGGCGCATTCTAATTGAATAGAGTTGCTCCAGTCCTAATTTTACATCACTTAACAGAACTGATTTATTGATCTTTCTAATTACTGCTTCATATCAAGAACTAATTGTGTAAACCGATCATGTTATCTGTCTGATTTAGATCAGTTTCCAGGTGCTGTTATGATAATACAACTTAAGCACGATTAAGCCCATGATCTACTCGTGATTTTACTCAATATCAATCATACATTTTTATGTACAGGTGACAGGGACTTTTCGAAGCTGGGACTGAGGTCCTAGTACTCAAGCGTATTCTAATTAAATAAAGTTGCTCCAGCCCTAATTTACCTCACTTTACAGAACTGATTAATTACGTTTCTCATTACTGCTCTATATCAAGAACTAATTGTGTAAACTAATGATCTGTTATATATGTTTGATTTAGATCAATTTCTGATGCCTCCTTAGTGAGTTTCTTATCTAAAAACTATACTACACTATCTAGTTTCGAGCTTGCTTTGTGTGAAGTTAAGACGTCGGTAATTTGACGTCACTTAGCAACTGCTTCATTGATAATTTCATGAAATAAAACCACATATTTTTATTAACAAATTTATTTAAAAATATCGTTATTAATACACCATTTTTTAAGACACATAACATTTTTCAATGCACAAATTGAGGAATGCTCTATGCAATTAAATACATCATTTGTTGACTTATACTGTTCATACAAAGTATTAAAGTTAGGACATCCAACACTTTCTAAATTATATACATTATTACAATCTAACATTTCTCTTATCCATGTTACTTTTTCAAGTCCTTTCGTATAAATATATTTATCTTTTAAAAACTTAACAATAGCCTTTAACAAAACATTTTTGAAAACATGATATGGTACTACCCCTTCATTCCAATAGATCTTTCTGTTTCTCTCAATCCAGGCTACCTGCTTCTTTTCAGAATCTGATAATTCATAACTGTGGTATGGAGGTTTAATAAGATAAACTTGCACACAGTTATTCCATATAATGGCTATTTCTTTCAATATAAACCCATTTTCATCTGTTTTAAATCCCTGAACGTCAATAATCGTATTGTGATAGCTTGTATTCATGATAACTTGCGTACAATGTTAGTCAAGGGTTTATATTCCACAATGCGGTCATTTATAATGAGACAATACGCAGTAGTATTGTCAGGAATTGCTTCTGCACTTTCTATTTCTAGACGGACATCAACAGGTCCACTCTTTAAGTTTTCGTTTTGTCTAGAACAATCAATAACTACGAGGGGGCATTTATTTTTAAAATTAAATAGATCGAACAATGGATCTGCCGGAGAGTTGTAGTAAGACTGACGAAAATTGGTGAACATCTCGTATAATATACCATATTTATTTTCTTTAAAGTTCAAGTTTAGAGAATCATATGGATAACTGTATGAATTTAAAAATAAAGTGACGTTAGTTATATTACAATGGTCAAATATCGTACAATCTCTAGATTTTCGGTTTTTTCTATTTGTTTGAAAACCTAAGATTACATATCTTGGCTTTTCTAGTTGAGATGCTGTCTTAATTGACCAAGAATGTTTTGTAGTTTTTTGTAATAATGGATATTCATACAAATCCCAATTCCTAAAAGCCATTTGTATAGATCTATCCTTTTCCACATGCTTTAACAATAACAGTTTCTCTCGATCTGACACTTTAATATGAGGTACACGCCATTGCATTCTATTTACATTCACTTGAAGGCCGTCGTCTTCATGTATTGTAACACAATTCAAATTTGTGTTCGATCTGTTCAGAATCAGTTCATGTTTACAATTGATCATTATTTTGTTATAATCCTCTGCAAATCCCAAAATTTTATTTAACGGTATGATGACACTGAAGTACCCGTCTTTATTTTTATCTCCATCTAAATGCCATCCCCATAAAGCAGCTACCTTATTTTCGCCTTGATTCATTGATATGTAAGACTTCATTGTCGTAGTTATTCCAGCATTTTTAACACGATCTATTTCAATACCGTTCAGTTCATATCGGATATCTCGGAATAAAAACATGAATGGATTATTTGTGAAATCTACATTCTTTAGTATTTCTTTTCCTCCTACATCTTTTCCTGTGACAATAACCTGTCCTTCAATGTATAATGAACTTGCAGATGGTAATACATAAACATCCTGCTGATGAACAGGTATACGGATTTCATCATTTTCTTTATAACTGTAATTGTAGGGATTGTAACTATGTATTTCGTAACTTTCGATTGAAGTATCGAAAGTTGGGATTTCTGATATCTGTAAGACACTCATATTTTGAAGCCAAGTGACCTTAGAAATAATTTATTAGTTTTTGTTACTTTTTTAATTTTTTTTATACGTCTTGTCACGTTAGTAGTTCTTACTTCTTTGACCGTTTTCATCGAATGATTCGGGATTTTATAAAACACTATCATCTTGATCTTCGTAAATGAAGACGTAGTTGAATAAGCTCTCCTTTGAAGTCAATACAATTACTATTTTCATCGACAATTTTTATTGCAATTGATGTTACGCTTGATTTATTAATCGGGAAGTATATAGTGTTTGATGGAGCTTCTATAAATCGATATCCAGCAGGAACATTCGGTACGAATTCGTGAATAATATGTGAAGGTAATCCGTTAGTGTAAGATCCGTGTACTAAATCACATTCGATCCTAATCACGGACACTGGCAGAATGTTGACTGGTTTCACTGATTCATGCCATATATTGCCTTCCAATTTTTTATTTGGAAAACCCAGGAAACTACCTATGCTGCTGTCTATTTCAAAATGCAATGGTTTTGTGCAATATAATGAACAAGTTAACGTTATGTCATTAGGTATGAGCTTTATTTCACAATCCTTTACATTTTGTTCGAGATATTCAGATATATCCAGCAAATCATAAGCCCCACAGGGAATTTTCATTTGTTTATCTCCATAAGCAAATATGTTATTTTGAGCAGTTATATTATGTATTGAATTAAAAACAGAAAAGTTTAGCAAACCACACTCATAATTTTTGTCATCTAGTTGTAGAGGTGGATTAAAATATGTTTCAAGAACAGATTTTTTACTAGAGATAGTTATAGTATTAGACATTGTGATAGACTAAATAGTTTTTCCTTGAGAAGTCATATTTATTTCATTCTTTTATGCCAGAAACTTTTTAAAAAAGATATACACAGATGTCCACAGTTGTAGGAATTATCACGTTGAATGTTATCGTAATTATACTTTATCTCCCTTCTAACGTAATCAATAAATTCTTTAGGTGGTTTCAAATTCCCGTAACTGTCAAAATATTCAACATAGTCATAATATTTTCCGTAGGCTACCCAATGTGTACCAGAATTATCTGATGAATCTAAGTTAATAACACCACACTCCTTTTTTAGAGGTCGCTTTGGTAAATTATCCCTCATAAAGACACCACGAAAATAAGGCACATCTAATGTATAATTTAAGATATCATAATTTGTAAGAGGTCGCTTGGGTAGCCTGTAATCTAGTTTTTTTGCTTAGATACATGTAATCTTAAACCATTTTTATGGGGCATTATGCTTAACCCTTTCCCAATACATAGTGCTTCCAACTTTTCATTATGTCTTTTTAATTCTTCAAAACGCTTCTTTGCAGCTTTGTATTCTTTGATGACTTTAACTATTGAAGAAATACCACCTGCTAAACTTCCAGCAGCAGAAAGGCCAGCAAAAATAGGTATTAAAGGTAGCACTCCACCAGTCTTTGGAATGGGTATAATACGTGGAAGATTAATATTCGAATTCGATGCATAATTCTTGGCAGCAGCTACTGCTAATTTAAGAGCCATTTTCTTACATTTAGGATTCAACATTTTTAATTGTTTTTTCGTATGATCAATCATATGTTTAAAACGTTTTTTGAGCCTAGCATTAGAATTTTTCTTTACTGATTTACTGACATTTGCCAAGCCTTTCTTCATTCCAGCACCAGTGCTTAGCTTTACAATCATCGCTTTGTTAACTATATTGGCTGCTATTTTTTCTCCTTTGCTAGCATTAGAAGCTAATGCGCGTTTCTTTGCCATTTTCATTAGAGTTTTATCGGCTTTGTGGCGATCAATTATAGACGTTGATTTATCGTAGGCAATATCGTGTTGTTTACAGTATTCGTCTAGTTGATTGATACCTTTGTCCCCTCGGGCAAGTCTTTGATGTAGTTTTGTTCCTGGACCACAATAATTATATCCAGGTAAGTGAACTTCGAACGGTAAATTATTAATAGACCAATTAAGAAGTCCACGTCCTCTCATTTACTGCGCATGAATGAATGAACATTTGAAAATTATCCATTATATAGGCCTTTTGAATAATTCTTCAACATTGATTTTACTTATTCTCATTATAATATTACGTTTGATTTATTAATCCAACTATTTTCTTGTGTGGGTAAACCTAACCACTTTACGAAGACCTGATTACCTCTTCTTCTAATCACTTTTTCAACTAGATAAATGTTTGGATGTTTGGTTTTCTGAAGTTCCTGTCCATAAAATGAACCTAAAATGTCATGATTATGAGCATCTCTTAATTTATATGTCACTGGATTCGTATTTTGGACTTCTTTTATCTTGAATATTTCTGTGGACCAGTTAGGAGTGTATCCTTTTTCGAAAATGCTTTTATGCTTACTAATACGAACGGGATCACCTGCC
The DNA here is from genome assembly GCA_948107665.1 of Lomographa bimaculata. Taxonomy (NCBI): domain Eukaryota; kingdom Metazoa; phylum Arthropoda; class Insecta; order Lepidoptera; family Geometridae; genus Lomographa; species Lomographa bimaculata. Next base: position 14,045,055 of record OX403603.1, on the reverse strand, counting down.
GCAAAACTCTTTGCTTTATGAAATACTTTTAATTTCGCTGCTTTTATATATCGCTCTAAAATAGCTTTTTTGTTTTTATTATTTACTTCAACTGGCATAGTATTAATTGTTCTATGGTACGATCTATTATATTCTTGAATAAGATGATCAAGAGTACCATCACTCCATTTATATTGACCCTTTAAACTGAATTCTTTAAACATTTTACTTTTAATGGTTCTAATAAATCTCTCAACAATCGATGCTTTCTTTGTTGAATAGGTGGAATAATGGTTTATGGAATATTTGAGCATTAAATTTTTAAACTTAACGTTATAAAATTCAGATCCTCTATCCGTTTGGAGATTGTTAGGTTTTCTTCCATTTTCAAGAAGTTTATGAAACGCATCAAACACATGTTCTTTTGTTTTTTGTTTAAGTGGAAAGGCCCAAGCATACTTTGAAAACGTGTCAATTACCACTAATATATATTTCAAATCTTTATTTTGTCTGGAATATGCTTGCATATCAATAAGGTCTGCTTGCCATAAATCGTCGATGTCTTTCATTAAAACATGTCTTCGGGGGAAGTTCACTCTTGCGTTTTTATGTATTTCATTTACCACGTCGGCTTTGCTCATTTTTAGATTTAAGTTTATCGTGCTCTAATCGTTTTTCAATAGTAGATATTTTGTCAGTGATTTCTCTTGCTATCTCATTTAATGATGATACTGTTTTATGAGTATCTGCTATAAATTTATCCACATATTCTTTAGTAACACTATCTTTCGGATCAATAGGGGTTTCTAGATTTTTAATGATTTTATCTTGTGCATCTATTTCTCCACTTTTTGTATATCTAAAAACGCAGGGCAAGGTATTATTCATCAGTCGCCTTTTATGTGCATGACGGCCAAATTTGTCAACATTCATGTTCGAGCGTTAACATCAAACTGAATAATGTATTGAAAAATGGTCCTATTTATTATTTTATAATACGTGCTTCTTTCAATTCTTCTATTATGGAGATTATTTCATTGTCATGGCTAGTATTACCAGCATTTTTGGATGCTATTAATAGTTTTAATCGTTCTATCAGCTCATTTGGATCATCCCAATAAATAAAATCTGTGTTATTTTTTAACTGCTTTAGTATAGGTAAACCACTTCCGTATTTATCAGTACATTTATTTTTATTGATAATCAGTTCTGAAAATAAGGGTTTTATAACTTGCCGATATTTAATACCTCTATCTCCTTTAATCTGACCATCAGAATTAAAATCTCTTTTATGCGCATTAGTAGAACTTAAAATTTCTTTATAAATATGCATATCCTCATCAGATACCATAGACATGGTGGGTTTTTTTCTCAGAAGTAACTCTTTCAATCCATCTGTTAATACGTATTGTTGATCATTTATAGTAATCTTCATTTTTTTCTCTAAATTAGAATTTTTAATCATTGAAAAGTGCACAGGAATGTTTCCCATCATAAGTTTCTTGTTTTCACTTCTTATTCCGAAAGGTATATTAATTTCATCATCATCATCACCATCATAGTTATAAATATTTAAAAGATCGTTTTTATCCAGAGATTCTTCTAAATCCATCATATATTTATTACTGATGTTCTCCCTACTTTTAAAATCACTTCTCGAAGAAGTGGAAACATTTTTGATTTCTAAATTATCTTCAACTTCACTGTCACTCAAATCTTCATATTTCGATGAACCACTCGAATCATGCACTGACCCGTCAGGTAAAGTTGTTTCTGTTCTAGCTTTAATTTTTTGCTCTTGTGCATCATTCACTAAGAGTTTTAATGGGTCTGTAATAGGTTTCAGCATTTGATTTAATGTCATATTGGTTTGGTCTTCTTGATCATGAATTTGCTTGAGCTTATTTCTTATTGACTCACTTGATTTAATTAATTGTTGCTTGATATTTTTTTCCATGTTTCGAAAATTTTTGTGTGTAACACAACCACTTATTAAAACTACAAGAATTGAAGTGTGAATTACGATTTTTAATAGCTCTTATATGTATTATTAAAAAAGAACAAATGTGTGAAAGCATTTTCTGTATCTACCTTTATCTACTGCACAGTCCTTGTTAATTAGAACAAATTGAAATGGCTCTTTCCATATGTCCGCACAAAGCTTTTTAAACTGTTGCCATGACATATCAGTACTCACATGCTCATCAAAAATATGTTTTAGGTTTGTTTCATCTTGTTTAAAAATTATTAAAAGATTTGAGTTATCCCTTATAAGGTGTTTCGGAACTTTCGTATATGTTTGAGTTAAATAGAAGCAATCTAACTGCTTATGCCTTCCCATTGTAAAATAATTACGGATAATATTTTGATCTTCGCAAACAACATCATCAAAAATCATAATAGAATTCGATAAAGCACTATTAGGATTTACGATATTTTTATCATTGGTATGTACAAAGTACTTGATCTGTGGTATCCTCTTTAGAACAAGACTCAAAAAACGATACTTCGATTGATATGCAGTCTTAGAGTACAGATAAATATTTTTAAACTTTAATCCGTTTTCATGTAATAGTAAACTTAGCATTACATTCGTTTTACCACAGTTGGAAGGACCGCATATAAGACAACGAATAGAATTAGGCAATAATACACTATGCTTCACATAATGTTTATTTTCTAGTAAGTCAATATTGTTAACGTCCAGAGACAAGGCTTGCCTTATCAACTTCATGTTTTCATCTGTTAGATTGTGTGTAAATATTTATTTATATACGATTCAAACTTAGGAATAATAATTTTACGACGTATTTTACTAACTACGATGTATATATTCACAAAACTCTTATACCAGATTAAAACTAAAGGTGGTATTGTAAAATAAGAAACCAATTAATTTATAGATTTGTTTATTTATTAAAAATAATATTCAATAGCAATTATAGCTAAATATTCACAATCTTACTTTAAAACTTATAAACAATGACTAATATAATAATATTATTACTATGTTACACATTCATTAAAATATTGTTTCACGATGACCCCAAGGTAATGTATTTATAAGATTTGATGATATTTGTCTTTTGTCATCCTTACTGTTTAATACCACTTTATTCACTTCTTGTGAATACAATACATGCTTTATTGATTTGATTAGATTCATTTTACATTTTAAAGAAGTGTTAAATCTAAGTGATTCATTATAATCAGATATTTGTAATTGCTTTGTGACACACTTTGATATACCTTTTGCTTTTACAACTTTTGTTTCTACGCTACGTATACAATAGAGTTTCGCCCGTAGTCCAATAAACTCAGATATAACATCACCTCCAAGTTCATCTTTAAACAATCCTGGAATTTTGGCATTTAATAGAGAAATGTTATAAGGATTAGTGATACTATAATTACTAGTATCGTAAATGGAATTATTATCTTTTTTTATATCATCGTAAATATTTTCGGTCTCAAATAAGTACAGTAAACTATCAGTATCTGTATAGCACAATCGTGCTTTGTCTTTGTATTTCTTTTTTATATAATTATAATGAAATTTGTATAAATGATGTTTAGCCAATTCTAAAACAGTAAAGCCTATATATATTGGTTTGTCTAATATAATTTTCTCAGGTTTTAATTGAATGGCAACGAAATCATCTGAAAATATTGTAACATTTTTTAAATTCGGTTTTGCCAATAACTTTTCTGCTCCCAGATGTTTATTCGTAGTATTTGAACAATCTTTCCATTTTGTTACAAGCTTAACATTTACTTGTTTCCTTTTATTTTCAATAGTTTTGCCGAAAATTGAATTGTTCAAAAGTTTAAAAAAGTCTTTTTGAAAGTTAGATGTAGCATCTTGTCGTAACTTCGTATTTAAATCAATGTATTTTTTTAGATATCTTTCTTGTCTAAAACAAATGATTCGATGAATTTTTTTCAAAATTAGTCCTTGTCTTAAACATTCTTTAAGGTGAGTGATATGGATCACATACTTATATTTGTCATAAAGGTTTGCTATTAATTTTTTAGTTTTTCCTCCAGGAGGCACAAACTTTTCCACTGCAAATGGAAGATCGCTATGCAATTCATGTAAATGATCTGGATAAAACATGTCAATTTCTAATATATACCCCAAATAACCATCATCATCAACATTCATAACATTAAACTTCGATATTTCTTTGTTTGATAAGAATCTAAAATCTGACATAGGTAATTTTTGCATCATGGAAAAACCATAGAGATTATTGGAATCCAAATAAAGTAAATAAGAATCAGGCTTGGACTCATCATAATCAGGTAAGAATTTGTTATTTGCCTTTGCATAACGCAGAGAACATTGAGCAAGACCTCCTCGTATTCCTTTTTCCAGCATTTCATACATTTCTAAATTATCGATCATATCCAATTGAACAGCAGTATATAAAAGCATTGCATCCCAGCTTAACCCAGGAGCTGAAACGTAATAAGCTGGATCTAAATTATAATATCTGAGACTATTACTTCTAAAATTTTCATATATGTCACAAAGCAATAATACATCACATTTCAAATACAAATCTGTGTATTCACCAAGCGTATGGATGTCAAAAGTTTGCCATATTTTTTGTGCACGTTCATATTCAACATCAGAAATATCTTCCCTTTTTAGACTATTGTAAAACTTTGTCTTTTCTGGTAGTTTATTTTCATCATATTTTAACCATGAATCCATATAATCATATGGATACGGTCCTTTATGTTTAAGTAAGTCAAATTTCTCTCCATCTCGAAATTCATTTGATAAATGGTTAAATTCTTCTGCAGCTAAATTTTTACTTAATTCATCTAAACCACAACTTAGAAATTGAAACGAATCAATAAATTTCATTTGTATAGATTTACTTGAACATTGCTTTGTTAAGAACTTAGTAATAGATAAATATTTCTCTTTATTCTTCGGAATCACTTTTATATCACCCTCGTATTTTGTCAACTCTTTGATGAATAAATGACAATCATAGTTGCATAAGTTATGAAAAATTATTGGAACAAAACTACATGTTTTTAACAAAAGGTTGCAATAAGAATGTGCTATTCCTCGAAAATAAGAAGTTTGGTGGTCATGGTCTATTACTCGATCATCAAATAATAAATTTTTACATATATAACATGTCGTTGCACTTCGAAATTCTTTTTCTTGTTCTTCTGTTAAAGGTGACATTGGTTTTTTATCATTTAAAATATTACTAATCAACATAACATCTTTTATCAACCATTCTATAAACACTTTAACGCAATCCAGACCTCTATAAGTAACATATTTATTCAAACTAGAATCATGAGCACAACAAATATAATAAGCAAAAGATGATGGTTGGTGCAATTTATATAAATGTGTGTTTTCTGAGGAACTCTTTGAACAATTAATTAATAAGCTTTCAAAGTCGGCATATATCACAAATTTGATTTTCTGTTGTCGTTCAAAATGTTTAAATTGTATTTTACTGTCACTGTAAGGCAATTCTAATAATACTTTCGAACAACTGTGTGTTTCATATTTAAGCTTGCCGCTAAAAAATTGTATACATGCATCACAAAAATACAGTTTACTTTTACTTTTAGTCAGCTGACGTTGTACTAATCGTTTCAAATCTTTGATTAAACAGTAATGACCAATATTTCCCTTTTCAATATATAATAAATTTATATGATTCGGTTTCTTACAAATTGTTAAGTAAAGTGGTCCAGTGACATAACATTTTTCATCGATTCCATATATATTAACACTAATGCTCGGATTATTAAATTCAAATGTCTTTATATCACAGAGAGCTGGTGGTATACTCATATTTTTGGTATTCAAAATGTTAGCATAATGTGGATATGAACTTGGTCGACATGCATTGGTTTTTGTTGGAAACAACGCACCAATAATGCACCACAAGAAACAGTCATTGTCATTGCTCTTAATATTCAAACAACTCTTCGATTTTGCAATTTTTGATGGAAGTGGTATGTGGGTACCTCCTCGCATCGGATTATATTTATTTACATTCATTTCTAAATGACTTATAGATAGATATGACCAACCTGATTTACAATGATAAAATTCAGTTAGTTTTCTATCAAAAGTCTCAAGTATATCTGATAATAAAACGTTTAAATCAGTGTTCATGCAAACAATCTTATATTTCGAATTAAATGATTTTAACTGTTGTTCACCTGTCTGTGGCAGAACAAAGTAAGCAAACAGTTCAAAGTTAAGTTTTATACATGTGTTATTCGTCAGTGATAAATTGATCAATTTCAATATATCAGTTTGATTATCCTTTAGGAATGCCTCGGGTGTGATGTACTCGACTTCCTGAGCAGGGTTCAAACGATATGTTACAATTCGATTCTTAAATGCACAGCCAATAATGTAAATATGTTCAGATTCAAAATTTAATAAACAATTTGATTTGTGTAAATTCGTTCTCAAGTGGTATCGATATTCATTTTTAGGTATCATCACTTTGCATTTCAAACAATATGTATACAATTTTTCAATATCCTGGGCCTTGTCGGAGTGGGGATGAGGTGGAATTAGAACTGGAAGAAAAATGATTAACAACATTTAAAATTTCAAACAGTTTTTATTTGAATAAATCAAACAACGTTACTTAACAAACTATTGGTAAGCATAACTAAGTATACCTAGTGTTAGTTAAAAGATTAACTTGAGTAAATATACTTATATTCTAAGAACAAACAAAAGATTCATTATATTATTATGATTACATGATTATATATGAGTAAAATAACGTTTTACATCCTATACTTAAAAATAAGAACTAAAAAATGTTTGTGGGCAATCTTTAAATTCAGCCCGTGTTGCTGAAATAAACTTTGTGAGATAGTGCCAGGCCTCAGTATCTTCGTCTGTTCTATTTTTTAGAGTCAAAACGGCCTGGCGCCATCGGTTTATAGGCAACACTTCTTCAATTTCGCTACATTTATAGACTTTTAATTCTATGTAATGAGCACCCTTTTTATTTGTATTCTCCTGACGAGCATGTCCATTTGCTAGTCTTCGCGATATAAAGGAGTAAATAGGCTTATTACCACTATTACCAGCCGTCGGTGGTGGGGGTGTGATGTCCTCGTCTTCATTCTCGCTATCTGTCCCAAAAAGATCCTTTGCTGTCGGCCTAGTGACGGGGATGATGCGTGTTTTAATTTTCTTCGGTGCAGCATGACCAGGCAGAGTCGGAGGCTTGCTAGGGCGCTTCTTCGATGAAGACTTGCGGTGCTTTTCATCTGGAACTTCGATCGAGCCTTCTTCATCCGAAGGAAAGAGGCGGTCAGCTTTTTCATGTGCCAGTTTAGACCTGAAAATAAAGATAATAGTTATAAATCAAATGTGTCGTTGATTAGCTGGCGGTAGGAAGTACTAGACAAACTCAATCATTACATTTTAAATCATTTTATAAATGACTATTAGTACCAAGAGTGAATAAAGTATCAATTATTATTGATTAGTCAATCGAATACATTATGCAATTGAATGGATTATGTAATCAAATGAACTAAGCAGTCAAACGCACCATGCAATTTAATCGAGTATGCATTCGAAAGGATTGTGCGATTGAATATAGTATGCATTCGAATGGACTGTGCGATTGAATATAGTATGCATTCGAAAGGATTGTGCGATTGAATATAGTATGCATTCGAATGGACTGTGCGATTGAATATAGTATGCATTCGAATGGACTGTGCGATTGAATATAGTATGCATTCGAATGGACTGTGCGATTGAATATAGTATGCATTCGAATGGACTGTGCGATTGAATATAGTATGCATTCGAATGGTATATCCAATCAAGTTAACTATGCGATCTAAAAAATAGATTACAGGATTATAAAAATTAATAAACAAAACTTACATTTTATCGGGTATTCGTTTTCTTTCTTTCTTGGTTTCAGGAGCTGGAGTTATAGCGCTGATGAGTGCACCGGTGGAGTGTGATTTTGCTCTGCTCTCCCTAGCGTTTAAATAGGGCGAACATCGCATGTACTTTTCCAAATAAGGATACAATCCATGTGACCAAAAAATCTATGTCAGCTATTTTCCATAACAGATTTTGAAAACGTTAGCACTAATAATTCAAGTCGATAGTTACTCCCGCTGCATGTTTATAATACAAACTTTATTACGCATAGAATAGAGTGTATTATAAATATTAGCGAATCATAAAATTACATGGAAGGACCATGTAATGCAGTGATTGGTATTGAAGCATTCAAATAAATAATACATAAGCTTGTTTAGCTATGTTAAGCATGCAGAATACAAACATATTATTTTATTGATGATAAATATTGACTAAACTAAGAAGTTAGTTATATAAAGTTATTATAACTATGTTTATAACCTGTTATATTATTTCTTTTAACGCATGTGAACACATTCACACTCACATCCTATATATATTATATCCTAAAAATAAGTATTTATGAACAATAAACAAGCTAATAATATCCACTAAGTATAGCACTATCTGTTTAGGTAAATAAAAAACTAAATAAAAGCTAGCACATTGAATTCGGGTACTGCTTCTTATTACTGTATACTGTCGCAAGCAACGTATGATGCAGTGACTTTAACACAACTAAATTGAACTTGCCAGGATAACTATGCAAGGGGGACAGTTCATATACGTAGAGATCGTTCAGACAAGAAAGAACAAATATTGTTTTCTTAACATATATGGAGATACTACTAACTAACATATTATTACATATTAATATTAACATGCCACTATGATGATGGGTGCGGGGGGAGAAGCGCATCAAATTCCAATGCATCTTGAAGAATGCCACGTTGCAGTATATTTAACTTACATTATTTTGAACCTTAAACCCACCAATATTAGTCTACGGTTACCTATAAATAGGATAAAATAGGACGAACATTTTATTTCACCGCATTTCCAGTCAGACTTTCAAAGCAAGGTGCCAGTAATAAATAATAGATAATAATAATGTCGGTAAGTATTTTATAATAATAAAACCAGATTCCATCATTAAATTAATATTTGTTTATTGATATTCAATTTCGAGTTATCATTAACGTTTATTTGCTTTCAGGATGCAGATCTGTTTCGCTTCATACCAAACAAGAAAACTATAATGTACACGTATATCAAGAAGCCCATTACGAACGGAGCCAAAGTAATTAAAATCGAAATATACGATGCAGAAAAATTCCCTAATCCGGATGAAAATGCTGGGTCGAAGATATTATGTGACTGTGATGCTGAACTATGTGTGCAGCACGTGGTGAAGAACCCATTCATGGATGAGGTTTATTTAAATATCAGAGAAATGATCGCTAAATTGGAGGGTAACTTGTGCAACGTCTTATGATTACCCAATAAATATATTTTTTCAATTAATTGTTAATTGTTACTGTTGTACTATGCTTTACGTTATGCATTAAATGTACATCTCTTGGATAATATTGTTTTCATTGAAATGTCCTAAATAAACATTTAGAATATTTTTATTTAATCATTTGAATGTAGAGTCGATAGTAGGTATAAAGCCATAAGCAAATTTATTTATTTATTTATTAGATTGAATTCTTGTAAATAGTGTGGATAAACAAAGGTAGTGATAATTGGCGTGCATGTAGGTATAGTAAGTAAGAAAGAGGAATGTATCGCTTAGGTATATGTTCGAGTTTGGTTAGAGTAATAGGATTCCGTCGTCCGCACACACGTCTATCAATAATCATCATAGTATTGATGTAGGTATCAAGCACACACACATATCTAGCTACATTAAGTGTGTTCATCATTACATATACATATATGCTAAAACGTGATGTTTATAAAGCTGAGAAGCTTCGCCATAAGCGTTACTAGTCTGATTCACAATAAGGAATATGAATTGATACTCATACAATACAAATACTTACCTACTTTATTCAAATGCATCATCCATTCAACTAGATGTCGAATCGAATGAATTAGTAAACTAGTTTTGCAACTATGTAATCAGTAGCTAATCTAAAATATTTAGGCATACTGATTGTTTTCTATATTGATTATTAATTTAAGCAGATCTTTGAATAAGTAGCTCATTTTAACTAAAATTGAGGATTTTGTTATAGCAGCTGGAAAAAAGATCTAAGTATAACAGACACCGACGACTAATTAATTATTTATCGGTTCACACAATTAAATTTTTAAATAAAGTTACAATGAGAAAGTTTATTTAATCAGTTCGTTTAAATTAGGCATGTATAATTAGGGGGCTGGAGAAACTCTATTCAAATAGAGTACGCCTGAGTACTCTATTTGAATAGTGTTGATCCAGAACCCCTAATTATACACTACTCAAGTACTGATTCTACAAGAAAAAAACAATTACAACAACAATTATTAATATGCAACGAAAATACGAGAGGTGTTATCGGTCTGACGACCAACGGCGAAATAAGAGGGCGGCGCCACTGCGCGCTTGCTTTTATAGGCTCGAACGTCAAGATGGCGGTATCACGCTAATAGTATATATATATATATATATACTAACATATATATATATATATATATATATATATACTAGCTGCGCCCCGCGGTTTCACCCGCGTTGATAATGATGAAGAGTGATGATGATGATGATGAAAAATAGATGTTGGCCGATTCTCATAGATACCGGATAAGCACAAAAAATTTCATCAAAATCGGTCAAGCCGTTTCGGAGGAGTATGGCAACGAAAGCTGTGACACGAGAATTTTATATATTAGACTAGCTGCGCCCCGCGGTTTCACCCGCGTTGATAATGATGAAAAGTGATGATGATGATGATGATGAAAAATAGATGTTGGCCGATTCTCATAGATACCGGATAAGCACAAAAAATTTCATCAAAATCGGTCAAGCCGTTTCGGAGGAGTATGGCAACGAAAACTGTGACACGAGAATTTTATATATTAGACTAGCTGCGCCCCGCGGTTACACCCGCGTTGATAATGATGAAAAGTGATGATGATGAGGATGATGAAAAATAGATGTTGGCCGATTCTCATAGATACCGGATAAGCACAAAAAATTTCATCAAAATCGGTCAAGCCGTTTCGGAGGAGTATGGCAACGAAAACTGTGACACGAGAATTTTATATATTAGAAGATAAACTAGTCGTTCGCGCTGAACTCAGATCTCGCGCCTTATACCATTTGCATAATAGAGAAAAACTTTTGAGGTGAATTGCTTATCCCTTTCTTTCTTTAAAATATTTTTTTGATTTTTGTATTTGTTGTTCAAGTACATAGTACAGGATATATCGGATATTATATGTAAGTTTCAGCATTAAATGTGGAGCCGTTTTTGAGGTACATCCCGGGACAAAATGCACAGTACACAAACACTAGTAAGTAGTACTGACCTACTAAGTAAATACTACCTAAGCTAATTAGTAGATATTGGCCGCGATTCTGATGCACACTCACTAAATTAAATTTAAACAATAATGTCTTACAAAATAGAAACACAAGACGGAGATAGCATACATTTTAGTGCTGCCACGCTAGTTTATCAATTAAAATATGAACAGCAGAAGCAGAAAGGCGCGTGTTTTTAGTCAACACCAACTCATACTCGACTAAGCTTGCATAGACATCTAAGTTCTGACTAACTTGACAGCACAGCAGTATGCTATCTCTGTCTTGTGTTCCTATTTTGTAAAAGACGAATAGTTTAATTTTAATTTAGTGTGTGACATCAGAATCGAGGCCATTGTATGTCTGAAAAAACAAACTGTTCATTCGAGTGTATACAATATATACCATCTTGCTTTTTTTCAGATTTGCATATTTTTTTCTATTCTATTCTGTAGTCGTAGTTATTTTATTGTACATTATCATGTAGAATGTTTATAAGCTTAATCTTAGCTATAAGCTTTAAAATGGTAATCCGGATAGTTAGAGCATACCATTCTAGACTTGGTTTGCTTTCCACCCTCGACCACATCATCACTTACCATGAGGTGATTGTAATAGTAATCAAACGCAAGTCTTTCAGAGATTATAAAGAAAAAAAGAAAGTATAAGAAATAACGAGAATTACCTTCATAAATAAATATACAAGTTAATATACAAAAAATAAAAAATAAAAACACAAATGCGAAATATGTGAACCTACTTTTATGTAATTTTTCCTCTTTTAATTTTTTTTCATTAGGTATCGTTATTGTTTTTATTAACACATTACTATTTCGCGCCAAAAATCCGCCATTTTGTTTTATTTTTTAGACACTTATCTAAAGACACTTGGGTTTTTAAGAAGAACGATACCGTAACTGTCGAAAACCATCGAGACGTTTGGAAGATACGTGGTAACAAATAAATTTACATACATACAAGATACGCGCGAAAAACACAACCCTTCCTTGGCAGTCGGATAAAAAGAAACAAGAACGCGAGCAGAGTTTGGGCTCAGTAGCTAGTTAACCATGAAGTGACATTTGCGTGGACGGAGTAAGAGGCGAAGTTAATAAGTAATGTGTTCAGTCTATAAATAACCAGACTTGGGTTGCGGTTCGATAAAGGGTACATTGGACTGTCAGACAATTCCAAAGAAATATCGAATACTGAATTTTTTTCTCTTTTTTTATACTTACGATATGAACTGCCCGATGGCTTAGTTGGGTGCGCGTTCATGCTTTAAGCAATGGGTATCGGGTTCGATTTCCGGTGGAAACACAAGTTTTCTCCCCAAGGGAAATTTGTGTATTTGGTTCTGGATGTGATTGTGTCTGTGATGTGAATATTTCCGGTACCCACATCACAAGTCATGAAACTTAGTGTGGGGCTGTGAGTGTGAAAGCGTTTATGTTTATAACATTACTACTTAATGGACGATAATTATTATTCCAGTTTCATATTCATATTGTTTATTGCTCTTTTCAACCGACTTCTTAAAAGGAGGTTCTCAATTGGACTGTATATTTTTTTGTATGTATGTTACGCGATATCTCCGTCAATTGTGAATCGATTTTGATGTTTCTTTTGTTTGGTAGAGTACCTATACGTCAGAGGCGGTCCCATATAAATTTAATCGAAATCGTTCCATCCAAAACCGAAATATAAGCGATAAAGTAAATTTTTTAAGCTTTGCTTGCGTTTCAATTATGACAAATTCTTTTTATCGACAACCCAGTTTCCTCTTTGAACAAGTCCCTTTGCGCCGTGAGACCGGAATTTGATTCCGGGCAGGAACAAAATTTTGTTTCCATATGTGCTTCTGATTCTGGGTGTGAATTTGCATGTCTCTGCCTCTGATTCCAGTTTTTGATTTATTATTTAGAAATATTAGTGTGGGGCTGTGAGTGTGAATGAATTATCTGATAGGCTAGAGTTTGGACAAATGCATGCTCATATATAAAAATTAAAAAAATATAGAGCATTTAAAAATCGTGTTAAACACATAGTATGTACATATTCCTTGAAGGAGTTTTTAATTTTTAAGTTTTCCGAATTTAAATATTTTTTAAGAATATACAAACTTACAAAACTAATTTTATAAATTTGGAAGTTTGTGAGCGATTGTGAAACTAGGTACAGGATGTATTCTGTATGTAAATAATTTACCTAACAATATGAAATAGGCAATGGCCATATGGATATTATATCTAAAGATCATTCTAGCTAGAACCATTAGCAAGCCAAATACGGTGTTCCGGTAGTTATCCTTGAGAGCCTGCGTATTCCAGGTCTAGTGTGTTTACCAGCTTCGATCACATCGTCACTTACCATCAGGTGAGATAGTGGTCAAACACTAGCCTGTCAAAAAAAAAAAAAATTATTGACTTGACGATTTATTTATAAAATTATATTATTACAATAAAGTAACTAACGCTAGGATCATATTCATAGAATTTTAATGTAAAGTATTCAACAAAAGTGATACCTAATATACATTCAATTCATTTTTCTTCGAATCTAATCAGAAAATTCCAAGCAGGTACCCTCTATTATTCATTGATGACATTCTCGATAAATTCAATTTGTCTAGGCTTGAATACGATAACACTATGCTGTATTCTGCGACTGTCGCTAATGATAAGACACCTGTTACATCGATTCTTGATGACAATATTTTTATATTAGACAGCTGTATAGACAGATATATTGGTCAATCTAATATAATAACTCTTTATTGACACCAAAAGATAAATACAGCTTACAGAGAAACTTATAAAATATAGGTGTAATAATAGGCGGTCTTATCGCTAAGAGCGATCTCTTCCAGACAACTTTTGAATGGAAATATAAACAAAAAGTGAAAGTAGGGATGGTGGCGCGATAAAATGAATGAAATAGATTATAATAATAATAATACTAAATTTTAAACTACATAAAAAATACATACCATTAAAAATAACAGAATGGTGCTAATTCTGTTGAGCACCGAACTAACCTAAACTAAACTAAAAATAAACTAATTTTAGTCAAAGAATACCTAAACGCTATTCTGATTTTACGTTGAACTTAATTTAAAAGTTGAAATGACAGGACTAAAATTGATTTTGACAGCAAATTGAATTGTATTGACAAGAGCCGCAATCACATATTCCTCCATTATAGACTTTGTAGGTCAGTATTTGCTTCATTAATTGCACGTGTTATTCTTTCAAAAGGATCACATTAAAAATAATCCAGACCTTTATCATACAGACTAATTTGAGTTTAAAATTTCTATTTTTAGTCTTTATTTGACGTAAAACATTTACATCAGAATAAGAATTTGGTCATTTTCACTAAATAGAGTAACTAAACTAACTTAGTCCTGTCAAACTTAATTTTAGTCTAATTTTGCATTTTCTGAATAGGTTTTGGACTAAAGCAGGACTAAAACTAATTTTAGGCTAGTTTAGTCTAATTCTGGACAACAGAATCGGCACCAATATCTAATTAAATAAACTTACATAAAATAAATAAATAATTACACATAAGTACCTATAATTTAAACTTACTTATCATCACTAATAAAAATAGAAATAGATTTATTGATATAATAGGATACAACATTATTATCATTAATTCATAGGCTCCCGAACTAGTCTTAAACTGTATTTCAGGAGTCAGTACATGTGTTACTTGAATACATTTTTAGCTGTTTATGTAAATGAATATTGATAGTTGATTCCTTTAAATTATTTGAGGATTCTATCAAACACCTTATCCGAGTATTAAAGGTTTTAGATGGATTTTATCGTTCAATAAATAATTTGAATTTAAATCCCACTTCTCAATTAATAGGGTAGACACAAAATATGAACTGCCCGCTAGCATTGTTGGTGACTTGTCTGCCTCTTAAGCGCTTATCGGGTTCGATTCCCGGCGGGAACACAAGTTTTTTTTTTTACCAAAGGATATATGTGTTACTTGTTCCGATTGTGTGTGCGACTTGAAAGTTTCCAGCGCCCATGATTCAAGTCTTCGAAGTTCTATATTATATATTTATTTTATTTATATACTCCTCCTGAAAGAAGGGATAAAAACAATGTATTTTAAATGACTCGATAACATATCTTGGGAATGATATTTTCGAGGAAAAAAAAACATCATGAAGATTGCAACAAAATTTCGAACACTTTGCTCAATAAAACTTTGTTGATGAATCGTCATCCTTAATAGATTACACTATAATGAATAAATAAACAATAATATTTTCAACAGACCGTTTACTCAGAGTGGGATCGACACGTCATACTATCATTTACAACGTCCGAATCTAATTTAATTTGTCAACACATTTATTAGCATGTATTCAGTTTCACGTATTTTCATCTCCAGCACATTCTATGTGTACAAAACACCTGTCCGCCACTTGACAAATTGCCGCACTTTCCGTGCAAATTGAGCACGTTCAAGATATGAAAACTGTGTAATGGCTTCCGTTACAAGCTTATGGATGCTTATGGATGCTTATAGGGGTCTCTGCAATGCGCAACGTTTATGTGACCATGTGTTGGAATGACCCTGTGCACCGGGGGTAGTGGGTTATGCCACTGCGCTCCACGGCTGTTGTTCTCAAACGATTGAAAGTCCATAAGTCGGGGGTAGGTTATTTATTTTTTTTTATTTTTTTTTTTTATTTGTGACAGGCTAGTGTTTGACCACTATCTCACTTAATGGTAAGTGACGATGTGATCGAAGCTGGTAAACACACTAGACCTGGAATACGCAGGCTCTCAAGGATAACTGCCGGAACACCATATTTGGCTTGGCGGCAGACTTTCAACTTGATGGTGGTAAGCTACTTTGGTAGCAAGCCAGGCGAGCAACTCACAAAATGCTCTACCACCTCTCAAATTTCACCTGATTAGCACCACCCGGGGACCACGTGTAGGGAGTCAGACTTAAGGGGTATCCTCCTACGGACGTGGGTGACTCAGCCCCCAAAATATATAATTAAAATGTTTACTAAACAATACATTTAGTAGTTAACATTAAATAATAATTTTTAAAATATATTTTTTTCTTTATCAATATCTTGTTCAAACAATAATTCAAATCGGTCTGTACAAATATTTTTGGTGACAGCTGTTTTCTTTATACAAAATTGCCGCCAAATTAGCTCAGACGTTATGACTTACAGAAATACCGACGATTTAGAACCCCACTTATTTTGTTTAACGAAAAAATGTTATGAAGAATTCTAAGACAGAAGTAATTTCTCCAGTAAATATTTTTCTTTTTATACTATTTTTTAAACGGTAAATTGTGTGTGTAATGTCTGTGTATTTGATTGACATTTATCGGGTAAACCTACAATGAATTAGAATTAAATTAATCAGCCAAAAAGTAATGAAGAACAAGAATCAATATTAACTCGCTTAGTCCCGAAGCACAACTCTAATGAATACCTAACATGCTAAAAGGGCTGATAATTAATATTCTTAAACAATCTCAATTCCTCATCGTCATATTAGTACAAAATAATCACCTTAATTGAATCTAATATTCCAAAGAGCTCCAACAATTTGGAAACATTAAACACATGTGACTAATGGGGTTCTAATTCGTTTTCCCTTCTCGGAAGCGTGTATTAATTTCGGGCATGTTACGTAAACCGTCTGTATGGGGCCCTCTACGGCGCCCTACTCTCTGAAATTACGATCACAGCGATAATTGAGTTGATATATTACCTTATAACATGTTTTAACGAAACTGTCTTGTACAAGGTTGTTTGACTGTAATACCTATATGAATAAGAATTACACGGTATTAGTTATTAATTTCAATTAAAACGGGAATAAGCGTGACTTTTAATGTTTAGATCATCAATTTGGTAAACAATGTAGATATTAATTAAAGATTTAATGTTTTTTTACGCTAAATAGGCAATCATTTCACCACTATCTCACCTGATGGAAAGTGATGAAGGAGTGGAATTCATTGCCTACGTCATTGTTCCCCGAATTCTGGGAGTATTCAAGTCAAGCATGTCACGGCCGAAGTGACGGCGAATGTGACATGTTTGCCTTGAAGATACCTATTATATATCATCTTTAGTTTTCTTTTACCAATTTTCATTTCGAATGAAAAATCTATAACGCTTTAAAGTTGTTTAGCAACCATTCTCACTTAAATGTTCAATACATATGTAGTAATACTATGATTAATTAAATTCTTATATAATCGCACAATACGTCATAATAACGAAAAAGTATAAAACAAATAAAAAGTGAGCTCACTTTTTTGGCAGTCGGCATTTTTAAATTTTTAGTATATTAACTTGTTAGATGGAAAGTATCTTGCAAGATATTTCAAAGCTTAATAACATATATCATCTCTAGCACGAATATCTCTAAAAGCACTCTAGAGGCACTAAGCTCTTAACTCCACTCAAACGGCTATAAAGCTCAGGTGTACTAAACATCACGTAAAACCACTGACTCCACATTTAACTCCTTAACCTCCGGAAGACAAGGTCCGTCTAACATTAACACGGGTAAATGTGAAGGCGAGAGGCGCTATAAACTCTATAAACCGGGAAAGTTCATGGGTAATGCATGCCCATGATTTTCGTAAGACTGGAATCGCGCATTAGCTTGCTATGAAAATATATACACGAGTATAACATAGAGTATGGTGAAACGGGATACATTTCATACTTCGTTTGAACTGCTCGTTGTCTCAGTTGGATGCGCATTCGTCTTCTAAGCAGCGGGTGTCCAGTTCGTTTCCTTGTGGTAACACAAGTTTTCTCTTCAAGGGAAATTTGTGTTTTTGGTTCTAAGTGTGATTGTGTGTGTAATGTGAATGTTTCTGGCACCTACAACTTTAATGAATACACAATTTCACGCATATTCCTAGAAAACTAAAAAATTTCACTACCAGTTACAGATAAACTTGAAGATTTTATAAAGGATTCCTCTATATGCTAACCATTGAACCGGACGTAATCTAATAAGAAACAAATGTCGAATGCAATGCACCGAAGCGTTCATGCATGAAGACAAAGGAAATCGTTTAAGGGCATGCCTCGTGGTACTCCGATACCCTTCCGAAGGTCGCATTCCTATACGTGATCGGAATGAAGTACTTTGGACAGGTGTGGAATCAAGGGTCTACATGAGCCCAAATTATTATAAAAAGGTGATGATAAATAAATAAAAAATGATCATCAATCTGTGCTGGATCGAAGCGTTCTTAGGTCAGGTGTGGAATTATGTGCCGTGTAATGTGATAAATAGCCAAAATTTTAATGAAAAGATGTTTTAATCATTATCAGCATGCATGGGATCGAAGCGTTCTTCGTGTAGATGTGGAATTACAAGCCTAATAGAGCCTTCATTATAGACTTTATTTTAGACTTTAGTCTAAATAGGTCTTCATTATAGATAGAATCTTGGCCCTAAAAGAGCCTAAATCTTCATGGAAAGATGTCATTGTCTGAGCAGGGCGAAAATGTTCTTTGATCACGTGTGAAGACATAGGCCTTCAAGAACCGAATCTTAATGAAAAGATGCCCTCATCAACATTATTCTGTGCTGGACCGAAGCGTTCATGCATGAAGACAAAGACATTCATTTAAGGGCATGCTTCGCAGTACTCCGGTACCTTCCGAAGGTCGTATTTCTACGCGTGATTGGAATAGCGTTCTTTGAACAGGTGTGGAATCAAGGGCCTATAGGGGCCAAGATGACTTTAACATCATCAGCCTGCGCTGGGGCGAAGCGTTCGTCCATGAAGACAAAGGGAATCTTTTAAGGGCATGCCTCGTGGTACTTCGACACCATTCCGAAGGTCGCATACCTACGCGTGTTCAGAGTAATGTGCTTTGGACAGGTGTGATGTAATTAAGGATCTAAAAAGGTCTGCCTATGTTTTCATGAAAATATGTCTTTATCAGCATAAGCCTTTGCTGGGCATAGGCCTTTCCCAATTCACAATCTTAGACCGCTCTTTCTACGAATCGACTTGCGATATGCCAATATTTATGAAGGATAATAAAGTACAATGCATTCCTGCATTTAATTTCCAAGAAGATACGTGTCTTAGTTGAAGGCTCGCAAATCCTAAACAAATAACAAGCACCGGTCTTTAGGAAATGAATGGAATCTGGAATGACACTGAAGATTTTCTCATAACACTTATTTCATAAATCCAAAAGTATGTGTGTAAGTCGGTACCGGAACTTTTAATAACAATACGAGTAATTTGCAGTGCCACGCAGACACTGCAATGTGCTACTCATTCCGAGACTAACGATGTTATGTCTCATAATAATATGCGCTGTATTTACACTGATATCTTATCCTTAGCAGGAACCAGTAAATGGAGTTATTTTGTATATTGCGACCTTGTGGTCCGTGCGAGAGGTGTTTTAGCCCTTTCTACCCTGGAAGATAGGAGCTTTGGAGAGGTCCCCAACATTACCCTATCCACTAGTCACGGCTAACTTCGAACAAACTGAATAAAATGATCCGATTCCGGACGTGGACCTAATGGCCTTCGTGATTCCACGAATTTGATAATGATTTCGATTAATCATTTATTCCTTCGTTTTGCACGGCTTTTGATAGTGCTGAGTGTACGAATTTTAGGAATAAAGCATTCGTTATGAGGATTCTCATACGACGGCGAAGATGGACATACCCATCCCTACTATGCACCACCTGGGATTCGACCGTCCTCTAGGGAATCGGATTGTCCGAGTTTCACTCCTGATTACCTTTTGCCTATTACATTTGATGCTCTAGATAAATTTTATAGGGCTATAACATATTTTTTTATTTTCATAATATTCCTTAATCCGTCCTTATGATATTCTACGTTCATGTTTATTCATATTCGATCAAACAGCGAACAGGCGTAGAGCGTTTAAGGATCGCTTAGCATTTTCGAACGATGTCGTATGTTAGATTTGGTATCTCATAAAGAATTGTGTGCGCAGTTGCGTTTATTACGTTCGTTTTAATGCATAATATTGTAAGCCATCATGCTTTTTAGTTGAATTTTATTAAATGGATTTATATCTCCTTGATAGTAATAACTATATAGTGTTTCTACTAAGCGCTATAGTAGTAAAATTCAATCTATGATAATGATGGGTGACTTTTAATACAAAATGTAAACATATACATAACGCTTTCACAGTCACAGCCCTTCGATGAAGTCGAAGACTTATGCCATGTGTGCCGGAACATCACGGACACAATCTTACCTAAATCCAAACACACAAATTTCCCCTGGGAAGTAAACTTGTGCTTAGAAAACGCGCAAGCAACAAACGCCAGCATAGGTATAGGCATTATAGCTATCTAGATTTGTTAGAATTTTCAGAAAAACACATTTTATTTCTATCGTTACTTAATACAAAATATAAACACAGTTATCGCATAAAAGTCTCATTATTATTTTAAGAAGTTTTCATAATACATATATGTTTTTCACGATTGTCACAAAAATGATGTTGACCATGTTTTATAGAATTTTTGTATAGTTTAACAAATGAAACAAAATGTACTTTAATGTACTAAAATTCTTTTTATAGTTTCATGCAACTAGGTAGGTTAAAGCGTTATCAAATGGGATATATCCATGATAGCTATTTGTATGAGAGAGCTAGAAGAATCGAAGTTTATTATAAAGTGGATGTTCTAGAGAGCTGGCCAATTTCAACTCAGAGCTTAGGGCATCATCGCACGGTAGCAGGAGCTTAGGGCATCATCGCAAGGTAGCAGTCAAGGTAGTAGGTAGGTAGTCTCTCGGTATTTTATCGGATAAATTTCGGAGAGTGTACCAAAGAATTACAGGAATCAATTCCTCCATCCCCATTCTATCATCGGATATCCACACAGGCAGCTAAGCGACACTGTTATATGTAAAGTAAGTAGATTCGGATGAAACGTTTTACTTCCACATTCATTATGCGAATCACAAAGGAATGGAACCTTGCCTGAGTCTTCGTTTCATGATATTCTATTTGAGAGTCTCAAGTCCCGAAGGATATAGTGGTCAAAAGTTAACCTATCTTGAATAAAAAAAAGAATAATTTTTAGACAAAAGAACATATTTTCTCAAATAAGAAAATACATAAAACAAGTACAAATTATTCAGACCCAACTCTCCTTAGCTTATTTACTAAGGCCAATTTACTACCACATTCTTTCATTTCTCTGAAACCCCTGAAACTTCGCGTTATTTTTGTTCGGAATTATCTACTTTTCCCGCCCAAATTGTAAATGAACCTGACAGCTCGGCTCTGACGCTTTGAGAAACCTTTTGTTGCGGCCGAATTTATTACATCACATTACTTACACAAATAGATGATTCCGAAAATGTAAAAGCTTTTTTGGATGAAGTGATAATGACGCTTATTGCGATGAAATTTTCTCGTCTTAAATATATGGAGGTTTGTAAGTGAAAATTGTGTTTGGTGAATTTGTACTTGGAGTGGTTTTTTGAATATTTGATCCAAGCTTATTAGTACTTATTTTTTACAGACCTCATGTATTTTTCCTAAACTTTTTAGGGAACTCTTCGAGGCTTGGCTTTACCGAATTTGAATAAAAATAATTGCCCCAAATAGCTGGGTAAATACGGTTAAAAATATTAAAACGGTCCATGAAGCCATACGGATTAAATCCAATTTCATTATGGTTCAGTAGATATCATCCTCAGAGATTTACGTCTATAAAACATTCAGATTAAAAGTAGCGATTGATCGGTGTTAAAATTCCTTATTTAGTCATCATGATCGAAGTTTCCACATGTCTCTGCGAAGTCCGAATTTGTAAATATAATAATCACGGCACTATTTTCAATTACTTCAACACAGGTTACCAGTTAATAGAAAACTTAACATAAGACCTTACTCTAAGACTTAACTTAATTAACTACAAAAGACGAGAAATATATTTCTCAATTGCGAAGTTACTGTGTAACATTAGCTAGGTACTTCGAAAGTTGTGTTTTCGCTTAAGTTCCAAACGAAAGCTTGACATGAAAAGGTTCCCCGACTCTCCAGTCTCTCACATTTGAGTGATGTGTGGGACCATTTCGAAACAAGTGATGCGTAAGGGCTTTGTATAAGTAGCACTCTCGGAGATTAATGTGCTACTCGTTATTTGATACGTATCGGGCGGGAGTGACAATTTCCGAGTATTTTCAGAGGTTATTTTCATGAGTAAGATGATATGTATTGTTTCGATGGTTTGATTCCTAGTAGGAGTACAATTTCACTTCCCAAGGGACATTTATACATCTTATTCAGGACGTTATTATCTGTTTGATGTAAATGTTTCCGGTACTCATGATACTATTCTTTGAACTTAATCTGGGGCTGTGGGTGTGGAATGCGTTTGTTTGTTTGTTATATAGAGTTAGGTAGAGACGAACTTCTTAGCTTTTTATAGTTTTACCGTGAGAGTGCTAAGTCCATCGCGTTGATTATTTATGTATAGAGCTAGATATGATATGTATTCAAAATCAAATCAAAATCGTTTATTCATATGGGCCCCAAAGAGGCACTCATGAAAGTTAATGAATCTATTATATATGGAGATATATAAAGCAGCCCGAGCAGCTTTTAGGACTTGTGAGGATTGGAAGGTTACCGTAAAGCTCATTGTATGTGGCACATATAATATAAGAGTCATTAGTTTGTATCTATGTTTATTTGTATAAAAATAGTATCGCGTACAGAAAACAAAGAATAAAAAAAAAAAATTGAGAACTGCTTGAACCTGTAGTTGCCGTAGTGGGATCGGCGTCTTCTAACCAGGTATTGGGTTCGATTCCCGGTGACAACACAAGTTTTCGCCCCAAAGGGAAATTTGTGTTTCTAGTTCTGATCTGGGTGTGATTGTGTGTGTAATCTTAATGATTTTGAATTATTACTTATATTGGTCCTACATTTATATGAATTTTTTTTTTTAGGATTACTTATATTACTTACTTCTAACCGTTTTAATTCGAGCGTGAATAATATTTGCAAAACATTTTGTAACAATCCGATTTAACGACTCATACGAAAAAAATTACAAAGAGAGCACCTAAAGGCAACATTTCATGTAAAAACAATAAATTTGTCGTTTCACGATGTCAAACACAGGCCTCGGTGCTTTGGTAGCCTGGTACGGGTTATGAACGGTAATGCCCGCCGCCGCCGGGCTATTGTTAGAAAAGGGATGGTTGCCACCTGCGAAATGTGTTTACTGTGTTTGCTTGGAAAAATGTGACGTAGACAAAGTCAACTTCATCACAACTGCTCCTTGTAACACAGTGAATCCTTGTATGAGGCAAGTCTACCTAGCAAAAAGTAATTGCAGTTCAAGTAACTTAACTATTTTGTGTAATGTATAGATAATTTTTTTACTGTATTACTTTAATGTAGAATCATTGAGTACAACATGTGCAATTTTACTTGTTCCTACCTACTTTGCCTTCTGTCTGTAGATATTCGTACATTTATGGGAAAAAGCTATTATCATAGAAGAAATATAAACTATGCTATTATTAACCAAGTATTTATTTTATCTCACGGGTCTGTGCTCGGACCTTTGTAAGGCATTGGCGGAGCCGTAGCCAACGCTAAGAGGCCCTTTGGTATAGTTATATAATGCCATACCAGGCGTGTCCAAACATACGACGGACATCTCTTACGTTGGAAGTTGACGCCGTTTTATGCTTGCACACGCCTTTACAATAATAATTATATATCTAATTAACTATGGACTAAGGGATGGATGATATTAGGTTGAAAATAACTGACTATTATTATTATTATTAACATCATCGTGATTTGAGAATTGCTCGTTGACTTAGTTGTGTGCGAATTCGCCTTCTAAGCATCGGCTATCGGGTTTGATTTCCGGTGGAAACACAAGTTTTTCTCCCCAACCACCCCAACCATCTTGCACCACGTTCTAACAATTCACGTCACGTCTACGTACAACAGCTAAAGTAGCAGTAGATCTGTCGTATCTCAGTGTTTACATCTCGTACTAAATTACATATTGTGTCATATTTCTCTTCAACCGACTATAGCCTATCTAGGCACCTACCTATTGTCATCGCAGCGTAGTCTTTTGTCATCTGACAAAGTTGGTGATCTGCGCTGCGGTAACTTTTAAAAGGGATAATTGAAAGCGCGATCGAATTCCACATTTTTTTCCCCTTTTCGTAGTGGCGCAAGTTAGATTGATGCAGACTATTATTAGACAAGGGTATAATGGATGTAGGGGCTGGCTTTGGAGAATTCCATGAATGGAAAAGAATCAGGCGAATAGGTTCAATTAATGTAGGTAGTTAGTAGTGTATTGTTGTGGTTGATTAACCGGATTTGCTTTATTTTTAAAGGCCTAAATTTTGTTTAATCATACATATAATCGCAACCAGAAACATTGACGCTCCTATTTTTTTTTTTTTTTTTTACTCCTATTCTTCCTTTTTTTTTTAAGTTTGCCTATCACGAATAAAAAAACAAAAAAAAAAATTGTCGAATCTGATACCTGTGGCGTAATAGTAATTGCCATACAATACAATACAAAAAAAAACTCGTTATTGTAAAACCAGCTTACTAAGTGTACAACTAAACAATTTTTAGATTTTTAATGGTAATAGAATCGACGGTCTTTTCGCGTATAGCAATTTCTTCCAGACAGTTTTAGTATGGACATAAATGTAACTGGAATGTGCTAGGTGGTTGGTGTACACTAGTTAAGTAAAAAGTGCAAGATATTATGATAATAATTACATACTAATTAGCAATTTTAAAGCTTTCCCTAGATTGTTTTCGAACCTGGCAACTAAATCGGTAGGATTGTACTGTTACATAAAGAGGTAGAACTATACGGGTAGAAAACGCCCTTCTAACTGCCATAGAGAACCCCTACTTCCATAAATCTGATGCAATGCTGCTAAATCAAAGTTCAAGGCCCTTGGCAAGACTACCAAGTACTCATATTGTTTTATTTGCTCAATCTAACTGCCCTATATCAGAAGTCCAATAAAGGAGTTCATAAAACGAGCACAACACGTGATATTCACATTAAAACAGAAATCATAAAGTCCATTTACGAGCTTATTGTTCTCTCTGAACTTTCTCTCAGTTATTTTGCAGTGTAAGAGAAAATATAAAGATTTAGTCTTGCCATATTGTTTATTAGTTGAACTGCCCGTAGCCCAGGTAAAAAAAAACAAAGCCTATGACACAAATAACGTGGCTTTTTATTAGTAAAAGAATGTTCAACATCGGTTCTGTAGAGATTACCCTCTACAACCTCACAAACTATAGGTACCTTTTTATAATATTTACAAGACTGGGATCTACATTTCCTAGGTTTCTTGACCTATATTTGCTTTTATCGACAACAATTAAACAAAGGCTTTCATACTCACAGTTCCGCGCTAAATTCGATGACTTGTATTGCGGGTGCCGGAAATAATCGGAAATCGAACTCGGATCCCGATGCGTTGAAGACAGTTATGTAACCAACTACATACAGTATTACGGATAATATGGATATTGGAATTAATAAGTTGGAAGGGTGAGGTAAGTTAGGACAAGAATGTTGTGGTGAGCCAGCTACTACATTTGATAATTACTCTTTATTGAAGAGCAACTGTTAAATATTTATTCTTATTAAGACCGATTTCAATCGCAAATACCTCCGATGGTCTTTATCATAATTACATTGTCTTTTATGAACATTCCCTTTGCAATTAAACATATCTGATTTTAACCGAATCGATTCTTGTAACTGCGATATGGCATAATACTTATAGTGAAAAGCCTTAGTTCTGGTGCCAGTCTGGCAACGGTCTGGTATTTTAAGACGGTTAAACATAATCGTATAGACCTGTAGGTCTATTCTGGTCGTCAAAATACGATTGTTCGAATTGATGCGACGTCGATACGACAGTCGATTGGTTGAAATTTCAGTTGATTCGATGTTCATAACAAAAGAAAATCGTTCGACTTCGACGTCGATGTGACGCCCGGAATAGACCCCCAGGAGTCGGCAACCTTTTGAGTCGGAAGAGTAAAAAATTTCATTTTTCAAAATTTCAAAGTTTTATAGAGCCACAAAATTTTTCTTCCCAACAATAATCCTTAATGCCAACAATAATACCTGCTGTATAGTAGTATAGTATACTAATAGTAGTAAGTATAATATAGTATAGTATAGAAAACCCTATGCACGTGTTATAACTACCTAATCATCCCATAATTTACTTGTTTCAATTGTATAAATGTACTTTTTGCTACCTTGGGAGGCTTGTTAATGGCTCGATAGAAATGGAGCCTAATCCTCGTTAATCGATTCAGAACGTTTTTTTAATTATTTTTTTTAAATAAATAATATTTGCGTATGGAACTAAAGAGCCGCAGCTTCATATCCAAAGAGCCGCATGTGACAGTGAGCTTCAGGTTGCCGACCCCTGGTAAAGACTAAAGAATACTTAATGGAAATTATTTCGCTTTGCTTGACCTGAGTGCATTTAGCCACTAAGCTACATAATGCAAATGCTTGGCTAGAAGATGTAATAGATACTTACCCTCGGCCTCGTTCCAAAACCTTTTTAAACCGTGCCGTTTATGTAACGTATTCCTTATGGGTGTGTTGGACAAATTTCCAACTATATAGTAACTTTTTATGGAGTGGAACTGCGAAATCAGCACATGTGCATGGCGTACGTTTGTTCGTTGCCAGCGCAGCGGAAATTAGTTCTCATTGTTTGTAGAACAATTGGACGGCGGCATGACTGCGCTCGCTGGATGCAATGTATATTATGATTCGTAAAAATTTACCTATTGTTTTTCTAGAGATGGATGACATTTTTACCCGACTGCGCGACGTAAAGAAGGGTAAGGTGTTTATCACTCTATGTATGTATGTATGTTCTTTTGTGGCTCTCAACATAGTAAACGCGTGAACCGATTTTGATGATTCTTACGTTAATCCCTAATCTTGCGAGTCACTAAATGGCAGTAATCAAAATTGAATATGACGACAAACAGACGCCACGCTGTGAAAAAAAAATTAAACGCATACAAAGCTTAAAAAACTGACTTCACTTCTTTATCTTCGGAACTTTGATCAGATTACATGTACTAAACACACATTATTGAAGATATTTCAAGAACTACTGATCAGATCTTGATCAAATATAAATGGGACCAATTGGAAAGCAACATCTTAAAAACATCTTAAAAAATAATTTAAAAATCGGTTCACGTGGAACGAAGATATGAGGTAACACACATAAAAAAAATATATTCGACTTGAGTACAGCCTCCTTTTTTGTGAAGTTGGTAGAAAAGTATGCATCTATAACCATAAGATATCAAAACAATCACTCTCCCTAGGGCCTCCAGTGTCTCATGCAGGAGAAATGGAATCATCTCTTCCATCCATTGAAAAGTTAATTTATTGCACACCAACGTAAGTAGAGTATTCTAGTAAAGTGCATCTCTGAATTTTTTAAGAGATATACTCGTACCATGTCCCCAGCGCGAAGCTTTCAAGGATCTCCAGACTTACAGAGTTACAAGTATTAGCGAAGTTAGTTTACTTCTTTCCTAAGGAAAACGGCAAGTTCTTTAATTTGTTTAGTTTCCGTAGAATCCAGTTGGTGTAAAGTTTCTTCAGTATAAGATACTAATTCTTGTTGGTTTAGGCAAGTTGAATCTTGGTTTCCTAATTGTAAGATGAGGCTGTTAATTGACCACTATCTAACGTCAACGTCTTAGAATTAGGTATATGTTTGTTGCTATTGTTTTATAAAATACTTCTATTACTTCTTAAATCAAATTTATTTATAAACTCCTATTACGTCAAGTTGTAACTGCCCGATGCTTGGCTTGGATGGCTGAGCGTCTGCCTTCGGCGCAGCGATATCAGGCTCGATTCCCGATGGGGAACACATATTTTCTCCCTATGGGAAATTTGTGACTATGGTTCTGGGTGTGATTGTGTGTCAATGTTTCCAGCACCCACGACAAAACTTATTGTGGGGCTGTGAGTGAGATATACGTTTTTTGTAATATTTTATTTGCTTCGAGGCTATGACGACGTCAAATTGACGAGAGATTATATTATTATAATATTTTGCACATTGGTTATCATTAAATAAAGTTATGAACGGGCAGGTATTACAGTGATTATGTCTCTAATTGACACCAATTAGAAGTTGTAATAATTTTAAGAATGGCACGAGAAAATATAAAAATGGCGTTGTTGATTTTGTATAATTTTCCAAAACCAGTGATTATTCGAGTGTTAATGTGTAATGTCAAGCATGTCCCACCGTCGACCGCATCGTCGCTTTCCATCAGGTGTGATAGCGGTCAAATGCTAGCCTATTTGTCATAAAAAAAAAAAAAAAATAATAGTGGATTATTAACCGTTAATACTTAGTAAACAAGTAAGTGTAGGCAAATCATAAAAATTTAAAAACTTAATTTTCTCCTTCGCTCCAAAGCTCCAATAGAAGTTCTAGTAAAGTTTCTACCACTTTACTAGGGCATGACTTGATTATGACTAGACTACGACTCTTTTACATGACTTTGACTGTGACTTGTGGCTAGAATTTTAAATATGAAATACACTTGAAATATATTATTAATTGACACTGGCTAAATGCACAAGACTGCGAAGCTAAAATTAATAGAAAACATATAACTAAATGTCTTCTCTACAGAGTGTTTGATGTTTACTGAAAGTGTTTGATATTGGTGTATTAGCATACTAATATTATAAATGCGAAAGTAAGTGTATATGTCTAAGTCTGTTTGTTTTGTCTACACGCTGCAACGGCTGAAGGAATTTGAATAAAATTTGGAATAAATAGATGTTCAAATCTGTAATAAAACGGGCATTAATTAAAAAAGCTTACTATAAAACGATCGACTATATTAATGACATGGATGCATGGAGACAAACTGCACAAGCGCTTTCTAGCGACTACCATAATAACACCTAGGTTAATAAAATTATGTATAAGAGATTAAGAATGTTTTTTAAAAACATGAATGAAAAAAATGCGCCTCCGTGTTTCTTGCCAGGTTCTTCTCGAGATGGCTGTAATTTTGCGAATCTGGCAGTAGAATCATTAACTTTCATGAGTGCCTCTTTGGGGCCCATGTGAATAAACGAATTTGATTTGATACCTAGGATTAACAAATATGCTACCTTTTCTAACTGTAAATCTTTCTTTCACAGGTATGATTCCAATTACACCACCGACTGCAAACGAATGATACATTCGGTAAGAAATATCGATGCCTACATCTGCTGCGATTGGATAAGCTAGTTTGTTATTCTACACCAGCTTATAATATATTAATATACATATATCTTGATAGTATAGCAACTCGTAATAACGAAACGGTGAAGTTAACCCTTAAGAGGGTTTATTCCTTTTGTCTTCTCTCTCGCTCGCACATTTAAATATTTTTAATAAATAAAATTAGCTACGTGTGTTTTTGAAAATGTTTTCAACCAACTATGTGGACATTAATACAATGAATGTTTTAATCTACCTTTCGTTTTTCATATCTTTAAGTTAAACGAAGAAAGCGTGAAAAACATATTGAAATTTGGGAACTCTGTTTTTTCTCATCTTATTGAAGGGTATGAATAATAGTTTGAATAATAGCGAAAAGAAGTTTGAAACATCCTTGTATTAATGTCTATATAGTTAGTTAAAAACATTTTCAAAAACACACGTACATAATTGTATTTATTAAAAATATCGAATTGTATGAGCGAGAGAGAAGACAAAAGGAATAAACCCTCTTAAATTAGATTCATCTTTGTCTTGAGGATCATGTTTTAGGTTATATGTGTTACTAACCAATAAAAAAGAAGAAAAATACTAACTTTATAATAAAAATAAAAAACTAAAATCCTGAATGGGATCCCTCTAAATTTTTACATGCATTGCATTGCCATTTAACATGTTCTGGAATTCGTTAATAAATCTAATTTTTTAGGAATAGAAAATAAATCACGACAGTAAACAAATACCATTGGTATTCGTTTTTGGTATTAGAAAGTAATAGATCGCTTCGCACGGGTGCAATTTCTGGTGTTCCTTGAAAATCTTATGATTTAAAAAAAAAACATACCTTGTCATGATGCGACAATTGATTGATATTTTATTTATATACATTTTCAAAAGCCTGTATCTCGACTCATAACCGCTATTGGACACTCTATGCAACAGGTAGAGACTATATAAATATGGAGATTTTTTTTACTACAGTGCCACCTAAACTTGCGTACAGCAACACCACTTGCCTGAAATCACATTATTAATTTTTAAATCAAACGTGTAAATTTCGATTATTTTCGATTATCTGTGCGTTTCTCAGCTAAGCGGCGCCTGACTATATGAGTTTATGAGTGAAGAAAAGTTAATCATTGATTATGGGCTTAAGAGCTGCTTAACTAAGAGGTGGCTAAGCATTGCTTAGCGACATTTTTATAAGTAAGACTGAAAACGTCTTACGTTGTAATTGAAGCGTGCGGCCCTAGTCATAGTAAAGTGTCACTCTAACACCGTCTTCAATCCATGATTACTTCACAAGTTTCTGTTCAACAAGTATATCTAAACTAGGTGCTCGAGAGATTGCTGATCGTTGGGAATAAGAACTTTTGATAGGTATTGGACTTCTTAGATTATTTCGATAGTTGTATATGATAGTTAGTGCCTGGATTACCGAGCTTTGCACGGTTTTCTTTTTGTGATAAATCGTGTTTCTTGGATATTATTTTTAGATACGAATTAATTACTTAGTGATTAAATATGAATAATATTTTTCGATCTTACCGACATAATAATAAGAAAATATTTGTAGCAGTTTTTCATTGTCTGAAAATATGGATAAAACGACGTTTTCTAAAAATGAAACCTAGCTAGATCGATTAATCGCCCCCGAAACCCCCTGCATACTAAATTTCATCAAAATCGTTGGAGCCGTTTCCGACATTCAAATTATATACACATATATACAAAAATTTCTCGTTTAAAGGTATAAGATTCGTCAAGTGTAGAAATTGGCTGCTTGCCTATCAATTTATGATAAGTAATTTATAATTTCCAACGGCCAGCATCATAACGAAATTTTGTAAACGCATTTAATTATTTTATAAAAAACGAACAAACAAACGCATTCACACTGACAGCCCCACACTAAGTTCAAAGACTTGTATCGTGGGTGCCGGAAACATTCACATCACACACACATTACACCCAGAACCAGAAGCACAAATATCCCTTGGGAAGGAATTTATGCTCCTGCCGGGAATCGAACCCAGGACCCACGGCGCAGAGGGCGGGCACCTGTCCACTGCGCCAACTGGGTCGTCATTATAGCCTGTTTTAAGTTTTATCATAACATGGTTGCTGCATTCATGGTTGGTTCCTAATTAGGCAATTCCTTAATGGTTAAAAGCATAATATAATAGCAGTAAAATATAATTCGCATTCAATTAAGATAACCTATCCTAAGTGTCATCACGACTGTGTAAAAACATGTTTTAAAAAATATTTTAAGCTATTGCATAGCTTCTATCGCGGGCCTTGATGGTGGAGACCGAATCCAGAAATTCCGTAACGAAAATAACCTAACACCCCCCACTCCGACCGGCACAGCGGTGATACTTTTTAGTTTTGCCATCTATCGATGAATAGCAGAACTTTTAATGACTTTTTGAAATATCACGCTTGTCTCTTTAGTTCAGCAACTCGCCTCTAGGTGGCAGGAAAAAAAATACTGCATAAATAAAATAAATAAATAATTATAATTGCATAAGTTGATAAAAAATGCTATGCAATAGCTTTACCGCGGCAGTCCCCGAGTGCCGCACGTCTTTTTTTTTACTCTTTATTTATTTTATCTGTCAAAGATTAGCGGTTGAATGTAATGTTATCGCAAGTTAAACCTTATTTAATATAGTTTAAAACTCTCTCTCTTCTATTTATCAGATGCAACACAACATACCTATGGACGTTGTCCATCTTGCACGAATATGTTTGCATAATCTCTTACCAATCGTGTATGCAAATATCTCGTTATACTTTCGCATAATGCCTTACGTGTGTTAACATGTGACGCTAATGCATAATTATGTAAACTAGAGTGATTATTTATGTATGTTTTATTAAGTTTACTTTGCTTATGACAGGGCGGCACGCGCTCGGAAACTCGAAAGATATGAATGTGGCGGTTGAATTATGAATCTACTTTTTATCGCCGTTTGTTTGGAATTTTTAATATACATTTGCATAATTTGTTTTTGTTATTTTAAATCTGAAAACTTTATAGGTCAACTTTAATAACGATTAACAATAAGTTATAAGAGTATATTGGAGAGAAAACCCATATAGTTCTTTAGTGTGGACATTAGAGTTTTCTGTACGTAGAAATTGGGAGTGCATTTTAATAAAATATTATGTAATATATGATTTTTTATGTTATGTATCATATATTAATAAGTATGTGTAAGTACATTTATTTATTTGAATAAGTATTGAGGTTCACCACCGTCCCTTTTTGTAATATTTTTATCATCTCCCTTTGGTTGTCTGAAAAAAATTGCTTTGAGAGATAAGACCACTCTTTGTGCTCCTATGTTAAATTTAAGATTGCTTTGTAAGTGTTCTTTTTTTGGTGTGCAAATAAATATTTTTTCTATCTATCTATATCATATTTCAGTAGAATTTGACATTGATACAACTAGGATTTTAGAGGAAATGATAGTTAAAGCAATAATTATATTAGACGAGACATGTCGGGAGACAATAATGTACGACCCGATATTACACGGCCCGATTTTGTACAGCCAATAATGCATACCCTGATAATTCATGTACATGGATTTGAAATATCAGGCCGTGCATACCCGGGTCGCCAATTATTGCCTGTTCAAAATCGGTCCGTATCGATAATGTACGGCCAATAATGTACAGCCAATAATTCAAATATCAGGGTGTGCAATAATGTGCGTTCAATACTGGCTGCGTAAAATCACTCCGAGTCGATATTGTACGGCCAGTATTGCACAGGCAATAATTGAAAGCCAACCATAGACAAACATATGCTCTCTATAGAGATGCCTCGTTTGTTTAGGCGAGTTGCTAGGAAGAGTTGGCACAGTTGTTGCTGTGAGAAGTCCATGTCACCACTAGATAAATTCGGTTTTAACCAAAGACCCCGTGATCTTTTTATTAGCATTTCCAACAAAATTAAATGTTTAAAAATGCTCAAAAGTAGACATGCATTAGCTTAAAACTGATAGTGATAGAGTTATAATAATAATCATGATTATTCAGCCCCAGTAAGGGTGGTCTCAGTATCAAACCCCATCATGGGCTTGAACTTCTTGAGATGGTAGGTACATAACAATGTGATTAAATCCACCACGATCTTAAGTCGTCCGTCGGCTACCATGTTATGAAATAGTCATATTTTACCACCCTAAAACACTGAACCATAGTTATACTAGCTGGTTAGAATTTAAATTCAATGTGTTCTTCAGTAACGGAACATCATGAAAAAAACAGTCGAATCTTGATCAGCCCGTGCTAATATTTTCCGACCTGTATTGTTCGGCCAGTAAAGCACGACCTGATATTTCGTGTACATTAAATTTAAATATTGGTTGCGTTATACGGGCTGCATATTATTGGCTGTACAAAATCGGTCCGTGTTGTTATTTCACATCCAATAATGTACGGCCCGTATTGCACATCCTGATTATTGGAAGCCATGCCGTGGAATACTGGTTGCGAATTATTGGCCGTACATTATCAGGCCGTGCATTATTGGTCGTACAATATAGGGACCCGACATGTCGACACATACCTGATTAGTTTAAGTAAACATGTTGACTCGAATGGACATTATTTACGCAATTTACGTACAGTACCTATATGCTAATTTGTCAACTAATTAAATCCAATTCGCTCGAAGCGGTTTGCTTCTACGTTCATCATCCGTACAGCGAAGGAGTGGAACTGTGGAACTCATTGCCTGCGTCATTGTTCCCTGAGGGGTATAATCTGGGAGTCTTCAAATCAAGACTGAATAGGTATTTTCTAGGCAAACATATCACATCTTCGACCGCATCATCACTTTCCATCAGGTGAGATAGTGGTCAAATGATTGCCTATTAAGCATTAAAAAAAAATCTGTCCAGAATCAATAATTATGTTTGTCTGTCCGGGAATAGCTAAACATACTACGTATGTATTTAAAAGAGACGCTTGCAACAATGTTACTGCTATCATCTGCCTCACATATCAACATAAATATCTGCCAAATAAACACAAAACAGTTAATAAACGTATCTAGAAAACAATATTGAACGACAGCTGCCGTGGGCTCTCATTTACTGAACTTGGCACTGAAATTGTCAAAGCTGGCTATCCAGAACTGCTGATAATGTTCTAATTTTCAACCCTAAACCAATGACGAGAAGGGTTACTCGGTGTGAGGATGATAGTAAAGTTATATTGGTTTTCAAGATGTTGGCTACCGGCCGTGCAAATAGTCGGTTGTGCCAAAATCTTGTCTATCCGTGCTTAGCGATAAATATCTGGAAGCAGTCCAAAATAATCCACATCTACCGTTATTGAATACCTTAGAATTTTACGTGTTTAAGGGACCGTATCATACACGGTGCGTTTTACCAGGTACCT
Organism: Lomographa bimaculata; assembly: GCA_948107665.1. Taxonomy (NCBI): domain Eukaryota; kingdom Metazoa; phylum Arthropoda; class Insecta; order Lepidoptera; family Geometridae; genus Lomographa; species Lomographa bimaculata. Next base: position 14,009,869 of record OX403603.1, on the reverse strand, counting down.
GATATTTTACCATCTTACAACTAGACAAACTGTCAAACGTCAACGATTTATGGTTGACATACCTCCTGTTCGCTTGAAGCGTTTCGCTTCTACTTTTATCATCCGTATAGCGAAGGAGTGGAACTCATTGCCTGTGTCTTTGTACCCTGAACGGTACAATCTGGGTGTCTCCAAGTCTAGGGTGAATAGGTACCTTCTAGGCCAGCATGTTCCATCTTCGATCGTCACTTTCCATCAGGTGAGATGGGTCAATTGCTTGCCTATCTAGAATTAAAAAAGGTAAGTGAAAAACTGAATGGAATTCGTTTTAAAATTATCAGGCAAGTAGTGCATGAAACAAGCCTATGAACTTAACGTTTAATTAAATGCTTACCTGGAAGTAATATTTTGCTAGTTTGCGTCGGAAATATTATACCTATCTGTATTCTGAAACCATTCAAAATCTTTTTGATCCACCGCATATCCTCCAAACAGATAGATAGATGAACTCTTTAATGTACACCAATTCAGAAATAAAATAACAGCAAACAATAAAATTTAAAACAACTTAGGCTAGTACAACGGGCGGTCTTGTCGCTTAAAGCGATTCCTCAGATTCAGATGCATCTGTTTTCATCAAACAGCTAAGAAGTAAGAACCGTATCGATAAAACCAGTTATCTAAAAAAATAAACTCATTGATATTGATCCATCGTGTTAAATTGGCAGTATGTCACAGGCAAAAACAAGCACTCAGATCAAGACACTCATAAAATTCCTTATTTGTGTTTGGAAGAAATCACAGTAAAAACATCATCGTATAACTTGATTGCATGTGTCGCAATAAGATTATTCTGGCCTTAAATAATTTAAACGCAAGCAAAGCTTCAAAAAATCGACTTCACCGCTTTATCTTCAAACCCTTCATCAAATTAATAAAAAAAAAGAATCACAAAATCTTTTCACCTAGAAAATAGTTCAGAGGTAAAAAAACAGTCGAATTGAGAACCTCCTACTTTTTTTTGAATTGGTAAAAAAAACAACAATATGAGGTCTATCTCAGATTTGATATACATAATGATATTCATTTAAAAAAAACTTGATTTATTGTTCAGAAAAACCCTAAAGTAAATTTCTCGTCAAAGTTTTAAACACAGTAGCAGCACTAAGTGCGTCTGTACACTAATGTACCCATTGTTACTAGAGGTGATTGATGACTTTAATAGGGCATTTGTTTTCTCGCAATTTCAGTATGATTAATTCGGCGAATTTTTTTATTCCAGTGTCATGTTATGTAATGGATCGTAGGAAATTATTAGGGGAGGTATTTTCTCTTAAAGAGATATCTGGGTGGTTTGTATATTCGCCGAACGATGTTGTTTATATAAAGTCGATTTGGTTTGATTGCGTCTATTTATTTAAGTTTACAGTTACCGATGATGTAGATTGTAGAGCTTTAAGTATCAAACGATTCGTCCGTCACCAGTTCAAAATATACTTTTATATAGATTTCCAATTAATTACAGTTGTTATACGTTGCAGGTTTAATGAGAATACAAAAGACAAATATAATACGTGTGGCCGGTTGCAGAGCCAGGGTGAAAGAGAGAAATCAAAGAGTAGTAAATACTAAGGTTGAACGGTGTTGAATGATTAGTACACATAGACTTTTATATAAATAAGCTGCGTTCGACACATAGAGCAATTATAAGTTACTCAGATCGAAAATAATCGGTATTGTATCTTAAAGATAAAGATATTTTAAATGAGCGTGCACATTGGCCATACAAATTATAAATAGATCGTCATGTTTTGCTTAGGCAAGCGTACAAATGTATAGTATATCTTGAACAAATTTGTTGCTACTGGCTAAGTCTTGTCACCGTTGTATATATACCTATCTGTCTATATATATGTATAACCTATCAGCTTAATATATTTGTATATTAATTCAATTTATTTATCTAATTAGAAAATGTATCTAAATTTAAATGTAACTATTAATTATCTTGTTTGCACTTGTTTGTAAATATATCTTATATTAAATGCTTCAAATTCTAAACCAGTGCCCGTCGGATCGTAATAATTTAGATTGACTTAAAGAGGTCGCGACCTAATATGTACCTCATGACCTGAATGATCCGTCTGTGGGAATTGTCTCATCTATTTTGGAACAAGCAGGTCAAGTTTGTTCACCTCTTCTTGAAGATGCTATCACGCGAGCACCTGGGTCGCGTGCACGTGCGATCAATTGATCATGGATGGAGTAAAGTAGGGTTGGCGCATTTTCTATCGAACAATATCACCTAAATGCTTTGATTAGAATGATGTTCATCCATTCATTCATTTATTTATTTATTAATTCAAAACAGATATACACATTATTAACCAAATATTTATACCACAATTTACATAATTTCAATTCATGAATAAATTAATCTATAATACAATAATATGGTAAATTAGGTTTTCGTTAGCAGCCGTACTAGGATACCCTATGTTACAGCTGTTACGATTCCTTTCTCGAATTATTGGCGCGATGGAGGGATAAATTTTATTAGTCGCGTTGTTCAGGGTTGTCTTTTGTGTCTTAATTTATCAGATCCCGTGAATTTAAGAATTTTAGTAGCCACTATGCCATTAAAAATAGATTCATTAATTTATCCTTATAAAAATTAAGTAGACTTTACAATATATTTGGTTCAATTACAGAGCTACACTACGCCTTATTATAACTACTTGTAAAGCATGTGTAATTGTTGCCTCATTGCCTTTTTATTTTCTGCTAACAAAAAGTAAGTCTAGGGCTACCACCCAATTCCTTGACACACGAGCTAAGCTCTCTCCAGTTATCTTTCAAACAATACAAAAATGGCAAAATCTATATTTTGAAAATACCCCGGACTCTCTATTTGGAAAACGGCTCCACTGATTTTGAACACTTTCGATCAAGTCACCTTTAAAAAAACTAAATCAAGATCGTTCTAGCTGTTTTGGAGCTGCGACGCCCCATAGCCACACAAAGATGCACACTACAAACATATAATACCACTTTTTTTAATATTACGGTTTAATTAAACTCGTGTAGGAATTGTATGATAGAAATAAGATCAAGACGTTCTTTGGATAATTATCACGCTTTGAATAAATTCCTACAAGGCACTGCAATGCACTCTTATATCCAAAATTATAATTCTCATACATACCATTGTTTACAAATAATGTTATTATTCAGGTAGATTTGATAGCGTTTCTTCTTTGGCTCTCATCCAAACCTTCAAGCTCACTTAATACATCAAACAAAATCATACAACCGTAATAAAACGTCGGCCTTGATCATAGACATCTCGACCTAGAACTTGTCCTCCAATCTCTCCGATGATAGAAAAGCAACAAGAATACTGTACAATAACTTCCGTGTATAAAAATAAACGTCGTTTGAAAGCTCAAGAGTGTTTAAAATGTCCTACAGAATGTTAAGAAATAGAATATGTTCACCTCAAACCAATAACACGTGTTATATCACAGAATATCTAATGGAAGTCACGGACGATCCAGTCAATAAAGAAGCAAGCCTGTGCACAAAAAGAAATTCGAGAATTGAAGTTCTAATATCGAATAAGCTTGATAAGTCCGTGAATGGATGTAGAAGTCAATATTGTTAATTCGTTTCACGTTTAGTGCTCAGACTTCAAGTTCTACTAATCATAAAACTAGGTACTATACTCATCGAGCAGCACTAAATGACATAAGTTCTGTAAGTCTCTTCTCTTTGATAAATATGGATGGATTAATTGCTGCGGACTAATCTGCTATAGTGTGAGTTAGTTAATACACTCTATTAATGGTCTGCGCTAGTCGTTTATATTTTCTATAAATATGTCTAATATAGATTTGTCTTCACCGTTGCCCAGACGAACGTTGACACGTTTGAACGCCTCTAACGCATTCCTGATTCGATAACGTTACGCCTTCAACCTACGGAATCCGACTCCCGTCTATGGAAATTTAATACTGGCTTAACAATAATGAGGCAGATAATAAATGAATGCAATTAATAAAAGCAGTATCACACAGATACTGTTTTTATTCATAAGGTCAATGAACTTTATTTCTGCCCGTATTTATCTCTGACCCACTCCACTCTCTTTTTTACATCACTTTTCGTTCCTGTGCGAAACTGCATTCCGGCCACCTTCACAATATCATTCAACCAACTGGCGATACAAAAAGTATACGTATGTTCAGAATATAATACTTTTGAAATAAATTTGTACGAATCCATAGTAATATTTTTTCTAAGCTAAAAGATGTTTTGGATCAGTGTTGGATCTATATCATTTTAGCTCACTGCTTAAGTATCAACTTGTCAAACCGTCTCCATTAATATGAATATGTTACTAAATAATATAAATAGAAATTTATAAAATATTTTCCACTATGAGCATCATTTTTTTTTAAAGCTTACACATTCACAGTTACACACTAAGTTCCATGACTTGTGTCGTGGATGCCGGAAACATTCACATCACACACAAAATCAAAATCAACCAGAACCAGAAGCACAAAAAAAAATTGAAAAAATACTGTTGTTCCCACCGGGAATCTTTAATAAGATAATAATGGTACACGTACCTTTGATAAAGCACCGTCTTTAAAAAGCGTCATAGCTCATGTCAAAATGTGCTATATTATTAAAATATTGAAACAAAAACACCAAAATAACTGCAGCAATATTATGACGCATACATTTCAGACTGCAGCGCCTCCATTATATTGCTATTTAATAGGTGAAGGTCAAAACTTTGACGAATTTGAAACATTCCACTAAACTTTGTTAATTAATTCCATTTCATCCAGCACTTTGATTCAGCGTTTGAAATTCTTCAATTTATGTTTCCTCTTCATTGGTATTGTCGTATAAATGAATGACAAATTTGTTCGAACCGTATTCAAATTAAAACTGGATCGGTGTGTCTATAGCCGTTAATATGGATAGAGGCTTTGCTAGATTTCGGAACGAAATTAATAGTTCGACTCATCATCATCTCAGCCGCAAGAAGTCCACTGCTGGATGCCTCCAAAGATCTCCAAAAAGAACGGTTGTTAGCGGCCTGCATCCAGCGTCTTCCTGCGACATATATAATTCGACTTATTAAGCCGAATACAATGAGTACATAACCGATGTTTTTCTTATCTCGCTCTCTCTCTTTCTTAGGCTATCAAATGGTCGCGACAAAATCAAAAGCCCATCTGCTAGCTTCTTTAGATCAAAGTAAGCTAAAGTCTCTTTTGAGGATGTTTCGGTTTCATTAATTGTATGATTGAAAAATATTGCATAAATAAAAACAAATTGAAGGTACATCTAGGCAAGCATATTACATCTTCGGCCGCATCGTCACTTTCCATCAGGTGAGATAGTGGTCAAATGCTGGCCTATAGTGCATAAAAAAAAACATGCAAACTTAATGCCATGAAGCATTATCTTCCAATTAACCTCAGTATATCGTGTAGATTTTAAGTGGGAATGCATAAGCTATTGACTACTCTAAAGGATTAGTTTTAAATTATTTTTGATATATTTAGAATTGATAGTATATTTATATAAATATACGTTGTTATCATATCTGTGTGGAAATATTTCTAATACTGTCCAAAACTTAGCAGATTATATCATGGAGTTCCAAAAGGATAAACAATGAAAAAAGTATGAAGAAAGTTCACTGGCGTGACCTCTCCCATGGCCTTCTGTATTTAGTCAAGTAATTGCCCGAGCTGATGTAACAGATGATTCGACCAACGAATTAATTTACCAAAATAACTGGGATCCGCATTCAGACATTGCGTAAATACTAAAATAAACTCTGGGAGAATTAGGGTCGTGAATAGGTACTCTCTAGGCAGGCGTGCTCTACATTTGAGCGCATCGTCACATTGGTGAGATGTTTTTTTTATTTATTAACACAATTACAACAGATTTACAGCATAAGCCAAACGATGTTTTAAGTTAATACATACATTACTATAATTTTCTATGAATTGCGGTAAAGGAGCTATTAAAAATATCTAAGTCGTTAGATAAACTATTTATTACTCGTGACAAAGGTGAAAATTTAAGAACGAGTAAGTTGGTCTTCTGAGCAGCTCACCTCTGGGCACCTCGAAAGGAAGTTAAAAGTATGCTCTTTTTTAAAGAAAAATATCAACAAGCATGTAACACTTGTTTAAAATACATGGTTAAACATCTCGGATCCACGCCCGGTATTCGAAATTACAATGATACATCAAAGAGCTGATAATGTTAAGGGAAGCGATTTTCGATTTCCTGTTGAGGTCTTGGATTTTGGGATGTTGTTCTTGCTTATCCTTTTGGTGCTATCGATCGTCTCTGACACTTCCGGAGTTAGGGGAGCGCCGAAAGCTTTTATTTGTTTGCTATGGTTTTGGTTTTTGAGGCCATTTAGGGATAATCATTTTTTTTTTTTTTATTTGTGACAGGCTAGTGTTTGACCACTATCTCACCTGATGGTAAGTGACGATGTGATCGAAGCTGGTAAACACACTAGACCTGGAATACGCAGGCTCTCAAGGATAACTGCCGTTCATCAATCTATACAGAGACTCATTTAGTCAGAGTCCGCCTGGGGCTGTAGTACACCATCGGCAAACGATCAGCCGCCAAGCAATGAGTGCAATATTACTGTTTCGGATTGAAAGGCAATGTTTCCAGTGAAATTACAGGACTTAACATCTAACATCTTAGGGTGACAAGAGCAGTGCTTTGCCGCGCAGGATTTTTACTTGTATTACTTTAAAAATCTCCAGGTGTTACTGAATTGTAATAGGCAAGCGTGGCACTTACCATCAGGCGAGATACTTGCTCGTTAAGTCTCTCAAATATTAACCCCCGATGCAAAAACAACGAAACGTAGCTCCCAAACGAATGAACCGATTTTGAATTTGTTTTTTTTTTGTTTGAAAGGTGAATTAGCCAGGTGGTAGCCAAAGGTGAATTAGTCGGGAGTGTTCTTATCTATATTTGGTGAAAATCGGTGCAATTGTTTTCCAGATAGAACGGCTGGGGTATTTACAAAATTTTGATTTTGCCATTTGTACAAAAATAAAAATAAATTCTGTGTGGTTGTTACGAATAAACTACCCCTGTATTTCGGTACAGGGTACTCGGTCAAGTGAATTGGAGAAAATGCTTTACCACCATAGAGAATTAACTCCATCGTCATTATCGGTACAACTCGACCACAGAGGCTTAGAAAGAGGACTAATCCTTTTGAGTTACTCGTAGTGTAGTGAAGTGACAGTCTAATATAGTGAGTGCTATTAAGAACAAACAAAGTGTTTTTAATAGAAACAGTATTAAGAAAAGTGTTGTTTGACACGTTTTTAGTAAGTACGAATATACTAGTTTACTTAGCACTTTATGTCAAATTATTACTTGATATATAAATAGTCTTAAGGCTAGATCGTTACTCCAACAATGTACCAACAGTAATTAGGTACGTCTGTATAAAATACACATCAAAAAGTGTTCGTAGGCTTTTGACAACAAATGTAAACTACACATTTTGCTGTCCCTAAAAAATCATATTGTGACCTTTCCTTTTTGCCTCTCATTAGCATAAAATATTTTTCTTGTATATTTTGTGATAACTGAATAATGTTACAATTACCAATGCTAATTCTAATTATTTTATTCAAATAAGCCGCCTTAAAAAACGCCCACAATGTAATTAATGCAAATATATTCTTTTAATTAACCACTTTACTTTATGTGTTATTCTTTCGTCGATTCGCAGTTATTTTGGAGTTGTTTATAAACTATGGGGTTATATTTAAAGCAGCAGTTTGAACAGAAACGTAAATTTACGTTGAATTTATTTAGAGAACACGGCATGCGGATTTAGTTTTCTATTTCAGTGTACTATTATGTCATAATTAGTTGAACACATGGGAGAGACACCTGGCACTTTTCCATTTAACATCGATTAGTATTTTAAATTATGTAGACATTATCCCTATGTTCATTCGAATGGGCTCCAAAGTTGCACTCATAAAAGATAATGACTCTATTTCTAAATTCGTAAATTAGATACAAATCACACTAATATTAATGACGAACTGCCCTCTCTGGCTAGTAAGATGAGCGTTCGCCTTCTAAGCAGCGGGTATCGGATTCCATTCCCGATGGGAACACAATTTTTCTTTCCTTAGGAAATTGGTGTTTGAGATGTGAATGTTTCCGGCAACCAAGACACACCATATCAAACTTATTGTGAGATTCATTTTTGCTTTATTCAAATATAAATTGCTCATAACAAAGATACGTTATAAGGAGTCAGGACTGCTCATATCCATACGACAAGCAAGCAAGTAATGCAAGCATGTATAATTAAGTTTTCTATTCCATATAAGAAAACCGATGACACAGATAACCAGGTCACATTAATTTAGGTCTCTTGGTACAGGTCGGTACGGGTTTTAATCTAGAGTAGCGCCTACTGTTATTTGAGTTTATATTGTACTCGATTTCTTTGTTTTACTACTACTTACATATCATCATTATTGGTATTCACTAGTACATTCAAGGAAATTTCCTTTTGTGCATGTCTCTGTAATGACAAAACGCGTGGGCCGATGTTTATGATTTTTACTTTAATTGATTTGTCTTCTTGCGAGTATCACTAATGACTCAGTAATCAATATTCAACATGGGGACACCAGACGCCATCTTGTGAAAAAATTAAAATCGACGAACTATGGTAAATGGGGTATTGATGATCTATAACAATAATAAGTTGGTTAGCAACCATTCTCACGTAAATTATCAGTGATGAAGTTATTATATAATCGCGGTCTTATTAACGTGGATGCGCTAAATAAAAAAACTAATTTCACTTTTTACGGATCGGGACTTTTTTATTTTCTACGGACTTCACAAAAAAGGAGGAGGAACTCAAATCGACTGTATTTTTTTTATATTTGTGTTACCTCATAACTTCTTTCCACGTGAACCGATTTTGAATTTCTTTTTGGTGTTGCTTTCCAATTGGTCCCATTTAAATTTGATCAAGATCTGATCAGTAGTTCTTGAAATATCGTCAATAATGCGTATTTGGTACATCTAATCTGATCAAACTTGCGAAGATAAAGCGGTGAAGTCGGTTTTTTAAGCTTTGCTAACTTTTAATTATTTCTTAGGTCATATTGACTTGAGTTGTATATAGGTAAGTAGGTGATAGGTTCAAGGACATCCGGACAGACTGCTAAGCGACACCGCTTAGATGGTAGACATTAATTATGCGAACCGCAAAGGAATTGATATCCTTGCCTGAGTCTATTATGTATCCTGATAAGTACAATATTATCGTATTTAGAATAGGCATCTTCTAAGCAAACGTGATCCATCGTCGACATACTAAATATTCTATCTGAGAGAACTAAGTCGTACTAAAATACATTTATTATGCAAAAAGAATAGGATAAGTACTTATGTAATTATTCATCATTACCTACATGTCTTATAAGTAATTATAACTATTAGTGAATACCTATAAATAGCTATTTGTCGTATGTTTATTGTAATTTTATGTTACAATAGTTATTCCTTCCTACAAAATTACAAATAAAATAAAACTTATTTCCCTTTCTTGTTTTTATTTCTTATGTTAAGTTAACTTGGCAAGATTTCTCGTGATGTCATGTCGTTCGCCTTGAACTTGGCTGAAGATTAATATAACTTTATTATCTAAAAGCCTGCAAATGTGTAATATTATTATATTGCCTTCTCTAACGGATCATCCATGGCGTCGCCATTTTTACCCTACTGCACGACGCAAAAGAGGGTAATGTGTTTGTCAGCTTACGTGTTTGTTCCGCTCTAGAGCCCAAACGCGTGGGCCTATTTTGATGATTTTAAAATTTATTTAGAATCTATAAACATAACAATTTCACACTCACAGTCCCACACTAAATTCAATTACTTGTGGCGTGGGTGCCGGAAATATTCACATGACACACACAATCACACCCAGAACTAGAAACAAAAATTTCCTATGGGGAAAAAACTTGTGTTCCCACAGGAAATCGAACCCGATATCTCTGTTTAGAAGGTCGCGGCGGCGGCGACTTTTCAAGAAAGGGGATTTGTGTTTTTTTGGTTCTGGATGTGGTGAAAAGATAAGTAAGTAAGATAATTCTTCACACTTATAGTGTGTGCGTGTAAAACTTTTTTATGTTTCTCATGATTATGTGACAGTTTTTAATATTAACAGTATAAGGGTTTTATTACAAACGTATGTGTTCGTTTTGTTTATTATATATTTTTGTCGCATATTGCTGGCTCAACCAATGCCAGTGGGGATTGTAACAGCTTGCGATGTTTCAACTCCATTGTAATAGCTTAGTCCGATTGGTCCCTAAGGTCCAAAACTTACCTTCCTCATACACGCGCCATAAACTTGGAGATTTTCTTTCAATCCGAGCCATACAAGTGACGGCGGCGTTCTTACGGGCTTAGAAAGCCTGCAAAAGTTATTTTATTATATGCTTATTGTATGAACATTTTATTTTTCATACACAACGGACAAAACTACTACACTATTGTGTATTACTAGATACTATTTATCTATAGTAACACACTACAAACTTCCTTGTTCAAAACTTTATGGACATGGAATCCGTTGCAAAATATTCTCAAACGTTGCCAAATTACTGACGTATTAAAGATTCCATTAAATGTTTAACGGAGATACTAATATATGTATAAATCTTTTACTTGCGCATACCAAACATTTTCTAGAATCATCCCCTTACCAAGGGCCTCTCAACAGGATACTCTTTGGCCCCCATTTCAATCAATCCTCTCTCAAAACCCCTTAGTCAAGATTCTTTCACGCATAAAGTATCAAAGACTTTCGAAACAAAGGGAAATGATTTTCCTCTTCACGAGTAAATGTCTATTTCCCCCAACATTCGTCTCTCAAAAATTAATCACGAATCAATTCGTCAGAGGCAGCGAATTTCCGCCATTTTGATTACTCCCATCAAGCCTCTGAACAAATGGGCCGGTGCGCAGTAACTCGTGTCTAATCTGGATGCCTGATTCCGCGTCGTGTCGGCTGCTTCCGCTCATTGATTAACTTAACTAAGGTACAGAATAAATAGTAGTACTGCGTGACTAAGGTGGCTGTTAGACGCTGCGATGCATCGTCTCTCTTCATCACGGTGCCCTATTTATTCACATAATATTACTAGCCATTATTTTCACGCCCTATAACCTATCCAAATCGGATCCAGGTTAAAAAATATGTATGCAGAATAACTTTATGAAATTTGAAGACGATATGACAAGTAAAGTTATGCCAATGACCTGCCAGTGTTCATTGGCATAATTGTACTTGTCATACCCTTTCTCACAAGTTCAGACAACTTACCAGAACATTTATTCTGTTTTGGTATGATTTTTGGTAATTAATATTCGATCGAATTGGGAAAGCACCAATACACATAGATACTTGTAAATCAATGCGAAGTTAAAGTTCGAAGAGTTTTTTGAGTCCATTTTACTTCTTCAAGTATTATAATTATTTTAGAAAGAACTGTGTCACATTTAATAATTGTTGAATATTGTGTTTAGTGCTTGGTTGTTGTACGTATTAGTGAGAAGTCCTAGTATCGGGATTTTGCAAGACGCTTGACGGCATCGGACGTGGCTCAACGACTGTTTTGTCTTACGACTGAGAACCAGTCGGCTTCACGTATCCTCCGAAACACGGATTGTCCGGTTGACAAACACTAAAACCTTCACGCGCAAGGTTCTCTCTTCAAAACACGGAAATTCTTTATAATATCACAGAGTCGTAGTAGCTACATGTAAACACAACCTATCCTAACATGGAAACTCTAGTTATATAACGGAATCGATTACGAAGACAATGACATCGTGTGAATCGACAACAATCGATTGTAATTACGCCAAGTCGCCAACTTTACTGTCCGACTGACAACATGGTATTGTGCGATAACCGATACTTCGAACGATCTATCGAGAAACGAGTATTATCGCGAGTTATGCAATTAGGGCTTAGTTCGTTAACCGCCAATCGGTTAGGGTTGTCACGTGAACTTGAATAGATTTTTTTATACTTATTGTTGTTGGACACATAATAACAATATTTCAGGATATGACCAGTGTAGAGAAGGTAAAATTTCGCTGGAAAAATGCAAAATTGCAAAAAAGTTAAGTTCTTTATATAAATAAGTAAACACTTTCACACTTACAGTAGATGATTTAAACGCAAGTAAAGCTTAAAAATAACCGACTTTACCGCTTTATCATTAGAACCCTTGATCAGATTAAATGAATGAAATATGCATTGTTGAGGATAACTAAATAAAATTCTAGTCAGATCTTGTCAAATTTAAATGGAACCAATGACCAGCTTTCAAACAAAAAATCCATCACCAAAGAAGATGAGGTAACAAACTTAAAAAAAAAACAGTAGAATCGAGAACCTCCTCCTTTTTTTATACAGAATAGGCAAGCATTTGACCACTATCTCACCTGATGGAAGTGATGATGCGGTCAAAGATGGGACATGCTTGCCTAGAAGATACCTATTCACTCGAGACTTGAAGACTCCCAGATTATATCGTTCGGGGAACAAAGACGTAGGCAATGAGTTCCACTCCTTCGCTGTACGGATGTTGAACGCAGAAGCGAAACGCTTCGAGCGAACTGGAGGTATGTCAATCATAAATGGATGACGTTTGATTGTTTGTCTTGTTGTTAGATGGTAAAAAGGGCATGGTGGAATTAACTCGTGTAATTAAAAAAAAAAATTACTTAACGTTTGTCGTGCAATTTCTATGCGTTACGATAATACGTTTAAATTATAGTTCTGCGACAACCCTAGGCCCTGGTTGACGATTACTTGCACTTGTTCGACTAGTGCCTATTAGGACTAAGTTATTAATAGCACTGCTGTGTTGTTGACGACCGCGACCTAATCAAGTGGCTGATTTTAATTGAGTGTATATTATATGAACTGTGGTATATTATATAGTACATAGTACTAAGAAAATATCATTTATATAAAGTAAAGCTTAACAAACCGACTTTCACGCTTCCAGAAATTGACCAATTTGATGTGACCAATATGTCACTATACCTATTCAAACAAAAAAAACCAAATAGGTCTTCGAGTAAACGAGTAACATCAAACAAATCGTGATGAATTAAGAACCTACTCCTTTTTTGAAATCGATAAAAAAACGTAAGCTGCTGTGACGGAAAGCACTGGTCACACTGAGATATTTGATGTTAACTTCCTATATGCACTGTAATTTCTTATAACTTTGCATTCTACTGTAAGTAGTTGATTGCCTGGCAATGTAGTCTGGCACCATTATTTAAAAAAGTCCTACTAAGTATACCTAAACTCTTACCGAACATAGGCTAGGCTACCACTCGTAAACTAGAATCAATTTTCTCCTCAGCTCTACCAAGATAGAAAAAGGTACAAACAGTATACACCATTAAAGCCTCTACAGCAATTCCTTCCCACGTCTCGGATTACAGGCATATCGGATCGTATCTTCCGTTCAAGCTCTATATCCCGGTGATAACGTGCTCTACCAACTAGATTTCCGTGAACATTAAAAGGACTTTACAGTTGTCGTTGCAATACGGAATTTAAGATTTAACTGTAAAGTTTTATAGAATTTAGCAAACAAACTCGTTACCTGCGTCTTTGTTCCCCGAATGGTATGATCTGGGAGCCTTCAAGTCTAGAGTGACTTGGTATCTTCTAGGCAAGCATCTTACATATCATTTAGTTTGAAAACTTTTATTGCGGGTGCCAAAAACATTCTCATCACACATTTGAACCTAGCACTCGCAGCGTGGAAAGCTGGCATGTAACCAAGTATGCCAGCGGGACTTATCTTGAGTCCCTTCAAACGCAGTTTATAAGTATGCGCATGAAGTTTGGCGGAAACAATATTGTCGTCCACAATGACGTCCATAAGATTTAGGTGATTTAGTTCAAAAGCTCTAAATCTATTAGGCATTTGGCGCAGGTCCAAAGCAAATTTCAGTCTGTCCAAGATCTAGGTTCGGGAAGTGATTTCATCTGGTACTGTTTCCTTTAGCCAGAGGAGTTACGAGTTGTAGTTGATATATTATTTGCTTTAGTTGAGATATACATTATGCAGTTTCCTTATCCATATAGCTGGTTGTAGAGAATATACATAGGATTATCAGCTCGTTTGCGTAGTTTCGTCCTCTTATAGGCTAGCAGTTCAAACGTGGCATCGTGCTAAATTTATGACTTTTTAAATTAGTGCTCCTCGAAAGGGATCTTCTTAACAAACTAGACAGACTTTTAAACTCTTGCATCCGTTTTATCTTCAACCTCAGGAAATATGATCACGTCTCCGAATACCGTGCCAAACTTAAATGGCTTCCTATTCGCGAGCGTAGGTATATAAGAATTCTCTGCTTCCTTTACTCGGTCCTCAATGATCCAAAGTCACCAAGCTACCTCAAACAAAAATTTAAATTTCTTTCTGAGACTCACGAACGGGAATTACGTTCCTCTCATAATTTAATTCTAGCCACCCCCAGTCACAACACTGCATTCATTGATAACTCATTTGCTGTTGTGGCTGTACGGTTGTGGAATCAGTTACCAGAACATTTAAGGAAGGCTCAAAGTAAATTGATCTTTAAAAGACTTATTCATCGACATTACATGAAGAATATTTATCCTGAACAAGTTCAAGAATAACAATTTCTATTTATTTGTATCTTATATAAGTATTCTGATTATGTGTTAGTTATACATACATATGTAAGTAGTATATTGTATTTGTTTAAATTTATATATTTTTTTTATTAATTATTCATTTTTAAAATTATTTGATCTAGTTTATTTATTCTAAAATCTAATTTTTTTATTTATTTTATGTACGCGTATCTTTTAGCTGCACGCCCAAACACTTTTCTTACACGCCCAGGAAAGCTGGTAGATAATGCTTCATAGCATTAAGCTATTCCTTGTACACTGTTTTGTGCTAAACTATTAAATAAATAAAATAAATAAATAAAGGGTACCTTCTTAAGCGGAACCGTAAAAGCTTAAGCAGTCATTCTCATTTACCAGCTATTCTATGTGTTGTTGACGAAAACGAGAGAACAAGACACAGCAACCAATAACAAGCAGATTGTAAATATGAAGAGAATACAAGTAAGGAGGCATATGTCAGGACGATGGCATTCGATCAGATTTCTTATGATTAATCGCCTCCGGTAGGCGCACTGTCAAGTCTATGCCCATGCATGCCTGGTGACAGAAAATAAGAATACTTAACCTAAAAGTCATTCTATTCACTCTACGCATTCGTATTCAAATATCTGCAGCCTGTTCTAAATCTAAACTGAGCTGAATCTGATTCGAGTTCCTCAAATATCTATCACCCTACAATGTTTATGTTACATGTCAATGAAAAATATTGTCACTTTGTTTTTTTACTGTAGCAGTTACATTCTGAACTTGCGTAGTTCTGCACGAACTACAAGAATTTTACGACCTGAGTTATACACGAGCTTCTAAAATGTTTACTGTTTCACACTTTTGGTTACACTCTGAATTCATTACAATGAATTTTAAGTTAATGGCGTCTAAAATCTTGTTTCTTCTAAAAATCCTACATTTAGTATCACTAAAATTTGATTTTATTTGATATAATATTTTAGTATTTTATCAATCATCATTTAACATGTTAGTGCATTCATAACAAGTTGGTGTGACCACCATTTTACCAGCGGTGAATTAAAGAGGATGGCATGGATGACCTCATAAATCTAATTTTATTGGATTGCAGTGTACGGTTAAAACTTAATAACTTCCATTCAGAAAGCTCCACAGTTTCTCATGGGCTTTGAAGATGTTGAAACAAAGCCATATTTTATAGCGTTGAGCCCGCTCCAATAAAATGCGCATAAAATGGCCGCCCATTGTTCCCGGCGAGAGCCAATCGGATATTCAGGTTTATACCCCCATAACTCTCCACCGTTCGCTTTCGAAACTTTCAAAAGCATAATGAAGGAACTTATGGTGTATTTTAGTCAGCGGAGTTTTAACATCACGAATGTACTTCGCCTATGACAGTACTCCATACAGGGGGTCTATTCCGGACATCGATTATTATCTTTAAATCGACGTCGAAATCGAACGATTTTCTTTTCTAATAAACCATCGAATCGACTGAACTTTCAACCAATCGACTGTCGTATCAATTCGAACATTCGTAGTTTGACGATCAGAAATATACCTACATGCTGCGTCAATTGATCATTGACAAGTTTGTCCACGAGGAATTTTTATTCCTTGTGGCTAAATGAGTCTGGCACGAAGAAACGCCCATTATTTCTGCACTCGGTCTATCTACGAAACAAAGTTTATCATTCCAATTACGACGATTCCATACAAAACCGCGAGAAAAATTCAAGCAATATACGAAATTACAGAAACTTTTTCACTAGACAGCAAAACTTTGTCGAAAAATAAAAACTCAAATTACAACCTAATTTTCAGAATAGAATTACTTTTCTAATTAAATCTGAGCGAAACGCTTCCGGGCGGTCGCCCCGACGAAACTTTGCGGCGAACTTTGCGAGATTCCAACTGAAATATTACACAAATTCGCAAAACAAATTACGAAAGGGTTGCAAGAAATTTAAATTCCGGATAAAACCGGCTGTTGTCGGGTATACCCGCGCGGTGGTGAATATGTTTAACACGCGGCTGAATCTATTCAAGAGCTTTGTGGTGCTTCTGTGGCTTTAGAGGACGTGACGATGGAAAGCTTTGAGTTGAAAGAGCGGTGTTTTTTTGTATAACATATACGTGTTAGTGAAATACACAATCTCCTCTCCGCTCTTAACTCTTAACTCTTTCTAAGCGACCAATCTTGCGACTTATTCGTGGATGGATGGAGATCTATGATATTTCATTCAGTATGGATCTCCATCCATGAATGCCTAATATGGCATTTATGTGAACGGTAAAAGTAAGTGACGAAGAGTTGAGATTTTTTTAACAATAAATCTATAGAAAAGTAATAAATAAAACAATACTACAAAATAAAACACACTAGAGAGATCTAAACGTAATGTGCCGCCGGCAGCGGGGCAAGGCCCAAGCTACCGGTAGGTCAGTGCTGCACTTGCTGCAGAGTGAGGAACCTCTTAACAATGCGTGCCGTGTCCAGTGGTACTGCCTTCTGATCAACCTTTTGAATAACTAATAGTAATAAATATTATTATTATTTTTTGTAATTTGTGTTAGTAATAAATATTATTATTATTTTTTGTAAATATTATTATTATTGTTTGTAATGTAATTTTGTGTATTAATTTATTGATATTGTTTGTATTTACCATTATTTTATTTTGTAATTATTTAGTGACCATTTGATTTAATTTTTATTTTGAAGTATGTGGACTTTTATTTTCCATTTGAATAAATTTTAGTTATACTTACAATCATTTTATCTGTTACATATAAAAAAAATATACATACCGTAACCTTAAAAAAGCAGTACACCGTCTACAAAACAATTGCTCTTTGAAGTTATAAACAAAGAAAGTTTACCCGTGTCTTTCGATCTTGATCTATCCAGTCCCGATTTAAATTCAATGAATATTTAATCTTGCATTAAGTTTTTAGATTCGAACTTATCCGGTGAACTATAAAACTAAATTGCTTCTCTTGTGCAATGTGTCTAGAACAAAGAGAGTCTATCTCGATTCACTGAAGCAGTTTAGTATCAATGAATGTTAAATCGTGCCTAAAACATTATTGCTTTTGAGGGCTATGGATACACGGTATGTTCAAGAGTTGCCACCTACAGGCACAGATTATATTTAACCATGGTTAAGTTACAAAACATCATGTTGCCTAACCATGGTAAAGACACAAATCATCATTGCCTAACCATGGTTTAAGCACAAATCATCATGTTACCTAACCATGGTTTGGATACAAATAATCATGTTGCCTAACCATGGTTAAGACACTAATCTTCATGTTACAAACCATGGTTTAGGCACAAATTATCATGTTCTTTTTTTTTTACTTTAAAAGTTAAGTATTCGTATCATATTGAGTAATTCTAGGCGTGGCGTGTTTGCCATCGTCGACTACAACATCACTAATTTGATAAAATAAACGATACATTGGTCTGGCGGACTTGTCCATTGAAATTGACGTATGATGACGTATCGATTGTTATTGAGACGTAGAAAGATCTCATTCCTATGTTCAAAGTTTTCCCCTTAAAGGAAATTGCGATTCTGGGTGTGATTATGTATGCCACGCGATGTGAATGTTTTCGGCATCCAAGACACAAGTCAACTAAGTTATGGAACCGCTCGTGTTGTCAACGACATTGCAGCGCATGATGCTTCTATCAAAAGCTTAGAGTATTATTTGCGTACAAGATACGCACGCAGCTGCGAGATGTATGCAACTGTGAATGCGACCGATATACGTTGTTCTTACACTCAATTGTTCTAAATAAGTTAAGGTAGCGTAAGTATGACAGCTAGACCTATTGCTTGCAAATTCTCATCTCTTACAAGGAAAATGTTCAATGTATCCTTAGAATTCCCTCGTCGTTCGCGACTACGTGACTCGATGTGAGCAAGCCATCTGCTCCATGTCATCAATTTGATATTGTAGCTACGTCTAGAACTAAGGCGGTCTTTAAGGAAGTGATACCAGAATGTTTCCTATAATTTAAACGTAAGCAAAGTTTTAAAAAAAGCGACTTCACCGCTTGTATTTTGGTATTGGTTTGATCGATTTCGATAAAATTTATATGGGACCACCTCTGAAGTATAATCTACCAAACAAAAATAGAATTTTGAGAATCTGTCCACAAATGGGGAGAAATCGGTGAACATATTTACATAGTACCTCCTTTTTCGAAGTCGGTAAAAATGCAATATACCAAACCTTATAAAATGAGAAAGAGAATGAAAGTCGCATCAATTTCTTTTTTCAAACCAATTTGAAGCAGATTCGTATTTTTTTTTTGGGCGCATTTTCAAGAAATTTGAGTAAAACCATAAAAATCAAAGATGTAAGTGGCATTATAAAAAGGGTTCGTTGCGTAACCTCCATAATATCAATTATATGCACCTTTATGTGCATTAGTGTAAGGGTTATATACTGGTAAAGGTGGTCGCATTAACATATATCTGGCCCTTAATTCAACTCTGATATCATTTAGCTCGGCAGAATGTGAAATATAGGCTACTATTCTAAAATATGCAACTTTTCTTAATTGACACGTGAGGTTTTTATCATAAAAAATGCCTTTTATTTCTAATTTTATCAAGCATTAATTGTTTTAATACTTATTTTTGAGAGAAAAATGATTGAAACGCAAGCAAAGCTTAACAAAAAAAACCGACTTCATCGCTTATTTCGGTTTTGACTTGACCGATTTCGATATAATTTTTATGGGACCACCTCCGAAGTATACTCTACCAAACAAAAAAACCCCATCTAAATCGATTAATAATTGGCGGAGACATCGCGTAACTACAAAAAAAAAATTGAAGTCGGTTGAAAAAAGTTCGATTTGTAAATGTGAAACAAAAATGTGCTCTTCACGAAAGCTAGTGACATTGTAACTGTTCTTCAATGTTAAAAATAAAACTATTAAGTTTGTACAATACTTTAAAACGCAACCAATTAAAGACTAATGGCGATACCAGTCCTGCATAACTCGCATGCGTTTGACCTTCTTCTGAAGCAGCAGCATGCCATAGAGCAGGGCTTCGGCTGTTGGAGGACAGCCTGGGACGTAGATATCCACCTGGAAGTACATATTCATCAGTGGTTCCTTTTGATTCTGTTTTAATGCAATAAACGATACCTTGCGCAAAATTCAATTTCTGCGCTTCGACGTTTTCATATCTTGAACTAAAACTAATTAAAAAGTGTTTTAAAGATTTTACCAGTTGTTAAAAAGAAAGGACTAGAAATTGATATAACCAGAGAACTTGACGAACCGAATCAAACGAGTCCAAACTCAATGGGTTTATCTTATTTAGTTCAAAAGTTTTACCTGTATGTTCAAGTAAAGTAGAGGTCGCGGCTTTGTTGCTTACACATACAAAAACAGCACTTCTTGAGAAATTAAGTAACAGACACCTAAAAATAATTAAATCCTCCTCCCTTTTTTATTAACCGACATAAAAAAGGGAGGAGGTCAATGCGTTTAATTTAAAAACTAAATAAAAAAAAACTTTATAAAAACTTTTGAACTAAATAAGATTATGGCCATCTTCCGTCTTCATAATCAGACCAGCTCCATGATACCATATCATTGTATTGTCACCGAATATATATAAGTATACCAAATTTGAGACCAATGTCCCGGACATGAATGGAAGTGGTCCTTTAGCTTGCTAGATTTGATTATAGACCGCCAGGGGACAGGTGCAACAAAATAAAAGCTTGTAAAATAAGCTAAAACAGAAGCTCACCGGTACAATACGGTCAGCCCCGCGGACAGTACTATACGTGTAATGGTAGTAGCCACCACCATTAGCACAGCTACCCATAGACACCACCCATTTAGGATCCGGCATCATGTCGTAGGTCTTTCTCAGAATAGGCGCCATTTTGTTGGTGACGGTGCCAGCTATGATGATAACGTCGGTTTGCCGAGGAGTGCCTCGAAATACCATGCCATATCGGTCCATGTCGTATCTGTTGACATATGAGATTTGATCATTATGGGTTAAATTTATGGCACATAATGGAGCCCATTCTATAGGAACACTCCTTCAGAACACCAAATTCTCTAAAATATTTTTTTAGTGATCTATCTCTAGAGTGGTACACAAAATTGGCCTTAAAACCAATAAAGAAATGTCAACTGAAGAGCATCAAGAGAACAAGTACATCGGTTATTATACAGGGTTATCCTACTAATATTATACTAGTCGTTTACACTGAACTGAGATCTCGCGCTTACATTTTGCCTCATAGAATAAAAGGTTTTGAGGTTACTTGCTCATTTTCAGCGTTCAGTGTGAAGACGTTTTTGACCCCGGGACAAAATAGGTCTAAAAACAGTGACTTTGGTGGCCTACCAAATCGTTATTTTCCAACATGTTTTTTTTTTAATCGGTTTAGTACTCTACTTTTCAAGTTCTTTTTTTTTAATCGGTTTAGTACTCTACTTTTCAAGTTCTTTTCAACAATTCTCAACAAGGGTAGATAAAAAAATAAAATATGTATGGGAGCCCCATTAATATTTTCATTTATATAATTTTAATCATTTACATTTACACAGGTTTAAATGTCATTTCTGGTTTTGGGGCGTTTACATATTCTATGAAAATTTAATTGAAATAATTCGCTTATATGGTTTAGACGCTAGATGCCTCTGACAGACGGACGGACGGACGGTCAAAGTGCTGAACGACCAAAGTCAACTTAGAGATCTCGCTTCGCTCGATAAAAAAGCGAATGTTTGTATGTGTAAGTATGTTTGTTCCCTCTTCACGCTTTAACGGCTGAAGGAATTTGGGTGAAATTTGGAATGTACATAGCTTATACCTCGGATTAACACATAGGCTACTTTTTAACTTGATAATAGTGGGCAAAGCCGCAGGGCATGGCTAGTTTGAAATATACCAGAAAGCAGATTCATGTTACTGCTATATTTTCCGTAATAAGTAAGATGATGTATTCTATTCTATACAATATATAATTAATAGTTGTTAAACTACACTGTCCTGCACAAAGCGACATCGTCCCGCCGCGCCTCGTAATATAGACACCAACGCCAGTTGGCACTCGACACCTAGTTTTCTCTATTATTTGAAAAATCAAGACAGAATTTGCAATAGCCGTACCACGAAAGACGTTGGTTTCAATGGTTGGAATGATGTCCCAAGAGGTTTCTGGTATTTGCAAATAACCCTGTATAGCCATTTTTAGGTATCTAACGTACTTATTCATACATACGAGTATTATATGCATGATCCTTGGGATCTGCTCAAGTTGGGGCATATTTCACACGCCACAGTGACGTTGTGCGATTTTGTTGCCAGATTTTGTTTTTAATCATTTGATAATATTGCATGTATGATACCATTACTTGTACGATCACATTCAGACACACGCACGACGAAGTGTCCTTACTGAATTCGCAGCTGAGTAATTGATTTTATTCAAATGTTGAATTCGGTTTGCTGCAATCTATTATTCGAAATTTGTTTGAAACAATGCATTATTAAGCCCATGTTCAACGTCAGAGCCATAAAGAGAAAACCTTGAACTGTCTAATTATATCCTCACGCAACTATCAAAGCTCAAACTTTAACTGATTGACGTGTACCCACAATGAACTCAATAAAATGACATTTGGTTTCGAAATGCCATATTTCAACCTTTTGATCTAACCATGAAGGGTGTCAATAATCTATCAGATCGAATGCCATTGAAAGAAAGATATTGTAGAAAAAAAATCATAAAAGAGCGCACGAGCATAGAATTTTTAATCATATGTTACCCAAAAGAAACGAAAATATACAATTTAACGCACACGAACAAAGAATGTTTAAACACAAATTGCTTTATCGTTCATTGAATTTCAATTACAAACGGTAACTCCTTTCAGCCCTTAAATAACAAAACCGCTTTTGTTCAAGCATTTTTGGCAAAGTTGTTTTAAATGCCAAGCATTTGATGCTTGGCTATAGATTCCAGAATCTCAATAACCTAGAACTGTTCAAGCTCTTGATCTCGAAAACATAAGCCACACAGCATACGTAGGCCAGATTCAGAACAAAAAAACATGACTTATGGTTAGATTTTTGGCTAACTGTCATAACAGGTTAGATTTATGTAACGCTAATTTATACTGGCATAACATATATAGAAGAGATATGTATAAAATAAACACATTACGCAAGTATCTTTAATACGTGGCTGAAAGAAGCTGATGGTAATCAGACACCGGTTGTTAATTACAGGGCCACTGGATCCGTTATAATTGGCTGTCTGATATATTGATGGCCAGCTATCCTTTTATTGTAGCTTCAGAAGCGTTGATGAATTGCCGTAAATTGTAATTAACTTTAGAATTGGGGAGACTGACCGCCCCGCAAGGAATAATTAATCATTAAATTAATTTTGAGGGTTGGTAGCGACTAGCGAGTTACTCTAGAGGTCACGATTCGTTTTCAGTCAACGCGTTACTGGAGTTTCGGTTCATTAATTAAGAGTATTATACTGAAAGACTCACTGGCTATAATAGACTAACGAAACATTTTGTTTATTGCAGGTATATATACACTTTGATGGTCATTCTACAACACCTTTGTGGTAAGTCACGATAGGTTTACGATTTAACAAGTCAAGTTGATACTTGATTAATTCCATTCTTTGGCAAGAAGTGAACGGAAAAGATATATGGTGATGTAGTTATTATATCTACATTGGAAGCTTACCTGGGTCCTGCATAATGCATCATCTCCAGAGCGCAGCATGCTAGTCCGAATGTTAAAGGCCATAGAGAGTTTCTCCGGCCCCAGTTTAATATATCATCCAGCCGGGCCACCACCCAGTCCACTCTAGACTGCAAAGTACAAATCAATATTTAGTTTTACGTGCCAAATTTCTTTGATAACGTTTTTTGTAGCTGCAGATCTCATTCGACCATGATGTCTCATTCAATGCTAATGGTATGATTCGGAATAATGCATTGTCGAGGTATATACTTTTCGTTTAGAAGTTAGTCAGTGTGTACGATGGTCGATGGGAGTGGAGGAATCCAGCTATTTTATGTATTGCAAATCCAGCGCACCTTATCCGAATTGTTTATTGTACGCGCATATATATAATTTGTCAATCAAGTAGTTTCTTCGGAGTTCTAGAGCTTCCAAGAGTTATTTGCGCACATTAAATATAAAAGGATGACAATAGAGGTTTTAGATTAGCTGTTGCAAACAGCTTTAGATTTAGGCCGTTTTTCTCAAAGTTCTCATGTTGTTCTTCTCATCATGACTGTAGTATACGATAGGTTTATTGAGAATGCGCATTAAAGACTCTTCTCTACGATTATAAACATAAATTATATATAGCTTTAAAGAATATCTCTATTAGTATCCACTCAATCCGCTCACAGATAACTAAGAGCATTAAGATACGATATAAATTGCAGACTGGATGAACCACCAAAAGATAGAGTCTGTCTTCAAAGGCGATTACTGTGATTCACTGGCCAGAAATGCCTTTAATCTAATTCCTCCGAAGAATTCTCGAATGAAGCATAGTATGAGACTGTGTTACAGTAATGTATATTAGTCATAGTAACTGTTGAAGTATCTGTGGTCCAGTGACGCAAGGGATTCCACCGTGTGATGTATGCTCGGCCGTTACGTTGTTTACCTCGGTGCTCCAGAAACGCTTATAGTATACGGTTTACGTGTATATTTTTGTTCAGAATACCAGATGTAGACTTTGTGTTACAGGTTTATATGGCGATTGAGATGATTTATCGTGTGCTGAGCTTATTTGTGTATTCTTGGTCGGAATTGGGGCGTCTTGTTTGTTTCTTGTACTGAGAGTGTCTTAATATTTTTAGATATATTTTCTCGTAACCATAAACAGCCATGTTCATAGCAACAGTTATCTCCCACCGAATTAGAAACCTACATAGTTAATGGACTCATATGCATAAACCCACAATCTGGTAACAAAAGTAATTTATTCGCAGAAAGCCCCTTTTTCCTGATAGAGATTTCGTGGAAATCCAGTAGTGATTTTGGTCCACCGCTTCAGGGGAAGCTAGCTTAGATCAGAGATAGTCCTCGGCTCAAATAGATTAGGGTTTCTTCGTAACGTTGTAATATGTTACGTTGTGTCCTACGACGACATTGAGATTTGAGACATTTTGTTGATATTGACGTAGAGCTCGTCCAAGCTAAAATGACGCGCCCCACTACTTAATTAGTTTATTTAGACGTGTGAGTGCAAATATTAATGACGACACTTCATCTGTATGGGAGCGTCGATTGTTCAGTGAACAATGGATCTGCACGTGTACAAGACGGTCGACTAGTCGGGTGATAAATCCGAGAGAGATTGTGTGCGTAATTGCGAAGGTGGGGCGCGTCATTTCAGCTTAGACAATCTCTACCAAGATGTATATTCGAGGGTTAATATAGAATACAAACGTTCTCTATAATGATATGAATTATGATAGGCTGAGAATGAGTCTACAGTGCAATAGTAAATTAATGTTATTATGTTATAATGATAAACAATTTATGGCACAATGAGTCACACCAACACATCAACATATTACTATAAAATTTACTGCATATAATGCGCGTACTCGTGCGAATTATAATAGTTTTAAATCCAGCCAGGATTTCCCAAGTTGCAGAGTTGTAATGTTTTACCACTTTTTTAAATTTGCGTTAATTCGCGCGGTACTGCGGAGACGTCACGCTGCGAGTGTCATGTCCGATTGCGGGCGATGCGGAGTGTTTAAGTTCATAAAATTTTATTTTGTGGTTTGCTTTAAGTATTTAAATATTATTTTTATTAAATTAACATATAAACATTATTATAAAGAATAATCGACATAGTATTCTGTTTAGCCCTCTCCTTATCTTATGCATTATCAATATCTTAATTTATAAAACTTCCTCAATAAAATTACGTGTTAGTATTTTTTTTCATATTGCACGTGTAGCTTTGTTTTATTCGTTTATAACACCACCTACAGCAAAATATTTTTACTATCCTGTCCATCCAATGGTTCCCTGTAAGAAATTGCTTAACGTGATAAGGCCGTCCATTGTACAAAAAATATTGTTTCGTTTTTATTGTCATTATTTTACTTACATTACTTATTGGTGTTGAATAAAGAAATAATGTATTGTATTGTACAATGATTAACTTAATATTATTACCGCATGGTACAGAAAAAATCAATTTTTGGGGCGTTTTTTCACTGGAGTTAGTACACAAGGACACAATACAATATTTCTTAACCATTATAGTGATCCACTATAAGAAAAACAATTAAAATTATAGCGAGACCGCGAGCGCAACGAGCCTAAGTATGAGGTACGCAAGCGTCGTCTCGCGGCGATTATTCTGATTTTTCCGCGGAGGCCTTACCTTAACGTTTACTCAGTTATTTTCGAAACTACTTATACGCCAAGCTGTTCCCATAAAATGCATTTTCAGCTCGTAGCCTAGGAAGTCGGTCTTTAATTTGGCGCTTAATTTTTTTTTTATTCTTGATAGGCAAGCATTTGACCACTATCTCCACCTAAGTGACGATTTGGTCGAAGATGATCGATTTTTCCTGCATCAAACGATTTTGAATCGAATTATTCAATCAGGCATTAAATCGATTTGCTTCCGGTTCTTACGGGAATTTCAGCAGAAAATATATTGCCTGCTCCATAGTAGATTAATTTAACGCTATCTACGTTTTTAAAACTTTTATCTGCAAAGAGGTCTTCTGAATGCGTTCGCGTTTGAAAATATTATCGATATCAACAATCTCTATTCTCTTGCCAAATAATTAAAACCTATCCAGGGGGAATTTTCCGGGCGTCACATCGACGTTGAAATCGAACAATTTTCTTTTGTTATGAACATCGAATCAACTGAAATTTCAACCAATCGACTGTCGTATCGACGTCGCATCAATTCGAATAATCGTATTTCGACGAACAGAATAGACCTACTGGATATATATTAATATTGCGTCACACAAATGCTTTTAATTTTGGCTAGTGCCATTTGTTTTCGTCCTATTAGCAAAACGGCCAAATACAACCCTTTCAGAGATATTGCCGGATACCGGTCTTGTCAGTCCCGTAGCGTTTAATTTCTGCCTTCGTTCGCCCGGATAATCCCGGGTTGCCATCCGGAATTATGGTCCCTTCCTTTCTGACTGTTGTCGTTAGCCTGTTTTTAGATTTTTCATTGCTTGCCCGTTTGCTTTTCAAAGTGTTTACGTTCGAAGAAAACCCCAAAAAGTTTTTGGATCGATGTTGAGACTAAATTTATTTGTCAATATCGACTTCTTATTCACACTCACAGCCCCAGACCAAGTTCAAAGACTTGTAAATGACATCTCAACCAGAAATACAAATCCCTTGGGAAGGAAAATTGTGCTCCTGCTGGGAATCGAACCCAGAATATGTCCAAACTACGGCGTAGAGGGCAGAGACCTGTCCACTGCGCCAACTGGGTATTAAGTAGTTAAATTTTATGTTGCAGTGGTTTTATGCATTTTAGGTGCAAATACATTTGATTTACTAACTTGCCTGAACAAATCCATAAAAATGAAATATCAACTGAATAAATGTAATTTTATTAAAAAAGTATAAATCTCAAATATACGTCGGCCCTTATTTTGCAGCAGCGCCGTGAAAACCATTAAAAATATTCGCTGCGGAAATTGCATAATTTTTTGCGAACATATTTCATATTTTTTGCGGAGCTTCGTATTTTCTTTCGCTTTCATAATGTTTGAAGAGTTTTTAGCTTTAACATTATATTTTTCAATTTGGAATGTAAAATTCAGTCAGGCGTATTCAAACTCGACTGTGAGTCTATTCGTTTGGTTATGAGACTTTTATATAGTTACTAGCCGTGCTCGGCTTCACCGCATATTAAGTTAAAAAGTAGCCCATGTGTTATTCCGGAACCTAAACTATCTAAATTCTCAATTTCATCAAAATCGGTTTACAGCGTTGTGGCGATACGTGGTAACAAACATTCACACAAACTTTTGCATTTATAATATTAATAGGATAACTTTTTGAAAAGGAATAGTTTTTTTTTAGTTTCTACCGTACTAGACATTCCTACTTTGCATATGATTTGTATATATTTTGATTGACATCTTAATAGAATTTGTTTAAGAAACCTAAATGAAGGTAAATATTATACTATGCCCCTTATTTTCATTCATAACTAGCTGTGGCCCTTATCTTTGTCCGCGTTAATTAAGTTAAAATTTAGCCGATATGTCCATATACAATAGCTACCTATATTCTATATTTCAGCCAAATCGGTTCAGTAATTTCGACTTGATTGAGTATCAAACATTCAAACTTTCGAATTTATATAGTAGTAGGAAAGCTGGATAGGCTTTGATCTCTATACCATCTGATGGTAAGAAAATGTTCATTTTCATTTTTATTTTTTATTTTTTTTAAAACGCTTTCACACTCACAGCCCCGCACTAAGTTCGATGACTTGTACCGTGGGTGCTGGAAACATTCACATCACACACACAATCACAACCAGAACCAGAAACACAAATTTTCCTTGGGGAGAAAACTTGTGTTCCCGCCGGGAATCGAACCCGATACCCCTGCTCTGAAGGCGAACGCTCACCCAACTGAGCCAACGGGTAGTTCAAATTTACTTCAAAAAAGGAGGTTCTCAATTCGACTGTATGTTTTTTTTGTATGTATGTTACGCAATATCTGTGAAAAGAGGTATGGTAACAACTGTAACCTAAATCCTCGTTTTACCTACTTGGAAAACCTAGAAATCACACTTGTATGTTTGTTTTCTCTGTAACGGATGAACGGATTTGAATGAAATTTGGAATGTACATTATGTTATAGTTAGGGTTAACACAATTGAACATATAGCTAGAAGGTAGTACATACAAAGTACTTCGACATAAAAAAAAATGATTTTATTTTAAATTTCCTTCAACCAATTTATTTTCACATCGGGTACATCATTTCGCACATTTCATAAATACTTAAAAAAAATTTCATGTACCTGCTTCGGCCAATGAAAAGGTGAGTAAGCCCTCTTCTCGTCCTTCTTAAACAACATATTTCCGTGAGGGAATATGGGCTTTAAGCTTTTCGCGGGCTTTACTTTCTTCGCTGCCTTTGTGTCTTTGGCCGAGACCTGGAAGTTTTTCTTGGCGTTTTTGCCATCGTCTTCCGGAACGGCCAACTTACGCGAAATCACAGCTGTGTCGTATTTATTGGTCACATATTCTTTGGCGTTGAGTGGTTTGGTATTTGGTTGCGTTCTGTAACAGAAGACAGGTTTTACTACAAGAAAAGCTGTCAAAACGGTTGACATACCTTTGGTTCGCTCGAAGCGTTTCGCTTCTACGTATATCATCCGTACAGTGGAACTCATTGCCTGTAACTCTACCTGGATGTCTTCAAGTCTATATGTACAATATTTACAGTGAATAGGTATCTTTAACGCAAACAAGTTACATCTTTGGCCGCATCTTCACTTTCCATCAGGTGAGATGTAGTCAAATGCTTGCTTATCTAACATAAAAAAGGTAAAGTATTTTGTGGAGCATCTTCTAATACGCAATAAACGTTTTAGGAAGAAAAGGAAGTAACATTTAGATAAATAATAATATATAGATATATAATAGATAAATAATTTGTACAATTTAAGAACTACTAAACCACCATTTAAAATTGTTTGTTAGAGTATATTAATGAGCAAACAAATTTGTATAATTTTTATGACTCCGATGGTGCAGTGCCAAGACTTTTCTTGTTCGATCCCTGACAGGAGCACAATCTTCCTTCCCAAGGCAAATTTGTGCTTCTGGATTTGGTGTGATGTAATTGTTTTCGGCATCTACTATAGAAGTCTTTGAAGTAAGTGTAAGGCTGTAAGTGTGAATGCGTTTGTTTGTTTTACTAGAAAAACCTTGACAAGTTAAAATTAGAGTAAATACTTTCCGTATGAATGAAAAGGGTGGTTATTTTGTTTTTGTTCTTTTCACACAAATATAATTTCTCTTTTGTAATATAATACAACATCTAACAGAGTTTGAGGCACGCAATATGTTATTTCATTCCAATACAAATATAAACAACCCTTTGTCATTCAAAGGGCTCATACAAAATACATTTACCCTAACGAATTCTCTTATTTATTGTAACAGAATTACCTGACATTGTACGCGAACTCGCGAACACAAG
The DNA here is from genome assembly GCA_948107665.1 of Lomographa bimaculata. NCBI lineage: Eukaryota > Metazoa > Arthropoda > Insecta > Lepidoptera > Geometridae > Lomographa > Lomographa bimaculata. Next base: position 13,979,821 of record OX403603.1, on the reverse strand, counting down.
CCCTCAGCATCGCTGTAATAAATATTTTATCTGTATAATATTCTACAAATATAATTTTGTTGTTTTATTTATTTATTTTGTAGGGCGCGGTCAGTGGAATGACACGATTGACACTAATGACGTCGATTGATGGGGGGGTTAGATCGTTTGGGATTCGAATGTTTTTAAACGGTTAGAATGGAGGTTTTATTTGCTTCGAGGTTTTATGCTATTAAGGCCTATAATGCCCATACACGTACGTAGATAGCAAAAATAATAGTTTGAGGTATCGTTTAAAAGAACTTTCCAAGTAAAGTATGTAATCATTTTTTAAATATATGTTGAAAAATAACAATTTGGGAGGCCTGCAAAGTCGCTGTTTTTTTACCTATTTTGTGCCGGGGTCTATCTTAAAAACTGCTACACATAGTCAAAGGTAAGATATATAAAGATGAATTTTGCAAATCCGTTACATTCTGTAATTAAACAACATATACAAAATCAAACAATTATATGTAACGAAAAAAAGTTTAAGCTATTAATCTCAAAAGTTTTCTCTCTATTTGACAAAATGAAGCGAGGCCTCAGTTCGGGGCGAACTACTTGTTCTTTAACTATCCTGAACACGAATTCCTTATGAACTTTAACTACTTAAGTTTAATTTATTACGATGGGGTGCAGTGCTGTTATTAACGGGATTTTCCAGAGGGGTAGTTTTGATGACGTGGCTTCATCAGGAAGAGGGGCGGACGTGTACAATAGCTTGATTACTTCTGGATTATTCTGTGACATCATTACTTTAGAGTTTTGTACTGCATAACTAGAAGTCAGATTGCAATATGAAAAGCGATAAACACTAACTATTTGCATTGCTACGTAGGTTTCAGTAGGTTTGAAATTCCCGCTTTTTTATATCAATGTTAGATGTGTATCGTTACTTCATCTAGTAAAATAGAGACCATATAAAAAAATAACCAAATAATATAATAGCCATTTTCGCATAAAATAAATAACTTCACCACTCAAAACATTGAGGGACAGATAGAAAACTTGCTTTTACAAATTTTAAGATTTTAGATAGAAATATGATCTTACTAGCCATGCCCCGCGGCTTGGCCCGCTATTATTAAGTTAAAAATAGCCTATATGTGTTTATTCTAGTTATAAGCTATGTACATTCCAAATTTCATCCAAATCCGTTCAGCCGTTAAAGCGAGATGACGGAACAAACATAATTACACACAAACTTTCGGATTTATATTAGTAATAGCCGTGCCCCGCGGCTTCGTCCGCTATTATCAAGTTAAAAAATAGTCTATGTGTTAATCCTAGCCTAATCTATGTACATTCCAAATTTCATCCAAATCCGTTCAGCCGTTAAAGTGACAAGAGGGAACAAACATGCTTACACACAAACTTTCGGATTTATAATATTAGTAGGATGATTATAGGCATAGATTTCAAATACGTAATTCCACATCACATAAAACAAAAGTTATAAGAAAGATAACTTGACTAATTACTAACTTTGTTTTACATTGGATTTATGACCTATCGAAATTTTGAAGTCGATTAAACATAAAATATTTTTACGAAACCGTCTTAATTTGCCTCGTTTTTCCAAGTTATCGCCAACTTTGTCATCAATCCGGACTTGTTTCGCGTCAACGCGTCCTCGTCTGCGAACTTTTCTACTTTTGGGCTATACACTCGCAAACTCCGTACCTAAATTATACGGGTAATAAAGCGTCATAAAGAAACTTTCATTTTCGTCGCAAAAAATATAAATTTACTACGTCGCGATCGAAATTCTGAAGCTGTTATTAAAGATTCCAGTCCCGAAGATGGAAACTCGTTTTTGGGACAGAACTTGTTTTGTAAAACTTCCATTGTGTTTGATGTTGGGGGCGCAGGCCCCGTAGGTATAATGTTTTTCCAATATAATACGTTAATTCTTATTTGTTATGGTTCAGTTAGATTATAGAAACGCGAGTTTCCTGCTCTGTGTGATAGACAGATATCGGTAATGGGTTTTATGTAGAGTAGTGATTATTATTCTATTAACGATTGGACAGTTTTTGATGATGTGATCGGTTTGGAACATAAAAAAACGTACACATTCAATTCGCCATCCTACTCTAAGTTCAAAGACTTGTATTGTGGATGCTAAAACATTTACATCACACCCAGAACCAGATGCACAATACATCTATGAACAAATTGGTAGAGTGGACTTCTAGTTTAGAAGATAATATAGCTTAGCTATGGGTACTTCCCAACTATTACATCTTTTGGAGAGAAAGAAAATTTGTAAATTTAGATATTTCGATAAAGCTTTCCACTTGAAAAGTAGACTAGAGTAGATTAGACTTTTCATCCGAACAAATAAAATCTGAAAGTCCTGTCAGCATCTTTGTTTCTTTATTGTTTAACTTATAGGAATCTTCAAGTCTAGAGTAGAGAATATTTCTGACAGACATGGTTATTCTTCGGTCGCTGCATTTCTATCCACTGATATATAAAGCTTCGCCACACAGGACGCACCTAGCTCGGAACGGGGACGCGGGCGCTGTCGCCTCTCAAATGTGTTCCGTCTGGCGCATCCTATATAGTACTAGTCGTGCCCCGCGGCTTCGCCCGCTATTATCAAGTTAAAAAGTAGCCTATGTGTTAATCCTAGGTATAATCTATATAATCTATGTACATTCCAAATTTCATCCAAATCCCTTCAGCCATTAAAGCGTGAAGAGGGAACAAACATACTTACACACTTACACACAAACTTTTGGATTTATAATATTAGTAGGATATTAGTAGGATACTCTTTGTTAAACAGACAGATAGTAATCAAACTGCCAGTACTTTGGACAAAATAAACTTTGGCAAACCATACAGACAGACAGAAACACTATTACGGTTTAATTCTACTACGTAGTTGTAAAAGCTGGGCATGTATGTAGAAATAAACCTTTTAATTTCATGCAGCTGGAAAGTCTTAAAGAGTTTATAGCGAGCAATCGTTGCTTTTTATTTCTTACAGGTTAGCGTTTGACTACTATAATAAAACCTAAACGCTTTCACACTCACAGCCACCAAAATCGAATCCGATACTCGTTACTTAGAAATTACCTTCCTCTGAAAAAATTCGGTGCATTTCAAAAGATAGTCTGTTGAAATTACCTCGGCATTGTACAGAATGTTTTTTGTTTAAAAATTCGTAGTTTTACTGCGCTATTCACGGTACAGTTTAGCTAGCCAGGCGAGCAAGAGAAAATTTATCACTCTCTACCACCATGGATTACCCCTGTATCGCATGATTAAATGTCTGAAATTGTGCCGATACCTTTTTTTTTTTTTATTTGTGACAGGCTAGTGTTTGACCACTATCTCACCTGATGGTAAGTGACGATGTGATCGAAGCTGGTAAACACACTAGACCTGGAATACGCAGGCTCTCAAGGATACTCAAGGACCTTCTTTGGAATAGAAAACATCTTTACAAAGTTAAGCTCGACCAATGACCGGACTGTCAATGACCGTCTGGAAAATTAACTATAAGCTGATATTCGTGCACTTAGCTGATATGTATTTGACTTATATTTATTAAAATCCTTCATTTTCCAATGTCACAAATGCAATACAGGGTAAACTGTAAAATACAAGAATCCTCTTGGGAAATATTTTTTCTACCATAGAGACCAACGTGTTTCTTGGTACTGCTATTGCAAATTCTGTAATTGAAAAACATTTTAAAATATATTATTTATTTTCTTTGTTAAGTCTGCGTGCATATTAAGATGCGTCGCGGCGATACCATTCCTTTCGGGACAGTGTACTTTAAACAACTTTTCATTATAGATTGATTATAGAATACATAATCTTAGTTATTACGGAAAATATAGCATTCAGAAGAAAGTTGAAGAACTAAATGAACCAAGGGTTGGAACAAGAATCAGGGTTCTGGTATTATACAAATAGCCCTGTATATTAAAATCCTTAATTTTCCATTATCATAAATGCAATATATACTGATTCAAGAGCAATGCCAGGCAATCAAGCAATAATGTATTCTGATAATTTAATGGATTCCAAAGACCCCTTCTTTGCTAGGTCAAAGCTAGGTATATGTAGCTTACATCTTCTTGAGATGTCTGCCTGAGCACAGAGCCGAGGACGTTTTTAAATCAGTTTCCAAATGGTCTTCATCGAGGCAGAGACAAAAAACACGTTTTGAAGACCAGTCTTCGGCTTTGCTTCTCCGTTGTCACTGGCAATGTGTAATCTGATAATCATTGAACCGCTATCTCCATTAGTTGTCTTTGCAACCACCCACTGCCACCTTAACTTGCTACCTCTACGTAAATAATTTGTATGGGAAACACCAAGCACATATTCTGATACTATGTATAATGAGAAGGCTAATAAACATATAGATTGGCAAAATAATTTCTCATTTTCCAACATATTCTTCCATTTTCTAATCATCACTAATAATAGTAATTTTCACTGCTTTGTCCTAGATTCGAAACTGATAGCTGGTTAACCTGGGATATACCATAGTTACTATATATATATACCTCATTATGCCCAGTTTAGGTAGTCCATTCGACAAGTAAGCAAGATTTACTACCTTTCTTTTTTTTTCTTTCTTTCACTCCATGGTTTTAATGTAGGTGGCTGGAACTGTAAGAAGGTAGGTAACTAGATTTACAAAGCTTTCTCCTTCGTACATGTCCAAATGGAAAATAATTAAACGCAAGCAAAGCTTAAAAAAATCGACATCACCGCTTTATCATCGGAACATTGATCAGATTTAATGTATAAACACGCATTATTGACTATAACTCAAAAACTAGAGATCAGACCTTGATCAAATTTTAATGGGAACAAATGAAAAGCAATAGCTTTCAAATAAAAAAAAGAATCATCAAAATCGCCTGACAACGAAAGAAGTTATGAGGTAACTTTTGAAGTCGGGTAAACGAGAACATCGTCAGAGCATTGAAATATCGTCAACAATGTCTATTTTGTGACGCATTATTCGTCACAAAATAGACATTGTTGACGATATTTCAAGAACTACTGATCAGATCTTGATCAAATTTAAATGGGACCAATTAGAATGCAATATCTTTCAAACTAAAAAAAAATTTTCGGTATCGGCTCACGTGGAGAGAAGTTATGAGGTAACAAAAATAAAAAAATACGGTCCACTTGAGTACCTCCTCCTTTTTTGGGAAGTCGGTAAAAACAAAAATTGACTGTTCTCTTTGTAACTAAAATAATTATATCTAGACAAAGAAATAATAATAAGTTAGTATATTAATTAATAAAGGTAAGTATACATATTAAATACTTTTACTTAGATTACAAACATCCAACAATAATTAGACTTTTTTGGCCTTACTATATGTATATACATATATATATATTTATTATTATAAAATGAAACAATGTTTTACAGCCGACAGCCAACAATCAACGGTTTATTCAATAGAACGGAACTAACGAACGCATAGACAATATCAAAGATCTTCATTTAACCCAGAGACTTATTAACTTCAAGCATAATTAAAGATGGTGCTAAATACATAAGATTTGATGTAACCGATTATTATTGCCCATATTTATAATACACTAACACTAATAACAACACTATACAGAAATACAACAACAATGTGAATAATACATAATTATAACATCTTATTATGAATCAAATTTATATAGAATTATTAATGAAGCATGTCCTCCTCGTCTGCTCTAAATTGTTGCGCCCAACAGGGTCTTTAATGTACTGTCATTTATTTCTACCACCTAACTACCTTTAGAGAATGCAATAAAGAATTGAATTTGAATTTAATTACTTTAAGATTGATAATATATCATGATACGCTATTGGATTATCGAAATAAATGACATCCTAATTGGATTAACAAAATAAATAAAACAAAAAATGCACCAATCCTAGCCATTGGTTTGTTAAAAAAGTTAGTCGGTGCGACTGAGAGATCTAAGAAATGTGATCATTACGCCTTTTCTAGTCCAAAAACTTATATTAGAAACTAGAGCTTCTCTAGAAAGTAGTAAAGTGGATGATGTTATCTAGTAAACCTAGATTGCCTAGTATGGTTTACGTATGGATATGCTGAGAGTCGCGTGCTTCGGCTTTCTATAATCCCAGTGGAACTCGTTCTAGCGTCAATGCACTCTTTTCATTACGTTTATGAAGTCGGAATAAAACGCTTTCACACTCACAGCCCCCGCAATAAGTTCGATGACTTGTGTCGTGGGTGCCGGAAACATTCACATCACACACATACAATCACAACCAGAACCAGAAACACAATTTTCCCATGGGGATAAATACGTGTTCTTGCTGGAAATCGAACCCGATACTCCTGCTTAGAAGGCGAACACCACCCAACTAAGCCAACGGACAGTTCAATGTCAAACGGGAATTCATGGTTTCAATTGGTTTCTTACTTCAAGTGCAACGACTTGTGAAAGTTGCAGAAAGTGGAAGATATAGCGACTAGGATGATGACGAACGCAGTGAAACTTCGCTAGTAATTTTGCAGTACATATTCTAAATTATTTTACCTACATTGTGCTTCCCCACGTCCCAGCAATCAGTGGACCCCTACCGCAGATTTTACCATACGAAACATTAAACAGCCCGTTAGGTTAGTTATAGGGGCGTTCGCCTTTTAAGCAGAGGTATTGGATTCGATTCCCGGCGGGAACACAAATTTTCTCCCCAAGGAAATATGTGTTTCTGGTTCTGGTTGTGATTGTGTGTGTTTTAAATGTGTTACCGGCACCCACGACACAAGTCATCGAACTTACTGTGGGGCTGTGAGTGTTAAAGCGTTTATGTTTATGTTATGTTTATAAAACTTCTGGTCCGAACGAAGTAGCTCTATCAGAAATATTTCTAAAATTCGTAATTAAATTAAAAATTCAACAATGCAATGCAATGCCGCCAGCCCGATGGGAACGCTACCCACTGGTAGTGGGCTAGAGCACTTGAGTTACCATAAGCTCGATGCCTTGTAGGTTACTTAGGTCCTGCTGTATAGACAGATGTATAAAGTTTTAGTTAGTTACGTTTTAGGAAATATAGGCAATTGACCCGTAGATACCATAAAAAAACAGATATAAGATCTATTTCAATAAGGACATGACAGATGGACAGATGTTTCAGAGAAAAGTCAGTAAAAATAATACACACATGTTTAATGACTAATCGAGTTTGAACAAAACTCATTCGTCAGTATTTACCATCGATCGTGTATGAATATTGACATTGACCCGAAATACATTCGTTCCTATCCTATTTTATCGTCACTGCGAATTCACGGTCTAAAATAAAACTAGTGGAGTTTATTCAACCAACTAATCCGATTCCGATAAGCCTGCGGCAGAACTGGAATGGATAAAAACTATTCCCTGGTCCCCAACGGGAGCGCTCGAAATGCCAGACGGATTAGAGAAAACAGGGAACATTTCTTTGAAGTTATACGGATTGCTTTACTGAAATATACCATAGCATTCCAACAAATAAAGTTTTTTCTTTTCCAAGGAATTCAAGTATTTTTTCTGCAGCCGCAGTCTCTAACAGTTATGCTTAATTTCACAGACACTTTATAAAGATTGTATTTTTTACGAACCTATAAAGCGAAATATACTACGCTTTATAGGTTCGTAAAAAATACATGCATTGAATAACTATAATAAGTGGATCAGTAACTACTATCTTCGTTAATGCTAGAAGCGTTCTAAATAGTTGCTCTATTGCTCTCTATCTAATGCTCTATTGTGACAACTGTTGATAAAGAAATCCTCAATACCTAATTATTTTTTCTAAGAGAAACTACATACTACAACAAACATTATTTATCCCAAGTAATATTAGGAGTTTTTATGTGTTGTTTTACTACATTTATTTATCACAGGTACTAATACTTTTGTTATTTTGGTGGTTATTTCCTGCAAATAGACGTGCATTTTAATCATCTCAGTCGTAAACGCTGTACGCTGACAGAGAGGTCATGGACGTGATATAAAAATTATTTGATATTTGAGAATGCAATTTCCCAGATATTAAGCTAAAGAGCATAGCAAAATACCTCTTTTGGCAAGGCTTGTATATACCTTGATTGTCTTCGACTTTATTTTATTTGTCTTTATTCAATTTTCTTCAATAAATGCTGTACAACCTGTGAATAAACAAGTTGGACGTATGAAAGGAGACGAAACGAATTGCAATTTTTGCTGACGATCAAACATAGTAGTCGTCGGTTACACGCATGTTATAAGTTGACGCACAAACGTTTCTCGTTTGATTATACATCAAAAAAACAAATTATGGTATCTCCAATAAGGTTCATTTTGTGCCATTTATTCAAAGTTTATGCAGCGCCACGTACATAAAATGTTCTATATATTAACCTTTATGTCGGTGCGGTAGTTCGCAGAATTGGCACAACTTGTCACGATCTCACGATCTCGACGGGAAATGGCATGAGCTTAATGAACGCGATGCTAGGGCTGTGGCGATGGCGTGTCAGGTATTCATGAATGGCTATCATCACTAGACGGGTAGAGATAGCCTACGAAAACATGTTTCTCCTTACAAAGCTTTCTCAATGTGTATATATTATCTCTACGAATTAGTTTGTTTGTAGTGGTAAGTATAAGAGCTATTAGCCGACTCACTTAGATGCGACAAACCGCGTAAGCGAACTTGTTCTTAGCTATAGTATTATATATCTTAGTATCGATATCTGGGCACCGGCAATAGATGCCTTTAAAATTCTATTTAGTCCGATCTGAGGATAAGCCTTGCTGTACAGCTTAGTAATGCAGCAAGCATTTTGGGAACTTTGCCGAACATTAAAGATCGTCTAAACCATCTTTTTATATTGTAAAACTAGGTCTTGGAATAAATAAATGTTTTTCTTTCCGATATTTAGTCCGTCATTTACATTAAAATTTTCAAAAAATATTGTACACGTATTTTTTCTTTTGTCAATTCAACAAAAAATTACGAAGTTATAGTGCGTTGAAATTCCGCGTGACGTCACGCCCACTCCTTTGACGCTTTTTAACCGACATCAAAAATAAGGAGTAGGTTCTTAATTCAACTGTATTTTTTTTATGTGTGCTAGCTACCTCATAATTTTTTTTTTGTGAGCCAAAAAAATTGGATTACACTGTTTGCTCATTATCGCTGCAGCGTTATCTCGATGGATTGAGTGGTAAATATAATTTTTTTAAAAGCCACTCATTCACGCCAAGTGTTGAGTGGTTTTGTCAAGATGTTCAAAATCAGGTTAACAGTATCTTGCTCTATTTTCTACTCAGTTGAGTATATTTTTGCAATATGATCCTTTTTCGAATTGATAACCCTAGACAGACTCCCCACCTACTGTCTGTATATCCCTACATCAAATTCAATACACGCCGAACGTGATGAATCACATCTTGCTCCACTTTGCCTTCCACCGATTTGTTTACTCGTGTACTTATGTCAATATAAAATAAAAATCATGTGGAAATATCCCATCCAACTAGATTTTTGCAATACTGATGGACCCTTAGTGCAGGATTTCGGAACTGCGATTAATGTTGTATTGTAATATAATAATTATAATTCATTTATTTTAGGCAACTTAGAAAACAAAACGTGATTATATGACCCATATCTTATAAATATCTTAAAGACTAAAAATTTAAATTATAAATATAGCTATAACACTAAGCACCACACTTTTGTGGAAAACGTCTCGAGGCCAAAATTCTGGTGTGAGGAATGTCTTCTTGTGTTCGGCTGGAACCTGAATAGCATAGGACTTAAACCGATGAACAAAATGCTAGATTGTATTTGGCTCAGCAATTCAGTCTCGCTGTATTCCATACAATTTATAATTAATAGTTTTTAAAACTACACTGTCAATAGTACAACAAGAACCTATTTTTATTTAATGTAAATTGGACTAAATTGCGGAGTGACTTTTATATTAAAGCTAGTTCTGTATTTTTATTATCGATGGTAGATAAACTTTTGACTACTACCTCATGTTAAGTGACGATACGGACGACGATGGAGCACGCTTGCCTAGAGAAGAAAATACCTATTCACTCTCGAGTTGGGATACACCAAGATTGATATCCAAATACTCTTAACCAGTTCTGTAATCAAATACTCTTCTTACTCCTCATTTGACTTATGGCTTTTTTATCTAGGTCTGTAGCAAGTTCATATCATTATATAGCTGCAATTAGCGAGGAGGATGTGTGTTTACATGTATACGTAGTTAGTACACTTACCATCAGGAGAAATTATGGTCAAATGTTTGCCTATCAGGCATAAAATTAAAATTAGTTAAGTAGGATTTGAAGGGACCTCTATTTTTATCACTTATAGAGGCTTTTCATTTACCCAGGTTGTTCCCAAATAGACAGGTATTAGAAGTCCCACTAATAGAAGTCGAAATATTTTTTTTTATAAAAGTAGTTGGAAATGTTAATAAAAAAAACAATGTAAGTATGGAAGGAATTAGACTGTCAGTAAACAAACGCGTCATTATATGTCTAAACCTGATAAATTGTCCCACTTGTACAGGCTATTGAGCTACATAGTTCCAATTTCTCAGTTACAAAGGTTTGAAAATTCCTAGTGAGTAAGGTATTTCAATGCAAAAGTGTCAGGACCTCAATGTAATTATCAATAACAGAAGTTTCTCACATATCCAGGGCCTACTTATCCAGATTTCACTGTATATATAATTAAAAGCTCGCCCCGTAAATAAACGTAATTCCACAAAACTGTACTAAATAGCTGACAGCTGAAGCTCTCCAAGAGCTATAATTTTCAGAAAGGCGCCCATTAACCCTACACGTACCCACTAAAGCATACAAATAATTCCTCAGAGAACACTTTGTATAGCGATCGCATGAAATTGTTGTTTCGCAAAACATTCTCAATACAATTTAGGCGTTTTATACTAAAAGCCAACACAAAGGATGTTATTATTATGTTTGGCATACAAACAAACACCTGGCGACAACGTCGCTTGAGGAAAATATTTTTCATTATCTACGAGAATGTAATAAAATTCTTTAGGGACACATTTTAATTTTGGGACGTGGAAAAGTTACAAAAATGAGGATTACGAGATCTGGAAGCTTAATTAAAGAGGCTTTAAGTGTGTTTTAAATACTTAGCGATGACGTTTGAAACGGAGTTCAGTGTCAAAAACATAGTGAATTTATATCATTAACTTTTCAAACTTTGTGCTTGTTATTCTAGAATTCTCTCGTTTAAACTTTTGCTAACATTATCTGCTTGAATTCAGTAAACCCTTATCCCTAATCCAGTTTTTCGTACAATTCCAACTAAATTCACTCCCAAATCTTTACAACCGAACTTCGGAACTCTACGTCCCAAACTTGGAAATCGTCAAATGCACGAACGCTGTTAACTCTGAAACTCACTTAGTTTTACGTTCATCTAGACACGTTTCGAATTCCGGGATATATCCACCATTCCGGGATATACTGCGCATAATGAAATGCCCTTTTCAGCGAAGCTGAGGGAAATTCCGTTTCCTTATATAACTTTAACTCACGAAAGTTGAGCTGAACATGAAAGCAGGAAATAGGTTGTGACATGAAAGTAGAAGGGTTTATGATATGTGTGTTATGCTTTGAAGTATTCCTGGTAAAATCTGCAACTTGTGTAGAACTGTTGTTATTACTATATATAGGGCTTGAGCAATCAGATTACAGATTGTCTCAGCGGGTTTTCTAGAGCTTGAGAAAGAATCTTTAGACCAGCAAATTATTTTATTAATTTTTTTTTTTTGTTTTATTTGGTCCACAAAACTGGATACACTCTTTATGCTTAATCCGAGAAACAAAAACAAAAACATGTGTAGGGCGAGTGTCACCTTCTCGAAGTGGACACAGCATGCAAATTGAAGAAACTTAAATAAAATCACACTTAATAAATTTATAAATTAGGAAGACTTGGTATATCAGCCTTTCGGGCCCTATCCCAAGAATCTACTAATTCTTGAAGTTTCCGTTTGAAACTAGGGACCGAGAGGTCAAATATGTCCAAGTCCTGACATATGATATTGTATGAATTACAAATGCGATACAGTGATGAGTGCTGACCATAGTTTGTGCGAGTTTTAGGTAGGCTGAACGTTTTTCTATTTTTGAGACGGCTACAAGAACGTGGAATAGCTAATTTTATACGTTCTAGCAGCAGAGAACTATCGATAAATCCGTTAACTAGTTTATGTAGAAACATTATATCCGCAATATCTCTTCGCTGTTGGAGCGGAGACATATTGAAATGTGCCAATCTTGATTCATAACTATCAAGTATACGACAGAGATTGTTAGAGTATGAAAGATGGTACAAAAATCTAGATTGAAGTTTTTCCAACCTCTCTTATATGTCCTTTGTAGCACGGGTTCCAAACCGGGCTACAGTACTCCATTAGACTACGCACATAGCAGTTGAAAAGCAATTTTGATATGTCTGGATCTTTGAAGAATTTAGTCTGCCTAATTACAAAACCTGACAGACGGGAAGCTTTTTTGGAAATACTGTCAATATGTTCTCTAAAATTTAATTTGGTGTCTACAATAACTCCAAGATCGCGCATGGAATTGACCTCCTCAAGTGGAATATCATTTATATAATAGGTTGCTTTGGTTGGATTTCTTTTTCTGGAAAAATTTAGATAAAAACACTTTGAGGAGTTCAACACCACGTTATTGTTGATTGGTTCGAATGGAAGACGTTTAAATTTTTTACTTCAAAAGGTCTCTGTTCGGACGATTCATATGTACTTAGTAGAGGAGTCAGTTTTTTATATTTAATTAGTTTAGTTTCAATTACATTTTAAACAGATTCAATAATAGGGACGTAGGCGCTTGTCAAATTCGATGAAGATTTTACTAGTTCATACTTCTTCTTATTTTATTACAAAATATGATATTCCTTTCCTTTTCATGACACATCTAACGCAATGTTAATAACTACAGTGTATTAAAAGACATATCATAAAGCAAAAGTTTACCATCGAGATCTTTCTTTTGCGCATTTGTTTTCGACGTTACATTTTAGGATTATTCAATAATGTCTAAAAGCACTTACATCTCAATATCCACAAGTGTACCATCAAATATTTATAGCATCAACCCAAGAACGAATGTTTCTGATTTGCTGATACGAATCACAAATTGGATTCAGTAAAACCTCTTTCATTTCACGTTGTACCAATGTCTTTTTCACGTAGATATATCACGGCTATGGATATGAGTGGAATGGAATAGGCATGTGATTTTCCAGTTAAGTGAACCGTGAATTTTGTCGAGCAATATTAACACATTCGCTCGCACTGTGATATATCACTGTCATGGTATTTTTTTTCAAATTGTCGCTGTTACAGTTGCGAGTTTTCCGAGGGTTGTTATTCATGAAATTTGTATCATGTCAGCGGTTTGATATATTGCGTTTGAATTTTTACGAATCGGTGTTCGTAAATAGTCGATTTATATCATAATATTTCAAAGTATGTTTAGACTTGAACTTGAAAACTGGTTGAATTATATTTGTTAATTCTTTCAGTAAAATTAATTCATTGAGTAATGGACTAAAACACTTTCTTTACCTATATACAAAATCTCTATTAATTTGAACTTAATCTCGATATTTTTTCACTAATAGATAGCTACAGTATCGCTGAGTGACATAGGCTATGTTTTAGTAGGATAAAAGTTAGTTTTCAGTTGGAAATAATAATATTCGTAAGACAAGTTGGAGTAAAATTTGCTAACTGGCCGCTTTATCGGCATACGCTGACTAAACAGTTAGACATAGGTGAATACAATGTATGGCAGAAAATGGTGTTAATGTTTACGGCCCCACGACATAGTACTTTTAATGTGGGGCTATGAGTGTGAAAGCATTTATGTGTATGTTATTTTTTACCCGGGCGACGCGGGGCGGGTCAGCTAGTCTTGTATAATTATTGATGATAGACTTCTTTATGTATAATAAATGTACATTTATATATTTTTTTTGCATAGATATACTTTGCCAAATCCTTGTGACATAAACTTGATTTCCGGCGGGAGCATTTTCTAATTTAACATTTGTCTGATTCTAGGTTTTTTCTTTTTATGGTCGATAGGCAAGCATTTGACCACTATTTCACCTGATGGAAAGTAATAATGCATCCGAAGTAGTAGCATGTGTGATTGTGTGTTTGATATAAATCTTTCCGGCAGCGGCCCGGCGCTCTATAAAATTGGTTAATTGGGAGTACTTTCAAGGGTTTCAGTACGCAATTTATAGCTGTAGTGTGCAATGTGCAGGTATTTTTGTGTATTGCTCTTGTACATAATCTAACTGTATTATTCTTCCCCAGGCTATGCACTCTCCGCGTCACTCGTCTCCGAGTATGTGGAGCGCTTGGCGAGGCGGGCGGCGGAGCGGCGGGCGGAGCGGGCGCGGGAGCGGTTATACTGGCTGCCAGAATGCACAGCAGCAAGCGCACCCTACGCTCCAACGACATCGCCGTGCCGCCGCTGGATGTGGAACTTGACCTTTGCTTCTCCCTGCAGTACCCGCACTTCGTCAAGCGTGATGGAAACAGGTAATATACTACCCTACTTAGGGTTTATTCTGTAGTGATCGCATGCTGCATCCTTATATCATATCCTTTATCTAACACTAATTTATTAAATACGCACGATAAATCATAAACTATTGGTCAAATCTTGATCAAATTTAAATGAGATAAGGGCAGCTCCAGCTTTCAAAAGATTTTTTATCAAAATCGGTTTGCCTAGAAATAAGTTATGAGGTAACACACATAACAAATTACTGTCGAATTGAGAACCTTCTCGTTTTTTCGGTTTAAAAGTTTTCAATTATAAAAGATAAGATAAAAAAGATAAAAAGTTATTTATTCAGGAAAAACAGTGTTTGGTACATATTGATTAAAGATAAAATATTTATGTGAATAATAATTGCAATATTATGTACCTTTGTGATTCTCTGTCCCCAGCACTAGGTCTCCTAAGAGCCTGTATAGCTGGGTTACAGCAACCCTCTCCGGTTACATACTATAGCTTATTGTTAAGTATCCTTTACAGTAATTATTGTTGTTGTTCTTTAATCTACGTATACATAATAGTAATTTCAATATAGTGTTAGTAATTAATCTGTTGGTAAAAAATTTCTATATCTAAAGGTTCATTGCCATTTTTTTGTGTAGGTTATGGTGTGTAGCAGTGTAATAAAAAAAAATAATAATAATCTTTGTACATATAAATAACTGTAAAGTGTCTTTGTATAATAATACTATATTCAGGTAATTTCCGTAAATCATGTATGATTGTAAGAGTGACAGGTGATTATTGTGTATGAAAGGGAGGGTTAGTGAGTATTTGTGCTATCAGTGATTGTGTGTGCGTATGAGTAGGTATGAAAGAGTGTTAGTGTGTAGTGTGTTTGTTTGTGTATGTGCTTGCATATTTTATGTCTTCGATTGTCTTATACGAAAATTTTACGTTTATTAGTCTCTAGTTTCTATTTACTTTGTCGTTGCAGTAGCTAATTTGTTTGTTTATTTTGTTGTTTAAATATTATCATTCTAATATATGTAGGTACTAAAATATATATATATTTTACTCCAAAGTCGCCAACATCTTTTCTGTGTCAATATAGTTTTGTTTTAGTAGAAAGTTAATCGTGAGTCTGTTACATTTATATCTGGTCATATTTATAATATCTATGTGTTTGCTTATGCGATTATACAGAGATGGTCGTAGGTTTCTGAGACATCTCCTTCCAAATTTGGTACGTGCAGTTGGTGCTTTAAAGATTATATCTTTCCTGCGCTTTTGTGAAACTTCGTGTCGTATTTGGTCTGTTACAAGCTGGTGCTGTCTACTTATTATAGATTTAATGAAAAGTTGTCTGACTGAAAGTACTCCGCATTCCTTGTACAGTACTGACGTGGAGTGTCGTCGAGGCTTAAATGTCATTACTTTTAGAAGTGCTCTTTGTGCCCTTTCTAGCTGTATTAGATATGATTGGTTGGCCACACCCCAAACTGAAATACAGTAAGACAATATTGATTGTGCTAAAGCGTAGTAAATGTTCACGAGACATTTGTATTCCATTATGTGACATAGCTGCTTGAACACACACATAAGTTTTCTGACCCTCCCAGACAAACCTTTTATGTGGTCAGCCCAGTTCAGATTACGGTCCAGAATTACTCCTAAGTATCTGATAGCTGCAGTTTGACAGAGGCTAGTACATTGGCATGGTTGACTATCATTGCAGTTTGCTTGATGAATTTTAATATGAAGGGGTTGTTTAGTCTGAGTAGAATTATTGATTGTGAAACTCATAAATTTTGTTTTATTGACGTTTATTGTTAGTAGATTGTTTCTTAACCATTTCGAAATTATATTTAGGCCCTCGTTTGCAGTCTGTTGCACTTCGACCCATGATTTTCCATGGAACAAAAGTACTGTATCATCTGCGTATGTTATTATTTTACCATTGTCAACAATCATGTCACACAACTGATTAATGTAAATCAAAAATAACGTGGGGCCCAATATACTACCTTGTGGTACCCCAAATTTGACCTCAGCAACATCACTTAGGTGATTTCCCACTCTTGAACTTTGCGTTCTGCCTGTAAGATAACTCTTAAACCATTTTAGAGAGGTGTCTCTCACTCCAATAGTCTCCAGTTTTGCCAGAAGAATGGGAACGGAGACGGTGTCAAAGGCTTTAGCTAGATCAAGAAAAACTCCAACAACTTTATTACCCTTGTCTAAATTCGTTTTTATTATTTCTGTTACGTTGAGTACAGCGTCTTCAGTGCATCTTTTCGATCTAAATCCATATTGGTTATTGGATAATAAGTTTTTGCTGTCTAAGTATTTTTTTAGTCTGTTATTCATTAGTTTTTCTAGTACTTTAGATAGAGTTGGTAGCAAAGAAATCGGCCTATAATTGGTGACACCGTCTTCGTCTCCACCCTTATGGATAGGGCAAATAATCGATTTCTTTAACACTGTTGGGAAAACTCCTGTATCAAAACTGACCTGACATATTACGGTGATTGGCTCCAGTATGTATGGTAGAATTATTTTGAACAGCCTAGTGTTTGTTTTGTCCCATCCCGGAGCAGAGTGATTTTTAAGGTTTCTAACGATGTTCATTACTTCACTTATATCCGTTGGTAGAAGCCCAAATGAAGCTACATTCTTATCAATTTGGTTATGTTTTAACACTAGTTTGTTTTCAGTCTCTTTCAATGACATAAGTGTATCTTTGGCTAGGTTTGACCCTATATTTACAAAATAATTGTTTACTACGTTTAATGATTCTTTTGGGGTTGCGTGAAGATTTAATAATTTATCTGCAGGATTTTGTTTCGTCGCAAAATTGCATATTTTTTTTATAGAATCCCAGGTTTTTTTTATGTCTTTATTGTGTTTCATCAATTCTGTCTTTTCGTAGGTTCTTTTTAACTTTTTTAATATTTTATTGCATGTGTTTCGATAGTTTAGGTATGTATTCTTTAGCTCCACATTTTTACTATCTTTCTTGAACTTCATGTGTAATTTGTCTCGTCGCCTCATGCATTTTATTAGACCAGGCGTAATCCAGGGTTTAATGTTAAATTTTGACCTGGGCACTGTTCTACTAAATGTGTATTGTTGTATTATTGTCGATACTAATGTCATAAATGTTTCCGTGGCTTTATTTAAATCAGTAAAATCTAGAATGTCTTGCCAGATTACTTTCGATAATGCATTGCAGACCCCATCATAGTTAACGTATTTGGAAGTACGTACCAGTTCTTTTGTCTTGTTGTTTTGTGTGTTAAGTTGAACTATGGTAGGAGAATGGTCTGTTATAGTAGCCGGTAATATTATAGTCGTTGCAGATTTCTTAGTTTTAATCATACAGTGGTCGAGACATGATTTTTCTCTAGTTGGGAATGTGTGAGAAGGAAGCAAGCCATGACTGGCTAGTACATCCAGATATTCATCAGAGCGATTATCCACAGAGTCTTTGCTGATGTCTATATTTATGTCACCTGTGACAAGTATGTTAGGGAATGTCCTAACGTTGTGCAGTAAATTTTCTAATGAATTGATGAAGTTAGATGTATTTGAGAAGGATGGCGGTCGATATAGGGCTACCACACACAGTTCTAGTGCTAGTTGAATAACAATGCAATTTGCGTCTTCAAATGTTGTGGGCTCATATATTTGAATATTAGATAAGTTACTTTTATAGTAGACAACTACGCCATCATTCTGGTTGAGATTGGTTTTAGTGTAGAAAACGTTATATCCAGAAAGTATGCTAGGATAATAATTGTCATGGAGCCAGCATTCAGAAAATATTAAAATGTCAGTACTTACACCGATTCTACTCAAGAGAACTAAAAAGTCATTGTAATTTTTATTTATGCTGCGTATATTAATGGCTACAACCGAGACATTTTTTTGGCTACAGTTTATTATGTAATTTTTACATTCTTCAGGCTCACTCAGTTGATAAGATTTTGAGACATTGACATCGTCAATGTCTGTTAACAAATCCTTTATTTGTGTCATCATAAAAGATGATGTTAAAAATAAATATTTTGAGTGATACTGAGTGGCCTTTGCGCATATTTCGCTTTTTGAATGTAAAGTTACAGTGTGTTAATATGTCGGTATGGAAGTGATGTGTAATCTTCGTAGAGTGTTTGTGTGTGTGTATTTGTGAGTGAGTGTGATAATTTAGCATGTGTTTTTTGAGGCAAGAATGGGCATATGACTGAGAATGGTTAATTTTATTTTGGCTTAATACTATTGACATATGATTAGTGTTATGACTAAATTGACAGTTACATGACATTAAGTTGACAATATGAATACTTATGAGATAATTTGAAAATGGATTGCAGTCGCGTGCTAGTCAATCTTGTGCAATAATGGTTGTGTGCAGAGTTTCAAGTTGATCGAGGTCCTTGATCTCTATCGCGGGCTGATTTTCTTCTTTGCGGATGAAGACTCTGCCTCTGTCTGTCCAACAGAACCGCCAGGATCCACTTTTTATCAGCTCTCTGGCTCGATAGTGTAGAAGCTTAGCCTTTTTAGTCAGGTGTTCATTGATGTATATAGGCTTTTTTGGGACGGTTAGATTTATCGCCGAGGAGTCAAGCTTTTCTTTATTATTCATGTTGTAAGGTTTAAGTGCTTTCAAGATGTCAATTTTTTGCTGCACTGTAGTGTACTCTAGTATAATTGGCCTTACTTGGTTATCTTTTACTGGTAAGCGGAAAACACTTCGTACATTACGCTTTTCATAATCAAGTTGTAAGATGTTGTGAAGCTTTCTTAATGCCTCTTCAATTTGGTTATTATTTTCCACCGGTAAGTTGCGAATTTCCACCGTGGTCTCCCGAAGTTTCCTTTCTAAGATTTCATGCTTTTGTTGTATTTCAATGTCATTCTCTTCCGAACTGCTGTCCTTTTTTTCAAGCGCTTCTATGCGCGACTTCATATCCTTCTGCTCCCTGATTATCTCAGATATATTTTTATTAATTCCTTCATTTGATAATAGCATCTCTTCATTTTGTTTTTTTAACATACATATATTTTCCTGTACCCTTGCGAATTGTTCTGCTTGGTTAGTTTGAAGATTTTCAAACATTTTTTGAATGTTGTTATGCATATCTTCTAAAGCCAGTGTATAAGTTTCCCCAGCATCCTCTCTAAACTTCCTCTTCCTCATATGGATGTTCGTTTCAGACTCTATGTCAGACAATCGATACACATCAGATAGGGAACTAGCTTCGCCTAGCGGTCTCGGTGGCGTGCGCATTACTTTGCCGAGGCTTGATGGTGTAGAAGACATAGTTATTATATTTCGCTTTCCGTAAAATTTGTAAGAAATATTTTTTACCACTCTTGCCACACTGAAGCTTAACAGTTATAACAGACGCCTCTATATGTCAATGTCAATATTATTATATTTTTATTATATAATTATATATGATAATTATATATTATTATATAATTATCATACATATATAATAACAAACTAGAGTTTAAAAAGTTTAAGGTTTTTAACATGTAAGTACAGACAGTAGAAAACTTAAAAGACTTTCATGAATCTGTAAAGTGCTGTAAACCATTTTTACGACTATGGTAGATTGTATTGGGGTCTACGAAGGTTGAGGAGTTATTGCCGCATTAGTTTTACCACGGTTTTACTGCTGCAAAACTATTCTGGACGAGCATGGAATGCTTTTATTTTCAGCAACCATTTACTTTATGGTGCAGGTGATCGTGTACGCACGCTTGTGTTTGGGCAAAGAGCCTTGTTAAAGTGGTGGTGCAATTGAAACTTCAGTGGCAAAACCTGTAAATATTGAAAATTTTACGGTACGTTGACTAGTTTGTGCTCCAAAGGATCATACTGGCATATAAAGATCCTAATGGCTTTTACAAGAACCAGAGATTATCGCTCGATTCTGAGAACGTACTGTATGACTGGTCAGATCTGTAGGCAAGATAGGAAACACAGCCCTAAGTTCAAACACTTGTAATGTGGGTGACGAAAACGTTCAAATCATACACATACAGTGCACAAGTACTGCGTGATAAATAATAGGCCAAATTAAAAATAATATTACAATTAATTAATAATAAATCTTTATTCACAAATATAAATTAAAATGAGAGTAGTGCGATATATATATATATAGTATATAATTTAATAATAATTAATATTTGTAGTCATCATCTAAAAAAATATTTTTTTAAATTAACTAAGCAGATCGTTTTCCTGATGGTAACCGTCACGGTAGCCCATGCCGTCTGCAGTGCCATTTTGGAATTTAAATAATATAGTCTTGCGTGGCACTGCAACGCGCTTATCTCACTGAGACTTAGGTGTATATATTATGCTCAGACATTACGCTGGTCATTTTTTACCTTGACAACTTGAAACTTAACAATAAACAACCTTATATTATTTATGCTACGCAAGGTTACCAAAAAGCAAACTTAAGTTATCAAAGTATTCATAGCCAAACTTTGTAAATGCGAATATTTATGTTAATAAATCTGCAATATCATCATAAAGTTTAATTCGGGCTTAAACAAACTGAAACTAAGTTCGCAGCATCATTCACAAAATGTTTAGCATGCAGTTTTAAACTAATAACAGGTTACTTACAACGACTCAGTTGGCGCAGTGGACAGGTGTCCGCCCTCTGCGCCGTGGGTCCTGGGTTCGATTCCCAGCAGTAGCACAAATTCCTTCCCAAGAAATATTTGTGCTTCTGGTTTTGGGTGTAATGTGTGTGTGATGTGAATTTTTTCGGCACCCACGATATAAGTCTTTGAACTTAGTGTGGGGCTGTGAGTGTGAATGCGTTTGTTTTGTTTTTTATTATTTTAGTTCAGTAAGTGGTTATTTTGTACGTGTAATATTTGAATTTTGATCATTGTTTTCTTTCCCACAATGCCACAAATACAAGAACCACGCGATGTAAAATCATCATCAGCCTGTATCAACCTACTACTGTGTGTCAGCCTCGCCTCCCTTGTGCCATCTTTGATTTGAGCTGATCGCATCCAGGTTTTCCTTTGCTCGCTACTATGTCGTCGACAAATCGGGCAGCTGGTTTACCAACGGCTTGCTTTACTTTTCTCGGTATCAACTCAAATACATATATACTTAAATCATAATCATAAATCATTTATTGCATAGAGTTAATTAAGGTCGATAATACAAGCTGTTAAATTAATAATAATTCCCATACAAACTACCCTTTTATACATGGGTGTTCAAAATTAAATAGCAGAAACATCTTATGTTGTTTCTGCTATTTAATTTTAAATATAGCAAAGTTTACAATGCCGTTTAAGTAGAAATAATTATCATGACAATTCAATCATTATAAATCAATAATTAAAATATAAACATGTCAATTTTATCCAATTATTACAATACATATTTAAGTTATATTTCACTTTAGGTCAAGTTATTATTATATCATTTTATCGTCATTTATTTAAATTGAAAATGTTTATTTACGCTATAAAAACAATTATTCATAAGCCAGGACTTCAATGCATTTTTAAATTGATTTCTATTAAGCACCTTAATATCTTTGGGCAATTTATTGTTAACCTTAATCGCCATAACATACGCGTTTTTCTTAAAAATATCGAGTCTACATGTGGGAAAATATAGCTTGTCAAAGAGTCTACCAGACCCTTGAGTTATTGCTGTATGCCTTGCGAACTGTTCGGGATGATTCTTTACGAAGACGCATATAAATATTAACCTACAACTATCGGTTGACCAGGCGCCGCAAAAAGCTCGTACACACTTTATTTGTACTTTAAATGCTCTTATAATTTCGACAGAGTTATCCCATATTAGTAGCCCGTATGACAAAATCGAAGATACACAACCGTGGTATGCGCACAAGGCGGAGTCCCCTAAGACTAAACTCCGTAATTTTATTACAGGCCACTATTGCCACTATTTCATTAAAATCTGATCAGCCGTTCTTGCGTATTACAAAATATTACCATAAAATAAATGTATTCATTTTATATAAAAGAGTCAGACAAGACTCGATGACATTTCAATAATTTTTATTCATGATACACAAAACCCGTATCAGTGAAGGGAAAATAAGACGGATTATTTCGTATAACACATAGTTGATATAAAAAACCAATACTTTCCCTAAATTATTAATATTTATTTGTTTGCAGACTGCAAATAATGCTTCAAAGGCGCAAGAAGTACAAGAACCGCACCATCCTTGGGTACAAGACACTGGCTGAGGGAGTCATTAGGATGGATCAGGTAAGTTCTTTGGTATACAATCTTTTACTTTGTTTTGTATATAAAACGTAGAGAAAATTTACAAAGCTGGTAGGTACTAGCATTGTGTGTAGGGCCTTTTAGAAATCTACGGAGACCTAACTCCTAGCATTGTAATTTTTATTCATGAATCCATCCTTATACATCTATGATATATGTAATTTTGTCAAAAAATATAAGGATTTATTTAAGACAGCAAGTAAAAATAACTCAAGGTTAAAAAGAAACCAACATAGACTTGTGCTTGAAAGATCAACAAAATTTAGTAATAGTTGTCTGGCCATGTGTGTACGAATTTATAATAAAGTACCTGAAGATATAAAAATCCTTAATGAGAATTATATAATATTCAAAAAGAAGTTATTTGTATATTTAAATGAAAATATTTTTTATGACATTAAGGAATTTTTAGACAAGAAGTTTTGACATAAATTATTTAAATCTTTAGATATTAATTATATTATTATGACATGAATGCACCTAGATTTATAAGAATAATTGAATATGTTTTAATATATAATGAAAATACAATATAAATTCAATAGATAAATATGTACCTATTTGCATGCTAGATATTAATTAGCTTAACATGTGGCTCATCTCAAATGTAACATCCTTATACCATGTTAAAAGCAAATAAATGATTATGATTATGAACATCATTCTTCCAATACATGCGGTACCATTTCGGGTCCGAGCTCAAATTCGTCCACAGAACATAGGCGACAAAATGAAATACAAGCGACAATGCCGCCTAAAAACTTTGTAAGTTGAAAATAGTGCGACAGTCGCGTCGCCAGTTGAAGCTCCTTACGCTGATAAATAGTTGCGAGTAAAAGTATGCTGCGTAATAATAGAGATTAGACTTAAATTTAATTGTTTTTTTTTTATTTAATACATGTATTCAGGTTTGTATAGGTTAATCGGTTCACTTATTTCGTAAAGTTTGTGTTAGACCCGAAGTCCATTTGTTTATAGGTTGATGTTCATTAGGGTCACATAGTGATGAAATATATGGTAAGGCATCTTGTGATTGGCTGTCTAGCTACCTTGTATCGAAATACCAAATGTATTTGCATTCTGGTTAAATATAAATATCGGTCGCCAAGCTCTAACTGATGTTCTGGCAGCTACCCTTGACAGTCACTAAGCAGTAATTCTAAGCTTAGCAAGTTTTTTTGCCAGGACCATTTTGTCTAGCACCAACAAGGCGAGATAAATATAAAAAGCTTTCACATTCATAACCCCATAACACACTAGTTAAAAAACTTGTATTTTTGGCGCCGGAAACAGCACACATACACTATCAGATCGATAGTGGTCAAACGCTAGCTTATCAACGATTTAAAGAAAACACTGCTCATTATGTCTTCTTCAATTTCCATCATAATCACATTCTTAATGTTAGTACCGCCACTGCACTCATTAAACATTTAATTACATACACAAAACTTAATCTGCCAAAACAACTCGACGCCTCATAAAAGCTTTAGCCATCAAAACAGTCATATAAAGTATCTCTCATTAGCGTTCCAAATTAAGGATCAGATTATACGTTACCAAACATAATCCTTTTAGCGATGACTTCATTAGGTGTCCCTAATTAGAGGAGATGAAGCGTAAAAACCGCGGAGGGCGTTACTCTCATATTGTGGAGGACAAATGAGCAGATTATGGAGTTGCCTCCAGTACGGTAATAGGCCTTTTAGAGACCTTTCATATAGGGTGAGTGTAGCGTTTGTTATGTTAGTTATTTTAATAATCATCATCTATGGTACTCTTGAACCGGGTCAATGCCAACTAACGCAACGCCAGCGTATTGACTGGTGATTATATCTGAGATCTTAGATGATCTCTGCTACTAAGCCACAAATGCTCACATGCAAGGTAAAATTTAGGACCTCAAACGAGAAGCAGCGGCCACAGGAATCAACATCAATACACGAAATACTACAGAAGTAAGAACTGGGTTAAAAAATATGATACCAACAAAAAATTTTACTTAGGATACCCAAAGGATATACAAATGATATTAAGTCAACGAAGTCAATGGTACTGTCACTGGAGGAAGAGTGAAGAAATTCGTATTCTTGACATACTAATAAAAAAATAATTTAAACACATGCAAAGTTTTAAAAAAATACCGACTTCACAGCTATAGCTCAGCGGCACCCATGGTCATTCAATTAATGAAATACGCATTATTGAAGATAACTCAAAAACTACTGATCACATCTAGATCAAATTTAATTGGGACCTCTTTGAAAGCACCACCATTGATAAAAAAATTAAAATCGGTTTACCCAGAAAGCAGTTATGAGGTTATAATAAAACACATTAAAAAAATATTGAATTATGAGCCTCCTCCTTTTTTGTGAAGTCAGTTATAAAGAAAAGGAAATGATAATTAAAAGATATATATTATGAATGAAAGCCAACGTTCACTGAAGCGGAATTCTATGAACACTTACGCGATTATGCTATTGAGCACTGCACTAATTGAGCATAAATTAGTAACATTATGCGGGTAATATTTTTTTGTTCAGAAAAAGTGTTGCTGGAATGTTGATACGTGTTTTAAATGTGTCCATACCCCGCGATACAAGTATTCCTACTTAGTGATCTGTGAAAGCGTTAATACTAGGTTTATGTTACAAATAACACAGCGATTAAATCCCTTATGAATAGTATCCTTTAATTAATCTGACCGTGCCTCATTACCATCCCGCGTTGGACATGGAATGAACGTTCACCGCTCACTAATGAATCGTCCAATTACACGCACGTATAAACGTTGTTATTAATATCTACCAATTAAACAAATACTAGTGTTCGACGGTGGAATGGCCATTGGGTATGGAGGTTAATTGATTAAGCTCAGTAAGCAGTACGATGATTAATTATGTTTAATTTCAAGAAAATGTCCTAATAGCTGCGACACAATGCATTCGATTCGCGCCCGCGTCCCCGCACGCCGGTCGGCTCGAACTAAATGCGTGTCGTGACAGTTTTAGCTTGTAAATGTATTTGAAACTAAACTTAAAGAAAGCAAGTAATGCTAAGTAGCACCAGTGCACTCAAACTCAATTACTTAGAATCTTCAAATTTTTTGCATAAACATTCGCCCGGAAACACGAACAGAACTGCATTTACCCTTGGGGAGATAATTTGTGCTCCCACCGGGAATTGAACTCGTTACTCGCAACATAAATTGCTCACTGTAATCAACTAAGCTGTCAGTTTGTTCGAATCGGTTCAGAGAAATAAAGATATAATTGGCATTGGCAGGTTTTAAGCAGTATTTCTTTATTTTATTTTATTGATAGACGAGACTATCAAGTCACTTGTCTGATTTACAAAACTATAATGAAACTAAATGTTCATCAATCAATTTTTTGAAATATATTTGATACAATTTTGATACTCAGTCCTTTGCGTACCGTTCATTAGATTATACTATCAATATCCTCTCCATATATCCGTTATCTGAAAGCCACATTTTGACGTTTCAGCCGACAACCTTTTTTTTCGGAATAACGTTTGGGGCTACCAATAGTCAGGCGGATCAGTATTTTTTTTTTAATTTCACCTAGGCAGTAGGCTAGCTTTAACTATTATAATATCTACATATAATATGTCGTTAATATACGTTTATTTTTCTCAGGTGCTTCAACGTTCAATGGACATGGAGCTAGAACTGACGGGTGTAGGCGGTAAAGTTGGCGCCGCGGCCGGCCAGCCCGTGGCCAAGTTGGCCATCACTGGCCTGGCGTCTACGCCTGTCGACCATGATACTAAGAACAACAACACATTGTTGATCACAGGTATGAGTACGATATCAATTCAATGATCTTCTTAAGCAGAGTACAAATTATCATATAGTTATCTTCATAGATAGATGAGAATTTGCCAGTCAACCCATGCCTAAGTTGGTCATCATTGGCCCGCCGTCTACGCTGGTGGAACATGATATAAAAAATCAACAACACTTTGTTGATCACAAATATAGCTGTAACCTGAATGACTCATAAGTACATAATTTTAGTTTTAGGAGTGCTGCCAATTGCCAGGACATTGATAAATAGATCTAAAAATTTCAAGAAACGCAACGTGGAGCCTGTTGCATGGCTTGTTCTCTTTTCATCCCCCCATAACTAATAGTGTATTATGTCTCAAAAACCCTGCATAACTGCAATAGCTAAATTACGAAGTCAAATATGCATCTGATTCATGCATATTGCAAGAACTCAATAAGCGACTGTTTTTCATTGGTCGTGTATATTCTACGTCATCAGCTCTTAACAGTGCTTTGTTGAATTATCATCATCAGCATCATTATTATAGGACTTGTCAGATCCTCTTTGGTAGCTTTGTTTATAGGGCATATTAATAAGTTGATCAGGTCCAGTTGCAACCGCAACACTGCTAACATGTATCACAGTATATACTTCTTCACGCTTAATCGGCTGGACAGATATCAATAAAATTTGGAATGGAGATAGCCTATACCTTGAACTAATACACAAGCAGCGGGCAGAGCGTCTGTTTAAATTTTATATGAATTAAGGCAGTGCAAAGTGGTTCTATCATGTTATGTGTTTATAACAGAACAACCCCTTGATTTTCTAGAGCGAGGATATTCAGACGAGGAGGAAGAAGGAGAATTCAGTTCCGTAGAAGAGGCCGATGAGATGACATACGGAGCGCCGGCAAGAAGGCGGGCGAGGCAGCTCGCCTTCAACAAGACTGACCTGTCTTACACCAAGGTATTGAATAGACCAGCTCATTAGTTTATCTTTATGAGTGGGGTTGTGGCAATCATGTTGTTAAGGATCTCGCTAATATTCAGTTTTATTTTGAGTTTATACTCGATCTTCTAAGTCAAAACTATTGAAAACTCGACATGGGGAAGTTTGAGTTTGAACTCAAAATGGTCAGTGAATGTTTAACTTGTGTTTTGTAAATGAGATTCGAAAGAACATTGACCCTTATCTTTGCTCTTTTTCGAGAAATATTTGGTACACAACTGATTGATTTTGGCAGTGGCAACGGCTCTTTCATATACATCTCGTTCGATATTCGAGTTGTTTTGATGACGTTTTTGTTATATCGCTGTTCTGCCGCATTCGAACGAAGCGTGCAATTTCGGATAGATCGTGCTACGCGACATCGGAACTATGTGGTACTGTAGTTGCGTTATCTCATAGAATTTCAAAGCCGCGCCGCAACTTACAGCAGCGAGCGCCGCTATAAGGTGCGCCCTACCGACACTACCGGCAAATTATTCCTAGTGTCGTCCCGTGTAGTTCCTCTGTCACGTAGTTTCCTCGTTGCTCCACTGCAAGCTGTTGCCGCAAGTGCGGCCGGACCTTTAATGCGACAGACTGTATTCTAGCATTATTGGCAGCTTCTAACAAATCACTAAGTCATGATTGCTACAGCCCTGAAAAATGAAATATTTTGAGACCAATTACCCAAGTCCGCATGTATTAGCTTTAGCTTTTGCTTATTCAAGCTACCTTTATAAATCATAGAGATTTTATTTATTTGTTTTTCATTTATGTACATTCGTACGCTTGATCGTGTAACACTAGGCGGTAATATTGCACGCAGCTGTCGCGTTCTCGCGACTTGAGCTTCATGGAGCGACAGAGACAGAGCTATATGCACTCGAAGCAGAACGACAGGGACAGCGACAGCGAGCTGGAGAACCAGGCCGCTAAGCGCAAGGGAAGCCGCGGAAAGCTCGCGGTGAGCTGGTAGCACGCGGTGTTGTATACGAATAAAGTATCCTATCATACATTGTTAGTTGAAGCATAATAGTATGCTTTATTCGTAGGGTGTTGTAGATAGATGCGAGTTATAGTGGCGCCTGAGGTAGGTGGTGGGTATGGGGTAAGGAAGCCGGCCTAAAAGGGGAGGGTCTGCGTTATCTGTATAAAGGATGCCGGCAACATTCACATTACACACAATCACAATGAGATCAAGGTAAATGATGATCGAGAACAATGAATCAAGATCTGTAATTGATACTGTGATGTGTGTTACTAAGTAATTGGACTACATTATCCTACTTAATATTATAAATGCGAAAGTTTGTGTGTGTGTGTGTGAGAATGTTTGTTACCACGTATATCTCCGTAACTACTTAACCGATTTTAAAGAAATTTGGAATGCAGGTAGCTTAAAATTCGGATTAGGAAATAGGCTACTTTGATCATCATCATCATCATCATCATCAGCGGGCAAAGCCGTGGGGCTCAACTAGTTGTAGAATAATGTACATTTAGGTGGAATTTTTACCGACAAATTTGTTAGTTACTTTTCGGAGACCTGACCTGATAGTTTTTTTTTTTAATTGCCGAAACCGTTTTTCATTTAACATAGCTTATCTCAGAGAAAAACCTCTCGCTCTTGCTGCCCGTAACTCTTACACTTTTTATTTCTTTTGGGGGGGGAGGGTAATGCCTATGCACAGGGGTGAAGGTAAGGGGAGTGTTGGAACCCAAAAAAAACGTCGTGAGCAGTCCCTCGCCAAAGTGGGACAAGATAGTATAACTGTTACCTACCTCAGGCGTCACTATAGTAGCTAGCTTACGAATGTAGATATTGTATGCGCTTGCTTGAACTTTCTAAAACTACCCTCACATGTCTGCGCCTTGACCTAGCAAATGTACTTGGAGTGATTTCTTTGTTTGTATTCTCTTCAAACATTATACGTTATTGTAAAAGTCACTGTCTAGTCTCGTACGTTGCAATTTTGTCTTTCTTGGTCTATCAAAACCTTTTTCTCAGTTATCTTCTACAAAAACAAACAAACACTTCACAGCCCCACACTAAGTTCAAAGACTTGTATCGTGGATACCGGCAACATTTACAAATCACACCCAGAGCCAAAAGGATAAAAAAAGGATCGTCAAATTTTTATGTGTAGTTTTAGTTAAAACAAACGCTTTTAAACTCACAGCCCCAAACTACATTTGTAAACTTGTATCGCGGGTGCCGGCAACACATACATCACACGATTACAATCACTACCTTTTCATTCATTTCATCACTACCACTACTTTATATACCTAAAACGAAAGAGAACTACCTCCCACGACACAGGTTTTCCTAGTGTGGGAGCTAGGGTTACAAATTCTCATGTTATTTCAGTATGCATTAGATAACTATTGTTACATGTCATCACTTTAATAAGATTTGTGTTACTTAAGAAGACTTGTGTTATTTAAGTAATCACATACTAGATGCTTCTGAATGTTTCTTACTTTATATGAAATAAACTTTAAACTTTAAACTACCAGAAACACAAATATTCCTTGGAGAAATTTGTTCCCATCGGGAATTGAACCTGCCACCCACATCATACCACTGAAAATAATGTTATTTTATTAGTCGTACTTAGACACCAATCGAGAACATATTATTATGTCCTACCACTAAGCCATCCTGGTGTGCGAACACCCGACAGGTATTAGTATAAATTTACATTAGGTATTTAGTATTTTAGATGTTATTTTTATTTACATAAGGCTCTAATTAGTTTGCCCTTTGTATCTTTTTTTATGCAAAATAGGCAATCATTTGACCACTATCTCACCTGATGGAAAGTGACGATGAGGCCGAAGATGTGACATGCTTGCCTAGAAGATACCTATACATTCTTGACTTGAAGGCTCCCAGATTATACCCCTCGGGGAACAATGACGCAGGCAATGAATTCCAGTCCTTCGCTGTACGGATGATGAACGTAGAATCAAAACGCTTCGAGCGAACTGGAGGTAAGTAAACTATAAATGGATGACGTTGGACAGTTTGTCTCGTTGATAGATGGTAAAATGGGCATGGTGGAATTAACTCATGTAATTCCTGCGCACACTCTCCAAAATGCAAACTATAGAATACCGATAGACTTGCAACCATACGTCTGTGACCGAGGCTCTGCAATCTGGACTCAACTAGCTTATTATCGCCAATGAGTCTTTTTGCTCGTCAGTCAATAGACTCAAGACCTTCGAGCTGGTACTTAGCAGATCCATCCCAGAGATGGCCGCAGTACTCCATACACGATCGTCGGTACCATTATGTCATATTCCGACCCTGCAATTATCATATATCGTCTATGACATTGACAGCCCGTTAATTAAGTTAGTAGTTGTCACGTCTCTAATGGCTTGTCCGGGACTATGGCGATGAATTCAGACGTAGGATAGAAGCACAGTTCTTATGGGCGCTCTGAAGACAAGCTTTCTGCGACCCAAAATACCGCTTGGCGGCGAGGCAGTCGTCAGACGGACGTTCCCCCAGTGTATCTTAACCAAAAGAGCAAGAGAGATGGACGTTCCCCCAGTGTATCTTAACTACGAGAGCAAGAGAGACGGAGAATGACGCTAGCGCCGCCAACGACGAACTATACTGGAGCAGATCCCTCTTAGAATCGGCACACGAAATCCTCATGGTCTACGCTTCTATCCTACGTCTGAATTCGTTGACTATGGGCTAATGAAAGTTTCTTGGGCGTGAATTGTGAGTGTAGTTTTGAGAGTAATTGTAGAGTATTACTTATGTAGCTATATGTACATATATAGTGTAGTTAGGTGCATGTTTAGTATAGTGATTCTTTTTTGGTTTGGTTTTAAGTTGAGAATGTATAAAATCTAATATTAGCGGGATATTTAACATGTATTTTGTTTGTTTTATTATGCCTTCGTATTTCAGAATTAATGAAATTAAACATTGCGCATATGTACCCAAAATAGTTACATTCACTAAGCTATTTTATATCTCTTCCTTTTTACCCGACTGTGTGACGTAAAGGAGTGTCATATGTTTATTAGCTTATGTAAGTGTGTTTGTTCTTTCGTGGTTCTAGAGAGTGGTATTAGACGCCATATTGTGAAAAATAATCGACGAACTGTGTCAAATGGGGTATCATCGATTAGGTATTTAAAAATCATCTTCAGGACTCTTTAACCATTTCTCTTTTTTTTAAGTCAGCGATTCAACCGACTCATTTTGGTAAAATTTGATATAGGAAGATAATTTAAGCCTTGAAGAGAGACATATGGTACATTTTATGCTGATTCATTATCACCAGTAACGCGAGCGAAGCCCCGCGGCATAGCTAGTATGACATTCTGATTTAAGAATTTTGTTCTTTAACTGTTGATTAAAAAAGAATTGTATCGTAAATCACACACACAATCACACCCAGAATCAGAAGCATACATTTCCCTTACATTGTGCTCCTGCCGGGAATCGAACCCAGAACCCACGACGCAGAAGGCAGGGACCGGTCCCCTGCGCCAAATCGGTCATCAGGTGAGATAGCGGTCAAATGCTTGCCTCTTTATAAAAAAAGTCTTATCTCTCTGTTGCACAGTTTGGGTTGCATTAGTAAATATTCAAGGCGTTTCCCCCGACCTTGCTTCACTCCCACATAAGGCTTATCATCACGGTGCCTCATCGCAAGATTAGATAACATTATGTAACGTGGTTTCTGTGTTATCGAGAAAGTGGTATTTCGGTAGTCGATATGGAGGTTAGTGTTGTGTTCGTTGAATTTTTAATGTTCTGGGGTCGGGATTGTGTCCGTGTGCCTGTTTTGTATGTGTGCCTCGTGATTTTAATAGTCATTTGTTTGTGTTTGGTTTTTACAATTAAATTGATGCTTATGTAACACACTTTTTGATGAATTTGGATAATTTGATGATGTGTTTCTTAAAATACTAGCGATAGTAGATCAGTCTTTACTAGTGTAAGTAGGTATAAATACTAGCAATTGGTTTTATTTTTATCCTAAATTTTGAATCCTATTTCGCGTTTATTATACAATATGTGCGGTAAAAATCCATTAATAGTAATATTTTTATTAGTACATTTAGTGGGCCCATAAAACTGGTTTAGGCACTAATATAATACACAGCCATATTAAACAGAAATTGTTTAAGACAGTGGTGGAAATTTCTTCTTGTGAACGAATCAATGAATAACAACTGCGAAAACGTAAGAAAACATGAGTCGCGGTATTTTCACTGATTTTAATGACCGCGCAGCGTCAGCATTGCTGACTGTGAAGTAAAATATAAGGAAACCGGCATTTCCAAATATCAAAAAACTACCTGTAATCTGATTTGGGCCCGCGCAGCGTGGTGGATTTTAACATAGATTCTTCTCTTGTTCTTCTTGAGATGGCAGTAAATTTGCGTAGCTGGGAATAAGACTCATTAACTTTCATAAGTCCATGTGGATAAATAATTTTGGTGTCGGTCTCTTGCTCTGTGAATGCCCCAAATCCCAGCATTCGAAAGGGCTAATAATGATATAAAGAAAAATTGATATTCTGAACAATACAAAGCTGGTTGGACATAGTTAAAGATAAGTACCCGAATGACAGAGCTTTGCTTGGCTGTAAACACGGATAAAACGACGTTTTCTAAAATTAAAACCTAGCTAGATCGATTTATCGCCCCCGAAAGCCACTGAATACAAAGTGATTACACACATATATATAGATATATATACACATGAATTGCTCGTTTAAAGATATTAGATATATTGAAGCATAGTCACTGAATACTTACTTAAAAGTAATATATAATAAAAGTAATATAAAGATAATTTTCGCATTTATTATTTAGTTTTTGTTGAGATAATATCTTGCGATGTTGCAGCAACGCAACCTGAAGCAGAAGTTCGCAGCGCTTCTGCGTCGGTTCCGGATGCCCGAGGAGATGTCGGAACGCGGCGTGACGCGTGACACACATCAGTCGCAGCGCGACATCGATGAGCTGTTCCAGGTAAGTTGTGCAACATGATGTTGCAACATAACGCTAGTTCGCGGCATTGTTGCGCCTGTTCTGAATACTTGAAATGTCAAAGCGCGCTGGAACCTCGACACTGAAGAGCTGTTTCAGGTTAAGACGTATAAAATGTTAAAAGTTCGGATCGTTAAGTACCTGTTCCGATAACCGACATCAGCTAGTTGTTGTAGATGAGACGTAGAACATTTTGTTGCAACACGACTTCGCGGCATAATAACTTCCGGATGCTCTTAGAGATGTTGGGCGCAACATGCGACATGTTTCCAGTTGAATCGTGTAACAAGGTGCCTTCAAATACATAAATAAAAAAAAACAAGGTCGATTGTTAAAAAAAAATCTATCATCAGAAACCTAATTTCCTCCCCAAACCATTTCAGGAGCTGGAATCCCTCTCATGCGGTGAAGGCGAGGACTCGGGGCCCGATCAGATGGATACCATCAGCATCGGCTCCACCCCCAAACCCTCGCTGCGGCCTTTCTTCAGCAGCTCTCGGAGCCTGGCCAATCAGGACCATCACCGCCATTCCAACGGTAAGGAACTGTGGAGTATGTGACCGGCTCGTGGTGTCTATCTTTTGGATAATAAAAGGGGGGGGGGGAGGGAGGACTTTGTTTGCACTTATGGGGATTGTTCATTGGGAATAATAAATTTGCTGTCTTGGTAATTTCACTTTGAAAACTCTTAAGAGATGTATTTTGCTAGTAAAGGTTACAATCAAGACACTCGCCTGATGTTAAGCTCTACCCAATGGAAAATCCTGATGCGTGCGAAAGTCCAGCCCAAGCTTTATATGAAACTTGTGTTTCGAAATTTTAAAGTATTAATGAAATAGATTTGTGAATTGTTTGAGTAATAAATAGATTTTAATTTGCGATTTAGATTTTTATTTTTTTGTAAATTGTAGCTTTTTGTTGCCTAAGGCTGATAACTATGAGGAAACTTAGGTCCGAATATTAACCCACTTATTCGTAAAACGTTCTATAAACTTTCGCTAGTTGAAACATGTTTATTCTAATTGACGCTTGAGATTTTACACCACTCAAAATAAGAGGAAACATGTTTTAACTATGTAAGTTTTATCGAATGTTATATATTTTTAAAAATAAAGGGGTTAATAACCTAAGCTGTTTGAAGTCGTTTTGCTTTACAAAGAAAAATGTACTCTTGGTTCATTCATTTTTAGTAACCTTTGTTTAGGAGAGGTTACAATAACAGAAGATAGACCAAGAGCCTAATGAAATATACTATGAAACTACCTAATTTGATAGAATGTAATAAATTGTATTCTGATGTCCTTTTAACTTTCGTGTCTAAAAAATCTACAGAAATCTTTATCGAAGGAGACTTTACATATAAATTTCTATTTCGTTATTATTTTTCAGTTTCTCTTGATATATATAACTCTTCTGTACCTATGTATGTGACCAAAATCCTCCTAAACGGCGGGACCGATTTTGATGAAATTTTTTTGTAAGAATGTTATATTCACAATTTGATCAGATAATGTTTTTTAATTAATTTATATAATTAACGGCTCCACTAGTAATATTACAAAATTATTAAGAAACGTCCTTTACTCACGACATTTGTTTGAAAAGTACGATGCTCTTCTTAGGGATGAGTTTATGCCGCGGGATTGCGACTCAAAATGGCGCAGTAAATAGTTTTATAATATCTGATTCTCATTAAGACTATATACTCAATCTTAAACGTTTATTTGCCAGAATCAAGTCTCAAAGCTCTTATAATTTGAAATAATATTCACGATGTATTCAGCCTGCAAGCAACAAATATTAAAAATAATATTGTTTCTAAAGTTTATAAATTCCTTAAAAGTATAATAACAATTACTTAAGAGCCAGTCACTCAAATTTTTCTTTATACTATTTCCTTCTGAAATTTCAATATTATTAGGTATTTTAATAGATAGTAAAATGTCAAAAAATCCACTAGCTGCTCCCCGCGGTTTTACCCGCGTAAGTCCCGGACCAGCGTGAATTCCGGGATACAAATAGCTCATTTGTTAATCCAGGGTGTCAGCTACCTCCATATCAAATTTCATCAAAATTAGTCCAGCCGTTTGAGCGTGAAGAAGTGACAAACATACAAACTTTCACCTTTATTATATTAGTGTTATTATCATTTATAATTCTATCAAATTACGTGTTTCATGAACACACACATAACTATATACAAGCACTATTAATTGTGTAATCCATGTCTCAGTGCATTGAAATAATATTAGTAACAAACATACATATTGCCTGTTCATACATACATACATACACACTTGACATACAGTGCATCATGTGATAAAGCTTTAACTTTTTTCGCTTTTTGTAAACACAAGCATTTAAATAAATATACTGTTACTTTTGTACCAAAAAATTGCCAGTGGAATGTAAGCATTACAAGGCTGGTGTTTAAATTTTTTTTCATGAAAATACGGTCGAGG
Source organism: Lomographa bimaculata (assembly GCA_948107665.1). Classification (NCBI taxonomy): domain Eukaryota; kingdom Metazoa; phylum Arthropoda; class Insecta; order Lepidoptera; family Geometridae; genus Lomographa; species Lomographa bimaculata. The sequence continues at coordinate 13,943,594 of OX403603.1, read as the reverse complement.
TTGGTAAGCTATGTCTAAGATTGCAACTGGCTCTCTGTTGAACAGGTATGAGATACGATGTTGGTTTTAACTTAGTTTTTGAAGTGAAAACTTTTTTGGCAGCGTTGTGACCTTTTTTTTAGGATGAGTAAAAAAATTTAAATTCGCGTCACGACACGTGACCTGACCGAACATTCGTAAGCCTCCCGACGTTAGAGAGTAGAGTAGGCGCGCCGTAGGAGAGGAGTAATAACCCCCTCTCTTTCTACCGTGCGGCGAAAATGTATGCCTGCTCCTGCTGTTTACAAAGTTAATGTTCAAGTTTTCCCTTCTGCCGGCACTCCCGGAGTGCAACTCGTTGTTTTTTTTTATTCGAGAACGTTTTTAAAGGTCATGACGCATTCAAAGTTCAAGTTATTAGGACAAGTTACCAAGTTGCAACTTACAAAGTAATTATATCGAATATAACAATAAGACCGCTGTTGCATTGCCATAGATTTTGACTTTTTCATACCAAATCAAAATATGTCAAAAATCTAATTAAAATAAGCTAATTAAAAACTCTTTATTGTAAACTAGTTTTGTATTGTATTGTATAGAATCCGCCCTTCGTATCGATCACAAACTCAAATTCGTTTATTCACAGGGGCACCAAAGAGGCACTCATGAAGGCGAATGACTTTTGTTGCCATTCGCAAAAAACAGCCATCTCGAGAAGAACTTGCCGAGAATTTCGGCTGCGCTTTTTTTTCTTTTCTATATTTTTCAAACAAGCTTACTTCACTACTGCAAATCAAACATCCAGAATATATATTATATGACTCCTGTAGCAAGTGAGGTACAAAGATGACGTTATATTTATATGTCTGTATGGACATATACATGTCTATCGGTATATGATATTGTAACTTTTGTGTTTTTGTTCACCGCTGTGTGCATAGTTTAGTGCATGTGTGTGTAGGATGGTGGTAGGACGATTTTGATTAAAAAATAAAACCTATGACAACATATCGGAATAGGACAAGGCGTATGATACGGTGTTAGTTGTAGAGATGTTACCAATTATAAATAATTGAAACGCAAGCAAAGCTTAAAAAACCGACTTCATCGCTTATATTTCGGTTTTGGCTTGACCGATTTTGATAAAAAAATTATGTGACCACCTCTGAAGTATAACTCTACCAAACAAAAAAACCATCAAAATTGATTAATAATTGGCGGAGATATCGCATAACATACATACAAAAAAATACATACAGTCGAATTGAGAACCTCCTTTTTTGAAGTCGGTTGAAAAGGGAGATTTTTCTATTCTGTATTTTTAAATTACTTTGTATATTGAATCAGTAGCTACGTGGTAAAAATGAGTAATACCGAATCTATCTTTTGTATCACTCAAAGCTTATTTCGAAGTGATTCGAAGGCACCGTTGCTAGTCATAAGACTGCAGTCGTTTAGCCATGTCGGATCATTTAACTGGAGGATCCTGACTCCAGGACTGTTTCTCCTAAGCTGTATTTATCCGCACCATTAAAGGAACTTAGTACTCACAAATTGTAAGTGATTTATGTAAGGTGTGACAATAAAGCGTTATCTATCTATCTATCTATTGTTTAATTAAAAAAATCTCAGAAATGTATTAATTAGGGAGCAAGAACTAGCAAAATAAAGGTCAAAATCGTTCTAAAGCCACCCTATACACACGCTAAATGTGGCGGCATGCGCAGTGAGCCGGCAAGGGAGCCGGGCGTCGGCTGGAGAGGTCACCACCATCAAAGAACGGGCGCCGGTCGCGGTACCAGGTATGTAACTCGCTATGTGCTGGTGCATGCTACATGGACGGTGGAAATGCTCCCTTATATTAGCGGATGTCATAAGTGATGATAGAAGAGCCTATAGAGAAGTTTGCCGCGAAAATGAAAAAATGACGTTGTTGATTTTGTATAATTTTCCAAAACCTGTGATTCTTCGAGTGTGAATGTGTAATAATGGTGGATTATTAACCGTTAATACTACGTTACGTGCATAAGTGTAGGCAAATTATACAAATATGAAAATCGAGATTTATGCCTTCGCTCCAAAACTCCAATAGAAGTTCTAGTAAAGTTTCTACCACTTTACTAGGGTATGACTTGACAATGACTGGACCTTGACTCTTTTACTTGACTTTGACTGTGACTTGTTACTAGAAATATATTATTACTTGACACTGGCTAAATACACAAGATTGCGAAGCAAAAAAAAAAACCTGTATTATTAATTGTTTGATTGATATTGGAGGTAACTTATATGAGCTCGCGGAATTGAAGGTACCCAGCTTCGCGAGACTTGAGAGTAGGGTGGAGTACTAAGAACAAATTTAAATGATATTTTCTCTAATTATTTGTTGTCTCTCAGTAAAATTACACAGTATAAAGAGACTTAACATTTAATATCTCAGGGTAACGAGCGCAGTGCTTCTTTTTTTTTTTACTGTGATAGGCAAATATAAATACATTTGACCGCTATCTCACCTGATGTTAAGTGACGATGCGGTCGACGATGGAGCACGCTTGCCTAGAAAATACCTATTCACTCTCGACTTGAAACTATTTAAATTCAAAACTCTGGGTGGTGCTGACCTGTAATGAGCGAGCGTGACGCTTACCATTAAGCGAGAGACTTGCTCATCTCGTCTCTCAATGACATAAAGAACCCAGATTCTGCCTATCATGAGTAATGCTACAGAAACTAAATGCAACACCATTGATCCACTAATGTTAATTTTTTTTGAAAAAAATCAATCATCTATAATTTGTGCTGACATACTCAAAAAACATCGTAATATTCAATACGTATTTAAGAACACCTCCAGTTTTGGAAAACAGATGTCAAATGTTTGATTCGCTCTCGTTTCACCTTCCGGTTGTTATAAAAATTCAAATATAAAAATATAATGCAACGTTACTTTTCTTTTGCCCCACCTAATATCATGTTATTGAAGTTATTGAATCGATGGATAATATTTAATTAACTTCTATTATTGTAAAGTACGTAACAAAAAATGTTGCTCAATTATACTCCGTAACATATCTGGCAACATTTACAATATTTTTATAGACATTACCAGTGTCCATCTGTTTGCACCCGCACCGTGTCAATATGCTTATTACTGTAGTCACTTTTAGCAAGCTTCTGTCTTGTTCTGTTCTGTTCTATTTTCATACATTTATCTTAGCACTGGCATCAAGTTTCGACATAACATGAACTGCACCTCGTGTATTTGGGAATCGTTAAATGACACTAAGTAACATTACACTTTATCCTACCAACAAGTTAACCAATCAAAGCCTTTTCAATTTGGTAGTGCAACCATTCTTAACTCAAATAAAAGGGTTGTTTAATCAAAATGAGATCCTAGAAAATCTGCAAATGTTGTATAATTTATTCGGTACTATCGATACTCCTATATATACTGTTCAAAACCTATAACCGAAATGCCTAAAATGACTTAAGCATAGGTACTTGGGCGTCCTGAAAAAAACATTTTCTAGTTTTGAAATTTCAATCACTACACAGCCACAGCTTTGTAAAGTAGATTTCAAAAAGAATAACAACAGATTTATAATTCAACAAAATTAAAGAACACATTTAAATATTAAAATACACTTTGTTATCAAAGAATCAATCTATCTACGGCAAAAACAAAAATATGATCTCTTTTTTTTATCCTGAAATTCATTTATATAATTGTTAATTGATACTGCAACAGAATCAGAGGCTGTCCGAAGCTCGGCAGGTGATGAACGAGCTAGCGATGGCAACAGTGATGCCGACATTTGTGCTGACACAGCTGTATCTGGGGCTTCTGTTTCCAGCTCCCCACCTAATGAAACCAAGGTAAACACAATACTGACATATTCTTAACTTAGTACCAGTTTGATGCTCTTGAGACCATCGACCGGCGAGTAAAAAGACTCATTGGCAATGATAAGCTAGTCGAGTCCAAATTGCAGAGTCTCTGTCACCGACGCAAGGTCGTAAGCCTATCAGTATTCTATCGTTTACATTTTGGAGAGTGTGCGCAGGAATTACATGATTTCATTCCTCTATGTCCTTTTTACCACCTAACAACAAGACAACCGTCATCCATGGTTGGAATGGCATTAGCTCGAAGCGTTCCGCTTTTACGTTTATCATATGTACAGCTAGGATTTATCATATTGCTACTCATTGCCTGCCTCTTTTCCCGAACGGTACAATCAGGGTGTTTACAAGTCTAGAGTGAATAGGTATCTTCTAAGCAAGCATGTTACATCTTCGGCCGCATTTTCTCTTTCCATCAGGTGATATAGTGTACAAATGCTTTCCTATCCAGCATAAAAAAAAATCTATGATATAAGTATACGAGACACTGCACAACTTTTCGGTGTCTGCTAATTCTAGGGCATCTTTGTAGACACAACACCTGACTTAAGTAATTAGTCTAGCAACGTAGCATAAGTACTTAGACATCTAAGCCACTTTTAAAGAGTAGCCTCCATATAATAAACACCTATCTATCTATATATCTTCTAAATATATATAACTCAAAGGTGACTGACTGACTGACTGACATAGTGATCTATCAACGCACAGCCCAAACCACTGGACGGATCGGGCTGAAATTTGGCATGCAGGTAGATGTTATGATGTAGGCATCCGCTAAGAAAGGATTTTGATTAATTCTACCCCCAAGGGGATAAAATAGGGGGTGAAAGTTTGTTGTACTTCTTAACGCGAGCGAAGCCGCGGGCAAAAGCTAGTTTATCAATATATCTCATCAATGCCTTGCAATTCCACCTTACCTTGGTTACCAAATCCCAATATAAGATGACGGACCTGAGGCTCACTCTATATCACTTTATTTACTGTTTTCTTTTTCTATATGGACCATAATTGTCTGCTGTTTGTTGGATAAAATTGTAGCAATCTTATAGATGTCACGAAGTGCATCTTTTTCATCCATAATAATCACCGTGTAGTTTTTGTCTGAATCTTGATGATCCGAACAGGTGATTTGGTGTAGGACCTAGGATTGCGCCTTAAGGAACTCCTAGTGATTTCATATGAATACTGAATACATTAATATCAGTTCGAAATCGATATATTTTCAATTCGAGTATCAACCGTAACTTGTTTTAAAGCTTAATTTAAGTATTAAAGGTATTAATGACCGCGTTATTGCTCTTGTATGAGAACAATCGACAAAAGCTATCTCGAAAACTAATAATCAACAATAACATTAAAATTTATGCAATTGGTCTGGAATTATGTAAAAGCTTTATTGTTTGTAATCCTTAATTTTGTAAATATAAATAATTGTACTGCGGTGATGGTAGGACTCTTTTGTAGGGTCCGCCTGGGGCATTACCACACCATTGCCAGACAGTCAATCGCTAGCAATATTATACAAACATTACTGTATTTCGCATCGGCAATGTCTCCAGTGAAATTACAGGACATAAAGAGACTTGACATACAATATCACAGAGTGTCGAGCGAAGTGCTTTGCATCGCATTTTAAACTATTTAAATCCAAAACTAGGTGTCGTTGACCTTTAAAGAGCAAGGGAACGTTTGTCTAGCGATTTTTTCGTCTCGTGTCTCAATTACATACAATAAAACGTTCAAGGATCAGAAAATTGGTAACACTTTATATTATATTGCTAGGAGGACAAACGTTCCCGACTGTTTCGAAGCGCAACCAGCGGTGGCAATTTGACTCCAGCGGCTGCTGCGAGGAAAAAGAGTTCTATAACCGGTCAAGATAGACCCCTGTCTGCTCACGAGATACCGATACAGAGCCCTACTACACTCGAGGTAAGGAGTATTAAGATATGAAATATATATTTTTTTTATTTGTGACAGGCTAGTGTTTGACCACTATCTCACCTGATGATAAGTGACGATGTGATCGAAGCTGGTAAACACACTAGACCTGGAATACGCAGGCTCTCAAGGATAACTGCCGGAACACCGTATTTGGCTTGGCGGCAGACTTTCAACTTGATGGTGGTAAGCTACTTTGGTAGCAAGCCAGGCGAGCAACTCACAAAATGCTCTACCACCTCTCAAATATCACCTGATTAGCACCACCCGGGGACCACGTGTAGGGAGTCAGACTTAAGGGGTATCCTCCTACGGACGTGGGTGACTCAGCCCCCAGCTTGAAATATATACAATCTATAACAGAGTGGTATAATATATCTACTATTGTAGATATAAAAATAAGACTTTGAATGCAAATATTAACTCATATTATTGGAACGAAAGTTCTTTATCTCGCGTTGCGAAAGGGGGCTAGACGGAAAAAATTAAGACCAAAAGTTGTAACGACACTTTTTGCTATAGTTGTAAGCCATACCACGTTCTCGTCCGATCACCGAAATTAAGCAACGTCGGGCGCGGTCAGTACTTGGATGGGTGACCGCCTGGGAACACCGCGTGATGTTGGTTTTTGCATGTTTCTTTTAATTTTGGAACGAAAGTTCCTTATCGCGGGTTGCGAAAGGGGGCTAGACGGAAATTGAACTTCTTTCCATCCGGGTGTCCCTTGACACCTCTCAAGATTTTTATTTTATTAATTTTTGTTTTTGTTATAGGTACACAAAAAATATTATTATATACTTTGATAAAAACAAATCCTCTGCTCTAATATTGTTGTGCTCGACAGGGTCTCTATTGAACTGTAAACTTTTAAAATCATGTGCTGACTATTATACATTGCAATAAGCATTTGAATTTGAATTTGAATAATACTCAAGCCACGCATCTGGCCGTATGTAAGGAGATTAACAGTAACTTCACAATTCTTGGCAGCAGCATGAATAATGAGCTATGGTGAATTTAAGTTTCTAAAAAAATATGACAAATGCAACCCTACTTCATAAGCTTATACTGTTGACCTTGTAGTGCAGTCAGAAATAAGTGAACACGCAGTACTCGAACACTCTACTCCATACTTACACGGTGAGTTAGGGTTGTCGACAACCGGCCCACGGTCTATAGTTTCGTCAAGCCGCAACTTTTGCGCTTTTAGCCTAGTAGCAATAAGGTTCGATTAACGCTAACACATAATTCCATTACTTTATATTATTATTATTCCGGTGAATGTGCTCAGGAACTACACAACCTTGTTCCCGCTTCACCTTTTTTCCACCTGACATCCAGAAGGACGGCGTCGCGTCAGCCGTTTATGGTTGAAATACCGTTCATTCGCACGAAACGTTTCGCGTCTTCGTTCATTTATAGAACAGCAAAAGAATGGAACGCTTTGCCGTCATCTGTGCTTCCCGAAAGGGTGTGTTCAAAAGTAAAGTGAATAAGTATTTACTGAGCATGCGTGCTCCACCTTAGACTACATCGTCACTTTCCATCAGGTGTGATTGTGGTCAAACGTTACTTACAGCCCCGTCGTACTATAATGGAGCAACTGAGCCGCATCCTGAGCGACGACGCCCCCTTGCCAGAATGCATTGCCGTGGCACCCGCGGGCCCTCTAGCCAACGCGCTGCATGCCCTGGCAGTGCCAACACTGACAGTGCCGTGGCCGCACGTGCCCGACGCACGTCCTTTGTTGCAAGCTCTGTACTCGCGCAGCACTAAGCAGTAAGTGACGTCACTGTACAGTATCATTTATAAAACACCAGAAACCTCTTGGGACATCATTCCAATCGAGACCAACGTCTTTAATGGTACGGTAATAGCAAATTCTGTTTTTTCAAATATTTTTTTATGTATACTCGTATGCTATTTATCATCTCTGTCAAGTCTAAGGGACTTGATGTACAAAGCGTTAGAGGCGTGCGTACAGGGCGCGCGTCCTGTCCGCCTCGGGCGCTTTGTATATTTTGTTACACTAGAGCCTATACACAACGTCTGCAGCGCGGAGGGCGGGCGGATGTATGCGTCGCGTCCAGGTGCCCGCCGCACTGCCGCGCGTCTTGGGCGCTATGTATATCAAGGTCCCTTAGGCGCCATACATTTTATCTTCATAGTGCCCGGGGCGCGCGGCCGAGCTGGTCAGAGCTTTCTGGTATTTTACAAATAACTCTATACAATATACTCTTTCTTATTACAAGCTTTTATTTGGTTTGTACTGTATTTATGTATGTATGTTTGTTCGGGTGGAATCTTTCAACTCAATTTTGAAGCAGATATCTTCAACGGAGCTGAAATTTTGTATTCACTTTTAGTTTGGATGACAATGCATGGTTAGCTGTGTGACGTCATTCTAAGTCCAAGATGGCGGAACACACAAAATGGCGGACAAGTAATTTGTAATGCACTCCTAGAATATGGGTATCAAATAAAAGAACTTGCTGAGAATAACTCGAAAAATAAAGTGACGTCACTGTAAAGCGTGGACACTAACGGCAGGACTAGTCCACTAATTCAAAGACGCTCAGCAAGCTATGGAAAGAGCTATGATCGGTGTATCTCTAAGGGATCGAATCCGGAACGAAGTAATTCGCCAGAGAACGAAAGTCATCGACATAGCTCAAAGAATTAGCAAGCTGAAGTGGCAGTGGGCTGGTCACATATGCCGCAGAACTGACAACCGTTGGAGTAGACGAGTTCTGGAGTGGAGACCACGAATCGGTAAGCGTAGCAGAGGACGTCCCGTGACTAGTTGGAGCGACGATATACGTAGGGCTGCTGGTAACGACTGGAAAAGAAGACCCGAAGATCGGGCTCAGTGGCGCGCCTTGGGAGAGGCCTATGTCCAACAGTGGACTGAGATAGGCTGAATATGATGATGATGATGATGACTCCTGACCAAATATGGCGGCCTTCTAAAATCTTGTCTTTAAAAAAGTTTTTAACGATGACTTATTAATAAGTAAGACTTGTGTATGTAACAGTAGAGTATTGCAGGAGCTCGCGGCGCGCGTGGCTGCGTGTGTGCGTCTGCGGCGGCGACGGCGCGGCGGGCGCGGCGCTGCGGGCGCACGCGGACTTAGCGGCGCGCCGCCCGCACGACGCGCCGCCCGTGCGGTTCTACATCATACCCTCCGGTGACTATAATATATAATAACGAACTGCCCGTTGGCTTAGTTGGTGGTGTTCGCCATCTAAGTATCGGGTTCGATTCCCGGCGTGAACACAAGTCCCCATGGAAAACTTTTGGTTCCGGTTGTGATTGTGTGATGTGAATGTTTCCGGCACCCACAACACGAGCCATCGAACTTGCGTAGGGCTGTGAATGTGATAGGATTTATGTTATGTTTAAATGTCGTACTTAGGTCCGAACACGATATCCCGGTTCCTGTCCCACTCGGACCCCGGCTACGGCCCACTGCTGGGCGGCGAGGCGTGGGCGACGTTGTGCGAGCGGGCGCACGATTCAGCGCCGGATGTCCTTGATATGTCTTCCAGGATCGCCAGGTAATTATCCTTTGCTAATAGGAACATAATTTAAACGCGAGCAAAGCTTCATAAAACCTACTTACATGCATAGCATTATATCCTTGATCAGAACTTGACAATTTTTATATGGGACCAATTAGACACCATATTATTATACTTTTAAAAAATATTTTCCTACTCCTACTAATATTATAAAGGCGAAAGTGTGTGAGTGTATTCGTATGCTTGTTACTACTACGCGCTCAAACGGCTGGACAAATTTTGATGAAATTTGGTATGGAGGTAGCTGGAAACCCTGGATACGCGGGACTCACACATAGGCTACATTTCATTCTGGAATTCCCGCGGGTCTGGGACTTACGTGGGTTTAACTGCGCGCGAAATTGTTGTTATGAACGTATTTTAATGTATTTTAGAGATATTGTCTTCTAAGTCGTTTTTTTAATGTCTATGTGAAATATATTAAATAATTATCAGCGTTTTAATGTAAAATCTATTACAGGTATTTAAACAGCGTGAGTCCCGTTAACAATATCCCGATAGGCGAGGCGATGATTGCCTACAGGGAAAAGTTGGGTGACGAGGACGCCAGCCAGACCTTCGTGCCGTTTATAGCGGTGAGAATCTTTTCAATATTGCTAACTATCTAGTTCCGGTCCGTCCCGTTCCGTATCACGCCATCTATTGAAAGTTATCCGAAGTATTCAATTGGTAACTTTGTATGGGAATTCCCAATTTAAATTTTTTCGATTGTTTGATTATTTTATTTGTTCCTAAACCAACCATGTATCAAGGTGAACCGTTGCAAAAAGAAATTAAATCAGTATACAGGACCAAACCGCAATTGCCTATTTCGTCATACTAACGTGTAAATGGGATAGGAAATTCCTCAAATGGAACTCTAAATGACAGTGTAATCTATTTAAGTGTTCATCCTCTATTAATTAATTAACCATATTTCTAAAAATATAATTCATTTACACTAACACTAAGTTCGATGACTTGTGTCGTGGTTGCCGGAAACATTCACATCACACACACAATCACAATCTCTACCAGTCAAACTTCAAATTTGCCTATATCCTACTAATATTATTAATCCAAAAGTTTGTGTGTAAGTGTGTACGTATGTTTGTTCCCTCTTCACGCTTTAACGGCTAAACGGATTTGGATGAAATTTGGAATGTAAATCTAGTCTATCAGTGTTCTACCGTTTACACTTTGAAGAGTGTGCGCAGGAATTACACGAGCTAATTCCCCCATGCCCGTTTTACCATCTAACAACAAGACGAACTGTCAAACGTCATCCATATATGGTTGACATTCCTCCAGTTCGCTCGAAGCGTTTCGCTTCTACGTTCATCATCCGTACAGCGAAGATGTGGAACTCATTGCCCTCGTCTTTGTTCCCCGAACAGTACCTATAATTTGGGAGTCTTCAAGTAAAGAGTGAATAGGTACCTTCCAGGCAAGCAAACTACATCTTCGGTCGCATCATCGGTTTCCATCAGGTGAGATTGTGGTCAAACGCTTGACTATAGTAAATAAAAAAAAAAAGATTATACCTAGGATTAACACATAGGCTACTTTTTAACTTGATAATAGCGGGCGAAGTCGCTGGGCACGGCTAGTATATAATGTTAATGTAACGGTTGGTGTCAGGAGGTGCGCGTGGGGTGCAGCGAGGCGGGGGTGTCGTCGCTGGAGCTGGAGGAGGGCGGGTCCCCCCCCGCGCGTCCCTCGCCCCCCGCCACGCCCGCGCCCGCGCCGCCGCCGCACGACCCGCCCGCCGCCAGGCACGAGCCGCTCGAGCTGCAGCTGGACTACTGGCCGGTGAGATAATACGCACCTTATACACGCAGGCTTACGGATCAAATTCGGGAGTATTGGCGCAAACTGAAGAAATGCTCGAGCTATTGGCGGGTAAGCGAATACACACCTTATACCGCAGGTGTACGACTCGAATTCGGTAGTATTAATGCGAAACAGAAGAAATGCTCGAGCTACTGGCCGGTGAGCGAATAAACACCTAACTGTAGGTATACGACTCAAATTCGGGAGTTCTGGCGCCAAAACGAAACAATGGTCGAGCTGCAGCTAGACTACTTAAATTTTATTGTATTCTCATATATTTATAAAATTTGGAAAGAAAACACATAAGCAAAACGAAGACCGAAATGTTATAAAGTTTTTCTACACACAAATTATTTTTGAAATATTTAGCATTATCCTGGGAAAAACTTTATGTTGTTGGAATAAATAGCAGTTACTTTTTATTATTATGCAAGAATCTAAGAGAAACAAAATAATAATAAAATATACTGTTATTATTTTTGCATATATTTATATATAACTTATCCCGATATAATCTATTTTTTCTATGTTCCCAGTAAAATATAGTTAGATTCCTATTATAAACATGAGAAACTATACATTTAGAAAAAAAATTTGCTCGTTATGATTTGAGTAATGCAATTTCGCCATGCAACGTTTCGCTAAATGACCTGGGCTACAATAATTGGCCTTACTGAACGTGTTTAAATTAATCAGAGTATATTCTTTTCTATGATATTAATACTTGACACTGGCTTAATGCACAATATTGCAAAGCCAATATTTAAAGAAAAAAAACATGTTTAAGGCGAACGAGCACTGGTGCGCCACGCTAACGGGCAGTTCTAGTTCTATTAATTAATCTGTGTTGCGGGGCTGTGTTTGTGACACATAGTTGACGTATGTTTGACGTATGTTATGACAGGTGCCGGGTCGGCAGGCGGAGGGCGCGGACGGCAAGGTGACGGTGAAGGCTTCCTTCAGGGCTCTGCACGTGACGCGACAGAACGCACATCTCTGTATCACGTACCTCACTAAGGAGAAGAAGCAGAAGAGTATGTTTATCCTACATTAATATAATTTAACTTATTGCTTGCATTTCTTTTATTGGGCTGTGAGTTTGAAAGCGTTTAAGTTTTGATAATAGAACACCAACAAAGTCTGTGGGGAAGTCATTATCTTTAGTGTAATGTTTTGACGTGATAACGTCTTATAAATCGATGAACACCGGCTGCACGCACGAAAAAGGGACACGTTCCGCCTGAGCCTGAGTGTGCAAGCGAGAGAGATAGAGAGGCACGATCGGCCTAAGCGTTCGTCTTATGACGTTATCATGCAAAATTATCGTCCGTAAACCGACTTTACAGACAACCAATTTTTTTTCAATCAAATAAAACAACAAATTCTAAACGAATTAAAATAATTATTGTTGCAGTAATGAGGCTGGGAAAAAAGAAGGAGAAAGCTGGCGAACAAGAAGTGGGCCGCGCTCAGACTGTCGACGGAGTCGCGCGACTCATCTGCAGCGCCAAGGGATCGCACAACGCGCCTCTTAAAGGTATACTGTCTGATAACAAGAGGGAGCAAGCTATACTGTCATAGAGCAAGAGGGGGCAAGCTATGCTGTCATATAACAAGAGGGAGCAAAGTTATACTGTCACATAACAAGAGAGGGCAAAGTTATACTGTCACATAACAAGAGGGGGCAAAGTTATACTGTTACATAACAAGAGGGGGCAAAGTTATACTGTCACATAACAAGAGGGGGCAAAGTTATATTGTCACATAACAAGAGGGGGCAAAGTTGCACTGTTACATAACAAGAAGGGGCAAAGTTATACTGTCACATAACAAGAGGGGGCAAAGTTATATATATCTCAGTTAAAGTACGACTATAATATATAGACAAAAGGTACAGTAGAAACTAAAGCATTAGAAAATGCTCTACAGTGTAGAACATTTAGCGAAAGTAGTCTATGTAGAGTCTATACTGATTACTCTAGAATTTATTATAATATCTGAAATTAACCAATATGTATCCTTGCAGTTTTCATCGACGGCACAGAATGGAACGGCGTGAAATTCTTCCAACTGTCCACGCAATGGCAGACTCACGTCAAAACATTCCCAGTCGCAACTTGCGGCGCCGCTCCTCTCGTCACACCGGAGACCTAAGCAGGATAACCGGAATGAACTGGATACTAGCAACCGGAACTCTAGACTGGTAAACTCTAGACACAGCCGGTTTAAAGTAGACAAAGCCGGTTCAACGTTTTGGCTTCTCCAGTCGCGCTCGTCAAGTCGCGGGCTTGGCGACTGCTGTTTATACGGCTACCGTATAATAAACCTAAGGGTTGCCCAAACGAGGCTCATCAGTCGACTGAATCGTATATTTTGCTCTTCGCAACTGTTGTATAAATCAATAATATCGTATACGTGTCAACGTACCGGGTTATTGATATTATGCGGCGATATCGAGCTGCCATGATTACTTTATACGGCTTATTATGTATTGTAGACCGTATATTGCATGCTATACGGTAGTTCAGATTAAATAAGCTCAGAATATGTTAATTATTCACATTAGTCATTTGTGTTAGATGTATTGTAGTGTACTCAATATAGAGTAAATGGTTCGTGACATTTCCAATATATATAATGATGTATATTAGTATTATAAAGTGTAACCGAATTGTTGTGAGTAGGAGGCACATATCATATGTTTGTATGTGTGCGTTTATTTTGTATCTGTGATTCGTGAATGCAGTTTTTTTAACTAAGACAATGGTGACTCAACGCGTAGTCATTATTTTTATAAGTGCAGCTAATATAGCAACGTTATTAATTTTTGTACGCAGTAGATTTTGAATATACTAAGCGTAGATTTTTACATAGATTTTAAAGTTTAATTATTAGTGAAATGTAATCAAATATCTTCCTTTGTAATTACGGTACTTTTGTATTGAGTTCCTGCGTAGTTGTCGCTTGGGTTTTTTCTAGAATGTTCGCGAAAATTCCGAGCCAGTTTGGACATTTTTTCTCTTTCGGCTAGCTTTATTATATCCAAGTATAATATATGGGTGTGAAGAAGTCAACGACTGTTTCATGATATCATAGAGTTAGCTACAATTATTCTCAAAGTTTTACATATACTATATAATGTAATGTTTAGAACTATAGTTGTGTGTGTTAAGAACTGTTTCTGGCTGTATAATAAATGCAAATTAAAATGTAGTAAATCGTATGTTTAGTCGTATTCCTTAAAATAATTGTCTAAAACAATATATTATTGCTATTACAAAATTTTATTTGCTACACATAACCGCAGAACTAAAATGTAAAAGCTTTAGCTTGACACAGGCAAAACTTACTTAGACAAAGTACATGTGGGAGCTACTTCGACGTTACTTTGATCGCGATATCACGACATTTCACTACTGTGACGTTCTTTGTCCAAATAAACTTTTGAATATGTCAACGCGGCTTACAAACATACGATTTATTTCAACACGTAAGAATCTAGAAAATACTTGACAAAATTGATATATTTTTCTCCTAGTTGCAATTATACTCACAGTTCCGTGGTAGAATCGGTCTGACTCTCGATCAGCTGCAGTTATTTATTGTTCCTAAAATTAAGTCGAGAGCCGACCATTTGATATATCTTCCAAATATTTATTCGCAGTAATCTTGGGAGTATACAATTTGACACAACAGTGCCAAATTATGTCGAAGTAGTATTTGTTTTTAGATCTTTTGCCCCCATGAAGGTATTTTAAATGACACAATAAAACTGAATGTTGTTTAACCCGCGTCGATGAAAGGATCTGACAATAACGACAGCTGACATTGCATCTCACTCCCCCATGCAATTAACGGCAACTGTGCGAGTGAAACACCATCTGCCGTCAATCCTAGATCATGAAGTGGCGAATTTTGCTACATACAACGCCATCTGTCCCACCCTAGCAGAACTGCTTACGAAACACCTAGCGCAGCCAATCACAGCCCGAGGCCTGCATCGCGCAAGCGATATTTACACTCACATAAGCCAACTATACTACTTCCAAGTTGGGACATTGTACAACTGGCCCTGACTCAAAATCACCCGGATCGATCCTACATCCCGGTTTGATGGAGGCGCTTACGCAGTGCAATATCCACCTTATCCGCTACTTATCCTCTCACCTCCTCTCCGACGTGTCAATGTCATCGTGAGCACTCCTTCCGCTCCAGATGACCCACTTCCACAATATATTTATTGACGCGGATTATGACGTACAGAACGCGCGGACACCTAACATTTAGTGGTAATCGTTAGACCTTATAGTATCTCCCAAACATATATGTGTGGTGATAGAATTTTCAAAGGGGACGCGGAAAACCGCGTTCACTTACTTGCTGTCTGTGAGATCACGCACACATATGAAAGAGCGTAAACATATAGTCACTGTTATTGTGTGACGTTGATTTTCAACATTTGTATGGAGTGTCCGCGATATGCTTATATAGAAACCGTAATAAGATTGGCATTAGAGTAATGGATGTAATTCTCTTCGTAGGGTATTTTGAATCGTGATCCTTAGCTTCATACAATTAAAGTTCATGTGTTCTTGTTAATAATATGATTTGAACATCTATAAAATACTGTAATTAATATATTGATTAATAAATATAATTCGATTATGCGATGTAAACATTAGATCGTTTTATATCATCAACAGGTTCCATTTTGAGAGCAAAATCTCTGGCTTTATCTATAATGATTATGTTACTTTCGTTTTGAATGGTTTATATAATAGTACAATTGTTTTACCCCGGAGCACTTGACTCTTATTATAATATTAGGAAGACTGTTAGGAGAGATATCTAGTGTAAATACATACCACACAAATAAATTCGACAATAGCTACGCGTGTATACGCTTTCGAATAATTATTTGTACGCTCATAGTGTTAAGAATTGTTATAACCGCATGTTTACATTTCAATATATTCTCAATAGTATACCCTTTTCAAAATGTCCGGCTTTTTAGTGTGCTGCCTAAAACTAGCGATTACCTACATTATCTTTGATACTGCCTATTCTGTGAATGCGTATTTTATTGCGAACATGTAACACAACTTCTGCTCGTTTAACAGGTAGGTTAATTTAACCTGTAAACATACATTTTTAACCTTTGCATCATACTGAAGTAATGTATTTCTACAATTATTATTTAGTTTAAGTTTAACATCAATGAATTGCAGTTGAATGACAGACAGTTATAATTCAACCAAAATATATGTAATACAAAAAAACCAAGTAAATTAACTTTATTAAACCGGCACTTACGTATTAGTGTCGGAAGAAAATGCTCCGACCAGGTTTCGGACATAACTAATGTCCTTACATGATATATGTCCGAAGCCTGAAAAAGCCAAGAAATTGAAGTTGGTAGTCTAGAAGTTGCCCAGAAGGCTTCTGGGAGCTACGTTGAAAGGTCGCGTAAAGATGTTATTTTGCACAATAACAACGTTAGCATAACAGTATAAGGTAATCACTTTATAAACCATTGATTGTTAGGAAATGTTCCCAATATTAAGTCGAGAGCCGACCATCCAACATATCTTCCAAATATTATACGTAGTAATCTTGGGGAGTATACACAAATTTGTCACAAGATGGAGATACGTTTAAAGGTGCGACGCGCCCGTCTAGTTTCAAAAAACTAGTTTCAACATCGTTGCGTTATCAATCTGTTTGTCCGGAACCTGGTCGAAGCATTTTTTTCGGACAATACGTGAGTGAGTGACGGTTTAATTTTAATTATAATATTGATTTACTCTTACGAAATTTTTTTGTACATAGATGAACTGGCAACAAATCCATTTCCCATCAAAGATTCAAACCATTCTGAGAGTCTAGTAAGAGTTTTGGTTATTTGTTAAAACTTGATATCGTTTTTTCTTCCATTCATTTACTCACAGCGTAATGAAGAAAACGAAAAGTAAAGAAATTTTTACATTGATTATTTATGACTTTAAGACCTACATTAAATTTGTCGTTCTTCGTACCATACTCGACCTGAGCTTCCGAATTTTTGATGCCGACTAAAATAAATACTTCATAATTTTTGGATGTTCAAATATTAAGTATAAATGTAATGATAATTTTTAATCACTTGACATATTTTGAAAAGGACATTCCGCGTCTGTCGTTCGAAGAGAGCGTAGTAGGGCGCGTCTTCATGAAATACGCGAACTAAGTCTAAATACGAAGTCGAACATTTTTAATAGGGATTTTGCTATTTAGCAAATAACATTTTAGATAGAACGCATGGCAACATCATATTATAGTACATTCAAGAATTCAATTTAACTGGGTTCTATACAATGTAATTGCCGCATACGTAAACGTATTAGCGACTAACTGATGACTATATCGTTCGTTTTGGAAAAGGCTTCAATTCCGTGTATACATTTTGCATGACTTCATGTCTGCTGAACTATCGTCGACCTCTTTAATTCACTGCGAACATTATTACATGCAAAACTACAAAAATGCCCTAATGCTATCTACATAGTATCATTATCATTCCTTGTCCTTTTTTTTATGCACTATCTCACCTGATGGAAAGTGAAATAAACTTAGTGACCTACGCACTAGTGGATAGATCACTAAGTGAAATAAAGGTATTTTTCACTTTCTTGTGAACCCGCGTTCTAACATTGCGAATGCTCATTTCGAGCCAAAACAGTTGTTCGTTGAGTCGCAAGGTGTACCATGTGCAGGTGAGCTCTGCTTGTTATACCACCCACATAATATCCTACACTTTGAACAACACAAAATTAAAGATTTGGAATATAGATGTCGCCATGAGTTATTTATACTAATCGTACCTATCTATAACTATCTCAGTGTATCAATTATATCCCCTGTAAATCAACTAATAATATAAATGTCTAATCGAAATGTAATCGAATCAATTATACTCTAATGTTTAAGTTATAACTTTCTTGAAAATGTTCTTTGATAGTTCTATAAGTAAAGCTTTTACACTCCGGAATCAGTACAGCATGATAAAGCAAGAATATTAGACCTAAATGTTACACAAACGTGAGGCAACTGGGCGCTATTTGTGAATAAAGGAGGAAACAATTGCCAGTCTTGGTTGGTGACCCATATTTCTAAATAATTAACCTCTATTACAATTAGGCCACTCATAGCAAGAATAATAGAAATAAAATTATACCCAATTAATTACTATGCTCAAAGAATGTCCCGTGAGTTCTAACATAGTAATAAATGGTAAAAAATACTTTTACTTCGTATTTTTTTTAATAAAATTGTTCTTGCTTTAGCATATTAGTACACTATCTTAATACTATTTATCCATTTTAATAGTTTAGGAGTAGCCGATAGCAACCATGTATCAGTGTCATAATTGCATAAATATCCTAATCCTAATGTATGTTGTAATTTCTTAATATTTTACTTTTGCTTATTGTAACTTATAAAAAGTTAAGTTGTATAGGTGTTTAGGTACAAGGCGATTTACCGAGTAACTTTGTCTATGATTTTATTGGAACATTATTCATGTTTTCACTAATTAGGTTGTTTCATATCTACCCAATATGAAACAAGAGACAAAACTACCGTCAAATTTTCTTACAAAAAGGAGTACTCATCTTTAGACATATGAATAACATTTCTTGGACACCTTGTCCAAGGAATATTAAACCATTCTGTTAACTCCTCCAGCATGTTGAGTCAGCAGGGTGACCTTAAATGATGTCTTCAATTTAAACTGAAATAACTGGCTATATTCATTGTATGAAAAAACTTTTATCGGGTTATAACCTTCCTGTGACTACGACCACAGCAATTGAACTGTCAAATAAAAATATATAAGTGATCCGTTAAAAGTTGCTCAATTCAATGAATAACAGACCCTAAATCCTAAGAATTCATTGACTGTATTTAATGGAAACCATGTAGTCCTTGCATTGTTGAAAAATGTACAGTAAATGAATTTTAACGGACAATATTTTAATTGAAGAGTCATGGATAAGTCTCTCTCTTTTGTAGTTATACTGTGACATCTTTATAAAGCCTAAGTACCGACATACAAAAATCTTCTTGCAACTCCCATACAGTCGCTTACATATTCTTGGCCTTACCTACTAATATTGGGTTAGTTAATGATTTTATAATTTTGATCTCAAAGCTGCTGACTGAGATAATCTTATGTTTTAATTCAATTAATTGTCTCAGAATTATATTATTATATGTGTTTTAATGAATTTTAATCGATTATAAATGATTACATCACAAATATGTTTAATTACCATTAAAATGGCTATATCTTTATTATTTCTTTAAGAAAATCTCTATTTAAGTTAAAATAATTAGTACAAAACATGATTTATGTTTTAATAATCCTGTACGCTAGAAATTTATAGTACTTTCAAAATGCAAAATAGACCGTGCAATAATTAAAAAATATGATAAAATTTTGCATACATAATTTCAAATATATATTCTTGTCAATGAAAATTAATTTTCTATAATTTATATGGTGAAATTTAACATAAGTTGCAAGTAGGTATATGATTTGTATTTATTGTACAAATAAAATTTTGCATTGAAAACATGTTTTATTTAATTTAAAAAAAAATACGTATAATGGTTATGCTTATTTATATTTCATATAGGTACATATATAAATAAAGTATATCAAAATACCAACCACTCTAAACTTAAATATCATTAGGACTAGATCACTTTTTAATAGTTACATTTTACCTCACAAGTCAAGTATTCAGTCAAAACAGGCTTCGTTTGATTAGCATAGCCTGACACTTACTACACCAAAGGAGGCATGTGGAGAGACCCCACTAGGGAACATGCATAATTTCTTTTTATGCTTAATCAATTGTTTACGTTAACATATTAGCTAAAATAAATTATATCTTAAAACGTTACATTTCATACACATTCAATCCTATAAATTTCGCTTGACATAACACGAGCTACACGCACAAATACACCAATGGTCCGAAAATTGGCGCCAATACTAGGTGTATTGGCGCCAATTATTTCTGTGAGTAGTACTAATTAGATCCTGTGAGTTTGCTGCAACATGCATGCACACACGGACATTTGCATACTTCACCCATGATTGGATGAGATCACGTGTGTATATATCTTGTAAGTCTGTGATTTCACATTAAAAATGTTAAATTTTTGAGCTATTTTAAATGGGAACATTTTGACGTTCTTTGTGACTGAATCACAGTTGCCATTAAGGAACGTTGACCTAAATGGGTTTAGCCAATAGCATGTGTTTTGCAATTTTGAATTTCCCATGCATTTTATCACATTTTCTTCATTCATTCTATAATTAGAAAGCATTTAAATTAGATAATAATGTTATAGATGTAAATTTATAGCTATAAAGAATGAATAAATTATACTAAACCAATAATTCTGATTGATTCGGCACATGACTAAAATGCTGGGTTGTATTAGTGGCAGAGGATAACCCTTGCTATACAGCGTAGTAATGCAGCAAGCATTTTGGGAAATTGGCCGAACATTAAAGATCGTCTAAACCATCTTTAACCTTTTTTTTATAACTTGAATATTTATAGTGTAAAACTAGGTCTTGGAATAAATAAATATCCAAACATAATCTGAAAGTATACTACCAATAATTAAATCTTATGCATATTCCCTATTGATTTATTATTATTTATAATTATAGAGCCAAAATTAGCAGTCATACAAAAGTCAAAATCTGTTGTTATTATTGTTGGTCAAACAAAAGTTTGATACCCAACGATCACTTCTACTAAACAATGACATGAATGCATAAAAACACATGCATTTATCAATTGATTACACCAGCATCTGTAAAGGACACAGACAGAAGAACAAACTCATTTACACACACAGCCCCGCACTAAGTTCAAAGACTTGTTACATGGGTGCCGGAAACATTTACATCACATACACAATTGCACTCAAAACAGAAGCACAAATGTCCCTTGGTATTGAACCCAAGACCCACGGCGGACCCAGGGGGGTGGAGACCTGCCTACTTAGCCAACTGGGTCGTCATTTCCTTAAGTAACTTGTTACTCTTACACCCAATTAAACACCAGATACTGTCCTCTTAAGCCATTTTCACCTCCCAGACCGCCGTCAGGTTGAACATAGTCTAAGTTGTCACTTTGCTTTTTAGGCGAGAACTCCCATAGATTCCTGTTACTTTTAGCTAGATCAGCTAACTTCCAAGCCCCAAGAAAGCTTGATTTTCCTTGTCTACACAGTACATAAGCATTATCTGCGTCTGTACTTGTAGATTCCGGCTGGTCGATGAGAAGAATCCCAATGACAACGCACCAATGTGCTGTGTGGCCGTTTTTCAGAGCCGGTGAATGGTTCACATCAGCATCGTAACTGTGTAATTGGTTAAAGAAAATTTTGGCATACGAGATTATGTAATTTAAAATAAAAAACAATATAAATAATATATATTGATAAATAATGAATTTAACATAATTAATTAATTTACACCAATCGCCAAATACAGCCTAGATTGAAATGATAATAGAACAATAAACATACCTAAGTATATAACTAACCCTAAACGAGAATTATGTATGCTTGATATATAGTACTAATAGCATATTATTAGAAACAAAAAATTCAAATAAAAATATACAATAAAATATAAGACAATGTTTTTTTATTGCACAACAAATAAAAATAAAATTGTAAAATTTAAAATAATACAGTTATATGAAGTTGTACATTGGGCGGTCTTATCGCTTTAAGTGATTCCTGCCAGACAACCTTTGGATGGACAGATAATGTGCAGGATGATTTGGGTTGGTGTGGCATTCTATACTAATACTAGCTTTTGCCCGCGGCTTCGCTCGCATTGAGAAGTATTATTTTAAAATTGACAAAGTTTCATACAAACTTTCATCCCCTATTTTTTCCCCTTGGGGGTACAATTAATCAAAATTGTTTCTTAGCAGATGCCTACGTCATAACATCTACCTACATGCCAAATTTCAGCCCGATCCATCCAGTGGTTTGGGCTGTGCGTTGATAGATCACTATGTCAGTCAGTCAGTCACCTTTGAGTTATATATATTTAGAAGATATAATATATCTAAATATAATTAAAATAACAGCGATCCGCCCCGGCTTCGCCCAGGTGTGATAAATGAAGAACCGCTCGACCGATTTTGTGTAAACTTCACATAAACCATCAACTAAATAGTCCGAACAAAGCCTAAACATTTGGTTTGGATAGGTGAACCTGTTCTTGAGTTATAAAATAACAACGAAAAGTGGCATTGATTTTCATAAATAAAATATAAACATAATACCCATACATAATATATGTATACATAACATATATATGTATATATTATATATATACATAATACTACTAAAACCGTAAAACTGTAGTAAACAGAAATCATATAATACTAAACTGCCCGTTGGTTAGTTGGGTGAACCTTGTATTTTTTATTAAACAAACTACTTAGGTTAATAAGTCTTGAAAAGGATACGGAACAAGAAGAGCACCGCCATTAAAAAGAAATTCAATTGTTTCTGGACTATTCAGGTCACCTTTCTTTAAAGAATAACTTATATTCTCAATGCTAGTTGTAGAAAGCACTTTCGAAACCAATTTAAGCATATCTTTGCAGCTTAGCATTTCGCCATGATTTGTGTAACCTTCGTTTATAGCTAACCATAACATGGACTCGGGTGATACGGCTTCATCTATAAGCATTGAGAGGGCTGCTAAGCCACAGGTAGGTCCTATTTGAATCACAGACTTGTTGTTTTTTAATGCAAATCGATATGGGGCCTTTTTTAGGCATATGCGAGCCACTACACAGGCCCGTCGCAAGTCTGCGTCGTCAGCCCAAAGGCAGTCCGTAGGATTGTTTATCAGTGTCCGAAAATAATATTTTGTTCTATTTACGTCTTCCACGGATTGCCTTGTTGAACCTTCTAAGAGACATAGTGAAGGCGCTGGCGACGGTGGTGGCACCGGCGGATTCGGTATTGAACACATCAAGCTGAAGTTTTTGGAAGTTACGCTAGAATAAATGGATGATCTTATATGATCATAATAGGCACCTATAAAATATGTGTATCACAGTTCACATCGTAATCAATCAGAGCAGTAACGTAGCTCAATCTTAAGTATTTACTCAACTAGACCGTAGTTATATTATGTTACATAAAGGTCGATTATCAAAAAGTAATTAAAGGTATGTACTTCAAACAGTAAAAAATATTTTTAGAATCTTAGCATTTACTAAAAGCTATTAATTACTCAACCAGTGATTACAATATCCGAAGATAATGTAACTTCAACTTCTTCTTTAAATGGCGACTATAGGGCTGTCGCACCACAATTCTGCCAATATCGCGTATAGGTAGGAGCGCAGTTAAAACAAATTAAAAATTATTTATAAAATATGCCCGGTAACTTCAAGTTACTAATTCTACTTCTAGTACAAAGTCAGCTAATGGGTGAGTAATGGAGAGAAGGTACAGATGAAAATGAATATAAGTAATAAAAAAGTGTTTATAATTTTATCTTGTGGTTAACTATATATTTAATGAGAATATTTACAAAAGTTTGTATATTGAAGATAATGTAATCACTCCGTTTAACAATACCTTTGTACTCAACTATCAAAGTCAACTGTCTTCAATTACTAATTTACCACAGATATATATATATGTTATATGTAGCAATACTTATACTTTATATATTACTCATCGAGATAGGAAACAAACCTACGTTTAATTACTTTAGCTACAAAATCCTTGATACTACTCTATAAAGTCTGTCTATAGGCCCTATAAGACCACACGATATCAAGGGCCTATTAGACCACGCGATATTCAGACTGTCTTAGTGTCTAAGTAGTTAAGCTCGCTAGCACCGCGCTGAATATCGCAGTGCGATATTCAGGCGTCCGTCGTCGTTGTCGTCGCGGCCAGTTGTCATCATGACGAAGCCGAGATGCTCCAAAAAATTGTCGTAGCCCTTACCGCAGTTGTTAGTTGATTAAATATTATTAAGACTACTGAATGGATAAGAACAAATAAAGAAGAACATGGGTAAAGGCTTATTTATTTTAAAATTGTTATATATATATTTTTTTTTATGATTTATAGATAAACATTTGACCACTATCTCACCTGATGGAAAGTGATGATGCGGCCGAAGATGTGACATGTTTATCTAGAAGATGTTTTTATGTTTATATTTCTGACAACACTCTAAACCCTCTGCACAAAATTGTTTGATGAAATAATCTTTATCGTTTTTTGCCATAAATATGACATGTCACGAAACAAATAAACTGTACGTTGGCTTAGTTGGGTTCGCATTTGCCCTCAAAGCAGCTGGCTTCGATTCCCGGCGAGAACACAAATTTTCTCCAGAAGGAATATTTGTTTTTTATTTTGGTTGTGATTGTGTGTGAGATGTGAATGATTCCGGCACCCACGACACAAGTCATCGAACTTAGTGTGAGCTGAGAGTTTTAACGCTTAAAATAAATAAATTACCGATTTCTTTTCTTAGAGCATGCCATTCTGTCCACCACGGGACACACGACTTCTCTCTGTGGCTGCCGCGCGCACACTAAACGGTCTTACTCTTATTACACCACGCGATATTCAGTCACTAAGTCATTTAACGCGGCCGAGCTCGTGAGCGATAATTCTAATCAGAGACTTCTAATCTAATAAGATACTAATTCTTAATACACTACTCGATTTAGCGCGCGATCTCAGTAAGACGGACTAAATATCGCGTGGTCTCTTAAGATCGCGCACTAAATCGAGTAGTGTAATAAGAGTTAGTCTCTAATTAGACTGTTAGATCGCGCTCGGCCGCGCTAACTAATGAGGGCATGACTTCACTATGACTGTGAATAGTGCCTAACTAGGACTATTTTATATGTATGAAAATAAACAATTTATTATTCTAGAAAAATATTAATGATTTTTAAACTTGTTAGGCGCACAATGATTGGAGAGCGTTTGTTATAATATATGCAAGTCGAAATCCACAAATCGAATTATAATATTTTCATTTGTTCATGAAACTTAATAAGTACCAACGTATTAT
Organism: Lomographa bimaculata; assembly: GCA_948107665.1. Lineage (NCBI taxonomy): Eukaryota > Metazoa > Arthropoda > Insecta > Lepidoptera > Geometridae > Lomographa > Lomographa bimaculata. The sequence continues at coordinate 13,918,225 of OX403603.1, read as the reverse complement.
TAGTTCCATGCATTCGCGAAAATTAAGTTTAACACATCTAAATTCATTTTAGATTTTAAGACCAGAAAAAGATCGTATATAGAATCGCGTCCAATTATTAATTATAGATGTAGCGTTGCTTTACGTTATGATTGGGCATGTGAACTTGCTTTGCCTAGCTTCATACTGCAATTCCCATACCTCACTGTATACGTATGCAGACCCTGCGAAGCAAATGCGTATTTTCATTTTCACATCATAAATTTTTGACACTGGCTAAATGCAATTGACGCGTGAAACAAAAATAAAAAAAAATGGGTGAGGAAGTTAGGGGCGAGGCCAGTTTCATTCATTTACTTGACTCATTCTTTTGCATTTTCTTCGGTCTTTCCTGATTTCATTCATTCGTTTTTTGTCCACGGTGAGGTTGCTGTACTTTGTCGGGAAAGATAATTGAGATAATTTAAGTTACACGGAAAGGAAAGGGGCTTTCTCGGGCTTGCAAAACCGGTTGTACGAGGCCCTAATTCATCATGTCGGAGCCACGGAAGAACCATCTGTCTATAGATGGGGGACAGGTGAAAGACGACGAACACGTCGCGTCGTACAAATCCATCCCAGAATCTGATACAGGTATTTCAAACATAGTTTTTGATTTTATTTTATACTGATAATCTTGATCCCATTTATCATCTCAGGTTTGTTTTTACTTTGGTCAGGTAATAGAACTTTACAACGCCCTTGTACGTGACTTTTAAACGAGGTTCAACTTTAGTGCATTGAGATAAGATGGTAATTTCTTCGCATCATTTCGTTATCGTACGTCACGTCCTTATCAATGAAAGGAGCTCATGTCAAAGGCTGCGATTGTCAAAAAGTTTTAACAGTACGATACTACCAAATTATGGTGTCCGCCTAATAAACAAAATGGCTTGTTAATTTATTGTACAATTAACCTCATTTGAAGTATTTTTGTATGCGAACGATAATTTCTATATTATTAACTAAAATATAAATATATTAATAAAATTTTAGACTAGTCTCAAAACACGTAAATTCATACTATTATGTTAAAAATAAAAATGCCTACTTTACATGGTCGGGTTATAAAGCGCTTTTTCCTCGCGTGCCGTTCAGCGCCATTTTGTTCATGTTCGCTTACGTCGCTGAATGATGCAAGACACGGAATTGTTTGCATTTTTATAATGTTTTGTTGATAATGCAATTAAAATTTCGAAGTAAGTTGTGTGAGCTGATCAAGTTATTTTAACTAACTAGAAGAGAAGAGAAGAGCCTTCAAATGTGTAAGTAGACTACTTAATTAATTCATAATGCTTGTAAAATATTTCGATATGTACAAATTTATCTAACAAATCAATTGATCCTGCTTGCACACAGCACAAACATTTTTCTTTTCTGTGTGTCCCGTAGTTGTCGCTTTTCAATTAGATAATTTGGTCCAATTAATGTTGCTATGAATAGTTAGTTACCATGTATATCTAAAGGCATCATTCAATACAGAAATTTACTTTTGCAGCTACCGAAGTGAAGTACCTTGAAACCGAAGAAGTTTACATGCAACTGAATCAATCAGAGATGGACACAGAAGCCGTTGAAGAAAACGATGACCACTGGGAGCACCACAGCATTCGCCTGATGCTTGACCTATATCTTCAGAACATAGATAGATTCAGAACTCCTAAAATCAAGAAAAAAAATGTGTGGACTGAAATAGCAGCAGCAGTAGGTAAAACTCCGGACTGTTGCGATAAAAAGTTTAGAAATCTAAAGCAAACATATATAAGGTTGCTGAAGAAACGTAATAGAAATGAGATAACCATTGTCAAATGGCCGTATTTCGACGTTTTTGAGCAGATATATAACTCAAATGGAGAGTATCACCCTGAAATTGCACAGAAAATTCAAGATGGCACAACGGACAGCGTAGCTAAAGCACTTCTATCCATGGCAGAACCTGCTAAATTTGATACGAAGCATGATAATGGAGAGAGCTCTAATGGTACAACTGATGAAACGCGAAGAAAAATTACTAGAAAGAAAATGAACAACTTCAAAAAAGTAACTTTAGAAATGAGGAATAGACAGAAAGTTATCGAAGATAAACTAGATAGACTTATTAATATTGTCGAAGAATCTAATAGCATACAAAGAGAAAGAAATAGATTGTTTCAACAGTTTTTAGATGGCTTGAATCAAAATTCGTAATATGGTTCATAAATTGGTTTTTTCAAAATTGTAAATTACTTTAAATCACCAAAGTAAATCTTGGTAAAACAATTTTTTATGAGAATGAGACATTGGTGCCGATTCTGTTGTCCAGAATTAGACTAAACTAGCCTAAAATTAGTTTTAGTCCTGCTTTAGTCCAAAACCTATTCAGAAAATGCAAGATTAGACTAAAATTAAGTTTGACAGGACTAAGTTAGTTTAGTTACTCTATTTAGTGAAAATGACCAAATTCTTATTCTGATGTACATGTTTTACGTCAAATTAAGACTAAAAATAGAAATTTTAAACTCAAATTAGTCTGTATGAAAAAGGTCTGGATTATTTTTAATGTGATCTTATACTTGAAAGAATAAAACGTGCAATTAATGAAGCAAATACTGACCTACAAAGTCTATAATGGAGGAATATGTGATTACGGCTCTTGTGAATACATTTCAATTTGGTTGCTGTCAAAATCAATTTTAGTCTTGTCATTTCAACTTTTAAATTAAGTTCAACGTAAAATCAGAATAGCGTTTAGGTATTCTTTGACTAAAATTAGTTTATTTTTAGTTTAGTTTAGGTTAGTTCGGTGCTCAACAGAATTAGCACCAATCTATATGTAAATAATAAAATGTGTAGGTAAAGTTAAAAAAATAAAATATTTTGCAGCAAATAATTTCGTTTAAATTTTTGTTTGGATTTAAAAAATATATATAGAGCACAATTTGTTTTTAATCAGAATGTGCCTAATTGAAAATCCTTCTTTTTTTTCTTTTATTCAAATTCCATTCATCCATATACCCCACCAAAATACTTAGCCACTTTAACTGTCACTTAAACGGATATGAAGTTTGTTTCTGGATTTAAAAATATTGTAGAGAGTACATTGTTTTTAATTATAATGTGTCAAATTAAAATTCCTTTATTTTTCTTTAAATGAAATTCCATCCACTTACCCAAACAAAATATGATGTTGTAATCGGTTAGTTCCTCTAAGCTGTCACCATTGTATGCACATGAGTAGATTTTGGGTACTTTCAACAAAACATACTAAATAGTAAAGTAAATAATCGAATTCTCATCGCTTCTGAAACAGCAACAAATTATCATCAATAAACTCGCTTGTTCATGGGAATCCAGTTAGCGTGGCACATCCCATAACTCAATTATCTTGCCGTAGTAAGACTTTATCAGTCTTTAACTTACAAAGTGAGTGGACATTTATTTCCTAGACCATCATTTGATATAGCCCACTTTACTTAAATCAGCATTGTTCAGAGTCTTTCAAGCATTTGGTTTGATCAAGTTTAAATTGGAAAGTTTATAGTGAGGGTGTGTTCATAGTGAATAAAAAGAGCGTTTAAATTGCACTAGAAGGTAAATAATACGTATTTAGTACTCTTTTTATCATTACTTGTTATAGACAATCATTTAATCAATATATATAAAAATCAATGCTACTTTTCGTTGTTATTTTATAACTCAAGAACGGGCTCAACTATCCAAACCAAATGTTTAGGCTTTGTTCGGACTATTTAGTAGATGGCTTATGTGAAGTTTGCACAAAATCGGTCTAGCGGTTCTTCATTTATCACACCTGGGCGAAGCCGGGGCGGATCGCTAGTTTTATATAAAGTTATAGTTGTGCTACGCGGCTTCACCCGCCTTGATGAAGTTAAAAGGAGCCTACGTGATGCGTTAATCCTGGGTATAAGCTTTGTACATTGTAAATTTCGTCCAAATGCGTTCAGCCGTTACAACTTGAAGAGTAAACAAACATTACTACATACACGTAAAGTCATTGCAATAAAAAAGTTAAGCCATTTTTGCGACAAAAATGGCCAATATAGACATTCACAAAAATAAAAAACGTAAAAAGCACTGTGTACCCGCAGACCTAGAACCATGAATTTTTTTATTCATTCAAGATAGGCAAACTTTTGACCAATATCTCGCATAATGGTAAGCCTAGAAAGAACCTCACTCGCGACTGATTCCCATATTTGTACTTATCATTGAAATGCATTGAACTGCCCGCTTGGTTGGGTGAGCGTTCGCCTTCTAAACAGGGGTACCTATCGGGTTCGATTTCCGGCGGCAACTTTCCAAGGAAAATTTGTGTTTCTGGTTCTGGTTGTGATTGTGTGTGTGATGTGAATGTTTCAGGCACCCACGACACAAGTCAGCGAACTTAGTGTGGGGCAGTAAATCGATAGATAGAACGATTCTGTTGCGCAGAGTGCAAATGTTTGCTTTCTACACTTCTGGGTTCACTTACCGGCATAAGCTCAATTGATCTTTGCCTAAGGAGCTTTAATCAGTATTTCTGGTTTTGTGACGTGAATCTTGTCGGCACCCACGATGTACCTAAATCTTTGTTTTAAACTTATTAATATGTGAGGATTGGGATCAAGTGTTTATAATAATGTGAGTAGTACTTATATTTGTTTTCTCTTCACGCTGTAAAAGCTGAACATAGAAATGTACATAGCTTATTCCTATGATTAACACATAGGCTTTCAGGCTTTTTAACTTAAGATATATAATAAACCTGATTATACGAAACCCAGAGCAAAGCCGGGGCGAGTAAGCTAGTTTCACAGCCTAGTTTATTATTAAATCGCTCTTCGCTACTCCGCTAAATGGAGGCAATTACTTCATCAGACGAATAGGCAGTAATGCGATATCACATTCGTGCCGCGTTTCAGCTTCAGTGCTCGCTCTACTTAGGTCTTAGAAAGTGCTAGACTAAACAAATAGAACATCTAGGTACCCTACATACTAGTACTTGGTGTGCTCTAGTGCAGTGGTGAGTTTGGCTCAATATTTCTTCAATGTAAGGTTACTTTCTAAGTCCCGACACAAGAAGAGGTTTGATGCAAGTTTGCGTTTGGCCTTTTGTGAGTTTTTTTTGGATAAAGCGAACAGGAGGGCTAGGATTTTAGCATCGTATTTGTTACAGTAATGACTATATAATTATTCATGTATTATGTTCGCTGTTACCACACTTAACCACACACAGTCTCACAGCGCTGATTGCAATATAAAATATAAATTATTTTGTCGCAATTGGCGGGGTGTCATGATAGCACTGAACATCTAAAATATGTTCAGCGCTTTAAAGTATAAAAAATGCTTATATAAAAAAAATGCAATCCAATTCGATTTTTGAAATACTTAATAAGTAATGGCCGTTTGGTTCTTGTAGCATAGAAGAAATGTTACGTTCTAGTGGTCGAGTTTTAGTTTGTAACTTTTGTTTTGTCCGTCGCGTCTGTAGCATCGTAGCTACCTAACTGATCTAATATTAGAATACGATATTTTTTTAATGCGAGTGTATTTTTAAAACGACCAAATTAGAGAACGGTATCGAATACACAAAAAACCTGATAAAATCTATATACTCGTAAAAAGTATAAAATAAATGAATCAAGGATGCGTTGGGAGCAAGCTGCAGAAGCGCTTTCTGGCGACTGGGAAAATATTGTGTCACTTGTATTAATCATGTATCATATTAAAAAAAGGGATAGACAAAAATATTGCTACTCACCAGGTATTTTTTATGTCATTGAGAGACGAGAAGTGTCCTGTACGAAAAAGTTTGTTGCCAGACAATTCGTATAATAACTTTCATGAGCGCCACTTTGGAGCACATGTTCAAACTCACTTCACACATAATTTTGACTTTGATTATTGTCGGCGAAGCCAAATAAATCAACATCTTCAATTTTAAGAATGTTATTGTTTTAAGAAGGGACAAAAAGTTTGCGCGCCTGCACGACATGCACTCACGCGGAGTTACGGGAATCGCATACATCTCCTTAACGAGCCCAAACGAGTTATGACTTGATGCATTCTTTTTTGATCAGGAATTTTGTACCTAGGGCTGTCTCAAAAATATGAGGATACTAGCCGTGCCCCGCGGCTTCGCCCGCTATTATCAAGTTAAAAAGTAGCCTATGTGTTAATCCTACGTATAATCTATGTACATTCCAAATTTCATCCAAATCCGTTCTGCCGTTCAAGCGTGAAGAGGGAACAAACATACTTACACACTTACACACAAACTTTCGGACTTATAATATTAGTAGGATGTACATAGCTTACACCCAGGATTAACAAATAGGTTAATTTTTAACTTGACGGGGCACAGCTAGTCCATCGATATCTTCTCAGGCTTCAATTACTTCTAATATTTAATTATACTTTATTGTACAATAACATACAATACGGCTCGCTTGACTTTTCTCGGTATCCACTCAGTTAGATAATAATAGTATTATTTATTATGAGTTATATTGTTCAATAATTATTAAAAATTCCAACGAAAATTCCAACGTCAAAATGATGCAATAATTTGTAAAGGTTACGAACAATTGAAAAAAATATTTGTGATGGAAAAAAATACATTTTTCCAAGTTCTGTTTAAGGCCAAATATTTGGTTAAAACGAATTAGTTGATTTACCTGGTAGGTGCGTTTGGTTGGTTTTGGTTTAGTAATCATTAGAAAAACTATAGGATCGTTTCTTCAGGATCAGAGGACTGTCCAGTGTATGTTTTTCTCGATTATCGGACTATTCGTACTTACATAGGAAACCCGCAACATGATTGTATTAGGGATTACCATTTTGTTCCCTCATTTATTGTACATAACAAATGAGTCAGCATGCAAATAATAATATATAGTTATTAATGATGCCGATGTGTTTGTTAAAAATACAATACCACACGCACAGCCCCAAACTAAGTTTAAAAACTTTTATCGTTGTTGTCGGGTACATTTAAATCATACACACGGAACAAGAAGCACAAATTTTAATATCCTTTAAGTAAAGACTTGGCCATTGCACAAACAGGGTTGTCAAAAAAACGGATAGCACTCATTTTAAATTTTGTTGCTGATACGTGGTTTTTATTAACCGACTTCAAAAAAGTAGGTTCTATGTTCGACTGTATGTATTTTTTTTAATGTTTGTTCACCGATTTCTCCCCCATTTTTGGACCTATTCTCACGTCTGGTGATTATTAAGAATCGTGAAAATAAACTACGTTCCTCAAATGTTTTATGTCATGTTGCTTTTGTATCGACAACCATGAACATTGAGCTTCAGGTTTTGCAATTATTTGGGCTGTTCATCCGGCTACAGTTGGGTCCCGAATTCGGACAAACGAGGTGGTCGAAACATTTGGCGGTCATGTGAGTTTCATAATCTAAATCTATATATATAAAAGAAAGTCGTGTTAGTTACACTATTTATAACTCAAGAACGGCTGAACCGATTTGGCCGAAAATTGTTGGGGAGGTAGCTTAGAACCAGGAGACGGACATATACTTTTTAGGAACGTCACATTTTTTTTTTATCGGTGTATAAAAATCATTTTTTCATACGTCACTCGGATTTGGTAAAGTACTAGGCAAACAAAAACATGAAGGAGGTAATAATAGTCACGTGGCATTGTAGCGCATGCCGGGTATGGCTTTCTAAACATGCACATTCATTGACTTTTAGGCGGAACGAAGGTTGCCGGGACAGCTAGTATGTTATAAAAAAACTTGCTGTGATGGCGCCCGTTTTATTATCGTTCGTAATTATAATCATTTAAAAAAATTCCAACCGAATTGAAAATTTCCTTTTTATCAATTTGAATTTGATTTTGTTTTTTTGTTTGTTTGTTTGTTTGATATGTGGCGAACTTCATCATCATCAACAACCTATTATTTATAGCCTACTGGTAGCTACAGACCTCCCCTTGGTTTTGCCATTCGCTTCTATCTCTCGCCATACTCATCCACACTGCACGATCTTACGTCTAAATATTCAATTGTTCTTGGTTCTGACATCGCAACACATCCTGAGTTTGTCCCGCACACGCTTGTTTTAAAAATACCTACTTCTGCATATTTCAAACAACTACTGAGTATTTCTGTCGGCATCGGTAGTGCGCAGCATTTGTGAATCTGAGCTACATAGCGGAGAGGTTGCGGAATAATGTTATTTTTTACCGTGCCGAAAATGTGATTGCGCCTAATGTGTACATGATTTCATGAAGTTGAGGTAATTTATGTTACTACTGAGTCAGGATTATCAATTGTGTACTATTCCAGGTAACAGACATACCTCGCGTGAGTACGCGCAAATGTTCAGATTAAAAAATAAAGTGATTGTGAGTGTATAAGTGTCTTTGACGACCCAGTTGGCGCAGTGGACAGGTGTCCGCCCTCTGCGCTGTGGGTCCTGGGTTCGATTCCCGGCAGGAGCACAATTTCCTTCCCAAGGGATATTTGTGCTTCTGGTTCTGGGTGTAATGTGTGTATGTGTGATGTGAATGTTTCCGGCACCCACGATACAAGTCTTTGAACTTAGTGTGGGGGTGTGAGTGTGAATGCGTTTGTTTGTTTGTTTAATATTTTCATAACTAACTTTACTTATCTAAATAAAAATATCTATTGAAATGATAATTAGGTGCGATGGATGATCAAATCTGTATAAAATATAGACCCTCCAATTAAAAATCTTTTTCAATGTTCGTTATAAGTAGGTTGATAACGATAGGTAACTTTTAATTAGATTTGGGTTTCGTAATATTGTGTAGAAAATCATCCAACCGGGCTAACCGCCGCCGAGAACTTTTTAAATTTTGACGTTGGCAAGATTTCGATACATTTTGACAAGAGTCAAATAGGCGTATTTTTGGCAAAATATACACAGCAAAAAAACTATTTACTATTTTTAATAAAGAAAATTAAGAACGAGTTAAGCGTAAGACATGATAAAGAGTGAAGTTGTTTCACTTTTCCAATTAAGTAAATAGATTTTATCTAAATAATGTATTGTAAATTTTCATTTAATTTAAGCGGAGCATCCGTCATCCGATGCTCCACCTATCGTTGCCTCTCTCTTACTTCGATGCAAAATGACTGATCGCTGAGGCCTGGCTTAGGTCTTTTTTTTCTTTTTATATTAGCTTCGCAATTTTGTGCATTTAGCCAGTGTCAAGTAATAATATATTTCGAGTGTATTTCATATTACAAGTCCTTGTCACAAGTCACAGTCAAAGTCAAAGTCAAGTAAAACAGTCAAGGTCCAGTCATAGTCAAGTCATGCCCTAGTAAAGTTGTAGAAACTTTACTAGAACTTCTATTAGTTTTGGGGTGAAGGCGAAAATGACGTTTTTAAACTTTGTATGATTTGCCTACACTTATGCACGTTGACTAAGTATTAACGGTTAATAATCCACCATTATTATACATTAACATTCGAAGAATCACATGTTTTGGAAAATTATACAAAATCAACAACGCCATTTTTTCACTTTCGCGGCAAAACTCCTTTTCGGTCTTGTTAGCGTCTTAATGCAAAGAAATTACAGCACACAAATGTTTGACCATTGAACTTTAATTAAACTTACAATTATTTATGTTGTTACCAGAATTTTTAAGATATTTCACACGGGATAATTACCTGAAGTATTCGGGTTTATCACTCGCTATTTCACCACCATATTTTTTGTTTATTTTATATTCAAGATAGGCAAAGTATTGACCACAATCTCACCTGATGATAAGCGACGATGTGGTCGACGATGGAGCAATCTTGCCTAGAAGATACCTATTCACTCGCGACTTGAAAACTCCTATATATAGTTCTATTACCACGAGAACATGTCACATTAATAGTTATGTTTTTTTTTTTTAATTTTTTCTTCACATGCCTAACTACGGGCCAATTGCCTATATTTCCTAAAACTAAACTAAAACTATGTACAGCAAAGAACTAAGTTACCTACAAGACAAATAGCTTATAGGTAATTCAAGTGCTCAAGCCCACCACCAGTGGGTAGCGTTATGATTAGCCCCATATTAGATCTATATTTCCCTTTCCAGACTTCCGCACATCGAAGTCCAACCTCTCCAAGTCGAAGGAAAAGGTGTCCCCAGACGGTGCAGAAGAGAAACTCCTGCAAAAGGAAGACGAGGCCAAGATTGTGAGGGTGGACATGGAGGCAGATGCTAAGTATGTCGTGGGTGATCACAGGAATGGTGACGCCAAGATCGAGCTCGACGCTAATAAGAGGGTAAGTCGTATATATAGTGATAAATTTATAAAGGAAAAATTATCGCTTGAGGCGGGATTTGAACCCGCGGCCATAGGGTGTCATGCCCTATTGCTCTAACCGCTGAGCTACTCAAGTCCCGCCTGAAGCGACGAAATTAACTGCAATGTTAGACTCGTTGGCCGTAGTAGTTTCTATAAACTATTTCGGTAGATGACGTCACACGTCCCCGTAAGACGTTAATAATAAGGAAAGGTTAATTTCGTCGCTTCAGGCGGGACTTGAGTAGCTCAGCGGTTAAAGCAATAGGGCATGACACCCTATGGCCGCGGGTTCAAATCCCGCCTCAAGCGATAATTTTTCCTTTCTAAATTTATCACTATAGTTCTGCCAAGCATGGCTAATGCTATATAAATAAAATAAAAAAGTCGTATATAAATTGATTGCTATCTTATTTAATTTAAAACGGGCTTAGCTAATAGAAAATGAGAGTATTTTTTTACTCATTCATTTGAATAAGGAAAAAAATACTCTTATCTTTTCTCAACTAAGTCCGTTTTATATCCATAAACATATCGCAAAAAGTTTTATGAATAGAGGTTCAGTTGTTGTTATCTCCGTCAGTTACACATATTAATTAATTTTGTGGCTTAGTTACACATATCTTTACCTACTTCAATTTGACGTGGTTACGAAGTTTTAGAAGTGGAAGGACCAAAGATTATTTTTGAGGAATGTATGTTTGAACAAGAAAAAAAATACAAAGATATTCAACGATAGTATATTTCCTCTTCTATATAATATTTTAAACAGCGATGGCGATACAAAAAATGATGGGGTTAAAGATTTTTTCGAAATAAAGTCTGCTATCAAATATGTGCAATTTCGACTTTAATTTAAAATGCGTAAATGTCTGGTCTTTATTGTAGTTTTTTGTACCTGCACTGTAGTTTTAATTGAATCTTGTAAGATGCATCCCACTATTGCGAACTATTTGGTTGTGATTGTTGGCCCGACGACCAAGGCCCCGGGCAAACAGCACGCGTTCTACGTTCGGCAGTCCTCGGTCAGCTGAATGTCTTTTAATTTTAACCCAACGAGATTAATTCCAAAGAGAATATTATATGTATAAAGTTTTTACAATATGACAAAAAATCTTCTGTTCCCTACTTCGCAAATTTTTGCTTAGGATTGATTATTTATAGGATATGTTACACAATACTTAACAGTAGTAGCCGTTGCACCTTAATTAGTAACAACATTATTATTCTAACTTAAAGTAAAACACTATTTCACAGATAATAAATTTATTTCTATAATTTTTAATGTTCTACCAGAGCTGACAGAAATGGCGATTATTTCGGTGTACTCATTTAGCCGGTTTGAGCCGCATGCCTGGTATCCTTAATATAAAATGGGTGCATATATAATGCAACACGCTAATGGACCTCCCGCCGCGAGAACGTAATGCTCGGTGTGTGTGCGCGAGGCCTAAGTATTGTGTGTATATTTAAACCTCATTGTTCTCAATTTAGAAAAATCTAAATGTCAGATGGTTTGGCATACGACTTCCACATAGACGTTTCAATTCAAACATTGTCTTTGTGTATATTATTGACATACTGGCATACGGGTTTTCTTGCAATGGTATCTACCATACACAAATACTTTCGGCGTTTCTACCCAGCACAGGTTCACTAGTTTGTTAGTAATATAGTTGGCCATGGCGCGTCAGTGGAGAATCATTATTCGCAACAAAAAACTGAATGTCATAGAATATGAAAACTTAAAAATTCGGTTAAAAATAAAAATTAATGAGTAAATATGATTATAACTTGAATCACGAGTACCAGGCAAACAGGCGGGTATAGGAAATAGATCCTTACTAGCTTTGTTTGATGGAGCAACAGGATTTGACTAGGCCATGTGACGAAGCGGGGCCAAGTGGGTTTGGTAGAGGTGGGATAGAGTATGTGATTGCCTAAAGAACAAATAAAAACTGTAGTTTAAGTTGGTTTTAGGGTCAAGAACACTCTATATTATTTTTTGTGGAATTATCCACGTTGTAAGTCTGGAGTGCAATAGAATGTTTGAACGAAGGACGTCGGTTAAGGCACTGCCGAAGTTGCGACAAGCCTGCGGTAGTCTTAGAGAGCTGGAGCTGGGCATGTGTAACTTACATGCAAAAAGAGCCTACACCAGGCTAGCTGCCTCAAATGTTCTTGTAGCTGGTTTTATTGGAATAATTTTGACATCTATTTGCTAAAAGGAAAAGTAGAACACCTCGCTCCTCAAGCTTACCGTGGCCGTGTCGTTTATCATAAAAGTCTTGCTTGGGTCTATCTACATAATAACAACAAGACAAACTGCCAAACGTCGTTCATATATGGTCGATATACCTCCAGTTCGCTCTAAGCGTTTCGCTTCTACGTTTATAATCCGTACTGCGAAGAAGTGGAAATTATAGTCCTCTTCTTTGTTTCCCGAACGGTTGTAATCTGACAGTATTCAAGTCAAGAGCGAATTGGTATCTTCTAGGCATCGCTTTGAGATTGTGGTCAAATGCTTGTATAGCATAAAAACCTCTGTTTCTGCTCAAGTCTAGCAAAAAGCTGTTTTCCGAAGCCCGAGCACAAAGACTGTACTTGTAAGCTGATCGGTCTAAATGTCTCAAAGTCAAGCTTACCTAAAGAAAAGTTACGTCGAAGTCGAGTTCAAAAATGTAATTTACCTTCCATTACAGCAATTCTCTGGGCTGACCAAGGAAGAGCTTCTCAAGTACGCTGAAGATCCCTTCTGGGTGCGACTGCGATGGGTTATGTTCGTGCTGTTCTGGGTGATGTGGCTGGCCATGCTGGCTGGAGCCATCATCATCATTATCCAAGCGCCCAAGTGCACCCCGCCCACGCCTAAGCAATGGTAAGGAGAATTGTAGCTGGAAGTGCAAAAAACCGATCGTGCTGTTTACTCGCGTTTCATTAGAAAGAGATAAACATAGATCAATGCTTTTATCTCGAGTAAGTGATAAATGACGAATAATTGATTTGCGTTAGAACTATGGCAACTACAATAGAAATGGTCTGAATTTAGACTGCGCAGACACGTCAAATCCTTTATTAGTCATATTAGTCATGCGTAGGAGCAAGGTACTTAAATATTGGTAAAGAATTAAATAAAAAATATTTTTTATTTTTTCTAGAGTCGGAGAAAGAATCTGAAAATGGCCAAATGCCTGCTTATACTGCTTTGTCACAAATAAGTTATATCTTTTGTATTCTTTTCATATACAATGTACCTATAGATTAGTAATTATTTTGAAAAATAAAAATAATTGTTTCATAAACTGTCTCAAGTGGGGTATCATTGAATAGGTTTATTAATTTGATAATTGAAACGCGAGCAAAGCTTAAAAAACCGACTTCGTCGCTTATATTTCGGTTTTGGCTTAACCGATTTCGAAAAAATGTATATGGGACCACCTCTGAAGTATACTCTACCAAACAAAAAAAACGTCAAAACCGATTCATAATTGGCGAAGATATCGCGTAAAATAAATACAAAATAAAAAAATGCCAAGTCAGTCAAACAAGTCAAATAAATTCTAATACGGAACACAATCACTTTAACAGTCGGGACTCATGTTTTTTATACTTGATAGGCAAGCATTTGACCACAATTTCACCTGATGGAGATTTAAAAAAAAACACTATCTCATTATTGGTAAAATTTGAGCCGGTCTAGATTTTGTGAGTCCGAGAGTGAGAGTGTTTTAATGAGTCCCGGCTGTTGAAGTCACTATGGTCCGCATTAGAGTTTTGCTTGTTTTTTTGCAGTAAGATTTCCTCATCGATCTATGGATCTACTGAGATTGAACGTATTTTTTACTGACTTCACAGAATAGAGTATTTACTCAATTCGACTGTACTTTTCTTTAAATTTTTACCTCATAACTTCTTTCCACGTGAACCGACTCTGAAAATTTTGCGTTCATAGAATTCTGCTCCAGTGACAGTTAGTTTCATTCATAATATACATATTTTAATTATAATTTCCTTTTCTTTTTAACCGACTTCACAAAAAAGAGGAGGTTCACAATTCGACTGTATTTTTTTTTGTGTTTTACCTCGTAACTTCTTTCCGCGAGAACCGATTTCGAATTTTTTTTGTATGAAATCTGGTGCTTTTCGTGTGGTCCCATTGAAATTTGATCAAGATCTGATCTCTAGTTTTTGAGTTATCGCCAATAATGCGTGTTTAATACGGTTCCGAAGATAAAGCGGTGAAGTCGGTTTTTTTAAGCTTTGCTTGCGTTTAATTATTCATGTTCAATTGGATTCGGCGTGTGCACCGCTGTACAGAAGGCGACAGCATTTTTATTTTTTTAATAATTTAATTAAAGTTAAATTATATATTACACCATTAAACCAACGTTTACATTGGTAAAGACATTCGCACCGCTATGTTAGATAGAACATACAACATAACTATAAAATAATGGTTTCACGGTATAAAATAAAATACACACCTAGCTATAAAGAGATGCACATAACCAATTCGACCTACCTTATTCGTCGTAGGTTTATTAAGCACGACAACCTGTGAAAAGGTTATGCCACTGCGCTCCACGAAATTGTGGACAACGCTCCACGAGCACTTTTTCTGACTTTTAATTAAAATAATATTAGCCAGTACATTTATTCCACTGCGCTCCACGAGAAAATTATTAAGTACAGACAGCAAGTAAAGCTCAAAAGAATTTATAAATATAAAATATGTGGTTATTAGTGTTTTCACAATTTTATATTCAAACTGGTTTTAAAGTAAACAAGTTGATCTGGATAAAGGGTGTTCTTATTCATCATCATCATCAGCCTAACTTAGTCTGCTGTTGGACATAGGCCTCTCCCAAAGCGCGCCAATGAGCCCGATCTTTGGCTCTTTTCCAGTCGTTACCAGCAGCCCTACGTATATCGTCGCTCCACCTTGTCACAGGGCGTCCCCTGCTCTGTTTACCGATTCGCGGTCTCCACTCTAGAACTCGTCTACTCCAACGGTTGTCAGTTCTGCGGCATATGTGACCCGCCCAATGCCACAACATCTTGCTAATTCTTTAAGCTATGTCGGTTACTTTCGTTATCTAGCGAATTACTTCGTTCCGGATTCGATCCTCTAGAGATACACCGATCATAGACCATATTAGCTCGCTGAGCGACTGAATTGGTGGACTAGTCCCGGTGTTCCTATTATCTATTCTATAATATTAATTGTAATGATTACTACCTATTCCGTTCAAGCTGGATGCGTCCTGCCTTTACTGTGCTGCGATTCACCCTTTCTTTTGTTTGTTTAGGTACGAAAAGTGGCCGCTGGTGGAAGCCGAAATCACTGACAATGACTACTCTGGTTTGGTAGCCGAGCTGCCCAACCTGAAACAGTCTAAAGTTGCAGCCGTGATTGTGAATGTACCAACTTATGACGCAGACAAGGCTGATATCGACACGTTCAAGGCGTTTGTGGACAACGCAAAGGAAAATGACATCAAGTGAGTATTTTTTAAACGAAAGGCGAAGCAAAGAGGGTTATGATTTTAGCACCGTATGTTTGTAAGTAATTTTTGCTGTAGTGATATGACTCTTTCCGGAGTCCACCTGGACCAATACACCATTGCTAGAAATTCAACCGCCAGCAGGAGCGTGCTAGCATTACTGTATAAACGTAAACGCTTTCACACTAAGTTCAATGACTTGTGTCGTGGGTGCCGGAAACATTCACATCACACTCACAATCACAACCAGAACTAGAAACACAAATTTTCCTTGGGGAGAAAACTTGTGTTCCCGTCGGGAATCGAACCCGATACCCCTGCTTAGAAGGCGAACGCTCACCCAACTTAGCCGACGGGCATATTACGGATTAGAATCAATGTTTCCAGTGAATTACAGGGTTTAAAGAAATATAACATCTCAGGGTGACGAGTGCAGTGCTCTGCCTCGCAGGAAGAAACTCGTGCAACTAAATGAGATAAGAGTTACAACCGGAATTAGGAACAGGATACGCCTTCCAAGCAGGGGTATCGGGTTCCATTCCCGGCGAAACACAAGTTTTTTCGCCAAGAAAATTATTTGTTTCTGGTTGTGATTGTGTGTGTATGTTAATGGTTCCGGCACCCACGACACAAGTAATCGAATTTAGTGTGGGGCTGTGTGTGTAAAACCGTTTATGTTCATATTTATTATGTGCAACAGAGTGATCGTCGATTTGGTCCCCAATTACGTGTCATCGAATCACACGTGGTTCGAGCAAAGCATCAACCGGACCAAGCCCTATGACGAGTACTTCATATGGAAGCCGATGAAAAATAATAATGCTGAGGAAATGCCGAACAATTGGGTAAGGTTTTAATCAACGTCTTATATGTTACTAGCCGTGCCCCGCGGCTTCGCCCGCTATTATCAAGCTAAAAAGTAACCTATGTGTTAATCCCAGGTATAATCTATATACATTCCAAATTTCATCTAAATCCGTTCAGCCGTTAAAGCGTGAAGAGAGAACAAACATACTTACACACTTACACACAAACTTTCGAATTTATAATATTAGTAGGACTAGAAACACAGCTTTTTACCGACTTCCCAAAAAAGGAGGAGGTACTCAAGTCGACTGTATTTTTTTTATGTGTGGCATCACACATAAAAAACATAATATCATAGCTTCTTTCCACGTGAACTGATTTCGAATTTTTTTTTCAGATTGTACGATATTGCTTTCCAATTGGTCCCATTTAAATTTGATCAAGATCTGATCAGTAGTTTTTGAAATATCTTCAATAATGCGTATTCTGTGACATTGACGATGTTCTCGTTTTTGACTGGCTTCAAAAGTTACCTCATAACTTCTTTCGTTGTGAACCGATTTTATTTGAAAGCTGGTGCTTTTTATGTGGTCCCATTGAGATTTGATCAAGATCTAATCTCTAGTTTTTGAGTTATCGTCAATAATGCGTGTGCAATACAATAAATCTGATCAAGGTTCCGAAAATAAAGCGGTGAAGTCAGTATTTTTAAGCTTTGCTTGCGTTTAATTATTACTAAACCAGTGAACCTGAAAAACTAAACCTAACAAATAAAGATATACTCGGCATGCGGTGCAACGCCACGATTTTTTTTCACGAAAATCGTGTTGTCACGTCTTAAAAAAATAGATTTACCCGGCTTACAAAAAAGAAGGATGTTCTCAATTCGACTGTATTTTTTATGTGGGTGATAGAACTTTTTTCTAGGTCAACCGATTTTGATGATTCTTCTTGCACACCCCAAAATGTATGCGATAGAATACCGATAGGCCTTCTACCTTACATCAGTGACAGAGACATCCAATGTAAAAAAAAATAAAAAAAAAATAATTTCTATTTTGGACAGGCAAGCATTTGACCTCTATCTCACCTGAGGGAAAGTGACGATGCGGCCGAAGATGGGACATGCTTGCCTAGAAGGTACCTATTTGAGTTATAAAGTGAATGTTTGTTACCCCCAGGTATCGCACTCAAACGAACCTGCTTGGACTTTGAACGAGGTCCGCAAAGAGTTTTACCTGCACCAGTACGATAAGAATCAACCGGACCTCGACTTCCGTAATGAAAAAGTTGTCGCCGAGTTCAAGACTGTTCTGGAGACGTGGATGAAGGCCGGCGCCATGGGAGTAAGGTAGGTTTCTTTAAAGTTCTTTTATAAGCTTTTATTTACTTGCAATGTATGTGCAAACGAGCAGAGCACTTATTGTACAGATCCTAGAAATTACAGGGGTGTAAATAACTCCGGTTTCTATATAAAACCACAGATGTGTAATCACCAAAGTCAATGTTACACTTATCAAAATGTACATTTTCAACAAAAGCTTCTAATGTAGGCGGAGAATCTCGTCACCGCGATTCAGCCTACCGCTCTCGATGGCTGGGCGACATCTAGTTATTTATGTCGGAACTAAATCGACTTCCAATACACAGGCACGCCAACGTACTGCCATGCGGCAGGTTTAGGAAAACTAACGTGTATGACGTGTACAGTATGTATGTAACTATGTTTGTTCGGGTGGAATCTTGCAGATCAATTTTGAAGCTGATATCTTCAACCGAAATTTTGTATTCAAGTTTAGTTTGGATGACAATGCATAGTTAGCTGTGTAACGTAATTCTAAATCCAACATAGCGGAACACCCAAAATGGCGGATATGGGTATTTTAATGTACTCCTTCATCCTACATATGGGTAAATGAAAGAGCTTGCTGAGAATAACTGAAGATGAAGTGACGTCTAAATCCAATATGGCGGACTTCTAAAAGCTTGCTTTTAAAAACGTTTTTAACAAGTAGCTTATTGAAGCTAAACTTTTTTTGGCGCGTTTGGGAACGATGAGAGTGAATCTTCGATATCATTCTGGAACTGCCAATTATTATGACTTGGGACTTTAAAGGGTTGACGCTAAGACCAAATGATTTACTCCAGCTTGAAATTTTTACCAGGTCACTATTTGTAATTTCGATGGCTGTGTTCAGTTGTGTTAGAGGTGCTTGAGTGTATATTTGCAAATCGTCTGCATAGAGATGGTAGGTAGAAGATGGTGGATGGCGATAGAATTTATGAAGATGGAAAAAAGTAACGGGGATAGCACGCCGCCCTGAGGGACACCTGCAGATGTATTACACCAAGATGAAAAACGATCATCGATGCGAACAACAACACAAACTTTGACTGTGACTTGTGACTAAGACTTTTAATATGAAATATTTATTATTACTTGACACTGGCACAAGATTGGGAAGCCAAAATTAAAAAAAAACTCATAGTGCGCTCTCTCTTAGGTTAAATAAGGCTCGTCAACTGCTTGTCAACTCTACCTTCGTGGACGACGTGCAAGGAATTTCCATAGACAATAATGCCGTTCAAGGAGACTATGCTTACTTCAGTCACAAACCCACCAGTGACCAACCAGAATTAGACGATCTGTTCAAGAGTTTCTCATCTGTGGTTGAAGCTAACGGTCCTAAGCCTGGCGCAGGTATGTATAATTCTTTACCCAAAGAAGTATGTATATTTGTAAATTTATTAATTACCTCGTATATTCCAAAGGGCTGGAGTCTTAAGTGTTCTTAGATAGGTGAATAAAAAATTAATGGCGGATTTTAGGCGCGAAATAGTAACACGTATATCACAAATAAAAAAAATAACTATAATCAGCGACGCCCCAGTTGACGCAGTGGTCAGGTGCCTGCCCTCTGCGCTGTGGGTCCTGGGTTCGATTCCCGGCAGAAGCACAAATTCTTTCCCAAGGGATATTTGTGCTTCTGGTTCTGGGTGTAAAGTGTGTGTGATGTGAATGTTTCCGGCACCCACGATACAAGTATTTGAACTTAGTGTGGAGCTGTGAGTGTGAATGCGTTTGTTTGTTTGTATAGTATACGTATAATATGTCGTAGTAGGGTATCAAAATGAAGGAAATTAAAAGGGAGTTACATAAAAAGGTATAGATGGAGGAGGGTGAAAAAATACGGCTTATTCTGATATCAAAATACCAACCAAATATACAAAAATGCAAACATTAAAATCGGTCTACCCGTTTCGGAGTAGTTCAATCACAAACACCGTGACACGAGATTTTTACCGACTTCCCAAAAAAGGAGGAGGTACTCAAGTCGATGTGTACCTCGTAACTTATTGCCACGTGAACCGATTTCGATTATTTTTTAGTTCGAAAGATGTTGCTTTCCAATTGGTCCCATTTACATTTTATCAAGATCTGACCAGTAGTTCTTGAAATATCGTCAATAATGCGTATTCTGTGGACAACATTGCCGATGTTCTCGTTTTTAACCGACTTCAAAAGTTACCTCATAACAGTCATAACTTCTTTCGTTGTGCGCCGATTTTGATGATTATTTTTTTATTTGAAAGCTGGTGCTATTCATGTGGTCCCATTAAAATTTGATTAGTAGTACTTGAAATATCGTCAATAATGCGTGTTTAGTACATCTAATCTGATCAAAGTTCCGAAGATAAAGCGGTGAAGTCGTTTTTTTTTAAGCTTTGCTTGCGTTTAATTATTATATACTAGCTGCGCCCAGCGGCTTTGCCCGCGTAAGTCCCGGACCAGCTACAATTCGGGGTTAAAAAGTAGCCTATGTCCATTCTCAGGCTCTAGACTATCTGTGTACCAAATTTCGTTTAAATCGGTTCAGTAGTTTTAGCGTGAAAGCGTAACAGACAGACAGACAGAGTTACTTTCGCATTTATAATATTAGTAAGGATTGATAACGATGTCGCAATGTAGTCTAGTTGTAACAAGCTGGTGTCGCATTCCAGACAAGACAGTGTTCACTCTGAAGGAGCAAGACAAGCAGGATAAGCTTTACTTGTTGCGTCCGGCGGGTGCGGCGCTGTGTGTGAGCGGCGAAAGCGGCGAGCGCGTCCGCGGCGATGCTTGTGTGCCGCCCGCTTCAGCCGCCACTATACTCACCAATATGCTGGCCGAACACTGGCCCGCGTTGCAGGTAACTATCATTGAAGGACCGGAGATGACTGTTTTTAAATATTCTACTACTATCTACTACTACTATAAGAACACTAATCTAGGAGTGCCACAAGGCAGTATATTAGGTCCTCTTCTTTTCTTGATTTACGTCAATGAAATGCCTACGCTGCTAAAAGAACTTTGTGTACTGTTTGCAGATGATGCCACTATACTTTTCATTAACGATGGTCTTACTGACATTGAATATTCAACAAAAATAAATAAATCGATAATAACAATTACTGAGTGGCTGAATACACTAAATTTAAAAACAAATTTTAACAAAACAAAACTGATTGAATTTAAGAATTATAAAAATACGTCTACTCAAATATCAAATAGTCAGATAAACAGAGTTAATGAGACGAATTTCCTGGGTATGAAAATAGATCAACACCTGAACTGGAAATCCCACATAGATAGCATAAACAGCAAAATTTCTAGTCAGTGTTATGCGCTTTCAGTATTGACTGACGTCTGTTCGATAGATGTGGCACGCAACGCCTATTATGGAAACGTATATCCATTGCTGACGTATGGCATCATATTCTGGGGCAATTCTGTAAACATCGAGAGCACTTTTATACTACAAAAACGTTGCCTCAGAATACTATATGGTTTGCGTGGTGATGAATCTCTCAGAGAACTTTTTAAAAATAAAAAATATTTAACACTCACAGCAATATACATAATGGAACTTAGCTTGTTTGTCAGGAATAATAGATATATTTTCAAAACGAAGTCTGATGTGCGTGTAAGAAGTACTCAAATGAGGTGTTACAATGACTTACATCTTCCATTTATACAGTGTAAGATCTTTGAGAAGAGTACTTATGTGTCTAGCATAAAGGTCTATAACCACCTCCCTAAGAGAATTAAAGAACTTCCTATGAATATGTTTAAATCTGCTTTAAAAAATTGGTTGACTGAAAATGTTTTCTATAGTTTGAAAGAATATTTCCATAAAATTTTTTTGACATAGCATGAATTTAATATCTCTGACATTTTTGTAGTGTTCTTTATATTTAACAAACTAATCATAATTATTGTATCTTATTCACCATAAATTCCAAATATCTATAATCTAAATAATTAAAACTTGTATGGCTTGTATAATTATATTTTGTGACATTGGACGCCCGAGATGGGTCAACTGTAATAACATTACCTGCAATAAGAACTCGCGAATACTAACACTACAGTTTTAGCCAATAAAGAATTATCTTATCTTATCTTATCTCACCTGTAAATTGTCCATCTTGTGTTTCTTAAAAACTAAATGAATAAAATCATTTTAGTAAGTATTTAATAAAATGATTCTATAAATTATATGTAATATTATTATTATTATATATTATAATATTATTATACAAATTGACAAGTGTATAGTGCTAGAAATATACTGCCAAATTGTTTAAAATAGTTATATTAATGATGTTTTTATTAAATAAATGTAATAAAATAGAAAATATATAGATTAACATTGTATCCCCATGCAGTTGAGGAGTAAGAGCGCGAAAAATAACGATCAGGAGCTGGCGTTATTTGCTCTGCTGCTTCCGGCCGCGCCGGTCGTCAGCCCGGCGCAACTGCAATGGCTCAATGACACTGTCTTCGTAAGTATATTAATGTAAAAAAACCTGGATTTGTAAATATCAAATACATCTTGGGACATCCTTCCAAACATTAACACCAACGTCTTCCTCGTACAGCTATTGCTAATTTTTTTTGTTTTTTTTTTTTTTTATTCAGGTTGACCACTATCTCACCTGATGGTAAGCGATGATGTGGTCGAAGATGGAGCAAACTTGCCTAGAAGATACCTATTCACTCGCGACTTGAAGACTCCCATATTGACTCATCAGGAAACACCGACTCAGGCAAAGTGTTCCACTCCTTTGCGGTTCGCATATTAAATGTAGAAGCAAAACGCTTTGTTCGCAATTGTGGAATATCTACCATTTACCGGTGTCGATTAGCAGATTGCCTGCTTGTTCGATGGTAGAATGGGGATGGGGGAACTAGATCGTGTAATTCCTTGGCAAATTCTCCGAAATGTATCCTATAAAATACCGAGAATTCTATTTATATTTTTTTAAATACACTAAACATATAATTATACAACCTGAAACAGTAAGGTGTAGTAATACTTGGTGATGTGTATCGTGCCAGGAATCGTCTGCCAGAGAACGTACGCTGAAATCGGAGATTTGTTTTCCATACATATATACATATATTTTTCAAATATTTTGACAACCCTACGGTTAAATCTGTGGTGCGTGACCTTGACCTTCGTTATGGTCACCACTGTCAGATGTCTAGGTCCAAAGACGGTGTAGAACGGTAGCTGATGAAATAGGATTGCGAATGACATTTTTTTAGAAACTTTAATTCATCATAACTCACTCTACGATACTATTTCAGAGCGAGCTGGTGTCTCTGCGCGACGATGCGGCCGTGGAGCACGGCAACTCGTCTATAGAAGCCGTGCCCGCGCAAAACTCCAAGGATCTGCAACTTCTTGCATGCGCTAGGTACGTAACAAACACATTTTTTTTATATTCGTTAAGCAAGCATTTAACCACTATGTCACCTGAAGGAAAGTGACGATGCGGCCGAAGATGTAGCATGTTTTCCTAGAAGATACCTGAATGCTTCCGGCACTCACGATACAAGTTTTAGAACTTACTGTGGGCTGTGAGTGAGAACGCGAAAAAAAATGTAATTTCTGTTGTCAGCAGGAAAATGGCCACACTGTCAAATAAAACTATAAAATATGTAATTTCTGTCAGGTGGAACGTGGGCCACAAGGGGTATGTAGCGGTATACAACCCGACAGAGGCGGAACTTCGCGCCAATCTCACATCGGTCAACTCGTTGCCCGCCGAACTTACCGTGCTCTACATGTCTAAGGATGTGAAGACCGCCACTGGGTAAGTACTGTAATACTCAACGTATTGACTAATCATTTTGTTTAGCGAAAAAGAAAACCCACAACTCTCTATCTTCGGAACCCTTGATCACATTAAATGAATTAACAGTCTTACTTATAAACCCCTCTTAATTTTTTATCAATTGCTTAGCTACAGTTTAGCAAAAAATTCACTCATAAACGCTATTTAGCGTTAAGTAATGCTTAAATAGTTGTCAAAATTAAACACCGCCATTGCCTTGTTTAAAACTTACTAAGAAGCAAGATGGCGGGTCTTATATCTTTAAATAATAAATGTGTCTTAACTTATTACGTAAGGCGCATAATTGTTTACTTCAACAACCGTTGAATGTCACCTGTCTTTGATTTTCATTTTAATAGATTAATAAAACCATATTTTTGACAGCTGTATTCGTATAATTTCACTTTTAGTCGACTATTTTGGTTATAATCTGTGGCGATCGTGTAAATTTCGATTATTTTCGATTCTCTGTGCGTTTCTCAGCTAAGCGGCGCCTAACTAATGTTTATGAGTGAAGAAAAGTTAATCATTGATTATGGGCTTAAGAGCTGCTTAACTAAGAGGTGGCTAAGCATTGCTTAGCGACATTTTTATAAGTAAGACTGTAAGGGGCCTGCGGAGGTTGATTTGCCCATACAATCCTAATACTGAAATTATTAATAAATCAATATATTACCACCATACTGTGCTGTTATTCAGATTAAAAACATATTAATCTAGGTTCCTGGATAGTTTTTATGCCAAAATAATTACCTAAAACGAAATATAAACCAATTGATTTTACACATTATTATGACGTAAATGTCGCATC